>OX371261.1:16471933-18971933 GCA_947311025.1 Lypha dubia
TCTCCTTACTGATCGCCAGTCTGGTTTCAGGCGTGGACATAGCTGCACCACTGCCCTATCTGAAGTAATAGAAAATATTCGAAGTAACATGGATGAAAGTAAAATTACTTTTCTGGTATTACTTGACCACTCAAAAGCCTTTGATACTGTAGATCACCAAATGCTGATCATAAAACTCCTGAAAATGTTCAATTTCTCAGACATGGCATCGACGTTAGTCGAGTCATATCTCTCTGAAAGATGGCAAGTGGTTGCCAGTAACGGAACTATATCCAGTCGCTTGTCCATGTCGAGAGGTGTCCTTCAGGGATCGATACTTGGTCCACTTCTATACTCGATGTACGCCAATAGCTAGGTCATACCTCATACCAAACCTTCTTTATTCATCCGAAGTCTTCGCTGGCTGTAACTCTAATGACAACCGAAAGCTGAGCACAACATTCAATAACATCGCACGTTACATTTTTGGTATACCTAGGTTTGCAAGTATATCAACATACTCCAGACGTATCTTTGGCACAAAATAATTACAACTGAGGAACCCAACTACCTATACCAAAAATTAACATTTACCGCATCTGCAAGAAACAGTAGTATTCGCACCTTTATATGTAGAAACAGTGCATCTTTTAACCAGTTTTTCGTCTACACCATATATCTCTGGAACCATCTTCCGACAAATATTCAAATCACCAGCAACGCAACAAAATTCAAAAAGTTTTTAATGACGCATTATTCTTAGATGTTCTTTATCTGTCTACTAAATATGTATACCTGTAATTTTTCTACTATGTTGTTCAATCATACCTACGAGGGCGGTTCGGAAACTTCTTAGCCTATCAATGAAAGAGAATAGTTAGTTTTTCAAAAATATTTTTATTTTTCAATATAATCTCCTGAAACTTCAATACACTTAGTCCAACGCTTTTCTAGCAATTCTATCCCTTGATTAAAATAGTTTTCCTCAAGGTCTTCAAAATAGTGGTTTACAACTGTAATTGCATCTTCATTTGAGGTAAAACGCTTGCCAACAAGGAATTTTTTTAGATTTGGGAACAGGTAAAAGTCACTGGGAGCTAAATCAGGAGAATAAGGTGGGTGGTCAAGCATTTCGTACTTTAATTCGTTGATTTTAGCCATTTTTAAAACACTCTTGTGCGCTGGTGCGTTGTCTTGATGAAAAATAATTTTTTTGTGTTGTATGCCAGGACGTTTTTCTCGAATTTGTACATTTAATTGATCCAAAAGGTTGCAATAGTACTCTGAATTTATTGTTTTACCCTTTTGCAGATAGTCAATCAATAAAATACCTTTGAAGTCCCAAAAAACCGTTGCCATAACCTTACCAGCCGATTGAATTGGATTTGCCTTCTTTGGGGCACTTCCTCCAGCTTCAGTCCATTGTTTGTATTGTTCTTTTGTCTCTGGAGTATAGTGGTGGATCCATGTCTCATAAACAGTTATGAAACGACGCTTAAAATCCATTTTATTTCGCTTAAAACGATCCAAACAAGCTTGAGAAATGTTCATTGTTATGAGTTTTTGGTCGACTGTTAACACATGCGGCATCCATCTTGCAGAAAGCTTTTTTATCTGTAGTTCTTCATGCAAAATTAAATGGACTCGATCATTTGAGATGCCCATGATATTAGCTATTTCACGCACTTTTATTCGTCGATCATTTAATACCATATCATGCACTTTGGCTACAATTTCTGTTGTTGTTGCTGTTTTTGGACGTCCACTACGTGGTTCATCTTCAATGCTTGTACGACCACGTTTAAATGTAGCAACCCAATTTTTTACTGTTGCATATGAAGGAGCACTTTCACCTAACACATTCACCATATCATTATGAATTTCTTGTCCCGATAAACCTTTTTTATGTAAATATTTAATGACACCACGCATTTCTAATTTTTCCATTGTAAAAAAATCGCGGATGCGTCTTTTGTGAACACCTGTTTCTATATGAAGGAGTTGCCAGATCGAAACAAAATTTAACATGTGTTCATAGCAGAGATGGAAGTTTCCAAAACACTTAACTTTTTTCTGTTTATACCGCGCTTTTTGTGCTAGGCTAAGAAGTTTACGAACCGCCCTCGTACATACATACATGTATGTGTAAACTAGAATTTTTTTATTTCATTATTTTTTTCTAGTTTAACATATTTATTAATGTATTAAACTTTAGTTAATTATTTAAGCTTCAACAAAGGTAATTTGTAAAACTATCTCTGATAACTTACTGATTCTATTGCTGTTATTTATAAGATATTATATATTGTTGCTTTAGAAAGGCAAATAATAAATACAAATACAAATACCATGATTAACGATTATTACAAAGACAATATGATGAATATTGTAAGGATTTTGGCTAAACAAAAAAAAAAAAAAAAAGGGATCCCGCTTACACACCTTAATGCTCAAAGTCTCAACAATAAAACTGATGAATTCCGATTTGTTTTTGAGAATTCGAGCGTTGATGTTGTTTGTGTGTCTGAGACTTGGCTTTCTTCTTTTACACCAGACAGTCTTGTTTCCCTTAATGGGTACAAAGTTTTTAGGGCGGATAGGGCTGGTAATGCTGGCGGTGTATATCATACAAAGTTTGTCTAATATCGGAAGCAAATGTATTGCTTAACGAAAAAATGTGGAGTTTATTTTTATAGAAATAAACTCCCATGGCAAAAAATTTTTAGTAGGCTGTGTTTACAGACCTAACAAAGGGATTTCTTTTAACAACTTGTTTTCTACCTTAGATTAGTGATGTTACGAATACTCGTATTCGACTATTCGCCTGTTTTAAGATATTCGTATTCGCCAAATTCAAGCGAATATTTTTCGAATAATTTTCCAAACATTTTCCAAAAAAAAAAAATCATACAAAAGTATAAAAAAAGTACATAAAATGTAAAAAATATATTAATTTTTCAAAATTTTACATTTATTTGAGCATGTACTCAAGTATTTATGTTTTAAATTTTATTTATTTGTTGCGGGTTAGCAATATCTAGATATATATTTCGTTGGTAGCTATACCAATTCATCAGTAGATGTTTTACCCTTTATGTTTAAAAAATTCCAAAACTCATATATTTATACAAAAACTCACAAATATATTTTTGTGAATTACAAAGCATAAAAATAGCCTTTAAAAAGTTTTTTTAAACACACACAACAATAACTTTCCATTATGAATGTGTTTACTTTTCTACACCTATACAATTAGACAACCGCTGGTTGCCATTAAAAGATGGAAAGTTATTGTTGTGTGTGTTTAAAAAAATTTTTTAAAGGCTATTTTTATGCTTTGTAATTCACAAAAATATATTTGTGAGTTTTTGTATAAATAGATGAGCTTTGGAATTTTTTAAACATAAAGGGTAAAACATCTACTGATGAATTGGTATAGCTACCAACTAAATATATATCTAGATATTGCTAACCCGCAACAAATAAATAAAATTTAAAATATATTAATTTTTATTAAAAAAAACCCATTGTATTTCACGCAGAGTAAGAAAAACGAAATCTGAAAGAATGTAATTTTTTTATCTTTCGTAAGAAATAAATTTTTTTTTAGTAAAAAGTATCATATGTTACCCCTAATAGCTCCAAGAATATGTGTACAAAGTTTCATGATGATCGGTTTAGTAGTTTTTGCGTGAAAGCACAACAAACAAACTTACATTCACATTTATAATATTAATATTGTCAATAAATCTTTTAAAAAACATAAAACTTCTTAACGATTAATTATAAAACTTCTCTGAATTTACTTAAAAAAATACTAAAGTTCTAAGAGAATCTATAAGTTACATACACAATTAAATTAAAAACTTTGTAAAATGTTGGCTAAAGTTTTTTTATTAGTAGGTATAGAAGTTGTGAAGCAATTTAAAATTATTTTATATTCATGTTTAAAATTTTCCCTCATTGCAAAAATATTCAGTAAATTCGCTTCTTATACTTGAAATTCCTCCTAAAATAATTGCCATTTCATCATCACTTGTTATTCTCGCCATATTTACGAAAGACAAACTTCAAATGAATAAAAAAACACTAACACACACAAAGCTGAGTACACGTAAAAATTTTATGCCAGATGAATTAGTCTAGTGTAATTTGGAAAGAACAAAAATTGTGCGGCTTAAAATTGGTCTAGTGTAAATATGCTCATTGAAAAACTATTTTTTTATCTTTCGTGAGAAATAAAATTTTTTTTAATAAAAAGTATCCTATGTTACTTCTAATAGCTCCAAGAATATGTGTACAAAGTTTCATAATGATCGGCTCAGTAGTTCTTGCGTGAAAGCGCAACAAACAAACTTACATTCACATTTATAATATTATTATGATAGATTAATTTTTGAGTATCAGAGAGACCACTTGAAAAATTAAACTAAGATGAAATTATTCCATTTGTGTTAACTGAGCACAGAAAAAATGAGTGCCAGCTTGGAGTGATATTTAAGTTGCTGTTTCATTTGTTATTTCTATATCATTATTTGGATGTCATAATTTGAAAATAAATTTTTTTATTTTGTTTTTGCAGTAAAGGCACTCTTACACTCAGATTTTAGAAACTCTAATTGCCAATTTTTCAATTCTTATTTAAATACTCAATTAGCTATTTTTCATTTAAATTAAAGTTGTATTTAAATTTTTCTGTCGAATTTATTGTTCTTATTTATAAGAAACAGGTTCGTATCGAATGAAAAATTATTTGTTATGATGTTTGTAAAGTTTTTTGAAAAGCTATTTTGCTTGTGCTTTTGTAATTCGCAAATTTTATATGCGAGTTAATGTATAAGTAAATCAGTTTTGGAACTTTTCAAACATTATGGTAAAGAGCTACTGCTGAGTTGGTATTTAGCAACCAACAAAATGCATATCGATTTGCTAACAAATAAATAAAATTTTTTAAAAACATAAATTCTAGAGTACTTGCTCGACTAAAATATTATCGGGTCTGTTCTAGAATCCGAATTCACTCGAAAGTGGATTACTTTAGCATTTTTGGTGTTCTGCAATTCAGATCCACATATTTTTATTAATAAAAACTAAATAAAAAAGGCTATTATCTAAAAAAAGGAGACCTCGACGAGAATGGCAACGTTACATATCCTCTCGGTTAAAGTTAAGGCTTAAGGAATGTACCAAACAGCTCAGAAAACTTTCAGAAAGACAACAAACAAAAATTTCTTTACGAACTCGATGCAACACTACAAACAGATGTTTCACTGTGGCGTGCAGTCAGAAGACTTAAAAGGCCGGTGATATGCAAACCTCCCTTACGAGCTTCGAATGGTGACTGGGAAAGAACTGACGCTGAAAATGGTGCTCTTTTTGGTAAAAACTTGGAAATAGTATTTACTCCACATACTTCTGCTGATATTGTTGAACTGCCACCAGTCGTTTCTTTACCAGAAATACGGCTAAGATTTAACATTGTGGAGATTGAAAATGCTATTACTAGTCTTAACACCAAAAAAGCCCCAGGTGTCGATAAAATAGGCAACAAAATGCTTCAAGAATTGCCTTATATTCTAAAAAAAAATTCTACGCCTAGAACACTATCCAACAGATTGGAAGGTTTGGATGATTACTCTAATACCAAAGCCCGGCAAGGATTATACGAAGGTTGAATCGTATAGGATTATTAGTTTATTGTCCAACATTTCAAAATTATTTAAAAAGCTGTATATGAGAAAGCTGATGCCTATAGTGACTAGTAATGGATGCATTCCATTCAGTTTTCGCATAAAACATACCACTATAAAACAAACTCTAAGACTTGTGAATGTTGTTATTGACACTTTTGAAAAAATAAATATTGCTCTGCGCTCTTTATTGATGTTTCACAAGCTTTCGATAAAAAATGGCACGAAGGTCCTAAACACAAATTAACGCAAAATCTACCCGAAAACATCGTCAGGCTTTTGAAAAGCTATTTAATGGAACAAAAATTTGTAGTTAGGGAAGGCTATTCTTTAAGCCCACCGCTGTCGATTGAAGCCGGTGTTCCCTAAGGCAGCATCATCGGTCCTTTTACTGTACTTAATATATGCCTCTGACTTACCGTTAATCAATAACATTCATACATCAACATTTGCTGATGATACAGCTTTTCTAAGCGTTCATGAAAATCCAGTAGATGCTTCCCGCAACTTACAAGGGTATATATCCAAGTGGGATTAATGGCTAAAACAATGGCGTATTAAAGTTAACGAGCAGAAATGTGTAGACGTCACTTTTACTTTGCGCGGGGAAACATTCCCGCCTATATATAAATCAACACCGAGACTATAGCGCAACACACTGAAGTGAAATATCTAGGGTTTCATCATGATCGTCGTTTAACATGAAAATCGCATATGGACGCAAAGTTTATCCAAATTAAATTAAAAGCAGCCCAAATGAATTGGCTTATTGGAAGAAACTCTATATTAAGCCTAGACTGTAAGCTTTTATTATACAATGCGATCCTGAAACCAATATGGTCCTATGGAATTCAGTTATGGGGAATAGCATCAACATCGAATGTAGAAAAAATTCAAAGGCGACAAAACAAAATTCTACGTACAATCACAGCAGCCCGCTGGTATGTCAGAAATTATCGAATTCATAAAGATCTTGATGTTCCGTTGGTGAAGCAAGTATTTTCAAAACACGCGAAAAATACATTAAAAAACTTGAGTTACACCCAAATCCACTTGCGTGCATTATTCTAGAGTATATAAGCCACACCCGACTGAGGAGGAGGGATACTCTTTCTCTCAGCCGTACACGAGAGATGTAAAAGAAAAAAAATCAAGCTATGAAATATAAAATTTTGTGTTGTGGCTAAACATATATTTAACATTTTTAGATTTAAGATTTGAAAAACTTATTGATGCTTCAATCTATAATTGAAGATTCAATAAATAATAAAATTATCAAAAAAAAAAAAATATATATATTATTTATTTGTTTTATTTGATAATAATTTGTATACGTACAATTTTATTCATTTTGAAAAGAGAAGTTAAAAAGTTTATTTTGCGTAGATCAATAAAAAACAAGACCGAAATATTGAAGGAAATAAATATTATTACTGCCGCCTAGTAAACTAAATTCGCCTTAATAAATATTAATATATTAAGTTGTAGTTATCTTAATTTTTAAATAACTTATTGATTTTTTTTTAGGTTTTACCGATGAATTGCTTCTGGCCCATGCGGAGTTCTTCAGAAATCATATTGTGCCATGCAAAAAATCATATATATGTTGTGATAGCACCCTAGAGCCAGACAATTGGTTTGAGCCTGTTCAAGTTTGGGAAGTCAAATGTGCAGATTTATCAATAAGCCCAATTCACAAAGCAGCGATCGGAATTGTCGACCCCGAAAAGGGGGTTTCACTCCGGTTTCCCCGATTTATAAGAATTCGTGATGACAAAAATCCAGAAATGGCGACATCAGCACGTGAAGTTGCTCAAATGTATAGTTCCCAAGATCAAATAAAAAATCAAACTATTCGAGCTGTTGCTGTTGGAGATGAATTTTATTAGTTAAAATTTTTTTGTTGCTATTAAAAAATTTATTCTTAATTTATTAAATATACTCGTACGTATGTTTGCATGTATATTTTTTACTAATAAACAAAAAAACATGTCTTAAAGTTTATGAATGAGAGCATTTAGTTTTGATTTCATATTTTTCCTTGGTTTCACTATAATCGATCAAAAATTGTTCACTTCGTTACGATATCAGTTGACTAATTTTTCTGTAAATCAACAAAATAAGTAAATACTTCTACGACAATGTATTCCTTGAATACGTGGACATGCTCTGTAGCTCGTTTCTAGGTTTCTCGCATCTTAAAACGAATTATAACAAAACCAAAACAATGAAATGCTAACAAGTTTTAATTAGTAAAACATACCAATTTTGTTTTATGAGTTTTCCTTATATAATTTGACATTTATTCGAGCATATACTCGTACATAAACTCCCAAATACAATTTCTGAATTACAAAGCAAAATAGGTTTTCAAACACTTTACAAACATCACAACAAATAATTTTTTTCATTCATTATGACTGTGTTTACTTTTCTACACCTATATGCAATTAGACAACCAATAAAAGTATTTATAAGGCAAAATGGAAAGCAAACCCCCCCTTTACAAAATTTGACATTTATACGAGCATATACTCAAGAATTTATGTTTTTAAAAAAATTTATTTATTTGTTGCGGGTAAGCAATACAAAATAATTTTTTTTCTTTATTTAATGTCCCTATTGCGGTTCTCCACTCAACTCAGTTTGGTCGTGTGAGAGTAAACCCAACTTATGCACAACCAAACTCACTTTAGTTATTGCGATACACAACTGTTTTTAGTTAGTTTGTCATAAAGTTGCCAACATAAAATATCGAACTGCCAACTTTAAATGTCACGTTTGACAAGTGAAATTTGAAGAAAATTAAGTTACTAAAAGTGTTTTTTTAACTGATGTGGGAATAAAAATTATTTACATAAAATGGATATTAGTGTCGATTAATTTTATGACTATGAAAATGAAAACTCTTGTATAGATGTACGTATAAGGAGAAAAATTCGTGATGACAATTTGTTAATACAATCTTAAAAGGTTAAAAAAACAGAATTCTGTACATATACTTAAAAACTTGTAGTTCTTAAAAAAAATAATACTACTTCTTGTGAATTTTAATGTTAGCAAAATTTCATTCTGAGTTACTTCCTGTTTCCTTAATAACTCAAGACGCTCGCTTTCTTGTACCTGATTACTTCTTCTGATTGGGGTAGCTGTTGGTAGATCTGCTGGTTGTATTGTTTGTTCAACTGACTCAGTAGAATTGTCAGTTGATGCTGCAGTGTTCTCAACGCCAAAAACTTGGCCAGATGGTGCCACCTGCTCTTGCAAAGACAAGAGCTGTGAAACAGTATCCTCAAGGCTATTTAATGGGATTTCTTGTGATGGGCCTCCCCCTGTCGCTTGAGTGTTTCTTTTATTGTTTGCAAGTTTTTTCTTGATGCTTGCTTCATAGTGAATCCAAACCCGTGCAAGATTATAATTATATTAAGAATATTATAATTGTTCAATATTATTTTATTGATACACTTACACGTTCCCATTCTTGAGATGTTCTTGTCGGTGGTCTCAAACTATTTAATTGCCGCTCAAATTGCGCTTTCGTTTTTATTTTCAAACTAATAAAAGTGTTTAAAAATTGCGAAAAATTTATTACAAAAATTGATAATTACGATCTCTCCATTTTGATTTCAGTTTTCACCGCTTTTAAAAAAATTTCACTCTAACTGATAATGACACAACTACAATTAAGCAGTTGTGTGTATTCATCGCTTTTTACGTCCAAACTTTTACAAAGTTGAGAACGGCAATACCATGAAAAAACAGATACACAACTGAAGAGCCAACTGGTAGTTTAGTTGAGAACGGCAATGCGAAATCACCAAAGATGACCAAACTGCCACAAAAGTGGAGAACCGCAATAGGGGCATAAATAAAAAACAAAATGTATTGCGCGGGAGGTAGTATCTATTCAGTTTAAACAAATTACTTACAAACATTTTCTTGTGTTAGTCATATGTACATCATTCAGTTTTAACTCTCGATTACCAAGATTTTTCTTCACCACTGACATCGAGAAAATGTATAGACAAATTCTGATTCATTGGGACAACCATCCAATTACTTATTTGGAGGGAAGACCCAGCACTTCAGTGCAGCAGTAGTAACAGCAGTAGGGTGTTATGGCTGCGTCAAGGTAAAAATTAATCATGTACAGACTATCACAAAACGTACAGCAACATCTCGCAAAACTATTCGATCCGCTTGACCTAGTTGCCTAGTTACCCTGTTGTCGTCAATGCAAAGATATTTATTCAAGAGGTGTGGCAGTTAAAGCTAGATTGGGATGACCCATTGCACGAGGACCCTCTAGTGCTCTGGACCAATTTCAGAGAATATTTAGACAGGTTGAATAACTTCAAAATCTGTCGACACATTTTTAAGGGTGAACTCCAAACAGACACAGAACTGCACGCTTCTGAAAGAGCTTTTGGTGCAGTCGCCTATATTCGAACAACTCTTAGGGATAATAGAGTTATTGTGCAATTACTATGTGCCAAAACAAGGGTTGCTCCATTAAGTAAGCAGACACTGGCTCGTCTGGAGTTATGTGCCACTGTTATGGCTGCACTTATGCATAGAATCAATATGGACCTTCAAACCAAAAATCAATGGGTGTTCATCTAGACAAACTCCGAAATAAAGCTTTCCTGGATAAACTCCCAATCCTCTTTGTACCATACATTTGTGGCAAACCGAGTTTCAAAAATTCATTCGTTGACATTGCCCATTCAATGGCGCCACGTCAGATCAAAGGATAATGCCGCTGACATACGGGACGATTGAAGGCATCACTATTGTCATACGAAGCAAAACACCCAATGTTGATCCCATATAATGGCCGTATCACAAGGCTCTTGTTTAAAATGGTTCACGAAGATAACAAACATTTTAGACCATAAGCACTATTAAACTTAATACGACAACGATTCTGGCCAATAAAGTGTAAAATAATGGCGCGCTCATCTGTACAAAGGTGCGTCAGATGTACCAGGGCACGACCTCAACTGTGCCATAATGGGTTGTTTACTTCAGACTAGAGTGACTCCAGCATGACCTTTTATTAACTCGGGAGTTGATTATTGTGGCCCAGTGTGGATCCATCATAAGGTCAGAGGCAAAAGCATATATATTCTGTTTTGCCACCAAGGCGACTCAGCTCGAGGCAGTAACCGATCTAAAAACTGAGGCATGCATTGGTTCTCTCAAACGATTCATCGGCCGACGGAACAAAACATATATTCAGACAACGCTACTAATTTTATAGGAGCAAAAAACCAATTATCAGAACTGGCTGGAAGTATCTACTCTGACAAGGGACACAAATCAATCATCTCAACTGGCAGCTCAAAAGGAATAAATTTTTATTTTATTCCACCAAGTGCACCGCATTTTGGTGGACTATTGGAAGCTGCAGTAAAATCGACAAAATATCTTTTACTGCGAAGTGTTGCAGCTGCGTCATTGGCCCAGGAAGAACTGGGGTCTATCGTAACAGAAATCGAGGCAATACTCAACTGCCGTCTACTAACACCTATGTATGTCAAGTGACCCTAAAAATCTTGAAGCAATGACTCCTGGTCATTTTTTTTAATTGGCGAAGCATTTGTATCTCAAGTAGACAGCGGCGCAACAACATTAAATTCATCAAGACTATCACACTGGAAGCTGGTGGCTTATCTCAAACAGGAGTTTTGGAAAACATGATTCACTGAATTATTTGAATAAATTGCAGCAGCGGCATAAGTGGGATAAGCAGTTAGACAACCCTCAAGATCGGTGATATGGTGATTACCCTTGGAAAGAACAGTCAAAACATATCCTGGTAATGACAATATGATCAGAGTCGTGGAATGGAATTTTCAAACGACCAATACATCGATTCACTCTCTTACCCATCGAACCAGATTGCGAAACAGCTGTCACCCTTTATGAGCCTAGGGCTAAAAGGAAAAAGACACTATCAACCCATCTCAATCTAGCTTTATTACAATACTTTTGCTGCTACCACTGTTTTTTGGAAATCCGATAAAAACCCAAAAATTAGGCATTCATTTTGAAGAAATTGGTACAGCAACCATTTCAAGCACTGAATGGAACATTCTTGTATACTATGCTTTAGAAGCATTCTGGCGTGAAACATCAATTTTGATCAATGGCACGAAATCCCTACAAAACCTTTGCAGAATGATAAAATTGAATGAAACATGCCTCAGTATTATAAGGCATTCTGAACACATGGAAAATGATATACAGCTGGAAAAGCGACTGCTACGAAGTAAAAGAGGCGCCTTGAACATAATTGGGAATATTGCTAACTCATTATTTGGCATATTGGACTCTGAATATGCTAACCAGATATCCGATATAATCCAAAGGGTAAAGGAAAACCAGTCACATTTATTAACTTTGCTCAACAATCAAACCTCAATTGTTGATTCAACAGTCAACATCATAAGAAAAACCCAATTGGCAGCTAAGGCAAGGTTTGAACAATTGGAACAAAAAATTAAAGCCTTATCACAAGCAACGCAGCAAAACAATAATGTATTATTCCAGATACTGCTCACCCAATTATTTAACAGTGGGGTTTTGGAATTGAACCTAGTTGCAAATAATATACGAACCATACAATCCTCAATCCTTGATACCCTCAAATATACACATCAAGGAAAATCAGCCCATTACTACTGACTCCAGAACAATTGCAGGAGGAAGTTAATCAGATTAAACTCCATGCACCAACATCCGTAACGCTTCCTATCTCCGGAAAAGATGGATTACTACAGCTATTCAAACTAATTAAGGTTCAAGCTAGACTCACGCCCCCAAAATGCAGTATTCAAAATATTTCTACCGTTGGTGGAAATTGAACAATTTAAGATGTCTCAGCTGATTCCCTTACCTAACATTATGAATCATACCATTAAGCCATACATAGAAATTTCTCACCCGTCGTTAAAAGGATCCGGTCTGCTTTCACTGGATCCGGAATGTATATTGAAACATGAAGCTGTCACTATGAACGGACGGCAAACTATCTTGAGCACAATAAATTCCTCATACTCTAGCCTCGACATGATTTCCACGCAAAATATTTTTGCACCATCTATAAGCAATAATCAATCAACAAACGTCGATATTTTTTATGACAATAACATCAAGGACCTATTAACTTACAAGGATCACTAAGGGAATAACACATACCGGACCAGCCCAATAAATTCAAATCCCATCAACAGCATAAACATAAGATTGGCTACCTTGCACTTTGTCTAAGCTTGATATCATTGACTATTATTTTTCTTCCGAATAAAATGTGCAGAAACAGGCAAAAACAGCCTATTGAAGTTACTGAAGAAAACATCGAAATACCATCGGTGGAACCACTCAATAACTTGAAACCTACACCAAGACCACGTCAGCAACCACTTAGGTTCGTCCTAGATATTTAGGCGATATAGTAACTCCTATTCTACTCACCCAAGAATACATTATTCTGTTGAACATCTGTTCAACGTGGGGGAGAATGTTAGAACACACCTATTATTAAAATAAATTGAATAGAATTATTATTGAATATTGTCCAAACAAACCAAAATATTATAAAAGATATTAAATTGCTAAAGTTGCATTAATTACAAATTTGTTTAATAAATTGCTAAGGTAGCATTAATTACAATTTTGTTTTGTATAGTCAATTTGTCATAAATGTTTATTTTATGCAGACGTAGGTCAGCAAATTTTAGTTATTAATTTAGTTAAATATCGCAATAACATTCTAAATTTATTCTGTCACAAAAATCAAATTGAGTTTTAATTTCATTTCATTCTCTTTAAGTAACAAATGCTTAAAGATTAAAAAATAAAAAAAAATCAGTTAGTGCAGTTCCAATTCAAGTGTTGGAACTGAGCAATACTAATTATTTACATATGTATATGTTTCTTTTTTTTATTAGGCAAATACATTTTATTGGTTTCTTTTCCCAATTTTTCTATATTACACCCTAGATATTTTTGTGTACTGCATAGTGTAATTAATGTAAATGTTTGCCATCTTCTATAAAGTGCAGTACCAGTCTCAATTCCTTCTGAATAAGCTATAATCTTTTCAAAAGTAGTCTTACCTTATTTTCAATATAAACTCTTTTGATATACATACATATTTATATAACTATATATTGCAAACAGTTTTTATTACAATACGTTCCTTGTTTTTTTTTTTTTTTTTATGAGAATCATGTTGCGCTGATAGTGAAATTTTTATAATAATATTTGGTCCAATAATACGTCAAGCAGCACCATAAGGTAAGGAAAAATTCCCTGTACTTAAAAGTTGTCCGCATGATTTTAATTCGGTAAACACTTCTGTAAAAAATCCAGGCTCCGCATTAATTTTCAGCATTTTTTTACTTAGGCGGTCAACGATAACAAGGCATCTAAAAAGAAAAAATATTTTCAAAATATTAATGTTTTATAAATTTTGATTAAGGTGAATAATAAATTTACACTGCCTCGAATCTAATACTTACGAGATTTCGAGTAAAATGTAGTTGTAGTAACTACATACAAAATTAACTTTAATTTCTACGTTATTTTTGACGTAATCTATTCAAAATTTAGTAATATTCAGTGATTAGACAGTGTTTTCTTTCGAAATGAAGTGAAATGAATTCAAAATTGATTTTTTTTTCAACTGGATGTGCAGTATGTTATTTAATTCCTATAAATTACAATATTTGTCTTATCATAATATCCTTAATCTCAAAAAATCTATTGTTTGTGTAGTTTTGTTATTTAATTAATCTTCAATTATAAATTAAAACATCAATAAGTATTTAAATCTTATATATAAAACTATTAAATATGTATATGCTTAGCCAATGTTAAATAAAATATCAATTTCAGCGGTTGATTTTTTGTTGTTTTACATCTTTCGTGTACGGCTGAGAAAAAGAGTTCGCTCTTAGATGATTGGCGGTGTATCGCAATTAGGGCTAACAACTTGTGTCGGTTCGGCAACCTGTTCTTCTATGGGTATTACATTTCCCAAAAGCTCACTAAGTGCAATCCTCGGCTTGTATGATGGCGGTGATGAGTTTTCCTAGTTTCGCTGCTGTGGTTGATTTTTGTGAGCTAGCCTAAAAAGCTATACACTTCCGTACACGCAAAGAATTGAAATTAAAAGACAAATTGAAAACCTACTTAATAATAACCTCATTGAACAAAGCGCTTCTAACTACAATAGCCCCATAATTTTGGTACCGAAAAAAGATCTCAATAACGTAAAATCATATCGTATGTGTGTTGATTTTCGTGCCGTAAATAGAAAACTTATCGCTGATAAATTCCCCTTACCCAGAATGGATGACATACTAGACAACTTAGGCAGAGCTAAATACTTTTCGGTTATTGATCTTTTCTCGGGTTTCCATCAAATACCACTCCATCCGGACTCCAGAGATTTAACCCCTCCTCAAAATTAACAAAAATAAGAATTCCGAAAGTTGGATACAATTTCTCAATAGAGTATATTAAAGGTAAGGATAACGTTGGCGCAGACGCATTATCTCGCATTTCAAGTGACGAATTGAAGAACGAGGCGAACAGCGAAACCAACTCGAGCAATGTCTAGACAAAATTTTTTTTTTTTTTTTTTTTTATTATTTATTGAATCTTTAATTATAAATTAAATTAAGAAAACGTAGTACATAAAAATAGGTTAAGAAAAGCCTAATACAAATTAGAATTTTGTAACAGTAGATAATGAAAACATCATAAAGCCTAAAACCACAACCTTTTACTTTTCTGATGGAAACATCGATATCGATAAATTTTTCGAGTTAAAGTGTAATCCAATTAAAAATTTTAAACTATTTCAATAAAAACTTTTATAAATTAAATAAAACAAATTGTTAATTAACTAATGTATCATAAAATGCTTTATTTTATATAAAGAAATCTATTTTTTCTTAATATAAAAAATATATAAAATAATAACAGTTATTTTTCGAGGTAATATTATTAATATTAATATTATTTTCTTCAAATAAATATTTTAACTTACATTAAAATATATTAAAATAAAAAATTTCAAACAAATAATAAAATGTACTCTTTAATATTTTTATTTATAATAAAAACCTTTAAAAAAAAAATGCAATTAAATTTTTTAAATATGTATTTTTTTATTTTTTAAGAAACAGCCTATAAACTTTAATTTAATTTTTTTTCTTTAATATTATTTAATTAAATTTTCAATATATTTCTTCTTTCTTATATAAAAATAACTTAAGAAAGCAAAACATTTAATTTAAATAAAAGAAGAAACTTGTGTAACGTAATTTAAACAAAAATTTAGCATTTCTAAACAAACAAAAAATTAGCTTAAATTAACCTAATGTTTAAATTAAATTTTAAAATTTATCAGAATTAATTAAAATTTAATGAATACAAAATCACTGACTGATAATAGTAAAACAATTTATTTTAATTAATTAAAAGAAAAAAAAATATATTATATATATCTGTGGCAATAAATAATAATGGCTTAAGTCGAAATTTCATGTTTTGAGATATTAAGGGTTTTGTCTAAAATAAATTGTGTTTGGTTTTTATATAAAATTTTTAGACAAAGAAAAAGATGCACATTCATTTAGAACAAAACTGTTAATTTTATAAAAAAAAAATGAGTTTTTTTATAAGTTATTATTCGTTGTTTTTTAATTAAGATGTTATGAAAAAATCCATTGGCAGAAAAAAAAAACACTAAAGTGATCTTAAGATATTATATTGAAAGGCGAAATAATTTTTATTGGCAGTAAGTCGAGACAAGTGCTTTAGTTTAAATTGAAAAATGTGAAAAACTGAAAATCTCTCGTTTTATAAAAGCTTAGTTAAATGTAAGGTCTTTTTTTATTTGAAGAATAATTTGAATGGACTGTTAGTTATTCAACTTAAATGTATACAAGTTTTAAAGCTCAAACATTTTAATATTTATGTAGCTACCTTAAAAAAAATTAAGTTGAGATAAGATATTATGGCTTATGTATTATTTTCCAAAAAGAATTAACTTAAAATATAATCGCGTATAGTTTTATTAAAAATTACATTTTATACTTGAAATTTAGCTGAGTGATAGATCTTGAAGAGAAGATTTAGAATATGTAATAAAATGAAAAAGCACTTATGTCAACTTAAGCCATTATTATTTATTGCCACAGATATGTACATACGTATAAAATACATACATACATGCGTACATTTACGATTTAAAATTTAAAAAATTAATTAAAATGAAATATATAACGTAAATATACTGATTGCTTGACCAGTCTTAGTGTTTCTACTAACGCTTACATCTAATTTACAATAGCACATGGTGTTTCTACCTGGGCTAACCCAAGTCATAAAATATTAAATCTAAGCTCCAAAGGAAACCTTTGGTGCTCAATACTTTTTTAGTTGACAACTCAACATTTGGTGACCCCTAGATTTTCATAATTGAAAAAGTTTCCCCCCACCATTGGTAACGAGCTTTGAAAATTAAGAAAAAACACGCAACAATTTTGGGCAGATCCCCAAAATTCAACACATGCTAACAAAGTGATCCTGTAATAATGCACATGATAATACTTTGGATGCACTCAACAGGACAACAGTCCAAAAATACAACAGGAAATATTTGAGCAGATCCCCAAAAACGCAACATTTGCTATCGACTTACTCCTGTAACAAGGCACAGGATTATACAACGAACTACATTTGGGCAGATCCTCAAAATTCAACAATTACTATCGGCGTAATCCTGTAACAAGGCACAGGATTATATTTCGGCTACACATACAAGGACGTCATCAGTCCACACAATAGGACATCAGTCCAAAAAGAAAAGTAAAATACGTACATTTGATTTAAAACAGCAACGCTTCATCAACTATGGCATCTTTTGAAGAGCTGATAGCAGTCCAGCAGAAGACGGCGGAAGAAATACAAGCGATAATCCGCAATTTCAAAAAGGACTCTCCCACAAGGAAGACCAGAGAATACTACTTGGAGCGTCTACAACGGCTTGACACGGCATGGCTAGAATTTGAAAGCACTGACAACAAAATAAGGTGTCTATCAAATCTACCATTGCAACACAATTATTTTGCGGAGAAGTACTTGCGTATCTCAGACGACACAATGAAGTATAAAGAACTGTTTGAGTCCGAAAGTAAAAAAGTGCCAAAACCAACACCTTCCACCAGACAATACACAGAGACCGAAAGCGCAAGCAGCGGTACGCAGGGCGAGACACAACTTGACGAAATCACAAGCAAAGTTCTTCGCAATCAGCGGGCATTGATGAGAGCGCTAAGACGAACTATTGATAAAGTCATGGCGGAGGAAAATAAAGAAGATTCATATTGACAGGCCAAATTAGCTCTCATTGATAAATATATGGAGGATTTCTCGAAAAATAACGATACCTTATGGCAATTAACTACCGAAGACCAAATGGATGGTTATACCTTGGATGAATTTTACCAAATGCAAGCTAAGGTACACAACGTCCAATGCAAGCTACAATACGATGTAAATATTGCCGGCGAAAATAATCCACGAAAGATTAACAGGATTGAGCATTATCAACCCCATCTGCCAAAAGTTCAGATTCCAAGATTCAGCGGCAGTTACCTACAATGGGTAGCTTTTAAAGACCTTTACACATAGCTGATCCACAACGCATCAATGAGCGAGGTTGAGAAAATGTTTTACTTAACCACACACCTGGCAGATGAGCCAAAAAATCAAATAAAACATTTGCCAATTACAACAGCAAATTATGCAATCTCGTGGAATATTCTGGTGAATAGATACGACAACAAAAGACTCATTGTGACAACACTATTAAACAACTTGATGTCTCATCCACAAATGAAAAACGAAACGGCACAAGCGCTAAAAGCCTTACATGATGTCACTAAAGAATGCATCTATGGTTTAAGCCCACAAGGACTTCCAGTGGACAAATGGGACGCCATAATGGTTCACATACTATTGAAAAAACTTGTTCACTCAACTCAAACAATATTTGAACAATCACTAGAAGACAATAAGAACCCCGTAAGTCTAAATGCACTACTTAGATTTCTCGAACATCGGTTCTAAGCATTGGAAACACGCGGAAGGTCTCACGAATGTGGCGGGGGGAAGGATAGAGCCAAAATTATTACAGCAGCTACATCAACCCAAACTTTTAAGGTATGTGGATCGACAGGACATCCCTTATATTACTGCGAAAAGTTCCTAAAAAGGTCCCCAGCTGAGATACTACAATGGACAAAAAAAAACAGACTTTGCGTGAATTGTTTTAAGTCAGATCATGCTACCAACGATTGGACCGTAATCCTGAGCTTAGAACAGAATACAACAAGTTCATGCAAGAATATGAAACTTTGGGACACATGCAAGAAATACATGAAGACGACATTCCCGAATTACATTACGTCATCCCCACCACTGCGTGCTGAAACCCGAAAGCTCCACTACAAAATTGCGAGTAGTTTTTGACGCATCGGCAAAAAACATCTAGCGGTTCCTCGCTCAATGACATCATTCATGCCGGGCCGACAGTACAAAGTGAATTGTTTTCAGTTCCGCTGCGATTTCGAATGCATAAAATTGTCTTCACTGCGGACATCGAAAAAATGTACCGGCAAATTCGAGTCAATGACACAGACCAGATGTTCCAGCTCATCATTTGGAGATACAATAAGCATCAAGACATCAAGTACTATCGTCTAAAAACTGTAACCTATGGAACCTCGTCTGCACCGTACTTAGCAACCAAATGCCTGCAACATTTAGCTATTCAAAACGCTACAAAATACCCACAAGGTGCCTCAATATTACGTGACGATTTTTATGTAGACGATTGCCTCAGTGGTGCTGATTCGATCAGTACAGCATTAGAGTCACAACGACAACTAAGAGAAGCAGGTTTTAAACTTCGGAAATGGTGTTCGAATTGTCCTCAATTACTAAGTGGAATTGCTCCTGAAGACCAGGAGGTCAACTTGGACTTAGACGAAAATTCTGATTACTCGGTTAAAACACTTGGATTAATATGGATGCCAAAGTCTGATCAGTTATGTGGACGATCACAGAGGCCAACGGAAAGGGGTGTGACAAAAAGAATAGTCAGCTCAGAACTAGCCAAGATCTTTGATCCACTAGGACTTTTTGGACCGGTAGTTGTACGGGCCAAAATATTCTTGCAGGAGCTGTGGCAAGTATCGATTTCTTGGGATGACGAATTACCCATGAATCTTCAGAACGAATGGAATAAATTTCGCACAAGCCTAGAAACGTTAAACAAAACTAAGATTGATAGATTCGTATTAAAAAACGAAAAACCAGTAACAACGCAAATTCACACGTTTGTGGACGCATTTGAACGAGCTTATGGAACAGCAATATATCTTCGTTCAACATATAATGACAAAACTGTAGTAACAAGATTGATATGTTCCAAGTCCCGACTAGCATCAATTAAAAAACAAACGTTGCCTCGCTTGGAATTATGCGCCGCGGTGCTAGGTGTAGAGGTAACAAGTAGAGTCAAACAAGATCTTCGACTACAAAATACTGCCAACTTTTTTTGGTGAGACTTAAAAATTGTTCTTGATTGGATAAATTCATCAGCAGCATCCTATCACACATTTGTAGCAAACAGGATAGCGAAAATTCAAAGTTTAAGCGATTCAAATCAATGGTTACACGTCAGTTCAAAAGAAAATCCTGCTGACGCAATATCCCGAGGACTAGCACCAGAAACCCTATCACAACACTCAATTTGGTTTTATGGTCCCCTATTTCTCTCGGGACAAAAGAGTGAATGGACAACTGCACATTCACAAATTACCGATATACCTTGTAACGAAGAACGTAAGGTATCGAAGCAGGTCATAACAATATCAACCTCGCAGCAAAACTATGAAGACAGTATAAATAGGATAAACCATCGCAATTCATTCAAAACTCTTCAACACACGATCGGTTATGTGTTAAGATTTATCAGAAACTCCAAGACCTCAAGGGTTTATCGTCCAACGAAAAGAGCGCTCGATGCACATGAAATGGAAGAAGCTATGAACGTTATCATCAAGATCGTCCAAGCGGCGGAATTCGGGGAAGAGTTGCAAAGACTATCACACCAAACACCTGTACATAAATCAAGTCCGTTGGCTTCATTAAATCCATTTTTGGATGAGCATCAGATAATGCGCGTGGGTGGTCGCTTGGAGCAGTCAACGTTACCATTCAAAGCAAAGCATCCAGCGATTTTATCACACAATCACCTCATGATAAAGTTATTGATGCACATGCTACACGAAGAAAATCGTCATTGCGGCCCACAGGCACTGTTGGCAGCTTCCAGGTCACAATTCTGGATTACGAACGGAAAATCACTAGCGCGTAGTACTGTCCATAAATGCATACGTTGCACCAAGGCTAGGCCAGTGCTTTTTAAACAATTAATGGGGAATCTCCCAGCTGACAGAGTGACACCAGCGCGCCCATTCATAACTACAGGAGTTGATTACTTTGGGCCGATTTGGATCCATCACAAAATCAGAGGCAAAAGACCAGACAAGGCTTACATTGCAGTGTTTTGTTGTTTCGCAACTAAGGCCATTCACATGGAGGTCGTGTCTAATCTGTCTACAGAAGCCTTCATAGGAGCACTGCGACGTTTCATCAGTAGAAGAGGCCATTGTCAGACATTGTACTGCGACAATGCTACTAACTTCGTGGGAGCAAACAACAAAATCACCGAATTAGAAGAATCAATATATTCTCAATCAGCGCAAGAAAAAATTACACGAATATGCAGCAATAAATCAATAAACTTTAAATTCATTCCACCAAGAGCACCCCACTTCGGGGGCTTTGGGAAGGGGCAGTCAAATCCGCCAAACATCTCTTACTGAGAAGCTTGTCTACTGCATCACTTACCTATGAGGAATTGGAAACAATAGTGGTTGAAATAGAAGCAATCTTAAACTCGCGACCATTGATTCCTCTGTCATCAAATTACGATGATCTTTTGAAGCTCTTACGCCAGATCACTTTCTAGTTGGTGAACCCTTGACATCAGCCGTGGATGTAAATGCCCAATCTCCAAGAATACCGCTAGATGCACGATGGAAAATAACGTCAGAAATCAAACATAAATTCTGGAAGGAATGGTCACAAAAATATCTACATTAGCTACAGCAAAGGGGCAAATGGAAGTCACCTTCACCGAACGTTATTGAAGGCATGCTTGTTATTCTCAAAGAGGATAATACTCCAGTATTGCAGTGGCCATTGGATAGAATAAGCAAGACTTACAAGGGAGATGATGTACTTATTAGGGTCTGCGACGTCAAAACAGCAAAGGGAACCTTCAAGAGGCCTATACATAGATTGGCACCACTGTTCAACGATTCCCACATGGACTGTTCCGGCTATGACAATTTCACTTCGCAAAAGAGGCAACACTCATCAGAAGGCGACACTATCCAGCCAAAACGCAAAATAGTGTCATATTCTTCACTGGATTCTTCAGTACAATTCTTATTTCACTTCTTCTGCTGCCGATAATATTAGCATCTCCAATCAATATTACGGCATTTTCTTCCAATCCAGGATTATATTTCGACGGCATCGGGTCGGCAAAATTGGTGACAGCTAACTGGAAGTTCATTATATACTACGATCTCACAACAATTTGGGATAGGAATAAGGTTCTGGAAGCTGGAATAACATCAATCTCAAGGCTCTGCAAGCAATCGATAGCTATTGTATCATGTGAAATGCTATACCTACAACTTCAGCATACTTGGGACAACCTTATGCAAGAATCAGACCTTTTGATTCCAAGGAGAAGCCGGAGAGCGGCTTTTGATATTGTAGGGAACATGGCACATGCTCTATCAAACTATAGCTAACTTCAAGGAAAACGAGGAGTATCTTCATCTATTACTAAGAAACCAATTTTCAGTGATAGATTCGACAATTAACATTCTTAAGCAAAGCGAAAACAATACTAAGGTACGCTTTTCAGAGCTTAAGAAAACCATCTATCATGATTTAAATTCAGTTAGAAATGAGAATTCAAATTTACGACAAGTCCAAAATCTAAAATGCACTTCAATTCAATAAATGTGCTGTAGTTAAGAACGACATACATACATCTATGCACATCGTTACAAATCAGTGTTTCGCGAGAATCAAGCAGCTATTCCTGTGAAATTGCCTTATTCAACAACAGAACATCTCCGCAATGTAGGTTTGGTCACATGCAGAAAGGGCCTTCTTTTGTCGCCCTAAACACCATCAACCGTTGGTTTTATGCAACAATATATCCGTTAGAGCTAACTGCCGTCTGCGACTCTGAAACCATACACCTACACATCGATCATTCTGGTCTCCTGTCCATGAAACCAACCTGTATCATCAAGGGAAGTACACTAACTATCTATGGGCATGAACCTAATGTCACTACTCTACATTATTCATATGCCATGATTGGCAATATTACGGCTATTGGCGAACCGTCCGAGGTTAATAGGCTCCTTTGGACACCAAATTAAAGGAGCTCACTGAACTCCAAAAACAACTAGCAGACATCAAAGATTTTCCAAGGGAAATACAGTAACCGGTTCTCCATCATCCCTATATCGGCTCTTTGGCACTACTTCTGTCAGTACTAGTAATCGTGATCCTGGCGACTTAAAGGCAGAAAAAGAACACCACTCAACCTGGCTCCAACACCGCCAGAACCTACACCACGCCAGCGTGACTCTATAGTTTAAAAATAACTTTATTTTCTATTCCGTGTAAATTAATATTTTTATATATTCTTTCGCTCAACGCGGCGGAGAATGTTAACACATATTATAATGTCAACACAAAAAACATAATTAACACATAATAATTATTAAAATGCAAAATGCTTATATGACAAAATGCAGTCATTTCCTTTCTTTGAAATGTTTAACATAAATAAGGTTATTAACCTTAGAATTGTTTTACCTTGAGAAAGGTTTAATATTACAATAAATAAAGTTATTTACCTTTAGAATTGCTTTAAATTGAGAAAGGTTTAATGTTACAATAAATAAAGTCATTTACCTCTAGAAATGTTTACCTTGAGAAATGGTTAATGTTTAAAATAACTGCAAAATAATGAGTTTTTATAATTGTTGAAAATGTATATTTGTTATTAATTTTAGTTAGACGTAAGAAATTAAATGTATAAAAAGACATGCAAAAATAAAGAACTTGTGGCATACAGAGAGTAACTCTTATGATTGCTTGACCAGTCTTAGTGTTTCTACTAAGGCTTACATCTAATTTACAATAGCACATGGTGTTTCTACCTGGCCTTACCCAAGTCATAAAATATTAAATCTGAGCTCCAAAGGAAACCTTTGGTGCTCAATACTTTTTTAGTTGACAACTCAACATATACTACACATAGACTTAAAATAAATAATTAAATACCAAAAACAACACAATTACCTACCTCATATAAAATCATCCTGTCAAAATGTGACTTTTTTAACCAAACCATACATATTCATTATATAAATACTTAAACTTATGTATATATTTACCAATCAATTCAAATGTGCAAAGATAAAATTTAGCAATATGGAAATGGTTTTATTTAGATAATCTTTAATTTACTATTCTTCATTTTTTTTAAAGAAATATATACATATATAAAAAAAAAACAAAAATGGACTGATTAAGATGGGTCAAACAGCTTGATCAACTGTTTGACTAGTTTTTGCTTTAGATTTTTGTTTTTTTCCGCATGGAGGGAGGTGTAGGGAAACTTACAGCTCCCAAGGGCCACTGTAGCGGAGCTGTGTTGTCTTCTTTGATTATTACCATGTCCCCGGGTTTAATATTGATTGCTTGAGTTTTCCATTTGTGTCGATATTGTAGTTCATTTAAATATTCCCGCGACCATCGCCTCCAAAACTCGTTTTTTAGATGAGTTACTAATTTCCACCTGGTCAGTAAGTTACCTCGTTCTTGTGTGCAATTTGCGTCAACTTGAGCATTTAGGGGTTCCCCAATCACGAAATGTCCCGGAGTTAACGCTGCTAAATCATTCGGGTTTTCTGACAACGGGCTGATTGGCCTTGAATTGAGAATTCCTTCAATTTCAATTACTCCTGTGTGCAGCTCTTCATAAGTGAGCGATGCTCTGGTGGCACTTCGGACAAGAAGATGTTTTGCTGACTTTACAGCGGCTTCCCATAACCCACCGAAATGTGGTGCTCTTGGGGGTATAAAATGAAATGTTATTCCTCTCGATGTACATTCTCTGTTAATTATGTCTTGAGCTGAGCCAGAATGGATAGTTTCTGATAGTTCTGTTAACTGATTTTTTGCCCCTACAAAATTGGTAGCATTGTCACAATAGAGATTCCGGCACTGACGTCGCCTACTTATAAATCTTTTTAATGATCCTATAAAGGCTTCGGTGGTAAGATCACTAACTAGCTCCAAGTGTACTGCCTTAGTAGCAAAGCAGCAAAACACTGCGATGTACACCTTTTGAGGCTTCTTCCCTCTCACCTTATAATGAACCCAAAACGGTCCACAAAAGTCAACCCCAGAGTTGATGAATGGTCGAGCTGGTGTGACACGCACAGCTGGTAAATTGCCCATGATCTGATTGAGTAATCTTGGCTTGGCCTTGGCGCATCGAACACAATGTTGTACAATAGATCTGGCTGCTGCCTTTCCCTTGATTGGCCAATATCTCTGTCTCATATGTGAAAGGAGTGCTTGGGGACCGCAGTGTCTATTTTGATGATGCACCATTTGCATGAGTAATTTTGAAATTGGGTCATTGTAGGGAAGCAGCATTGGATGTTTGGCATCATATGAAAGCAAAGATGTGCTTAATCGTCCTCCTACTCTAATTATACCGTTCGAATCCAAGAATGGGCTAAGGTTGTTGAATGGACTTGACTTATTTACTTCATTATTTCTTTTTAGATGTTTTATGTCGTCTTCAAAATCTGACTGCATTGCTCGTACGATAACTACCAGAGCTTGTTCTAGTTCCATTACTGTTAAAGAGATTTCCGCACGTTTCTCATTTATTTTTCTTGTGTTGTTGATAAATCGTAGCATGTATGCTACAATTCTTTGTAATGTTCGAAAAGATCCTTTGTGGTTGATGTTGTAGATAATGGTTGTTGCATTTTCAATTGCAAGAACGGCAGCTGTTTTCTTTCGCTCCATGTTGTTTTCAAGTACTTCTGTGGCCCTTGAGTATTTTTGTGGCCAAGCTGCTTCATGCCCATGTAGAAAGATAGGCCCATAAAACCATACGTTGCATGCTGGTAATGCTTTCGGAGATAGTCCTCGGGATATGATGTCCGCAGGATTTTCCTTTGAACTTACATGTCGCCATTGTTCGGGCATTGTCAACTCCTGAATTGCGGATATTCGATTGGCTACAAACGTTTGATATGATGATGACTGTGAATTGATCCAGGCCAAAACAATCATTGAGTCTGTCCAAAGGAAAGTAGGAGTATCCTCAAGTTTTAAATCTCTTTTAACCCTGGCAGTTAGTTGAGCACCCAAGTGTGCTGCGCAGAGCTCCAGACGGGGAAGACTTTGTTTTTTTAAAGGTGCTACTCGTGATTTTGCGCATAGTAGTCTTACTATTTTTACCATTTTTTATAACTGACCTTATGTATATTGCTGCCCCATATGCCCTCTCCGAGGCATCAACAAATGCATGAATTTGTATTCCTGATGCAACCTGGCCTTGAAAAATATGTCTCGAAAACTTCAGGTTGTCTATTGTTTTAAGTCGTTCCGAAAATTCATCCATCTAGTATGTAGCTCTGCTGGCAAGGCTTCATCCCATACAAGTTTCAACTGCCACAATTCCTGAATGAACATCTTTGCTGTCACTACGATTGGAGACACAATTCCCAGCGGGTCGAATAGTCGAGCCAAATCTGAGACTACTGTTCGTTTAGTAACACGACTTGTATCCCCCAAACGTACCTTTACACAGAACTCATCAACCTTTGGTATCCATGTCAATCCCAGAGTTTTGACTGTTTGATGGTTTTCGTTGTTAAAATCAATGTTTACTTCTTCTCTTGTTGAGACGTTTTGAAGTAGTTGGTGATGATTTGCACTCCACTTTTGTAAATTTAGACCATGCTGGTTCAATATGTGCTTTAATTCTTGCTGAATTGCGATTGTTGTGCTCAACTATCATCTCCTCCCATTCCGTCATCAACGTAAAAATTATTGAGTAGAAACTTGGCTCCAAGAGGGTACCGTCCTATATTCTTATTTGCAATTTTCTGTAGATATTTAGTTACGAGGTACGGTGCAGCTCGTGTACCGTAGGTTATTGTGTTCAAGGTATCAGCACTACGACAACGTAAAGAACCTAGAAATGTGAAAGAGCTACTCTCATTTTTGCAAGCCTGCTCCTGGTATCGACGATTTATACCTTCTTTTGCTGACGTGTCCAAACCCTTATCCGCTCTATCAAAGAAAAATGCCTTATGGACCTGGACGTCAGAACAACAGCATGCTTTCGATACACTGAAGGAATTGTTAAAATCAGCGCCGATAATGGGTCACAATTCATATCAGCTGTCATGCAAAAGGTTCTATTTTGCTTAGATATACAGCATATTTTAACACCAGTATATCACCCAGAGGCAAATCCCGTTGAACGAAAAAATCGTGACATTAAGACTCAATTAGCAATACTCGTGGGAAACAATCATCAATCCTGGGATGAGAAAATACCAAGTATTCGTTTTGCAATGAATACAACAGTCTGCCAAAGCACAAAATATACTGCAGCGTTTCTGACATTTGGACGGGAGCTTAGAACATTAGATAATGTGCAACATGATCTTATGGCAATTGTTCAGTCAGAAAATTTTGTGACTGAAATCACTCCATACCTTCACACAATAGCAGATAGATGTATTGAAGAATATCAATGAAAATGTGTATGAACAACAAGACCGCAATAAACAATACAGCAATAATCATCGACGTAATCAACCGCCACTAGAAATTGGTTCCAAAGTATTGGTAACAACACATGTGTTAAGTAATAGTCAAAAAGGAGTTACATCCAAATTCACACCAAAGCGAGATGGTCCATATGTAATAATAGCCAAAAAGGGAACAACAGCATTCGTAATTGCACATGAAGATGACCTTACTCTACCTTTGGGAACTTATCATGCGTCAGCTCTAACACTTATGACAGGACATTCAAAGGAATCAATACAACCAGTGCAATTAGTAAGAAAAAGAGGACGCCCTAGAAAAACTTAGCTGCTCCATCGCCGGGACGTCTTCAACATCAGAGGGGGAGTCTGTAGCATCTTACATTATTTAAACCATTATTTCAAATATATATTTAAATTTAACGGTTACTCAAATGGAACTCTGTTCCCTGCAGTTATTTGTAAATTTACTAACTCTGTGTATATATCAATTTTGCTATTTTTTTTAAACAATTTTGTTATTTTTTTTAAACAAATTTTGTTATTTTTTTTAAAACAACCAAACGTTTAGAATTGCTATAAAAGCAGAGACATTTGCCTTAGGGATTCAATTGGCCTTTGTGATTCAAACAGTACACATTTTTGTCTAGACTTAGGACTTGTGTGCACTGCTGATATTTCAACAACCCAATAAAGTGTTTATTTTAAAAACGATATTTTATTGTTTTTTTTAATGATAAAATATCCTTGCAATACATATGAAAAGTAATTATCAGTATTATCAGGCTCAAGTTCAGTTTTATTGAATTAATGAAAATTCAAAATTACTAAGAGTTTTTTTATGTTGACAAATATTATTATTTATATCCAATCAGTTTTTAGCAGAACGTATCAGTACTGATTTCAAGGCCGCTACACCTCTCATCAGCGTTCAATTGTCCATCTTTACAATTTTCGTAAAGTGGATACTAATTGAGAAGAATATCAACTATTTAACCAGTTTTCAACAGAAATAGAATACATGTACATATTTACAAAAAAAAACAACTTAGAAAAAAGAAGTGAGATCCGCACAAAAACAGAAATGTGAAAATAAGGCCAAGTTCCTATCCAAAATATTTCTGCCGTAAAAAGTACTGCGATTAAAATAAGGACCAAGTTCTTGATAGGTACAATTCCATCTCATTTCTAGGCAACCTGTAAGCTTGGCAAAATTTTTAAAATTATAGATATTTAGTTAGTAAAAATCTATATGTTAACTGATTATTTCTTGTTTATATTATGACATTTTGTTGTATTGTTTTTGAATTTGTTGTGGGTAAGCAATATCTAAATGCATTTCGTTGGTTGCTATATCAACTCATCAGTAGATGTTTACGATTTATGTTTGTAAAGTTCCAAAGCTCATCTATTTATACATATGTAAGCTCGCAAACACATTTGCGAATTACAATGCACAAGCTAAATAGCTTTTCAAAAAACTTAAAAACATCGCAACATATAATTTTTCATTATGAATGTGTTTACTTTTCTTTAAAGCAAGTATACATACCAAGATGTGGGAGAATTGTAGGAAAAAAGGTGAGAGAGCTGAGTAAATTGATTTACTTCAATTGAAGGTATTTTGTTTTTGCATTTAACCGTCCTTTTTTAGTTCATACAAATGCATATTTAAAATGTTTTTAGTTTTGGTTGTTTTATGACTGTTTTGTAAGATAGGTTTTATGATTTTTCTTTCTATGAATAGAACGCGGTCGATTGGGTCTTTACATATATTACTACACTAATATATACTAAAACAAAAGACCTATTGCTTAAATTAAACATTCAAATAAATAGAAGAAAATGTCAAATAATGTACAAACATCTTTATTTTTAATATGAAGAAATTTTTGATTATTCACCTTAGATGCTTATATTTTACACTCTATGCATGTATGTATATGAAACATTAGCTTATTCATATTTTTGGATAATATATTTATTGGTCTTAGGGCCAAATTTACAGTAATTAGTTAGCTATTAGTAAACTAAAATGATAACTATTGTTTAACTAATACTTCATATTCACAGTGTAATATTTAACCAACACTCTTAATATGAACGAAAAATGGTAACCCTATCAAACTATTAACTTTCAGTCCTGGCAATTCTGTTATAGCATATGGTTTTTGTTTACATTTGATATATTATTTCTTAAAAATGGCGTATACATTGAAGAACGTCCCACGCCACCTAATTGCTAAGACGGAATCTATCCGCGTTTTCAATTTCACATGTCATAACTAAAATTTTTCACAAAACAAAAATACTAATAATAAATTCCAACGAATCAGCTGTTGTCTAACTATTAGTTAACCAATGACGTTTGATAGTTTAAAACTACAAGCTGTGAATCAAATATTATTAGTTAAACTATTGCTATTAGCTAACTAATGACTGTGAATTTGGGCCTTAGTGGTTTAATTATGTAACGTAATTGTAATTGTCGTTATACTTTACAACATTTTTTTTTACTTGTATGGTCAGTGGGTGTGGCAGTTGTCAAGTTTCTTCCAAATTTTAAAGAAAGTTGCACGTTGCTCTAGTTATAAGCTGTTCCAAAATTGAAAACTCTAGCTCAGTTAATTCCCAAGGTATCAATATTTTCCATCTAGACTGGCTAAGTCTTATACTGTGCAATGCAAACTATTGCTACTCAAGCTGATATCGATGAACTGGGACTTGTGGATTTTAACATCGATTGCATTGAGCAAGATACAAGAGCAAATACAATGGAAAATTTAATCCGTCGTCTCGACCATTTTAAGCAGAAGCGCTGTAGCAATTTTTAAAAAGGCACTCCTACAAAAACAATCATCAATAGCTAAGCAAGCTCTGCGGTACATAAAAATTTATCCAAGACTTCTGAGGAATCTGTTAAATATAATAACTGTTCCCAGTATGGGCAATACCAAAAAAAAGTGCCCTAACCCGCTGCGGACGAAAACTTTATGTTTCCAGTATGGTGTAGTCGGACATTACTGCCAATAGTGCCCGAAAAGACGTCGCGCTATTTCTGGATATGATGTAGTTCAATTAGAAACAGTGGACAAGTTGTCTTCTTTGTGGGAGCTGTATTCCACGTCGATAATACCTTTTGTCATTAGTAATGATAGAACCACCTCGTCATATCTTGGAATTGTTCCGAATAAAATAAGTACTTTTGGATTTATAAAATGTAAAGTAGTGTTTAAGAATCGTGTGGTCGTACATAATTTTCTAGTATTACCTGATGAAGAGGTGGTTGTACCATTTTTGATTGGCTGGGACTTGTTGCCCCTATTAAATATTCGACTTTGTTGCATTCTGTTTACAGTATTTGTGAATTTGGGTGAGTTCGGGACTGAATCCTGGCATTGGTTTGATATTGATACTTGTCTGGTTCGTGGCGAGGCGGGCATTATTGTGGGGGTTGTATCTGATTATTAGTATATTAAAACAGGCTCGTAAGCAAGAAATATTTGACCTTTTTATGAGGATACGTCTCAACAGTGATATAACGCTTTTCATCAGCCCCCGGCGATTGCCCTTTTATGAACGCGAAGACTTTAGGGAGACCATTTACTTCGGCAGAGTATATTCAGACATAGTTGATCTCCATATGAAGAAAAATGCGTACGTGCATGGACTACCGTGCCCTAAGTTAGGAGACATTGATGGACAATTTTCCCATACCGGTGGTAGAGGATTGTCTTGCGATCTTAGGGGTAAAGAATATTCCAGTGCCCTTGATTTAAAATAGGGGTTTCACAAGGTTCAGGTTGACCCAGGCTTGATTAGGTATACCTCTCTTGTGAAGTTGTTTGGGCAGTATGAATGTTGCTATATTGTATTTGGGCTGCGGAAAGATCCCGCGGTCTTCCAGCGATTTATAAATCTGGCATTGAGGCACCTCATTGAGACTGGATAGGCTATTGTGTATATGTATGATATTATTATCGCGACTAGGACTATCGGCGACCATGTAGAGGTAATACATGAGGTCTTGTAGCTGTTCACTGGACGCGAACTGAAGTTTGAATTTGGGAAATGTAAATTTGGCTACGCTAGTTCTTTTATAAGGGTTATAGAGTAAGTGGATTAGGAACTGAATTACGACAACATTACGTCGATAAGGGATTACCCTTTTTCCACAGATACTAAGGTTTTTCGACGGTGCTTAGGAGTGTTTTCATGTTTTCGACGTTTTATACCGAATTTCTCCTGGACCACTTACGGACCTAAATAAAAAAAACTGCAAGTTCGTGTGGACCTATGCCTGCAGAGATGCTTATTTTAAGTTGAGGGACGGTCTGATTCAGTAACCGGTGTTATCGGTATATAGCCCATTACGGGTCACTGAAATGCATACTGACGCTATTTAAAGGGGTTCGGGTTGGTCCTTTTGCAGGGCGATGGGGAATTTCATCCTATGGCGTATTATTCAAAATATGCTTCGGAGGCTGATTCTAGGTAGCATAGTTTTGATTTTGATACGTTTTATATACGCATTCAAAAGGTTTCGAATGCTTCTGGAGGGGAAGAGATTTACTATAGTCACTGACTGTTGCTCGCTAAAAGAATTGGAGAATATGGAAGGCGAGGGATACAACCTGGAGAATATATTAGTACTTAGACGGAGCACACTAGGGCAGAATCAATTGTACTGCCTAAATAATAAGAGGAGAATATTATCAAGCTGAGAAGGATGGCCATGTTGGGGACGAAAAGTGTATTAGTTAGATTAAGAAGCATTAATGTTTCCCTTAGGCCCAAATTCACAGTCATTAGTTAGCTAATAGCAATAGTTTAACTAATAATATTTGATTCACAGCTTCTAGTTTAACATTAGTTAAACCATCAAACGTCATTGGTTAACTAATAGTTAGACAACAGCTGATTCGTTGGAATTTATTATTAGTATTTTTGTTTTGTGAAAAATTTTAGATATGGCATGTGAAATTGAAAACGCGGAGTCCGATATTGAAAAAGGAACTGATACTGATAATACGCGGAATATTGTTGCTGAGCGTCGCCAACGTAATCTAAAAAGATTCAAATGTAAACAAAACCATATGCTATAACAGAATTGCCAGTACTGAAAGTTAATAGTTTGATAGGGTTACCATTTTTTGTTCATATTAAGAGTTTTGGTTAAATAATACACTGTGAATATGAAGTATTAGTTAAACAATAGTTATCATTTTAGTTTACTAATAGCTAACTAATTACTGTAAATTTGGCCCTTAGATGCAGGAGAAGCTTAATCGCTTTATCCGTAATTTTCTGAAGTGTATTTATTGCTCTGCTTCTAGCTCCAATAAAGAGAGAGAAGTGCATAGCAATGAGAAAAAACCAGTACCTTTCGACACGCTCCATATCTTACTGGTAGTGGACTCTTTTACTAAATTTGTTAAGCTTTACGCCTTGATATCGACCGGAGCTAAGAAAGTGTGTTGCGCTTTAGCAAAGTAATTTCAGAATAATAGCATACTTAGGTCTATTAATAGTGACCGAGGGTATTGTTTCACATCAAGCGAATTCAAGAAAATTTTTGCTGAGACGTAAATCACACATTTAAAGGTGGCGGCTTTGGTAAGAAAGTTGATTCAGGTGGAATTCGCCATCAATAATACCGTGCATAGTACGACTTAGCAAACACCCAGTGTGATGTTATTTGAGGTGGAGCAAACGGGCAAAATCTTAGTCGTACTTACGGAAGACCTGCGGGATAGCTCAGAAAGGGAAAGGATTGATCTAAAAGGGTTGCATTCCGCGGCGAATGAGGTGGTTCAAAAATCTCAGAAATGTCATTTGGATTGCTATAGGTGGAGTAACAAGGGTCCTGGGATCTGGTCACAATGAGGAAAGTTGACACGACCGTAGGTACCAAAAAAATGTGTGCTCAAATACCAGCCCTTGAAAACTATTGGCACCGATCGTTATGAGATAACTGATCTCCAAAATTTTCAGGTATCTCAACTGCCTAATGAGGGTATAATTGATTACCACGCCTGGAAGAATGGATGGAGCTAACTGTCGATGCGAATGGTTATGGGTCAGACTGATACCGGAGAAATTAATTGAGGGTGTACGGTGCTGCGTAGTGATTTTGTAAGGCAGCAATGGGCATGGTTGATTATAATTGTACTCGCGCCAATCTTACTCCATCTTTTGTTGATCGCAATTTAAGATTATTCTAGATTTTAAAGCGTGCAATAAATTTGTATTGCATAATAAATAATTTTGTTTCCAGTTTTAAATGTTTGGTCATTATATGATATTTGAAACTTTTAAAAATGTGCATTTTCATCGTACGAAATAACTGTCAATTTCACTATTTGCAAAAAAAATGTCGCAGATATTTAAAATGAAAAATAAAAAAATATGTGCTTTTATAAATTATTAACGTATAAAAATTTAACATACCTGTCCCAAAATTTTTCTTTGGAATCTTCTACTAAGAAAGGCTTCAACGGATAACTTATTTCATTTCCCATATATGAATATGACAAATATAAGCAAGTTAGAACTGCGGCTTGTAGTTCAGATTCTTTTGATTCCTCGCCGTCAACTAATTCTCGAACAAGCATATAGACGAATACCACATTTGCAGGATTAATAAAAGCGACATCCTGAAACATATATAATAATGTCTAAAATTAAATATTGATCTTAGAATATCGTGTCTGTCATAAGTTCCAAACGTTTTCAATTAGAATTCAAATTTCCGACTCAGAAAATAGAATACTTGTTGTCCGGCATAGTTCCGAATATTTTTGCTCGATTGATGTCTAATGTGGAAATTTTTTAAAATCTCCTTTTCCATGTGCTATTATCAAACATATGCATATTGGTTTTTATTTCCGAATTAGATAGATAAGATATCAAGCTTAAGTTCAAAAAAGATTTTTTTCAAATTAAATTAGTTTTATTGTTAAATAAATGAGATTCTATTTGCTTTCACATAGCTTAGGGAGTCGAAAGTAAAACGAAAAAATTGTTCGGAAGTGAATGTCAGGACACCAAAATATTCGGAAAAGATGACAGACACGTATAACTTATTTCATAAGACAACAAAACACTAATTCTTAAAATTTATGTCTCTCACACAAAAACCAGTCAATAGATTTTTATAAAATTTGATAGCATTTGGTTAGCATACTTGCTAAACAAAGTATTAAGTTCAACGGTTGCTTCTTTCGATGTCTAACGTATATCATGCTCGGCTGAGAGCAATAGTATCTCCCATTCTCTTGCGAGTGTGACTTTTAAAGTTTAATCTGTCAATCCAGTGTTTTTATATATGAATTAATTATTTATTTTTGAACAATTTATCATTCAACATCGAATTAACTTCTATTTTCTAATTTATACTTTTACCTTTATAACAAAATGAATTATATTTACGTAATCTATAAATATTATATCTATGTAATTTTATATTGAATTAAAGTTAAATGAATTAACTACAAATAATGAAATGTCAATGGAATATAAAAAATGTAATATTTAGTTATAAATGAACTAAATTGTATGTAACTAACAAAGTTTCTTTAAATCATTAGAATTTAGATTTAAATTTAACGTTTATTTGAGTAAGTCGCCATCTAATTATGAACAGCGGTATTAGCATCAATAGCTTTACTTAAAAAAGACAACCGCATTTTAGTAAGTAATGTTTTTACTACAACCAATAATCGAAGTAGAATTTCAGTATATAAGGAGGATTTTAGTATGAAAAATTTAGTCTGTGTGCGGCTGCCAGCAAGGTACGAACGAGAAGTGAGACTGGTGCTCTCCATCGTCGAACATTGTTTTTATTTATTTATTTTATTTATTTATTTTCGATGATGGAAAATGTGGCACAGTTGTGCCATTTGTGTCACTTTTGAGTGTTTGATGGCCCTGTGGTACTTTCTAATCTATTTTAGCCCTTTCAGCTCAAAATTCAACTAACTGATTCACATCGTTCGAACGGTTTGAAATGTACTGAAAGCGTTCAGTACATTTTCAATGTAATTTTCTCCCTGTTTCGAACCATACTTTTATATACAACATTATTTGTTTGTCAACAAAAAAACTCCTTACTTTTATTTGCAAACCTGTCTTGTGCTAGTACCCAAGGCGAATCCTTTCAGGTGAACTTGTAAGCACAGCTGTTAACTTGTTTTTAGCTTTTTCATCATTGTCGGATGTTAAAATACACTATTTGTTTCTTGACATTCTACACTCCTCAGCATGTGTGAAAAGAATTTTTTCTACCCAAAATATGATAAATACCGTGCCATATTTAATGCAATCGAAAGATTTAATTAAATATAATTCTGGTAATTGTTATGATAAAGGTATTTTAAAACTTATAACAAAGAAAAATGTTGCAAACAGTAATATCACCATTGAGGAACTTTGAACTAAAATCTTGGGGATTATATACAATAAAATTAGAATTACATAGAAAATATATTTTTTAACTACAATATTTTTTTTAACTACATATTAAAATATGTATTTGCTTTAAATATAACCTTAAAAAAAACACTTTTAAACAATATGAATTTTCGTCGTTAATTTTTGTTCTAAATAAAATAAAACACATATACTGTATTAGTTTTATACTGTGTGTACTGTACTATTGTTTTTATTTAAATAAAAAGCTTGTTATCAAATATATTGGCCCACTCGAAGCTATTTTGGCCCTTTCAAATTGTCAATTTGGCCCAAAACAAAAAAACTCAAATTCCATCACTGTTGTCAAATTCAGCCAACGCCCTTTTCAGTTGCCCAACATGGTAACTTCCTTTTGATTGCAACCCTTTTTACTCTCACAACTAGGTGGCACTGCGTTTTGACATTCAACAGTGCGGTTTTGTATTTTTTAATATTCCCCGCGCAGGCTTGTAACTTTACATGCTACAGCGTTTGAAAATTAAGGATATCATGAACTTTATCAGATGATGTCTTGATTCCATTCTCTAAAATATCGAAACCGAGAAATTCAATTTCGGTCAAAACACGTTATCCTGATATCGTTTCGTAAAATGTCATCAATGCCACGTTAAAAACTACAAGGCGCATTTTTAAGCCCAAAAGGTAAGCGACAAAATTCATATGTTCCATTGTTCACACTGAAGGACGTTTTACATCTATCTCTTTCCGCCAATGTTATATGGTGAAATCCGGATTTTAGATCAAGAGTTGTAAAATATTTTGATTTGCCTAGATTTGATAAAATTACAGATATGTGTGGCATGGAATATTTATTTGTAGCAGTAAAATCATTTATTTTTCGAAAATCTACAACCATTCGAAGTTTTTGCAATCAACACCTTTCTTGCTGACGACGTAGATGGGTGAGTTATATGGCGATGATGATTTTCGTATAATACCATCCTTAAGAAGGCATTCTATTTCACTATTTATAAAGTCTGTTGCGGAAACGGGATACGGATAACTTCGGGAATAAATTGGTTCTTCCTTAGACAAATTTATCGTGGCTTCGACTGGAGTGTTGGCTGGCAAGGATCTATCCGGATCAGCAAATGCAATAGCATTCCTACTAATAAGATTTTCGAATCTACCATGTAAATCAATAGGAACATAATTCTTATCAATTGCTATTGAGTTAACTTGTTCACAAAAAAAAAAATGGTTAATATGCTCTTTTCCTGTTTTATGGAAAAGTGTTCCCGGCTTAGTACCAATCAAGGCTTCTATATCTTTTAAGAAGTCATAGCCTAAAAATCCATCAAAAGAATTTAAACATGGTAATATAAAAAAAGTTGTTGTATTAGACTTATTTCACACTTCTCTTTAATGAGTGTAGATCCATTTATTAATTTGGTTCGAAATGGTTCTGTTAATGAATTAATACCTTTTATGAAATTGAAATTGCGTATATAATTTTTAGCAGTGCCTGTGTCTATTCAAATATTCAGCTCTCGACAATATATGGCAAGAGCGACTTTACACTAAGAAATTCAAGTTGTCAATTGCATTGCCATCAGATTCGTTACAAGAAAAATCATCGTTTCCATATATATCATTCTCTTCAAAACTTTCGGCATGATTGATTTTCTGTATATTTCGATCTGTAAGTTGACCGGTATTGCATATTTTCATATGGAATTGACCTAATGAAATTTGAATTTCGAATTTAGGGTGGATGTTGTACGGCATTCGAAATTTCTGAATATGATGTACCCTTATCTATTTCCATTGGTACAGGCGATGGATATTCCAAAATTTGTTTTCCAATTGGTGTACTTTTAAAACTATCTACTATGGGTACATTATTATTTGAATAAGGTTGATTTATTTGCTGCAAATCTGTTTGATTTTGTTCAAGTTCTTGAGCTGTTGCCAGAGCAGTAAGTAGATCTGGTGGATGTGTAGAGAAACAAATATCACATAAAGGTTTACAAAGTCCTGATATAAATACACGCAGCGCGTTTGCTTTGATAACCTCTTCTTTACCTGTACTTGTCATAAGACTTTTATTTACAATCAAAGTAAGTTGCTTGTTGACCTTATCGTAATATTCGTTTATCGTCAACCTTCTTTGTCGCAAGACACTGAGCTCATTTTCTAATAAGTACAACGGCTTTTTATCAGAGTATGATTGATCTAACCGAGATATTATGGCATCAAAATTGAAAATTGTGTTGTATGAACTCAAAGTAGAGTTTGTTTCAGCAATTATTTTGTTTCTTAAAATACCCATAGCTATATAATATGCTTCGGATCCTTTTGTATAATAACTTATGGCAAACTTAGCAGTTTCTCTCTATGCTGGATACTCGCATGCATTTCCACCAAATTGTGGAAGGGATTTAATTAGATCTAAATTTGTGTTTCCAGCACCAACATTAGATTGAATGATTGTTGGAGTTAAAGGCTCCACTCGACTTGGGTTTAACTCTTCAACAGCAATTGTTAAGCTACGAATTTGTTCTAAAATTTCTTCTTTACTACTATCTAACGCAGATTCAACTATACTAAACACTTCATTTCTATTCATTTTGTTATTTCTTTTCGGTTTTATATAATAAAATTTTAGAAAACTATAGTAAATAAATTATAAGTATACTTATGTTAATATGTATATGTAAATATAAAATGTTATCAGCTAAGAAATAATATGGTATACATATATTAATTATACTTATTAAATCATATATGCACTTATATATGTGTGAGGGTATATATGAATGTAAGTATGTGACTAATGAATATAATGGATGCTAAAAATAATATAAGATAAATATCTGCTCTCTTACGATCGTAATCAATATTTATTTGAATTCACACGATATTTGGTCTTCTACATATATTTATGAGTTCAGTTTAAAAGTGATTTGAGTGTAAATTTCTAATGAAAACCACTAAAAAACTGAGTGCTTTTCATACAAAATTTACAGTTAAATCACTCGTTCGTCTTGCATAAACATCATCTTAGTATTTGATATCTCTACTACTGAAATAACTTTTAATGAAAATAGAACTTGTTATATTAAATTTACCTGCCATCCTTGCAATAAAAGACTTCGATCAACAGTTCTTAACCACATGACTGCATCATCAGCTTCAAAGTTTCGTAGCTTTTTGCAGCGATAATGTAAAAAAATTCCCAAACATTTTAATAATTCGGAAGTTGAAGCCTGAAAAAATCGATTCATATTTTAATTTGTTTACAGTTTATCAGTTAAGGAAGGTAAGACGAAATATTATATAAAATACATATGAAAATTAATATTATCAGGCTCAAGTTCAGTTTTATTGAATTAATGAAAATTTAAATTACTAAGAGTTTTTATGTTGAAAAACATTAGAATCTCCAATCAGATTAGCAGAACGCATCAGTATACCGATTTCAAGTCCGCTACACCTGACATCGGCGTTCATTTGCAAATTTTTACACTTTATGTAAAGTGGATACTAATAGGGAAAGAATATCAACTATTTTACCAAGTTTTCAAATGAAATAAAATACGAGAATTAATTTAATTAATTTTTATTCTATTTTTACATGTTGAAACAATTTTGGTTAGTACGAAATTCCCCATTACTGGTTGAAAATTAGTTATAATAAACATAAACTCATAGTCCGTTATCTTCATTTCTACTTTGTTATTTAACTCAATGTTGTTTTCACTCTATATTAGCATGATTCACATTACTGTGACCCTTGTTAATAGGGTATAGCTCGTACCAAAGCTAAAGTGGTATGTCACACTGTAGTCATATCAGTCATATTATCATAATGTCCTAAATATTTAAACTAGTTTCAAATATTTATTATCTTTTTCATACAAAAGTGTACTATAATAATACAATTCTACAAGCTATTATTATGTTAATGTCATAAAAATTGTTTTTCTTTTTCGATAAAATGTTCAGGTGCATGTTCGTGTTTTTTAACAATTTTGACTAAAAAATTATATCGCTAAAGTGAAAATTTGCAAAAATTGCAAATTTTTATACAAGCCAAAATATTTATTTCAAATCTGCAATATATGAACCAATGCAGAACATTAATTACAAATGGCTAAAATTTTTCGCTTTCGAAAAAAATCGCGAAATTTATCAAAGTGCAAAAACTTGCTAAAATTTTAATTTATGTTTGATTAAAAGTCCCTAAAGATGTAAAATGCCGAAAACTTTGCAAAAATTACGAACATTGCAAAAAACTGCAAAAATTTTAAAGATATCATAATTATGAATAAAAATCGCCAAAATTTTAACGAATATAAAACAAATTGTAGAAATCACGAAAATGCCAAAAATCGAAAAACTCTTGGGGAATGTAAAAGATTATGGAACGAAATACTGATTAAAAGCTCCGAAAAATAAAAAAAAAACCAAAATCTTCCGCAAAACTACCCCATTTGACAAAATTTTTATCAAAAATTGCCAGAAGTTTGAGAAAAGCAAAGAAGAAATTGAAAATCGCCAAAATAAAAAAAAAAAACCTTCTTAAAATTTAAAAGATTTGAGAGCAAATGCAAGAAAGTAAAACCTTTGACAAAATTACTCCTGTCGAAAAAAAAAAATAAAAATTAGCAGGAATATATATGTAAATGGCCTCGATCCGATTTCCATCACACCTAAAATAATTTGACTCGATTTAAGTCTTCGATTTCTAATTTATTTTTAAACTATATTTTTATAATTTTTTAGTTCGATGTGTTTTAAAAGTGTGTTTTTTCGATTTCTAAAATTATATTTATTTTATTCATATTGTTGATGATTAAACATATTGTTTCAAGAACTTGGAAAAAATAAAGAATTATTTATAATCAGTTCATAAATGACAGAGTTATGGGATAATCAATATTTTGTGGTGGTGGACAATTTCCCTCTATATTATGGGACCAAACTTATCGGAAACCCATTCAAACACAAAAATAATTATGAAAATTATGAAAAATACTAAAAATTAAAAACCTCTGCTGAGTATTGAACACAAGCCAAGTGTTTTTTCTGTGAAGTGTTTTTCTCACTAGTCTACTCTATAATTATTTTTTTACTGGCTTAAAATTTGTTTACAAAAACTCACAGCGAACGCTACTAATGTCCTCATAAGAGAACATGTGGAATATTTGCTAACTAAGTAAAGAGTTGCTGCAAAGTAATGCGGACGGTATGTATTTTCTAGTTGAAGAGTATGTTGTTGGGCAAAATGGCAACATATTACCCATTTTTTTTGCTGGGATATAGTTTGCTTAACAGAAAAATGTAATGCATACTTTTTGGATGCAGTTTATCAATATTAAGTCTGATCATTGAGGCGTATGTGGAATATGGAAATTTAATTTATTACACTACGCAGTGTTGAACTAAAATTACAAACATACCCACCCACAGGTGAAGTTAATAAAATCGTATGTATGTATGTATATAAAAATAGAAGAGAAGTATTGTTTGGTTAAAAATAAATTGTCCAAAATAAAAAACAAACAAAAAATGAAATAAAATTAAAGAAAAAAAAATGTACAATGTTTAATTTCATTTCATATAAAAATTTTTATTTGTCAAAAAAAATTATATACACAAATGGTAGGACCCATTTGGGGAAATAAAATAAACGGAAAAATGGGTAAACCACAGAGCAAGGTGGAAATCCAAGAAAACATAGTTAATAATGGAAATGCTGAAAATAAAATATTTGTAATACCAGAATATATAATAACTTTAAATATAGTAGCATTAGTACTATATTCAGCTCACAAAATTAACAATTATTTTAAAAAGTATGTACAAAAACACAGATATAGACGCAATAGAAATAATACTATTACAGATGTTTAAATTTAGAAAAAAAAGAAATAAAGAAAACAATAAAGAAATTTTAATTGTACAACAACTATTTAAGAAACATAAAACAAAAATTTAAATTCAGTTCATTTATCGCTTTTCATTAAACATACAAATAATTTTCAGAATTTCATAAGAATAAAAATATTGTTATAACAGATGTCTAAAAAAATGTACTATTATTCACTTTATATAAATTCAAAATAAAAAAAAAGTATATAATAAAACTCAACAATTATAAAATATATTCTAATGGAAGAAAACATTATTGAATTAAAAGAAGTATTGAAAAAATTAAAGAAAACTCCAGGAAGAGTATACACTGAAAAGACAATTAGAAACAAACTTGATTATATTCAAGAAATAAAAGAAAATTTTCTTACTGCTGAAACCGAAGAAAAAGACAAAGAAAAAGTAGTAGCATTAAATTTAGAATTTAAGATATTATATAACACTATTAAAGAATATTTAACTAAAAACCAAAAAGAAGATAATATAATGGCACATTTAATCTTGAAACAGCTTCAAATCACTACCACTATTCACTGGTATTTATAAAGAATTAGAAAGTTTCCTAATAATAGCAGAACTAATCTACAAAACCCTATCAGACACAGCAAAAATAGATTTTCTTCAATACATTTATCATGCCAAACTAACAACCAATGTTAGAAGAGCAATAGGAAGTTATAGCAAACCAGAAAATTTTGAGGCTCTAAAAAATTTGTTAGAACAAAGATATAAAAGCAATAAAACAATACCAGAACTACAAAATAAGTTAAACACACTGTACCAAGGAAAGATGTCAGTTAATGCATTTAAAGAGAAAATATTATATATAATAGATAGTCTAAACAATTTAGGGACAGAAGAATTAGGAAACACTGCGTCAGTAGCAGAAAAGAACGTAATAATTAGATTAAACAATAAACTAGCGTTGGACACTTTCAAGAAAGTTTTAAATGAATACTTTGAATCGACCATATATGTATGCTGCTCGACCAAGTACTTTACAAGAAGCATCAGATCTTGCAATTGAACTTAAAAATGAAAAGAAAGCGACCCATAATGAAATTTTACATATCAGAAGAGAGAAACCACGGTATCAATCACAAAATTACACTAGAAATAATAACACATTCTCTAACTACAACAGTAACAGGCCACACAACAGCCAGAACTCTAACATGAACAACTGCAATAGACAAAACAACTATAACAATAACAATTCACGAAGAAACCCTAATTTCTCTACAAATAATCACAGAAATGAAAACTTCAACTCTAACAGATTTAATAATAATTTCAACAACAACCACCAAAATAACAGACCCAATAACACAAGAAACTTCAACAACAGTCACAATAACAGCAACAAAAATAACAACAGACATATACATTCTATCCAAGATTCGGGAAACGCATCAGGCCCGGAATACATAACTATTCCGGACGGCCAAGATTAAAAGATATACAAAGTATCTGACAATAACACAAACTTCATAATCACAAAATACAAAAATAAACAACTAACATTTCTTGTCGACACAGGTGCAGACATATCACTATGTCGCATGTGTACTGAATTCAAAGCTGAACAATATAATCCAGAATTGTAGCTGTAGTACTGTGCACATAGGACGTGATGATAATTCTGCGAAACCAGTTTCGACTATGAAGAAATCGCGCTGCAAAAATACATATGAAGAAATTATATATAATAAGCATGCAAGATTCAGTGATAACTCAGCGAAACTATATTCGATACTGAGGAAACTGATATCTAAACTGAATAAAGAATATATAAAAGAATACAAGAAGATAAAAATAAAAAATAAAAGTCCTCAACTATAAATATTAATATATAATGCCCCAAAAAGAATAACGGATGAGATTTTAAAATATAAACTAATTGACGAATTCCATAATACCACACACGCAGGCCACTTAGGAATAAAAAAACAATTATCAAACTAAAACAGCGATACATTTGGAAAAACATGAACAAGATGGTTAAGAAATTTATATCATATTGCGACGGTTGTAACAAAAATAAACAAACAAAACACATAAAAGAACCACTAACACAAACACACACCCCAAGCAATAGCTTTGAAGTAATTTCAATAGACACTGTAGGTCCTCTTCAGATATCAAACGACTACCGCTGCATTTTGACAATGCAATGCGAATTGACAAAATTTGTCGTTGCACATCCTATGCCGACAAAAGATGCACTTGTAACAGCAAAAACATTAGTCGGACAATTTATTTTGAAATATGATCAATTTAAGGTACTTAAATCCGACAGAGCGACAGAATTTACAAATGAACTTATGAAAAACATATGTTCATTATTACAAATCAAACAAATATTTTCAACACCATACCACCATGAAACATTAGGTTCAATAGAAAGAAACCATAGAGTTCTCAATTAGTTCTTGTAAACAACTGCAAACGATTATGAATGGGATGAATGGATTCCATACTTCACTTTTGCCTATAACACGGCACCACATACACGCCTTTTGAATTAATTTATGGGAAATTACCAAGCATACCATCTGATATTGTAAATAATAAAATAAAAATCTATAACTATGATGACTACGTACAGGAATTGCGAATCAGATTACAATTTGCATTAAACAAAGCTAAAGAATTAATAATAATGTCAAAAGAAAAAAGAACAATTAATAATAAATATAATAATAAACTTAATTTTAATGTAGGAGATTTAGTATTAGTTAAAATGGAAAACAGAAAAAAACATCAAAGTCCATACAAAGGACCATTGAAAATAATAAGTAGGGATGCTGTAAACACAACAATAGACTACAAAAGAATAGAAAAAACATACCACAATAATAATTTAAAACCAATTAAAACATGATAGAATAAAATATTAATATAATTACTTATACATACATACATATACACAAGTAAAAATAAGATATATGTATATAAACATATTTCTTCTAATTTCTTCGATGTTTTATTAAATTTATTTTCAGTCTGATTTTCCCGAGTTAAAGATCCACTTTTTTGTTTTTTTTTTTATAAAAAATAACAATAACAAATTTTATTTTTATTTTTAAAAAACCAATATTTCGCTACCAAGCAATGGGTAGCTTCTTCAGGGTTATATTGCGTTAATATTTATATGAAAAAATGTTTTGTTTGTTTACAAATTTTTTATAGGAAATTGAAAAAAATATTTCAAAACACATTTTCTGGCGCCAAATCAAAAATTAATTTTTGTATGAACAAATTAACAAAATTATTTTGAAACATATTTTAAGGATTATAGAGAACATTAATATATAAAAACAAAACAACATATTTTACAAAAAGTTAGCTTAAATTTCTACTTCTATTAACTAAATATCTATAATTCTGAGCTATATTTGCTGTATCTATTTTGTAATTAATCCGTTGTGCATTGTGAACTTTACTGATCTGTAACATTTCTAGCATTAATCTACGCTTATAATTATTTTCTTTGTTTAAAATTAATGTATTTTTAAAATCGGGACAATGATTTGAGCTAGCGCAATGTAATGACAAAGCTGTCTTTTGTGTTAATGTAGTGTTTCTGTATTTATAATCTGATTTATATATGTGACTGGGCAAGAACTGATGCTGAAAAAGGTGCTCTTTTTGTTAAACACTTAGAAAAGGTATTTACTCCAAATATTTCTGCTGATATTATTGAACTGCCACCAGTCGTCGCTTTACCAGAAATTCCACTAAGATTTAATATTGTGGAGATTGAAAAGGCTATTACAAGTCTAAACTCAAAAAAAGCACCAGGTATTGATAAAATAAGCAACAAAATGCTGCAAGAATTGCCTTTCATTGCAAAAAACATGTTAAACAAATAAATAATTAGAAAATTTTGTAACAATACTATGAAGAGATTAGAAAAATTCGTCCCTTAATGGTGTAGTGTATCTCACTAACTCATATTCCTTGTACTATGAATGCAGCAGAACCTTAATAAAGTATCAATAACAGTTCTTTCGCTGTATGCATAGTGCAATGCTAAATTGCTTACCAATAACTATTTGAGTGACACATTTTCATTTGAGTGCAATTCAAAATACAAATTATTATGATTGGTCAAATGGAAATGTGAATACGATCCTTCATGGTATTGAAAGAGAAAGAAGTAATAATTGTATTTATTTTTATAGCTTTGCTATTTATGGCGCGGTAGGGGTTGAATTTTATTTTTCGTAAGATAAATAATCGACACTATTCCCGTTATGTTTTTCTTTTTTTGTTTTGATTAGCTCATCCTTTAAAAGCGACTTTGTTGTTGTTTTTTAAAATCAAGACGAGAAAATATGTATGTACATATATAGTGTGTTACTCACATTCAACCGCAATAACAAAAACAAAACAATAACAAGTATGTATATATATGTATGTATATGTACATATGTGTGTATGCAAGTAAAAAACCACCACAATTTGGCAAATTTACATCATATTCGCATTGCAAGAAACGAAATTTATTTTTTTTATTTTGATTTCAACTTTAACAAAAAACCGAAAATATTATGTGTACATACATATGTATGTACATACTTACTTCTTCTTATTCGCCTTCGTTCCTTATAAAAAAAAATGAGCAAAGCTATAACCGGGTGTCCTAAGACACCTCTCTTCTTTTTTTGTGGTAGTTTTATAATTTATTGAATCTTCAAATATATATTGAAACATCAATAAGTTTTTCAAATCATAAATCTAAAAATACATTAATATATGTTTAGCCAGTGCTAAACAAAATTTTTAATTCCAACTGTTGATTTTTGATGTTTTACATCTCTCGTGTACGGCTGAGAGAAAGAGTATCCCTCCTTCTCAACCGGGTGTGGCCTCTATAATTTAGAATGTTGCGCGCAAGTGGATTTGGGTGCAATACTAATTTTTCAATATATTTTTTTGCGTGTTTTGCAAATACTGTCTTCACCAACGGAACATCAAGATCTTTGTGAATTCGCTGATTTCGGATATACCAGGGGGCTGCAGTAATTGTACGTAGAATTTTGTTTTGTCGCCTTTGAATTTTTTCTACACTTGATGCTGAGGCAGTGCCCCATAACTGGATTCCATAGGCAAATATTGGTTTTAGGATCGCATTGTATAACAAAAGTTTACAGTCAAGACTTAATATAGAATTTCTTCCAATAAGCCAATTCATTTGGGCTGCTTTTAATTTCATTTGTGTCAACTTTGCGTCTTTATGCGATTTCCATGTTAAACGACGATCAAGATGAACGCCTAGATATTTTACTGTGTTGCGGTATAGTCTCGGTGTTGATATGTATAGGCGGGCATGTTTCCCTGCGTAAAGTAAAAGTAACGTGTACACATTTCTGCTCATTCACTTTTATCCACCATTGTTTTAGCCATGTTTCCAATTTTGAGATGTACCCTTGTAGATTCCGGGAAGCGTCTACAGGATTTTCATAAACGCTTAGAAAAGCTGTATCATCAGCAAATGTTGACGTGTGAATGATACTGTTTAACGGTAAGTCAGAGGCATATATTAAATAAAGTAAGGGTCCGAAGATACTGCCTTGAGGGACTCCGGCTTCAATCGACTGCGGAGGGCTTGGAAAATTGCCTTCCTTAACTACAAATTTTCCTTCCTCTAGATAGCTTTTTAAGAGCCTGACGATGTTTGCGGGTAGATTTTGTGTTAATTTGTGGGCAAGACCTTCGTGCCATACTTTATCAAAGACCTGTGCGACATCAATAAAAAGCGCTGAACAATATTTCTTTTTTTCAAAAGTTTCTCTTATAACATTCACAAGTCTGTGAGTTTGTTCAATAGTGTTATGCTGTCTGCGAAAACCGAATTGATGATCTGGAATACATGCACTGCTAGTTACTATAGGAGTCAGCTTGCTCATGTACAGTTTTTCAAAAAGTTTCGACAAATTGGACAATAAACTAATAGGCCGATAGGATTCAACCTTTGTATGATCCTTACCGGGCTTTGGTATCATAGTAATAATCGAAACCTTCCATTCTGCCGGATAGTATTGCAGTCGTAAAATACTATTAAAGATTAATAGTATTACTCGTTTTGCAATGAAAGGCAATTCTTGCAGCATTTTGTTGCTTATTTTATCAATACATGGTGCTTTTTTTGAGTTTAGACTTGTAATAGCCTTTTCAATCTCCACAATATTAAGTCTTAGCGGTATTTCTGGTAAAGCGACGACTGGTGGCAGTTCAACAATATCAGCAGAGATATTCGGAGTAAATAATTTTTCTAGGTGCTTAACAAATAGATCACCTTTTTCAGCATCAGTTCTTGCACAGTCACCATTTGAAGCTCGTAATGGAGGTTTACATATCACCGGCCTTTTAAGTCCTCTGGCTGCACGCCACAGCGAATAATCTGTTGATAGTGTTGCATCAAGTTCTTGCAGAAATTTTTGCAGCGAAGCTGTTTTTTTTGTTTGCAAAACTTTTGTAAGCTGCTTGGTACACTCCTTAAGCGATCTGTATCGTTGCCATTTTCGTCGAGCTCTCCGTTTTTCGGTCAACAGCCTTTCTATATCTGCACAAAAAATATTGTTAAATCTCGCTTGTTGATTTGGTTGAATTGAAGAAGCATTAAGAGCAGCTTGTTTAGCATGTGCTTCAAACAACCTAATAAAATTTTTTATATCAGTAGGTGTTCTCAATGGCATATTTTCCGTGCAATGAGCACTCAAATATTTTTTGTATTTCAGCCAGTTAATACGTGCAGATGTCAGCGGTAAATCACATGTTGGTCTTGCGGTTGTGTGTGAGTAAATAGTGATAACAGTAGGCGAGTGATCTGAAGACAAATCCAAAGATGCTTCTACTTCCATCATTTCGCTGGGCACACCTTTCGAGATTCCAAAGTCGATAACATCAGGAATTTTTTGTAGATCCGTTGGCCAATATGTTGGCTGACCAATTGAAACTACATTCAAACCCATTTTTGAAATTGTGTCAAACAAAACACGACCCTTGGGACTGATTAAACGTGAACCCCAAAGTGCGTGTTTAGCATTGTAGTCGCCAGCTGCTAGAAAACGGGACCCCAGTGTTGTATAAAATGCGGTATATTGACTCTCTGAAATTGAAAACCTGGGAGGAGAATAAACAGATGATATCACAAGCTTTTGATAAAAATTTTCAATACAGATATTTGTTGCTTGAAGATATTCTTCACGAAGGTCATTTTGCAGGAAGTGTTTTATTCGAGTTTTTGTTAGGAATCCAGACCCACCACAAGCTCTACCTCGAGGATCCTTAGTATCGTAGAAATTATATACACTAATTTTAAAATAGCTTCGAGACGTCAAATGAGTTTCTGAGATAAGCATAACATCGATTTGTTTATCCAGAAGAAAATATTCTATTTCATTTTTATGTTGGCAGATGCCGTTTGCGTTACAAAAACAGATTCTTAAGTTCATGGTTTTTTCAATACAGCCTGCAACAAGGTAGACTGCATTTTCAACATTTCCTGCATCATACAGGACATGTTGAGAGTAAATGTATTTACTGTTTGTATTAGGATCTCTATCGAGGCTTCAATACGACTAAAATTATGCCCTGATTCTTCATTAGCTGGTACAGTTTTTTGCGCCGGAGTCTGGTTACTCTTTAAAATATTAGCGTATGAAAATTGATTATTAGGTTTTTGTTGAGTAAGAGTCGTGTTAGACTTTAAAACATTTGAGTATTGATTATGGCTAGACGACGGTTGAGGTAACTGAGGGTAGTTTAAAGGGGTGTTGGGCTGATCGGGAGTAGCATTTGTTTTTCTGTTCGACGAATTTTTAAAAAAAGAGTAAAGAGGGCAGCCTCTATAGTTAGCAGTGTGGTTTCCACTGCAATTGCCGCATTTTTTTTATGTGGCATCTCAACTGTAACTCTTCTGTGTAACAAGTACTTTAGATTATAGATTGGGTGCGATTCATTTTTTTTAATTTTCAAGTCACCTGGCTGTAGCTCGACTCTAAAAATAGGTTGGGGGATTTTATCCCTATTTTTGATGTTAGAAACATTTTTAACTTTGAAGCCATTATTTTCAAGGCCAGACTTAACCTCTTCTGGATCCACACTAGAGTCTACACCTTTTATTACAACGGTTAGACCTTTAGCACTCTTTAATTGGTACGTATAAAAATTTTTGTTTTTTGACTCAAGGACAGAAACTATTTTTCAGTAATTACTTTCTTGCACTACCTGGATTTTTGTTTCGTTAATATTTCCGCGCTTAATTGGAGTTACATAGAACTCAATTTCTCCAATTAAGGAGATAAGGCTTTTTACCAAAAAACTAGAGTTCTGCTCTCTTAAATATATCGGTGGAGGTTTACTCGACCTTGTTGTAGTTGTGTCTTCATTGTCTTGTTATGATAAAATCGCGAAACTATTTTCGGAATTGTTTATTTTGTTTTTTCCATCTCTGGGAACTTTCGCTGTTGAAGCTATTTGAGCTTATTTTGCACTTCTTCCCCTTTTTAACACGGTTATGTATCTGTCCATTCCTGTTTGAATTTTATTATCATTTATTGTACTCACCGCATCTACCATTTTGTGCACGTTGGTCACCTTGTTACTTATTGTTTGTTTGTACAGCTAAGCTGACAAGTTTGCTGATGGGTGCAATTGTTGTTGCTTCTTGATTACTATTTAACATGTTCAAAGATAATGATCGCGCACGAGTATTTGTGTTTTCAAAAAAAAGGTATATTATCTATCATTAAAATATCCCTAACCTTGTCTACCAATTTCATAGCTACTACATATTTTATTAGGTTTTTCTTTCCTTGTTCATTAAGTTCAGTGTAGACCATTTCTATCATTGTAAAAAATCTGTCAAGATGTTTTGTTTTTCCGTCAAAGACTGGAATTATATCAGCCTTTTTACTATCAAAATTCGACATGATTACTGGATTTTCAATTTCTTTTGAGTTTTCTAATGTGTTTCCCTTATGTTCCATTAATAACTGGATTGCTGTTTTTTTTTTAATCTATAAATTGGATTATATTTTCATCTCTTATTGGATTTGCTAAATGAGCTACAAGTTTTATAAATCTTTCACTTAGTTGTTTTATTAACTTTAGTTTTTCTTGTATTGTTTCTTTTGTATATTTTCTTGTTATAGATTTTGTAGCATTTATTATTAATTTCTCAAGTTCTTCAACAATTTGTTCCATCTGTTTTTAAAATATAACTTTTTATATAAATTACATAAATTATATATTTTTTTTAGAGATCTTTCTATTAATTTTGGACCTTCGTCCTCACTACTTGTTTTTTTTAATTTTTTTTTATAATTTTATTATTTATTGAACCTTTAATTATAAATTAAATTATCAATAAGTTTTTCAAATCTTAAATCTAAAAAATATTAAATATAAGTTTAGCCAATGCTAAACAAAATTTTTAATTTCAACGGTTAATTTTTGTTGTTTTACATCTCTCGCGAACGGCTGAGAAAAAGAGTAACCCTTCTTTTCAGCCGGGTGTGGCCTCTATAATGAAGAATGTTGCGCGCAAGTGAATTTGGGTGCAACTCAAGTTTTTTTATATATTTTTTCGCGTGTTTTGAAAATACTGTCTTCACCAACGGAACTAATGGATTCGCTGATTTCTGATATACCAAGGGGGCTGCTGTTATTGTACGTAGAATTTTATTCTGTCGCCTTTGAATTTTCTCTACAATTTTCATCAGGATCGCATTGTATAATAAAACCTTACAGTCTAGGCTTCATATAGAATTTCTTCCAATAAGCCAATTCATTTGGGCTGCTTTTAATTTAATTTGGATCAACTTTGCGTCTATGTGCGATTTTCATGTTAAACGACGATCATGATGAAAGCCTAGATATTTGACTTCAGTGTGTTGCGGTATAGTCTCGGTGTTGATTTATATAGGCGGGCATGTTTCCCCGCGCAAAGTAAAAGTGTCGTCTACACATTTCTGCTCGTTAACTTTAATACGCCATTGTTTTAGCCATGTATCCAACTTGGATATATATCCTTGGAAGTTGCGGGAAGATTCTAAAGGGCTTTCATGAACGCTTAGAAAAGCTGTATCATCAGCAAATGTTGACGTGTAAACGTTACTCCTTAACGGTAAGTCAGAGGCATATATTAAATAAAGTAATGGACCGAAGATACTGCCTTGAGGGACTCCGGCTTCAATCGACTGCGGAGGGCTTAAAAAATTGCCTTCCCTAACTACAAATTTACGTTCCATTAAATAGCTTTTTAAAAACTTGACGATGGTTGCTGGTAGATTTTGTATTAGTTTGTTGATAAGACCTTCGTGCCATACTTTATCGAAGGCTTGAGAAACATCTATAAAGAGCGCAGAGCAATATTTCTTTTTTTCAAAAGTGTCTCTAACAACATTCTGTGAGTCTGTGAGTTTGTTCAATTCTTAAATCACGATTCGACTCTGAATCAAAAATCGAAGGAAACCTTATAGTGGATAACGGAATTGCCATGCAGACTCCCAAATCCACAAAAAACCTCCTTCGGGATCTTTTCCTGTCTGCCCAAATTTCTATGAGCGCGCAGGAGTAGATATAATCATCGGAGTTGACTTATATCCAAAGGTGATTGAAGAAGGATATTTACAAGAATTGGTGTGCCAACAGCCCAAGGTACCATTTTCTGATGCAGTATCTTTGGGCCCTATTCAACTTAAAAAAGCCCAGATTATTTTGATATTATATTGTCAGTTTCTAATTTTTTTTATCCTTAGCGTTACTTTTTTTCCTAGACTACTCCTTTAGAAATGCATCCACATGAATTAATAGTTGCATAAAACAAATATAAAAACTGAATTGTATAAAATGAATTATATTAAAATATTAAATTATACATATTCTGTACATAGTTATCTTATTGCACTAATCCTGCAAGGCGGGGCGGCAATGTTAATGCCAACATAAGCTTTGTTTTATCTTACATTAATCCTGACAATTTTCACGCATATCGCAAATTGTCCTATACATACATACATACTTATAAACAAAAGCCGTGTGATTTTGACACACGTAAATCTGCAAAGTATTTGTAAGAATATAGCGCTTAAAGAAAACTGAAAATGTTACAACATGTGAAAAGAAAAAATGTCGGTTTCCGCTAAGATTCTCGTTAACTTGGATTCATATCACCACACCGATTGGTAATATAATATTTCATTGAATTTTAAATAATAATAAATAATTCTAAATTTCATTTGTTTCATTTATTATCCATATTTCCTATCAGGTTAACATTCCATTTAACCCCCACTGAAAGAATTACAAATTTCCAGATTTGATCTGCCAACATTTAATACAGTCCACCTTAACAAATATTATTACATATTTTATCATGATTTTGTGCATAATTTGTCATATTTCAACCACAAAAAGATTAAAAACATTTCCAAATAAATAAAGCAAACAAATTAGTGGTGTGTAAACAAATGCAACGTACTCGGTATTTGAATACTTTTGTAATAACTTATGAAAACACTTTGTTCGCAATGTCACTACCACACACCTTAAAAAATATTTTTTTTTTATATTATAAGCAATATTCTATTAATCTAAGTTGTTTAAACAAAATTTATATGACATTATTTTCAAATTTTCAAATCATTAGACTACTTGCTTATCGAGTATTTTGTTGTACACAACACTAATTATAACTTGACAATTGACACGAAACAATGTTGCCAACACAGAATCACAAAACTGAAAAAATCACACAATAGTTATTTTGGCTTTATTAAACATTTGTGAATAATGTTTCTTATTACCGGCTAATAAGACAAAAACTGATTATTAACTAATGTGTATATAATCTCTACAATATGAATTTTTTATGAGTAACACTGTTATTAGTATTTAAGGAAGTCGTTTTGAAAATATAAACTCAGTGCATATGTAAACGCAAAAAGTGAACATTCAACAGTTCATGTGTAAATTTAAAATAAATTAGTTGTTAAGAAATGTATCAAATGTTATCAAATGTATATGAAACTTACCTGAATAACTGTTTTTCTGGATCCATTATTGTTTATTTTTGTTGGTAATGCTGTATGTTGCAGTTGAGATGGTAGAGATATTGCTAACGGTTGCTTTTGTACTAGTTTATTGCGATTTGATATACTGTTAGTGTTATTGACTTTAACTAGATCTAGATTTATTTTTTCTTTTGAAGACAAGTATTGCAAACACGCGTCATGATTGTTATCTATATTAATATTTTGATACTCATCAATAAAGTTGCAATTGTGTTGAGAATTTTTATTTTTATCGCCATCTGATATATTGTTTGAGTCAACAAGATGAGTTTTGAGCGCTCCGACTGGTAAGTTAGAACATTTCGATTTATAATCGTTTTTTTTTTTACTATGAGATGAAATTTTTCGCCATGATAAAGCATTCATAAAAATTGAATGTCTTTTTAAATGTTTTTCAATATTTCCCTTTTCAGATAATATAACAGTATTTTCGTTATGAAAGTCAAGATCATTGTTTATAGTATCCTTCGTAGTATTGTTAATGTGATGTATATTGTTAGAATTTAAATTGGTAAGCTTGACATTTGAACATCCATTATTGTGGCTGTTCCCGTTTTTGGGGAAATGTGCACAGTAATTTTTTTTATTTTCTCTGTTTTTTGCATTGTTCAATTGCTCATAAGTGAAGTTATTTAGTTGAGAGTCAACTAAATTAATATTTTCATTGTTTACATCTTTTTTTATATCAGTTGGCTGATTATAATGGAAATAATGTTGACCGGAAAAAATAGGATTGTGGCGGTCCTTGGGATTAATACTTAAAACTGTCCCCATTTCACACAACTACCTACGTAATATATTTTAAAAATATGGTTATGTTAATAGGTTATTATTAGTAAAACAATAATAGTAATTGTGTCGCCTATAAATCATTGGTTCATAGTTTAATGTCAAAATTTAATTAACCAGAGAAAACAGAGCAACGAAATAATATTTTTATTATATGTGTGTTAATTTCTCTTTTCAACCCAACAATTTGTAAATTTTAATAATTTTTCAGGCCTAAGGTCAAACCATCAATATAAATATAAATCTTTTCTGTTTTATTAAATTTTTTAGTGTATCTTATTTCATATTTTTTTAAATCCGTATGTCCTTAAGCCTGAATAAAATTATTAAAATTTGTATGAAATTTTAACTGAGAACGATAAACTTTAGAAAATATTATTTGTTCCAAGTCAGGTTCAATTTGATCCAATCAGGTTTAAGGTTTATTTATTTCAACAAATGAAGACTTTTGGATAAATACACGGATGTGACACTATAACTTCGATTCTACTACGAAAGGGTAGTAAGATATTTTGGCCAGATTGGTGCTGCAAATTTGTTTAAGAAATTTTGGCAAAAAAAAATTTTTTGTCCTTTTTTATTGTAAATTGCAGGGAATCCTGATTTTTCACTAACAATATTAAGCAAACTTGTAGCTAAACAATTCTTGTGAACATATGTATGTAACAATCATATTTGAATATTTCACTAGTAAGAAAATATTTGAAGGCGGATAAGTTCATTTGTCCTGTAAACCTCGTCAGTGTCATGTGATTACATATTACATTTATACACATTTCGAATGCAAATAGAATATGAGTCTTCTCACTACTAATTTGAATTTAGCTGGTTACTGTTTATTTTTGACGATATATTTAACATAACAGTGTTGCGAATGAATTATATCCAACAATGCAAAATATACTGATTTTTTGTTCTACTTCAGGCAAATTTTTTGGTTTGATTTCTAAACTTAAGCTATGTATAGACGATTGGCAGATTTTACAATATTGTCAGAAAAATGTTCAGAAAATGTCTGCCAACCGTCTGAACTTACAATTTTTGTCTTGCAACGTTGCAAGGAAAAGCATTGTCAGTTCATTGTAAAACAATAATATTGTCAGACATCTGACAATCGTGAGAACACTCTACTTTGCCATAGACAGATAATTGTCAGACATTGTAAGCTCTTTTTTATTGGCAGATGTGTTTAAATTAATGCATCTGACAATGACACCATTGTCAGATAATTTTTCTATTGGCAATGCTGTACATAAATACTATTGGATTTGACAGTTCTGACAAAGTTTAACAACACATCTGGCAATTTTTCCACACAACAATCTGACAACCGTGTAAACTGACAATTTTTGTTGGCAGAAAAATTAATTGTCTGACAATTGTCTTACAATGAAATTTTAAGGTTTTCTTACAATCGTCTGAACTGACAATTTACCTTTTGACATATTGACATATCTTACAATATTGTAAGATCTGAAAATCGTCTGTACGTAGCTTAAAGTATGTAAATTTTTTATTAATGTTCGATTGACCATACAATAAGCACAGACCCTTGCTTATTTTCCATCATTTCGCTTGACTATTCCAAAGTCGATAAAATTCGGATGTTTTGTTTATCTGTTGGTCAGCATGTTTAACATGAACTCCAGATCGCATGTCTTAAAATGTGGTCGCAAACTGCTGTAAAACAAGGACCTAGTGTTTAGAAAATGCGTTATATTTGATATTTGGCAAATGAAAAGCTTGGAGGAGAACAAACAGATCAGATAATTGTCACCAAAAATATAACAGAAAGCAAACACAAACAAAATAAATAAAATGAAATACGAGCACAAAGAAAAGAAAGACAAAAAAATAATTAAATAAATAAATTAGACCAACGAACTTGTTTAAACTTTAGCAACTATGAAAAATCGAAATTTTAGTAATACGATAGTTTTTAAGTAATGAAAGAAAAAAACTGCATAATAGTAAATTTAAAGAATATTAACAAAAATTAAGAAAAAACTGCATAATAGTCAATTTAAAGTAAATTAACAAAATTGTATAAATAGAAAAGTTAATTGCAAATAAAGACAGAATCATACTGGCAATTATACACAGCTTTTGACTCTTAGATTCAGGCACCTAGTAAATCACTAGTAGCAGCCTACTAACTAGCTCAGCACACTTGAGCTATAAATAAACTAAAATGCTATAGGGGAAAACTTTAACACATTACACCAACCGTTACATAATAATGACTTTCAATTGTTGCTTAAAGATATTATTGGAAAGATCACATAGTAGTGAGTATTTAATTCGCGTTTTATTGGTATTCTCGAGCCACCACATGTTCTCCTGGATTAATAAAAAGAGATTCGAGATGTTAAATGAGTCTGTCACATGAGCTTTACATAAATTTTTTTTCAATAAGCAAATATTCAATTTCGTATTTGTTCTGGCAGATGCCGTTTGCGTTAAAAAATTTTTGATAAACAAAATATGCATCTGCATACATACATATATGTTTTAATCCACTTCAAGAAATGAAGCAAATTCAGGGGTGTCACAGAAACCAAATTCGTACGAAAGTGAAAACGTTTTTTCATTATCCAGAAAACGTAAAACGCAAAAATTTTTCTTGTAAATTTTCACTTTTGTAAAAATTTTGTGAGACACCTTTTTCAATCGAATTGAAAACAAAAAATTTTTGCGTTTTCTGGAGTAGGTAAAAACGTTTTTACTTTCACTTTCGTACGAATTTGGTTTCTGTGACACCCCTGAACCAGGTAGTTTTTAAGTAGTTATTTCAGGCCCTAATTTTGTAAATCACATCACCAAGTGACTTTTATGTGGAAAGCAAAAACAAAAATTCAAATATTTAAAAATTTTGTTTTTGTTTTTCATACAATATCATCACCGAACAAACGCACAGAAATTGAGGCGTTGCCTGCCTTCAAAAATTTCAAAAAGTTTAATGAAAACAATGAACAAAGTTTTTAAATATTTGAATTTTTGTTTTTTTTTAGGGCCTAAATGTTATTAAAAATTTCCTAAAGGTATATTCACATTTATCAAATATTTGTCGAAAAAAACGTAACCGAGAAAGAAACTTATAATTTATTTCTTTTAAATCCAATATTTTTTCTAATTTGGTGTCGCATTTTTTATAAACTATGTATATAAAAACACTTTTTTGTAGAATAATTAATTTTGTTTTTCAATATAAAAATCAAGTTAAACGTCACCATTACTTAGCAAAACTAGTGGTTACGTGTTTTTGGACAAATATTTGATAAATGTGAACGTAGCTTAACAAACAAGGATTTTTTTTGAGAATTTATTGAATCTTTAAATTAAAATTTAACTATCAATAAGTATTCAAATCTTATGGTGTTTTCTTTTATCCAAAAAAATGGTACATATCCATGCAGAAAGTGTACTTTCGTGTTCAATTCTTGCCCCGTAAAAATCGACAGTGTCGACAGTGCGCTGTAAAACTTAGTTGTCAGCTGTTAAAAACAGGGCGTTTCACTTATTCATAAGTTGTGTTTTGTTCTAATGAAATAACAAGCTGCATTATTAAAGGGTTGGCACGACATTTTATACATGTGCTTTTCAACAAGGTGCCATTTTGTGTGTAGAAAAGAAAACACCATTAAACAAAAAATGTTAATTATAATTTTGGACAATGCTCAACAAAATTTTATGTTCGGCTGTTGATTTGTTTGTGTTACTTCTCTTGTGTACGGCTGAGAAAAAGAGTATCCCTCATTCTCACCCGAGTATGGCTTCTTTAATTTAGCATTTAGTGGATTTGGCAGTAATTCAAGTTTTTTTATATAATTTGGCAATTGTTTTAAAAACGCTGTCTTCACCAACGGAAGATCCAGATCTTTAGGAATGTGATGATTTCTGCCACACACGCTGCTGTAATTGTATAGAGAATTTTATTTTGTCACTTTTGAATTTTCGACACCTACGATGCTGAGCCAGTGGCCCTTAACTGAATTTCATAGGACTATATTGGTTTTAGAATCGCATTGTATAATAGGAGTTTATAGTCTAGACTTAAGTAGTTTATTCTTCCAATTAGCCAATTCAGTAGGGCTGCTTTTATTTAAGTTTGGGTCAACTTTGCATCATGTGCGATTTCCATGCTAAGCGACAATTAAGATGAACGCCTAGATATATCTCTTCAGGTTGTTGCGGTATAGTATTTTTATTGATTTGTATAGCCGGCCATGTTTACCTGCGCAATGTAAAAGTGGCATGTACCCATTTCCGCTGATTAGCTTTTTTCCGTCATTGTTTTAGTCATGTTTATAGTTTTGATATACGTATACTCTTGTAAGTTGCGCCAAGCTTTAAATGGATTTTCATGAACCCTTAGAAAGCTATTTTGCTTGTGCCTTAGTAATTCCCAGTTGTTAGTTGGGAGTTCATGTATGAGTAGCGGAGTTTTGTATACTTAATATAAAATCAAACAATCAGTTTGACTTAGAGTGGTGTTGGCTGAAGTGGTTAGCGCGTTGACTACTAAGTAAATAATGACATGGGGCCTTGGTTCAAACCCTAGCCCGAGCAAAATCATTAATTTCTCTAATATTCCTTGGTGTGGCATTGTATTAATTATTCTCGGAATATTTAAGCGGTGAAGGCATAGCACTGGTCACTAAAAACTATTCCGGCAGCGATTGATGCTGTTCCGAGCTAATGTACACAACTTCGTCCTCTTTCGTCGGTTAGCGAAAACATCGGCGAAGTACAACAATTAATAAAATGCCTGCTAATACAGCTTAACAAAGTTAATACACCTACTTAACACCGGAGGCGCGTCAACACTGCTAATAAAATTAATATAACGCGCAAAGCAAAGTTGTAAAAGAGTTTAGGCTTGAAAAATTTTCAATGTCTATCTTCTCTACACTATCCCTCTCTCTGAGTTCGGCACAATGCACTGCATACGTAGCGATTATCCCCTGAGTGCTGGGGGGTTACTCTCTATTGCGATGCGACAGCAAATGCGATACGAAAGCAATCTTATTTACATTGTTTTCGCATCACATTTGCTTTCGCATCGCAATAGAGAGTAACCCCCCTGGTCCTAATTAATAAAAAAAAGTATAACAGATATTCAGGAGATTGTGTATAAAATATATATTGCACTGTCAAAACTGTGATGTTTAATATGTGGAGAAAAATAAAGCTGTAAGCTAACATAAATTTTTCATTCGGAATGTGTATAATATGACATTAAATCGCGATCAACAGATCTACCTAACAAATAGTGAAAGAATTATACACGAGAATACTGAATACGGCTTAGAAGCTTTTACCGAAAACAAAGTTTGTTCTATTCAGTGGTGTATATTGAAATATAAGAAATGTTGGATATTGAATTTTCCTTGGTTGCTTGAAATATTAAAAATGTCCAATATTATCTGAGTACTACATTTTGAACTTTAGACTATATAAATATCAATATATATTAAGTATGTTCACAAATAATTTTGTAATATTTAACGTGAAAAATACATCTGAAAACGTTCTCATTCAATTACGCTATCTATAAGTATTTAATATATATGTTGTTTGTGTGACTCATAATAATTTCGTATAACTTACAATCTGAATGAAAGGTATGAAAATTCATAGAGGAAAAATCATGCTTAGAAAATTTTTTTATTATTTTAAAATGTTTCTTTCTTAAAAAAATTTAAGCATTCTTATACTATAAATATATTCTATTTACCTTTTGGAACTCTTTAGATTTACTATTTTCGTTTTTCACATTTCGTATACAAATACCAACACTGTACAGTTTTTGAAAAAAAAAAAAAAAAAACACGTCCAAAAACACTACCATATATTCAATAATATTTTCTGTGCTTATGCATCTCGATTGATATCAAATTCGCTGTTGTAATGAAGTTAGTATATTACCGATGTGTAAGCAACCAGAATTTTTTTGAGTCTGATATGAAATGTTTATTAATAAGATTTTAGGGTATCTTAGAATCTGTTTTTCTTTCGACAGTTTTTCTAAACAACTAAAAATATAGGGATTATTACATACACAATATAAACTATCAAGGTTACTGTGTTATGAAGTAAATTTCTTCTCTATTGATTTGTTTTATTACGCCGAATCACTACATAAGGGTAAATATGAAAATTTACATTTGTATGTATGTAGCTCTTTATACTTAAAGGGGATGATCTCTGATATGGTAGGTGTAACATGGGTTTAAAAAAAGTATTCGCTATTTTTCTCTTGTAATTATCAAGCCCTGCTGCAAATACACAGGTAATAAGATATATTTGTGCATGCTAAACATATTTATAAATACTAATAAATAAAATATTGCATTTTATTCCAGTTTGACTCTAATTTGACTTTAATATTATATCAATTGTTAACTAATTGTACAAAGAATGTTAGGAAAATAAACAGATTCATATCGAATAAAATTTATTTGTTCTCATGTTAACATAAGTTGTTTAAAACTATTGTGCTTTGCCGTAGTGATTTCCGGTTATTACTAGAAATTTTGTATATAAGCAAATGAGTTAGCAAACTTTTCAATGATGGTAAAGATCTACTTATAATGAGTTAGTATTAGGGAAGCCAATAGGGACTGGATTTGTTAATCCCAGGATTCGGTAGTTCAAAAAAATTTTTCCTTTATTGTTCGATATATGTTAACAATGTCTACCTAATATTTCTCTGATTATAAACATTTTACGAACTTTAGTCTGTATAAATATTAACAAATATTAATAAATAACATTTCCTAGTAATTTAAGAAATTAAAATTAATATACATATACAAAAAAGCAAGGGCCTGCGCTAATTATATGTTCAAACCAACATTAATCAAAAATATACTTAAGTTTAAAAATCAAACCAAAAAAGTTTGTCTTAAGTAGAACAAATAATCAGGAGATTGGGCATTGTAGGATATATAAATCGCTGGCAACACTGTAATGTTTAATATCTTTATATATATAATTCTACTGTACGTGCGTTATAACTGAACTCCTCCTAAACGGCTGGACCGATTTCCATAAATTTTTTTGTAAGCGTTTGGGTGGCGCCCCGGGTGGTTTAGATTTACAATTCGGTCCAATTGGACAAAGGGGCGTGGTACCTCCCATACAAACCACATATTAAAAATCTATTATTTCTGCTCCTGATAACGGTATTTGAACAAAATTTGGTACGTCGGTTCAGTGTGCATTTTTTTAGTGCTGCTGCAAATATGGGCGGGATTGGACAAAGGGGCGTGGTACCTCTCATACAAACCACAAAAAAAATAAAAATCTATTATTTCTGCTCCTGATAATGGTATTTGAACAAAGTTTGGTAAGTCGGTTTGATGTGCATTTCTTAAGTGCTGCCGCAAATATGGGCGGGTTTGGACAAAGAGGCGTGGCACCGCCCATATAACCCAAAAATTTAAATCGCCATATTTTGGGCATTTTTTGACCTACGTCGATGATATTTGGTACATATGGTATTGGCATAGTTTGGAATACGTACCAGGAGAAAAGTGGGTGGGACCACGCCCCTTTTTAGGAAAATTAAAAATCGTAATATAGTCTTAACTACTGGACCGATCGTCATTAAATTTTCACAATAGAATATATAAATACTTTTAATTTTATTTTATAACGAGGCGGGTAGCGAAGCAGACCGGGATAAGCTAGTATAATAATAAATAAAAAAAATCCCCCAGCTAGCATTCATTAGTAGAGATAAGTCGGGTATTGTTTTTGAAATTGTGTATAAATAGAATAAGTAATGACTTTCATCGAAGATACCTAACAAGTAGTGAAAGCATTTGCACATGAAGACTGACGAGGTTTAGTGGCTTCTACCGAAAATAACGCTGTTGAAAAATCTACAAAAGGGATGCATAAATATTAAATTTTTCCTTTGTTGCTCGAAATATGTTATCAATGCCTACCTAATATTTCTCTGATTATAAACATTTTACGAACTGTAGGCTGTATAAATATTAACTAATATAATTACATACATATGTTTTTTTATATTATTCCAACATATAACAATATTATAAAGTATTCATCAAAAAGCCAAGTGACAAAATAAAATTATTTAAATAAAAGTATTTAACGGCCTATTTTTTTATAATTGCTAAACGCGTTTAAAAAGAATATTAAGTTAAATTTGTTGTGAAACAAAAGTATACATATATAGTAGATAAATATTGTGGCCACACGCAGACAACAAAGGAGTTCTGTCTTTGGTGCGTTTTCTTTTGCAATTATTTTAATTGGAGGAGAATTAGCTGTTAACTTTTCATATATATGTATATATATATTTTTTATGTATACTAACCAAAAAAACTATTTCATAAGCAAAATGTAACTCGTATAATAAACTTATATATCGATGCCTTACTTTCTCAACCTCGTAACTTAAAAAAATACGGTTTTGACTTGTTCATATCAAACGATTGCTAATTTTGTGTTCTATTACTGCAACAACTTATCTCAATACATTTGTTCAATTCACAAGCTCAGTCGTCTGTCTTATGGTTTAAAAAAAGACGATATTTGTTTATGTGCTTGTGAACAGACAAATTTGTTGTATCGTTATTTTGTCGTATTTTAAATGTCAGTTTAATATCAAAAAATTTAATGTCAGTTTTATATCAAGGTGTGAAACCAGGTGTGGGAATTATAATTTGACGCTAAATATAATAACTTTTTTAGCGACAAGCAATTTTGATTAAATTAGTTTGAAAATTAAGTTGAAATGAATCATGTATATATTTATCATTAAGAAGAATGTATTTTCTGGTGTTACTTATCACATATATAAAATATTTTTAAAATTAATTTAACAAATAGAATATTCCCAGACCCGGCCTCAATATAACAATTGAAAAACATATAAAATTCAATCGTATAATTATAACACACTTTTGTATGAAAATTACCAACAACAAAAATACAATATTGTATAATTATACGATTAGACAACACATATGACGTTAATACGAGGTTGTGAATTGAACAATTGTCTCAACTCTGTAAATAGCTATACATATATATTAGAGAGTTGCATGAAACTTAATAATGATGATCATGAAACTTTTATCATTATTTTTTATTCATTCGTTTCTATTCAATACAGATGAATAACTATGAACAGAGAATAATCAACACTCAATAGTTAAGAGACGAGTGTAATGAAGTTTGTGTGTTCACTTATACAATAGCGAACGAACATTTACAAATGTGAACCGAAAATGTCTTGAATAAATATCAATAATGTTCAGGCAAAAACAATATGATTTTAAAGATCAGTGTTGCCAGTTGTAGGAAAAAGAAAAATCATTTAAGAAATACGTTAAACATACACAATGAACTAAGTCGCAAAACAAATAAACAAACAAACTCTAAAAAATTTACATTTTAATCATTAATGATTTATTTCATTTTTATCTCATTTAGATAAAATATTTATACTATAGTATCTCTCGCTGTTACGAAATGTTTTTATAATAGTTAATTTACATTTTAATCATTAATGATTTATTTCATTTTTATCTCATTTAGATAAAATATTTATACTATAGTATCTCTCGCTATTACGAAATGTTTTTATAATAGTTAATGTACATATAATTATTGCAATGTTATCGAATGTTATGAAATGCAAATAACAAACTAAAATACATATTGAATTTGATTTACTACTAGTGCTCGTACATGCGTGTAAAAGCTAAAACTTGAAATTACATATGCAAGTAGTTACAGATGGGCAGCGCATGCAAAAGATTACATGTATTCACCAAATTGGCAAAACAAACTCTTTGTGTTAACGAAGTGAAACAAAATGTTCTCACTCATGGTATGAACAAAGCAACAGTTTGTTTGGTGTTCTGATTTTTATTCGAAATAGAGTTTTAGTCAATGAACATGTGTCAATGCACATACGTTCATGCAACTCTATAATATATAAAAGAGAGAAACGGTCCATGTATGTGGTAGCATCACTTGAAAACGGCTGAATCGATTTTCGGAAAAACTCGAAAAATTTAATTTTCTTTTCTTCAACTACATAACTTATACACAAACCAGTTATACACCCGACGACATGTTCGAATACCTATTGGTTTGATTGAAACTTTTATTAAATTCCGAAGTTAAAACAGTAACAGACAAACCTAAATTACGACGCAAAGCGCAACGTAATTTAGCGCTAAGCTTTTACGCTGAAATAAGTAACCTTAATTGGAGCGTTAACGTAGCGCCAGAAACAGTTATGATTACTTACTTTAATTAATGAAAACCTCTAAATAAAAGAAGACGCTAAATTGAGCTGAAAGTAGCTAAAGTGACATTACTTGACAAAAACAACAGTACTTTTACAGCCAACTTCACTTCTTGACGCGCTGTCAAAATTGGATTTTCCAATTGCAAAGCGTTGACGCCACGTTATTTCGGTTGGTTTCACACATTTTGTAAGGGCATGAGAAATTTTGACAGGAAGCTATGTGTGTTTTTCTTTTCATTTTGCTATATCAGTTTGTATTTGCATACACATTGTACATGCATAGTTTAACAGTCTTAGCATACGTAGATCAAATCAAACGAAATAAAACACAACAAACAACTTATCCTTGTCCAGCATTTAAAAAATTCTCCTAAGTTTGATTGCTTGTCTTCAACTAAAGCTGGAGGTCCATACCACGCGTTTTACGCGTTGCGCGTTTCACGCTTCATACGCGTATTTAAATTTAAGTTACATGCAACGCGCTAATTGTTTCGTTTTGATCATGTGTGGTGTAAGTATTTTCATAAAAAAAATTATTATTAGTACAAAAAATAGAAGAAATTAATCCACGAAACAAATATATTTATCGATAACATTGAAAGTATAATATAATTTGTCATGCTTAACTATCCAAACCAGCCGTCATTTTATCTTGGCGCGAGAGACGCGTTCAAAAGTAGAAAGTAAACCTACTTTACGCGTCGTACGCGTACACACACAAGTTGTACACCGGACGACATGTTCGAATAACTTTTAGTTTGACTGCAACATTTATTAAATTTATTAAGTTAAAACAGTGAAGCGGATATTAGATGGTCATAATTGGTTTGTGAACATGGTGTGATGAGAAAGAGTGTTTTGTTATTAGACTATCATACCAAGTATGTCAAACATCATTATTAAAGCAAACACTGAATGGTGAGGTTTAAGTTTATAATGACGCATAAAGCTCCTAACTTCTCGTTATACTTAACGTGTTTAATTTTACTTTTTATCTGCCACAATTCGAGCAAACTTTCATAAATTTCAATAATCTCCATTAAAATGCGTGCTCTGTGAACACCATCTTTACCCTTCGCTTACGAACACACAAATGAAATTTGCACTGAGCTTGACAGAATTGCTATTAAACGAGTATGATGGTATGATGACAAACGCAATATTTTTTCAAGAATTCTTTCCCATATTAAAAAGGCAAAGAAATTTTGTCAAGCTTACAGCAAAGACTATAGATATACAAAGATGTGTTGCACTGCCAACATTATACATAAACAGAAATTTTAAGCCTCTATGGACGAGGTGGGAAAGTTTAAAGAGTAAATATAAAATACTAGCCCTATTCACAAATGGTCTTGCATCATTGCATTTGCAAAATGGTGTAGTATATTTTTACTCTACACTAACAAAATACAGAGAAATGCACATGCTACATCTTTGCAAATAAGCAACACTAAAAACCAATAGCTTATATTTACTATACTTATGCAACACTTAATTGCAAAACGACAGTTGAAACGCAGTGAACTGTGCCGATTTTGCTTATTCAAATTTTAAAAATTTTATTAAAAATTATAAAACAAAGCAAAATGCTAACAAAAATTAATTTAATAAAAAAATTTAATAACAAAAAATAAAAATTTACAAAACACAAAACATAAAAAATCAAATTATTCAATTATTCAAATTTACATAAATGTATGTATTATTTAAAATCCTGACTAACTAACAAATTAATCCTTATTTTTATAATAGAAATCAAAATTATTTGATTAAGCAAATATTTTAAGACATCTGTATTTTTTTATTAATCAATCAGCTGTTAATTTTGAGTTTTGCAATAAGCATTGCAACCTTACCCAAAGATATCACTCACAATTGATAGAATAAATTTGCAATTGCATATATTTGCAATCCCAAATGCACAATATTGTGAATACGGCTACTGTCTTTGCATTGAGCAAAACCAATAACAAAAAAGAGAGTAGTATTTTTTATACACAGAAACACGCATTTATTTATGTATGTATGTATATGATTACCATGAATAGTTGTGTTTGGATGTGTGTATTGTTATGAGTATTTGTTTTTTTTTTTTTTTTTTTTATTTCACACCCCTACAAGAACAATGACAGTCATTTGATGCATCATATGATGGGCATTGCTGATGGGTATACCCATCAGCATTCTCTATCATTTTATTAAGGGCAATATGAAAAAACTGATGTAAACATTCGTGTACGTGTGATTTTGTTTCTCTTTCATACTTGTTGGTTTCGTGACCTATAGTAAAACATATATCTGAACTCTGCTCACTCCACAGTATTTTACTAATCAGATCTGATGTAAACATATTCATAGATGCTAGAGTGTTAGTAAATAAGTTTTGTGTGTGTTAGTTTCCATCAGCAATTTCTTGTAGGGACATTTTTAATTCTGTTTTGAAATTAAAAATGAATTTAGCTTCGTAAGCTACATTCATGGTCTAATAATCAGGTCTGCGCAAGAAGGAATATGGTTTTTTGTAGGGTTGTGTTTTGACCGTTAAATAATCTGCAAAAATATGGTAAGTTAATTCGGTCTTGTCAAAAGTTGTTTACATTTTTGGCCGCCATCATGAATATTATTGTTTACGTTATGCTTTTTGTTTTTGCATAACCAATAAATACATACAAAACAACTTTTGTTTTGTTTTGTATACAGCTTTGTTTTGACAATGTTGAATTAATTTTACACAAACAAAATGCATGTCGATTTTGTTGTTGCGTTGATACGCGCACCTTATTATTCCACCATGGCTACATTATTATTGTACGCAGCATATAGCTTGTATGGATGTTCAACATAAATAGGGAACAAACATGATTCTTTTCGTTATTGTAGGGCAAATATACTTACTTTATTGTTGTATAAATGGAAGTATTCACGTTCACATCGAAGTCATGATGGTGTTATTTACTTATTTTTTAAAGTTAATTGAACTGCGCACAACTTTCGGTATGAGATCTAATAAGAGGGAGATAAAATAAAAGACATATAAACATATGTAGTAGGTACTTATTTTGTATAATATTTTATTTTCATTCAAATTACTGTTTTGAACTTTTTACTTTTTCAATATGTGCTGGTTATACTGGTAAGTTTCCCAGGCAGAATGCTTTCTTAGTAATATTAGTAGTATAAGCAAATTTAAAATTTCCAGCCTATGATTGTAACAAGCATTCTTCTCGTCATACCAAAAGGAACAAATTTTACAAACCAAAAAATTTTTCTTAAGTAGAACAAAAAATCAGGAGAGTGAATGCTAGCCCATCCAGTAGAAATAAGTCACGTATTCTATTTGTATTTGTAATTGTGTATACATAAATAGAATATGTAATGACTTTCAAGGAAGCTACATACCTAACAAGTATTGAAAAAGCATTTGCCCATGAATACTGACGAGGTTTAGTGGCTTTTACCGAAAAACAACGTTTGTTTCTATTCAGCCGGTGCTGTTGAAAAATCTACAAAAGGGATGTATAAATATTAAATTTTTCCTTTGTTGCTCGAAATATGTTAACAATCTCTACGTAATATTTCTCTGATTATAAACATTTACGAACTTTAGCCTGTACAAATATTAATAATAAGCAATTCGTAGTAATTTATAAAATTACAATTAATATACATACATACATATATACATATGTAAATAAAACTAAGTTTATTATATGTTGAATTCCAAAATCGAACTGACTTTATTTATTAATCAAAATGAGTTTTTACAGTTTTTTATAATTACAATTATGCTTAATATTATTCTTAAGAAATAATTGGAACGGAAGAAGGGAAATAAAAAATAAGTGTGTTCGAGTACGCAAAAGTTTTTACTATTTTTTACTGAACTTTACTGCATTTTACTAAATTGCGTCCGTTTACACAAAATACAGTAAATGAGAACAAAAATTGAGAGCGTAAAGTGACAGTTCTTGATTGAGAACTTGCAAATTTTTACTGCAAAAATTTTTCGCAGTAAAGTTTAGTAAAACAAGAAAACATATGATTCAAAAGGTAAACAAACAAAAAGTGTGCAATTTGTGACTAAAATTTTTAACAAAATAAAAATTTAAGTTAAAATTAAACAAAACTTAAAGTAAATTAACATTAAATTGAACTTGTTTGTGAAACAATTATCTACATGCCTTTTAATGGAAAATAAAAGTTATTTTAGTTTTGTGGAGTTGTTATTTTAATTCTTTGGACTTGTGAAATTCTAAAGTACTTGAGTACTTAGTACTGCACTTCTTTTTACGATAGTCAGTAGCAAAAACAAATATTCATGTACTTTGAATAAATTTAACCACACGCAAATATGCAAAATCAAATAAAATAAAAAAAGAAGATATGGGAAAGATTACATAAATTAAATTGTTTATATATTATTAAAATATTTGTCTTATAAAAAGTATTTAATCGAGTACCCATGAATAAATTGTTCAAATATCCAAAAATGTAACAAATTTTCAACACTACATTTATTTTCCATCAGCTGTTGCCTAAATCTTACGAATTTTTACAATTTTTCCGTTCGCGTACTTTTTTGGGCAAACATTTTTTTGGAGAGTAAATTCTGCTGTTTACTCATTTATTACTCATTTACTGCATTTTACTGTAAAAGTAAACAAACGGACCTAATAATTAGTCCAGACGTTTGTCAGCGTTTTGTATTGTGTGCAAAACAGAGTGTGATTTGACTTGTGTTGTGATTTCCTCGATGCTAGGAATTTCATTGTTACAGACAGACATGAAAAAAGGTGCTAGCACACTTTCGTGTAAAATGCAATTGGGGTATTGCAACGCAAGGGAAATGCAAAACCAAAGTATTTGGAAATGTTCGAATAACATTTCCTGGATTCCGCGAATTATATTAGCGGCTATGGGAACAAATCATTTAAATAATTTAGTTGTTAACTTATATATTTAGTGGCTATGCAAAAACAAAAAGCGTAACGTAAACAAAAATTATGATAGAGGCCAAAAATGTAAACAAATTTTGACAAGATTGCGTAGTTTACCATATTTTAGCAGATTATTTAACAGTCAAAAGACAACCCTACAAAAACTGTATGGAGTCTTGCGCAGACCTAATTAATTGGTCAATGCCAGTTGCCATGGTAAAACTAACAGGTATGCGCAGTTCGACAACAACTACAATAATCAAAAAAACAACATGTATATTGTTAGTGTAAAGTACTCGCTTTAGATGAAAATACACAAACAAATTTAAAGCATTTTCTGACGTATGAGTACCGACTGAGTACCATTAATTGAAGCACAGCCGCGAATAACGTTTCAAATGCCATTTTTTGCAAAACATGTTTTTTTGCATATTACCGTTAACATTACTCTCTTACATTACTCAAACACCAAATTAGCCAAAATTATGCTCCTTATCGCTATCGACATGCAATTAGAAAAAGACAGTCAGTGGAAGAACGTTGTAAGTTACATTCAAAATGATGCGAACGGAATTATCGAAAGTAATTGATAAGTGGAACAGAGGTACAAAAAGGAAAGTTGATGTTGAAAATTGGAAAGACAATAAAATTATAAGGTTGAGAAATAGTGGAAATGCGTATATAACAAGAAAAAAGAAAAGTATACATAAAAATACGCTCCAGAGCAGGTAACATGGAAAAACGTTTTAAGTCCGCAACATTTTATTTTTTATTTTAATTTTTGTTACATAGGTTTGTGATTGCCAATGCTACTTAATTTGTAAAAAAAATTAGCATAAGTCATATACAACAACATTTTTATCATTTCTATGAAAAAAATACAATGAACAAACATGTTTTTTATCGTCTTTAATCGAATTAATTTTCGAATTTAATTATCTGGATACAAATTTTTGTTTTGATGTTGAATGAATTTTTATTTGTTATAAATATATAAAATTTTATAATTTATCCTTTATTTAAAGAATATAAATCAATTAAACAAAATTGTCTTTAATAGGAATGTTTTCTTTGTGACAATAACATTTTGCAACGTGGAATAACGTTTTAAAAGCCATTTTCCATGATGCTTGCTGTAGTGGAATAACGTTTTAACTGACATCGCGCTTTGGATATAAAACGTTTTTCCACTAAAAAAATTTTTAAACAGTAAATTAACATGTAATTTCAAATTAAAATTTCTTGATTTTTTGAATATAAGTTTTTATTATTATCATTTTTGAGAAGGTAAAAAAAAATTTTAAAAATATATAATTTTGCCTTTAAAAAATGTTTTTTTACTCTCCTGAACAATTTGCAATTTGTCACTTACAACGTTATTCGCGGCTGTGCTTCAATTATGTACTCTTTCATACTATATCAGTTTGTATGAAAATTTGCTATAAAGCGAGCTCAGTCAGCTGTGCTAGTAAGCTCACCTTTTGGATATGCCTTGCCAGTTGCCTACCATTTTTCACAGCCAGCCGCCGCCGATAAAAAAATTTGCGGGCCTAGTGTTCCGTTGCCATTTATAAGTTTTATTGAAATCATAGACTTATTCTGTGGTTGAAATGCGTTATAGTTTAAGTAACACTGCGGTTTTCGGATTGCTGTGTGTTGCTGTTGGAATTAGGGGTATTGTGTCCTTAAGTTCGTACTCTGGAGCGGCAACACCCCCTTTATTTGGAGATTATGAAGCGCAGAGGCATTGGCAAGAAATTACATACAACCTTCCCGCTAAACAGTGGTATTTAAATACTACTGATAATGATTTACTTTACTGGGGCCTTGATTATCCTCCTTTGACTGCATATCACAGTTTCGTTCTTGGCGTAATGGCGAACCGCATTAATTCAAGTTACGTTAAACTCTATTATTCTCGCGGTTTTGAATCTGGTGATCATAAAAGTTTCATGAGACTTACGGTGTTGGTGGCAGACTTGATTGTATACATTCCAGCTGCTGCATATGTTATGATTTCGTTGGAGTCAAGATTATCAAAATACATGCTGTCTTCTCTTTTGCTATTAATATATTATCCTTGTCAAATATTAATAGACAATGGACACTTTCAATACAACAACATATCTCTGGGCTTCTTCCTTATTTCTATAGCAAGTCTTTTGCAAAATCGATGCAAGTTTGCAAGCTTTGCATATTCTTTGGCTATAAATTATAAGCAGATGGAACTGTATCATTCTCTGCCTATATTTGTTTACTTGCTTAAAGTATCATTTTCCAAAAAATCGTAAGTTATTAATTCATACATACGTATGTATATGAAACTTTAATTAGTAAATCACAAAATGTAAAGCAATAGCCGATGACCGATTAACACCCTATTTATATGATGACTTTTGCGACGTCGCTTTTTCGACGTCTCTTTTTGCTTGCGGTGAGCGGTGTAGGGAAGAAAGAGGGGTAACCAAAAAGTCTTGATTTGTGTTTTTCAAGACTTTTCTTCCATTTCTCTTTGTTACTTTGCATTATTTTTCTTACTTTTGTTATTTATCTTTGTTACATACATTATTTCAAAACAAAAATGGGAAAAAAGACATGAAACTAAAAGACATCGTCTGAACAAACAAAGATTTTGGTAGCAACTTGAAAAGGGAATTCAGTAAAAACGAAATAGCAAAAGTCATCATGTGAATTGGGTGTGTGTAACTAATCTGCCTGGCACTTGTGAATGTTTTTCCACTTGCCGCCATCCAAAAAAATAGTTCAGCAGCTATATTCTGTAACTCGCTAAAGCTAAATCTCCATCGCTAAAAATGTCTAAAATCGTTTTAGAGAATTTTAGCTACATATTGAATTCTGTAATTCGTATTGCGTAATTAGGCAATGTCATAAAAATTAAATTCGCCGCAATTTTGGCGTTTGCTCTGAGAGCAAACAAGGCTCTCTCTCATCGCTAAAATGTTATAAAATTGTATTCTCTAAGCACATTTAAGCAACTTTTCTAGGTAGAAACGCTAAAATTTAAGCAACGATATTTTGAAGGCTCTAAAAAGTAATTTAAGCAAAATATTTTTTATATCCTTGTTGTTTAGCCTTTTTTTTTAGAAAAATAATGTAGGAAACTACAAAAAGGATAAAAAAGGGCAAAAATATATGCTCATTTAGTATTTGGAATAGCATAAAGAGTTTGCTAATGATAGGTTGAAGTGTTTTAGCTGTTATGAGTAGTTTAATTTAAATAAAACTCAAATACTAAATTTTATATAAAAATGTATTTAATAAAAAAAAAAAGATTTTTACAATATTACAAAATTAATCAAAACTCTATACACAAATTTTAAATTTATTATTATCAAAAATATTTTTGTACAAATCAATACTTTCAAATAAATATGCCACAGTACAGCCAGCTAATACCACATAGAAAAAATTTCAATCGTTTACGGAGTATAAATTATAATGTAAGGTAACACTAATATAAAATGCCAAATATACACGCATATATAAAGTCCGTTTGTTTACTTTTAAAGTAAAATGCAGTAAATGAGTAAACAGCAGAATTTACTCTCCAAAAAAGTGTTTGCCCAAAAAAGTACGCGAACGGAAAAATTGTAAAAATTCGTAAGATTTAGGCAACAGCTGATAGAAAATAAATGTAGTGTTGAAAATTTTTTATATTATTGGATATTTGAACTATTTAATCATCGGTACTCGATTAAATAATTTTTATAACACAAATATTTTAATAAAATATAAACAATTTAACTTGTGTAATCTTTCCCATTTCTTCTTTTCTTATTTTAATTGATTTTGCATATTTGTGTGTGGTTAAATTTATTCAAAATTCATGAATATTTGTTTGTGTTACTGACTATCGTAAAAAGAAGTGCAGGTCTAAGTACCCAAGTACTTTAGAATTTCACAACTCCAAAGAATTAATATAAAAACTCCACAAAAGTTATTTTAACTTTTATTTTCCATTAAAAGGCATGTAGGTCATTGTTTCACAAACAAGTTCAATTTAATGTTAATTTAGTTTTGTTTTATTTTTACTTAAATTTTGAGTTTGATAAATATTTTAGTCACAAATTGCACACTTTTTGTTTGTTTACCTTTTGAATCATATGTTTTCTTGTTTTCTAAACTTTACTGCGAAAAATTTCTGCAGTAAAAATTTGCAAGCTCTCAATTAAGAACTGTCACTTTACGCTCTCAATTTGTGTTCTCATTTACTGTATTTTATGTAAACGAACGCAATTTAGTAAAATGCAGTAAAGTTCAGTAAAAAATAGTAAAAACTTTTGCGTACTCGAACACACTTATATTTGTCTCTTTTCAATATTATATTATCAAATAAGAAAGAAAGGAATGATCTAATGATAGCAAATTAGCTACGGCGAAAAGAGTAAATTTTAGCTAAGCGATTAGAGTTACAGAATACCTTTTTAGCAAAATCGCTAAAATTTTCGCCCTAAAAATTTTAGCGATCGAGATTTAGCTTTAGCTACGAGAATTACAGAATATAGCTGCAGCTCATGTTACCGGCAACAGCTGCTTTTGATTATATTTATTTCAGCAATTTTGTATAGATAAAAAAAATTGAAAATTTTAATTGATAATGGAAATTTTAGAAAATGTACAGGAAATTTATTGTTTTCTTTATTAGCAATTAAAAAACATTTACATTTAAGCCCAAATGGAAACGTATGCGCAATAATCCGACTAAAAATGGAGTGTTGTTAATTGTTTATCAGCTGGCAAAATTATGACATAGCACACTTATTTATGACGGGGTGTTCACATTTGTCATATTTTGATGTGCTATTATTTTATGACTTATGACGACAGTGTGAATACCCTAATTATATTTATCAGTTTTGGTAAATTGCATGTAATGCACATGTACAGACGTCGTTCAAGAATGTAATAAGATAATTATTTGTTATAACTGACAGGTCTGTGGTTTCCAGTTTCATTTGCTATTTAGAGCTTTTCTGGCAACCACAAATTTTTAGTTGCCGGCTGGCAACGTAACTCAAGTTCGGTTACTATCAATAATCGATCCATAATAATTCTTTTGCAACAGATTTACTAAAACGTATTAAAATAAGAATAAATGAGACGTATAAAATTTTTAAATACGTTAATAAGATTTTTTAAATTCTGAGAAGAATATGCAAATGAATTATACTCTAGATTATTTTATGTTGAAAGTAACGACAATAATTCAGATAAAAGTAATGATATAGAAGAAGTTATTAGCAGGGCAAGTTTAACTAAGCACAAAATTGAAGAAAAAAGCAAGCAAAAAAGCACAAAATAAACACAAAATAAGCCCAAGAATAAGCAAAAAAAGCACAAATAAGCTTCCAAAAATTAAACAATGTACCCACTTTTCACTTATTTTACTGAAATATTTTTTTATTACAAAGCACAATCATGTTTTTTTACATTTTCAAAAAGAAAAGATCTTCGATTATCGCACAAAACTGTAGAATATATTGAAAAAATTCTTTCAACTTCATTGGATGTAGTAGGAGCGAACTTCAACAATGGAGATAGCGAATCAATGTATTAATCAGCTTCGCTTTTGTTTAAAAAAATATTATTGTTAATTTTTTTATATTATTATTATTTCGAATAAACGTAATTATTATTCGAACTTATTTTGATGTACATATAAAAAGTAATATTCTCAGGCTCAAGTTCAGTTTTATTGAATTAATGAAAATTCAAAATTACTAAGAGTTTTTTATGTTAAAAAAATATTATTATTTATATCCAATCAGTTTTTAGCAGAACGTATCAGTACTTATTTCAAGGCCGCTACACCTCTCATCAGCGTTCGATTGTCCATCTTTACAATATTCGTAAAGTGGATACTAATTGAGAAGAATATCAACTATTTAACCAGTTTTCAACAGAAATACAATATGAGAATTAATTTTTAATTAAATTTTTATTCTACAATGAAACAGTGCTGGTTAGTACGAAATTCCCTCATCACTGTTTGGAAATTACTAAAACTCAACACAAACTCATAGTCCGTTATCATCAAAGTATTCTACTTTGTAATTTAACGTTTTTGTTGTTTGTACTCTATATAAGGGAAATTCAGATATTACTGTGGCCCTTGTTATTAGGGTATTTATAGCTCGTGCCCAAGCGGAATTAATATTTTTATATTATTATATGTACATCAATATAAGTTCGAATAATAATTACGTTTATTCTTAATAATAATGCTAAATTGGTTTATACTCGGGTCATTTGAGTAACTTGTCAACAATGATTGTGAAGGAGTTGTTTTAGTTTTTTTTTTTGTGTTTAGCCGTTCCTAAATGCATTATATGCTTTGCATCCAGAAATTGTATAATTGCAAAGCACACAAAAAGAATTGAACTATCAGCCTTAAACACTCATCATGTGTTTGAAAAAGTTTTTTCACCGTACCATGGTATAATAAATAAGGTAGTCTTGTCCCTAAAAGAAATACAACGTCACAAAAACAACAGGCATTTTGTTAGTGTAAAAACTTGGCTGTTGTCAAAATGTGATGTGTAAACAAAACAAAAATTAAATTAAAAAAAAAATCAATTGGCTAAAATAAAAATATAAGTTAAAATTATTTACAATACAGAAAACAAAAAGGTGTTGATAGATGTACATATGTATAAAATCAGGATGTGTCTTTTATTTGGGTACTTGGAAAAACTTTCTTTCCCCCTTTGCAAATTTTTTTTGCAGACACTACATACACGCATTTTATCCGATATTTTTAATTTTAATTAAGTATTAAAAATTTTTCACGCTTGTTTTTTTCACTTTTTTAAATTTCAATTAAATAAAAAAAAATGTCACAATATTTTTATAAAAACATAACAAAGTTTTGACAACAAAAAATCAATCAGCTTATGTCAATTTTAGCTAATGCGACTACCTTATAATTAATATACCTAGCACCGTACATTATTTACTTGCAATAATATAAATGTTGAATTAAAAAGAATTGCAATATAAAATTGTTTTTGACATATTTTAATGCCGAAAAAAATTTTTAAAAAATTAATAAATAAAATTATACTGTAAAAACACACACAGTTGGTGTTATTATTTGACTGCAACAATATAACTAGCGCCGATATTGTCGGTGTCCTCTTTTATGTTCATCGTTCTCTCTATGTTCTTTTGTATGCGCAAGCTATCAATTGTGTATCTTTTTCTCTCTATATTTTCTCTGTCTAAAATTCTCACATTATCAAAATCAACTGTATGTTTGTTGTTGATGATATGTGTTGCCAAAGCTAGTTTAGCCAAACAGGTTCAAAAGAAATAAAAATTAGCTCATGTTGTAAGTTAGCTGCGACCCATATTTTTCGAGTAATATGCTTCTGGGGGGTTATTATGTATTTCAATTCGAATCGGAAAATTTACGAATGGTATTACATCGATTTTCGAAAATTTATTTCCGAACTTTCTTAATTTATGGAAATTGTTTTAATCCCTTTCGGAAAGCAATAAATTCCTTTCGAAAGCATTTTCGATTCGAATCAAAATGCATAATAACCCCCATTAAGTTTTCATATGAAAGTTGAGAAGATAATGGGATAATATTGGTGTCTTTTAAAAGATATGTACAGAGAATCTTTTCTAAATAGCCCTGCGTCGGGAAATACCATGGATGAGAAAATCTTTAAGCTCAAATTTTTTATTTACATTTTCTTATTATTGTTCAATTTCCCACAACATAAGGAAAACTAGATTTGTTACGAAAAAATTTTTGTATACATATATGCATATACATATATTGCCATTATATATATACATATTGCCATTTTTGGGAAAGAAGTTACATTACAAATTTTGACACGTCATCTCTTTGAATAAAGTTAACTTCTGGCTAAATGGTTTTGTAAAGAAGCAAAACTTTTCGTAATTTAATATTATGGTTCTACGCTAGAAGTAACATCACTGTTGGCAACAGCTTTCATTTGCCAATGTTTGTTCTTACAAAAATTTTGTAAGATTAAATAAATTTTTGACCAAACAGACGAAAAATGTTTGACATAGGGTGGTCACACTATGTTCACATGAGAGAAATTTTTTTTTGCCGTCAAACAAATTTGCTTTCTGTAAATATTGTTTGCCTTCAAAAATATTTTATGGTCAGATTTACGGCAATCAAAAATTTCATGTTTTTGGTCAAATGTTTTACAAATCTGACCGTACCTTTACTTTAACATTGAGATACTATGCTATCTATTACAAAAATAATACAAAAAATATTCCTATTATGTTTATAACGTTGATGGCCCTGGACTTGCAAATCGCCTTCTCGTAAGTTGTGGATCCAAATCGCCGTCCGAATCCTCCGAATCTAACTCTGATTCAGAACTTATGATGTCTACTGGCACGTTGCTTTTAAACTGCCCTCCATCATCAGCTTCTTCTTCTTCAAATACTTTAGTAACATCATACGGGGGTGATCTTGTGCCTCCACCAACATACCTGAAATGAATTAGAAAAGAAATCGAAAAAGGAATGCAAAAAAATGCATCAATAAAATTGATATTACCTCTGCAAGCAACGTGTCGAGTTTTTTGCGTTTGTACCGTTTTTCCATGGGCATTGTGGTTTGGTGAAACCGTTCTCCTAGCTCATCGGATTCGGTAGGGAATTGTTTGATAAAATCGTCAAAATGAAAATGAAGAAAAAATTTTTTTTTGTTTTTTATTAATTTTTATTTCAAAATAAATTAGTAACAATGTAGTGCCTCAGCGCCTTATAGGCATTTTAGAGGCGAGTTGATAAAGTATATATTAACAATTGATATAAAACAAATTTGCATATATGTATATGTATATGAATAACAAAAATAAAAGAGGAAAAAAAGCAATATAACAAATAATATATCTATAATAAAAAAATATTATTTATATTACATAGAGGTATGTATATGTTAGTAGCATTAAGGCAGAAGTTCTTCCAATTTTCCTAGTAGAAATTTTTTTAAATTTATTTTAAACAATGCAATTCTATTTAAGGACTTTAAAGATTCCGGCAAGTTATTATATTCCCGACTACACATGCATTCTACGCGTTGCCTTGTGGACTCCAGCCTGCAACGAGCCACTGCTAAATTGGTGTTATTCCTCGTGTTGACAGCATGTTGATTACTTGAAAACTTAATTGTGTGATGACCCATATTATGCAACGATTTAAAAACATAGATTACAAGTTGAAGCTTGTATATGCCATATATTGGCAGTACTGTTTTAGAAAAATTTTTGTATAAAGATATAGTTGAGTACGACAGAGGATGATTAAATACTATTTTAAGAGCTATGTTTTGCGTACGTTGAAGAGATTTTAGGTCATTAGTTCTTTTGTAACCACACAAAATTGCTAAATTGCTTAAGTGACTTGGAATCAACGCATTGTATTTCAAAAACTTTGTCTTTCCATCAAATTTATTCTTAAACTTAAACAGTATTCCAATAGCTTCACATATTTTCGACTTAAGGTATTATATATGGAGGTTCCAGGCAAGGTTACTTTGCAAATAGATTCCTAGATATTTTAAGGAAGTTATTTCCTCAATTTCAGTACCATCCAAAATTATACTGAAGCTGTTATTTGGTTGGCTTGAATCTCATTAACTTAGTTTTATTAGCATTTAGAGCAAGTTTGTTTATACTCGCAAATTCAACTATTAATGCAGCATCTCTTTCAATATAGGCTTTAGCTACTGTCTTGAAAGGATAAAAAAATGCAAATATCATCAGCATAGACAAAAAGTTTACCATTTAGACCCAAATGGGTAATATCATTCAGGTGAACAGTAAGGGACCCAATACACAGCCCTGTGGGACACCGCACTGCACAAATTGTTTTCGATTTGTTAGGTAACTTTTTAAAAGTTCTAGTTCACTACCACAAGTTCCATAAACGCTGAGCTTTTTTAGCAAAATGTCATGATCCACAATATCGAAGGCTTTCGTAAAATCAAAAAATAGTCCAATAACCCCATTATTATATTGATCCAATCCTTTACGTATGTAGTTAATTACATTTATCACAGCTTCCTCTGTCCCACACCCCTTCCTAAAGCCATACTGATACTCGTTCAGTAAATTGTTGTTTTCTAAGTAATTCATTATTTGTTTATACAAAATTCGCTCAAACACATTATCAATTATAGACAAAACGGCAATTGGACGATAAAATTCTGTTGTAGTGGCATTGTTAATCTTCGTAATTGGAATAACTTTATGTATTTTTAAGATGTCTGGGTATATTCCCAAGTTTATCATGTTATTAAATATGCTCATAAGATAAGTAGATAGTTCGTTTTTGCAATACTGTAGAACTTTAGGAGCAACTTCATCATGGCCAGAACTTTTTTGAATTTGCAGCTTTAATGTTATCGATGTGCCGATTTTCTTAAAATAATACAGAATTTCTTTCACCCATTGTCTTGCTTCCGGTTCCTCGTCTCGATCCTCTCCCAAGACTCTGGTGCATACACGCTGCAGGTAAATCCATGTCATGCATGATTTTCATCAAGCGATGAATCAAAGTTCCTCATGAATAGCTTTCTAATGTCAGGGCCATTAAGTACGCCTTTTAAATCAAGACAAAAAATAAATACAGAAAAGAAAACATTAACATAGTGTAAATAGTACAATGAGGTGAACAAAAATTCGTTTTAAATTTACTACAAAATCTTTTTTAATTTCGTCATCGCTACGCTTTGTGAAAATGCTTTTTAAATAGTCGAATGCATTTGGACAATTTACAACGGCCACTTCGATGAATTTTTTAACAATTTCTAATTTTATGTGGCGCGGTGGCAGCAAGATGTCTTGAGTATTGTCAATTAAAGGTGCATTCTTCAGTCTATGTTGTTTTATTTGTTCCTCCACACTTCCTCTTGCTCTCCACGAGTTATATTGGAAGTGATTCAGAGGTGATCGCGAATCGCAATTACAAAGAAAACAAAAGAATTTTGGAAAGCCGCCCTTATCGATTATTCCTTGAAAAATGTTGATGACCTTCAAATCACAGCAAATCTTCCAATTATTTTCATAGTATTTGATTTATTTCATTATATCTTTCAATGTTGCATAACTTTCTTTCATGTTAATACCCATTGCTAGCAGAATGGAAGGTTTTCGGTTCGACACATGCAGCAACACTGCTTCCAAGCTTAAAACAGAACCATCAATAAATAATCTCCCCTCATTCCCGTCTTTGGAAAAATTACATGATTTACCAGGATACCACAAAAAGGATGTTAAAATCAAAATTCACTTCGGTTACTTGAAAATTAATAAAAAATGGTTTGCCTCAAACTTTTATGGAAAAGAACTCAGACAGGCTAAATGGAGAAAAAACTTTTGAAATCATCGAAGAACCGCATACATCTATTGTCCTCATTCTGTCTAATCCGTGAAATTTAGCAAGTATTCGTGTATGAAAATTGAAAGTACAGTTTTGTATGGCTTTACAATTTCTGTCAAAATATTCCATACGATGCTACGACCTTTTCGGCTCCCTGCCAAAATGTAGTTGCTTCTGGCAATTTCTTCGGAAATAAATTCTTTTTAAAAAATTCACAGTTAATTTAAAGATAACAAATTTTCACAAAAAACTTTTCATTACACTTCTCTTGGTCTCGAGTACAAAATTACTTTAACAAGTGAATAAAACACTTGTATTTATACTTTTGACTTCCCAAATCAAATATTCTACCAACAAAATACATAGAGTTAATGTTGGTTGTGTTTCTGCATATAACTTATGTTCATTTTATCATGCAGTCAGATCATGTACATACATTCGCATCAAATGATCGAAATGATTTACACTAGTTGTTGCTTGTGTTTCTGCATATACCTTATGTCCATTGTATCATACAATCAGATCATGTACATTCACATCAAATGATCGAAATGATTTACACTTGTTGATGAATTTTCTGCTTGTGCATAAAAAGCGAACGATAATACATGTTTGTGTTGTTCTTAAAATTCAACATTAGGGAATAATTAGTCTCGATCATACTTGTTGCATAAAACAACAAGAGAATAAAACTGAATGTTAGCGGTTGGGTAAAAAAGGGTTTTTTTGCTTTTGAACGATAACGATTAGATCATAAAAATCAATGTGCATGATCAAGTATACTCGAAAATTAAGCACTCGTTGCCTATCTCTGTTCTGCTCATCATGGCTCAATGGCGGTCACCATTGACTGTAACGTTCTGATCAGCATAGTTTTTAAAGAAGTACGGATTAGTAATTCCACCAGCCCATAAAGCACGCCAAGCAGTCAGTTTTTCTGGATGTAACAGTGTCTCAACATACACTTGAGGATTATCATCACTACAAATACGGCAGTTTTGTTTTTTGACGGATCAACAACAGTGAGCTTATGAATATATTAATTGTAATTTTTTTAAATGACTACGAACTGCTTACAATTATTAATATTTGTTTATATTTACGTACTATATTGATGAAAAATGATTTACTGAACATGCCAGTAAATAAAAAAAAGCAACAGTTATGTATTGTAACATATTTCGTTCAAAAGTAGAATTAATAAATCGACTGCAGGCTCGAATTCACCACCATCACAATTTCTCAATGTAAAAGCTTTATGTTGCCCTAGTCCCAAAGATTGTTACGTGCTATATATTTTATATAAATTTTTTTCCGTATACCGGTTTACAAAATAAAACTAACCGGACACATGATGTCGGTCGAAGGATAGTGTTGGGATTTTAAGCGGGAAACAACTCATTTGCGTTCTAGACATCTATTTTTTATTTGTTTAGCTTTTGTGCCCGTAAACAAGTAATAAGTAAAATAGCACCAGTTAGTAGTAAAACTCAGTTAGCTTTTTACGTGAAGAAATACAGAAATGATTTCGTTGGACATCTCTTGTTAGATTTTAACACTTCTATTAAATGTTACCGTTATTGACATTTCCATCAATTTGAACTCTATGTTGCTATACTAAGACAATAACATTTTACTTTCAGCATATTAGAAAAGATGATTAGTCTAACTGAAGTTGGATCTATTACTTTGATAACATTTGCGTTACTATGGATGCCATGGATTACATCAATAGCTTCTTTGTCGACAGCCACAGCGCGACTTTTCCCTTTCAATAGAGGTGTTTTTGAGGACAAGGTGGCAAATGTTTGGTGCTCATTGAATGCTCTTTATAAACTGAAGTAAGTATATTCTTTAAAATTAGTTTTGTAAAAATGATTTGTTAAGCGTACAATAATTACACGTCGTTAAATGAAGACTAGCAAGCTGTAAATTGTGCTCGAATTTAGCGTGAACAAGATGGGCGTTGCAAATACATCTTTACTATGTTTGTTTATAAGCAAATGAATTTGAAAACTTATTATGCATGAATATTTTTATATTATTATTATTACGAATAAACGTAATTATTATTCGAACTTATATTGATGTACATATGAAAAGTAATATTATCAGGCTAAAGTTCAGTTTTATTGAATTAATGAAAATTCAAAATTAATAAGAGTTTTTATGTTGAAAAATATTATTATTTATATCCAATCAGTTTTTAGCAGAATGTATCAGTACTGATTTCAAGGCCGCTACACCTCTCATCAGCGTTCAATTGTCCATCTTTACAATTTTCGTAAAGTGGATACTAATTGAGAAGAATATCAACTATTTAACCAGTTTTCAACAGAAATTGAATACGAGAATTAATTTTTAATTCATTTTTTATTCTACATATTGAAACAGTTCTGGTTAGTTCGAAATTCCCTCATCACTGTTTGGAAATTACTAATAATCAAAATCATTAGCAAACATTTTATTAATTGTTTTACTTCGCCGATGTTTCTGGTAACCGACGAAGGAGGGCGACGTTGTGTACATTAGCTTGGATAGCATCAATCGCTGTCGGAATAGTTTTTTAGTGACCAGTGCTATGCCTATGTAAAAGCTACATACAAGTTCAAAAGAGAATTACAAAAATGTCTGCCTTTCAGTTGCCAATATGTAAAAGGGGACATACGAACGTTTTGGAAGTCAGCCTGACAGATGATACAACTTTTTTAAGCGTTCATGAAAATCCTATAGGTATGCCCAGTTCGACAACAAGTACAACAATCCAAAAACAACTTGTATTTTGTTGGTAAGAAGTACTGGCTTTATATCAAAACACAAATAATTTAACACATTTTCTTACGAATGCTTTCAAAACTATAACAATTACTCATGTATGCTTTTAAACTGTATCAGTTAGTATAAATATAAAGTTAGTATAATGGTTGGCAATCTTGGCAAGCAAAGGAGAGGATGAACAACTCCTGGGGGTTCCAGCACTAGAGAATAGCACAGGTACCAGCCAGACAGAAGCTGTTAGCGATATCCTACAGGAATGGGGTATTGGAGATAAATTTTTAGGCATGTGTTTTGACACAACGGCTTCCAACATGCGAACGAATAAAAGGCGCATGCAGCTTGATAGAGAAAAATCTGGGTAAAAATTTGCTTTTTCCACTGATTGCTGCTGAAAAATAATCCTTCCCATTGATGTTTATAGTGACGTTAAAGTACTTTATTAGATATGTCACATTTAAGTTGATATCTTCACCATCTGCAGTTATTATGCCATTGTACTGGTTTAATAATAGAATATCATCCCCGATTTCTTCCACGGTTGGTATGTGATCATTGTTTACCTGAGTGCAGTTTCTAATTCTGTTCTTAAATAAACCAGTTATACAATAATCTTCTTTCAATTCCGAGACATCATTTGTTTTACATATAGTCATTTCATTATAATTTTTACAACTATTCTTGATAGCAAACAATTCATTATTACACTCCAATATATTTTCAAATACGATTTTATCAATAAATTTACCTACTTTTACAGGTTTTGCTAGATAAGTTGTACAGATTTCATTTTGTGTTATTGGTATGCTTAAAATGTATAAAATGTCTTTACTATTGGTTGCTATTTTCATTTTACTAAAAGCTAACAATTCATCAATACTAAGTAATGGAATGTTATATAATTTCAAAATATTGTTAACAGCATCAATTTCTGTTTTAGATAGAATAAAGGAATTTACAATATTAACTTTAGCCCATTGTATGGCATACTCGATATTCTGTAGTTCTTTTTCAATAAGTGTTAGCTTATGTTCTAATTTGTTTGCTATTTTATCTTTCCAATCATCCTTCTTTACTCTTACTGCCGATTTCACGATGTCGAAAGTATTTTGAATTTTATTTTCATTCGTACAAATACATTTGATACAAAAACAAAATTTTAGAATTTGTTTTTGCTTCAAATGTAATTATACGAATGAAAACATATGGAAATTTTCTTTCGACATAGTGAAATAGGCCGTTAGTATTTCATTAGTAATATTAGAAATTTCTTGTATTCTGTTAGTGGTAAGTTCGTTTATAATCATCTGTCTATTGTTATTTTCCAAAATGTTGTTAACTTTTTGGTTTAAAATCTCGAAGTCTTGTCTGTCCGGTGTTCCGGCAATCCACTTCCATGCACTGCCAATAAAATCTATTGATCTCTTTACATTATGTGGACTTAATCGTTTAATTAGTCCTCTTATCTCAAGAACCTGTTGGTTTAAAAACGGACTGAGAGGATGATTGTAAGTAATATTGATATTCAAGATGAGTTCGATGTCGATTAAATGTATAACTTTGAATGAACCACTTTGTCTTCTCGCGAACCCGTCCTGAACAGTTATAAGTCTGTGTGTTGGAATAGTCAAGAATGTTAAAGTCTGCCAAGGTGGTTTCAATAAGAAGCCTGTAAAAACACAAAGAAAATAGTTAATTCCGTATGTGTCCTTTATAAATAACACGCCCACTTTCAGTAAGAATTGTTGTGCCACGATTTTCCTTTACTATCTCTTCCTTGAAACGGTTACTAAGTTTGGTGCCCAATATTTTATTAGATCTAACATAAACAACTTGACCTGGCAAATAATCTTTACTTTCTGTTCTACGTTTATTGTGATAAGCAATGTCTTTTTCCTGTTTCTGTTTCAACCTTTCAATATTTGACAACCTGGTTTTTTCGTAATCTTGAGGTGAAAAGTCAACTGTACGACTGAAAAATAGATCTACCGGTTTCCTATTTGTTGTCGAATGTATGGAGTGATTGTATTCCATTACAGATCTTTCAAGTAATTCATTAAAGTCTTTAGACGTCCCTTCTTCCTTGAGACATCTCATTATCTCTGCCAATGTAGAATGGAAGCGTTCTATCTGTCCGTTTGGCTCACTTCTGTACGAAGGGGTAGTGAAGACATTTATTTTTAAATCATCCTTGAGCATAAACAAGATAGATGCTGAGTTCAGTGAGGGTTCGTTGTCCATGACAACATTCTTAGGTACTCCATAGAAAAACAATATTTCTCTAAGAGGTTTCCGAACTTCTTCAATCGCTCTACCCTTAAGTTGTTTGACATACACATACTTAGAAAATTTATCGATCGATGTTAATATTAATTTCTTATTTGTGGAAAATATATCAATATGGATCGTATGACCAGGGAATGTTGGTATTGGTGTCCTACCTAATTCAGGCATATTAGGATGCCGATCATACTTATTCTTTTTGCATATTGAACATAGTTTTATAATTCTTTTGATTTTGCCTGCCATCCTTGGAAAGTAATACTTCTCAAGGATTTGCACCTTATTTTCTTTTTCATTACGATGCGCTTTTTTATGCGTTTCAATTATTATATTTTCTTGGTCACTTTCAGACGTAATATCTTCGACTAATAATTGAGTAAATCTACATTTATAGTTTGAAAAGTGTTCAACGTATATGCGTTGAATGCTTCCCATTATTGTTTCTAAAGTTTTAATGCCGTTTATGACGGAAGGATTAAGATATCTCTTTAGCAAGCTTATAAGTTTTTGTTCATCATATTCGTATTCTGTTATAATATGCCTATGGAAGCCTGGGAAAATTATTTTGAATTGATATGAGGACTCATTGTCTATGTTTATGAACAATTGGTTTTTAAATACGTTTACAGGACCCTCTATGCTAGGAATGAGATTTTCGGAGGAACTCTCCGCGCTATGTTGTGTCATTGTGGAAGAACTTGACTCATCCTGAAGAATATTTAATTCGGAATAGTTTCTAGATAGGGCGTCAGCCACTACATTTGTCTTATATTTTAGCTCATAGTTATATTCTTCGAGTATGCATTTCCATCTTTTCATCTTAGAGTTGGTATTGGCATGCGTGAGTGGTTGGTGGTCTGTAAAAATTACCACTTTCTTTGATCCGTATAGGTAATTTCTTAAGGAATGCAATAATATATAATTGCAAGCATCTCCTTCTCATTGGCCGCGTAAACCTCTTCAGTCTTGTTAAGTGTTCTGGAAATAAATGTAAGAGGTTTACCATCCTGGCTCAAAACTGCTCCAATGGCAAAATTTGAAGCATCTGTAGTCAGATGAAAGTCTTTTTCAAAATTTGGATATGATAATATCACTTCTTTCGACACTAATGCATTCTTTAATGCATCAAAAGCTTCCTTCGCATTCTCATCTAGATTTACTTTAGTCTTGCTAGATGCAGTTTTTGATATGCGACCTTCCTCTCCTCTTAGCATTCTTGTGAGAGGTTTTGCAATTTCTGCGTATCCCCTAATGAAGCGTCTGTAATATCCCGACAGACCAAGGAATGAGCGGAGTTCTTTTAGATTTTTAGGATACCCAAAGTTCAGTATTGAATCAACTTTCTTTGGATTTGCTTTTATACCTTCTCTGGAGACAATGAAACCAAGAAACTCTACCTCTTGCTTGAAAAATTCACATTTATCTAATTGAATCTTCATATGGGCCTCTTCTAATATTCTGAATACCTCATTTACGTGTTCCAGGTGGGATTTTTCATCCTTACTAAACACTATTATGTCATCCACGTAAACGTAGCATATCTTCCCTATAACCTCCCTTAGTATATCATCAAGAGCCCTCTGAAATATTGAGGGAGCATTTTTCAACCCGAACGGTAATCTTGTAAACTCGTACTTTCCGTTATTAATGGAAAATGCAGTTTTTTCAGAATCTTCCTCTTTAAGTGGAATTTGGTGGAAACCGCTCTTGAGATCGAGAACTGTGAAAAATTCATTTCCGTTTATTACCGCATTGAGTCTCCTGAAGTCCACAACCAATCGGAACTTTTTTTCCCCCGAGGCATCGTCCTTCTTTGGGACTACCCATATAGGAGAATTATAAGGAGAGCGAGATGGTTTTATAATACCATCCCGTAACAGTTTGTTTCTTTTGGTCTCAACGACATCTTTCAGTGCCATTGGGTAAGGATAGCTTTTGGAATATATTGGGGAACTATTCGTTGTTTTTATTTCACCTACTATGACTGTGGAATAGGTCAACCTCTCATTGGGCTCAGAGAATAAATGCCTATGTTGGGAAACTACCTTGTCGAGAGCAAGTTTTTGATTTCTACTAAGATGATATGTACGCAATTCCATATTGTTAACACTTTGGGAGACACGCTGCCTAATATTGATTTTTTTTCCTCCCCTTACTGTAAAAAAAATTTTTGCTGTATGAATTACTACTGAAAGATTTTTCATACTGTCATTGCCTAATATTGCGTCAAATTTGTCGAAACCTGGTAATAGAAAGAATTTTAGAGGCTCATCATCGATTCCAAACAAATTTAAGAAAGTATGTTGTGATATTTTTATCTTTCCATTAGCTGATTTTGCATAAAATATTTCATTATTATCTGAAGGGTTTTTAACTATCTCTGGTCTTATGTAGTTTTTGCTACCGGTATCTAATAAGAATGATATCAGTTTCCCGTTTCTCGTTTTTGCTTCGAAATAGGGTAACGATGTATGCGTACAGGCTCTACATCAACCAGTTCTTCCTCTTCTGTTCCTTCGATAGCTTGATCGAGATTATCATTTACATTGTCATCGTCGGTAGGTGGAAATGTGTCAACATTATTTCCCTCTGAGGGGTAACATGCCCATGTATCCCATATGTGTTCGGGAGTATGTTCTGCATTTATATGGAAGTGGCGTTGGACCTTATTAACTGGACCCTGAAAAGAGGCTCCGGCAGGTCGTTTCGGAAAACGATTTATTGGTTGATTCGAATAGTTAGCCTGCCTTGTATGTAACGACCGATCCACCTCCATCGGCTCTGGTATGGATTGTCTTTGATAATTCGGAAATTGATTCGTTGGATTCTGTAGCCTATTATATGCTCCGTTATTAGTTTGAGGTCTAACATTAGAATTCCAGTAATTTTGGGGACGCATGTTTGAGCCGTAATCATTTATTTGAGACCTGAAATTTGGCATGGAATTGTATTGATATGTCATTGGGGGTCTAACGGGTATTGGCATACCAATGTGAGCAAGGTTAGGATAAAACTTACGACCTCCAACGAAATCTGTCGTAGTTAATCTGTCTTTTGTTACGTTTGTCCTTGGTATCTGTCCCTGTGCATAATTTCTGCGAAATGTCATATTGTCCAGTTTTAAACAAATATGTAACGCCTGAGGAAGAGAAGTAGGTTCCTTAACGCTTAAAAGACGAGGTAGATCACCTTGAAGACCTCTTACGAAAGTATCTAAGGCTTTCTCCCTGTAGGTGTTTGTCATTGCACAAAGGCTGGCCTCATCTAATTCGAGACAGGCAACCTTTTCTAGTATCAACGAAAGATGTTGATATACTGCCTGGTAGAATTCTGTTATAGTCCGGTTACCTTGACATCTGGTACTCGAGCGTTCCTATGTCGCGTTTGTCTGAATAATGCATCATCAAGCATTTTTTCATTCGACCCCAGTCTAATGGAGTTCGGTGTGATTCCAATGCATTATCTGCATCGCCTGTAATTTTCGTCCTAATGACATGCAAAATTGCATAATAACGGCCAGTGCCGCGAATAGATTTGAACAAGTCCAATACTCTTTCCACGGCCTTACGCCATGAGTTGAATTCTCCGGGCTTACCAGAGAATTCTCTCAAAGTCTTAACAATGTCAGGAACGCTATTTAGTTCCTCTAAATTTGTAATTGTACCTACGGGATGATCTACTCCTTCATCGAGAATACCATCGTTTGAACCGTGCACAATATCTTCGATTATTTTTCTTATTTCGGTCCTTTGAACCTCATTAAATCCCGGAAAAACACTACTACCTGTAGAAGTTGAGGCTGTAGAATTTGAATGGCTACTAGGTTGCGACATTTTTAATGTCCTTGCCATTCTCTCAGTGATTTCCTCTATTGAGTTAGGCATTTTTTCGTTTTTTGTTTTTCTTTTAAAAGAAATCACGAGTAAAGTAGAACGATTATTACTTAGTATAATTAATAGGTTAAGGATTTTATAGATTTTCTAAAAATAACTAATTGTCCGAAAATTTTAAGTATTCAAATTTATTTTTAGTAAATAGAAAGTAACTTTAATTAAATTCTCACTTAATTATTAAAAAGATGATAGTCTTCATTTCTTCTGCCGGTTGGGTAGAGATGAATCAATTTTTCGTAGCTTCGCAAGTTTCTTAATTTCTTTTTATAGTTGGATTTCTGCTCAGCCTTTCGTGATGATTTTGTGGAACTTTTGTGATGATTTTGTGGAAATAAATTTTTATATATATTTGTTTTTATTTAATTCACTTTTTATTTTTATTAGTTCAATTCGCTTAATTTTATTAACTTCAATATTTTTATTAACTTTTGTTCTTAATTTTGTTTATTTAGCTTTATTCTGTTTTTGTCAATTTTATTCACTTAGTTCTCTTAGGGCTTTTGTTATTTTTATTACTTTTGTTCTTAATTATATTTATTTAGCTTTATTCTGTTTTTGTTAATTTTATCCACTTTTATATAAATTTTATTTATTTAACTTTAACTTTGTTTATTAAATTTTTATTAATTTTGTTCGCTTAATTACTACGTATCCGCGTTACACGGGCTTAGTAGGCCGTGGCATACACCACTCCGGTTTGTCCTTTATTTTCCCAGGACTACTAAGGCACCTACTAAGGCTTGACTTGTACTCTCACCGAGAACCTCTTCTTTTATTTTTAGAGAGAAGGATCCTTTTTGTTCGGACTACGCGGGTCGAGGACCTCTTCTTTTATTTTTGGAGAGAAGGATCCTTTTGTTCGGACTACGCGGGTCCCTGCTCGGGCGCCAATTAACTTTTTTAAAGTTTTAATTTAAAAAAAAATATATTTTTTTTAAGCGCGTTTTTGACCGCACTATGTTTTTTATTTATTAAAAGCAAAAGTACAAGTGAATTCTTAATCTAACCTATTCTACAACTACACCTCAGGTTTGTTGATTCTATATGTTGACTCAGCATATTCCCATGCAAATGCAAAGTTGCAAGTGTTTAATATTGACATGAGAAATGTATAAAAATGATTTACTTTGGTTTCCAACGTATTTTTGTAACTTGAGGAGTTTCAAGTTACCTTATGGGAAATATTGTCAGAATGTTTTGTTTGATGTGTTTAAATGTATTTTGTGTTAACTTATATACGTATTTACAGTTCATAATTCATAATCGCATTATTTGTATTTTTTTTGTATTAAATTGTCCTTAAGTTAGCTTTTTTATATAAAATGTTGCCTTATGCTTCTGTTAGAAACATGAAACAACCCATAGGAAGGACAATTTTTCACATTTTCAGTAAACTCTACTTTTTATCGATTTAGCACACATTCTTATGTTTTTGTTTTCATATTTTCTTTGATTTCGATTTTTTTAAACTCAATGCGTTAGGTATTGAATAACATCATTAGAAAATCTTACACTATCGAAATGAATATCGATACGAGTGTAATTTCGCTTACGATTCCCAGAATTTACCCCTGTTGTTCATTATTTATTTCCATCTCGTAAGGCTCTGGAATTTTTGATTCGCGCAGACGTGTAACAAGTCCGCTTTTATTTCGCGACATTTTTAAACCAACCTCGTGCAACTTTTCTTTTACTTTTATATTGTCGACTTTTCGCACACATATATGTATTTTACTTTTAACAAACAATGGGATGGTACCCACTTCTGAAATTGTCATAGAATGGTCTTGCGATTGCAACTTTCCGAAGATTGTGCAAAGAATATAATTAAGTATCTGTTAGTTTAAAATTTGTGAATGTGTTTTCTTTGGTAGTCAAATGATAATTTTAATAATAATATCCACGTACATATTGGCTAACGCATAACAAAGAAATTAAATTTTAAACATAGTTACATTCACATTAATTAAATATTTGTCCAAAAAACGTAACCACTACTTTTGTTTAGGGATTTAATTTTGTTTTTATATTACAAAATAAAATTAATTATTCTTCAAAAAAGTATTTTTATACAGTTTTAAAAAGATGCAAACCTATAATTAAAAAAGTATTGGAATTAATGGAAATAAGTTATTAGTTTCTTTCTTGGTCACGTTTTTTTCGACAAATATTTGATAAATATGAACATTGCTTTACTAGGATATATCAAAATAGACTTGAAACATTTAATGAAAATATATCCTATTATTTAAATACCCAAATAAAGAACTTTTTTGCTTATACTCATATACTTTTATCTATTTTTAGAGAAAACTTTCGAAATGATCAATTGGCTTTAATTTGCTTTGTAGCGACATTAGTTTCTATAATTCCTGCGAATATGCAGTTGTTCATTTCTTTTAAAAAGAAGGCTTTCTTATATGCTCTGGTAAACACATCATTGGCTTTTTTTCTTCTGTCTTTTCAAGTGAGTAAATTATTTTAAGTAATTGAAAAACAACAATTAGCTTTAATAGTTAACATATGAAATCACAATAATTTCGGTATACCATAAATTTAAAATATAAAATTTTTTACTGGCTTAACTATGTAAATATGATTGAACAGCAGATAACACTGCTCAGCAGCAAAATCCTCTTTTAAATAAAACTATGTGGACTATATGGAGATTGATGTTCTAAACTCAAATCCGTTCTCGGTTTTTCTCCATCACGTAGGCTTTTTTTTGATGGGCGTGGCAATTTTTTCCCCCTAAATTAGTAAGGTACGAAGACATATTTTAGCCTAATTCGAGAACGGCTCATCCGATTTTCATAAACAGAACACCAAAAGATGCGAAAGAAAATTATATGTATTTAATTTAATTCAATATAGTTTTTTTATATATTTGATCGTTTTGAAATTATTCAAAAATTAAGAGGGGAATTTTTTTTTTTGCATAAATCGTTTTTTTTTTTCAGTTTAAAAATTCAATAAAAAAAAATAAAAAGCAAATATTTTATATTTTGCATATTTTTTTGATAGCTAAATACCTTATGGATAAAATAAGGTATAAATCATTAAAATCGATTAACAAATGCCGAGTTTATTCTCAATTTACCGCAGGTACCCAATATTGAACGAATATGTGTGCAGTCAACGTCTTAATGCAACGTCAAAGCAGTGTTTTCATCAAGCAATTTATTTTACAGCTCTGCAAAACAAATGCATTATCATTGTAAACTTTGCAACTCTGTTGACGTTTAGAAACACTTCTTTGCTGCATAATTAAAATTACAATGGCACCGAGACAAATTATTTTTAAAACTTTTTTGGATTTATACAATGGAAAATACTCCAGGAGCAACATAATTAATAGCTTTTTTGTTTTAAAACGAAATCATCTTGCACCTATCTTTTTCCACCATTGTTGTTTATAAGCATACACAATTTTTATAGTGCGCTAGTTGCGTTTATTTGTATTTCAGATGCGAAACAGATGAGTTTAGGAATGCCATAATTCGTCAGAGTTTATGCAGTTGTGTTTGGGATAATATGACATTGTTGCACTGCAAACAACATGCGTTTATGAAGGGCTGCTTTATACATACACAATCTGTTCCAAATTATGTTTTAGATAAGGGTATCATGATAAGAGCGAGAAACTATGCCCATTGTTTTCATTGCGATTTGCGCCTCTGTACGGAACTTTAATAAGTACACTTCCAAAATTATCCCAGTACATGTGTATCTACAATAAAAAATTTAAGGGTACACCGAAAGCAGCAATTTAATTTTCAAGCGAGTTCTGTCTTAACCGTGATGAGGGTGAGACTTATTACGAAGAAAAACACTATTGTTAGCATATTGTTCAATAAGTGCATTACACACTTAAGCCAAAGCTTAAATAAAAAAAAATGAAAAATATAAAAACCTTTCAAAAACACATAAAAAATAAACTCACTAAAAAATTGATAATATTGTGATATATGCAACGAAGAAAACTTTAGTGTAATTGTTTTATAGGGAGCCCTGCCTATTTAGTGTGCCGGAGCTTACCATCGCCACTGGCCTAAGTGATTTTAAAAGCAGATGTATGCCATGTTTTAATTAAAAGAGCCGATTTGAGGCTAAGTAAAGATTGATTATTATTTTCAATTTTCGATCCTTTTATACAAAGATAACAAACAGAATTCTAAATTAATAAAAATTCCAATAATGTTCCAATCATAATTCCAACATATAAACATAGTTGTTGTAATTATGTTATGTTGTTTACAAAGAATTTAAGTACCGTGTTATAATAGGGTAATGCTAATACAATAAAGATAAAAATATATATAATAAATATAAAATATAAATAATAAATATAAAATACACTACAATATAATTACTACTTAAAAATATACTGATATAAAATTTTTTATTAATTTGTTGTGGGTTAGCACATCTGCATTTCGTTGGTTGCTAAATACTAACTCATCAGTAGATCTTTACCATTTATGTTTGAATAGTTCCAAAACTCATTTACTCATACATAAACTTTCAAATAAAACTTGCGAATTACAAAAGCACAAGCAAGATAGCTTTTAAAAAATCTTTACAAACATAACAAGAAACAATTATCTTTCATTCAATATGTGTTTACTTTTCAACAAACCTATATCCAATATATTATTGGCAATCAATACTAATATAGTTACAAAAAGAAAAAACCGAATTATATGGAACAATCATCATCCAAGCAAAATAAAAATAGTTATTGTCAATGATATACAGTATGATCAAAACCAATTTAAAAAATTTGCTGTTCATGTAAAAAAAAAACAACAGCTGCAACAGCTACCAGCTAAAGACCCTCTTATCATTAATTGAATCTGCTGCGTCAAATAAAAATTTGTCATTTTCAATGGGTTGGATTTTTACTTATTTTTCAAATATATTTTGTTCAATAAATTTACATGTGGCATCCACAAAGCCAACAAAATGATTCTATTGGTACCTTTATAATTGTGGAAAAAAGCACCATATTTACGCAATGGACGAAAGTTTATGTGTTTTCCATGTAACGTGCCCAAACAGTTTGGAAATTGCTATTTTAGAGCGAATTTCTTAGCAATTGCCTCCCATTCTATCTCACTACTGGGAAACTAAAAAAATAAATAAATAATACAAATAACAAAATCTTCATATGTAAGCTGGCAAAATGATCTGTGCCGAGGATAATTTCTCTTGTTGACCTTTTCGCCAATTTGTGGGTGCCATTCACGTCTGCGAAGGTTAAAATATTTTTGTTGATTTTGCGAAGCTTTGGTCACCGTGTCGCGTAATGGTCTCCATTCTTTCGGTCCTGGCCTTAGATCGGATTGGACTGTCTCGGCTGGTACTTCGCCCTCTTCAAAGATCTGGTGTTGTGGTTTGATGTCGCGTCCGAAGAGGAGTCGTACTGGAGAAAGTTTTGTGGTTTCCTGGACTGCTGTGTTTATGGCAAATGAGATTTTGAGCGATCAGCGTCTTGTGTAAAAGGGTTAAAAAATGGTTAAACAATTTATTTTAGTTTTTGGTTTATTATGTGCTTCGAAGAGATCTAACTAGTAGCTCCTAAGCGTGATTTTTATTAAGTGATAAATTACATTGTCTTATATACAAACTATGAGAATAATTTTTAGGGGTACGTTAACATAAGAGTAAAAGAATAGAAATATATATGCAATAATTTCAGTAGGTTTTTACCCGCGGGATCTCTGTGGTCAATTATTTGTTTCCAAATATAAATAAAATAAAACGAATTTTATTTTACATTTACCCAACGTTACGTTTGTTTTTTACAAACTTCTTCAGGTGTTTATTTGTTGATGTTTTTATTAAAAAATCTAGCAAACATAGGTAATTATTTTATTATTAAATTTTTATCTGAATATCTGAATAGAAATATATATTATTGTTGAGTAAACATATTTTACTTTCCCACGGTGGACGTGCGGCATGTGTCTCAACAGTTTTATAATCCAACGAGTGAATACCTGAAAGCAACAGACATCTTGTATTGTTTATATTTATAAATACACAAATGCATTAAATAAATGTTATTCATTTAAGTGCATTGTGCAGCTGCACTTGATTAAACGTATGGGTGTCAAGTGACCGTCACACAAAATATTTTGCTTGCAGTTTGTCAATGCAATTTTGCACGGTTGCATGTTGCGGTAATGTTGACTCGGTTATATTGATAGTTAGACCACGCACACTTGATTACCTGATTGACTCTATGGGTGGGATTTCCTTCCTTCCATCAGGTTCGGCTGCCGCATTTAGTTGACGATAGTCAATACACATCCTCCATGTTCCTTGCTTTTTCTGACTAACAGAACAGGGGAGCTGTATGGACTACGTGACTTTCGATACGGTCGGCCGCTAGCAGCTCGTCTAGCTCTTGTTCGATGACCTTTTGCATTACAGGGTTCCGATGAGTATCTTTGTTTAATAGGCCGATCGTGTTTTATATAGATCGTATGAGTGCCCATATTACACGGTCCGCTGATTTTCGCGAATGTTGTTTTGGCCGACGATATGAGTCATTCCAGTTGTTGTATCTGGGTTGTACTTAGGTCGTAGTTGATCAAGTGGAGTGAAGGTAAGATATTCGGGTCTCTCGTGGCGTTACCTGTCTCTCTATTTTGACTCCGTCGATCACGAGTATAGTGTTACGCCGGCGAAGGAAATCCATGCCCAAGATAACCGACTCGGCTAGGCTATGTAGGGCTGTCGGTAGAAGCCTTGTGCTTGTCCCATTGACGGTAATCACGAGTGGGTAAACCTGGACGCTAAAACGCATGAACTGTCGGCAAACTGGATGGTTCGTTAGTAGTTTCGTGGTTGCTCGTTGCGGTCTTCGACAGGCGACGTATTCTTCCATCGACGTACGTCAGGGTAGGGTGAAGCCTATATCTATGAGCGCTCGAATGGGATATTAAAAATTTTAATTTGAAGGTAGAATCATCCTGTTATCCCGTTATGCAGGCCGCAACGAGAGCAAAAGATGCCTGTGGGCAATGCTGTCGGATATGCCCCTGCTGTTTGCAACGCCAGCAGTGGGCCTCACAAAGATATTCCTCTGTATCGATGAGATGATTTGACTGTGGTCTTCCCTGCCTGGCTTCTTCACGCGGCAGCATTTCATAATCGTCCTTGAGTTCTATAAGTTCGTCTAGGTTGTCAAAATCTTTCTGACGGACATATAATTTATGCTCATAGCGTAACCCATCGTAGAGGCGGTCCGTGTGATCTTTTTTTCTCCAGTCGGGGTGTTTTCGTATGAGGGCCTGTAGAGATATGATGTAATATTTTGCCCTTTCTCTCGGGCCTTGCTTTTGATGGTATATTTCTTCTCCCAATTTGGCGAGGTAACGTGTTGGTAAAGAAAAAAAAAACGAATAGCGTGCTTCTCTAAACTCCCACGTGTGTACCTCTACTCGTTTTACGCGATACCACTGCGGAGCTTTACCTTTCAGGATTTCCAGTAGTGACAGTAATAGTCGGCTACGTTGGTATCTATAGCAATCAGTTAGCTCTTCTAATCTTTCAAGGAACTCCATTAGGTTATCACTGCTATCGTAAGTAAGATCCCATCTCCGAATGGTAGCCATAACTTCCGTGTCATTAGGAATGTGTACTAATGTTCTGGGGCTAATAGAGGTACTGATTGGGAGGTTACATCTTGGCTGATGGGTTTTCTTTCTTCCTGTAACATTTCGGCTTCTAATACTCGGAGAAGGTTTTCCGAAGACCGCTGCTGCCGTTTTGCTTGGATTAGATAGCTCAGCTGACGACGAAGTTGGTCGACGGTAGCCTTTTCGCTGACTGGGATTTTATGTTGACGGCAAACTTCTGCTAACTTGTCCTTTCGTAGAAGGTATACCCTATTAAGGGATTCTGTCTGTAGTAAAGTTTCGTTTGTTTGCTCCTGACCCGATCTGAGTTCGTTGGTGGCTTTGTTTAGGATTTTACTACTTATTGCGTTCTCGGAATCGGGTCCCTGCTCGGTCGCCATTGTAACGTAGATTTATTTTCCAGCTGGGGTACTGACTCAGTCTGCCCAGGTTCGTATCAAAGGTCTACTTCCTTTGAAATAAAATACTCGTATCTTTTGGATGTTAAAGATATATGGAACAAAGCTTTATTTAAACGAAACTTATACCACTTAAGACTGGCTTATTACTGCGAAGTTGTTCGGGTGTTTGCTGGTGATTCGATGAAATTTGATGCTGAGGGGGCGGTGGTCAGTGTGCTGGTGGACTTCCAGTTGTCCGGGAAACGAACTTAAGGAGTATTCGAAGGCAATTAAGATCGGCTACTTCAAATTACGATTAGTGCGAATGCAAGGAGAATTCGGGAGCCAGGAAAACTACAACAAAAGCTACGGTTATATTAGTATCGGAACAAGAATCGATATCTATATCTATATTAATATCTCAATTATATGAGAATTGTATCAGCGTGCACGTTGTTGTGTTTTGTTTATGTTATCAATTTGTTGGTCGATACACTATGCAGGGTGGTATATAGCCCTGTGTTCTTACGTTTGTTGTAGGGTACTTACGTGGTATTTTGTAGGTATTTACACGTTACAATCTATATGGTGTAAGAGTGCAGGATTGTTAGGGACACAATATCCAATATATTATATAACCCCTCAATCGCTTTCTATGCTTGTATTTACGATTAGAAACTTCACGTAAAAATTTTATTAACTCCTCCTCAGAATGAGAGCAGTTTAAATCCCTAACACAAATGTAATTTAATTATATATACAACACATTATGGTTAATGTGATTCTGAATCAGACATCAACACTTGTTTTTATTTTTTATTCAATACACAACCTATTTCTCTTAACTTCAAATTAAACCCATAAAGATCTAGTTATACTCTCAGTTTTTTTTAAAACATAGAGAAGTCAAAATTTCCGCATACCCTGTTGTCCCAACTCACCTACTTTTAGTTCAACCATCAACACACATGAACACATAACACTAAATTTGGTATGTACCTGCAATATAAAAATGTTATTTATTGTGTTTGAATACATAAAATAAAAACATTGGCGTGCAACTTATCTTCTACGATACCGCTCAGTAGAGATGTACTTGTTTTGGAACGTAGTCGCTGCTACAATCTCGCGGTTTTGATCGCTCTTTTCCTCCAATAAATTTACACACAATGCATTTCGATTATTGGCTATACGTTGCTTAGTGTTTGTTGTTGTATTGGCTAATGCTGATTTTTTCTTTTATTATTTTTGATGATTTGGCTTCCCCTTCGAAACGACCCTGTCCTTCCTATGGAAAGAATTTAATAATAAAGAAACAAAAATAAATTACCTCAAATTTGATCAAAAAAATAGTTATTTAATACACAGTTATTTTAAAAAAGTAGCACAATTTTGAAAATAAAAATATATAATTGTATAAATTTGTTAATAAAACTTGTTTAAAATATTATTTTTTCAGGTTCATGAAAAATCAATACTACTGGCTGCGGTACCAATTTGCTGTATTTTTAAAATGATGCCTTTCAGCGTATTATGTTTCTTAAAAATATCTACGTTCAGTATATTGCCATTGCTAACAAAAGATAATTTAAGCATTATATATTTTTGTATGTTAATTATATATACAATAATATTTAAATATGTGATGAAACTCATTTTTAGTAAGGATGAAAAAATACAACACCATCTAGAAATGTTAATGAATTCCTTAGATATAACAATTTTAACCTCATCTGTTGCATACTTATGTTTTCCATGCCCTGAAAGATTGCCTTATTTATGGTCATTTGTCATTTCATGTTTATGTTGTATATGTTTTATTATATTTTGGCTTAAATCATACATTCTGCAGCACCAACACGCTTTCATTTCATTTAAATATTTGAAAATAATATGTATGAAATATATATATTAATAAAAAACCTTTTACGTTTGTTTAAGTTTTATTTGTGCATTGTTTTAAACGATGGTAACTAACTTTTCAATGGTACAGAATATGTCTCCAAAACTCGTCATAATATATATCCATACAATCTGAGCGGAACAAGAGAGTCGTAACAACACAAAGCAGCAACAATTAAACATAACAATAAGCGACGCAACTAGGCTTGAGAATTGAGCAAATGTCTTATTATTTTACAATACTTTAAAAAAGTGTTGTCTTTCAAATAAGACATTTTGAGCTATGTTTAAAGTTTTATCACAAAATAACTGTGGAACCCCGAGATGCGATAATATTTCCATGTCGCCGCTGCCTATAAATAACATAATAAAAAAATTTAATAATTTTATTCATGCTAAAGGTCATACCATTTCTTGGACAAACATTCATAATTATCATTATTGTTCGGAAAATCGGCGATTTTTTCATAAGACGCCCAAGTACTTAGTTTTTTTAAATATAATTACAAGGATTTCTACATTGCTTGGCATTTTTACCGAATTAGAAGTGATGCCAACATAAATCATTTCTGTATTGCGAAGAGCATTTACGTCTGTTTTTAATGAAATCTCGAAAATTTCATTTAAACCGTTGCACAGTGGATCGTTTTGACTTTGTCCATTTTGAAATAATGAAGATATTTTAAAAATTCACAAAGATGTCGAAAGAAGACTTCTGCTTTGAAACTGTGTATCATATGTGTTTCAACAAATACAGTGTGCTCCAAAAATCGCAGTCAAATTTAAAAAAATATTTTCTGTGCAAATTTTATATATTTAATTTTTATTTTTAACAATGGTAAAATATTTTCATTATAAAAACTTTTTACTGGTTAGATCTTTACAAAACATTAATCTACATTGGCAGCAATATCTAATAAACTTAGCATTTCTGAACTAAAGTTATTTTTTCTAAATCCTTCCGTGATCTAACATGGGTTCGTGATGAAATCTGGCAATTGTATGTGTAGAATTTTGTGTACCGGTAGGGGTTAGTTTTTTTCGTGATACATTTTGGTTAAAAGTTGGGCCATAAGTCGTCATCGAGGGGGGATCATTATTTAAATTTATTGACGTTTGTGTAATCGTAGTAGTTTAAGAGTGAGGGCTGATTGGACCACTGCACTCCGATCCTAGTGTTGGGGCTGCCAACAACTACCTCTAGGCAGGCAAAAAAAAAAATACAGCTGAGTTTCAGAGGTAAAATGTTGTCTGGAATACCACCTAATTTCCTGAGACGCACCGATGTTAGCGTGCCATTCAGGTTACTCATAGCTGTACGCCTTCTCACTCTAGCTGACATCAGACGGGTGTCTGAACGTCATTTCCAGGGGATACTTGGCCAACGGACCGGAAGTAGTGAGCTGCTTGGGAAATCCATCAGAGGAATTGCTTCTTGCTATTCCCAAGTGAATAGCAGGCAGATAGCGTTCCACACCGAAGTGCACCTCTGTGAAAAACCCCATCGCCCTATGTTCACACTGAACTTTATTTAAGTATTTATGGTGTTCAGAAATGTAATTCTATTTATATTTGGATAAATAAAGGACATATATATATATATATATGTATAAAAGTTGGGCGGTTTTTGATGCGTATTCTTTAAATTTTGATAAAATTATCTTTTATTTGCAGTTAAGTACATTAAGTATAACGCAAACCTTTTTATAATACACATAGATCCACACCAGTAATTAAAGCAGTCTCTTCATCATTATCCAAAATTTATTTCGCCGTTTTGCCATCATTTGTATTTCTATATCCATAATTTTTGTCTAATTTCAGTCCATTTTTTTTAATTCTTCTTGTACGACTTTTTTTCTTTGTATCTTCAGAATAAACTCCATGCATTTAATTCTAGCATGCAATTGGGAAATTCCATATTCGAAGTTGTTCTCATCACTGGTTGAATCGTTATTGTTTTTAATTTTTAAATATTAAGAATCAAACAAAGAAATCAGTTACTGATTAGTTAGCATAAAAATATTAATAAGTTAATTTTTATTGTTCCGTAATAAAGCACAATGTCGATATTGCACAATTGGTTCAACAAATAATATTTACTAAGCGATCATTATTGTAAATTATAATTAATGTTCACTCGACGATAGCTAAATATGAAAATTAATAATATATATAATACAAATAATAATATAACATAAAATAATAATATAATATAAATAATAATGTAGAATACACCCTACCCCTCAAGAAAAATTTTATAATTTTTTTTTTCTCATAGCATTTTTATAAAATCTAATTACAATTCATTGTTTATTACTTTTTTATATTATTATGATATTCTTTTAAGTTGTTTCGGACAGTGTTCACTCCTTTCGTTTCAACTACTCTAAACGGACCACTATATGGAGGTTGGTTTTTCTTTCTATTGAAATTTCGAACAAGAACAAAGTCGCCTTTTTTCAAATTTTTTTCTTTTTTGAATTTTAAAAATATTCTTTTGCTTTTGTTAAAGAAAATTTCAAACGTGCTTTTAATTCTTGCACATAATTATCTGTGTTATAGACTGGTTTAGAATCTACTATACTATCATTTGGCAAATTTGGCAACCTTCCATATATCAGTTCGTATGGAGTATATGTTGTATCTACGTGCGGTCCCATTCATCGTTTTTACAAAAATTCAATAAGAATTCATTAAGTACTCTGTGATTTCTCTATACAGAGCCAAGTGTTTCGTGGTGATAAGGCGTACTGAAAACTTGCTTAATCTTTAGTAGATTACATATTTCAGACATTAGTGTGTTTAAAAACTCAGTATCCCTATCTGATTTTAATATTTTAATGTTTCCATGTATCAAAATTAAATTGTTTACAATAGCCTTTGCGACTGTTTTCGCGTCTCTAGACTCGATGGGGCATGCTATTACATATTTAGTCAGGTCATCCTGTATGGTGAGTATGTACCTGAATTGATTTGAGTACCTAAGGGGACCTACTGTATCTATCGAAATAGTTTCAAAGCTACTCTCTGGTATATCTGTGAGGGTTAATTTTTCTTTTGTATGTGTTGTTTGTTTGTTTATCTTACATGTGCTGCAATTGGATACATGTGCCTTGACCATTCTACTCATGTTCTTCCATACATATCTCTGTTTCAATTTAAGAATTGTTTTTCTAATACCTAAGTGACCACCTATAGTCGAATCGTGATACTTAGCAATTAAGTCGTTTTGCATATTTTTATCAGTTATACGCGTTGGAGACTTGTATATTAAAATTTACAAACTCTCACTTTTTTTCTCTTTATGTTGCTAAAAATGTTCTTAAATTGTTCTATATGCGTTGTTTTGAAAATCATATCATTGGAATTTAAAGCAAGCTTCTGTATATTTCTAGATTGCATACTTGGTAAAAGTTTCTCCAAGGACAACTGTGTGCTCTGTGGATTATCGCCGTACCTTATGACTGACTATCTCTGAATCAGAAACTATTATGGGAGGTTTTTTACATTTGTTATCAAACTTTAATTTTGGTATATTCTTAACATCTGATGTTGATGTACACTCCCAAATGAAATGTTTATGAAGCTTTTCGTTAGAAATGCAGTTTTCATCATTTTTGTTAACTTGTTGTTCCAATGTCTTCTTCATGGTGCGTGTTATGGCCAATATATTACGTTGATTGTTTTTAGTATTTTGTGGGATCAGAGTTTTTAATGTATCTGTATCTATGACACAATTCATGAATGAAAAATAACAATAACTAAAAAAAGAATGCACACCCCTTTTAAAAAATTCGATTGCCCTATATGCATGGAATTCAGTGATGGAAAAAACAATATCTCAGACAATGCACTCCCTTTCAAAAAATCGAGTTCCCAGCTCTGCATCAGCAGCCGATTTGTATGGAAAAAGTGATCTAGAAGCCCCACAAACACACTACTGAGCTGCACCCAAATGTACTTTCACGTAATATTCTACATTATAGAGGCCACACCCGGATGAAAAGATGGGATACTCTTTGTCTCAGCCGTACACGAGAGATATAAAATAACAAAAATCAACCGTTAAAATTAAAAATTATGTACATATGAAAAGTAATATTATCAGGCTCAAGTTCAGTTTTATTGAATTAATGAAAATTCAAATTACTAAGGGTTTTTTATATTGGAAAACATTATTTTATCCAATCAGTTTAGCAGAACGTATCAGTATTTCATTTCCGCTATTCGCGCAAGTGTTGAATTTATTTGTACTCTATTCTATTTTGTAACAATATGTTCGTTAAATTCCTAATATATTTTAAAAGGCAAATATTATATAAACATTTTAGTTCTTGATATTAAGAATCTAACTCCAACTTTTTCTTTTTTAACAAAATAAATAGTTCCTAGGTTAAAATTTGATTTCTTTTCCCATATACAAACTATATCACTCTAAATCTGTAATTCTCGTAGCTAAAGATAAATCTCGATCAGCGATTTTGCTAAAAAGGTATTATGTAACGCTAATCTATTAGCTAAATTTTACTTTTTTCGCCGTAACTAATTTGCTATCATAAGACCATTCCTGTCTTTCTTATTTGATAATATAATATTGAAAAGAGACAAATATATATGCGTGTATATTTGGCATTTTATATTAGTGTTACCTTACATTATAGTTTATACTCCGTAACAATGATTGTGTTTTTTAAAAAAAAAATTTTTAAATATGTTTTAAAACGTCTATTTTTTCAAGCTATTTCACAAAGTTCTAGTCCAAACTTATTGTTTTTTTGCAGCACATTCATTTTGAAAATTGTAAAGGGCATGATGTCACCGATGAAATACGTAAGTTATGCTTCTTTAATGATGATTTTAAGAATTAAATTAGTTATTTAGAGCATTTTGAAATGATACCTATGTCCTTTATATTCGTTCTATACTGTTGGACTTATGATCAATAATATATTAAAGTTTTGAAGACCGAAACTGCGGAATCAAGAGAGAGCGCCGAAAATAATACACAAAAATTTTTAGGTAAAAAAGGGATATTACCCTGTAAGTTTTTTTAATCTTTAACAATGTCGGCATTTTTGACTCAAGTCAATATTCCATATAACAATAAAGCTAATAAAAATTCTTGATGCATATATATTAAACCATTTAAATTTTGTAATTTTCTTTTTTATTTAACAATAAAAAATATATCTAATCACTAATTTGCTTTACATATTTTGTTATATTGTCAACAATGTTTTGGTTTTGTAGCCATCAGAAATAGAAATTAATTTAATTTGACTACACGAAAAAAGTAGCATGGACAAAAACCTTTTGCCGTGTTGCCTTGCTGTCGTCAATATAATCATTCTCATTTGAACACATGTATTCTAATTTTGACAGATGGTAGTCGGTAGCCTGCTGTGGCGAATGTGTTTATACCTAAACAATTGAAATTTTTTCCTATGTTAAAACTTTGGTAGTTATTTGAAAGTATTTATTTGTACAATAATGTTTTTGATCTTAATAAATTTAAAATTTGTGTACAGAGTTTTCATTAATTTTGTTTTTTTTTTTATTAATTACAGTTTTTATATAAAATTTAGTATTTGAGTTTTATTTTAATTAAACTATTCATAACAGTTAAAATACTTCAAACTCTTTATGCTACTCCAAATACTAAATGAGCATGTATTTTTCCACTTTTTAACCCTCTCTGTAGTTTCCTACATTATTTTTCTAAAAAAAAAGGCTAAACAATAATGATATAATATATATTGTGCTTAAATTACTTTTTAGTGCCTTATATCGTTGCTTAAATTTTAGCGTTTCTAGCTAGAAAAGTTGCTTATATGTGCTTCGAGAATACAAATGTATAACATTTTAGCGATGAGAGCAAACGCCAAATTTGCGGCGAATTTAATTTTTATGACATTGCCTAATTTAGCAATACGAATTACAGAATTCAATATGTAGCTAAAATTCTCTAAAACGATTTTAGAAATTTTTAGCGATGGAGATTTAGCTTTAGCGAGTTACAGAATATAGCTGCAGTTTGCGTTAATTATTTTCAATATGCAATAATAAAAGTATTTATTACGATTTTATTAGGGTGGGTAAATTTGTTGGGGTGAAAACAAATGTGGCAGGCGCATAACAAAATCGAAATCTACATATGTAAATAAGAAAATTACCTACATAAATGTCTTATTCTCTTTTAAAAAGTAGATAAGTAAATAAATCTGCGATAAAAGTTATCAATAAAGATTAATTAGCGTTCAATGTTATTAATAGTTCTAGTCATTGTAGAAACTTACCGTATAGGCATTTTATAAAATACGTGGTGTTAAACATTTGTTTTGATTGATTTATGCACTTAATACTTAACTTTTAAAAAGTAACCGTGTGTTAATTTCTTTTTTAAAAAACTTTTCACATTAACGGGCTGTGCAGATATTATGTAACGCTCCAAAGGGGGCGGGGGTTCAAGATTTGTTACGGATTGGAAATTCTGCACTGAAAAATTAATAAAAACCGTTACGGGGGTGTGTAAAATCTCTGAAAACAAGGTTACGTAATATGTCCACAGCCCCTAAATTATGGAATCATCACCGATGTCAGTCGAATATTGCGGGTAAAATTTTCTGACTAGTCCGAACGCTAGAATGATTGACATGCCCAGACTGTCGTGATGTTTTAAAGTATTATTTTTTCTTAAGTGAGCGCGAAAAAGAGTATATTGGAGTATATTAAATCTGATGATGTACCACAGTGACTTAAGAAAGTCAAACCCAAACACCCCGAATGAATTGTAAAAGAGACTTAGGTTCTGTTGTTTGAATTACTAAATAAAAAATTAATAAAAAAAATGTTTTGTCTTACTGATTGTTTTGTAAGATTACAAACGTAAGTTTTAAGATTAATTTTCTTAATAAAGGTGTCTACAATATGAGTTGAAAAGATGGAGCAGAATTAATCCCAGCATTATTGTAAAATGTGATGTTTTTTATATAAAACAGCAAAGTTTTGGCTTTAGACCCATAGTTTATTAGTCAAGTATTCTTAGAATTTATTGTAGATTACGTTTTTGATATACGCCTATTTACAAAAAAATGACACGCCCTAATTTTTATTTATGTAAGTAGCCTCATTGTTTTTAATGAAAGGAGAGGTTTAAAAATAAGTTATTTTCTACTTAGCAGCTCAATCCACTGTTGTTTCCACCTAACTGGTTATGTGCCAATATTAAAATGTCTTTTTTCTCTTTTGGAAACCGTAATTCACGTCCTGCTTGTCTAGCTGAATCTAACTCACGTTCCGCCTGAGCCAGTTCATGCCCTAGAGCGCCAGGATTATCTTGCTCTCGTGCAATCCAATCTAATGCCATCTGAGCGCGCATATCATCATCCATGCTTCTATTCGAATAGTGCGCTACTACTTCTTGACGTGAGCACTGACGTTCACGCATTGCCTTTAATGATCCATTCCAGTGAAGAAGTTGGAAAACAGTCATGAGTTCCTGAAACTCCAACATGGTACGGCCCTTATTAGACTCTAGCATAAATCTGTAAAACAAAAAAAAATAAGTTTTTTATGAAATGTATTATATTTTGAAATTTTCAAATATTGTAAGATCAACTGATAAGTTGGTCTTAGTAACCAATAAAATGCAGCATATAGATTAGCTAACGCATAAAAAATCAATTAATTTTTTATTACATTAAATATTTTTCCTAATGGAGTTTTTTCTTTATCAATCGGTATAATTTCTTACTGGTTTTATTAATGCAGAGTTAGTGTAAAATTAAATAGGGAGCACTGACGGTTTTAGGACAATGTCATTAACAAATTAACAACCTTTTGATAAAATTTTTTTTTGTGTTTTTTTTTTTTGTATTTGCTAAAATTTATTGTTTGTTGAGTTTAGTTTATTTAGTTAATTACAGCTACATATAATTACAGCTGAGAATTACAATAATTTTATAAAATTTCAAAAGGTTGAAAACAATTATAAATATAGTCATTGGAGTTTAAATACACTATAAGTCTTCTCTTGGATATACTAACGTTACCAGACAAATCAATAAAATCATAATATTTATCAATTTCAGCACATACTCTGCGGAATGGGTAAAAAATCATTTAGTTTGATCTATGAAAATGAAGATAACGAGGTTCATATGATCTAAGTTGCCTGGTTGGAATGTTGATGTTTATTCTGTTGTGACGGCAATTAGAATCAATTTTTCCTTCAACTAAGTTTATGAAAAAGACAATGTTGGATACGATCCTTCGGCTTTTCAGTATCGGAAGGTTGATATGTGCTAATCGACTCCGATAAGGCGGCAGATTCAAGGCTGGATACCATTGAAGATAGCGCAGACAAAATAACAAAAATTGTTTTTGAACTGATTTAACTTTTTTTATATAGATGTTGTACTGAGGATCCCAAATTACAGAACCGTATTCGAGAATGGGTCTGACTCAAAAATTATATAGATAATTTGTTATTTAAATATTTTAACTCACTAATAATCTTTTTTATAAAAACAATACTAAAACACAAAACACGAACTTAATAAATTAAAAATGAAAAAAAAAAAATAAAATAAAAATATCACCGCTCTGTTTCTTCTTTTCATCGTCAGTATTAAACCTTAACTATGTTATAAATCGCATTAGCGTTGCCTTTGTCTTCTTTGGTGTTTTTTGCATGCTCAGATCTCTGTTGTATTCGTAAACTCTCTGGTGTATATCTTGTATTATTTTTCTCTATTTTCCCAGTATGCTTACTTCAGCAAAATAAGGGTGGTGTCTATTTTTAACACTATGTTGTGCTAGGACATTTCAATGTTTTCTTTTTTATGTCTGCCTTGTGGTCATCTATTCGGACTCCCTTATTACGTTTTGTTGTCCTAACGTAAACTTTGCCGTTGACAGAACTATAATGTTTAATATATGGTGAAAAACAAAAAATCTGCAGCTAACCTCAAATCAGTAGTGAGCACTTTCGTATTCTATTTGCATACGAAATGTGTTATAAATGGGACATGTAATCACATTTAACAGAGCTACCTAACAAGTAATGAAAGCATTTAGACATGAATACTGACAAGGTTTAGTGGCTTCTACCGAAAACAACGTTTGTTCTATTCGGCGGTGTAGTTGAAATCTAAAGGTACACAGAGAAAACAGTGCCTAATAAATACCTAATAAAATAGAACAAAATTAATAAGATATATCTATGGTTTTTTTTTTCAAGAAGAAAGTCTTATTATTTTAATAAGGAAAACCTTATTGAAAAAATCAATAAGGAATCTTATGGTTTTTTTCAATAAGGTTTTCTTCTTGATTTTATTAGGTATTCTTATTGATTTTATCAAAAAGGTTTTCTTCTTGATTTTATTAGGTATTCTTATTGATTTTTTAAAATTTAAAATAATAAGACTTTCTTCTTGAAAAAAAAAACCATAGAGATATCTTATTAATTTTGTTCTATTTTGTTAGGTATTTTTAGGCGCTGTTTTCTCTGTTGTGATGTTAGGAAATGCAAATTTGTGTCATCAGAACGTCATGGTACGTCCGGAATGCTTATTTACAACATGTATTTGTATTATCTGGATGGAGGGGTGATGAAAACATTTTTATAAAACTTACGTATTCAGGGAGTTGAACCAAGGAACTTCGGATTAGTAGATTGGCACTCTAACCACCTCACTACTAGACCTTACTATAGTATACATGTTAGCAGCCAGTTTAAGAAGATGATTTATTGTAGCACAAAAAAATTATTAAAAAATTGTTCCTTTGTTGATTTATATGTATGAAATAACAAGCATGCTAATGAAATCAAGAAGATATTCTTATGAAAAAAATTAAGAAGATGATTTACACATGATCATACAGGAACCAAATAAAATCAAGAAGAAAACCTTATTGAAAAAAAACAATAAGACGACCTAATGAAATCAATAAGAAATCTCTTTTATTTACAATTCATATGAAAACCTAATAGAATCAAGAAGTTTTTCTCTATGGATTGTTTTTTTGGTGCCAAAAATAACGGAAATTGGGTAAAAAAATTCGTAAATAACAAGTTTTCTTCTTGATTTTATGTGGTTTCCTTATTGAAAAAATTAATAAGATTTACCACATAAAAACAATAAGGAATCTCTTCGAAAAAATCTTCGCTTCTTTCTGCTGGGATACCTCTTAGCCTAAAAGCGTTTCATAGAGAAAATCTTATTGACTCTATTAGGCACTTTTGGCTCTGTGTATGTTTGATATTAAATTTTTCTTTTGTTGCTTGTTACTATTGTCTTTCAAATATTTCTTCGATTTTTTAATTTAGGAAATTTAGCCTGTCTAAATATAAACATAATTTCTCTTACCTAAACGCTCCGATACCATTATCAGGAGACTCATTTTGGCTTAGATTTCCTTTGAATGAACTCCATGCGTCCTGCACAGCTTTTTCAATAAATTCATCAGTGATACGACGTGAAGGATGCTCATTAAAAACGGAGTTCATTAATGCCATCTTAGCTGAACTTCTTCTAGCTTCGGCTTTCGTTGGGCAATTCTATAAGGATTTATTATTATTATTTGTATCGTATAATGATAAAAGAAAGAATTAAGTACCTGAAAACTACCAAAACAACTGCCACCAGGTAGAGTTACAAAGCAAACATATGGCTGACTGTTGGAGGGAATAGATTCGTATATAACAAGAGCTCCATTTTTTAGATCCGCACCACGAGCAAGTTTTATTTGCCAAAATTCTTGTAAAGCTTCCACTACATTTACTAAAAGAAAACAAAGTCTTAAAAAATTTATTGGGTAAGGCAGAATAAAATTCATTGAGCAAACCGGATTTCGACACTTGTCAGTTGCTGTTAATAAAATTTTCAGTGGCAAAGAGACTTTCATATATAATTTTTTAAATAAGAATAAAAATAATAAATTAAATAAAAATTTAATTTTACAAAAAACAAAAAAAACAACTATTACCGTGCGCTATCATTTTTGTGTGAGGGTATTTATAGGTTTGCCGTTCCGTGTGTAATTTCTGCAATATTCATTCATATAAGAAGCTAAAAGTATTTAGATCCTTATTGATAGGAAAGTTAAAAGTGATATGCCCATCGGTCCATTGGTATGCGTGTTTCTTTTTTTTTTTTTTTTTAAACTTTTGTCTTCAATTTTCAATGCAAATATCAGTAAGTTGATTTTTTGTTGTCTTACTTCTCTTGTGTACGGCTGCCGAGTGTAGCCTCAATAATTTACAATATTGCGTGCAAGTGGACTCAGGGACATGTAAATTTTTTTATATAATTATACACTTTTTCACGTGTTTTGAAAACACAGTCTTCACCAACGGAACATCCAGATCTGCTGTAATTGTACGGAAAATTTTGTTTCGTCGCCTCTGAATCTTTTCCACTTTCGATGCTGAGGCAGTGTCCGATAACTGGATTCAAAAAGACCATATAACCAAATCGCATTTTATAATAAAAGTTTACAGTTATGTTTTTATTTATTTATAACGTTTATTTTTCTTTAGAAATATCGACCACCTTATGTTTACACTGAGCAACTTATAATAATCATCTTCTGCTTTTATACTGCGTTATTTATACTGCCTGATGGCCGGTGCTGTTGACGTTCGCTGCCGCCAGCGTGGTTGTTCCCACGATATTGCTGAGTGTGCGATTTTTGCCAATCATATGCAACTTCAGCATATTCATACGCGTGGAACTTCCAGCCGATTGTGGTTCTCACGATATTGCAACGTCAGCATATGTATGCAGCGTATGTTTTGCTGCCGCTGATATTTTTGTTGGTTGGGGGAAAACGACTCATAACAACGTAACATCCTGTCTGAGAATGTTTCGTAGCTCTACTTCTGGAATCAAGACAAACAGGTGGGACTATGTATCCAACTACCTTGGCGATACTGCTTTGGTAGCTTCCGGATTAACATATAAGGATGTTTCGTAACCCCATTTCCTGGGCCCTGATTGCATGAAGGTTCGCAGTTTTTCATTAGTTTGATGACTGCTGAGTGTTTGTCGGCTTGGTACGTTTGCTCCGTCACCAAGGAAGAAAATATGATATTGCTAGTGAAATGTTGAGGATATTATTGACGTTGGAGTGATTTCCCTTTTCTAACGGAACTGGTTTTTCCGTCCATGTATGTGTTGTGTCATCGTATATAGCTTTTACTGCTGCCTATGGTTGTGTGAGGTTGATAGTTATAGGTGTCTGTCTGTTGAACATTGTATTCTTCATTGTTGTCGGGATGATTACTAAGGGTTGTTTGTGAAACACTGGTCGGGTGCTAATATTTTTAATCTTATAACTAACAATTTCTTTTCTTATGTATACTTATATATTATATGTATATATTTTTATATATATTTTTTTTTGTTCTTTAAGTTTTTGCCTTTTTTTTAATTAGACATATTTTGAAGTTTTTTTTTTTTGCATGACATAAGATTTTAATAGTTTACGAGTAACTAGATTTTTGTTAAAATTTCTTATTACTTATTATTATTATTACTTATATTTTTCTTTAACTATTAACTATAGCTGTACGTTTGTGCGTTGCAGTTTCCACATGAAACTATTTTGAGAAAGTTTTCTAAAGTAATAATTCTTTGTTTTAAAAACTTTTTAATAATTAAATTGAATCACTAACAAGAATGGGAGTTTCATAAACATTTTGGATTGTTATACTCAATCAGCTACAGAATTTAATTTATATAAAATTTTTACGTATTTTTGCTTATTTCGTTTTTTAATTCCAATTATTTTGATCTAAAATTTTAATCTATATATATAAAATACAAAAAATGTTTGTACCCATGTTCGCTATAGACTCGGAAACTATCCAACCGATTTGAGCCAAACTGGTGTCATTCAAAAGGGAATTTATAGAGGATGGTTTTAGGCTTTTAATATTTCAAGTGGGCGTAGCCCCTCCCACATAAATTGAATAACATCATATATCTTGACTATTGTGATAGCAAGAGTTTTGAAACATTGCAATAGTTCATATGTTACTAATGTGAGTAATCAGGACAAAAATGGGCGTTATCGGACAAGTGGGCGTGGCAGCTCCCATATAACCCAAAAATTGAAATCGCCATATTTTGGGCATTTTTTGACCTACGTCGATGATATTTGGTACATATGGTATTGCCATAATTTGGAATACGTACCGGGAGAAAAGTGGATGGGACCACGCTCCTTTTTATTAAAATTAAAAATCGTAATATAGTCTTAACTACTGGACCGATCGTCACAATAGGATATATAAATACTTTTAATTTTATTTTATAACGAGGGGGGTAGCGAAGTACACCGGGATCAGCTAGTTTTCAAATATTTGTTATTTGTTTGTTTAAGTGTTTTTTTTTATTTAACCACTATTAACCGATTTTCTGTTTGTTTTATTTTGAGTTTTATTATTCTGATAATAATAAGTTAAGTTTGTATCATTATTTGGTTGCCTTTTTATTTTTGTATATATTTATTTTAATTAATTATTACCATTTGAGAAGAGTTGTTTTACAAATAGAATTCTTATATAAATTTCACTTAATAATAAATTGTATGTATGCATGACAACTTTTTTGATATTCGAAAAACATTTTGACATGAGCTAATTTTATAGAAAAAAACAAGGAAATGTTTCTGACTATTTTCGCTTCTTACTTAATTAAAACAATTTCTAATATTTGTTGTTAATGATTTTTTTTTCTTTAAGCTAATAAGGCCTAACGTAATTAATGTTAATAAAACAGCTTTATTACATTTTTTACCCAACGTTTCGTTAATTGTTTGTTGACTACTTCAGGGGTTTCGTCTATTTAAAATTTTTTAAAAAACATTATATTATATTTTGAAAAGTTTTTCCACTGTACATTATTTACTTACAATTTCTAATATTTATTTACAGGTAATTATGTATGTGTATTGTTATGTTTTTTTTCCTCTTTTTTTTATTAATTTTGAAATAAATTTATGCAAGAAATTGACAATTATAATTTATTTGAAAAGATTGAAAATTTAGTAGGATAAAATCTCACTTCATTTTTGTATTTTATCAAATTTCAACTGATTTAAGAACTTTTTTTTTTAAGTGAGTTCAGTTTAGTTTGTATTTATCGTCGTGTTTTGTTAGTGAAAGAAATTTAACACTTTTGATGTTTCAACGATTTGAAAGAAAAAATTATTCATATGCGTATAATTTTTGTTAAATCAACAGCAAAATGAAAAAGTCAGAAAAGTTTTATATTATTAATATTGTTTGTATATACATACATATATGTATATATAAATATATATGTAACTAAAGAAATATATGTAAATATATTTAAACAAAAACATACACATATGTACACACATATACATGAACAAAATTTTTTTTATATATGTACATAATACACTACGAAATAAACAGTTAAGAGCAAAATAATGCAACACTAAAAATTTATGATTTCAGCAAGAATCCGCCGTCAATTTTTTTTATCCGCCGATCTTTAACAAAATAAAAAGTTTTATGTATGTATGTATATAATAAATTTTTGAACAATTTTAACAAAAATATTCAATACTCATATTCAATAATCAGGTATGGACCCAAATGGAGAATATTAAACAGTTCATAAGTAGTCCTGAATATTATAACTGCGTATGCATAGTACGTGCGAAAATTATTGGAAAAGCATCAAGAGTCCTATCAGTTAATGGGACATAGCACAATTTTTACGCCATAATAAATCGATTGGATTACACATATTCTGACAAACGTCCAATATATGTATTGAAAGATGACATGTCTAAAATCAAACAAGGAAACAAAACACTAACTGAGCATGAGACCAGCAAGATTATCTGATGCAAATAACGATGCTATCCGTGTATTTACCATGGGCCTCCCTAGCAATTACACCAGGGGTATATTATACTCAAACAACCCACAAAGTCTTGGAGAAGCTTAAGTAATAGCAATAGTAAAATTTCAACGACATGAAAACCAAATCACGTCCCATCATGAAAGAAATGATCGACAATTGCGACCAGCATATTAGGTAAATGAGAGACGACAATTCTATCATCCACCACAAAGAAATAACCCTGAACCAATGGAAGTGGATGATTCGAAACATTTTTGAAGACCAACTAACTTCCAACAAACCAGAGGGAATAATAAACCCTTAGCAAATTACACACCGCATCATAATTCATTCCGAACCAACAACCAGCAATCTGTGAAAAGGGATAGGAACCCTTCATTTCAAAACTGCAACTTCAACAAGTTCCAGAGAATTCACCAAACTCTAGATGAGGACCTGAAATCCACTAAAACTTAACATAATGAAGATGAATACGAAGCCGGAAGCGCTTTTTTAGGTGTGTGAAGCACTTGCAGAGAAACAGGTGGATCAATAAATATTTTAGTAGATACAGGAGCTACAATTAATTACATTAGTTGTAAGATAGGGAAATCAATACCAATAAAACCTCTGAAAATCAAAACAATTCATGGATATTCTAAATAATAGAAAAATAATTACTGTTCTAAACCAGCATTTAACATTTTACGAAACAGAAGCCCTTCAAGAATTTGATATGTTGTTAGGAGAACAGGGATTAAGATCAGTCAAACTTAAGAGAACTAAGATCTTTTTTAGGCTTAGCAAGCTATTATAAGAAATTTATTAAAAACTTTGCAGCTATAGTGGAACCACTCACAACACATCTCAGGGGAAATAATGGTGGAGTAAGTAAAAACAAAAGTGCAAAAGTAAAAATGAACCTTATTCAAACAGCACTAGACGCATTAATACAGTAAAGGACGCTCTTCAGGCACAAGTCGAACTTTTTCAACCAGAATTTTCAAAACCATTCAAATTAACTACCCACGCAAGCAATTTCGCCATCGGCGCTGTCCTTTCCCAGAATAGGAAACCTATAGCATTTATTTAAGGAACTCTAAATAAATCAGTGCAAAATTGCAGCACAAATGAAAAGGAATTCTGTATTAGCAATTGTTTGAGGATTACAAAACCTAAGAAACAACCTTTACTTTATAGAAGAATATGGAGCTAAGCTAGTGTATAAGCCTGGACATCAAAATGTTGTCGCAGACGCCATCGTCAGCAAATCAATAATACATCCAGTTGTTCACAACACTAAGGACAAAGTTTACCTTCAGAGGGTATTAAGACAATCAGACAACCCCTGAATAGTTTTAGAAATCAAATTTGATGAAAATAAAATAATTGAAATAGATCTAGAACATATACCATTTTTCCAATCCAGTTAGCCATACTATATACTATAAAAATAAAAACGAATTAATTTATACTAGACAATAACAATAAACAAAAAACAATAAATTCACGTTTTGAACAAATTTTAGAAACATTAGATCCTAAAGTCATTGCAGATAATAAAACTTGAAGCTATAACAAATACAATAAATTTTGCAAGAAATGGAAAATTCTATTCAGGAATATTTAATCTAATTGAAATGAAGCTTTTGAATTACCACTACCACACTTGATATCTTGTAGTACTCAGACATTCGTATATGCTTTTGTAATCAAGCTGTAATTACGATTTATAAATATCCTATAATACAAAAATTATGTAAACTATATAATATACACCATCTAGCATATAAGCATGGAAAATTTGTATTAGATGAAAAAATTGCTGTTTGTAACGCTAATTATATGTCGGTAACTCATTGTAAAAATTTCATAAGTAATAATATTTCTAAAATTAGCAAACCTAATAACTTTATCATAAATGTATTAGAACAACTTCCTACGGAACATGTTTGGAACGGTCTATCAATTAAAGGACCTAAGTTAATTCAATTCAATATCTCAACAAATATAGACGGAAAAGACTATTTCAGTCACCAACAGGAAATAAAGGAAGCCATACATCAAAAATATGATGAAAAAATAGAAATAAATCCTTCAGATCCTGTCTTCAGATTCCAAACAAAAATTTTCAAATATTCAAGAAATTTCGAAATATTTAATCCCTATAGAAGACCATCCTATACGATTTACTGTTTATTGTATACTCGGAATTTTAGGAACAATAGTACCTATGTACATCATTTTAAAATTATGTAATTATTATAAAGATAGAAAACAAAGAAGAATTCCTAACCACCACATTTATCAAATCAAATTAGCTGAATTAATAAAAGAAATTAATTATGTATAAATAAGTGAGTACACTTTATAAGAGGGAGGAGTGTTAATACCTCGACAGTACTGACATTCATATTAAATTATAGATAAGAAAATGGCATAAAGTAACATTACCGAACTAAATATAATGTGTAGTAGCAACTGATAATAAAGGTACATCTTTACTGATAAGAAACAAAGGAAAATCAAAACTTTATTTTTCACTAATAATAACAAAACAAAGAATAAAGTGAAAAACATATTTTTGTGTAGATTAAGATACCTAGTTATAAGAAAATATTCAAGATAGGGAAATGTGTTTAAGATAACAGACAAAAGAAACTCAAAATATGCTTCTTGCAGCCTCAACAAGAGGAAACATATTTTGCGATAAAAATATACTAAACATAATTATTATTATAAATAGTTGTTGAGGAAACTAGTGTAGTCAGTCCTAAGAATATTACTAATAAAGAAGCACACGTTTCGATGTAGCTAAAAAATTAAAATATATTTTTTTGATACATTCCTTAGCCAAGGAATTAATTCGGATGGTCTTTTTTTTACTGGCATTCTCATGGAAACAAACTTGACAATTAAAAATTTAAAAACAATTTCAAGGACGTCGACCACGCTGACACAAAGGACGAATCGTCACAAAGTGACGCGTTGCTGACTCTTTTGCATGACAACATGCTCACGCTGGAGAGCCAGCATCGAAATGCAATGGAGAGGGACTGCCTCTTGACTCTGTCATGTGATTCATCGATGAATACGACGGATCCGTATGAGCAATTAAGGCTCTGTAGTCCGACGAGACAACTAGGTTTCCAACTTGCCGTCGGTACTCGTGACTATCTAGATAAGATGGCCAGGGGGAACCCTGCTGGTAAGGATCTTCGGTTCACCGTTGATGAGGAGTCTCTCAAGAGACTGCGGGAAATGGGGGGTGTTGTTAGGTTCGGCTTGCGGACTGTCAGATTTCGATTTCCGAAATTTGATGATCCCAGCGAGGCCGCGAGTAGTGCAGATAAACCTGCATCATAGTAAGGCAGCCTCGGACGAGTTGATAGCGCAACTCAACAGATTGGAAGTAGACGTGGCACAATTAGGGTTTGAGACTGTGAGTCACCGGCACGGGGGACAAGGTTAGGACTTGCATTTTAGCAAGGAAGAAACTAAATCTATACTATTTAATTCTTTCAGATAAGCAGACTTCACGGTCATTTAAGGAGTGGTCAGGGGCAAGAAGGAATTTATGCTTGCTGTACTATAAAAATAATGAAAAAAAATTAAATAAATAACTTATGGCAGTACAACAAGAAAAAGAAATAGTTTTAATACAAAAAGGATACACTTTCTTATGCAGTTTTAGTAATAATAAAATTTTTAAATTTATATTGAAATACTTAACTAAGTTACAGCAAATTCAGCAAAATCTTTTAAATTATTTAATTAGGAAAATGTACCAACAATGGGATTAATTTTTTGCTCCAATTTGCTACTTTATTATATTTTTTTTTTCAAATTAACATCACAATTTTTATGGTATTTGCGTGTTATTTTCGTTGCATATTAAAGCTACAACATTTTACTAACATGCTCGTTGATCCCCGTTAGGACATTAAAATAGCCAGTGTCTTTTTATATTATTTTAACACAAGGATACCTGGGAATCGTACCGACTGCGGTAATTATAATTTTATTAAATATATATTGGATCTTTATATTAAATTTATTCAAAATATGCTTTCCAATTCAAACTTAAAAACAAAGCAATAATCAAAGTATATTTATACAAGCATATGCAAGAGCACAGCTGGCCGTGTTTTTTTAATACATATTTTCATTGCCTATTGTCAAAAGTTTTTCATTTTCTTTCTACACCATTTTCTTTAAGTTCTGCTGAGCAGAACTGTAAAGGAATGATTAAAATTTTGTTTTTAATTCAAGTGATTTATAAAAAGGGTAATTGATTAATTTTACACAAAATGTGAATGCATTCCTCATGTATTAACTTCTCACATGCATTCACATCACTAAAAAGATTAATTGAATTAAATTTAGAGTGAATTTATTGGTGATTTAAAGAAAATCAATTTTTTAATTCCCTGTTTTCAATAGGATTAGGATCATTATTAAAAAACTTTTGAATGTTTTAACAAAAATTTCAGAAGCGTTTATGATTCTTTCAAAAAGGAATCATTCCTTTACAGCTCTGCTGCTGAGCTATTTTTGACAATTGTACATTTATTTTACACAAACAAAAAGCCTGTTCTTCTTTATTTTTAAGTTTTTGCCGAGATGCATATACTTGTATAACTATACTTTGGCAATAATGAAAATTTCTATAATATTTAAAACTTTTTTCAAAGGCGATAAGATATAAAAATTAAAAAGTATTAATCAACGAAGTATTTTATATACAGTAAAATACGTATAAAAGTATACATAAAAAAATACATATAACTTATCGAAATACATAAATACTATCGATTTATTAAAGAGATCAGAATTGAATTTTTTTTATGATACTTGTCTAGTTAATTGAAGAAAATGGGTGTTATATAATTCCAAATAAACGCGAAAAATTAATAAGACAAAGTGACAGGTTATTCAGAAAACTAATAACCAGAAAATAGTTACAGAATTTGACTATAAAGTATAATAATCGTTACAACACAAATCTATTTCATCATTGATCCAGAAGAGGTAAATTCTGGTCTTGAAGTCAGTGGCTTCAGTGGCTTTGCAAGTGTTAAATATATATAATGAAAGACAGGAGTTACTGCCACTTGAAATAAGATTAAGAACTAATGAATTTGCTCTACAGAAGAGTGGAGCAGCAACATAAAATAACACATCTTTTTTTTTTTTTTTTTTTGATAATTTCATTATTTATTGAATCTTTAATTATAAATTAAATTAGCAATAAGTTTTTCAAATCTTAAATCTAAAAAATATTAGATGAAGTTTAGCCAATGCTAAACAAAATTTTTAATTTCAACGGTTAATTTTTGTTGTTTTACATCTCTCGTGAACGGCTGAGAAAAGGAGTATCCCTTCTTTTCAGCCGGGTGTGGCCTCTATAATGAAGAATGTTGCGCGCAAGTGGATTTGGGTGCAACTCAAGTTTTTTATATATTTTTTCGCGTGTTTTGAAAATACTGTCTTCACCAACGGAACGTACAGATCTTAATGGATTCGATGATTTCTAATATACCAAGGGGGCTGCTGTTATTGTACGTAGAATTTTATTCTGTCGCCTTTGAATTCTTTCGACATTCGATGCTGAGGCAGTGCCCCATAACTGGATTCCATAGGACCATATTGGTTTCAGGATCGCGTTGTATAAGAGAAGTTTACAGTCAAGGCTTAGTATAGAGTTTCTTCCAATAAACCAATTCATTTGGGCTGCGGTATAGTCTCGGTGTTAATTTTTATAGGCGGGCATGTTTCCCTGCGCAACGTAAAAGTGACGAGTGCACATTTCTGCTCGTTAACTTTTATACGCCATTGTTTGAGCCATTTTTCCAGTTTGGATATATATTCTTGTAAGTTGCGGGAAGCTTCTACAGGATTTTCGTGAACGCTTAGAAAGGCTGTATCATCTGCAAATGTTGATGTATGAATGTTACTGCTTAACGGTAAGTCAGAGGCATATATTAAATAAAGTAAGGGACCGAAGATACTGCCTTGAGGGACTCCGGCTTCAATCGACTGCGGAGGGCTTAAAAAAATTGCCTTCCCTAACTACAAATTTAAGTTCCATTAAATAGCTTTTTAAAAGCTTTACGATGTTTTCTGGTAGATTTTGTGTTAATTTGTTGAAAAGACATTCGTGCCATACTTTATCGAAAGCTTGTGAGACATCAATAAAGAGCGCAGAGCAGTATTTCTTTTTTTCAAAAGTGTCTCTAACAACATTCACAAGTCTGTGAGTTTGTTCAATTGTGCTATGTTGTCTGCGAAAACCGAATTGATGATCTGGAATACATCCGTTACTAGTCACTATAGGCATCAGCTTGCTCATATACAGCTTTTCAAATAGTTTTGAAATGTTAGACAGTAAACTAATAAGCCGATAGGATTCAACCTTTGTATGATCCTTGCCGGGCTTTGGTATCATAGTAATTAGCGAAACCTTCCATTCTTTAGGATAGTGTTCTAGGCGTAGAATACTGTTAAAAATGAATAGTATTATTCTTTTTGCAGTGTAAGGCAATTCTTGAAGCATTTTGTTGCTTATTTTGTCGACACCTGGGGCTTTTCTGTTGTTAAGACTAGTAATAGCCTTTTCAATCTCCACAATGTTGAATTTTAGCGATATTTCTGGTAAAGAGACGACTGGTGGCAGTTCAACAATATCAGCAGAAATATTCGGAGTGAATACTTTTTCTAAGTGTTTAACAAAAAGTGCACCTTTTTCAGCATCAGTTTTTGCCCAGTCACCATTAGGGGCTCGTAATATGGGGTTTGCATATCACCGGCCTTTTTAGTCTTCTGGCTGCACGCCACAGTGAATAATCTGTTTGTGGTGCTGCATCTAGCTCTTGAAGGAATTTTTGAAGGGAAGCTGTTTTTTGAGTTTGCAAAACTTTCCTAAGCTGCTTGGTACACTCCTTAAGCCTTAATTTTAGCTGGGGCGATCTGTAGCGCTGCCATTCTCGTCGAGCTCTCCGTTTTTCAGTCAATAGCCTTTCTATATCTACAGAAAAAATATTGTTAAATCTCACTGGTTGGTTTATTTCATTTGAAGTAGCATTAAAAGCAGATTGTTTAACATGCGCTTCTAACAACCTGAGAGAATCGTCTATGTCTGAAGGTGTTCTCAGCGGCATTTTTTCCGAGCAATGAGCACTCAGATATTTTCGTATATCAGCCAGTTATTACGTGCAGATGTCGTCGCTAAATCACATGTTGTGTGTGAGTAAATAGTGACAATTGTAGGCGAGTGGTCTGAAGATAAGTCCAAAGATGCTTCAACTTCAACCATCTCGCTGGGCACGCCTTTCATAATTCCAAAGTCGATAACATCAGCAATTTTTTGTCGATCTGTTGGTCAATATGTTGGCTGTCCACTTGAAACTACATTCAAACCCATTTTAGATATTGTGTCGAAGAAAATTCGTCCCTTAGGAGTGATTAAACGTGAACCCCAGAATGTGTGTTTAGCATTGTAGTCGCCAGCTGCTAGAAAACGGATGCCCAGTGATTTATAAAATGCCGTATATTGACTCTCGGTAATTGACAATCTGGGGGGCGAATAGACAGATGATATTACAAGTTTTTGATAGTAAGTTTCGATGCAGATGTTCGTTGCTTGAAGATAATCTTCACAAAAATCATTCAACAGGTGGTGTTTTATTCGCGTTTTTATTAGGATTCCCGAACCACCACAAGCTCTGCCACGAGGATCCTTGGTGTCGGAAAAATTATATCCACTAATTTTGAAACAGCTTCGAGATGTCAAATGAGTTTCTGAGATAAGCATAACATCGATTTGTTTATCCTGAAGAAAATATTCTATTTCGTTTTTATGTTGGCAGATGCTGTTTGCGTTCCAAAAACAGATTTTTAAGTTCATGGTTTGCTTAGTACAGCCTGCAACAAGGTAGACTGCATTTTCAACATTTCCTGCATCATACAGGACATGTTGAGAGTAAATGTATTTACAGTTTGTATTAAGCTCTCAATTGAGGCTTCAATACGACTAAAATTATACCCCGCATCTTCATTTACATTTACGGTTTTTTGCGCCGTACTCTGATTGCTTTTTAAAATACTAGCGTATGAAAATTTGTTGTTAGCTTGTTGTTGAGCACTAGTCGCGTTAGTCTTGAAAATGTTTGAAAATTGATTTTGGCTGGTGGACGGTTGAGGTAACTGTAGATAGTTAATAGTGGTTTTAGGCTGAGCGGGAGTAGCATTGGTTTTTTGGTTGATGAATTCTTAAAAAACGAGTAAAGGGGGCAGCCTCTATAGTTGGCAGTGTGATTTCCGCCGCAATTGCCACATTTTTTCGCCTTGGTATCACCTTTTATTTTATCACAGTTAGCAGTACTGTGTAACTCACCACATACAACGCAGACTGTAGGTAACTTGCAATAAGTCTTCGTGTGCCCAAATTCTTGGCAGTTCAGGCATTGAACAGGTCCAGCTCTTTTATGTGGAAGCTCAACAGTAACTCTTCGATGCAACAAGTACTTTAAGTCATATATTGGATGTGCTTCATTCTTTTTTATTTTTATGCCATCTGGCTGTAACTCGACTCTAAATATTGGTTGGGGGATTTTTTCTCTATTTTTAATGTTTGAGACATTTTTCACCTTGTAGCCACTATTTTCAAGGCCAGACTTGACCTCTTCTGGATCCACGCTAGAGTCTATACCTTTTATTACGACTGTCAGACCTTTAGCACTCTTTAATTGGTACGTGTAGAAGTTTTTATTTTTAGATTCTAAATCTTAAACAATTTTTCGGTAATTATTTTCATGAGCTACCTGAATTTTTGTTTCATTGATGTATCCGCGCTTAATTGGAGTTACATAAAACTCATTTTCTCCAATTAATGAGATAAGGCTTTTAACCAGCAAACTGGAATTCTGCTCTCTTAAATATATGGGTGGGGGCTTACTCGAACTTGTTGTAGTTGTGTCTTCATCGCCTTGTTCAGATAAAATCGCGAAACGATTTTCGGAATTTATTATATTGTTTTTTCCATCTCTGGGAAATAACACATCTGATGTCTAAACTGCCTAAAATTTAGCCACACCAAGACTTCTTGCAAAGTGCAAACCGTTTGTACTGAGTGTGGTGAACAAACACTACCGTAACAAACCAAAAGGCTAATTTAAGACTTAAGCTACGTTCACATTTATAAAATATTTGACCAAAAAAAAAACTAACCACCAGTTTTGCTTAGGGATTGTGTAATTTAAATCGGTTTTTATATTACAAAATAAAATTAATAATCCTACAAAAAGGTATTTTTATACAGTTTTTAAAAAATGCGTAAACATAATTAAAATAATATAAGAATTAAAGGAAATAAATTATTGGTCACGTTTTTTTTCGACTCAGAATTGATAAATGTGAACATAGCTTAATAAAAGTAGAAATTTTATTGAAAACCACACTGCTAACTATGTGTATATAACTTATTTCAAAGATTTGGAATAAAAAAGAAAACTGTACTGTCTATGCTGATATCCCTAACTCTGAGTCAAATTTGAAAAGTATTAGAAAAACAGAGAAAGATGAACTGTTGTTGGACTTAAGGCTCGATATTAAAGATATACATGAGGTAGCCTTTACGGAGAGCATCTATGAAGCCCACATAAAACTGTCCGATGATTTTAAGTATATGCAGCCTGTTGAAATTGAAACAATAAGGGAAGCATACGAAGGATCATAAACTACCACCATTGGTTTTAGTTCCGCCTTAGCCAGGATATGATGAAAATACATATTGAACGACGTATAAGCAAAATTGGAACTTGAGGTGCAGCATCTACCAAATAGTTTTCCACTTTAATAATCACATTACTTAAAACATTTTATATATTTTTGCTTTGATATCAATAATTACACAAGGGATCAAAATTGAACTTTTGTTGTGTTGCAGTTTTTTTACTAATTTGAGGTCGCTGTTTTGAATTCTAATCTCCATTTTTCTCCATCAGCTCGCATTTTCAAGTTACAGGTACTATCGTATTTTTGACTTTTTTCTAAAAATTAAAAGTTCCGAAAATCACTGGTCACTGGGATACCCATATGATGGCGGACTATTGCTGGAGCATTAAAAATAAACCCTCTAAAACAGATTATTTAAGAAAATCTTATAAACGAAAATTTTTCTATGAGTTGTAACTACATTATAATATTTGTGTATTAAAAATTTTTATTATTATTTAAAATCCTCTTTTATTGATAATTTAAGAAGAATAGCTAATAGAAAAAATCTGATTTAATATCTGAAATCAGTGACCTAAAAATAATTACCATAACAAACTTATTACATAAATATAACAGCAGCAAACAATCACACATATTAAAAGAATGTTATTTTTGTATGCTAATCGTAATTTTTATTAATTCAGTTTTTTTTATTTTTTTTTCTTTTGTTAAATTGTTCTTTTTTTCAAAACTTCAACGATATCTTTGAAACTACTAAGCAAATTTAAAACCATTGTAACCAGGTCTGAAAGATAATATTGTTGACGAGTTTTGGATTTTTTAGTGTGTATGTTGAACGGTTTTAAAGTTATTCCAATATAAGTGTGGAAGTGCATTAATTTTCGACATAACGCTATATCGCGAAAAGTCGAACTGATAGAAAAAAACAACATTCAGTTCTTAATCAACACAAACATTGTTTCCTTGTGTAATATATTGTTTCTCTTAATTTTATGTACGATTACTTACTTTATTTTTAAGAAAATCAAAATTTGGTTGATATTTAGCAACCAAGCAATGCATATAGATTAGCTACCTATAACAAATATATTAATTTTTGAAAAAAATAAATTCTTGAGTATTTACTCAAATAAAATGCTATATTTCAATTATAAAAATATTCCATGCAAAACCACTGTAAATTATTTTCATTCATTAAAACCAACACTTATGGCCAATAAATGAGTGGATATTTAATTATAGTTTTCGTTAATTTTCATAAAAATTTAAAATTCGTTTAAACACACTTTCATTTTTTCAGTCAAACTTAAAATTGTTATTTAATTACGATGAAAATATGGTAGCACTACGTAATATAAAAAATTTCCCACAAATTTCCCAAAAAAAAAAAAACATCTGACTTCAGCAAATAAAGAAAAATCTAAAAAAAATAAATTATTATTTTAGCTATAAATAAGAATAATTAGGAACTGTTGAAATGTTTTAAAAGAATAAGAGCAACTTTCAGAACGATTAAAAGGGTAATATAGCGAAAAGATGCCAAAATTTTATGCAACTTGTCAGCAGCCACAAATATTTTATTTGCTTTTTTTCAAACAAGAAGAACAAGCAGTCGAAAACATATGTTCAATTTGCATAACTTAAACCAAGTTTAAATACACAACGTTGGCTATTTAATGTTGATTTAATATTGCAATGAAAAAAAAAATTTTTCATTTAAACGAGTTTTAAAAATAAATGAAACATTATCATCCACTCATTTATTGGCCATTAAAGTACTAAACCTACGACGATTAAAATATTTAAATGCTGTTAAGAGCTTACCTCGGTAGTCATTATCATCATACAGTCCTGGTAGTGCCCAAAAGGGCTCATTGGGATAAACCATCATTATGTTATGGTTACATTTACACCCACAATTCTTAGTTCCTGACTCAAGCTTTAGTCTGAAAAGTAAATCATACATTGAAATCAGTGTCATACCGTAAAGAAAATATTAAAGATAGATAAAAGAGTGGTAAACATTTAATTAGGCACATTGATATAAGACAACCAGCTTTGCCAGGAGAAAAGTAACTCATTTGATTTTTCAGTAACATGTTGATATGTTTTTTAAATAAATAGTGGATTTGGTAATTTATTATTTGAGATATTGTCTTAATTTTATTTTAAAATACTTATGAATTTCTATATTAATTGATATTTTTAAAATTACAACGAACTGTTTATTATTAATATTTGTTAATATTTGTACAGGCGAAAGTTCGTAAATGTTTATAATCAGAGAAATATTAGGTAGACGTTAACAATGTCGGGCAACAAAGGAAAAATTTTATATTTATTACATCCCTTTTGTAGATTTTTTAACAGCACTGTCTGAATAGAAATAAACGTTGTTTTTCGGTAAGAGCCACTAAACCTCGTCACTATTCATGTGCAAATGCTTTTTAATATAATATATAATTAGCACAGCCTTGAATCAGCCTTGAAACGGCTTCTTTTTAATTAAACATAGGCATTACATCTGCCTTTAAAAATCTTTTAAGCCAGTGGCGTTTTTAAGCGCCGGCACACCTAATAGGCAGGGCTCCTTTATAAAACATTCACTTTTAAAGTGGCACTCATCACATGGCGATCCTGCCCAACGAACTTAAGAAAAAATATTATTCCCAAAATCGACGCTATTTCTATGACTTTGCTTGGAAAATCCCCCCAAAATCTCCTTATTTTTTCCCCGTTTTTTTATTCCTTAAATATACGCTAATTCGTCGACGCTAACTTGGCGAATATTTAAAAAAAATTTCTTTGCTGTTAATTGAAGTACTTACCTGTAAATAAACTTGGCTGACCTGGAAGCTGATAATTAGAATGAACTAAAAAAAAACATAAAATATTATAAAATATTCAGAATTTTGTTTTTTAAACAATACCGGGGAATGACCAACGTATGTGTGAATGCTCGATACGTAAGGCAAAATAGCACTTACCTTTCTTTATTAATATTGTTGGTGAAAATGCTGCAAGCAACCATAGCTGCCAGATTTTTTTAGGTAATATCGTCATATTTTTGGGCAAAAATCGTCATTATCGTCAATATAGCTTATTGAACTCGTCATAAAAACGTCAAATGAAAAAACCGCTTTTTTTACTAACAAAACATATTTTTGTTAGAGGCAAAACATAACAAAACTCTTAAATCAACAAATCTTATTAAAAACAGCATTATTTCAAATACAGAGATCAAAAAAGTGAAAATACTTCACTTAGAATTCACAATAAAATCACATGTAAATAGATTGCATGTTTTCCAATACTTTGAAATATATTTATACATTGTATGGAAAAAAATAAAAAAAGTCAAATCCTTTAGTTATTTTTTTCAATTTAGTTAAATATGCATTTTAAATTTCATTTTTGGAAACACTTTTTCTAAAAATGTATAAAAGCTACAATAAAATTTATACAATAAAAATATAATTTTTTACAAATATATATTGCAATTAACCATATTGATTAATTCAGCTACAACTGTCAGATCATAGCAGGTATATTTGTTTAGCTTTAAATAATCTTTTGAATATAATATTGCCTCCAAAGACGACTTTTTAAATTTCATATTTTAGTCTTATTTACGTTTACCTGACTAAATATTCTTTCCATATTTGCTGAATAATGTGGTAAAACTAGAATTTTTGTAATAAATTTAGTCAAAATCGGAAACAAAATACTAGAATCCCTCGTTTGCATCTCTGATAGTTTTTTCCAAAAATCCAATAGTTTTATGTTTTTATCAGGACAATAATTTCAATTGTCTGAACTCTGTTTCTAGGTTTTGGTTTTTACTTTCTTCAACAAAATAGAAAAATTATTTTATAATTTCAGAAAACCAACTTTTTTTTTCTTCATTAATTTGGCCAAGAGCTTTAGACATATTTTCAAAATCAAATCTTGATAATATCTGATAACAAAGCTCTATATAAAAATTAACACAATTATTACTAATATCATATTTTTCTTTTGCATATATTTGTGATTCTTCCAATACGCAAATATTCCTAAATAAATGTCTTCAAAATTTAAAAAATTGTTTTTGTTTTTATAATCAGTTAAATAAAAGTTTTCTGTTTTAAGCAAACTAGTTTTTAAAAAAGTTTCTCATTACAATTTTCAGCAGTTCAAGGTTGCTCTAATAGTGCAAATATATGTTGCAAACTTGAATTATTTAAAATCGTCAAAATTAGGGTATAAATCGTCCCATCGTCACTATGTCATTTTTAGGACCCAAAATCGTCAAAATGACGATAAATCGTCAAATCTGGCAGCTATGCAAGCAACACGAATACGCAGAAAACATAATATTCTTTCAAATTTATATTATTGCAAATCACCAATATTTCGGAAAATTAAGTTTTAACAAATATACGATTTTACAGGGGAATGATGTGAAACTTGAGGAACAAAATATTATCATTCATAAAAATATTAATTGTTAAAATATAATATATATTACGTGAAAAAGGAGATCATTAATAATTTTTTTTATACAACCATTTTATTAAAATATTATATACTATTTTGTTAAAAATTTTGATATATTTAAGAAAAGTATTGTTAGGGACAGCCAGGGTAATGACTTTTTAACACTTTAGCAGGCAATTAAAAAAAAAAACAATTTTAGGAAAAATTATTTCAGAGACAGCAAAAGACCTATAAAACGTTACTGTGAAGTAAATAATACAAATATAGCAAATTAGCTAGTAATCTCAGAACCAAACATATGTACATACATACATATGTATTTCAGTTCAATTTTGTTAAATAAAAAGTATTGTTCCATTACAATAAAAATATGTAACACTAGATAAAGTTTGATTTATTAAATAATTCGTTTTTTTAATGTTTGAGTGTAAAAACATTATTTAGTTAATGGAGTCATCATTAAACGCAATCCATATCTTTTTTTCGAAAATTAAATTCCGCGCTGCGGAGAATACCCGTTCAGAAGCCGCACTGATCGCACAGATTTTTCAAAAAACACTTGCTTCCACACAATGATCTACTTCGTAAATATATTCATTTACTCATAAATATATTCTTTTACTCATATAACATTCATTTAATATTTCATGCATACAGTGTAACTGTTACCATTCATTTGTGTTTTTGCATTTGCAAATTAAGCAAATAAATATTCAAAGTAAACAAGTAAATGGAATGTGTCTCTTCGTTATGATCAAGTGTTATACAGAATTCATTCTCGTTTGAGTTTTCATTCGTTTGATTATGCAAACATATCTTTGTGTATTTAATATTTGAATGAATATTGTATTTCAATCAAATGAATAATTTGATGCAGCCTTTTAGTTGCATGTAGAGAAATAATTCAAATACACATGTTTTATTCCGTCAAAATATATCAAATGATTTTTAAGCTATTGCATAGCTTCTATCGCGGGCTTTGAGGCGACTGAATCAAGAAATTTTGAAACGTTTGTTTCTTATAGGTACGGTCACATCTGGCAAACATTTTCCCAAAAAAGCGTAACCACTAAATACCAATGAAAAACTTTTTGATTTATGCATTTATTTATTAAGTTAAACAACATCTAATAAGATAAGATTCTATTACAGGTATCTAAATCAAAAGTGTTTTCATTAGTATTTAGTGGTTACGCTTTTTTTGGCAAATGTTTGCCAGATGTGACCGTACCTTAACAGCCGTATTCATAATACTTTTAAACAGTATTTAAAATTTGGTTTAAGCAACAATCGCTAAAATTGTATTCATAATAGAGTTTTAGCTTAAAACCCTGTTTTTAAACCAGTGTTAACCAAGTCCAGAACGCACGCACACAAACATATTATGTGGTTGTGTGCGGTCGCAAACAGAAGTTGCGGTCGCTGCCGAATTGTACACTGTAACAATATTAAATATTTCTTTTTAAACTTTCGAAAAAAATACAATTCTGTGTTGTTTTGTCAAAAGTCCACAGAATTGTTATAATATAAAATTATATAATGCCGAAATATGTTGAGTAGGGGGAATTGTATGAACATTGCAATTATGTATAAGTTATGATCTTGAAAGTTTAAGAAGTTTTTAAAATTTCATTTATATATTTCGGTTTTATGAAGTTTAATTCTCAGCAAGTCTTCTAATTTTGAGTCTGTTAAGCATTTTAAAACGTCTGAAAATGCATGTTTTATAAAAGTGCCGTCTTCATACGGACGACATTGCCAGCGCAAGTGCAACAACGTAAGAGGCTTTTAATATTTCGCTATCCTCATCTTTTTCAATGTGATCTGGCTGTTTTAAATATTTATTGGGAATTTTGGCTTTCATTTCATCAAGCAATTTTTGCTTTTTATTATTTTTAAATTTTTCATAATTAATATGGCACGACAAGTAATGCCGCCTTATATTAAATTTGTCGCATTTTGCTAATTGCTTCAAAAAAATATAACATGGCGGCTTCCTTTCAAGATTTTCAAAAAAAAAAAACATCAGTTTCCAAGAATTATTGAACATTGTTGCTCTGTGTGCTTTTGTGTTGATTACGAAAAAAAAGTAAACAATGCCAAACAAGCGTGCGTGGTGTTGATTTCACAAAGCTTGAACAGAGACTAATGATAGACTGATGTTTTGAAACGAACAAAGTTGTTGTATACATGTCAATTGCTGACCGTGTCTGTGTGAAAAATACGTGGAAATCAGTGTTTTAAACCTTGTGTAAAAAAGCAAATTTTAAAATTCACTGTCACATTTTAATATGACATCTGTGTCATTTTAATGATATTTTAAAATAAAATAATTTCTTAATTTTCCAAACCAATTTGTGCTTATATATCTCTTCTTTTCCATTTTTTTAAATTTTTTCCCAATCAAAATGTATTTAACTTGTAGAAAATAGCTAGTGATGTATAAAATATCAAAACAAATAATATAAAAACTCTTTATTCTACTGCTTTTTAATCGGCAATAAAATAAAACACATAAATAGAACTTTTACCAAAGATTGCTGTTAGGTATTTTGCTTTTTTTTATTACATGCAAGTTGGAACAAATTTTTAATTTTATAAAAACAATATTTTGAGAAAAGGGATAAAAATATAGATACGGTTACTTTATGATTCAATAATCGTTCTTATGCTGAACTTATATACAAGTAACAAATAACGAGTATAGTGTTGCCACGATATTACTAACAAATCCACTTATGTGATATTTAGTTAAAATACCGATTATGAATACCAATTTTTAAAAAAACTTTTTTAGTGTTAAAACGTTTTTTAACTAATATGCATTTGAAACCTCAATGAAGTTTTTTTTATGAATACGGCTGTAAGGCTTTTGTTTTTGAAACGAAAAAACCACTAAGTTTGTTTCTTAAGTCTTTTGTTTTTTTAAGTATTTAAATCGCCCAATGTATGTTAACCCCTAAAGTATACTATTGATTTTGATTTCATTAACATACAGTATTGCCAGAAAACCAACGGAGTTATTAAACAAAACTTATAATATAATTGCATAAGTTGATAAAAAATGCTATGCAATAGCGAGTGCCACATGTCTTTTGTTAAATTGGACAATTCAGAATTTAGAAATAATCCTAAAAATAAAAGTTGACTCAATTTGTTAGCTTTCAAAAATCGTTTTTTTTTTTGTTTTTATTAAATTATATTTTGAAAAAAACTCTAGCCCTAATTGTCGAGGTAGGTGATATACATAGTAAGAAGAGCATAAAATAGTTTACATACATATCTAATATTCTCTTTTTTTTAGATTTTTCGAAAAATACCATATCGTCTAATATATCGCTGATGTCTTTTTTATTTTCTGAATTTTTAATACTTTGAATAGAATAATTTAATTCGAATAAAATATTGTTATTTTCATTACTAATAACGAGGGCAAGTTTTTTAAGCTTTTTGCTGGGATTACTCGGGAACGGCCCGATTGATTTTTAGCACGATTCGCTCAAAATGTTCTTTCAGGTCTATATTTTAAAATGTATTGGGTCTGTATGCGTGCGAAATCCTGTATTGGACAGGATAAATCAGCAACGTTTTTTTTTTTTTGGCCAATTTGGAGAAGATGGGATTACTCGGGAACGGCCCGATTGATTTTAAGCACGATTCGCTCAAAATGTTCTTTAAGGTCTATATTTTAAAATGTATTGGGTCTGTATGCGTGCGAAAGCCTGTATTGGACAGGATAAATCAGCAACGCTTTTTTTGGCCAATTTGGAGAAGATGGGATTACTCGGGAACGGCCCGACTGATTTTTAGCACGATTTACTCAAAATGTTCTTTAAGGTCTATATTTTTAAATGTATTGGGTCTGTATGCGTGCGAAAGCCTGTATTGGCCAGGAAATGTCCTAAGGATGAAGTATATACTTCCCCGCTTTTAATTCCCAAAATCGACGCTATTTCTATGACTTTAATTAGAAAATCCCCCCAAAATCTCCTTATTTTTTCCCGTTTTTTATTCATAAAATCGACACTAATTCGTCGACGCTAACTTGGTTCACGTCCATTAATATGTATGTATGTACAAACTGATACAGTTTGAAAAAGATGATATAAATAATGGTTACAGTTTGGGATATATATATATATATATATATATATATATATATATATAAGTTCCCGTTGATCCTATAAGGAGCATAGGGCCTCAACAAAAGTTCTCCATTTGGATCTATCTGATGCCATGTACTTAATTTCACCCCAGGTTTTACCGGCTTTCGCAACTTCCTTCTCTATCTGTCTTCTCCATGTATGTGCAGGACGACCCTTTCTACGGCTTCCTTGAGGGTTCCATTCGATTGCGTTACGTGCAATATCATCATGTGTTTTTCGAAGGGTGTGTCCAATCCAATTCCATTTTCGCCTTCGTATTTCACGATCGACTGGGGTTTGCGACGTGATTACCCACAGCCTTGAGTTGGAGATAGTATTCGGCCAGAAAATTTTGAGAATTCTTCGCAAACATCTATTAACAAAGATTTGTATTGAACCAATGTCGCGGGGGCCGCATTCCAGGTTTCACACCCATACAGCATGATGGACTTTACGTTAGAATTAAATAGCTTAATCTTCACATGGCGGGATAGTGTTGTAGATTTCCATACATTACCAAGGCGACCAAAGGCTTGCTTAGCAGTTTTAATTCTATTTGCTATATCCGCGCTAGACCCTTCAGATTTTGGCAGGATACTACCTAAGTAGCAGAAAGAGTCCACATCTTCAATGACTCTGTCCTGAACTCTAAACTCCTCTGATACATCTGAGTTTATGCGTAATACTTTGGTTTTGGACACATTGACCCTTAGACCTGCTGCTGCTGTTGAGTTGGCGATTGCTTCAAGCTTGTTCTTCATATCTGTGAAACTATGAGATAACAGACAGATGTCATCGGCATAATCAAGGTCCTCTAGTCGCGATTGTAGGCCCCACATTATTCCACGTCCTTCTCTTGTGGCTCGCCTCATGGATAAATCTAAAACGATATTAAAAAGCATTGGGGACATCACGCATCCTTGTCTTACACCTTTATTAACAGATATCTTCCTACTTAAGCTGTTTTCATGCAAGATTCGACAACTAGATTCCTCATATAGCACTTTAATAAGAGATATCAGCTTTCTGGTTGTTTACATTCGAGGGAGGACCAAATAACTTCATGTGGCAGTGTATCGAACGCCTTCTCAAAATCTATAAATATGAGGTACAATGGAGACCGCCATTCCACAGACTGCTCCACAATTACTCGAAGGCTGTTAACATGGTCTACGCAGGATTTATGCGGACGAAATCCAGCTTGTTCTGGCCGCAGTTCGGGCGTTAGTTTGTTTGAAAGCCTTTTTGTAATGATTTGAGCTATAAATTTATATACCATACTGAGAAGAGTTATACCCTTCAGTTACCACGTTCTGTTAGATCACCTTTTTTGGGTATCTTTACGATGATACCCTCCTTGATCTCTTCTTACAACTCTTCATTCAACCAAAACTTTCTTATTAGAGGCATAATGAGTTGCGCACTTATGTGCGGGTCTGCTTTCAGCAGCTCTGGGGCTATGCCGTCAAAACCAGGCGATTTGTTACTTTTTAAAGCACAGATTGAGTCTATGATTTCGCACTCGGTAGGGCATTGTGTGGAGATCTCTGACCTCTCTTCATGTGATGAGCAGTCACATATAAAGTTATTTTGGCTATCACCTTCTGCGAGCATATTAGAATAGTATTTTGCCCATAGCTCCAACTGTGCCTCGTTTGCCGTTACGAGTTCTCCATTGTCATCTTTAAGAGGTTTTCCTGATACAGCAGTACGGTTAAGCAGTTTTTTGATAGTCTTGTAAAGATCTCCATTACGTTGTGTTTCAGCTGCAATTTGTGCTTCTCTAGCAAGTTCATTTGCAAAGGTCCTCTTATCCTTTCTAGCACTGCGCTTTACTGCATGATCCAGCTCACTATACTTTAACTGGAGTGCTGCTTTGGTGTTTCTAGTTTTTGCTGCGTTAATAGATGCCTTGATATCTTTTCTTTCTAGAATTGGGATATATACGTAAAAAAATGTATTTGTTGTGTATTTTGATATGAACGGGTGATTTATACCAACAAAATACATTTTGTTTTGTCGGTGTGAAGTTAAAAACCTAAAGTGTCATGTAGACGACCAAAAAAACACTTCAATCAGTGCATATGTGTGAATGTCGTGTTTTTGGCGTTTAAAAGGAGACGTACAAATAAAATCGTCAATCATCATTTTTATTGTGACTTCGCGGCGTTAGTTTGTGAACAAATCATCGGATGATGAATTACTATTAATGGCGTCTTATGCAAATTTGTCAAAAAAAATATGCGGTGACACTGTTTATACATAAAAATACCAGAGATAAATATTAACAAGTATCTCTGTGCTGCAATATTTCTACTCATTACACTTCGATTACAAAACGACTGACATTTGTTATCATCAATCACAATTGGAGACCATCAAAATAATTATGTCAAAATAAAATATCAAAAGTTTTTGATTTTCATCAATCAGAGCCGACAACGTATACACACAAATAATTTATGAACCAAACCGTAGGTATTTAGGTCCAGTATAAGCTACAAGTGGCCCGCTCCCCGAAGTTTTTGTTTTTTTGGACCTAGACCGGCAATAGTGCGTAAGAGGCAGACAATTTTTTTTTATTTTAATTACTTATTCAACCAAAAACTGGTTGGCAAAATAATTTATGTACCAAAATGAAGGTATTTAGGTCCACTATAAGCTACAAATGGCCCGGTCCCCGAACTTTTTGTTAGTTTTCAGCTATATTCAAATATATATTTGCACTGAAGGTTTTTTTTATAATGCTCAGTATCTAGAAAGTTTGTCAAGTTAGGTTGTTACCTTCCGCGTTTTTTTTTTATTAAGAAGAAAAAAACATGGAGTTATCAAACCGGATGTCATGGTTTTATGTTTTTTATATGCAAAATGTAAACAAAGAGTGAAAAAAATACGACTTCGAATGCAATAATTTTAAAGTAATATTTTAATAAATTAAAAATATAAAAATGAGAATATACTCGTATAGCAAAAGTCCTCTAGTATCCGATTTTATCACTGTCATTATTGACATTTTAATTATGTCGAATATATCCGAAGGTTTCTTCGAACGATTTTCAAAACACTATTTAATTGATATCTCAGAAACTAGAGAGTGAGCGCATATGACACTACACCTAATCGAATAAGGTTGAAAATACGCATCGATTGTGGGTTCAAGATTTTCTGAGAAAAGTTGTATACTTAACAAAAAAATCAGAAAAAAAAACACTTAGTAATTTGCAAATAACTCATAAAGTAGAAGGTGAGCGCATGTGACACTACACGTAATCGAATGAGGTGTAAAATACGCATCGATTGTAGGTTCAAATATATTCCAGGAGGTTTTCTGAGGAAAGTTATATTCCATCAAAAATATGAAAATCGGAAAATTATTTTTTGGTTTGAACCTGTTGGGCAGCACTGTTCAATATTTTAGCGAAGCACGTTTTTTCTCATTTGGCAAACCATTTGGTACGTGGTAAACGTAAACAAAGAGTGAAAAAAAATTACTACTTTGAATGCACTAATTTTAAAGTAATATATTGATAAATTAAAAATATAAAAATGAGAATATGTAGCAAAAGTCCTCTAGTATCAGATTTTATGACTGTCATTATTGACATTTTAAATATGTCGAATATATCTAGAGGTTTCTTCGAACAATTTTCAAAACACTAATTAGAGATGTGATTCGGGAGCTTTTTTCAGTTCGGTTACAGCCGCTGTACGTAAATTAAAATACTCATTGGGTGAGAATTCTTCATCAGGAGTAGAAGACTTCTTTTTGCTTTCTCCCACATCCGGCACCGAGGCAACTTTATTCGCATTCTTTTCAGCTTTTTCTTTGGCTTTTTGCGTCGCCTTCAAACGTCGTTTGAGTTCGCTAAAATTATTAAAATAGAAAAAGCCTTAAAATTTTAGTTTGATAAACATTAATTTCGTAATTACATTTTATTTTTTTGCTAGGTTGTTTGAGAATAATAGTACTATGGAATAACAGTTCGACACTTTGGTTGAGAATTTGCTGCATAAATGATGTTTGAACCAAGCTACCAACATTTTTTATTACTCTTCTTGCAAGCATTGAATTCGACAGAAACTATAGCAAGAAAATTATTTATAATTATATTATATTGTATTTTTATAATTTCAAATGTCTTTAATGAAAATAAGCATACATACCTAAATTAAATGCATACTCATATGCTTGGGCGTTTTAATGTCATGTGTTAATTTCCGCCATCCAGTTATTTCAAATAGTTCCTGACCAGATCTGAAATATTTTGGACTGTTATGAGATAATGCCCCTGAACCCGATTTTGCCCATTTATTGCGTCGTTTGCTATCAAAATACACATGTAAAGTTAAGAAATATTTGTGTTCAATTAAGCAAAATAGCAACTTACTTACATGGAGGGATCGAAGAGAAAGTCCCAATTTTTATCAATGAAATTCACTATATATGTTCCCCAATGAAAATATCCAGCCCTTTAGCCCTTTGATTTAATTGATAGATTATACAAAACCATAGTTATTAATATTAAACATGGCATTCGTTGACGTACAAACTTCTCTTTTACATCATCTACACAATTAATATGTTTGACTTTAGATGTGGACGTTGCACCAAATTTGAGTCGCATGCATTTAGTACATGTAAAATCGAAGAAAACATCTCCCATCAAATCTCCTGGAGTGCTGGAATGTTTTAGGCATTTAATATGCACATCCCCACCACAGTTTCCACAATGTAGATAATGGTCATCTGCTACATCGTGATAATAGTTGGAGCATATCAATTTTCAATTGTGACATTTCTTCAACAATGTCTGATTTAATATTCTTTAACTTTTGCAAAATATATTAATATTAATAAATAATTGTTTAACAATATCAAGCGCGTGTATACATATGTACACCCAATTTACATGGTGATTAAAAATTCATGAATTTTTTCATCTTATCTTTGAAAGTATCTTCGTAATTCCTCTTGCATTTATACTATGATTTGTAAGCATGCTTAATTGCTCTTGAAGTGTTGAGTTTTTAGCGTATAATCGCTCAATCTTCTTTAAAAGTAGAAAAAGAATAAAACATAATAACAACAACCGAAACAAAAGTAAAAGGAAATACAAAAAAATGCATGGAAAACAGAAAATGTGATTATTTTTCTACCCCTCTTTCTTCTCTACCCCGCTCGCCTATCAAAAAAATGTCATGATATTTAGACATGACTAAAAATCACCGTGTAAATTGGGTGATAGACAATGTTTTGCTTACAAGTGCTGCCAAGATATATGTATGTATGTTAACCCAGAAAAAAAAGTGTTCGCTAATATATTAAACATATGCGCTCACCTTCTACTTTATGAGTTATTTGCAAATTACTAAAGCTATGTACAGACGATTGGCAGATCTTACAATATTGTCAGAAAAATGTTCAGAAAATGTCTCACAACCGTCTAAACTTACAATTTTTATCTTGCAACGTTGCAAAAAAAAGCATTGTCAGTTCATTGTAAGACAATAATGTTGTCAGACATCTGACAATCGTGAGAACACTCTACTTTGCCATTATCAGATAATTGCCAGACATTGTAAGCTCTTGTTTTATTGGCAGATGTGTTTAAATTAATGCATCTGACAATGGCACCATTGTAAGATAATTTTTCTGTTGGCAATGCTGTCCATAAATACTATTGGATTTGACAGTTCTGACAAAGCTTAACAATGCATCTGGCAAGTTTTCCACACAATAAACTGACAAATTTTGTTGGCAGATAAATTTATTGTCTGACAATTGTCTGACAATGAAATTGTAAGGTTTTCTTACAATCGTCTGAACTAACAATTTACCTTTTGGTAACAATTTTTCATTGTCAGTACGTTGTCAGCATATTGTCAGAAAAATTTTCAGAAAATGTCTGCCAACCGTCTAAACTTACAATTTTTGTCTTGCAACGTTGCAAGAAAAAGCATTGTCAGTTCATTGTAAAACAATAATATTGTCAGACATCTGACAATCGTGAGAAAACTCTACTTTGCCATAGTCAGATAATTGTCAGACATTGTAAGCTCTTTTTTATTGGCAGATGTGTTTAAATTAATGCATCTGACAATGGCACCATTGTCAGATAATTTTTCTATTGGCAATGCTGTCCATAAATACTATTGGATTTGACAGTTCTGAGAAAGTTTAATAACGCATCTGGCAATTTTTGCCACCCAACAATCTGACAACCGTGAGAACTGACAATTTTTGTTGGCAGATAAATTTATTGTCTGACAATTGTCTGACAATGAAATTGTAAGGTTTTCTTACTCGCAGTCTACATTAGCTTATTATTTGTTATAACATTAACATAGCGCCAGCAGAATAACAGTACTAAATTTGCTCATTTTTTTCTATGTGGGGAATATTAGTAAATGTTCATGTGCTGTTTTACCACAATTTTAAGGTGGAGTGGCAGAGACAGCAAATAGCTTTTGTTTGTTGTCTCAATTTTCATATTGGAAAATGACATTTGATGGTTGAACATGGTTGTACGAACAAATGGTCTGACAACGCTGTTTGACCATAAACAAAACATGAACAACAGTGGTCTACATTAGCTAAAATAATGTGGGAACAAGCATTTGTTCATTGGCCGAACAAATCGATGGCTAATGTAGACTGCGAGTTACAACCGTCTGAACTGACAATTTACCTTTTGGTAACAATTTTTCATTGTCAGTACGTTGTCAGCATATTGCCATATCTTACAATATGGTAAGATCTGCCAATCGTCTGTACATAGCTTAAGAGTGTTTTTTTTTTATTTTTTTTTTGTAAAAAAAATGTTGCTATGTATACAACTTTTCTCAGAAAACCTCCGGGAATATAATTGAACCCACAATCGATGCGTATTTTTAATCTTATTCGATTGGGTGTAGTGCCATATGTGCTCACTCTCTAGTTTCTGAGATATCAATGAAATAGTGTTTTGAAAATCGTTCGAAGAAATCTCCGGATATATTCGACATAATTAAAATGTCAATAATGACAGTCATAAAATCTGAATTTATTAAAATATTACTTTAAAATAATTTCATTCAAAGTCGTAATTTTTTTTCACTCTTTGTTTACATTCTTCTCGCCGCTCATGTTTTCTCAGTATATTGACAACATCTTTGTGGGTGATGTTGCCATATATGTATGAGAAAAACATTTTTTGGTGCACAAGAGAGGGCACACTCTTCAATTTGAGCGAAACTGTTTTAGAAGAGTGCACAAGAGAGGGCGCTCTCTTCATTTTGAGCAAAAAAAAATTAGGTTGTTATATTTAGGTTGCTAACTTCTCGGGCGCTGTTGTTTTTGGATTGTTGTACTTGTCGTTGAATTGCGCATACCTGTTAGTTTTACCTTGATCATAACGAGCTTTACACATGCATACATATGTACATATCAAATATTATTTATGTATGCATCAGCGTTGTCAACTTGGTGCGTTTCGCACCTTTTTTGGTGCTTTTCTAAATGTTTTGTGCGAAAAATATCTGAGTTGGTGCGTGGTGCGCTTTTTTTTAATTTTGGTGCGTTTTTTTAATTTTGGGTGGCAAAGCATATTAAACACAAAAGAATTTTGTACAAAAAATACAACTGTTTGAATATCATTTCATTCAATTGTAGACAATTTTTACATTCAATTTTACAGACCATAATAAGAGCAACCATTAATGATGTTTAAGAGATACCAAAACACATTCGCAAAAACCGTTAAAACGTCTTGTTCTTATAGATAATTTGTAACATTTCATTATAAGAAATTTGTTGTCCCTTTTAGATTTTCAGAGGACCTAATTGTTTGTTGTCGTAAAAGTTACTGTCAAGTCTGTTAAAGAGCTTAGCAAAAACAAAGTATTCTCGAGACTAGCGATCATTGTTCGATTTTCATAAAATACATAAAAATTGCGTTTATGTAAAGTGTTGTAACACTAAAATTAATAAAATTACTATTTACTAAAAAAAATATTTAAAGTTAGTATCAATAATGGAGTCTAAAAAAGGAGATCATAAGCGAAATACAAAAAGATTTGGGAATCACAATGTGAGTTTAAGCAATGGATTCGGCCTTGTCCAAATAATATCATAAAAGCAAGATGTTATTGCAAATGCGATATCACGCCTAAATATCCAACCTTGTTCGGCATGCTGGAACACGGAAACACATTGCAGCTTTAAGCCCATTTAGCTACAAACGACATCAAGAACCAACATTGTACAAAATGTTTTATCCCATTACAAATATGATATCATGCCACTAGCAGTACAATTTAAATCCGATGTCGAAATATTATCTATCTAGTATTCAAAATCGGTGGAGAATAATTCACTTCATGCAATGCACTATAGGTCAAATGACTACTTTATCTGTGCAAAATTAATAACGGCTAAATTAATGCATAATTTTAAGGGAAATTCAAATAAAAAGGAAGGTAAGGTATAACGAAAACAAAATTTATAAAAACAAACTGAATTACATGCGTCATATCAACTTTTACGCACCTATAAAAACATATTTATTGTATAAAAATAACTAATATGATCTCAAACCTGACTAATTAAAAATGAATGTTAAAATTTAATGTTTTTGTTTATTTTTATTATTTTGATCGAGTTTAATGGAAATTTACAATACAACTTGCTACAAAGTACGCAAAAACAATAAGCTCTCTATGTCCCTTGAGCTTTCAAAGCCAAAAAAAAACAGAAAAAAATTTTATTTTTTAATCTTAGTAGTATGTGATAAAAGCGAGTCCAAGGGTACTCTTGCTGTTGTCTCGCTTGCTATTATACCATCAGGACGGCACATTAATTTTGCAGCAGCAACTTCGTTGTAATGGGGATAAATGTCGCAGTTTCTTAATTTGCTTTCTCGACGTATTGCATTATATTGTTCTTTGGTGAAATTATTTTCGAGCAAAAAAGCTAATGCTTCCCCCGCAGAAAATACAACAGGTTTTTGATGGACTTCACTGCACAATTTTTTTATTTTTGAAGGCCTTGTAGGGCTTGCTAGAGATCCTTTAAGAAGCGCCGCTAAGTCTGCATTTCCTTGTTTTCGAGCTGAAGTTGCTGCCGCACGAACTAATAACTCAGTTTCATTATTTGTTCCGCTTGAAAGGTCTGCTGCTGCTTTCCTCTTTCCGTAATCAGACTTTTCGCAAAATGGAAGTTGAGGACGTCCAAGAGCAGAAAAAGTCACTTTGTCAGATTTGTTTTTATTTTCGAAGCTTATTTCAGCGTTGAGCCAAGTGACATACTCACTTCGAAACTTTTCAGCCTTTTTGTCCTTCCCAATACTTTTGCCATATTTCGCCCACATTTCTGATAAGTTTTTACAGAAAAGGCGCACTTTTTCCATAATACATTTGGTGCAGTCATCGGAAATTTCATCTTTACCAATTTTTTCGACTACAAAATCCACAAGTTTATTCTGCTTTTCTTGCCTTGAGTTTTCGTTAAGCCAAATTTCAAACAACTCCGCTTTTTTTAAAACGCAATAACCTAAAAAATATGGTATTATTCGAAAACGGCTAAAATTGGCTATTGGGTGTAAATGGAAATTGCTTCATAACATTTCAATATATTCATTTGTGGTTGCATTCAATCCGCCGAACTTCGCCGAAATTTTAAAAGCTTCCACGAAATTACATTTTGAAAACAATCGCAGCAATTTTAAGGTTATGTTGAAAAAGTGGCTTTATTTCAAGCAAGTCAAACAAAATTATCACATTTTTTAACAAAAAACATTAATACTTACTTAATTTATTGTTCTCCATTTTCACTTTCTTCTTTATAATTCGCGAAATTATTTAAACAAGCACTTGAACCTTTGAAAGCAATACGGGCTTTTTAACAAAATTTATTAAGTGATTACAATTCAATGTCTTTGACTGCGTGTTGTCAAACGGAATTTAATATTTACCAACAACAAAAAGCTTACTTAGTTGGTTTGAAGTATTCCCTACAAAATGACATTAAAAAAAGTGCAATATTTGCATTTGAGAAATTGGACTTTAGCATAGTTTTGGTAGTCGTTTAACCTAATGTGCAATGGCACAATATTGTATCAACATTAGAATTTTGGATTTTGTAAAGACGTAAAATTAATTCAATAAAAAAAAAATTCTGAACTTGGTGCGTTTTTTGTTGAATGGCGCGTTTTTTCTCCATTTTGGTGCCTTTTGAAATTTCAAAGTTGACAACGCTGGTATGCATCATTACTTGAAACACGTTTGCATTGCGCAATGAAAGATTTATGTAGATACATTAAAACGGGCATGCATATGCACATATGTATGTGCATTAGGGTGGCCCTTCATTGTATTGAGATCTCATAAAAGTGTTAAAATTGTCGGTCTCACCCCCTAGAAATATGCGAATAGCAAAAAAACTACGAAATACGGAGTTTTGGGCAAATCAAAAGATATTTAGAGGTCACTCAAAGCGATTGAAATCCTGAAAAATAAAGATTTTTCACCTTTTTTTATTTTGGTGGTCCCTGGAAAACCTTTCACCAGCCTGTCGCACACAATTCGCATTTTAAATAAATTCTATGGTTCACTTCCTCTCCAAAATGCCAAAGATCATTAAAATCGGGCAACCGATAAAAAAGTTATGAGATAAAATATGTGACAAACTCACCGTTTTAAGCAAATATGAAGAATAAATGGATTTATTTTTATAAAAATTTTTTTTATTAGTATACAATTATTTTATTGGGAAAAAGTGCTTAGAATATAATATATAATTTAAATTCTATTTATTTATATAAAGTTAAGAATGACTTAGTGTGCGATCCAAATCGTTTTTTGTAATCACTTACGACTTGTAATAAATCTTGCTTTTCTTGTTCGTTGTTTGTTAAGATATTATTATACTCTTCAATTAATTTAACTCCGCGTTCTGCTGTATCATTTACCACTTTTATGTTTGAAACAATATCCATTCCGTTTCTATAAGTTTCATTTCCTTTCCAATACAGAGGATCTTCATTTAGAAATTTAAAGGAAATTCCAAAACGGGAAAAAAAAATTTATTGTATTTACTGTAACAAAATCATAAAGTTGTTTTTTTATAAGCTGACTGATTTCGCTGGGTTTTACCAGAATACGTTTTACACTTTCTACGTCTTCATCGCAGCTATTAATATTTTTAATTTTTTCTGCAATTTTTTTTTTCATGTCAATAGAAATATTATTATCGAACAACGCCATTGCAACACATTCATCTGATAAATACCATAAATGGTTGAAAATTTTTTTTATTGCTATATCAGCAATTTTTTTATTTACAGTTCTGTACTCATAAATTTCCTTGATAAAAGATAAATCTTGATAAGGCGCTTTGGATGGAACAACGCAATTCAACCAGAGCTTAACACAAAACCGTATAATAAACGCGCATATTTCTGCTAATGATTGCGCTTCGTATTCTGTTAGCTTGAATTCTGATACAAACAAATAAATTTTTAAGCAATATAACGCTTCAGACATCCACCGTGCATTATGAGTAGGACCAGGAACACGAAATTGTATATTCTGGCTTGTTCCTAAGCATATAGTTGTTAATTCCAAAAGTTCTCTGTAGTCATCTCTAAATATTTTCTTTTTTAGTTCTTTTTTGCAAAAATCTGTTATATTGTCTTTAACGTCATTTAAAATTAGTTTCAACTTGTCATTTTCTAAAAAAGTTTTAAAATTAGTTATGTTTATATCTTTCCATTTTTCTTGAAATCGCCGAAATAGTTGAACGTCTTTATTAGTAGTTACTGGCAAGTAACATTCAAAAACTCCTCTAAGTAAAAGTTCATATATATGATGGCGGCAAGGTAAATACAATAATTTTCTTTCAAGTTTTTGTTCAAGCAATGTCGCAGCACCTTTGATTACACCCGTATTAGAAGCAGTTGTATCAAAACAACATGCGACAATATTTTCTTCAACATTCCATTCAAATAAAAGTTCGTATATTGCATCCGCCATTTCTGATCCAGTTGCAGCTGACAATTTCGGAACTCCAATTAATTGTTCGCACACTCAGTCATTCTGAACCGATTTTAATGATCTTGGGCATTTTGGAGAGAAAGTGAACCATAGAATTTATTTAAAATGCGAATTGTGCGCGACAGGCTGGTGAAAGGTTTTCCAGGGACCACCAAAATAAAAAAAAGGTGAAAAATCTTTATTTTTCAGGATTTCAACCGCTTTGAGTGACCTCTAAATATCTTTTGATTTGCCCAAAACTCCGTATTTCGTAGTTTTTTTGCTATTCGCATATTTCTAGGGGGTGAGACCGACAATTTGAACACTTTTATGAGATAGGGCCACCCTAATGTGCATAGATACATATAATATTATATTAAAAGATTAACTTCATATGTACATATGTATTTGTGTTGTGTGTATATTCATTTTATTTAGTTTTGCACATTATTTTTTTATTCACTAGGTATAAACAAACAAAACAACTTATTTAATTAAAAAATCCATATATTCATACATACTTGGGAAACTATTACCAAGTAGGAGTCATAGACTAATATAATATTCTAATATATATTCTGTGGTAGGAGTATTACCGCCGATCGAGTATCTAAAACACAGAATATGAACAGAAGGGACACGGCCGTCTAGCGGTATACACATAAACTAAAAAAAGTACAAATGGCATCACCAAGTTAAGCCTGAGAACAATAAAGCACAGAAAATTTTGTTTGCATACGTCTATCTCTTTTAGTTCTACCGGTTAAAAATTTTACATTTACGCCCGATGTTCGATGAAAAAATAATCAACACTTTAACCGAAAGTCTGGCTGTTCGATGAAAAAATAATCAACACTTTAACCGAAAGTCTGGCTAAATTGTATTACACTGTATATGATTAACTCTTAAAGATCGTGCTTCAATATACTACACACTCGTACGATTCACTCACAGGAAAATCTTGCAAAAATCTGACCGACTTTAAAAATCGTTTCAAAATGGTGTTGTAGGTGCCACACTATCATACAAATCTGATGCCAAAACATCTGGTTGACAATAAATACTCCTCTGATCGCATGAAAACTATCATTTTATGAAAATTTTACAAATCGCACGACTTAAGCTATGTACAGACGATTGGCAGATCTTACAATATTCTCAGAAATATGTTCAGAAAATGTCTCACAACCGTCTAAACTTACAATTTTTGTCTTGCAACGTTGCAAGAAAAAGCATTGTCAGTTCATTGTAAGACAATAATATTATCAGACATCTGACAATCGTGAGAACACTATACTTTGCCATTATCAGATAATTGTCAGACATTGTAAGCTCTTGTTTTATTGGCAGATGTGTTTAAATTAATGCATCTGACAATGTCACCATTGTAAGATAATTTTTCTATTGGCAATGCTGTCCATAAAACTATTGGATTTGACAGTTCTGACAAAGCTTAACAACGCATCTGGCAAATTTTCCACACAACAAGCTGACAACCGTGTAAACTGAGAATTTTTGTTGGCAGATAAATTTATTGTCTGACAATGAAATTGTAAGGTTTTCTTACAATCGTCTGAGCTAACAATTTACCTTTTGGTATCAATTTTTCATTGTCAGTACGTTGTCAGCATATTGACATATCTTACAATATTGTAAGATCTGCCAATCGTCTGTACATAGCTTTAAGCTATGTATTGACGATTGGCAGATCTTTCAATATTGTCAGAAAAATGTTCAGAAAATGTCTGCCAACCGTCTGAACTTACAATTTTTGTCTTGCAACGTTGCAAGAAAAAGCATTGTCAGTTCATTGTAAAACAATAACATTGTCAGACAGCTGACAATCGTGAGAACACTCTACTTTGCCATAGTCAGATAATTGTCAGACATTGTAAGCTCTTTTTTATTGGCAGATGTGTTTAAATAACTGAATCTAACAATGGCACCATTGTCAGATAATTTTTCTATTGGCAATGCTGTCCATAAATACTATTGGATTTGACAGTTCTGACAAAGTTTAACAACAAATCTGGCAATTTTTCCACACAACAATCTGACAACTGTGTAAACTGACAATTTTTGTTGGCAGATAAATTTATTGTCTGACAATGAAATTGTAAGGTTTTCTTACAATCGTCTGAGCTAACAATTTACCTTTTGGTCACAATTTTTCATTGTCAGTACGTTGTCAGCATATTGACATATCTTACAATATTGTAAGATCTGCCAATCGTCTGTACGTAGTTTTACCCAAGGCGAATTTATTTATATATATTTTATATTATTTATTTTATTGAATTCGCCTTGAATACGCCTTGGCTGCAACCGAAATGTTTTACATAGACTGTGATGTTTTAGTCGGCTTGCTTCTCTGCTCGGTAAGCTCGGTAATGTGCGAAAAAACTGGTTTATCCGAAAAGTGCTCTGCACTTAACAACTTATCTACACCAGTCTTGAATACAATACATAGGCATAAAAATCAGACCGAACGATTGCAGAAAATAAAAAATGTTAACTTATTAAAAAAGGAACTCTATTTGCCAAACAAATCACAGGTATGAGGCTTTAACATGTGAAAAAAGTCCACATCATGGTGGAATTAATAAGGTGCGCTTATCAACGCAACAACAAAAAAGGACATGCATTTTGTTTGTGTAAAAATTAGCCAAAGCTGTATACTTAACATACATAGTGGTTATGCAAGAACAAAAAGCATAACGTAAACAAAAATATTCATGATGGCGGCCAAAAATGTAATCAACTTTTGACAAGACCGAAGTAACTTACCATATATTTGCAGCATGGTGGAATAATAAGGTGCGCGTATCAACGCAACAACAAAATCGACATGCATTTAGTTTGTGTAAAATTAATTCAACATTGTCAAAACAAAGCTGTATACAAAACAAAACAAAAGTTGTTTTGTATGTATTTATTGGTTATGCAAAAACAAAAAGCATAACGTAAACAAAAATATTCATGATGGCGGCCAAAAATGTAAACAACTTTGACAAGACCGAATTAACTTACCATAATTTTGCAGATTATTTAACGGTCAAAACACAACCCTACAAAAAACCATATTCCTTCTTGCGCAGACCTGATTATTAGACCATGTATTTGCAGATTATTTAACGGTTAAAACACAACCCTACAAAAAACCATATTCCTTCTTGCGCGCACCTTATTAATTCCACCATGGTCTACATGAATACCACAGACATATTCTGTGATGAATACATAAGTACCAGCGTTGTCAACTTGGTGCGTTTCGCACTATTTTGGGTGCTTTTTTAAATGTTTTGTGCGAAAAATTTCTAATTTCGTGCGTGGTGCGCTTTTTTTAAATTTAGGTGCGTATTTTTAATTTTGGGTGGCACCAAATAAATTTCGGAACAAATGCACTTTAGTGAAGTTGGCCCAAACAAAATAATAATTAGCCTATGTGATAGAAAATTAAAAAATAAGAAGAAATTATTAAATAAAAAAGTTGGCGGCAACCCATATTTTCCAAGTTATGGGCCTTTGAAATTTTCAAATAAAAAGGAATAACCAATACCTACATTTCTTAATGAATTTGGTCAAAAACAAAACAATATTGTAAAAATTAAAAATGAGAAGAAAATATTAAACAAAAAATGGTGGCGATCCTTATTTAAAGAGTTATGTGCATTTGAAGATTTTATATAAAACAGTGGTTATACACTATATTTCTCTGCATATGATTTTCTTCACCATGGTATTTCCTGACGCGGCGGTATATAGAATAGATTTTCTGCATAGCCGGCCTTCAGCCGGACTTAATGCTTTTCTCCACCATGATATTTCCCGACACGGCGGTATATAGAATAGATTTTCTGTATAGTCGGCTTTTGGCCGGGCTTAATGATTTTCTCCACCATGGTATTTCCCGACACGGCGGTATATACTTAGAATAGATTTTCTGCATAGCCGGCCTTCGGCCGGGCTTAATGATTTTCTCCACCATGGTATTTCCCGACACGGCGGTATATGGAACAGTTTTTCCGCATAGCTGGCCTCCGACCGGGCTTAATAATTTACACCCAAACAATAATATAGAAAATATAACATTTATGGCAGCAGATTATTCGCTGGAAAAAGTCTGATAGCAATTCACACTAATTTATTATATATTAATATAACTACAATAAAAACAATATTTCTTTTAAATATCACTTAAATCTTTTGTATTTTAACAAATCCATTAAAATCTAGTCAAAAGCTTTCAAACGAAGCCAAAATTGGTCTTATACGTTGAAAAATGTAAAGGGAAATCGCACATATATGATAATCAGGTATGTGATGGAAAACGATCGTATTAAAAAGTAAAATCAATCCTGAAAACGATTTAGATGTGATGAATTATGATTGATTTAATTTTTCATTTTTTGTTCTTATCCGTATCATTCTCCTAAAAAATAGAACCTAAAATATGCAATTCTGTTTTTGTTTACAAAATTAAAATTAATGAAAATATATAAAATATTCTTTAATATCTAAGTATATTAGTTTTAAAAATAAATAAATTTGTAATGGCGTTTGTTGTAGTAGCAACTTTAGCTTTGTTGGAAGATGAACACATAAATGAAAATGTGAGAAGAAAGCAATTGCGGGATAAATGAAATCCATTGGACTTACCAGAATACATGTTTGTAAAAATCAATTTTCATTTACATAGATCATATTTTCAAATATAATTTTTACATATACTTATGTACATATGTAGATTTACTCAATGCTTCAGATTGAATAAAGAAGGATTCATGCTGGTTTTGAATATGATTGGAAACAACCTGACAGAGTCTTCAATTCCAATGACATTACAGTTGGCAGCTGCGCTCAGATTTTTTGCCGATGGCAGCTTTCAGAGATCGGTAGGAAATGAATGATGCATACATATATTTCAATGCATCGAACGACAGTATCCAAATCGTTGTCAAAGCTTTTACCTTGTTTGGACCTTTACTTTGATGGACCCAAACTATTTAGCTCCTTAACCAGATCCTTCCACAGATTTTCCACATCAATTCTGTCGCGTCGTGTAAAACCTCTAGCTAAATCCGTATGATTTTGCATAAAATTTTTGTGCATTCCCCTTAAATACGAAAGCAAAATTCTATTTTAAACAATTTTTTAACACAAAAAAAGTTACTTACATATTTGTTTTGCTCGTTTTAAATGAAAATCAGAAAATAAACATTTGAAGCAACCTTGATTTTAAACTGATATAATCGTTTTCCATCACATAACAAAACTTAGATTTTTACTTGAAACAAAATGGAAATTGAAATCAAAACGATGACAGAAAACACATCACACCTTCGGTTGTTTTTGAATCGCTTTTGTGTCTTAATCGTTTTCCATCACGTACCTGAATAATTTTTATTTATAGAAAGAAAGATAATAATCTTCTTAAAAAACAAACGAAAATTGTATTTCGTAACTATCATTTAAAAGTTAAAGCCTTATATGTAAATTCATATCATGTTAAGTTAGTAATCAACTCTCAGTAGAGAAATGTTGGACTTCAAACATAGAAGAACTAAAATTTAATATGCGAAAGTCCACCGAGACATGTGGCTGCGTAAGGGGCTGTACACATATTACGTAACGCTGTTTTCAGAGATTTTATACCCCCCCCCCACCCATCGTAACGCTTTTTACAAATTTGTAAGTGCAAAATTTACAAATCTTTAACCCCTCCTGGAGCGTTACGTAATATGTATGTGCACAGCCCCTAATCTGAAAATAAGTTCTCCCAAACAGCACTGAATTACTAATTAAAAGCGCTAACACTGTAAGAAAAACGAAAGCTGATATTATTTCAGTAAAATAATGAAAAATGGTCAGTAGTGGTCTTCAAATTCGGCATCTCAATGTCATAACAAAAATATATGTATACCTAAAGTAGTGTGACAGTTTTTTTTTCAATTTATTGTTATTGACACAAAGGGAGGAATTTTTTCCAATTATGTAAATTATAAATTTTATGTGGCTCTAAGTGTGTGGAATAGTGTTTAAAATATTCGTATTCGCGAATACTAAAAATTGATATTCGTAACATCACTAATACTTACATATAATAAAAAAATATTTTTTTACTCATGCATGTACTTATGTACATAAATATATTTTCTTACATACATTTTTAGTTGTCGAAATTAAACTTTGGCGTCCATCAAGAAATTTTCGGTAATCTTACTACAATTAATGTGAATGACTCCATATTGATACCAAAAATAAAAACATCTATTCGAAAAAAGTACGTACCAAGCGTTGATAATATTCCTTCACCGGTTCTTCATGATTTTCTGGACAGTGTTTCATCTCTAACATATTCTATCGCAGAGCCAAGAGTAGTGGCGCAGTTTATCGATTATGATTTTGATGTATTGTATAGCTACAACCTCCTCAAAGAGTAATAGCATGGCCAAATGAATTAGGTCTGCGCAAAACGCCATATGTTTTTTTTGGAGGGTTGTGTTTTGACCGTTAAATAATCTGCAAAAAAATAAGTAAACTACCCAAATATGTCAAAAGTTGTTTACATATTTGGTCGCTATCATGAATATTTTTGTCTACGTTAGGCTTTTGTTGCTGCATAACCACTAAATACATACAAACTACATATTTGTTTGTTTTGTAAACAGCTTTTTTGACATATTTGGGCTGTTTTTACACAAAAAAAAATCTTGTTTTTTTTCTATTGTAACCATGATACGGTACGTATTTTATTTATTATTTCTTTTATTATGATTCTTGTAGAACAACAAGTTTTGTTATAGATCTAGTGATTATCCTATTTTGTGTAAGAAGTTCAGCCATGCGAACATGGCCATCAGTACCTGTATAAATTTTACTTACAACCACGGTTGCCAGATTTGACGATCTATCGTCATTTTGACGATTTCAGATGCCAAAAAAGGCAGTTTGACGACGTGACGATTTTGGTCATAAATTTGACGATTTTGAAACAATTATAAGTTGGCAGCGTTCTACAGAACATTGACACCACAGCACCTGTGCACCACAGGGTCATGGTGGAATAATAAGGTGCGCGTATCAACGCAACAACAAAAAACGACATGCATTTTGTTTGTGTAAAATTCATTCAAAATTGTCAAAACAAAGCTGTATACAAAACAAAACAAAACAAAACAAAAGTTGTTTTGTATGTATTTATTGGTTATGCAAAAACAAAAAGCATAACGTAAACAAAAATATTCATGATGGCGGCCAAAAATGTAAACAACTTTTGACAAGACCGAATTAACTTACCATATTTTTGCAGATTATTTAACGGTCAAAACACAACCCTACAAAAAACCATATTCCTTCTTGCGCAGACCTGATTATTAGACAATGCACAGGGTAACCAGAGATGACACGAGACGGAAGATTTTGCATACTGATTTGTATACACTCATACAATCCTTCGTTTTCGTTTTTTTCTTTGTGCTGTCTTTGTATCCAAATTAAAATTACATATAAATCACAAAACTAATAAAATATCCATAATTTACATTAAAAATATTATTAATTAATTAATTTAAGTTGGTTTTCACTCATCGTTTGTATTTTATTACTATATACATCTGCAAAATATCAGAATTTATCAAGTATGTATGTATGTATGTGTGTATGTAAGCAAAAAATCGCCACCATTTGGCAAATTTACAGAATATATGTACGTATGTATATAAATTTAATATACAGAGTATATAAGCACACACTAAATTGTTTTATCACTTTATTTTGGAATTATATGCCGTAAATACTTAATATTATCACATTTTATTAAATTTAAGCATGCTTTTATGTAGCATTTTACACTAAAAACTGAACTTTTTTTGCTTTTCGTTTTGTTTACTTTCATAACAAACACACTAATGTTTTCTCTTTTTCACGAAGCTTACTTATGACAAATAAAATATGATCGAAGTCCAATTTTTTTTGTTTTTGTCATCTCTGTTTACCCTGTGATTGACACTACCATGATGTAATAAACAAAGTGGCAGCGCTACGAAAGCTGAATATTTTTTGCCTTACTTATTAGGTCGCTTCAAATGTCAAAGAGCTGGTTTTTCTGGTTATATTTTTGAGCATTCTATAACTTTAAAAACGTTGGCTCTTACATTACAACAACATATAGCTTACATCTACAATTTCAACGGTCGGCTAAATAGGCCTTAAACCTCTTGGTGTTCATAATTTATCAACTGTTATTAACATACATACATACATTTGTGTCAATATTTTAAAGCACGCCAAAAACTTGAACTTGAATAAGTGAGATTGTTCCTATGTATATACGTATGTATATTAAAATTGTTACACAAAGGCTGACTTCCAAAACGTCAATTGCTTTGTGTTTGAACAAAGCATCACATTTCATAACGCCGCAGTACAATAATTGTACAATGTATACCATTTCAAAACGCCGCCGCCAAGTATTTTTAACGCAGTAAGAAAGAAAACACGGCATCGGTTTTATAGTTGTTGCATTGCTTCGGAACTTTGCATATGGATGTGATTTAAATACAGTAGCAATACTGTATACAAACTTTGTATACGAACGTTTTGGAAGTCAGCCAAAATTTATGAAAATGGAAAGTGTGAGATCATTAAAAATTGTAGAAAGTTTTACGTAGAACTGTGTGACCAAGTTTTATTGAGATTTGACTTTGAAGACAAATTCAAAGCATTAAGCTAAATTAATCCCTAAAATCTTATAAAAGAAAATAATTCATTTAATGATATTCTTAAAGTATTTTCACAATTTGTTAAAGAACGTGAAACACAGAAAATTGAATCTGAGTTCAGACAAATTAAATTACTAAATTTAGAATAATTCTTCCCGGATACGGACATAAAACTTTTAGATTTTTAGAAAAAGATTTCAGAGATAAAAAAAACTAGTCTTTTATTTCCCACGTTAACTAATTTTATTTAAAAAAATTTGGTTTTACCACATTCTTCGGCAAATGCAGAAATAGTGCTTAATCAAGTTAATTCAATAAGCAAAAGTTAGAAATCGGTTACAGAAAGCTTCTTTGGAGGCAATTTTATATACTAAAGATCATTTAAAATTATACAAGTGTAATTGTTTTGACATGAAAGTAGTACCTGAAATAATAAAACGGTTCAATTCCAATATATATGTTTATTTTTTTTTTAATTTTTACAAATGTGTTGTAACATGAATAATACTATTACCCCGTTTATACGCATTTCTTATTTGCAAATAAGAAAGGAAAGCGTTGCCGTATTACTTTTTTATTGTAACTTATAGTGCATTTACATTGTCTCGAAATCTAGTGGATTAGATTTTAAATCTCTCTCAAAATCTAGCTCGTTTACATTGCATGTTTTTGACACTAGTTAGATTTTATATTCTTAACAAAAACAGCTGACTAAAATGTAAAAGATATATTGCTATACATATGTATATTCAAATTGTATTTGATAATAAACAACAATGAAAAATATAGAAAATTTATTAGTATTTTGTTCATCCAGAGCGAAAAAAATCCAATCGGAAATTATGTTGTTGCGTAAAAAGAAGCGCCAGCATCTGTTAAATATATAATTTTAGAAAACAATTCAAATGTATTGCTACACACAATTGTTAAACAGCAGAATGAAATGGGTACATGTAAGTACATATAGACAATAACATCCAGTTTTTTTTTTTTTTTTGTACAGCGTAGTATTTTTTGGTACAATTTGGAAAGAAACCATAGTTGCATCACTAAGTACTACTAGATTTAGGTAGATTTCGTCCAAATCAAGTGACATAGTAGATTTCATTTTGTATGGTAAATCTAGTAAAAAAAACTAGATTTAGCTCGAAATCTCGTAAGTACTAGATTTCGAGACAATGTAAATGCACTATTAAAATGTTTCGAAAACTATTTGCAAATGGGGTTCCGCACACGAGATGAATTATTAAGCCGCACAATTTTTGTTCTTTTTTTTACACACGAGACTAATTCATCTGTCATAAAATGTATACGTGTACTCAGCTTTGTATGTGTTAGTGTTTTTGTATTCATTTGATGTTTGTAAGTGTGTATGTATTAGTTTTGTGCTGCTTGTGCGGGTATGAGGCTGGTTGAAAAATTGTTCCAACGAAAAACCGCTCTCTTCACCCCTCTCGACTAAAAACTCTCATGTTATGCCATCATAATTAGACTCGTGTGCGGAACACCAATAATAAGCTATTTGCAAATAAGATGTGTGATGCTACCAGATGACTATATATTTACTGCGTGTCATTACAAAAAATATAACAATATTTCTGAATGCTATTTGCGTATAAACAGTGAGTTAAGTTTTTGCAAATAATTTTATTTGCAAATAAGAAATGCGTATAAACGGGGTATATGTATCATAATTTTTAATTTAAACGCAAATTTTATCACTAATTCCTCTAAAAATTTAAACTTGCTAATATTTTGTGGATATGGTATGTAGCTATTGTATTAAAAAATGCACAAAACACCTGTTTATATTTTGTTTCAACAGCTGATCTCTTAATTGATAAGAATTAACTTTATTTTATATAAAAACCCTTGAATTTTATGTTTTGTTAAATAAAATGAATCTTTTGTTTGAAAAAATTGTGATTTTATATTCGACGATTTATTGACGACTTCAGAAAACTGTTTTGACGATTTTACGTTAAAAATTTGACGAATTCGGACCCATTTCATCTGGCAGCCATGCTTACAACTCCTAATCACGACGACGTGGAAGGTAGCTTTGAATGATCTAGGCACACGGTAGTGCGCCAGGCCAAGTTCGGCCACACAGTGTGTATATTTACACGAAACCATTTGAGCTGTTTTTACCCCCTCATAACTTTGCTCCTCTTGATCATAATATAATGAAACTTAAAACATAAGGTCTCCCCACAGAGGTGACCTCACATGTGAAATTTGAAAGTTCTACCATAAAAGCTTCCCGAGATATTAAGGTGTGAAAAGTCCATCAATATTACTGGGCACTTCCATTAAAGCTAGAGAGCTGAAACTTGGTACACAGGTAGGTCTTGGTGAGAAAATACCGAAAATGATTTTTTAACTGGCACTTCATCTGGGGGGACATTCATGCACCTTCTTTGTATGGGGCACTTCTAGTTGAGTTAGAAAGCTTAAATTTCGTACACAGGTAGGTCCTGATAAGAAATTAACAAAAATAATTTTTAAACCGGCACTTTTCACCTGGGGGACTAGGGTTCCCTTATTTGTATGGGGCACTTCTAGTATAGCTAGAAAGCTGACATTTTCTACACAAGTAGGCCACGATAAGCAATACATATAAATATTTATACAAAAACAACTTAGAAAAAAGAAGTGAGATCCCCACAAAAACATAAATGTGAAAATAAGGCCAAGTTCTTATCCAAAAAATTTCGGCCGTAAAAAAAAACTATGATCAAAATAAGGACCAAGTTCTTGATATGTACTATTCCATCTCATTTCTAGGCAACCTGAAAGCTTGGCAAAATTTTTTTGCCTCTATAATATGGAAAAGAATTCTTGGAAAAATTATATTATATATTATTATAAATTTAATTTATCTGGCCCTGTCGAAAAATAAGAACCTAAATACAAAAAAAAAAAATTAAATTTAAATTGAGTTTTTTAGATTAACTATAAAACTAGCTACAATGTAATGCAGAAGGGAACAAAAATCAATTAGTAAGTAGAGTATATACTATATAGTCTCTCAATTATAATTTAATGTCAAGAGCCAACAACTTCACTGATTTATTAACTCTTAAAATTACATATTTCAAGTTTATGCTTACTTCTTACTGTCAATATTTATATGGTACCTTAGCTGAGTGCTATGATGTTGGTTGACTGTTAAACCAATGACATGTCCTTCAAGTCCCAGCACAGCATCGGTGGAAAACCAATAATAAATTGGTGTTCCCTGAGACTACAATGTCCCCTAAACCATTATATCTATATTGTGATCTTTTAAGCTTGTTAAGAGTAAAACACGAGCGCATCTCTTGTTCATAGATTGAATGATAACTTTATTTAAAATTTCTTGTGTTTATATATTACTTATGAGAATCGTGCTACATTATTTGATTGAGTGCTTTACATTTCGTCACTCAATCTCTTATTTCTATTCTTATTCTATTTCACATTGATTCATTAGTTATTGTATCAGGCATTCAGCATTCTTTTAATACTTTCTTATTAGTGTGTCATATTGTGTACTTTTGGCTAGTGTACTGTATCCATAACAACAATTCGACAGTCAACACAATTGTATTATGTATTTAGTAACAAAGTATTTTATAGATTAAAATAGAGCGAGCATTGGCCGTTTTAATACAAAGTGTTAAATTACTTAAAACGAATTCCAAAATTTATGACTAAGTCTATGTTCACACACGACGATTTTAGTTGGGCAATTCTTGAGTTTATAGATGTTTTTTTCAGTTTGCGGTGAGGGGAATAAAAAGGGAAAAATAATCGCCGGTACCCGGCTATTTCAAGCAATTCTCTCATTGGTTTCTTTTTTTATTTGAATATTTGACATTCCTTTTCATTCGGTGTTTCGCTTCTTTGTGTGTACATCATTTATAATTTCAATTAAACGCAAAAATTACACGTTTTAAATATGTAAAAATAAAATAATTATTATAGAGTAAACATCTTTAGTAAGAGCTTACTATATTTTGTATATTTTATTGAAATTGTTTATTTTATGAAAGCACAAATGTCAAATTGTAAGAAAATAAAAACTAAACAAAAGAGAAGAATTGCCCAACTATAATCGTCGTGTGTGAACATAAAAGCAAGTTCAAAAGAGAATTCTGAAAAAGTTGGGCAATTAAGATCGTCGTGTGTGACCCTAGACTAAGTGTGTAAGTCACTGACCTGCCACAACTTTGAATATTCATTGTATTTTTATTTCTGTTGCTGTGTATTTTGTAATTGTGTATTGTTTATGGATTTGTGTTTAGTTTATGGATTTGTGTTCTGTTTATGGATACACAACACCCAAAATATTTCAGGTAAAAACTTTTATAATTTTGTTGCTTCCCGAAATTTTCAAAATTTTAATTTAATATACTGAGCTGTCTGCATGGTACAATATTTTGTTTTTACATGTTTTCTTAATTATTAAATTAATATTGTTTTCATAAATCTTGTATATATTGTAGTGCATCCTAAATAATCTATTATTATATTTATTATTATTTTATATGTAAGTATACTTATTACACATACTGTTCTTATTATAACTTTTGCACACTGCACTCTATTATTCTATTATTATATTTGTTACACATACTGTTCTTATTATTACTTTTGCACACTGCACCCTATTAATATTACTACCATTTTTACAACAAACATTTATACCTTTAATACAATTGTTCTTTTTTATATTACAACAATTGTATTGTTCAATACTGAAATGTTTGTTATTGCTATACAACAATTATGTTTAATGTATTTTATATATTTTTTTCAAACCATGCTTTTCTTATATTTGATAGAGATGCCACGTAAAAGGTAATTATAACGATGTTGTTAAGAAGGAATAAGTGAATAACAAAATCGTTACTGCAAATCGCTATAATTGTCGGTAAAATTAACAATTATCGAATTGTTAAAAGTTACTGAATCGCACTACTGGATAGCTATCTTGTCGTGATGTGGTGGCTTAAGTGCACGCTATGGTGACTGTCATTGCCTCAGGCATCAGGACCTGTTCCAGGGGTTTCTGAGTTAAGGGCAGTGACTTTAAAGACATGCGTACAAAAGGTTGTCCAACTACAACAGCTGTTTAGTACATAGTTACGACACTAGGCGTATACGAGTAGTACTAGTTCACTCACACACTTTTTAAGGTCAAGGTGGTAGAGAGCTGTGCCGACGTCCTGAATGGCTGGTTTAGTGTTTAAAGAAAACTTAGTCCCAAATAGTTACTCCCTCCGGCGCCTATAGCATGGGCCGGTTGTAGACTTTTGCCTAGTCACGCGCACGCTGTCACTGCGTGGATGGTCCTCCTTTTTACTGGCATACTCGTGGGAACAAAATAGACACTTCAAAATATATAAATTCCAAGGACGTAGACGACGCCGACACAACGGACGAATCGTCGAGAAGAGACGCGTTGCTGCCTCTTTTGCATGACAATATGGTCACGCAGGAGAGCCAGCTTCGCAATGTAATAGAGGGTGACTGTCTCTTAACTCTGTCGGGTGACTCATCCGTAGGAGCTATTCAGGCTCTGAGGAATCTAACCTTGGGGTCCGACGACGAATTGGAGACAATTAGGTCTCCAACTTGCCGTCGGTCCTCGGGGGCTGAAACCTCGGGATCTCTGGCTGTACGGGAGGGTGATTTGATAGACAAGGAGCAGCCATCTACCTCTAAAGGCATTGTTCGGCAGAACGCCTTGCCAGGTGTGGGCAAGGAGGATCTGTCGAAGAAGGAGAAGGCCATGAGGGGCACTAGGAGATCTCTTGACTATTTGGATAAGATGGCCAAGGGGGTCCCTGTGCTGTTCACGGCCAAGGAAAAACATCTCATCAGGAAGCACAAACAGGACGTGAACAAATTCGAAACAATTAATGGTCCTGTCAGTGTTCTCCTGGGGAGACCATTTCCCTTGGGGAAGGGTTGTGGAGGCTGACAAAGCTCTGGATAAATCTCGAAAGGATGTAAGCGCAATATCAGCAGCCACAACCATCTCTTAAAATAGAGTTGAGGCTAGGGTAACTAGTGGGGCTTCGTCCACCAAGACGGTCAAATCTTCGACTGTCGTGGCTGGCGGGGCACCTCTAGGCTCCCAGAAGGTGAAGGGCAACGCTTCAGGTGGTGCTACTGCTGATGCCAGGAAAGAGGCATCAAAAAGAGCACGATCTGGGGAGGAGCTGCTTTCCACTTCGAAGAGGCCGAAAAAGTCCTTGAGCCAAGAAGGAGACCTACAGGTGGCTGTCATAGACCGGAACGATCAGGATTTGAAGATCTTCCCGGAAATGTGGCAGTTAGTTGAAGGCAGGCTCTTGGACGAAATCGGCAAGGCCGGTGTAGGAAAGGAGGAGGAATTAAGGTTCCACGGCGCAGACTGGCGGAAGGTGGTCAAGCTTGTGAACTGCGGTAATGGAAAAACAATGAATTTTCTTAAAACCGTGGTTGGCAGGTATGGCGACATTCGGCCGGAAACGAAACTGGAGGTAATTCTAGCCTCTGACCTACCACGTAGGACAGTGGTGACAGCATGATTTCCACCACCAATAAGATCGATGGAGACCGTGCTGTCAGTACTGGAAAACCAGAACGTTCCCCTTAGGACCAACCACTGCAAGTCTTTGGCCTCGCTGGAGTGTAAGGGTAATGCTGGTAAAGATCTTCGTTTCGCCGTTGACGAAGAGTCTCTCAAGATACTGCGGGTGTTGGGGGTGTTGTTGGGACTGTCAGATTCAGGGCCCAAATCGTTACATCCGTGAACGTAGGACTAACAATTTGGGCCCAGATACCCGAAATCTGATGATCCCAGGGAGGCTGCGAGTGGTGCAGATAAACCTGGATCATAGTATGGCAGCCTCAGCCGAGTTGACAGCGCACCTCAGCAGATCGCAGGCAGACGTGGCTCTTATCCAGGAACCCTGGATAAATAAAAATAGGGTTTGTGGACTGGGAGTTACGGGCTACTCTTTGTATGTCCCGGGCAAGGGGGACAAGGTTAGGACTTGCATTTTAGCAAGGAAAGAAATGAATCTAATACTATTTAATTCTTTCAGCCAAGGATACCTCACGGTCGTTTCAGGTGTGGCCAGGGGCAAGCAGGAATTTGTGCTTGCTGCTGTCTACTTGCCCTATGAGGCCAGGGAATGGTGTGCTGAAGCTGACGGAGTACGCGAGGTTGAGTGGCAGCCTATTGATACTCGGGTGTGATGCAAACGCACACCATAGTCAGTGGGGAAGCAATTACTATTTGATTTTATAACTTCTTGTAATATGTCTATCTGTAACAGGGGCAATACGCCAACGTTCAGGAATAGGGATAGGGCGGAGGTTATAGACTTAACACTAGCCAACAGGAATAGGAATCTTGTAGAGAACTGGAGGGTTGACACGGACTGTTCTTTTTCAGACCACAGTAGGATATCCTTCACTCTTAACTTTGCAGGATCAAGGCGTGACCCATATAGGATTTCGAGAAAGACAAACTGGGATACCTTTAGGGCCACTGTAGATAGTAAAGTAAGGGACGCTCCTCTGGGGATTGATTCAACAAGAGGAGGTGGATTATTTCACCAACATATTTAGAGAAAGTTTTGAGCTATCCTGTCCATTAATTTTCCCAGGAAAAAGGACAGGCCCTGATGGTATTTTGCCCGCCATGCTGCAGAATGTCTCAGAACACGTACTGTTGTCTCTGGTGAATATCTTCAGGATATGTTTGAGTAGGAGGGTTTTACCCAAAAGCTGGAGAGAGGTTAGGGTAATCTTCATACCCAAGGCTGGTAAAGCAAGCCACTCAATGCCGAAGGATTTTAGACCGATCAGTCTGTCGTCTTTTCTTTTGAAAACATTAGAGAGGCTGATCGACTTACATCATAGGAATACAATCGAAGCGTGGGTCATCAGTGATACTTAACATTCCTATAGTTAAGGCAGGTCTGCTGAGAGTGTGCTTCATAATGGTGTTCATATTATAGAACGGGGTCTGCAACACAAGGATTACACCTTGGCTGCATTCTTGGACATTGAGGGAGCCTTTAACAATATAGAGGCCATTAGGGAGTCGCTAGAGGAACTAGGTGTTATTAGCCTCCTGGTGGAGTGGATAGTTCTCATGCACATCAGTAGCATTATCAATTCGAGTATGGTGGGCGAAAGCCTGATGAGGTTAGTGACAAGAGGTACGCCGCAAGGTGGAGTATTATCCCCCCTTCTGTGGCTGATAGCTATAATCGTAATTCTCAGGCGTTTTGAGAGGAACGGTCGGAAGATAGTCGCCTACGCTGATGACGTGGTATTACTGGTAAAAGGGAAATTTCTTTCCACTATCAATGAGGTCATGCAGGCAGAGCTTAACGAACTGTCTTTCTGGGCTAGTAGTAAGGAACTAAGGATCAACCCGGTAAAAACGGAGCTAGTTCTCTTTCCCAGGAGATACAAAATAGATAGTTTGCTACCTAGGATTGGCGGCGTGGAGTTAAAACTAGCAAACTTTCTTGGAAATGAAACATACAAGACAGGATCAAGAAAGGGGTCAATGCAGGAATTCCATTGGGAGGAACTGGGGTCTGCAACCGAAGGTGGTAAATTGGAGTTATACATCGGTTGTCTGGCCGGCGATTTCTTATGGATGGGGCGTTGGGGAAAGAAAGCCATAGGAAGCTGCTTGCTAAGGTGCAGAGGTATGCTTCGCTGGGTACTACTTGGGCCCAGAGGAGCAACCCTCAGACTGTCTTGGACGTCATCCTTCACGTACTTCCAACTGAAGAAGTTGTGTTTCGAACGGTGGCAAGGAGTTTGCTCAGGCTTACGGAAGCAGGAGTTGAAAGAGATTAGTTTTAGCAGACGGGAGAGCATGTCCCCGGGGTATACGGACTCCAAGATTGTTGAGACTAAAGCTACGTTCACATTTATTAAATATTTGTCCAAAAAAACGTAACCACTATTTTTGCTTAGGGATAGAGTCATTTAACTTGGTTTTTATATTGCAAAATAAAATTAATTAATCTACAAAAAAGTATTTTTATGCAGTTTTTAAAAAATACAAACCCATAATAAAAAGAATATTGGAATTAAGGGAAATAAATTATTAGTTTCTTTCTTGGTCACGTTGTTTTCGACAAATATTTGATCAATGTGAACGTAGCTTAACTTTATTAGAACGCCATTACTAGTCATTCTGGATAGGGATCTTTGGGGCAAATCTGATAGACTGTACGAGGGATGCGCGGTCTTTACAGATGGATTGAAAATGGAAATAGGTTCGGGTGCTGGCATCTATTTTTTAGGAACAGGAAATCGTAGGTTTTTTAGGCTACCGAATGAATTTAGTTTATTTCAGGCTAAATTCCTAGCGATCCTCAGGGATACGGAATAAGTGACAGAACACGTAACTGAAGGCGTGGAAGTAACATTCTACGTTGACAGTCAGGCGGCGCTGAAAGCTTTGAAGGGGCATAATGTCAAATCGAAGCTGGTCAGCAAGTGTAGGCTATCTCTCAATTTGCTTATGAACAAATTTAGCGTTAGGCTATGTTGGGTACCAGGACATTGCAATATTGAGGGAAACGATATTGCTGATGAGCTGGCAAGAATAGGGTCAGCATTAGATGTGGAAGTTAGTAAGGGGTCGGTTAAACCTCCAATCGGTCACTACTATTCTAACCACCACTATACTAACCATTCCTGAAGGAATAGAGAAGATTGTAGAGTTTCGAGGTCCAAATGGACAGAACTAGACTCAGGTAAATCTGATCTACTGCTGAGTATGAATAGAAAGGTTTTGAGAGTCTTAGTAGGCGCCTTGACTGGTTATTGCTCGGTTAGAGCGAGGACCAGCATATGGGAAAATGGCACTTAGATTTCTGTAGGATGTGTGGGGATGAAAAGGAGCCAGAAACCATAGAGCATATCATGTCATTGCCCAAGGCTGCAACGCCATAGGCAAAGATGGCTGAGCAGACGTTTCCATGAGGGCATTAGTGATATCGCGAAGTGCAAACTTGACGATATCAGGGGCTTTATCATGGGAATTAAGTGGCTGAATGATGGATGTTAAGGGCTCTTTGTTTCTCCTTGGACAGGCAGTTCTGGTGTAAAATGAAAAGATATCGTTGTTTGTTAATTTATTTAATATTTACACAAAGTAGTTTTATTGAATGATTAGTTTGAGTTCTGGACAGTCGCACAAGCGGCTGTTTGAGACACAATTATGAACTTAATTATTATTTAGTATTAAAATCTTAACATAGCTTAAACATTCTATATCTTAAACTAACACATACACAAAGTATGTGTGGGAATATGCATGATCAGCATAATACATTCTGTATATTCTGATCATGCGATTATAGCATGGACAAATATTTAAACAATAACAAAAGTGTTATGTTTCACTTGCTGCATGCAGACGGCATGCAGTAGTGGTTAGTCAAACACACTACACAGGTAATTTGCCAAATATTAATTCAAAAGGTGAGTAATTTGTATCTACGTGAGGTGCTATATTATATGTAAAAGAATAATAAGGTATCCAATCACTCCAATTATCATCACTCACAAATGATAAAAAGTATTCATTTACTACTCTATGATTTCTTTCTATGTTACCAGGTGTTGAAATCCTATGTTCTATTTTCTTTAATTAGTTCGCTCACAAATTCCGTTCCTTTATCTGATTTTAAACTTTTAAATATATGGCATATTTCAATATTAAATTTTACACATAGAGCATATCATGTCATTGCCCAAGGCTGCAACGCCATAGGCAAAGATGGCTGAGCAGACGTTTCCATGAGGGCATTAGTGATATCGCGAAGTGCAAACTTGACGATATCAGGGGCTTTATCATGGGAATTAAGTGGCTGAATGATGGATGTTAAGGGCTCTTTGTTTCTCCTTGGACAGGCAGTTCTGGTGTAAAATGAAAAGATATCGTTGTTTGTTAATTTATTTAATATTTACACAAAGTAGTTTTATTGAATGATTAGTTTGAGTTCTGGACAGTCGCACAAGCGGCTGTTTGAGACACAATTATGAACTTAATTATTATTTAGTATTAAAATCTTAACATAGCTTAAACATTCTATATCTTAAACTAACACATACACAAAGTATGTGTGGGAATATGCATGATCAGCATAATACATTCTGTATATTCTGATCATGCGATTATAGCATGGACAAATATTTAAACAATAACAAAAGTGTTATGTTTCACTTGCTGCATGCAGACGGCATGCAGTAGTGGTTAGTCAAACACACTACACAGGTAATTTGCCAAATATTAATTCAAAAGGTGAGTAATTTGTATCTACGTGAGGTGCTATATTATATGTAAAAGAATAATAAGGTATCCAATCACTCCAATTATCATCACTCACAAATGATAAAAAGTATTCATTTACTACTCTATGATTTCTTTCTATGTTACCAGGTGTTGAAATCCTATGTTCTATTTTCTTTAATTAGTTCGCTCACAAATTCCGTTCCTTTATCTGATTTTAAACTTTTAAATATATGGCATATTTCAATATTAAATTTTCTACTAAACATTTTGCAATAGATTTGGCTTCTTTTGTTTCTATTGGAGCTGCTACCACGTATTTAGTCAACTCGCATTGCATTGTTAATATATATCTAAAATTATTAGATGGTCTTAAGGGTCCAACTGTATCGATAACCACAGTGGAAAGACTCTCCTTCGGTGTGTCTGTAATGCATAACGGCTCTTTGGTATGCCTTATTTGTTTGTTTCCTTGGCACTTATCACACTCTAAAATATATTTTTTAACCATCTTATACATGTTCTTCCATGCATATTTTTGTTTTAATCTTATTACTGTCTTTCTTATTCCGAAATGACCTCTGCATGGTGTGTATTAGTTTAAATTTCTTTTCTGTTTCTGTTATTCTCCGAGGATTACTATACAATATTATTTTGACTTCGTTTTCTTTACACGTGTTTACCTTTTCTTTAAACTTTTCTATACTTATCTTTTTAAATATTTCGTCACCTCTTTATAGTGCGAATTTTACACAATTTGTTCTGCCTAAAACAGAAAGTAGTTTCTCTAGCATATTATCTAGATAATCGGCATTATCGCTACATCTGACGCGCGTTTCATTTAAAACAGAATCATTTTCAACTTTTATTTCCTTAGTTGATTTTTCTACTATAAATCTTAATATTCTTGCTAGCTTTATATGACTTATGGATGTACAGTCCCAAACTTTGAGTTGATCAGTCTCATTAAGACCTGTATCACCGTTATTTTTCTTATGTGCACTTTTACTATCCTCATTTTCCTTGTATCTTTCTTGTCGCTCAACTTGGGTCATTGGAAACCTCACGTTTTTAAAAAACATGCAATGGTTGATAGTATAAGTTACGCCATGTATGCATCGAATTATGGATGACTGGCTCATATGGGGAATATCCATACGTATATGTAGATGACGTAATTATATATTCTTCCTCACCTGAAGAACACATGCAACATACCCAAACTATATTGAATGCTCTAAATAAAGCAAACCTCAAAGTGTCTAACGAGAAATCAAAAATCTTCATGGAAGAAGTAGAATACCTCGGACATATTGCAAAATATAATAAAATAACCACCGATCCTAAAAAAATAGAAGCAATAGAAAACTTCCCAATACCAGAAACATTAAAAGATCTCAGAGGATTTTTGGGACTAACAGGACATTATAGAAGATTTGTAAAAGACTACGCTCGAATATCCAAACCTTTAACCGTGCATTTAAAAGGAGAAAATGCCCACATTGGTAAAAACAAAAGTAAAAGTACAAAAATTAAATTGGAGCAACCAGCCATAGAAGCTATAAACAAGTTAAAAAAAAATTTTAGAGAGCAAGTAGAATTATACCAACCTGACTTTAATAAACCGTTCGAACTTACAACAGATGCTTCCAACATAGCTATTGGAGCTGTCCTAAGTCAAAACAGAAACCCAATTTATTTTTTATCTCGCACGCTGAGTACCACCGAACAAAATTACAGTACTAACGAAAAAGAATTGTTGGCTATAATAAGGACATTAAATAAATTACGCAAATACATATACGGCATTGCTGACCTAACCATCTTTACTGACCACCAATCATTAACATATGCAATATCAGATAAAAATCCCAATCCTAAGTTAAAACGATGGAAAGCCATCATCGAAGACTATGGAGTTGGCACAGTACATTCCAGCGATAGCTCAGGCGAACAGATAATAAAAGCTGTAGAACAACCACTTAATGCGTATGGAATGCAAATTGAACTTATGCCAAATGAGGTATCCAATAAAATACGTACCCAAATAATATTTCAAAACAAATTACGATATATTATTGAATTTACTAACGAAAGTAGTTTAATTACCGAACTAAAAATATGTATACAACCCCAAAAAGTCACTGCCATATATACTACAGCAGAAAATTTATTTAGATATGGAAAAATAATAAAAGATACATTCAACACCACTAAATTTGTATACACACCAACAAAATTAAGAGATGTAACACAAAGAGAAGAACAGGTTAAATTAGTACAGGAAACACATGATAGAGCACATAGAGGCTATAAAAACAATATACACGAGTTATTAGATCAATATTACTAGCCAGACATGAGAAAACACTGTAAGTCATTTAATAAGAAATGTACTGCATGTTTGTATGGTAAATACGAACGCAACCCAACAAAAGAGCCATTACAAAGTGCACATCGTTAGCTACACATTCAAATGTGCTAAGTTACAAATATCAGTTTTTACAGGAGAGTTAAATAACTCATAAATTTTTGCAAAAATCATTATTTCATAAAAATTTAAATGCAAGCTTCTTCTTTGTCTGCCTGTTTGATCAATTAAAATGTAAAACACAAATAAATGCTGCATATTATCTCTCTTTCAGATGTTTTTTGACTTAGCACTTTTTATATTTTTTTTATTTTTTTGTTTACGTACATAGCACATTTTTTCCTGCTTGATAAAAACCATGATACAAACAAAACAAAATATTTTTAAATACATATATAAATATGTACATACATATATATAAATTTTTTTATTGTTGTATTAATTTGTATCACAAAAAAAAATTTGCAGACTTACTTCGTTGCTGCTAGTCAAATTAAAAAAAATTACTATTAATCATGTGGTAAATCATCATAAAACTGATGATGATCTTTGGGCAAAGTCAATTTTAAACATTGTAAGTCCTCGTATTTCCTGCGAGTTATTGGCTTCCTTTTTTGGTAAAGCTGCTGTAAATCACACCACTGTAAAGGAACTATGTTTCGATCAATTCTTTGGGGTAAAATTTTCCATGATTCGGTGAACCTTAATTTGAAAAAAATTTCCCGATCTGTCACTTTGGCATCGAATTTTCCACGTCCTGGCCGAATGCTTTTACAGAACTCAATTTTGCTAAATTGTTTAAAAAAATCATGACTTAAATAAGTTACGTCGTATGGTTCAGGTTTTTTTCTTGCAGCTTTACATATTTCAATATATTCGGCCGGAACATGGATATTTCTGTTCTTCATAGCTCGCTCTATAGTGGAGTGGACGCTATCGGCCTCCATTTGTGTATGCCCAGTCTCTAAAATTTTTTGTTCTATAACAATTTTGTGTTTGGTTGCAGCGTTCAAAAGTGCGTTACTCATCAAACAATAATTAATATAAAATTTTCTGTCACATAGCACGTGCTTTTTTACAGCTGTGTACTTAGCACATTTATATATCATTGCCAACGTTAAGTAAAAACAATAAAAACTTAAATTTTTTTTTTTCTAAAATATTATTTGGTGTTTATCTATCGAACTGCGTCTAAATCTTAGTTTTCAAAAAAATGTACTTAGCACATTTGAATGTGTAGCTAACGACATATTCCCGAAGAACCAGGAGAATTCATACGCATGAACATTTATTTCAATGAGCACAAACAGTACCTCGTAGCTATAGATAAATTTTCTAAGTATAGTCATTAGAGATATCGACTCAAAACCTGATATGGATAGAAAAATAGAAGAAATTCTCATTAATAATTTTCCAAATTAATGACAGATAGTGAGAAATGCTTAAACACGCTCATGGTGAGCCAAATGTGTATAAAACATAATATAAAAAAATACAAACCCCAGCACACAGATCTAAAGAGAACGGACAAGTTGAATGGGCACACAATTCAATATCAGAATTATCTCGAATTTTTAAGGTAGAAAAAGAAACATCAGCAACAGAAGAGTTATTCCTGGCGGTAAAAGAAATTAACAATTCCACACATTCAGTCATAGGATATAAACCAAAAGACATTCATTTTAATTTAATAAAATTTTTTAAAGAAGATATTAAAAACAAATTAAGAAACGCTTCACAAAAGACCCTGCAAAGATTAAATCAAGGGTCAAAACATAGAACATTTCAGCAAGGAGATCAAGTGTTCGTAGGTAGAACTAACATCAGAAATAAAAGTGAATGCAGATATAAAAAACATATAGTTCAGGAAGATCGTGAGGACACTATCTTAACTCAAGGAGGGCAGATCATACACAAAAATAACATAAAAAACTATGTACTTACAAAAAATAAGGATAACATCCCTAACATCGCTAGTCATGGTCATCGCAACCGCAGCAATAATCCAAGCGGATGTTAAACTAAAAGATCTAACAGGAAAAAAATATATATTGACAAGAAATGACGATGCACTGTTATTCAACAACTACTCTTAGGGCCAATAATTGACTTCCTATTTAAATACTCATTCAGCTAATTTTCATTTAAATTTATGTTGCATTTAAATAAGATTCCATTTTTTCAGTGAGTAATTAAAGTTCTTATTTAATTACGATGAAAATATGGTAGCACTGCGTTAAATAAAAAATTTCCCACAAATTTCCCTAAAGAACAGCTGACTAGAACAAATAAAGAAAAATCCAAAAAAATATATTATTATTTTAGCTAAAAATAAGAATAATTAAGAACTGCTGAAATGTTTTTAAAGAATAAAAGCAACTTTCAATACGATTAAAAGGTTAATAGCGACAAAACAAGACAAAATTTTATGCAGTTTGCCAGCAGCCACAAATATTTTATTGGCTTTATTTTATATAAGAAGAACAAGCAGTCAAAAACATATGGAAATTCGTAAAACTTATGTAGTATTTAAATGCACAATGTTGGCTATTTAATGTTGACTTAATTTTGCAGTGAAAAACTTAAGTTTGTATATAAATAGCATTTAAAAATAAATGACATATAAATCAGTACTGAATTATTGGCCCTTACTTGTTCCATATAAACAACTTAACAAAAATACTATTGCCTTATAGACAAGTACTTAGTAGTAATTACATGCCCAATGTAGAAGAACAAATTTAGATTAAAAAAATTGAAATTCTGGAAAAGCAGCTAATGGAGCATAGGATTCAGAGAAGAGGATTAAACTTCTTAGGATCTGTTTTAAAATTCATAACAGGTATTCCAGAACATGATGATGTCATAAAAATAGAGGAAGCCATTAACACACTTATTGAAAATAACACAAAACAAAAACTAATAAATTCTAGATTTGAAAAAATTCTTAATACGACCAATGGAAAAAATATAAAAAGTCATATTATAATCTTAGAACAAGTGCACGATCAGCTTTCACGAACTATTAATGCGGCAAAAAACACTGAATACTTATCGGAATCGTTAGACATGGAAGATTTAAAGGAAGTGATTGAACACGAATTAACAATAACTCCAATAATCAACATATTGGAATACGCAGACGTACACATAGCTAGAACTTATGAACTCATAATCTCTATATACAAATACCCAATATTAAATGAACAGTGCAACTATTTTAAGGTAACTCCAATTAGTTTTAAACACGGAAAAATTGTTAACGATCATGAAATAGCAAAATGTGGGAACAATTATATTATATAATCTCTCTAAAAACCTGTAAATGTTGGCTTGTAAATTTACACTGAAGTATTAAGACTCAATATTTTTAATAAAAAAAGAAGAAATTTATATTTACAATCGTAAAAATAGATTAAGAAAAATTGGATTTATATTTATACAGAATTAAAATAAACTTACGAAAAACGTTAAACAAGATACAATTTATTCTTCTTCAAAAAAGTTATCATACATAATTACAATTTATTGCTAACTAGAATTTAAAGTCGAAAAATATATGAAAATTCTATTTTTAAAACAACTCTTCTCAACTGGTAATAATTAATTAAAAGAAATATATACAAAAGTAAAAAGGCAACCAAATTATGATACAATTTAAATCTATAAAATTAAATTATAAAACTCAGAAATAAACAAACAAATAACAAATATTTGAAAATTAAAATTTTAGATCAAAATAATTAGAATTAAAAAACGAAATAAGCAAAAATATGTAAAAATTTTAAATTCATAAAAATCTACATATAGAAAGTAATATTATCAGGCTCAAGTTCAGTTTTATTGAATTAATGAAAATTCAAAATTACTAAGAGTTTTTTTGTGTTGGAAAATATTATTATTTATATCCAATCAGTTTTTTAGCAGAACGTATCAGTACTGATTTCAAGGCCGCTACACCTCTCATCAGCGTTCAATTGTCCATCTTTACTAATTGAGAATAATATCAACTATTTAACCAGTTTTCAACAGAAATAGAATATGAGAATTAATTTTTAATTAAATTTTTATTCTACAATGAAACATAAAAATCTGTAGCTGATTGAGTAAAACAAACCAAAATGTTTATGAAACTCCCATTCTTGTTAGTGATTCAATTTAATTATTAAATATAAAAAGGGGACATTTTAAAAACCAAGAATTATTACCATAGAAAACTTTTTCAGAATAGTTTCATGTAGAAACTTGCATCTTGCATCTATGGTTAATAGCTAAAAAGAAATATATACATATTAAAAGTAAGAGTAATAAGAAATTTTAACAATATGTAAGAAAAGAAATTTTTATATATAATATAAGTATACGTAAGAAAAAATTGTTAGTTATAAGATTAAAAATATTAACCCGTGTTTCACAATCAACAAATAATTAACATCCCAACAACAATGAAGATCCAACAATCATCAACAACAGCCTATATCTATCAACCTCACACAACCATAAACCTATGTACGTATATACGATAATTCAACACATACATGGACGGAATGACCAGTTCCGTTACAACGCCAATGACAACTACAACGTCAATAACAACCTCAGTATTTCACCAGCAATATCATATTTTTTCCTTGGTGACGAAGCAAACGTACCAAGACGACAGACACTCCAGCACTCACCAAACTAATGGTAAACTGCGAACCTTCATGCAATCAGGGCCCGGGAGATCATTACATATTACTCCGGGAGCTACCAAAGCTGTATCGCCAAGGTAGTCGGATGCATAATCCCATCTATTTTGACTTGATTCCAGAAGTATGGCTACGAAACATCCTCAGACAGGATGTTTCTTGTCCGCAAGGGGGGAGGGATGTTATGAGTCGTTTTCCCCCAACCAACAAAAATATTAGCAGCAGCGAAACATACGCTACATACATATACTGACGTTGTTATGAGTCATTTTCCCCCAACCAACAAAAACATCAGCAGCAGCAAAAACATGCGCTGCATACATACTGCTGACATGGCAATATCGTGAGAACCGCAATCGGCTGGAAGTTCCACGCTTATATGCTGACGTTGCATATATGTAATTGCTAAAAATCGCACACTCAGCAATATTGCGGGAACAACCACGCTGGCGGCAGCGAACATCAACGGTCATCGATTGCTATAAAAGGCAGGTTGATATTGACAATAGATGCAGTTCGGGAATCATCATCCAATGTATAACAACTAACCACAAACCTGATCAAAGACCAGCCTAACAAGCGGCTCCCTGAGACGGTTATAATTTAATAAACTTAGAATATACAACAAAAATGAAAATCTAAATAAACTAAAATTAATAACTAAAATAATCCTATTGTCTTTTGTTCTAATTACAAAGTCTTATGAGTTTCGATTCCGGAAAATAAATTACATATGAAAACTGTAACAATTTGAAAGATCGGTTTGACACATAATCATATGCAGAAAATAACCCTTTTAGTTTTCCTATTTTAAATAAAAAAGTATTGGGTATGATGAAGGATGAAACAGAAGGGAAATTTATCACTGAATTTATGGGATTAGCACCAAAGGTGTATTCATACAATATCGAGGGGGAAGTAGATGTAAATAAGGCTAAAGGAGTTCAGAAATGTGTAGTGAATAATTATACAATAGACATGTACAAACATGTTTTAATTTCCAAAGAATTAGTTATAGCCCGTATGTATACATTTACATCTAAGTTACACAGTATTTTAACTAATAAAATAAATAAGGTAGCTTTAAGTTTTAATGATACCAAGCGTAAGATAATGAATGATAATATTAGAACATACGCTTGGCATCATTATCAGTTGGATAGTGGTAATGATCACTTAGAATTAGATTTACTTTTAAATGATATAATTAACATGTAGTTAGAAATATAAACTAATAGAAATGTAAACTAATAGATATAAAAAACAGAAAGTCTTTGTAATTAAAAATTAATTACAATTAAAATAATAGTATTTAAACATAAAATATCATTTAAATCATAGAATAAGAAAGAAACTGATTGTAAATAAAATATCACTCTAATAATTAAAACAATGAAAAAATAATTTCAAATTGTCTCTTTATTTTATTGCATACACATATGTAAATTATAAAAATGTAAGTATTAAATGATTACATATATGTTTTTAAAGTGAAGAAAATAGGGGTTGAATAAAAATTTAATCAGTTTTAGTATCTCTTTATCATTTCATTTTGATGACACATCAATTACAATAATTTTAGAGAAAATCTATTTGTTATGGACTTTTCAAGTAACTAAAAAAACATATGTTGCAAATAACGATTATTCTCGAATGGGCTATATGTATTATGAAATTTGACTTTTTCAAAATTTTGGAAATCTACAAAATTAAATCGTCATATATTTATACAATATCCAAATGCAATTAAATTTTTTTAATCTCTTGTATCAGAAAGATGTTTTAATTCCATGAATATTATTCAATGATTTAGTCGAATTTCTTTTTTGCAAAATTCTTTAAACTCCATATTTATTATTATTGCAGATGTTTTAAGCGAGAGATACTTAATCTATACGATACAAATCCATTTAATTTAAATTGTTTATCCATTATTCTTTTAAAGTTTCTTTAATTTTGTGAAGGCAATACTCCGCTTGCTTAATGGCTGAGCCATTACTTTGATTTTTTCCACTTTTCCAGGCTTGGGAACAAGAATTCCTTGCTTCTTTTATCAAACCCTCTCGCAGGTAAATTAAACCCAAATTAGCTAGTAAAATACCTTCTTGAGATGCATCTTTTATAGTTCTTAAAATATCTAAAGCTTTAGATATATATCGTCTAGCGTCATCAAAATTGTCCATCTTAATTAACGATAGTGAAAATTGCATTTATATGGTATTTAATATGTCGCATATTTCAAATTCTTACGTTTGAGCACGCTACGCCTAAATTGTTTAATATTGTTACGGCTTCTTCGCTCTCGTTTCCATGCATTTGTACTAAGCAATCATAAGCATCTTCAAAACATTGTCTAGCGTGTTTAAAGTTATTTTCCTGCATAAGCAACTCGCCAAACCTTAAAAGAGAAATTAGTCAATCAGTTAAAAGAAATTAATAAACAATCGCGAACTAGTACAACTAGAAGACCGATCGTTTAAAAGGCCAAAACAAGTTTTATAGACAAAAATTTTATACCTGCAATATATATGTATATAACAGCAATTTACTATAATACATTTGATGAACTTTATCAGTATAGGATTGCAGATAATCCTTTTACAGCTTTTGAACGGCTAAGTCGATCGAAATAAAATTTTTGGCGATGTTACTTGATATTGATGAGTTGGTATTTAGCAACCAATGCAGTGCAGCACATACAGTGTAAATTATATACACAATTGCTGAATTCACAAAACCTCTTGTATCATTGTATCGAGTGTATTACAGTATCATATACAATAGTGTAAAATTTGTTGTTGGTAATTTTCATATAAAACGGAAATACACCATTACACTTTTATTTCATATGTTTTGCAAAAATCGTATTTCATACATTACTTAGAGAGTATATGTATATACTCTCAGAGAGTATTTGTATGGTGCTTGTTCTTCTTTCGTCCATCAATACAAGATTCAAGCCGATACAATATACACTAGGTGTTCACAAACATATAAACAAAAGTGTATTTAATACAAGATAGACGATACAAATTGTTGTGAATTCAGCAAATAAAACAATCCTACCAATTTTAGTTCTTAATTAATTGGTAATGTAAATTGTTGCAATTTTCATTATCACAATATTTCTATTGTTAAAAGCCGTAATTGAACCACTTGTGTAAGTTGGTAAAACTATCAAATCTTGGTTGTTAAAGTAACACAACCTTCGTGACATTATTACTAACTTCATTTTTACCAACACACAATGTTAAGATACATATGTATGTATTTGCTTTTATTTATCGAGTTTAATATTGGGCGTGGCTCAGTTGTCAATACAAACATTGGACAAAAATAAATTTTAAATGAGTAAATAAGAAATTAAACTTAGATTATTCGTAATAATAATAATATAAAAATATTAATTCCGCTTGGGCACGAGCTATAAATACCCTAATAACAAGGGTCACAGTAATATGTGAATGCCCTAATATAGAGTAAAAACAACAAAAACGTTAAAATACAAAGTAGAATTCTTTGATGATAACGGACTATGAGTTTGTGTTGATTACTAGTTCCAAACAGCAATGAGGGAATTTCGTACTAACCAGCACTGTTTCATTGTAGAATAAAAATTTAAGTAAAAATTAATTCTCATATTCTATTTCTGTTGAAAAACTGGTTAAATAGTTGATATTCTTCTCAATTAGTATCCACTTTACGAAAATTGTAAAGATGGACACTTGAACGCTGATGAGAGGTGTAGCGGCATTGAAATCAGTACTGATACGTTCTGCTAAAAACTGATTGGATATAAATTATAATATTTTCCAACACAAAAAAACTCTTAGTAATTTTGAATTTCAATAATTCAATAAAACTGACCTTGAGCCTGATAATATTACTTTTCATATGTAAATCAATATAAGTTCAAATAATAATTACGTTTATTCGTAATAATAATAATATAAAAATAAATATTTTTTATTGTAAAATAAGAAAGAAAATAACAAAATTTAAATGTTATAAGATATATGCATCAAGAATTTTTATTAACTTTTTTCTTATATGGAATATTGACTTGAGTCAAAAATACTAACATTGTTAAAGTTTTAAAAAAAACTCACATGGTAATAGCCCTTTTTTACCTAAAAATTTTTGTGTAATTTTTTCGGCGCTCTCTCTTGATTCCGCAGTTTCGGGGTTAAAAACTTTAATATATTATTGATCATAAGTCCTACAATATAGAACGAATATAAACGACATAGGTATCACTTCAAAATGCTCTAAATAACTCATTTAATTAAATTAAAATCATCATTAAAGAAACCGTATTTCATCGGTGACAGCTTTCAAGTATACACCAAATAAAAGCATGGTAAGTTCACTGTAAAAGTGAAGTCAGATAAAAAAATTTAAAATTGAATTTCACTCGCAATGGGTAAATTGTTTTTATAAAGGTATTTTAGAGAAGTTTAGAGTGATATCCATATCGCTCATATCCGTTCCATATTCTAGGATTTATGACCAATAAAAAATAAGTTTTGAACCCCGTAACTCCGGAGACAAAAGAGATCCATGAGATGAATTTTTTCGGTTTATGTCAAAGCGGATCCATACAAAGTGATGTGAGTGGCGAAATCAATTCGCCGTATTCAATTCGCCCCAGCGAACTTTAAAAAGTAAAAGCGCTGAATATGCACCACTGTAATATACGTAAATGAATCGTTGCAACAATTCAGGATCAGCTGTTTACTGTGTATCTGTCGTTTCCAAAATAATTAAGTAGCTGGCTAAACGGCTACAACGGTAACTAGCAGCAGGGTTGTTATATATTTTGTAATAACCCTGTTTTTATGACAAAGCGTTGACGCACTTGTTTAGGTATGGTATTTCAGCGTTAACGCTAGGCGGTAGAAAACGTTCCGCTTTCCGCTCTTGTTTAGGTATGGCTGTTAGTCGATAGTTAATGAGTTGCTTATAAAAACGATACTGATTGACATGCTGTCGCTTTTTCGACTTGTCGGTCGATATGGTTCTCACATTTCGCTTAATTCTATCTAATTCCGAAATACTAGTTTTATTATTAATTTTGGAGATTATTTCCTAGCTTACCAGTTTGTAGTTAGGGCCCACAGCTCTTTCACATCATTGTCTTCAGGCATTTTTTTTTTGCATTCATCTATTTTAGCTAATGTCCAACTGAATCCTATCCTGGCTTTTTTAATATCTCCTTGAAGTTGGGCCATATGAGCAATTTTTGCACTCATGTGCAAAATCTAAAATAAATACACACAAATTTGTAAAAATATAAAATGGATTTGGGCTTAAATGCACTTTAGTGAAGTTGGCCCAAACAAAATAAAAATTAGCCTATGTGATAGAAAATTGAAAAATAAGAAGAATATATTAAATAAAAAAGTTGGCGGCAACCCATATTTTCCGAGTTATGGGCCTTTGAAGTTTTCATATGTGCGATTTTCCTTTGCATTTTTCAACGTATAAGGCCAATTTTGGTTTCGTTTGAAAGCTTTTGACAAGATTTTAATGGATTTGTTAAAATACAAAAGATTTACGTGATATTTTAAAAAAAATATTGTTTTTATTGTAGTTATATTAAAATTAAATAAATTAGTGTGAATTGCTCAGACTTTTTCCAGCGAACAATCTGCTGCCATAAATGTTAAATTTTCTATATTATTGTTAGGGTGTAAATTATTAAGCCCGGTCGGAGGCCAGCTATGCAGAAAAACTGTTCTATATACCGCCGTGTCGGGAAATACCATGGTGGAGAAAAGGAAAATATGGGTTGTCACCAACTTTTTTATTTTATATTTTCTTCTTATTTTTCAATTTTCTATCACATAGGCTAATTTTAATTTTGTTTGGGCCAACTTCGCTAAAGTGAATTTGCTCCTGGATTTGTTAAAATACATAAGATTTCAGTGATATTGAAAAAAATTGTTTTTGGACCCAAGTGGGCTGGAATCTAATTTCCAAAAATATTAAAATATAATAGATTGTGTTCACCTTAAGACTGTCATTGGGCACTCCATCTTCTAATAATCTACGCATGACGTGAGCAAACAAAGTCTCTGCTTTTTTGAATTGTTCTCTATCCATGGCTAAATTTGCCATCAAGTCGTATACGTAAGTAACACCATCTCTACTTTGTATATCTTGTGCCATTCTTAAAGCCAAATGTAGCATTTGTTCAGCTTTATCATATTGTTTGCGCTGAATACATAAAATCGATCGCTTAATAGTGGTTGTTATTTTGTCCTCCGAAGCTTCATTATTTTTAAGTAAACCAAATAAGCTAAATGAATAAGCAATCGATAAAGTTTTGGTGCACAAACTACTTTTCAATTTAAGTATAACATAATGATTGCACTTTTTTTTCGATAAAATATTTATGCTCCATTTAGGAATAATAATACTGAAATAAACCTTGGCAGAACGGAGAAGCCTAAAATTCATGATCGACATGGAACCAAGGCGAATTATTACTATAAATTCGCTTTAAGGTGTACGCAACTCAGCGTTGTCAACTTAGTACGTTTCGCACCATTTTTGGTGTTCTTCTTTTGTACGAAATTTATCTGAATTGGTGCGAGATGCAACGAAAAAAATACATTAGACTTGGATCCAAGGTATATTAAACAGGCATTTTGTTAGTGTAAAAACTTGGCTGTTGTCAAAATGTGATGTGTAAACAAAACAAAAATTAAATAAAAAATAAAAAACAATTGCATAAAATAAAAATATAAGTTAAAATTTTTTACAATACATAAAACAAAAAGGTGTTGAGAGATGTACATACGTATAAAATGAGGATGTGTCTTTTATTTGGGTACTAGGAAACAATTTCCTCCATTTGCAAATGAATTTGTTTAAGGCTGGAGTTATGATAATTAAACTGCATCGAAAAGTGGAATTATGTAGATCATAAGAGAATGCCCATATATACGTAAATATGAGGCATTGGAGAATAATGTTGCTTCATTACAGGATATTTTTACAGGAAAGGTAAGAAAACAAAAATATATGTATGTATCGAAAAATTCCTAGTAAAATTTAAAGAAAGTCTATGTATCCTCCTTTCCAGGATATTTTGCAACAACGCAATATTGAACGCATTGTAAATGCTGTTGTTGGAGCAACGGAAAATGTTAAAGATGGAACGATTAGACGATTAGACTTTACCTTTTTTCCAGCATGTAAAATGCTTGATGGCAAAAAGTGAGAGCTATGTACATAAAAGAGAAGTTGGTGTGAAATTCCTGAAACAAATTTCGCTCCATATACTTCTCAGACGCGTTTCTTTGGGTACTTGGAACAACTTTCCTTCCCCCTTTGCAAATTTTTTTTGCAGACACTACATACACGCATTGTAATTGATATTTTTAATTTTAATTTTTTTTTTCAATTTCTTAAATTTTAATTATATAAAAAAAATTTCACAATATTTTTATAAAAACACAACGAAGTTTTGACAACAAAAAATCAATCAGCTGATAGAAAAATAATCAAATTTTCTGTTTTCCATGCATTTTTTGCATTTTCTTTTTCTATTGTTTCGGTTTTTGTTATTATGTTTTATTCTTTTTCTAATTTCAAAAAAAATTGAGCGATTATACGCTAAAAACTAAACACTTCAAAAGAAATTAAGCATGCTTAAAAGTCATAGTATAAATGCAAGAGGATTTACGAAGATACTTTCAAAGATAAGATGAAAAATTCATGAATTTTTAATCATCGTGTAAATTGGGTGTTATTTGTCGTAACCATAGCTGCCAGATTTGACGATTTATCGTCATTTTGACAATTTAGGGTCCTAAAAATGACATAGTGACGATTTATACGCTAATTTTGACGATTTAAAATAATTCAAGCTTGCAACATATATTTGTACTATTAAAGCAACTGAACTGCTGAAAATTTTAATGAGCAATTTTTTAAAAACTAGTTTGCTTAGGGCCAATAATTCAGTACTGATTTATATGTCATTTATTTTTAAATGCTATTTATATACAAAATTAAGTTTTTCACTGCAAAATTAAGTCAACATTAAATAGCCAACATTGTACATTTAAATACTACATAAGTTTTACGAATTTCCATATGTTTTTGACTGCTTGTTCTTCTTATATAAAATAAAGCCAATAAAATATTTCTGGCTGCTGGCAAACTGCATAAAATTTTGTCTTGTTTTGTCGCTATTAACCTTTTAATTATTTTGAAAGTTGCTTTTATTCTTTAAAAACATTTCAGCAGTTCTTAATTATTCTTATTTTTAGCTAAAATAATAATATATTTTTTTTATTTTTCTTTATTTGTTCTAGTCAGCTGTTCTTTAGGGAAATTTGTGAGAAATTTTACGCAGTGCTACCATATTTTCATCGTAATTAAATAAGAACTATAATTACTCACTGAAAAAATGGAATCTTATTTAAATGCAACATAAATTTAAATGAAAATTAGCTGAATAAGTATTTAAATAGGAAGTCAATTATTGGCCCTTAAAACTGTAAACTTTTATTTAATCTATATATGTATGAAAAATTGTTGCAAGTGTGTTGTGATTTTATAACTCACGAACGGTCAAACCGAATTCGATTATATTTTTAGGGTTTTTTCGTATGGTCGTTTCAATGGTCTATCGACGATGGAATATTTGCCAGAGATGTATTTGAAGAAGCACAAAATAGTGCAAAAGAAAAAAAATAATAGTTGTAAATTTTTATAGCTTTGTGATCAAATATTATCAAGATTTGATTTTAAAAATAAATATAAAGCTTTAGTAAAAATTATGGCTTAAATCTAGTTTAGTGACGCAGCTCCAAATGAAAAAAAAATTACATAGGGCGATAGAAAATCGAAAAATAAGACGAAAATTTAATGTGGTAACTTTCTCGCAAACGCATAGTTTTCGAGTTATTGGCCTCTGAAGTTTGTATATATATGTGCGATTTCCCTTTGCATTTCTCAACGTATAAGGCCAATTTTGGTATCATTTGAAAGCTTTTGATTTTCTGATGTTTGTCGCACACCAACATACACACATCATATATGTGTACTGAAGTATGCCGTCAGCGTTCGATAGTGTAATTACAAAACGCAAAGTATGCCATCGTACATGTCTGCAGACAAGTATGTGTGTCTAATAGCTCTTTAAGGGTCGTGTTTTGTTGGACACAATTTTAAAAATGGGTTTGAATGTAGTTTCCAGTGGTCAGCCAACATATTGGCCAACGGATCGTCAAAAAATTCCTGATGTTATCGACTTTGGGATTATGAAAGGCGTGCCCAGCGAAATGATTGAAGTAGAAGCATCTCTGGATTTGTCTTCAGATCACTCGCCTACTATTATCATTATTTACTCACACACAACTACAACACCAACATGTGATTTTTAGCTGACACCTGCAGGTATTAACTGGCTGAAATACAAAAAATATTTGAGTGCTCATTGCACGGAAAATATACCATTGAGAACACCTGCTGACATAGAAAATTCTATTAGGTTGTTTGAAGCACATGCTAAACAAGCTGCTCTTAATGCTTCTTCAATTCAACCAAATCATCAAGCGAGATTTAACAATATTTTTTTGTGCAGATATAGAAAGGCTATTGACTGAAAAACGGAGAGCTCGACGAGAATGGCAACATTACAGATCGCCTCAGCTAAAATTAAGGCTTAAGGAGTGTACCAAACAGCTAAGAAAAGTTTTACAATCACAAAAAACAGCTTCGCTGCAAAAATTTCTGCAAGAACTCGATGCAACACCATCAACAGATTATTCGCTGTGGCGTGCAGCCAGAGGACTTAAAAGGCCAGTGATTTGCAAACCACCATTACGAGCCTCTAATGGTGACTGGGCAAGAACTGATGCTGAAAAAGGTGATATATTTGTTAAGCACCTAGAAAAAGTATTTACCCCAAATATTTCTGCTGATATTGTTGAACTGCCACCAGTCGTCTCTTTACCTGAAATACCAATGAGATTTAACATGACGGAGATTGAAAATACTATTACTAGTCATAACACCAGAAAAGCCCCAGGTATCGACAAAATAAGCAACAAAATGCTTCAACAACTGCCTTATATTGCAAAAAGAGTTATACTCTTCATTTTTAATAGTATTCTACGGCTGCAATACTATCCTGCAGAATGGAAGGTTTCGATGATTATTATGATACCAAAGCCCGGCAAGGATCATACGAAGGTTGAATCCTATCGGATGCATTCCAGATCATCAATTCGGTTTTCGCAGACAACATAGCACTATTGAACAAACTCACAGACTTGTGAACGTAGTTAGAGACACATTTGAAAAAAAGAAATATTGCTCTGCGCTCTTTATAGATGTTTCTCAAGCTTTCGATAAAGTATGGCACGAAAGTCTTATCCACAAATTAACACGCAATTTCCCCGCAAACATTGTCAAGCTTTTAAAAAGCTATCTAGAGGAACGAAAATTTGTAGTTAAGGAAGGCAATTTTTTAAGCCCTCCGCAGTCGATCGAAGCCGGAGTTCCCCAAGGCAGCATCTTCGGTCCCTTACTTTATTTAATTTATGCCTCTGACTTACCGTTAAGCAATAACATTCATACATCAACATTTGCCGATGATACAGCTTTTTAAGCGTCCATGAAAATCCAGTAGAAGCCTCCATCAACTTACAAGGGTATATATCCAAATTGGAAAAATGGCTCAAACAATGGCGTATAAAAGTTAACGAGCAGAAATGTGTACACGTCACTTTTACGTTGCGAAGGGAAACATGCCCGCCTATACAAATCAACACCGAGACTATTCCGCAACATACTGTAGTCAAATATCTAGGCGTTCACCTTGATCGCGTTTAACATGGAAATCGCATATAGACGCAAAGTTGATGCAAATGAAATTAAAAGCAGCCCAAATGAATTGGCTTATGGGAAGAAATTCTATACTGAGCCTAGACTGTAAACTTCTACTATACAACGCGATCCTGAAACCAATATGGTCCTATGGAATCCAGCTATGGGGGCACTGCCTCAGCATCGAATGTAGAAAAAATTCAAAGGCGACAAAATAAAATTCTACGTACAATAACTGCAGCCCCCTGGTATGTCAGACACCATAGAATTCATATAGATCTAGACGTTGCGCTGGTAAAGACAGTATTTTCGAAACACGCGAAAAAATACATTAAAAAACTTGAGTTGCATCCCAACTCACTTGCGCGCAATATTCTAGAATATAGAGGCCACACCCGGCTTAGGAGGAGGGACACTCTTTCTATCAGCCGTACACGAGAGATGTAAAACAACAAAAATCAACCGTTGTAACTAAAATTTATGTTTAGCATTGGCTAAACATATTTATTTATTTATTTTTTTTTTTTTTTGATTTAAGATTTGAAAAACTTATTGATGTTTCAATCTATTATTGAAGATTCAATAAATAATATACATATATGTCAAAAAAAAAAAAAAAAAAAAAAAAAACTTGTCTTGCAATATAAATATCAAATGAGAAACACAATTACTGTTTCAGAACCAAAAATTTATAAGTAATTAACATATGTACCTGGAATGTCTGAAAGAGTAGAAAAATCTAATATTTTTGATAGCAATAAATATAGAATGGCACATAAAATGTATAATACTACTAACAAATTATATAGCAGAACGCGATCCTGAAACCAATATGGTTCTATGGAATCCAGTAATGTATACAAAGTATACAAAAAAAATCCTTTAAATAATAAGTAACACTAATAATCAAAACAATGATGTACATACATATATATATAGATATGAATGTTAAACTATAATTTAACCAATTACAAATTCATTACAATAAAATGTGTAATAATATGATTCGGTACCTTTTAAATAATATCGTACTATTTCCAAACAATCACAAATATTGTAAACATTTGGAACTTCCATCAACGTTTGGAACAACTGTTTTGTATATTATTTATAATTTTGAAAGTGATAAAAAGTTGCAATGGACGACAAGAAATTAATACTACTGGTGCAGGAAAATGAACAACAAGTATTCTCCGGGGCACAAGATTTCGAAGAAGAACAGAAAAATATGATTTAATGCTTAATAAGAATTTTTGTTCTTTTTATGTATGTATGTACATATGCATGTATGCACATGCATGTGCCACGTGACACGTTTTTAACTATAAAAACGTTGGCTCTTACATTGCATCAACATTTAGCTAACATCTACGATTTCAACCGTCGGCTAAATAGGCCTTTACTCGCACTGGCGTTACATAACGAAGTAAAGTAAGGCGCAAGGCGAATTTGAATGAATTTGCCTTGGTCCTGCACAAGGCGAATTTATATATGGTGGGAGCCAGAGTAAAACAAATACAACACGAAAAACAACAGGCATTTTGTTTGTGTAAATTTCCAAACGATTGTCAATTTGTTTTGTAAAGAAAGTGAGAAATAAAGAAATGAAATTATGTATTAGTGCTCCCATCTATAAGGCCATATCCAAAAACTGGGGATATTTTTTTTGTAGTTGGGATTAAAAAATGTACTCTATACATACAACTTTTGCAATGTTCATAAAAACATAAAAAGTTAAATAATTTGAAATATGTACATGTTTTAACACAAAATGTCCATTAAATTTTTTTTTGTAAAACAAATCAAATTTATATTGATTTTTAATGAATACTTCAGCTAGCATCTAAATGTTACATACCTCTCTATATCCTTTGAAAAATTTGCGTCGATTAAATTTAGAAATATTTTGAATGCTATTGCATAACAAATAAATAGTTTACAAACAAACATAAACTACGTAATTCTCTTTTTTTGGTATATATGTATGTATGTACATATTTCTTATATAAAAAATACATACATATATTTAATCGGATACTCAATTCATCTTTTAAAATTCCACATCAAAATGTTTTTGTTTTGAAGATTTCGATGTCCTAAGTATTTAGATACATATGTACATATATGTAAGTTGTGTGTATTGAGTTAACCCTAATAGGAATTTTTTTTTTTTTGACTAAAAAATATTATTTTAGTAAACAATATAAATTTCTAACAAAGTCAATATTCTTCATACCTATTATTGAATTTGTTTTCAAAAAACAAATTTGGGGATCTTAGGAGATAATGGAATGAAAGTGTAGAATAAAAATTAAAAAAGGTAACACAGAAACAAATAAAATTTTCTATTTACATACAATTTGTTTTTATTAATTAATTTATATCAATTGCATAAAATTAAATGCATGAGGCCAAGTGCAAGGCTCATGAACGATAAATTACATTTAAGCACTAATTTAAAATATATCATCAGTCATTCTATCCACGGGGACCCTGCGTTTCAGTGACTTCTGGTGGCCTTGAAATACAAAGATTTAGTTTGTGATTCTTCAGAATGTTTCCAATTATATAAATCTTACCTGAACTTTTAATTCCATATACTTTTTCGCTTTTTCACGTTTGCTTCCTTTTTTCACAATTATTTTCTTTTTTGCATACACTTTTTTTTTAACTCATATAAAAATTTTAATTTACAAAAAATATCAAATTTGTTTGTAAACAAAGAATTTAATAGAAAAGGAAATACTACAAAATTTGACAATCGTTTGGAAATGGCGAATTTTTGAATTCGCCATTGCTCCCACCTTGTACAAATTTTGTAAAAATTTTTAAAAATTTTTTTTTCTCACACTGAACCAAAAGTTATGTTGAATTTGCTTTTGTGTCACCACCAAAATTTAAAAAAAAAGGCGCACCACGCACCAACTCAAAAAGATGTCGCACAAAATATTTAAAAAACCACTCAAAATGGTGCCAAACGGACCAAGTTGACAAATCTTTAAAATTTTTTGTATTTGTGAAACAACATTTCTTCTGTAGATATAGAAAGGCTATTGACTGAAAAACGGAGAGCGCGACGAGAATGGCAACGTTACAGATCCCCCCAGCTAAAGTTAAGGCTAAAGGAATGCACCAAACAGCTCAGAAAAGTTTTACAAACACAAAAAACAGCTTCGCTGCAAAAATTTCTTCAAGAACTCGATGCAACACCACAAACAGATTATTCGCTATGGCGTGCAGCCAGAGGACTTAAAAGGCCAGTGATTTGCAAACCTCCGTTACGAGATTCGAATGGTGACTGGGCAAGAACTGATGCTGAAAAAGGTGCTCTTTTTGTTAAGCACTTAGAAAATGTATTTACACCGAATATTTCTACTGATATTGTTGAACTGCCACCAGTCATCTCTTTACCAGAAATACCGTTAAGATTTAACATTGTGGAGATTGAAAAGGCCATCACTAGTCTTAACACCAAAAAAGCCCCAGGTGTCGACAAAATAAGCAACAAAATGCTTCAACAACTGCCTTATATTGCAAAAAGAATTATACTATTCATTTTTAATAGTATTCTACGGTTGCAATACTATCCTGCAGAATGGAAGGTTTCGATGATTATTATGATACCAAAGCCCGCCAAGGATCATACGAAGGTTGAATCCTATCGGCCTATTAGCTTATTGCCCAACATTTCAAAACTATTTGAAAAGCTGTATATGAGCAAGCTGATGCCTATAGTGACTAGAAGTGGATGCATTCCAGATCATCAATTCGGTTTTCGCAGACGACATAGCACAATTGAACAAACTCACAGACTTGTGAATGTTATCAGAGACACTTTCGAAAAGAAGAAATATTGCTCTGCGCTCTTTATAGATGTTTCTCAAGCTTTCGATAAAGTATGGCACGAAGGTCTTACACATAAATTAACATAAAATCTACCCGCAAACATTGTTAGGCTTTTAATAAGCTATTTAATTGAACGAAAATTTGTAGTTAGGGAAGGCAATTTTTTAAGCCCACCGCAGTCGATCGAAGCCGGAGTTCCCCAAGGCAGTATCTTCGGTCCATTACTTTATTTAATATATGCCTCTGACTTACCGTTAAGCAGTAACATTCATACATCAACATTTGCCGATGATACAGCTTTTCTAAGCGTTCACGAAAATCCTGTGGAAGCTTCCCGCAATTTACAAGGGTATATATCCAAATTGCAAAATTGGCACAAACAATGGCGTATTAAAGTTAACGAGCAGAAATGTGTGCACGTAACTTTTACGTTGCGCAAGGAAACATGCCCGCCTATAAAAATTAACACCGAGACCATACCGCAACACACTGTTGTCAAATATCTAGGCGTTCATCTTGATCGTCGTTTAACATGGAAATCGCATATAGACGCCAAGTTAATACAAATGAAATTAAAAGCAGCCCAAATGAATTGGCTTATTGGAAGAAATTCTATAATAAGCCTAGACTGTAAACTACTATTATACAACGCGATCCTGAAACCAATATGGTTCTATGGAATCCAGTTATGGGGCACTGCCTCAGCATCAAATGTCGAAAAAATTCAAAGGCGACAAAATAAAATCCTACGTACAATTACAGCAGCTCCCTGGTATGTCAGAAATCATCGGATTCATAAAGATCTAGATGTTCCGTTGGTGAAGACAGTATTTTCAATAAACGCTAAAAAATATATAAAAAACTTGAGGTGCACCCAAATGTACTTGCGCGCAATATTTTAAATTATAGAGGCCACACCCGGCTGAAAAGGAGGGAAACTCTTTTTCTCAGCCGTACACGAGAGATGTAAAACAACATAAATTAACCGTTGAAATTAAAAATTTTGTTTAGCATTGGCTAAACTTATATGTAATATTTTTTAGATTTAAGATTTGAAAAACTTATTGATAATTTAATTTACAATTGAAGATTCAATAAATAATAAAATTTATCAAAAAAAAAAAAAAAAAAAAAAATTTGTGAAACCGACGGCGTTTGATAGAAAATCGAAAAATTTAGATTTTTGGCATAGTTGTTGCCACTTGTTATTGTGTGTGGATTGTTATCTCATCAATCCGTAACGAATTTTCATTAAAATTTTATTTTCGCTGTGCGCAGTTAAAAAATGTCGGAATTAAAAGCAAAAAAAAACGGAATATATGACTGATGAAAAACAGAAATTATAGAGCTTTTTTTATATTGCATTTCATAAAAATTATTGCGTGGTGGGGAAACAAGCTCCTTAATTTCAAGTCTCAAGCACGCGTACACGAAATTGAAGGCAAGCATTTTGATCGTGTTGTGACGCCTTAAGCAGACGTTATTAATTGGGCCATGGACCAATGCATGGAGAATTTTGACAGTTTAGGTGATAAATTCGCTTTTTACACAAACAAAATGCCTGTATTTTTTCTTAGTGTTGTATTGTTGTAGCCGTGAATATACCTTGTTTATTTTATCATGATTGGATCAACAGCAAATCACAATTACAATATAGTTTGTGGCAAAACACTCTAGAAAAACCATAGACTATATATTGTGTGAGAAAAACCTACGATTGAAATAAAGTTTACTTAAAATATATATGCGATACGAATTGGCAGTACTACGAAAAATCATTTGGTGTTTTTAATTAAATTTGGTTATTAAGGTATATTGATCTGTTAAAGATTTAGTTTTCAATATGTTTATGGATATACTTATGTACATAAGTATGTACATACTTGTGAGAATTTGTATTCTAAACATTTCGTTATAAAGTTTGTACAACAATGGTTTGCTTTTAATCAGTAAGCATTGCCACTTAGTGAAACGACAATGAACTTTTTTAATAGTACATGTAATCAAGTATAAATATTAATGGAATAAAATAAAGCTAATGAGTGCATGTACATACATAAACATATACTAGATAGGTATGTATGTATGTAGTATACGGATGTGCATGTGAGGCAGTGGCCAGAGATTTGCCCCGTGGAAATTTTGTCGCCGTCGGCTGGCTCGAAAAAGAGGTTGGCGGCGGCTTAAATTCAACAGAAAGCACACAAACATATGTGTTTTTTGATCGTCTCCAGCAAAGTAAATTTGGCATAAATCTAGTTTAGTGACGCAGCTCCAAATGAAAAAAAAAATTACATAGGGCGATAGAAAATCGAGAAATAAGACGAAAATTTAATGTGGTAACTTTCTCGCAAACGCATAGTTTTCGAGTTATTGGCCTCTGAAGTTTGTATATATGTATATGTGCGATTTCCCTTTGCATTTCCCAACGTATAAGGCCAATTTTGGTATCATTTGAAAGCTTTTGACTAGATCTATATGAATTTGCAAATTTTCTATTTAAATTTTAAAATCTTTAGGTGTCAAAGCAGTTTTTTACATTGTCTGCATCGCCGGCCTTCGGCCGGGCTTAATGATTTTCTCCACCATGGTAGAGGTGTGTAGCTCCTGAACGAACTAGTTCAACTGAACGATTCACACAAGTGAGCTAAATGAGCCGCTCACCTTATACTAAGTTCACACTTGTGTTTTTAAACGTGTTTAATACTATGTTCACACTTATGTGTTTAACGTCTCATTCGTGTTTAAGAGCTTAAACACTTCGATTTTGATATGTTTTACCATACATTGACTTGTTTTGTTAAACATCTCAAATGACAAGTTTTAGATTTAAACATCTCGCTAAACACGCAAAAGGCAGGGTTACAAATATATTTGGAGTATGTTCAGTGGGTTTTTTGACAACTCTGTAATGTTTGTATTGCTATTAAATGGCGCCACGTCAAAAATTTTTCACCAACTCTGTCATTTTTCCATGCTGTTATATGACGTCACATCAAAAAAATAAAAATTCCATATGCATATAACATATATTTCACCTTTTAATAGGCTAGCAATTTTACTAATTTTATGAGAAAGAAAATAATAATATAAATAATAGTTTTTTACTGATATTTCTTTCCAGTTGTAATATAATATTAGTTTCTCAAACTCGCAATATTACAAAAACACAATAATCAGCTGACGAAACGTTAATCTTAAACATCTCAAATGTAATGTGAACGGTTGTGTTTAGATTCTAAAACATTTGCCTTAAACACGTTTAAAAATACAAGTGTGAACTTAGTATAAGGCAAATGTTTTAGAATCTAAACACAACCGTTCACATTAAATTTGAGATGTTTAAGGTTAACGTTTCGTCAGCTGATTATTGTGTTTTTGTAATATTGCGCGTTTGAGAAACTAATATTATATTACAACTGGAAAGAAATATCAGTAAAAAACTATTATTTATATTATTATTTTCTTTCTCATGAAATTAGTAAAATTGCTAGCCTATTAAAAGGTGAAATATATGTTATATGCAAATGGAATTTTTATTTTTTTGATGTGACGTCATATAATAGCATGGCAAAATGACAGAGTTGGTGAAAAATTTTTGACGTGGCGGCATTTAATAGCAATACAAACATTACAGAATTGTCAAAAAACGCTCTGAACATACTCTAATTATATTTGTAACCCTGCCTTTTGCGTGTTTAGCGAGATGTTTAAATCTAAAACTTGTCATTTGAGATGTTTAACAAAACAAGTCAATGTATGGTAAAACATATCAAAATCGAAGTGTTTAAGCTCTTAAACACGAATGAGACGTTAAACACATAAGTGTGAACATAGTATTACTGAGCGTTTTTAGCTCAGTAAGTGAGCGCTCTTTACAATCAATCAATTCAATTTCATGTATTATGACAATTGGATTTTACGTACCCTAAAGAGCTTTTATTTCGTATGGAATATGACATTTGGCACAATACAATACTTTTGCGATAGTATCTACAGTATTGTATTAAATAAGGGTTGATTTTGATAGCCAGCGTTGCCAAATAAGCTAATTTATCTTTACTTTATAGTTTTTCTAAGCATTGATCAATTTTGAAATAATTTATTTAAAACATTAACAGTGTTATTCACAAACGTTTTATTAGAGGCTAATAAGCAAAAAGCGCTAAAGTAGTATTCACAAACGTTTAATAGCACTATGACGCGGTTATTACACGCTAATAAACTCGAAAATTTTATTGTAGGCATCACGCTACTTTAGCCGTTTAATAAGTTGACTTTTGCATTTTTTAAAGTAAAAAAATTACTTTTATATAAATTTTGCTTTCAAGTTTTGTTTCAATTTTTCATTCAAGTAAAACTCCAGTCAGACGTTCAAGTTTTTATTCAATTCTCTTTCAAGAAATTTACACAAACTGCTAGTCAAAATTCACAAAAATTGAAGGCTGTGACGTAGGCTGCACGCAATTTGCTTTCAAGAACACAAATATTATGGCGGCAGAATATATGTACTTATGTATGTATATGAAAACTAACGAGAGTTTATAATCAAATGGCAATCAGCTGCTTTCTTGAAAGCAATTTGAAACACTCAATTGAACGAAAATTTGAAAGCAAATTTTCAGCAAATTTTAAAAGTGTGAGTGTATTGGTAAAAAAATGAGAGAGGATTGAATCTTGAAACAAAAATTAAATGAAAACTTGATCGTGTGACACCTATGTTAGGCTATGTCTTAATAAAAAATATATAAAATTACTGTATTTTGGAGCTTATTTTTATATAACTAAAATTAAGTTGTTTTCCAAATTAGTTGTTTAAAAATAAAAACGTTATGGCAACGCTGATATAGCAGAAACATATTTTGTTTTCGCTTCGGCCGGGCTTAGTGATTTTCTCCACCATGGTATATCCCGACACGGCGATATATAGAATAGATTTTCAGCATATTGGAAATAAATGTATTCATTTTATGAAAAAAAAGTAAAGCTACGAAAAATTAAATATAGTTCATGGTAACAATATGTATAAATGTACTTAAGTTTTCTAAAGCTAAGATCCCATTATCGGCGCAATGCACCAATTTTCGTCGCAATTCATGTGCCGATAGTGTGACCGCACACAATTTTTCAAAATGCGACAATCTGCGCCGAAGTTGTGCTGAGTATGAGTACAATCAAAATCAACCTTGATGCGCCGATAATGTGAACCCACTATTGCACAATGTTAAGCAATCAATTTGTAAAAAATGCGCCGATTTTTGTCGGCCACTCGTGCGCCGATCAAAGTCGACAATCAGTGGCGATACATGGGATGGAAAAACGAATTTTGAAATTTCACCACCTGGCTTTTAAAACTAATTTTTTTTGAACTTATTTATACCAAAAATAATTTGTTTTATCTTGTATTCATATATATCTTAATGTTTTATTTGCGCACTAGGTCTTTTTGTTTTAATATATATATATATATATATATATTTATACCTGTTTTCGAAATTTCGCTTAAAGCCTACGTGACTATTTTCGTCTTAATTCGCCCCTTGTCTTTGTGCGCCACTTACTCTAGGTCTTCACCTAACATGAAATGCTGTCATAACTTGAAATTAAAAATTTCTTTTCAAATACCTATTTGTGGTGGGGTACACAAACTTATTACTTTTCATTATTTTTAGTTCGTTGCCGCGTCAAGTAATGAGGGTTTTTTATAGCTTATTTTAATTTCCACGTTTTTTTTTTTAATTATTAATTTTGGCTACACTTTTTTCACTTCCTTCTGCAGTAGAATTTTCCAAAATGCTACAACAAAAAAGCCGTCCGTCAAGCTAAAACGTCAAATAAGCCGTCCGTCAAGCTAAAACGTCAAATTATGTTATAAAAGCGCTTTCCAAACAAACCTTATAACAGCTGACATGAGCTGTCAAAAACAAACATTAACTTGAAGTATACTCGAATGTTAAAGAACATAAATAAATGCCTCTAAATGTTGTACATATGCTTTTAAAAATATTAAAATTTTAATCTATATATATATAAAATACAAAAAATGTTTGTACCCATGTTCGCTATAGACTCGGAAACTATCCAACCGATTTGACCCAAACTGGTGTCATTCAAAAGGGAATTTATAGAGGATGGTTTTAGGCTTTTAATATTTCAAGTGGGCGTAGCCCCTCCCACATAAATTGAATAACATCATATATCTTGACTATTGTGATAGCAAGAGTTTTGAAACATTGCAATAGTTCATATGTTACTAATGTGAGTAATCAGGACAAAAATGGGCGTTATCGGACAAGTAGGCGTGGAAGCTCCCATATAACCCAAAAATTGAAATCGCCATATTTTGGGCATTTTTTGACCTACGCCGATGATATTTGGTACATATACTATTGACATAATTAGGAATACGTACTAGGAGAAAAGTGAGTGGGACCACGCCCCTTTATAGGAAAATAAAAAATCTTAATATAGTCTTAACTATTGGACCGATGGTCATTAAATTTTCGCAATAGGATATATAAATACTTTTAATTTTATTTTATAACGAGGGGGGTAGCGAAGTACACCGGGATCAGCTAGTTTACAATATATATCAAAATTGTTTGTAAACAAAGATTACAAATAAAACAGAATTTGGCATTAATTTGTACAAAGCGAATTTTTGAATTCGCCCTTGCTCCAACCTTGTTTTAATTCGCCTTGATTTGCAATGTTGTACCGATTTTGCCATCCCTGCAGCTATATTCTGTAAAGCTAGATTTACACGATTGAAGGTATTTTGAAGTCTTATCAAAATTTTGAAAATTAATTTTCATGTTCTATTTACACGTTTCAAAAATTTGATCAAAATAATCTTTCAATATATATCAAAATCTTTTGATAAAAATTTGATCAAAATTTGTTGAAGTTAATTTACACTATTGGTAAACTTTTTATATTGAAAATATTTCATACAATACTCAGAGAGTATATGTATGTATATACTCTCAGAGAGTATTTGTATGGTGCTTGTTCTTCTTTTGTATATCAATACAAGATTGAAGCCGATACAATATACACTAGGTGTTCACAAACAAAAGCGTATTTCATACAAGAAATGGCAATACAGGCATATTTATTAAAAATTAATTAAAAACCCAATACATAAATCGAAATAAAAAGTTCAATTCATTTATTTGGCAACTTAAAATAATCACATTCTGTTTCTATGTATGTATGTATATAAAAAATAAAATTAAAATATTAAAAAGAAATCACATTCTGTTCACATATACATACATACATATGTACATAAAATATTGAATCAAAAGAATGAACATGCTGTCAAATTATTTATAGTTATCAATATTGCCAGATGCGATTTTGATGCTTATTTACACGGCATCAATAAAATCTTCAAAAGTTTTGGTCAAAAAGTTTTGATCAATAAATTTTGAAGAAATTTTGCTGTTTACACGAGTTTGAAGCATTTTGAAGAAAATATCAATCGTGTAAATCTAGCTTTATTGTTTTTATTGTTAATATAAAGTATAGAGTACAATTAATAAAAAAAAAACGTCAATTAGATTTTTATTAGCTTTGGCAGTTAAATTCGACTTGAAAATACATCAAATGGATGCTGTAACCGCATTTTTAGCCGGAACTCTAAATGAAGAGGAAGATGGAACAACCTGAAATGTTTGATGATGGTTCTCGTAAAGTATGTAAATTGAAGAAATCAATTTATGGCCTCAAGCAATCTGGAAGAGTATGGAACCAGACCATTAACAAAGTTTTGCTTGAAATGGGACAAACGAGAAGTGAAGTTGATCAATGAATTTAATACAAAGTGACCAAAACCCAAATAATATTGTTGCTTTATATGTTGATGACATATTAATTTTTTTTTTCAAATAATTTGGAATGTATCAAAGCACTTAAGAATATACTTTCATCTAAATTTAAAATGAATGATATAGGTGAAGTATCATCTTTTCTTGGTATGAAGATAACTCGTAAGAAAGATGCAATAAAAATTGATCAGTCAAAATACATATCAGATGTTTTATATCGATTTGGTATGAATGATTGCAATCCAGTTTCAACACCTATTGATTACAATCAAAAGTTGACTGCAAATATGTCTCCTACAGATGAAAACAGTAAGCAGATGATGTCGAAGGACCATATATGGAAGCTATAGGATGCTTGTTATTTGCTGCACAAATCTCAAGACCAGATATATGCTACGCGGTAAATCTTTTAAGTACATTTTGTTCGAATCCTGGAAAACCTCATTGGGAATCCGTTAAGAGAGTATTTAGATACCTAAAAGGAACAATAGATAAAGGAATAGTATATAAAAAATGAGCAGACGATGAAATAAAAGGTTTTTGTGATGCTGATTGGGCTGGAAACGTAGACGATCGTAAATCAACAACTGGATATGTTTTTATTTTTCAATGTGGTGCATTATCGTGGGCTACTAAAAGGCAAAAAACAGTAGCTTTATCAACTACGGAATCAGAATTCATGTCGGAAACTGCTGCAATTCAAGAATCAATTTGGTTGAAACGTTTGGAAGCCGAAATAAATCCCGACTATAAACGAAGCATGACTATTTTTTGTGACAATAAAGGTGCTATTCAAACCGAACAAAGCATTTGGACATTAAAGCTAAATTCATTCAACAAAAAATTGAAGACAAGGAAATTGTATTGGAGTATCTTAATACAAATGAAATGATAGCTGACATTTTAACTAAGGCAGTAACCCCACAGAAGATGAAGTTCTTTGCAGACCATTTTGGTCTCATCTAAGATTTGTTTGTTTATATTTTTAATTTGAATTTTGAAATTTATTATTCTGGGAGAGTGTTGTAAATGAATTAGGAATGATAAATTTCACTTTACTATTGTTCTACTGACAATGTTTATTTTAATTATGTTTATAAAGTACATTGCTTTTATATTGTTGTTTACTGAAATTTACATTATAAGTCAGTTCTTAAATAAAACTCGAATTAACAAAAACCACCTAATTTTGTTTTTCTAAAGGCTTCAAATAGATAGTTTTATCTAATGAATAGATTTACAAGGACAATGTTTTGTCAAATATTCACACATAAAGTACACAAAAAACATTAGTGAAAAAGTTAAATAAATAAAATAAATGATAAATAAATAAATAAATAAAATAAATGAATTATAAGCATATGTTCAGCGCATATACTCGTACTTATTAGGTATAAATGGACTAGGTTACTCCTTTTGTTTATGTATTTAATACGATCATTTGCAGTCTGGAAGCATTTACTGGACACCGTAATAAATATATTTTCCCCGGAAGAGAATTTTCGAATAAATGCACCTGAAATATAGAAAATTTTAAATACACATATTTATTGAAAGAAACAACTTGATTTTATTCTACCCTTACTTCGAAAAGCGGAAGTCATCGTCATTGCCATTATGGAGACATTATTTTGTGCTCCTCTCGAAGAAAATTTTGCTGCAGGGCATTTTATGCAGCTATAGACACCTAAAACGAAAGATCGAGCGGGGGCATCGGAAATAAAGCTTCTTACACGTACGATAAAATCGGTTGTTTTATACATAATCCCCTCTTCTACCAAGCAGTTTAGTTCGGTGACAAACTCCCCTAGATACTCATTTACGTCTATGGGCTTACTATTTTCCACAAAAACACCAGCAACTAAAACCGATTCTGTTTTGTTAATATTTATCAATATCGGTCAAGCTTGAACTTTCGAGCTCTTAAAAAGAGGTAGGCCATCTATATTGATATTTAAATCTAAAGATGATTCGGTGAATATGATTTTTTCAAAGAAACACATATATTTTATTTATTTATTCCAAAAATATGTCGAAAGCTCATAGCACAGATACCCAGAGATGACAAAAAAAAATTGGACTTCGATCATATTTTATTTATCATAACCCGGCATCGTGAAAAAGAGACAACATTAGTGTGTTTGTTATGAAGATAAAAAAAAACGAAAAGCAAAAAAAAAGTTCAGTTTTTAGTGGAAAATGCTACATGAAAGCACGCTTAAATTTAATAAAATGTAATAATATTAAGTATTTACGGCATAAAATTCGAAAATAAAGTGATAAAACAATTTAATGTGTTCTTATATACTCACAGTGTTATTCACAAACGTTTTATTAGAGGCTTATAAGCAAAATGCGCTAAAGTAGTATTCACAAACGTTTAATAGCACTATGACGCGGTTATTATGTGTCTGCATGTACTTATATGCATTGTTCATGCGTACATAACTTAAATTCTACCTGCTCTTTGTAATATTAATGTAATACATCTTTTTTTCATGATTTTGTGCATAATTTGTCACATTTCCACCACAACACGATTAAAAATATTTCCAAATAAATAAAGCAAACAAATTAGTGGCGTGTAATCAATTGTAACGAACTCGGTATACTTTTGTAATAACTTATGAAAACACATTGCTAGCAATATCAATACAACACATATTAAAAAATTTTAATATTTTTTGAAATATTATAAGCAATACTCTATTACTCCAACTTGTTTAAATAAAATTTATATGACATTATTTTCACATTTTCAAACCATTAGAGACTACTTGACAATTGAAATGAAAGAATGTTGCTAACACAGAATCACAAAACTGAAAAAATCACACAATAGTTAATTTGGCTTTATTAAACGTTTGTGAATAATGTTTATTATTACCGGGTAATAACACAAAAACTGATTATTAACTAATCTGTACATTATCTCTATAATAAGAAGTTTTTATGAATAACACTGTCAGTATATTAAATTTATATACATACGTACATATATGCTGGAAATTTGCCAAATGGTGGTGGTTTTTAACTTACATACACACATGCATACATACATACTTGATAAATTCTGATATTTTGCAGATATTATAGTGATAAAATACAAACGATAAGTGAAAACCAACTTATATTAATTAATTAATAATATTTTTAATGTGAATTAGAGAAATATATGGATATATAATTAGTTTTGCGATTTATAATTTTAATTTGGATAGAAAGACAGCACAAAGAAAAAAACCAAAACCCGCGATTGTATGAGTGTATACAAACAAGTATGCAAAATCTTCCGTCTCGTGTCATCTCTGGTTATCTGTGCCCATAGGGCCAAATTGACTAGTCAATAAAATTATATAAAAAAATTCGTATATAAATATATTTGTGTAATATAATCCAGTGAAATGTATGATGGTTGGTTGGTTTACGTGGCTGCCTGCTACGCGCAAGCATTCAAGTAGAATCAATGAGATTCAGTTTTGACAGACCACTCCACTCGTCAGTGTCAACCTGATTTAGGTCCGAATCCAGGCCTTAGATTCGGAGTAAGATTCTAGATCCATCCCGTCGAATTAAGGTATCTAATGAGGTCACCTAGACCTATTTTTAATACCTCCGAGAGATCGTCTATTATGCTGTTGCCTAGAAATTTGTGTCTCGAATGGTGTAAGGCCGGGCATTCGCAAAGAAAGTGAAAGACTGTTTCCTCTTTGCTTTGATCTCGGCAACTACGGAGAACGCATTGTAGGAAAGGCCCATCCTGTTAGCGTGTCTCCCGATAACCCAGTGCCCCGTCAATACTGCGACGAGCCTCGAGATGTCCCTGCGGTTTCTGTTAATTAGTTGTGTTGTGCGCTTAACGTTGTAGCAAGGCCACGTTTTCTTAGCCACCTTGCACGTGCTCAACCTGCGCCACCTATCTTCAGCTTTCTGCCTGAAATGGTTGAGAATGAGATTTCTAATACTGCCAAATGGCATGGCTACCGATTCAGCAATGGAGACGTCCATGGCAGATCCAGCCCTGGCCAGTTCCTCCGCCTTGGAAGTTGCTATGTGCGGGAACCCAGATGAGGGTAACGTCAGTCTGACTACCTAGTCTGGATAAAAAGTCCTTGCACTGGCTAACTAAGGTAGAAAAAGTAGTGTGTGACCTTAGAGACAGATGTGCCGCTTGGCTATCGACAAAGATGCCGACTCTTCCTTGGACACCCCTGTCAATCAAAACCCTACACGCCTCCCTTATGGTTAATATTTCCGCCTGAAATACACTAGCTTCATCAGGAAGTCGGAGTAAGAGTTTTATTCCAAGGTCATTCGAGAATACTCCAGAGCCCACACCGCAGATCATTCTTGATCCATCAGTATACGTCCTGAAGTTAAAGTCTTTTTCTATGTTTCCCCCCTTCCACTCCCGTCTGGATGGAATAAGAACTTTGAACGTACTGTCAAAGTCCAGATGAGGTACCATGTAATCGGTGGGTTTCCTCAGTGTCGGTGGTAGCTGATCTAGGATTTTAGCATGGCCATAGGTCCTTGATCTCCACCTCCCAGATGCCGCTAGTCTTGCCGCACTGCTTGAGGATGCCGCCAATACATGAAGGTCGATCGGAATTAGGTTTAGCATAGCATTCAGACCCTCTGAAGGACTAGTACGTAAACATCCAGTAATCCCGATGCAAGCAGATCTCTGTATTCTGTATATTTGGTCTACCACATATTTCTTATTTGTGGCGGGCCACCATATTACCGATCCGTAAGTTAATATGGGACGTACAATTGCTGTGTACATCCATTTAAGCATGTTAGGGGTTAGGACCCATTTGCAACCAAACATCCTCCGACAGGAGTAATAGGCAACTGTGGCCTTTTTGACCCTGTGTTGCACATTTTGTTTCCACAATAGTTTTGTGTCCAGGATGACTCCTAGATATTTTGCATTGTCCGATAGAGACAGTTCCGGATTATGTAGCCGAGGGAGTCTAAAGCTCTGGACTATGGTCTTAGTAGTAAAAAGTACCAGCTCCGTCTTGCTAGGGTTCACACCTAGACCACAACCTGCAGCCCATTTGCTGAGTGTAGCCAAGGCACTGGACATGATATCGCTTATCACGTCCGTGAACATCCCTGATACCATTATTACTACATCGTCCGCATAAGCCACAGCTTTCACTCTCGCAGTGTCCATTCTGAGAAGAATTGTGTTAACAACGAGAAGCCATAACAGTGGAGAGATCACCCCGCCCTGTGGTGTTCCTCTGCATGCCCATTTTGACTTCTCTAGTAGGCATGCTGACTTTCTGAGAGAGTTGACGACCCAACAAGTCGATGTCTAATGCCTGAAGTCTTTTGCATTCTCGTGACTTCTCTTACCAATCTTGGGAATGAAAACTACTGTGACCTTCCTCCAGTTGGTTGGAACGTAGTTTAGAGAGAGACAAAGTTTGTAGAACCTAAAAAGCCAGGGTATAATAGAGCTTTTCGCGCTCTGTAACATCATTGGCGTAATGCCATCAGGACCCGGCGATTTAAATGGAGAAAAACTGTCGATTGCCCATGAGATTCTCTTCGGGGATAAAATATTCTCATTGACAGCATATTGTTGCCCACTAGATGAACTGTCTGACCTAGTCGTGTCCGTACAGCCCGGGAAGTGGGTGTTAAGGAGGATGTCTAGTGACTCTGCAGAGGAGTCTGACCAGGAGCCGTCCGCCCTTTTGACGAAGGTTGGACAGGAATGGCTCATGGACAGAGCCCTACTAAGCCTTGCAGAGTCTCTAGTGTTATCTATTGACTCACAGAAATTCCTCCATGACTTTCTTTTGGCGATTTTTATAGCTTTTTTATACGCTGCTAACCTTTCGCGATATGGTTGCCAGATTTTGTTCTCGTAGCAAGTGTTGAAGGCTCTGCGTACCTCCTTGCGTAGCTTAGAGAGTTCCGAGCTCCACCATGGAGGGTAACTCTTCTTAGCTTTCGTTAAGGGGCAGGAAATCTCGAAGGCTTTGCTAATAGCCTTGTTGAAGACCTCCACATTGTGTTCAAGTCCAATCGTATTGTCGATTTCTGGAACTCTTTAGTTTTTGTTTCAAAATCCCGTTGAACCTGTTCCAATCGGTTCTCCTCGGGTTTCTACAGCATTGTTTTTCTTTGTTTTGTAATATGACCTTAAAGAGTATCCAATTGTGATCGGAGAAGGATCTCTTATTGGATACCCTCCACTTGTCAATTGAAAGCTTGAATTTGTCAATAATGAGAGTAATGTCGAGAACCTCTTCCCACCCACTAAATCGATCCGAACTCGGAACGATTAAAGTCGGCGAAGTGCCGCAATTACATATAGTTAGTTTATTAAGGTTAATGAAATCTAAGATATGCTCACCTCTGTCATTGATCTCACTGCTACCCCATATTGTATGCCTGGCATTGGCATCACAACAGAGGATGATTTCTTCATTGGCGCCAATAGATGACACGACAGCTTTCGCTTCGGCTGGCGGTACTTCCTTGTCGTGTGCCATATAGCATGATGCGATAAAGAAGCTCTTACCATCTAACAACTCGACCCTCGCAACTCTAAGGTCCTCTGAGCTAAACTGAGTACAAAGAAAAATATTAATATGTTTTGTGGCTATTAGACATGATCTTGGCTTACCATTTCCTTTAGCATATAGTACGTTGCACAGGGACCTCGGGAACCCCTTAACCTCGGAGTTTGCTACCCACGGCTCCTGTACCGCGCAGATATCGAGGTTCTCTTCGGCTAGGAGAACCTTTAGGTTGTCTGTTGCACACTTCGAGTGCTTGAGGTTTATTTGAACAACCTTTATCGCCATTGCGGAGTGTTCTTCGTTTTCTTTATTGCGGTTCTGACAGCTGCATTCCAACCAGAAGGTTGTTTGCAGCCTCGACAGCGTCGCCTTCAGAACCGCTTGGGCGCAACACCTTGACCTTGGCGTCTCTCACCCCGAAGAACAATTTGGAGCCCGCTTTCTCTAGCGCCATTGCTCCTTGCTCCGTTATGGACAGCATTAGGCAAATACCACTGCTGCGTGGTCCTCGGTGCGGATAACTGACCAGTCATAAATTGGAATGCTGGGGTTCTGAAGCTTCAGACACTCCAGCATTCTGCCACCGTTCTTGCCCAATTGAGGTAACCAAACTCTTGCACGCGATCTCATCGGAATTTCCTCCGCAGGGATGAGCTTAAGGCTTAGCCCATCCCAAGTATCACTAATCTTAGCGATACTAACGCTGAGGAACTCCTTTGAGAACGCGTCCAAGCACTTGATTACCTTGTAACCCCGGTGTATCTCACTGGAGTCGAAGCGAGGTGCCGGCTTATCCTTATTGGTGAGGACGTAGTCCATTACGAGCTCAGCCACTTTGGATTCGACGGCACCCCACTCCGCTGTTACAGGGATTAATCTGCCATTTTTATGGTTCGCCAGAGCTACCTTGACTACCTCGTTAAAGGGTCTTCGGATGGATGACGACGTAAGTTGTTGAGGAGAAGACCCCTTTGGTGCGACCTTCCTTTTTTTGGGTGACTGACCGCTTTCTGTCTGAGAGCGGTTTCTTTTGGAGCTTTGTACTTCTTGCTGGGAGAGCGGTGCCTTTTTGGACGTACTTGGTAGCGAATCCATAAACTTATGGTATTCGTCTACCACGGCCTGGTACCTCACCTTGTCCCCAGCATCAAGCTCATGCGTAACTCCATTCGCTTCATTCTTGGCAATCTTGTCTAGAATGAAGACGGCTTTGGAGTAACGGGACTTAAGGAGGTCTTTCTGACTCCTTTTCTTAGGTTTGCCCTTTGGGCGGTTGTCAGGCTCGACTATGGGTGTTGGGCTTTTGAGGGTTTTGGTGTTTAGTTGTGCAGATATAGGGGTACTTTAGATTTTACCCTCACCATCCGAGAGGCCGACTACTGTCTCCTGGCTGGAGGCAAGAAGGTCGTCCTCTGAAGAGATGTCTTCCCTTCTCTGTTGTTTTTCTTTTTTGTTGTTAAAATTTTTAGACGAATTCATATGTTGGTCCCACGAGTAGGCCAGTAAGGGGAGAGACCATCCACGCAGTGACGGCGTGCGTGAACTAGACAAAGTAATTACAACCGGTCCGTCTCCTGGCACCGGAGGGGAGTTGTTAGGGACTAGTCCTCTTTAACCACTAACTAGCCATTCAGGTCCTCGGCACAGCTACCTTCCACCTTGACCTTACAAGTGGGGGAGTGAAGGGATAATTGGGAGAGGGATAGAGGTTGATGAAGGAGATTGTCAGGAAATGGGAAATAGGAAAGAGGAGTGGTTAGCCTTTTTATTTCCATATTCCAAGACAGGTCCTGTTTGTGCAGAAGCGTGGACAGAGCCTGGATTGGAATAGAAAACACAGCCGACACTTAAGCCACCACATCGCGACAAGATAGTTAACCAGGTGGCGGGAAATGTATGATATTTAACAACATTTATAATTAAAATACTTATTTTTAGGCTTAAAGTATATTATTAAATGATATTAAGAAATAAAGGAAAAAAATCCCCTTGATTTTTACTCTTTTTCCCCCTGTCTTCATACACATACTCAATAAAAAAAAGGTCCATACTTGGTTGAAAAGAAATTTTACTATAAGCGAAATCAGAAAACCTCATACCGTGAATACCTTTCGCAGTAAAGTTTAGTAAAACAAGAAAACTTAGTGCATTACAAGTGCGAAAGACATATTTTTTTAAATGCAGATACCGAGTGGTTGAATCGGCGATCTTGGTATGCTATAACCGCATTCCATAATCGTGAGATCTTAACTATATAGGATAACTCCAACATCAACGAAACATGTGCCGTGTAAACCATAGAATGTGTTCTACTAGAAGTACCAAAATGAAATTTTTCAGCCAGATAGGAAGGACATCATATTTAACAGTTTTATAGAAAAACAGCATCTGTCTTAGCTTGACGTATTGATCAAACCCACAGCCTAACAAGTTTATTTGCTGGTGAGAAACATGTTCCCTAAACTTGATTTTAAAAATATAACGAATGACTCTATTAAAACAAATTCTCAGTCTTTCCATGTTTAAAGCTGACGTACAGGAAAAAATCTCAATACCATAATTGAACAACGGAAGGCATAAGGACATAGCGACTCGACGTCTTACTGTAAGTGGGAAAAAGTAAGCAATATTATATAGTCTTCGTAATGTCCAAGCTGTACGTGAAACAACAGAATTTATGTGATAATTAAATGATAGCTTGTCATCTACAACAACACCAAGAGTCTTATAGTGAGACACAGTTTCCAATAATTCTTTGTCAATTACAATATCTAATACAAGCGATTGCTTAGAAAATATCATTATTTTACATTTCGTCGGGTTTAACTGCAAAAAGTTTTCTCTGGGCCACCTTTCGACGCAAGCTAATTCACAGTTTATTCTTTCCTGAGCAGCATGAACAGTCAATGAGACACAAGATGCAAGAAGTTGGATATCATCAGCATAAGTATAAGCATCTAAGAAATTCAACACCCTAAAGACGTCATTCACATACAGAAGGAACAATAAAGGACCTAAAATGGAACCCTGGGGTACACCACGATAGACCGGAATAGTTGACGAGATTTCCCGACCTTCTTGGACGAATTGTTTACGCCCTGACAAAGATAACCAAATGAGCTTACTTCCACTGGAACGAAAACCGAATATCCGTACAAGCTTATTAAGTAGAATTTTGTGACTAATTGAATCACATGCCTTTCTAAAGTCAAGGAAGATCAGCACACTAGTCCTGGATTTATCATAATTATTTCTTATTTTTTCGGTGATATCCAAAAGAATACCCGTTGTACTATAGCTATTCCTGAATCCGGACTGGTTGGCATGAATTAAATTATTATTTCTTAACATTTGGTCCTTAACAAGTATTTCTAAGATCTTAGAGGAGACTGACAGAATACTAATAGGTCGAAAATTCGCACTTCAAGTAGGATTTTAAATTTTTGGAATCGGAATCTACCAACCTTCCAAATATCTGCAACGGTGGATGTTGTCAAAACATCATAATAAACGTCAACTGCTTTGATATCATGGCGAATATAACCCTTAGGAATTTTATTTGAATGTTGTGCGGGCCCACAGCTTGAGATTTTATTACAGAAACAGCCTTAAAAACATCACTTTCATTAACATTTCTAAATGTAAACCCTTCCACAACAGGAGTATTGACCAAACCGTCTTCTGCGAGGCTAGGCATTCTACAAAACTCGTTAAAATCATCCACATTGATTGGAGCCTGGCTAATTTGAGGCGAGTTGAGAGCTCCAATCTGTCGTAATTTATTCTACAATTTTCTATTATCACATGTTGAAAAAAATCTGAGGCTGAAGCTCCTTCGCACTTTTCGCATAATATATTTTAGTCTGTTTCTGTATCTGCAATAAGTTCTAAAGTTTTCGAGGGAACTATTTTCCCTATACGCACGATATGCTAAATCCCTCTCACATTTCGCACTACTGATACGATTGTCCCTAATCCAATGATGTTCAGCCCATACAACAATTGTTTGAAAAAAATTCATACACATTTGTTACGCTCTTTTAAAAACTCATTCATTCATCGTTGAGCAAGCGACGAAAACACATGCGTCGGAGTGTCGTCATTTTTTTCAGGAATTTATTAAGCATTGTTGTTGGTTTTTGTTGAACAAAGCACAGTAAACACACACGATTCAATCACAATTGAACACACAAAAAACAAAGTAAAAAAATAAAAGCTACACGTCTACGAAATGATATGTGAACGGTATTTTATGATAAATGAAGCTTTTCATAACATTCAATGCCTTTTATGCTACAAAATATTTAAGGCTGGAAATGAAAACGTTTTGAAAAGACATTTTTATTCATATCATTATGAAATTTGTTTTAGGTGTTTCCCAATATGTTTGCTGGGAGTTAGGGTTGCGAGAGCGAGCGCTAATACATCTCATTTTTATTTTTGATCATCTATGCCCTAATCCAATCGTTATCACCATTCCTAACTACTCTGCGCACCGGCACATTATCATCAAAAATCCTATGTATAATTGAATTAAAGCATTCAACGCTGTCATTTATATTCATGCTGTTGTAGATACCATCGAAATTTGCAGACTGAAGCGTGTATTTCTTAAAATAATGAAATTGTTTGTTTGAAAAAGGACAAAAGGGACACAAAATAAATCATATTCACCCCTATCGTGAATAACAAGTGGAATTTTTCTTCCCGTGAAATTTTTATTCCCCACGAAGTGAAAAATTCTATCATGAACCTCATGAACAAACATTTTCAAGTCTAACGCGACTAGTGCTCAACAACAATCTGACAACAAATTTTCATACGCTAGTATTTTAAAAAGCAATCAGAGTACGGCGCAAAAAACCGTAAATGTAAATGAATATTTGGGGTATAATTTTAGTCGTATTGAAGCCTCAATTGAGAGCTTAATACAAACTGTAAATACATTTACTCTCAACATGTCCTGTATGATGCAGGTAATGTTGAAAATGCAGTCTACCTTGTTGCAGGCTGTACTAAGCAAACCATAAACTTAAAAATCTGTTTTTGGAACGCAAACGGCATCTGCCAACATAAAAACGAAATAGAATATTTTCTTCAGGATAAACAAATCGATGTTATGCTTATCTCAGAAACTCATTTGACATCTCGAAGATGTTTCAGAATTAGTGGATATAATTTTTACGACACCAAGGATCCCCGTGGCAGAGCTTGTGGTGGTTCGGGAATCCTAATAAAAACGCGAATAAAACACCACCTGTTGAATGATTTTTGTGAAGATTATCTTCAAGCAACGAACATCTGCATCGAAACTTACTATCAAAAACTTGTAATATCATCTGTCTATTCGCCCCCCAGATTCTCAATTACCGAGAGTCAATATACGGCTTTTTATAAATCACTGGGCCTCTGCACGTATTAACTGGCTGAAATACAGGAAATATCTGAGTGCTCATTGCTCGGAAAAAATGCCGCTGAGAACACCTTCAGACATAGACGATTCTCTCGGGTTGTTTGAAGCGCATGTTAAACAAGCTGCTTTTAATGCTACTTCAAATGAAATAAACCAACCAGCGAGATTTAACAATATTTTTTCTGTAGATATAGAAAGGCTATTGACTGAAAAACGGAGAGCTCGACGAGAATGGCAGCGCTACAGATCGCATCAGCAAAAATTAAGGCTTAAGGAGTGTACCAAGCAGCTTAGGAAAGTTTTGCAAACTCAAAAAACAGCTTCCCTTCAAAAATTCCTTCAATTCCTTATTCACTGTGGCGTGCAGCCAGAGGACTAAAAAGGCCGGTGATATGCAAACCCCCATTACGAGCCCCAAATGGTGACTGGGCAAAAACTGATGCTGAAAAAGGTGCACTTTTTGTTAAACACTTAGAAAAAGTTTTCACTCCGAATATTTCTGCTGATATTGTTGAACTGCCACCAGTCGTCTCTTTACCAGAAATACCAATGAGATTTAACATGACGGAGATTGAAAATACTATTACTAGTCTTAACACCAGAAAAGCCTCAGGTGTCGACAAAATAAGCAACAAAATGCTTCAAGAATTGCCTTACACTGCAAAAAGAATAATACTATTCATTTTTAACAGTATTCTACGCCTAGAACACTATCCTAAAGAATGGAAGGTTTCGCTAATTACTATGATACCAAAGCCCGGCAAGGATCATACATAGGTTGAATCCTATCGGCCTATTAGTTTATTGCCCAACATTTCAAAACTATTTGAAAAGCTGTATATGAGCAAGCTGATGCCTATAGTGACTAGTAATGGATGCATTCCAGATCATCAATTCGGTTTTCGCAGACAACATAACACAATTGAACAAACTCACAGACTTGTGAATGTCGTTAGAGACACTTTTGAAAAAAAGAAATACTGCTCTGCGCTCTTTATTGATGTCTCACAAGCTTTCGATAAAGTATGGCACGAAGGTCTTTTCAACAAATTAACACAAAATCTACCAGCAAACATCGTAAAGCTTTTAAAAAGCTATTTAATGGAACGTAAATTTGTAGTTAGGGAAGGCAATTTTTTAAGCCCTCTGCAGTCGATTGAAGCCGGAGTCCCTCAAGGCAGTATCTTCGGACCATTACTTTATTTAATATATGCCTCTGACTTACCGTTAAGCAGTAACATTCATACATCATTATTTGCGGATGATACAGCCTTTCTAAGCGTTCACGAAAATCCTGTAGAAGCTTCCCGCAACTTACAAGAATATATATCCAAACTGGAAAAATGGCTCAAACAATGGCGTATAAAAGTTAACGAGCAGAAATGTGCACACGTCACTTTTACGTTGCGCAGGGAAACATGCCCGCCTATAAAAATTAACACCGAGACTATACCACAACACACTGTAGTTAAATATCTAGGCGTTCATCTTGATCGGCGTTTAACATGGAAATGACATATATACGCAAAGTTAACACAAATGAAACTAAAAGCAGCCCAAATGAATTGGCTTATTGGAAGAAACTCTATACTAATACTTCTCTTATACAACGCGATCCTGAAACCAATATGGTGCTATGGAATCCAGTTATGGGGCACTGCCTCAGCATCGAATGTCGAAAGAATTCAAAGGCGACAAAATAAAATCCTACGTACAATAACAGCAGCCCCCTGGTATGTCAGAAAACATCGAATTCATAAATACCTAGACGTTCCGTTGGTGAAGACAGTATTTTCAAAACACGCGAAAAAATATATAAAAAAACTTGAGTTGCACCCAAATCCACTTGCGCGCAATATTCTTCATTATAGAGGCCACACCCGGCTGAAAAGAAGGGATACTCTTTTTCTCAGCTTTTTCACGAGAGATGTAAAACAACAAAAATTAACCGTTGAAATTAAAAATTTTGTTTAGCATTGGCTAAACTTACATATAATATTTTTTAGATTTAAGATTTGAAAAACTTATTGATAATTTAATTTAAATAATTAAAGATTCAATAAATAATAAAATTATCAAAAAAAAAAATGAACCTCACGTGAAAAATTATTCCCGTTATCAGTTATCAGTGAATGTAAAAAAAGAAAGAAGATTAAAAAAAAACAAAAAATCAAAGAAATTTTTGTTTCAAAACTATACACGGGCATACATATATATATTAAAGAAAACTTAAAAAAGCAAAGTGATATATTCAGTGTTGAAGCGATAGTTTATTTGCAGCCTTTGTTTATTGCATTCGAACTTTTATGTGAAAAAAAATTCGGCTACTTTTTGGAAAGTTAAAGCTTCACAAATCCGCAGGGAATCGACTTGCTGTTTCGCATTTTGTTGATTAATACATCACTTTGTGCCTTATTATCAAATCTTTTTCTTAAAATAAACTTTATAAGCTTTAATATTCGAATTAGAAGAAGAACTACATACATTTTCTGTTCTATTCCCCATCAAAAATAAAGTGATAATAGCAAGGGGAGAAGTGACAAAATTCCGCGGGACAAAATTATTCACGATAAGGGGAATTTTTGTTTGTCATGATGCAAATACGTAAAAAGTAAAAAATTACGAGGGAAAAATTATTTACGATATGGGTGATTGATCCCAAAGGCGATTTAAATTAAAGGGGCCGAAAAGATGCTAAGCTGTCAGAAAAGGGGCATAACGGTAACGCTGACCGTATGGAATCAATAGGTTTAAATGCTTACGATTCGGCATCAAATAAGCTTACGGCAAGTTTTATATACAAAACTAGAGATGTGCGCGTGAGTAAATTTACGCTCACGATCACGAACCATAAATATTTTTCACGCACGCTCACGCACGGCATGATTTAAACCTTCACGATCATGCACGCTCACGAACGCAATATGTTTAATCACGTACTTTCACGCACGACGGGGATAATTTTGCACGCACGCTCTCGATGAAATACAAATTTTGCAATAAAAGATTTAACATATGCTAATAAATTGTATTTTGTAATTAATTTCTTTATTTACTTCACGATCATTAATTAAATTAAAAAAAAAATTCAGGATATGCCCGAAAAATTAGCAATAAGGGGATAAACTTAATATAAAAAATCTAGCACTGTCTGCTAAGACAGGTTATTTAAATTTATTACTTATATGTAAAGGAATTGAAAAGGAATGCTAGTGTTGTTAGGTTTAGGTTAACGCAAGATTTTCAAAGGTGTATGCATGTATGTTGATGAATGTCTGCATTTGTAACGGGGATTTTAATGTATGAAGCCAAATTCAAAAGAAGAAAATGCTTAACATAGAGAAATATTTTGAGTGCGTGAAAATTGTATTAAAAAATCACGCACGATCACGCACGGTATTATAATTTTGAATCACGTGATTCGCGCTTGAGTCACGCGTGACACGACAAATTCACGACATTTTCACATCTCTATACAAAACTACCGGCAGAAAATCACCGCCAATTTAGATAAAATCTTTCTGAAAAATTTTCGCAGTTTATTTGATAAAATCCACTTTCATTTTACCATAATTACTTCCAAAATCACCTTGTTAAAAATCTCTTTTCGAAAAATAAAAATGCCATATGTTTTGTTAAATATAGATTCGCGATGGTGATAGTGGTCAATTTCATCCCCTTTGAAACTATCAAACCGATTTTGGTGAAACTGAAAACATATAGAACGGCACCAAAAACGATACATATGCAATATATTTTGTTGAAAACTAGGGTCGGGAGGTAATAGTGGATCATTTCCGCCCCTTGAAACTATCTAACCAATTTTGATGAAACTCAAAACACATATAGATAGGTTGTAAGCCACATGTTTTGTTCAAAACTAGGATCGGGAGGGTAATAGTGGATAATTTCTAAGCCTTTAAAACTATATAACCGTTTTTAATGAAACCCAAAACATGTATCGGCACCAGAAATATGTACATGCACCATATGTACATATTCTTAAAAAGTAGAGTGGAGAGTGTGATAGTGGGCAGTTAAAGCTATTGTTTTATATTTTCCTATTAAACGAAGTGTAGTTGTAAGTGGTATTTTGAAAATAAATATAAAAAGTAATAACAGCTAATTTGGATGAAAGCACGCTTTTGCACTAAAATTAAAATTAATATTTTCTGTTTCAGAAAGGTGTAAAACACTACGGGATTCGTTCTACTTCATTTAATAGATATGAGTAATTTAAACAATACTGCCGATGAAGTTGTGGAATGCCCTCTATGCATGGAACCTCTTGAAGTGGATGATCTTAATTTCTTCCCATGTACTTGTGGATACCAGGTATGAGTTATATATTTTGGGATTATTAATAAAGTTTATTACATTTTAATATGGAACTGCAAATATGAAATTTATTTTTCGGGTGATTTTGAAAACAATTATACGAGTAATAATTATTATAGAGGTTTTTTAGGAAATCAAGCTATGCAAGTATACATAAGTATTACTGACTAGTCTATTGTACATGCAAATAATTACTTGCATGTATTCTATACATACATACATATTATTACCAGCTAAAAACAACAATGTGTTTAAATTATCTTCTTTCCTTCCTCCTCATTCAGATTTCGAATATGATTTTTTGGATATCGCCGTACAAATTCTAAATAAATCAAATGTTATACTTGCAGACCATTCGAAAAATACGGTCGCTTTTTAATAACTGTGTTCGAGTACCCAAAAGTTTTTAATATTTTTTACTGAACTTAACTGCATTTTACTAAATTGCGTTCGTTTACACAAAATACAGTAACTGAGAACACAAATTGAGAGCGTAAAGTGACAGTTCTTAATTGAGAACTTGCAAATTTTTACTGAAATTTTTCGCTGTAAAGTTTAGTAAAACAAGAAACATATGATTCAAAAGGTAAACAAACAAAAAGTGTGCAATTTGTGTCCAAAATATTTATCAAACTAAAAATTGAAGTAAAAATAAACAAAACTACTTAGGCATTTTGTTAATGTTAAAAACCGAGAAACAAGCCGATCTATTCGAAGTCTGTCATCACCGCCGCTTTTGTAAATTCGAGCCGCTGCCAAATATATCGGTTTTTACTTCTTTTAAAGGTAGTTCAGCTGTTAGCAATGCATTGTTTGCTTTCAGTATTTTAATGAGATATTTTTATTTTTCATTAAATATTTCCATATAAAATTTTATACTTCACCGGAGCCGCACAAAGTGGTATTTGACACAAAAAGCTGGCAAAATTTATGAAGCGTGTTTTTTGATTTAAAAGTTAATTTTTTTTATAGTATTAGCTTTAATTTAATAAAAAAAATCAGTGGCAGATTTTTTGTTGCTTTGGGCCTCACTACAAATTACAGACAATCAAAGATACGAAATTCCTACTAAATTTGTAAACTGCAATTACCGAAAGAAAAAATTAAATAAATAAAACAACAAATTAAACAATCAACAGCATTCAAAGAAATAAAAATACAACATCAAACAAGACTAATGTCCATAGAATATAAGAAAATACACTCATACTCAAAAATTAACTACTACAACTGAATAATTTTTAAAATTGCCGTCTTCTATTGGAAGATATTCAAGACAACAACAAAATCCTAAACCAACCAAAACACTAATAGCCTATTTAACAATGTCAAAAGAATGATTTCAAGCTCATTGTAAGCGAAAGAAAACCTATTTGGATTTCTCTAACCATACTTCTGTCCGAACGCTGACTCGAATGTGATTTTCTCTATGTCGAATGCGTTGTCAACACTGAGAAAACAAATGTCAAAATCAAGCACTTGTTGCTCTGTTTTCGTATAAAAAAAAGTTGTTTTAAAAAATTTTAAAAATATAAAATTAATTCAAATAAAATTTAATTTCGGAATGGAAGGTTAAGTAAAAAGTGAAACAATATTTGTGCTCTATCAAAAGTATTTAATTGTTACAGGATAAAGAAATCAATAATCCAGCAGCTGCAGACACTAGTGTAGCATATGGAAGAAAATCCTGTCTTAGGTAGAAATGCGCCAGTGTTCGGAACCACTAAAATTTCGACAGATGAGGAGTACGAACGTACCCTGAATGGTTGTCAAAGGAACTTGTTTTCGAAATTTAATCTACAAATACCAATCAATGTGCAAAACAGGCTGACTTCCTAAATGTATATTTACAATGTATCAATACAGTATTAATACCAAGTTTATACATTGTATAGTTACTTTTTTTATACGTTGCACACTAATACTTTGCAACCCTGAAATTGTTTAAGAACATAGTACGAGGGCGGTTCGGAAACTTCTTAGCCTAGCACAAAAAGCGCGGTATAAACAGAAAAAAGTTAAGTGTTTTGGAAACTTCCATCTCTGCTATGAACACATGTTAAATTTTGTTTCGATCTGGCAACTCCTTCATATAGAAACAGGTGATCACAAAAGACGCATCCGCGATTTTTTTACAATGGAAAAATTAGAAATGCGTGGTGTCATTAAATATTTACATAAAAAGGTATATCGGGACAAGAAATTCATAATGATATGGTGAATGTGTTAGGTGAAAGTGCTCCTTCATATGCAACAGTAGAAAATTGGGTTACTGAATTTAAACGTGGTCGTACAAGTGTTGAAGATGAACCACGTAGTGGACGTCCAAAAACAGCAACAACAACAGAAATTGTAGCCAAAGTGCATGATATGGTATTAAATGATCGACGAATAAAAGTGCGTGAAATAGCTAATATCATGGGCATCTCAAATGATCGAGTCCATTTAATTTTGCATGAAAACCTATAGATGAAAAAGCTTTCTGCAAGATGGGAGCCGCATTTGTTAACAGTCGACCAAAAACGCATAAGAATGAACATTTCTCAAGCTTGTTTGGATCGTTTTAAGCGAAATAAAATGGATTTTAAGCGTCGTTTCATAACTGTTGATGAGACAAGGATCCACCACTATACTCCAGAGACAAAAGAACAATCCAAACAAAGGACTGAAGCTGGAGGAAGTGCCCCAAAGAAGGCAAAAACAATTCAATCGGCTGGTAAGGTTATGGCAACGGTTTTCTGGGACTTCAAAGGTATTTTATTGATTGACTATCTGCAAAAGGGTAAAACAATAAATTCAGAGTACTATTGCAACCTTTTGGATCAATTAAATGTACAAATTCGAGAAAAACGTCCTGGCTTACAACACAAAAAAATTATTTTTCATCAAGACAACGCACCACCGCACAAGAGTGTTTTAACAATGGCTAAAATCAACGAATTAAAGCGCGAGTTGCTTGACCACCCACCTTATTCTCCTGATTTAGCTCCCAGTGACTTTTACCTGTTCCCAAATCTAAAAAAATTCCTTGCTGGCAAGCGTTTTACCTCAAATGAAGATGCAATTACAGTTGTAAACCACTATTTTGAAGACCTTGAGGAAAACTATTTTAATCAAGGGATAGAATTGCTAGTAAAGCGTTGGACTAAGTGTATTGAAGTTTCAGGAGATTATATTGAAAAATAAAAATATTTTTGAAAAACTAACTATTCTCTTACATTGATAGGCTAAGAAGTTTCCGAACCGCCCTCGTATATTTGCAATGTATCATTCAACAGTGTTGCAAATGGGAACAGAATACATTGTCTAAATTTGCATGGTTGCATTTACGAATACGCTACAATGTATTACTACAAAGCAACATGCATTTAGGAAGTCAGCCACAGTGTCGGCCAGGAAAACCAATTGACGAATGTAGTGAAAGAACTCGAAGACGAAAACTTCAGAACATCAATGAAGAAATTTCTCCAATTATTATCAAAGACTCATTTTTGCACTAAACAAACACAAAATAAAAAACAAAAATTGGAATAATTGAAGCAATATTAGCAGCAAGTACAAGGCGTACAAAGAGGATTTTGAAAAATGTTCCGGAATATTGCGGAAGCGAACCAATGAAAAGAGTTCTGGGATTTTCCGAAATTTGAAAATGCCAGCATTACTTTAATTTCTAAATGGGGATGTGATCGGTCCTATGGTCGCAGACAATACAAGCAATGTAATGCTGAAAATTCATCAGATGCTGATTTATTTATGGTATCTTTCGTTCCATTGCGTTTAACAAGAAGCTATACCGGCATAGAGCCGTCAACTATTAGAGCTACAGAAATTGATTTATGGCAAAATGAAATACCTTGGTCAACCAAGTATTGCAGACCAATAAAATTTACATTCAAAAAAGAAACAAAAGATGTCACAACTGACAAAAAATAAGAGATCCAATTAAGGCCCTTCAACCTAAAGTATTTACAGTTGATGATCAAGAAATCGAAGTAAATTTTAATATGTGTCTCCCAATGATTTATGCAAAAGTTGCACAATCTTTAACTGATACAAAAGCATCGTCAAACTGCATTATATACCTAAGGAAAATGAAAAAAAGAAAGAAAAAAAAAAAAAAAAAAAAAAAACATTTTGCTGCACATCTGCCATCGGCTGGAGTTATGTCTCAAAAAATATGTTATTGTGTGATTACGTCTTGAGTTTTCAATGCAATTCCGTTTTTTCTCAGAAATTTTTGTAAGACCAGTAACATACGCTTTTGCTCCCAGGACATATTCCAAAACAAGTTAAAAATTTTATTTCGAATAGCCTCTGTAAACTTTGAACAATTTCTTAGTGCACTTTTTTGACAAATTTGTGATGAGCAAGACTCTCCGATATGCCTAGAAGGCTTTTGACGGAAAACCTTTTTTGATAACAAGGGTCACAGTAATATGTGAATTTCCCTAATATAGAGTAAGAACAACAAAAACGTTAAAATACAAAGTAGAATACTTTGATGATAACGGACTATGAGTTTGTGTTGATTATTTTAGTTCCAAACAGTAATGAGGGAATTTCGTACTAACCAGCACTGTTTCATTGTAGAATAAAAATTTAATTAAAAATTAATTCTCATATTCTATTTCTGTTGAAAACTGGTTAAATAGTTGATATTCTTCTCAATTAGTATCCACTTTACGAAAATTGTAAAGATGGACAATTGAACGCTGATGAGAGGTGTAGCGGCCTTGAAATCAGTACTGATACGTTCTGCTAAAAACTGATTGGATATAAATAATAATATTTTCCAACATAAAAAAACTCTTGTAATTTTGAATTTTCATTAATTCAATAAAACTGAACTTTTCATATGTAAATCAATATAAGTTCAAATAATAATTACGTTTATTCGTAATAATAATAATATAAAAATAGTTATAATTATTTTTAAGTTGTAATTAAATACCAAATTGTGTTTTTGACTTCATATTTAAGAAAAGTACTTAATTGATAATTAAATGAACAACCTTGTGTATTTAAATAATAATTTCCACATGTTTTTGACTGCTTGTTCTTCTTATATAAAATAAATCCAATAAAATATTTGTGGCTGCTGCTAAATTGCATAAAATTTTGTCTTGTTGTGTCGCTATTAACCTTTTAATCATTTTGAAAGTGGATTTTATTCTTTTAAAACATTTCAGCTCTTCTTAGTTATTCTTATTTTTAGCTGAAATGAAAATATATTTTTTTGGATTTTTTCTTTATTTGTTCTAGTCAGCTTTTCTTTAAGGAAATTTGTGGAAAATTTTTTATTTTACGTAGTGCTACCATATTTCCATCGTAATTAAATAAGAATAGTACGAGATCCCACTGCAGAAATAGTGTACTCATCGAGTATATGCTAAAAACCTAATTTTGACGCATATTTATCATCGGGAGAATATATATATACTAGGTTGCCTATCAAAATGTGGCCGCTAGTATTTTTAATTAAATTATTTTTAATTGATTTTTCGCAAAAAAATTCATTGACTTGTTTTTAAAATAAAATATCGTCCACTTCAAGGCAATATGTATGAAGACTCTGAAAAGTCACGGTTGCCGTTGCGCACTTGGCCGCACCTCTTCGCAGCCAGGTGTAAACAGGTATGATTTTGGGACCTTTTTACGTTCATAACGTACATTTATTATTTATATATCAAATTAAAGTTAATTTTTTTCTCGTTATTATGATATAAGGGTGCCTAATTAAATCTGGCCGCAAATAAGAGTTGCTGGCTGCTAATGATGGTAAATATTAAAAGTAGAGTGAAAGAAAGCTACGAACAAAAAAAAAAAAACAGCGCAACTGAGTATTTTTATGTTTATGTAAGTATGTAAATTGCAAAAACAATTTACACAAGTAGTTCAGTTACTGCTGTGAAACGGTAAATTTAACCAATGGAAATAGTATGACACTGAAAATTGCAACAACAATTTACATTAATAGTTCATTAACCACTGAAATCGGTTAGATTTACCAACAACATTTTTTTGTGTGTAGCGCATAACATCACCAGTCAGACGAGGACTGCGATTGCCAGTTGTACGACTTTTTAAAGCCATTGCGCATGCGTCGGTTGATAGTCTTCTCAAGTGACCAGGTGCCACATATTTATTCTAACGTATAAACCACGCTGTTTTGGAGTTGGTAATATACAACGTTTATTAATGTAAAATAAAATTGATAAAGATGAAGGCGTGTTTTCTGTGTGACAAAAAAAGCAATGTACTTGACTTTAATGATCCATCATTCAAAAAGTGTTCGCTAATGTTATTATTTCGTCGTGTGAAAAAATATAAATATCACGACACTTTATTAACAATTGAATCTACTGATGATTTTGGATATCATACAGAGTGCCTTAAAAAATTACAGTTTTAAAGCAAAAAGATAAAGAAGAATTCGAAAATTTTTGCAAAACCCAAACAGTAAGTAAAATTTCAATTGAACTTAAAAATAATATAGGTCATAGACACGATATAAATAATACAGTGCTAACTTCGAGGTTTTTTTTGTTAAAAATAATTTTTTTTTTATTTTTCTATTTTTGTGGAAAAACGTAGTAACGTAATTCCTAAGATATTACTTTTCTCAGACAGGTAGAATTTATCAGGAAGTCGGACCTTTTAGAAATTTATTTCAATCACACAATAAAATCATTCAGCAATATAATGTGAATAAATAAATACTATTACTGACTTTTTCTGTTAAATGTACGTTATATCTTTCCGAAAAAAATATATAACTGTCTATATTTGGAAAATAAAAAAAAAAATTTAACTGTAAGCTTTTAATACAAATTGTCTTCAAACGCATACATTTACTTTGCAGGAAGAATCAAGGGCTACATTGAGCGATCAACCAAATACACTTTCAGCAGATGAACAGCGAACTTCGACTGCTTCAAACGAGCCGCCTAGTACATCTGCGCAGGAAGATGATCATTCTCAGTCTTTTCAAAATGTATCATCTGCTTCTACAATATCCCAGCAAGTTATTCCATCGACATCCAAAAGCAAAAAGTCAGCCTGCTTTTTTTGTCACACAGAAAACACGCCTTCATCTTTATCAATTTTATTTTACATTAATAAATTTTATAATTTTAGATGCGCAAATAAAATAACTATATAACGTTGTATATTACGAACTCCAAAACAGCGTGGTTTATACGTTAGAATAAATATGTGGCACCTGGTCACTTGAGAAGACTATCGACCGACGCATGCGCAATGGCTTTAAAAAGTCGTACAACTGGCAATCGCAGTCCTCGTCTGACTGGTGATGTTATGCGCTACACACAAAAAAATGTTGTTGGTAAATCTAACCGATTTCAGTGGTTAATAAACTATTAATGTAAATTGTTGTTGCAATTTTCAGTGTCATACTATTTCCATTGGTTAAATTTACCGTTTCACAGCAGTAACTGAACTACTTGTGTAAATTGTTTTTGCAATTTACATACATAAACATAAAAATACTCAGTTGCGCTGTTTTTTTTTTTTTTTTGTGCGTAGCTTTCTTTCACTCTACTTTTAATATTTACCATCTTTAGCAGCCAGCAACTCTTATTTGCGGCCAGATTTAATTAGGCACCCTTATATCATAATAACGAGAAAAAAATTAACTTTAATTTGATATATAAATAATAAATGTACGTTATGAACGTAAAAAGGTCCCAAAATCATACCTGTTTACACCTGGATGCGAAGAGGTGCGGCCAAGTGCGCAACGGCAACCGTGACTTTTCAGAGTCTTTATACATATTGCCGTGAAGTGGCCGATATTTTATTTTAAAAACAAGTCAATGAATTTTTTTGCGAAAAATCAATTAAAAATAATTTAATTAAAAATACTAGCGGCCAAATTAGGTTTTTAGCATATACTCGATGAGTACACTATTTCTGCAGTGGGATCTTAGACTAGAACTTTAATTACTCACTGAACAATTAAAATTAATGGTTTGACATATGAGGACAAACCACAAACATATAGCGAACATGTTAACATATCATTACCCGAGTTTGTAAAAGTAGTTCCTGACACAATTGTAGAAGAACTCAACTTGCAAAAACTGAAAGCCTATCAATTCAGTGATCATGACATGATGTCTTCCCTGAAAATAACAACAATTACTCATCGATATATTAAATATACATACATCAATAACGGTGGTCATTATAATACTTATTATAACATCAATATGGCTTACGAAGAGAATTAAAACCACCTACACCCCAAACATGTTTATGCTAGAAAGTATCGTTCCGGCACCTATAAATTTTTTGTGGCCATCACTCTACTCTAAGGGGACAGGAGTTACCAATGGTCACCAACCAACTTAACATTCTACAACAACGATCATTCACCCACACACTACAGCAACAACAACAACAACAATTAAATTAGGTCAGACATAAATCTTTATATATATAATTCTACTGTACGTGCGTTGTAAGTGAACTCCTCCTAAACGGCTGGACCGATTTGCATAAATTTTTTTGTATGCGTTTGAGTGGCGCCCCGGGTGGTTTAGATTTACAATTCGGTCCAATTGGAGAAAGGGGCGTGGTACCTCCCATACAAACCACATATTAAAAATCTATTATTTCTGCTCCTGATAACGGTATTTGAACAAAATTTGGTACGTCGGTTTGGTGTGCATTTTTTATGTGCTGCTGCAAATATGGGCGGGATGGGGCAAAGGGGCGTGGTACCTCTCATACAAACCACAAATTAAAAATCTATTATTTCTGCTCCTGATAACGGTATTTGAACAAAATTTTGTAAGTCGGTTTGGTATGCATTTCTTAAGTGCTGCTGCAAAAATGGGCGGGATTGGACAAAGGGGCGTGGTACCGCCCATATAACCCAAAAATTTAAATCGCCATATTTTGGGCATTTTTTGACCTACGTCGATGATATTTGGTACATATGGTATTGGCATAATTTGGAATACGTACCAGGAGAAAAGTGGGTGGGACCACGCCCCTTTTTTAGGAAAACCAAACCCTTGGACCGATCTTCCTGAAATTTTCACAGCATGTTACTGTGACTCTGGAAGGAATAATAGGCTATATGAAGTTTTGATTGGACAAAGAGGCGTGGCACCGCCCACATAACCCAAAAATTTAAATCGCCATATTTTGGGCATTTTTTGACCTACGTCGATGATATTTGGTACATATGTTATTGGCATAATTTGGAATACGTACCAGGAGAAAATCGGGTGGGACCACGCCCCTTTTTTAGGAAAACCAAACCCTTGGACCGATCTTCCTGAAATTTTCACAGCATGTTACTGTGACTCTGGAAGGAATAATAGCCTATATGAAGTTTTGATTGGACAAAGAGGCGTGGCACCGCCCACATAACCCTAAAATTTAAATCGCCATATTTTGGGCATTTTTTGACCTACGTCGATGATATTTGGTACATATGGTATTGGCATAATTTGGAATACGTACCAGGAGAAAAGTGGGTGGAACCACGCCCCTTTTCAGGAAAACCAAACCCTTGGACCGATCTTCCTGAAATTTTCACAGCATGTTACTGTGACTCTGGAAGGAATAATAGCCTATATGAAGTTTTGATTGGACAAAGAGGCGTGGCACCGCCCATATAGCCCAAAAATTTAAATCGCCATATTTTGGGCATTTTTTGACCTACGTCGATGATATTTGGTACATATGGTATTGGCATAATTTGGAATACGTACCAGGAGAAAAGTGGGTGGGATCACGAAAATTAAAAATCGTAATATAGTCTTAACAACTGGACCGATCTTCATTAAATTTTCACAATAGAATATATAAATACTTTTAATTTTATTTTATATCAAGGGGGTAGCGAAGCAGACCGGGATAAGCTAGTATATATGTAATAAGTATTTTATTATTTCACAATTTATTCTCAGAATTGCATTTTTGTTAATATTAATAATTTAGGTCACTTAAATAAGCATTTTATTCTTTTAATTATTTCACAATGTATTCTCAGAATTGCATTTTTGTTAATATCAATAATTTAGGTCATTTAAATAAGCATTTTATTCCTTTAATCATTTTCACAATTTATTCTCAGAATTTATTGAATTTATTAAATTGCTTTGTAAGTAATTAATTATTATAAATAACAAGACAATAAATATGTAACAATTATTATTAATCAACCAACAAAGTTCACTAGTTTCATTTCAAACTATATCTCGAGATTTTGACGAATATCCACATACATATACAAATGAATTAAACTTTCTTCTTGGACTACTACTAAACAAAAAATTGAGACCGCAGATATAAATACGTTGCAATATAAAAGCCATACTCGTATCCTAACTTTTTTTTTTAATTATGAAATATAAAATGGAAAATAGTTTTCTTTTCAAACATTTCTTAAATTTTAGATATGTAGATTCTGCTGGCACAGAATTCGGACGGACGAAAATGAGTTGTGTCCAGCGTGCCGGAAAGAATATCCTGAGAATCCTGCTGACTTTAAACCATTAACTCAAGAAGAGGTGAGTGATTTCATTTAGCATTTTAAAAAATTATAATCTATAAACGGTAATTGTCATTTTTATTTGCTAATAATATGTTTTTCTTTTGGCCAAATAATGCTTATTTTATTTTGTTTTTTAGTTAAGCTATTTGTCCCACCTGAGCAGTTATGTTAATTAATATATATTTTTATTTGTTGTGCTAAGCGTGTCCATATGCTTAGATTTAATTGGCGAATATCTCCAATAATATGTTTCAATAGTCTAAAAAAGTATGTGTTATTACAAAATTGAAAATAAGTGTTAACAACAGCTATTTTAGTGTTAATATTTCATCGTATTAGGCAAATTAGAATTTCTAATAGACATTTATAAATAAAATATTTTGAAATAAAATTTTATGCAACGTGTTAAAAAAATTAACTTGAGATAGCACATACATCCCACTAAAAACTACTGCTTCGGCAGAAGCAAGTTTGTAAGGGAGTGGTGCTTGTCGTTGTTGTGTCTACCACAGGTAACCAGATGCAACGAAAACAAAAAAAATTGGACTTGGATCATATTTTATTTGTCATAACCCGGGATCGTGAAAAAGAGACAACATTAGTGTGTTTGTTATGAAAGTAAACAAAACGAAAAGCAAAAAAAAGTTCAGTTTTTAGTGGAAAATGCTACATGAAAGCACGCTTAAATTTAATAAAATGTAATAATATTAAGTATTTACGGCATATAATTCGAATATAAAGTGATAAAACAATTTAGTGTGTGCTTATATATTCTGTATATTAAATTTATATACATACGTACATATATGCTGTTAATTTGCCAAATGGTGGTGGTTTTTAACTTACATACACACATACATACTTGATAAATTCTGATATTTTGCAGATATTACATTTTTTTTATATGTATGTATATTATTTATTGAATCTTCAATAATAGATTGAAACATCAATAAGTTTTTCAAATCTTAAATCTAAAAAAAAAAATAATAAATATAAGTTTAGCCAATGCTAAACATAATTTTTAGTTACAACGGTTGATTTTTGTTGTTTTAAATCTCTCGTGTACGGCTGATAGAAAGAGTGTCCCTCCTCCTAAGCCGGGTGTGGCCTCTATACTCTAGAATATTGCGCGCAAGTGGGTTTGGGTGCAACTCAAGTTTTTTAATGTATTTATTCGCGTGTTTCGAAAATACTGTCTTTACCAACGGACCGTCTAGATCTTTATGAATTCTATGGTTTCTGACATACCAGGGGGCTGCAGTTATTGTACGTAGAATTTTATTTTGTCGCCTCTGAATTTTTTCTACATTCGATGCTGAGGCAGTGCCCCATAGCTGGATTCCATAGCACTATATTGGTTTCAGGATCGCGTTGTAAAGTAGAAGTTTACAATATAGGCTCAGTATTGAATTTCTACCCATAAGCCAATTCATTTGGGCTGCTTTTAATTTCATTTGCATCAACTTTGCGTCTATATGCGATTTCCATGTTAAACGGCGATCAAGGTGAACGCCTAGATATTTGACTACAGTATGTTGCGGAATAGTCTCCGTGTTGATTTGTATAGGCGGGCATGTTTCCCTTCGCAACGTAAAAGTGACGTGTAGACATTTCTGCTCGTTAACTTTTATACGCCATTGTTTAAGCCATTTTTCCAATTTGGATATATACCCTTGTAAGTTGATGGAAGCTTCTACTGGATTTTAATGGACGCTTAAAAAAGCTGTATCATCAGCAAATGTTGATGTATGAATGTTATTGCTTAACGGTAAGTCAGAGGCATAGATTAATTAAAGTAAGGGACCGAAGATGCTGCCTTGGGAACTCCGACTTCGATCGACTGCGGAGGGCTTAAAAATTGCCTTCCCTAACTACAAATTTCCGTTCCTCTAGATAGCTTTTTAAAAGCTTGACGATGTTTGTTTACCCTTTTGCAGATAGTCAATCAATAAAATACCTTTGAAGTACCAAAAAACCGTTGCCATAACCTTACCAGCCGATTGAATTGTGTTTGCCTTCTTTGGGGCACTTCCTCCAGCTTCAGTCCTTTGTTTGGATTGTTCTTTTGTCTCTGGAGTATAGTGGTGGATCCTTGTCTCATCAACAGTTATGAAACGACGCTTAAAATCCATTTTATTTCGCTTAAAACGATCCAAACAAGCTTGAGAAATGTTCATTCTTATGCGTTTTTGGTCGACTGTTAACAAATGCGGCTCCCATCTTGCAGAAAGCTTTTTCATCTGTAGTTCTTCATGCAAAATTAAATGGACTCGATCATTTGAGATGCCCATGATATTAGCTATTTCACGCACTTTTATTCGTCGATCATTTAATACCATATCATGCACTTTGGCTACAATTTCTGTTGTTGTTGCTGTTTTTGGACGTCCACTATGTGGTTCATCTTCAATGCTTGTACGACCACGTTTAAATTTAGCAACCCAATTTTTTACTGTTGCATATGAAGGAGCACTTTCACCTAACACATTCACCATATCATTATGAATTTCTTGTCCCGATAAACCTTTTTTATGTAAATGTTTAATGACACCACGCATTTCTAATTTTTCCATCGTAAAAAAATAGCGGATGCGTCTTTTGTGAACACCTGTTTCTATATGAAGGAGTTTCCAGATCGAAACAAAATTAAACATGTGTTCATAGCAGAGATGGAAGTTTCCAACACACGTAACTTTTTTCTGTTTATACCGCGCTTTTTGTGCTAGGCTAAGAAGTTTACGAACCGCCCTCGTCAGATATGGAATTGGATATATATTTGGAGCAATAAATTTCCTATTTTCATCTTAGTTGAATATCAAGGACATTTTGGTTACTACCTTGAATTTAAAAATTTGTTAAGTGACATTTCATTTCAAAAAAAAAAAGCACAAATATATAACGTTTCATTCAAATAATTCTCTTTAAAATTTACTCCTTTGTTTTGGGTTAGCTAATATACATCCTGCATAACATAACGAAAAAGATTTATTTATAGCGTGGGAATATTGGAATATTGCATCATACTATCAGAACGTTTCATTATGCCGATTTCAAGGCCGCTACACCTTGAAGGTGGTTACTAATTGAGTAAAACTATCAGCTATATGTCTAATTTTTTAACAGAAATAGAGATGTGCGAAAGTGTACATATTAATGGTCTGCATGAGTACATTCAAACGGCGTTTCAATACATTCGTATGTTATTTAAATATGTAAAGTTTCATTCCACATAAGATTTGAATACTCTGTGTTTCTCATTTACTCTTAATAAAACCAAATGAATGAATACATAAGGCGAAAGAGAAAAGAGAATATATCTACTTGATGAGAAAAAAATACTACCACATTCAAAGAAACGAAATATAGTAAAATGAGTGAAGCACTCCTATGAATATGTGTGGAATACAATATTTGAATGTTTACTACCTATTTAAATATATTCATATTACTACTAGTATTTTCTGTATTCATTTTGTGGTGATTATGATTTTGAAAATAATAAATAAACAAATGCATACATAACCATGTAGGTATATAATATGAACATGTATTTTAAAATATCCCTATAAAAAAATACATACATAAATTTATTGCGAAAATTCGCGGAAAATTTCAAAATTTTAAATAAGCCATAATATTGATTAAAAATTGATAAAACTATCATTTTTGACTGAAGAAATATCAGTCAAATTTTAACTTTTATTTTCTACCAAAAATATATTAGCCAAAAAATAACAATTATTTTTTACTTTTTTTAAAAAAGTCATACCAGTTTCGGTCCCTGCTTAAAAGTAAACTTTTCTATAAAAATTAAGCAAAATATAGAATTTTTTTTCATTTTGTACAATTATTTATATTTATACATACATATGTATGTATATAGTTTGTTAAAAGTGCATTTAAAAAAATTATCAACACAAATAAATTCATATGTAGATATGTATGTACCCTGCAGTTTTAAAAGTAGAAATTGACTCCAAATCGTTAGGTATTTCGCTTACGAAAAATCGGCTAACTACTACAGTTGCCACAAGTAATGCTAGAGTTCGCCTTTTGACTCTCTCACTCATGTACATGTACACGCACGCAGTACATGCATAAATGTTAATGCCTTCAACATCAAATTTTTTTTTACGAGTTAAAAAAAACTGTGCCCTTATTCCAAAGAAAATCAACAAAATAATAAAAAAGTTTTTATGAAAGTGTTATTATTTTGTGTTGGCGTACAATTAAAAGTTCGTGGTCAGTGAATGTTAAATTTTTTAGAAAAAAAAAGTGTTTCTTATATTTTAAAGGTAGAATGGGCAGCAGAAGTCAACTTAAAACGTTGCATAAAAAGAAGAAGAACAATTAACTGAAAATTTTATAAATATTGAAAAATAAATTTGATAAATAAACGAAACTCCAAAAAATTTAAATTTCTGTAGTATTTTCATTAAGGAAATATCGTTAGTGGTCTAACAGGTACACTATGACTAGCGAAATAGTTTGGTTTTGCTGACTAGTGATCACATCGGTCTGTTTGCTTCGGATCAACAAACTTTATTCACACACCTTACTCAAAGACTTACAAAAACTTTTGTAATCTTATAATTTTTAATCAATTAATCGGCAGAAGGATTATTTTTTTAAAGAAAATATAAATATTTAATTTTATTTATAATATTAAATTTAATTTATTTTAACAATATTTTCAAATTTAATAAATTTTTAATAGAAAATTTACGACAAACAATTAAACACAAATTCCACATTGCTTTGTTCTTCAACAAAAACTTTATTCCGCGCACAGATTTTTCAAAAAAACACTTGCTTCCACACAATGATCTACTTTGTAAATATATTCATTTGCCCATAAATATATTCATTTACTCATATAACATTCATTTACCCATTTAATATTTCATTTATACAATGTAACTGTTACCATACATTTGCAAATTGAGCAAATAAATATTCAAAGTAAACAAGTAAATGGAATGTTTCTCTTTGTTATGACCAAGTGCTATACCGAATTCATTCTCTTTTGTGTTTTCACCCGTTTGATTATGTTAACATCTCTTTGTGTAATCAATATTTGAATGAATATTGTAATTCTAGTGTGTATATAAACAAATGAATAATTTGATGCAGCCTTTTAGTACATATATATTTTTTATTATTTGTAACTTACATCTACTATAAATATGAAACAATTTTTTATCCTTAAGTTTAATGCCGCCTAATATGCGTCTGCTTTAATTAAAATAGTGAAATAAATTTATATAATTATTAATATAACTTCTCACAATGTTAATATTTACTTTAAGATGGTAGCTTTTAAATCGCAGAAACGACAACGTGATCAACAACGAAAACATAAAATTACTGAAAATCGTAAACATTTGGCGAACGTGCGTGTGGTTCAAAAAAACCTAGTTTTTGTCGTCGGGTTGCCCCCCCGACTTGCAGATGCTGATGTAAGTATCATTCTTTTATTTTTAATCATTTTATTATTACTTAGATTTTAATTTTTAAATTATGCAATAGGCCTTTCAATTTTATTATACGTATGTATGTATCTCGCTTAAACATTTGTTAGCATCTTTAGGAAATAGACAGTCGAAAGTTATACATGTTTTCATATAACAAAAATTTAATAAAATTTTTCTTCAAAATTTTATCATAAAAAAATTATAAGAAACAAAAATACTTTAAATATATTTAAAGTGGTTTAAATATTAAATGTCATAGAGTGTGTATGTTTTCCAAATGTTAAAATTAAAAAATTATTGTAAAAGGTTTTTGTATTAATAGAAGGCATAAAATATGTTTTTCAAATTTTAACATGAACAATTTATTATAAATTGATTTTTATAAGAATAGTTTTCAAAATATAAATTAATAAATTAAGGAATCAATATTTAATTCAACATTTTAACGCAATCCTAGACCGAATTTCTATTTACAAATATCGATATTTAAAACATTTACAAGCGCTAAAAGTTAAAAATAAATAAGAATAACATAGGTCAACACAAATGTTGTTGCCTGAACTTTCTTAGTCAATTTTTATACAAATGGTTGTCAGCTCCTATAAGTTAGTTATTTTGGATAGACTCTCGTTCTCGAAATTTACTGTTAGAAAAAATAGGAGTTTGCACCACGTAATATACTCAACTAATTTTCAGTTTAATTAACAAATAAAACAACCTCTAAATTATGTTATAATAAGTTATAATAAATGGGCCTTACTACGGTTCTCGAATCGACTTCGACTGTTGTACTAGATTAAAGAAACACACAACATTTTTCTTTAATCTATTACAGCAGTCGAAGACGAATCGAGAACCGTAATAAACCGAAATGTCTTGCCATCTCATTAGAAAGTTTCTATTGTGCTTTTGTATACAAACAAGTATTGCAAAAGCAGTTCTAATATGTTACATACCAAATACTACAAGTATAAATGACAAAATGAGTATGACTGTTTTTGTAAAACTTCGCTCACAATAACATACTCTACCCAACAAACTAATCGTTTAACTTTTGTTCCTTTGTGCAAGCCAACAACATTCCCTTGTTTATTATTACATTTCCCTGTTTGTATCGGGTGTTTTTTATTGAGGTATAGAACTTTAAGTTGGCATCACTTTTTTAACTGGCGGCCATTTTGTCAGCTGTCAAGTGATTATTATTTAGTTTGGTTTGCCATTTCATCATGAACAGGTTGACAAAAGAACAACGCTTGCAAATCGTGCAAATTTATTTCGAAAATAATGGTTCAGTTCGCGAAGTTTACCCGCAAAATTTTGTTCGGTGATGAGGCTCATTTTTGGTTGAATGGCTACGTCAACAAGCAAAATTGCCGCATTTGGAGTGAAGAGAATCCACATGAGACCCTTGAGACGCCATTACATCCACAAAAACTGACTGTTTGGTGTGCTCTATGGTGGAGTCATTGGGCCATACTTCTTCCGAAATAATGCGGGAGAGTCAGTTACCGTTAATGGAGACCGGTATAGAGCCATGATAACCGACTATTTTGTTCCCGAATTGGATGGCATGAATGTGGATGAGTTGTGGTTCCAACAAGACGGCGCTACATGCCACACAGCGCACGTCACAATCGATTTATTGAAGGAAACATTCGATGAGCGCATAATTTCGCGGAATAGACCTATCAATTGGCCACCAAGATCGTGTGATTTAAACCATTGGATTATTTTCTTTGGGGATATGTGAAGTCGCTCGTCTACGCCAACAAACTAGAAACGTTAGGGGACTTGGAAGCCAACATTCGTGGCGTTATTGCCAACATACGGCCCCATATGCTCGAAAAAGTGGTTGAAAATTGGACCTGTAGAATTGGCTTTATTCGAGCCAGCCGCGGCGGCCACATGCCCGAAATCATATTTAAACATTAATGGCATAAAATTATCCTTCCAATAAAGCCAAATTGATGGACATTAAAACGATTTTCTTGTGTTTTATTTCAATTCGAAGTTCTATACCTCAATAAAAAACACCCGATACAATAAGTATTAGTGGGGGATTGTGTTACAATAAGTAAATTGATAAAATTGGTGTCGGCAAACGCATAAGAACGTTTAATATTTTTTTTTTGCTTTGTGTAGTGGAAAAAACGTTTAATAATTCTTTTTAAGAAAGTGTTTGAAAATGGACAGTATCGAAATAAAGGAAAAGACTTTGAAGTACTTATTTATAATAATGAATTAACGTGTTTAATTTACAAGATTGTTCACGAATTTATTTTTTAAATGTTTGTTATTACCAGTGATGCCAGAATTGCTTCACCAAAAATGGCTAAATGTAAACAAAAAATAGCTAAAAAATTGCTAAAAACTAGCTAAAAATCGACTACGTCATATGGTACATAAAAACCATAAATATAATTCAAAACCAAGACGTTTATTTGTATATTATTTTGTACAGCAGTTTGGTAAGAGTTTTTAAAGTAAATAAAAAGAAATTAATACAAAAAAAGTATTCAACAAAAAAATTATTCTTCAGGTACAACAAATCAAAAACTAAATAGACACATATGTAGGAAATTTTTATTTATAAAATGAGATCATCTTCCTCAACATCATTGTTGTTTTAGTCATAGACGTCGCTTATGCCAATAAATGATGAAACAGAACACGTCCGCAACTTGAAGCAAAAACGACTCTCAGAGAAAAAATGCCCAGAATTGAAGCGTCGGCTTCATCTTCACTCACATTTCCAATTTTTATCCACAAGTCTTGTTTTTGTACATTGATTACTGAAAATTATATATGATATCATGTTTATGCACTTCTGCAATCAATTTTTCGACAATATTACTCATATTATTTAAAAATTTAGAAAATTATAATTATATTGCTCTTTCAAATGTTTTTTTGATTTTCTTTTGTTCTTATTTTTCTTTGGTTTTGTTTACAAATTGTATGAAATATAATAAAAGTGTGGTAGCATTGTTGAGAGAATTTTACTCTGAGAGTGAGAGCATAAGCAAAGTCGCTGGCAAAATAAAATAGATTCTATCTCACGACTGCTTTCAGCCGCGTCTTTTATATGCCAAATTGTATGAAGAAAAACGTCAAGCCCCAGTTCTGTTTCATCATTAAGTTTTAAATAACATGCAGGGACTTCATAGTCGTAGCAACAACAGTCTATTCTTTTTAATCCAAACCTAAAAAAATAATATTTAAATTAAATATGGTGTATAAATATTTAAAAAAAATATTTACCTTATTGATAAAATGGAATTAACTGTTGTTAGATGGAGCTTGTTTCTTATTTTAGTCTTGACAAGATTTATTTGGCTGAATACTCTCACTACTTCTGCATTTGACCATGGAAGCGATAATAATTTGGCAACAAAATCAGAAATTTCTTTAAATTTTGTATTTCCACCAGCATCTTTGTATCCAAATACTTCAGCCCAAAAAGCTGCTGAAATATATTACTGCCAAGTCTAAAGAAAAAAATTATAATTTAAACAAATTTCATTGCAATTGGACACAATATTTTGACAATGTACTTACCTAAAATTTTTGTTAAAGCAATGTCACTTGATTCGTCAATTAATATACTAAAATATCCATTTCCAATATCGTCACATAATTCTTTATTAAAATGAGGGGAAAGAACATTTTTGATTATGCCGGCGCATTTTGTTCTATGCATTTTTAAAGATACGCAGTCAAATTTATTTTTACACAGTTCTCCCAAATGATCAATTGTTGATATTGAACTATGAACAGCTAAAAACATGCACAACGATGCCTGCTGCTGCTGCGTCTTCATACTTACTGGTTTGTAAGGCAGTTTTTTGTGTTAGCTATACATTTTATAGCACTAATATGTTTTTTGGTCTCCGAGTGGCATGTAATATCAAATAGTTTAGCGTTTAATTCGCACTTGCAGTATTTGCAGTACGCCTTCTCTTCTCCCCGTTTGAACATTCCGCAATCTACTCTTTTAATTTTGGGTTACTAACCCATTCCTTGCGAAATTGTTGTCTATATTTTTTGTCCATTTTATAAGTTTTATTTCAACTTAAATTTTTTTAACTTGAATTAGAGCTGCAAAACTATCGATGGTACTATTCCGAATTGACATACATATGTTTGATTGTTTTCATTTACCGCCAAGTGGTGGCGCCAATTATACCCGACCACTTACAGAAACATTAACAAGATTATAACAAATAAGTCGATGCATCAGCTACAAAAACCACCTATTTACGTTGACGTTTTGGTATCGCTGATGCGAAGTTTATATAAAAAAAATGTAAACAATATTTTTTATGTATGAACTAGGGTTGACGGTTTGGTATAAATTTGTTGTTGTTTAACGATGCATCTACCTTGTTAAGCGTATTTTGATTGATATTAATGCGACATATTACGCTGTTGTATTTTTTGGTAGTAAATTTTGGTAGTGTTTCTTTGTTGTGGCATTTAATTTTTTACGAAAACTCGGATATAAATGTCATGTATGGAAAAATGCTAAAAAATAGCTAGATTAAAATAAAAATGGCTAAAAAAATAGCTAATAGCTAAATTAGCTTTTCTTCTAGCTAAACGAGTTAAAAAATAGCTAAATTTAGCTAGAAAATAGCTAAAATGGCATCGCTGGTTATTACTAAAAAAAAATAAAATTATTTATTGAGCTATGCCCATAACTAATACGTCTTTTATTGAATACCGCTTGCATTTATGTTTTCATCTTCGTTTGCTTATAAAAATCACAGGGTAATAGCCCTTTTTTACCTAAAAACTTTTGTGTAATTTTTCGGAGCTCTCTCTGGATTCCGCAGTTACGGGGTTCAAAACTTTAATATATTATTGATCATAAGTCCTACAGTCGTGAAGTAGACATGTGGCAAATTTATTACGGAAAAATATTCGATAAACCAACGTGTTTTAATCTTTAAAACATTTTATCAAAATCAATCATCGATTACTGTGACGATGAGAAAGTTACGTGAAATTTTTGGGAGAGAAAAGTGCCAACAAAACGCACTATTTATCGTGCAGTGAATGATTTCGGAGAAAGTGGGTCTGTAGGTGATAGGCCCAAGCATGGATCACAACGTACTGCAAGATCGGCTGAAAACATTACTGCTGCTCAAGAAAGTGGTCAAAACAATCCATCAACCTCAATTCGAAGCCGTGCTCAAAGAACAACTTTGGCCACAATTTTGCACAAGGATTTGCATTTGTTTCCATTTAAGATTCAGTTGACACAAGATCTTCTTCCACATGACCATTTACGCCGCCGTACATAGACATATGTCAATAGGATGTTACAGATCGCCCATGACAACCCCGATTTTCATGAAAAAATAATGAGTGACGATGAACATTTTCATTTGAGTGGATATGTGAATAAACAGAATAGTCGGTTCTGGGCAATGGAAAACCCTCAAATTATTCATCAGTCACCTTTGCATCCATTAAAAGTGACAGTCTGATGATTGAAAACTATCGTGATATGATTGGAAACTTTTTAACGCCACAACTGTATGCATTGGGCTTGATTAACATGTAGTATCAACAAGACGGTGCCACATCGCATACAGCCAGGATTACAATGGAATTATAGCGAGACCTGTTTCCACAACAAGTTATTTCAGGAAATGGTGATGTTGATTGGCCTCCACTGTCGCCTGATTTGACTGCTCCGTACTTCTTTTTGTGGGAATATCTGAAAAACAAGGTTTATGCAAACAAACCAGAAACGCTTGAGCAACTCAAACAAAATATTCGCGATGAAATTAATGAAATACCGCGTGAAATGTGTGAGAATTATTCTGATATTGTATTCCGTACATAATTGCCGACATTAAATAAAACATTTATCAATATAAGATTCATTCCCTTTCATTTAATCAAAAATTATAAACAAACAAAGTAGTATACCTTCCCGGCGGACACCCTGTATAAGAGGTGTCAATAAAAATCAATCGAATTTTTATAGCAGATGGAAAGGTCGTGTTTTATTATTAACTAAAACACAAAACATAAGAAGTTCTTAAAACGCACATTGCATGGCGACCGAGAAAAAAATATCGTTTCAGTATTTTAAAACTATGCTGATAAAGCCACAAAAACTGCAATATCCAGATTTTGTTAAAGAACTTTAGTTTCTTGAGCAATTCTTAGCAATGCAGCTACGCATATAATTTGCTCTTTTCTCTCTAATTCCTTCTTTATTCGTTTTTAACAAGCTTGTCGAACAGAAAAATTCATTTTACTCCCCCAACTCAGCCTAACGCACTTTTAAACTACCCACAGTTACCTCAATCATCTACTGGCTATAATCAATATACAAACGCTTTGAACCCTAATACGGCTTTAGTTCAAAAACAACCTAATAGTCAATTTTCATACGGCAATGTTTTAAATGTAACCAGAATATAGCTCCAAAAAGTGTAACATCAAGTCGTATTGAAGTCTCAATAGAGAGTTTAATACAGAAAGTAAATACCTTTACTGTCAACATGTCCTGCATTATGCAAAATATAGTCTACCTTCCTGCAGGCAGTATTAAACAAACCATGAACTTAAAAGTCTGTTTGGAACGCAAATGGCATCAGCTAATATAAAAATGAAAATTCTTAATGGATCAACAAATCGCTGTAATGCTCATTTCAGAGACTCATTTGACGTCACTAAGCTATTTTAAAATTAGCGGATACAATTTCTACGTCACCAAGGACCTTCGGGGTAGAGCCTGTGGTGGCTCAGGTGGCGAATAAAACACTACTTATTACATGATTTTTGTGAAAAATAACTTCAAGCAACAAATATTTGTATTGAAAATTATTATCAAAAACTTGTAATATCATCTGTCTATTCGCCCCCCAGATTCTCAATTACCGAGAGTCAATATACGGCTTTTTATAATCCACTGGGCTGCTGTTTTCTAGCAGCTGGCGACTACAATACTAAAGACACATTTTGGGGCTTACGATCAATCACTCCTAAGGGTCGTGTTGTTTTTGATACACTTTCTAAAATGGGTTTTAATGCAGTTTCAAGTGGCCAGTCAATATTTTGGCCAATTGAAGTAGAACCATTTTTGGATTTATTTTCAGACCACGCGGCTACTGATGTCACTATATGCTAGAGTTGTCAACCGATTAAGAATAATTCGATTAATCGGTCAAAGAAAACCAAATTCTTGTTCGAATAATTTTAAAATGCCGAATTTCGAATAACGAATAAATCGATTAATTAATGTCAATTAATCGAACAAATTTTTGCATACGTAAAAAATATGTTAAATTTGTTAGTATTTAGTATGATATGAACTAAGCGAGCACTTTATATCAACCAAAAACATGTTATTTTGGAGTAGTCATGCAATGTTTCAAATGAAACGTTAAAAAATTTTCAAGAATGGGGTTTTTTCACTCTCAGGTGAATAAGTAAGAAATAAACTAAAAGCCAAAAAAGAAGCAATTGCTTTATATAAATCATGTTAGTAGAAAATGTTGTTATTGTATTGTATTTTTTTTTTAATTACATATATAATTATCTTTTAGAATGAGCTTGGTTTGGAAGTATTTTACCAAGAACAAAAGAGAAAAAAAAAAAGTCACGTGTAACAAGTGTCCTAAAGTATACAAAATTGTTGGATTAACAACAAAAAAAATTAATACTTCTTTTGCAACAGATTTACTAAAACGCATTAAAATAAGATTAAATAAGAGACGTATAAAACTTTAAAATAATATTTAATAATATTTTTTAAATTCTGGAAATTTTCCGAGCAATGAAAGTTTTTTAAAATATTCTTCAAAAAACTAAAGAATATCCAAATGAATTATACTCTAAATTATTTTTTATTGAAAGTAACTACAATAAAAGTAATTGAGCTAAAGGCCGATGTTGCTAAAGCTCTCCATTTTGTTATCTTATAATTTTAATTATAAGTTAATTTTTAAAAAATAAAAAAATAAATAAATAAAAGTAATTATATAGAAGAAGTTATTACACTGTGATAGTTTTTGACCCGAAAAAAAATGAATTTCGATGAATCCTTTTCGAACTATTAGGGGGGAGTCTCCTGAGTGCGAAAGTACATTTGGAAGTGGATTCATCGAAGTTCTTTTTTCGACTATCACAGTGTTATTTATGAAAGTTGTCTGTAAAGTGTTATAAAATTTTAAGAAATACACACTAGTTTTTCTCTTTTGGTTTTATGACATACAAAAGTTAATTACACTGTGATAGTTTTTGACCCGAAAAAAATGAACTTCAATGAAGTAAAACCTAAATTGTCTGATTTAACAAAAAAAAAAAAAATCATTTGATATATTTTGACTGAATAAAACATGTGTATTTAAAGTATTAAAATCGACATACATCAGTTCAAAGTAATCTGTTATTACATTTCGAAGTGTTTTTTATGTAGTATTAATTTTATGTAATTTTTTTTTTTTGTTAATAAAACTAAAAATATTAACTATTTTATTTTCAATTTATTTTGGTTATATAATAATGCATTTTTGTGTTAATGACAAACATTTATTATTTGTCAATAAATAATTTTTAAGCATATTTTTATTCGCTGTTCTCGTCGATTAATCGCATAATTGTTTAGCTTTAATCGTTTGATCGAACGAACAAAAACTATTATTTAATTATTCGAACAAGGTTGAAAAGCGAATAATTGACAACTCTACTATATACTCAGATTCCACTTCATCACCTACAAGTGATTAACCGATGACATTCACACGTATTAACTGGTTGATATAAAAAATAATTGAGTACTCATTGCTCGGAAAATGTACCGCTGAAAACAGCTGCTGAAATAATTTTTTTTTTTTTGAAGTTTTATTATTTATTGAATCCTCAATTATAAATTGAAACATCGATAAGTTATTCAAATCTTAATCTAAAAATGTTAAATATATGTTTAGCCAATGCTAAACAAAATTTTTAATTCCAACTGTTTTTGTTGTTTTACATCTCTCGTGAACGGCTGTGACAAAGAGTATTCCCGCTTCTCAACCGGGTGTGGCTTTTATAATTTAGAATATTGCGCGCAAGTGGATTTGGGTGCAATTCTAGTTTTTCAATATATTTTTTTGCGTGTTTTGAAAATACTGTCTTCACCAACGGAACATCAAGATCTTTGTGAATTCGCTGATTTCGGATATACCAGGGGGCTACAGTAATTGTACGTAGAATTTTTTGTCCATAACTGGATTCCATAGGACCATATTGGTTTCAGAATCGCGTTGTATAACAAAAGTTTACAGTCAAGACTTAATATAGAATTTCTTCCAATAAGCCAATTCATTTGTGCAGCTGCAGTGCCAGCTCTGGTGCTCATCTCTATCCCATCCTATTTAGTACTACTATGTAATATTGTTACTTATTAATACATATATAGGAAAAACGAAAAAAATTTAAATAATTATTGTTTAATTTTTTCATTTTAGATTTTAAAAAAGCACGAATATTTTGGTAAATATGGAAAAATTCATAAAGTTGTCATTAATCCAAGCACGGCATATGCAGGAGTACAGGTATGTATAATTACCAACATAAAATATGTATGTACATTAGGATGGCACATATCCGACAAAAGTTTTTATGTTTCTTTAGATTCATAAGAAAAATGTCAATCCAGATATAGAAAAATGTGCACACAAAAAAAATGAGAGTCTAATTTTAATCCTAATTATTTACTATTTTTTTTTAACCGTACGTGAACATGAATAGAACACTAACCTAACGTCGTCGACAAATTCATGAGGTGGGCCGATCAAAATTTTTAGCTGTACAAATATTAACAAATATTAATAATAAACAGTTTGTAGTAATTTAAAAAAATTACAATTAATATACATATACAAAAAAGCAAGGACCTGTGCTAACTATATGTTCAAAAAAACGAACATCAATCAAAAATATACTTAAGTTTAAAAAGCAAACCAAAAAAGGTTGTCTTAAGTAGAACAAAAAATCAGGAGATTGGGCATTGTAGAATATAATTCGCTGGCAGCACTGTAATGTTTAATACATAATAACAAACAAAAACAAAAAAATAAAAAAAAAAAAAAAATCCTCTGCTAGTATCCAGTAGAAATAAGTCGCGTATTCTATTTGTATTTGTAATTGTGTATAAATAGAGTTTGTAATGACGTTCAACGAAGCTACCTAACAAGTAGTGAAAAAGCATTTGCACATGAATACTGACGAGGTTTAGTGGCTTTTACCGAAAAACAACGTTTGTTTCTATTCAGCCATTGCTGTTCCAAAATCTACAAATATTAAATTTTTCCTTTGCTGCTCGAAATATGTTAACAATGTCTACCTAATATTTCTCTGATTATAAACATATACGAACTTTATCATGTACAAATATTAATAATAAACAGTTCGTAGTAATTAAAAAAAAAATACAATTAATATACAAAATAAATTGAATTAGACGTTTTTAGAATTTTTATAAAAAAAATATAGAAGTTTTAATTGTTCTCATAACTGGTGACCCGACAAAAGTTTTAAGATGCCACACGGTCAAAAAATAACGCGACGTGCTACACGAGCTCAAGATCCTATGGGAGAAAATATAAATAGTTTGGAGGACAATGAGGAATTTGTTGAAGCATATTAATATGATAATAGAGATCATATTCAGTCTGGAAATCTGCCATAAGCTCTAAACACTTACAGTGTTATTCACAAACGTTTTATTAGAGGCTAATAAGCCAAATCCGCTAAAGTAGTATTCACAAACGCTAAATAACACTATGAGGCGATTACACGCTAATAAACTCTAAAATTTTATTGCAGGCATCAAGCTACTCTAGCCGTTTAATAAGTTGACATTTGCATTTTTAAAGTAAAAAAAAAATCACTATTTACTTCAAAAAGTATGAAAAATAAAAAAAGATTCAAATAAAGTAATGATTGTAATAAATATAGCTTCGACATTCGTCCGTATTATACATTATATATATATATATATATATATATGAATATATATATAAATATATATATGTTCATACATATATGAGACCTTCTCCGAGAAAAGTGACCTAGTATGTGAAAATGAAGTTTTGAGAAAAACGCATTTAAAGCTTCATAACGCATTATTACTGTGAACACACCTTCAGTTGGGAGATTCGATTTGGTATGGTTAGTTATGATTGGGTACCGACTTTGGTGAAGTCATGCCTATGTGGTGACGTATTTTTTTTTTTCGCTTTTAGTGGGACAATACCTTTGCTATTGTTGCTGCTCAGTTCGTTCTCAGCTATCTGTTCGCTCTCAGCAAATGGTTGATGTCGTTGAATATTGTAAAAGTAACTAGAGTAGTTTTGACTTAACTGCCCCTCTTTTAGCTGCGAATTTGAGATACCTGCCAAAAACCACAAAATTTCACTCATTTCTTCAATTTCGTATGAAATGAACTTTGTTAAGTGCCAATTTCATACGTGCCAATTTAAGTTAGCTGCCACAAATATTTGGAATTATTATCCCATTTTCATTGATAAGTTTTCATTTAACAGCCACAAAATTTTTTTTGCAACTGTTGCTAACGAAAACTATGTATGTATGTAGTTTGTTTATGTTAGAATGCTCGCAGCCTTTCTATAATTGTCTCATTCTCTTTATAACTCTCTCTTGGTTTCAAAATTGTGAGTTGTGTGTATCGCTCTTAGAAGTGGCCCATTCTGTGGCAGGTAAACGAATCAGATAACTTAAGTGCCATTTTTACTTACCTGCCACAAAATGCGCGCAAAAGACGGTGTGGCAGTTAAGTCAAAACTACTGTCTAAGTAAGGAAAAGAATAAAGTGACGCTTCAATCTTGTGCCAACTGTATAACGAGTGTTATCAATATCTCAAATGTTGTTTCGCAATTTTGGTTCTTTTGTAATATTGTTACTAAGCTGATGTTAATTTGAAGTAATTTTTATAAAAATGGATATTTCTGATAGCTTTGATGATGATTTAAGAAGACTAGACTCGGTTTATGGCGATGATGAGATCGATATGACATTATCTGAAAGTGTCGGTGCTAATAGTTCGGGACTAACTGAAAATCAAAGTTTTTTGCATGATGTTTCCGGATCCATTATAATATTCGAATTGGAGGAATCCGTTGAAGATATACAAGAGTCGATGAACATCGATTTGATGTACGGAGAAAAATCCGAAGCATGTTGTTCGAAAGAATGTAATAAGATAATTCCAGAAAATCTTGCTACACAAAGCCGGCAATATTTTCAAGAATTACGTAAACCAGAACAAGATTTAGTCCATTTGAGCCATTTAGAATTTCATCGCCAACATTTATCGCTCGAAAACGTTTATGATACTGAAAGTCGGAAGAAGTATGGCCAAATGGTAAAAAATAAATCCAGAGTTGATACAATGTACTTATTTCGTGGCATTCATATTTGTAGAACGATGTTTTGTTTTATTTACGATGTTGGATTAAAACGTTACAAAAGTTTGATTCGACATAGTGATAATGTTGGCTTTTCTGAACGAAAACATGAACTAAATGGCAAGTCTTCAAAACGGCAATCGCGTGTGTTATCACCGGAATCACTTACTGGTATCGTTCAATTTATTCAAAATTTAAAAAATCAAACTCCAAAAAAAATTCGAAGACTGACGAAAAAAAAAAACAATTTAAAACCAAAACATCAAAAAAAGTAAATTTAATAATTAATTTTTTACCTTTCAACCATAAAAAGATTGAAAAAATTTCCAAAGAAATAAGGCAAACAAATTAGTGGTGTGTAAACAAAAGCAACGTACTTGGCATTTGAATACTTTTGTAATAGCTTATGGAAACAAATATCTAGCAATGTCGCTACAACACTTGTTAATAAATTTAAATATTTTTTTTAATAATATAAGAAATATTCTATTAATCTAAATTGTTTAAATAAAATTTACATGACATTATTTTCACAGCATTAGAGACTACTTGTTAAGCGAGTATTTTATTGTCCACAACACTAATTATAAGTTGATAATTACAAAACTGAAACAATCACACAATAGTAAATTTGGATTTATTACACGTTTGTGAATAATGTTTCTTATTACCGACTAATAAGATTATTATTATTAACTAATGTATACATAATGGGTTCAAAAAGAATTTTTTGTGAATAACGCTGTTAGACGACAGGAGGCTAGGAGCCACAATATGTGAAAAATAAAATACACACATTCAAATTAGCACGAATATTTTGAAGGCATTGCACAGTGTTTCCCCCATAGGCCGAAAATCAAAAAAGTTCTTGTTTTTTTTAAGCTTTATTGCACACAAAATTTATTTATAACACTCTAAATTTAATGAATCTAACAAATTTTGTTGTTTTTTGGCGAGATTTATTCTTTGTGTCCGTTGAAATGCGAGGTATGTTTATATTGCATATATTGTGGTTGCATAGTCATAAAAGAAAACTTAAGTTTATCCAAAAAGTTATTCGCGATATTGTGGCAGAAGTTTCCCAAAACCCTACAAACATTAAATTTTAACTTATTTCCTACCAAATTAACAGCCTAACCCACGATGTCGATCGATATCGCTCGCTTGCTTTTTCAACGACAAACAGCTGTTTTGCGCCCCACTAAAAGTTTTCAGCACGACAAGTCGATCGACAATGAAAGCGAGCGATAACGTAAACATTTTCATACAAATTTCCGACCCACTAAGAAATATTATGCGACAACAACTGTCAAAATCAGTCACGAAAGTTTTGTTGTCGACAGAGAAATTAATTTGACAAAATAATTTAAAAAATGTTATTTTATATGAATGTATGTATGTATGTAATAATTTAAAAAAAATTCATGATGGGAAATTAATAGGTATTTACATAAATATGTACATACATACATACATATGTATATTAATAAATATATTGTTGTACAGATAATAATTATTGATTAGCATTTAACAGGCAAAACCGAAGCCGCTGCAGGGTCTTGTTGAATTTGTGAAATTAACAAATTACCAAAAATTATTTTGATATAAATATTTTTCACAAAATTCATTTATTGAAAGCATATGTTTTGTGTTTAAATTTGTAGCAAGGCATATCCAAAAGGTGAGCTTACTAGCACACCTACCTCAATTCGCTTTATATTAAACTAACTTTATATTCATGCTAACTGATACAGTTTTAAAGCATACATAAATAATTGTTACAGCTTGGAAATCATTCGCAAGAAAATGTTAAATTTATTAGCGTTTTTTGGTGAAAAGCGAGTACTTTATGCCAACAATATACATGTTGTTTTAAGATTGTTGTACTTGTTACGGAACTGTGCATACCTGGTCGTTGTGCCACGTTCAAATGGCCATATTTATGGCTCAATTTACATGAAATATTTGATGTGGCAATATAGTCATTTGACAATGATTACGTTAAACACGTAAAGCCAGACGACCGACAAGTCGATAGTTAGTGGGTCGCTTCTACGAACGATAATGAGTGAGTTGCTGTCGCTCTATCGACTTGTCGGTCGATATCGTGGGTTTGGCTGTAAATAACAAAAGCTGCAAAAATATGAGCCCATAAAAAATCGCTGAACACACGTTTTCCAAAAACTTCTTTTTCACGTAGACTTTTAGTGATAGGGCCCTCATCTGCCCACAACGCCTTATGCATCAAATTGTAGGTTTTTATCCCTCTTTAAATTAAAAAATATTGTGGCCGCGGGTTTTTGCATATTTTCGCATATGGGTGTGATTTACAATGTCATCCGACGAAAAATAGTGAATCGCATTTTGTTTTGTACTATTTCTTTTTAAGAATACATATGAGTAAAGAGAAATTATTTTTTTTTAATTGTTGTTATTTTAAACTTTATATTGCAATTTTATGGTATTTGATTTACAGTTATGAATTAAGAGAAACATTTCTTTTAAGAAATTGTTGTTTTAAACTTTATATTGCAATTTTAAGGTATTTGACTTTCAGTTTAAGTGAAGCTTGCTCATTGCATTTGAAAAGTGTCAAAACAAAGGTCAAATTTTAATTCTTATAATTAACTGTTTTCGCGATAGTGATAAAAGTTTCAAAAATATCAATATGGAAATTAAAATAGAAGGTTTATTCTGTCAGTGCCAATTTTCTAGAATGTGTGTGCTTGATATTTGGAGTTCTACGAGTACAGCTGGTAATTATCATTCGAAAGCAAACAAAATATTTCAAATTATGGAGGAAAAATTTAATGCAGAAAAAACTAAATTCGACCTTAGCAATTTAAGAAAAGTTTTAAAAAGCCTTTGTAAGCGGATTGGTAAGATTTGGACGAAAAATCATTGAAGCAAATTAATTATTTTGAAGGAACATAAAAAATGGTTTGAAAGCTTTGAAACTATTCAGCTAGAAGCAAAATCCCTTGAAAAAGAACAACCTGCACCTAGCCAAAAGCGTGGTCGTCCTGCTAAGGAATTTTTAAAGTGTTCAGATAGAAAAAAGAGGCGTAAAATGTCTAAAATTAGTCAAGTTGATAATTCTTTAACCGAAGTTTTACAAAATCGCAACTTTCCCCCGACACAAAATGTGCAGGATTACGAGGTTTTGGCTCTTTTCGTTGAAACAAGACTTACTAAGCGACAGTACTTAACTATAAAAGATTTTGTGAATAAAAACTTTTTAATTTAGTTTTTTTTCAGTGTATATTTCGAATGAATTAAAATGAAATAAAAATTTACAAAACTTGTTTAAAACAACCAAATTTTCATAATAAAATATGTACTTTATTTCAAAAATTTTTAAAACAGATCTATAAGCCAATTAACCCTTATAAGATCAAATGGCTACTGTGTCTACAGTTGTTAATATTTTTTCCTAAAAATTTGCCAACTTTAAGTTCTTCGGGCATGAAATGAGCTGAAAAATTTTGAAGACCCTAGCTTTTTTTTTGGAGATATTGATTTTTGACCGCTTTTCCATATAAGGGAAACCACTGTGCATTGTAGCTACGAGCTACACGACTACCGCATTTATTAAAAACAGATGTAAATGCTTTCGCAATGCAAGAGTTTTTAACGAGCGTTTGGCAAAGCTGGAAGACTCTATCGCTGGCATTGAAAAATCTTTAAATTTATCATTTCCAAATCAACAAAAACGACGTGCTAGCACTTGCTTAAACTTGAATATTTGTATATGATTTATGTTGGTATCACGAAGAGGTTATTGAAGATGGTGATAGTATGGGTGGCTCTTCTGAGTCACTGTGAATATGAATTACTGCAGCGGGTGGACTGGGCATGCGTTGTGGCTGACGTGGCGGTGGTTGTGCTATTTTGTGTAGAGTTTTTCTGATGCCAAGATACGCTACAGTAGGCTGATGGTGGTTTTCTTGAAGTAAATGTTGTCGCCAGGGTTTGGCCACACATAACTTCCAGGGGTAAATATCTTCATTATTCAATTCTCTTGCGAAATGCCTGTAGAGTTGGTGGTTGATAATGCTGTAGTCTGGAAATTATTGTGGGCGTTGGCGCACCCCCTCGAGGAGGCTTTGGAGCCATCGGCAAGTGTTGTTATCTATTGTTTGGGCTGTTTTTACTTCGTCCTTCATAACGATTGTGTGTAGTGCCGCTGTAGATAAACCATTGATTTGCTGGAATTTAGGTAGCTAGAAAATCATCGATCTGGTGCTGACTTTTGATCGGGGGTTGGATTTTCGCTCTAGAAGTAACTGTAGCATTGGGGGCTTATATTGCTGTCTGAATTATTCTGAAAACAGTTTAGCCCAGCACAGGTTTTTGAGGTAGTGGTTAAACCAGAACAGGATATGGTGGTATCAAAATTTTTAAAAAAATTCAGTCCCAACAAGATATTTTCGGTAGCCCCGGGCATTATGAGGAACTCGTGTAGGGCGGTTCGGTTTCCCAAAGTGACAGGACACTTCACTGATACTTTTCTTTTAGAGCCATCGGCCAGAAAGACATCTATATCTACTCCCACATATATTGGCTTTCTCTCCATTCTCTTTTTGGCAATTGTGCTGATATTGACCTTGAGCCAGTCAGCAGTTTTCCTGTTAGTACAGGTAACAATAAGCCAACCTGTTCTAGGAGCACAACCATCGAATTCAGGGCGAACATCTCCTCCCCGTTCAATCGCCGTATCGATAATGGCCTCTTTCAGTCTTGCCATTTGCTCGACCGTCAGAGGACTTCCCACGATGTCATTGGTCAGAAAGCCGACTCTAACCAATCCAGCGATATGGTTGTAGGCCGTTTTTGATCCAGATTGCACATTGTGATTTTGACCGTAGCTACTCACAGTCTTGGACCTCTTGCAATTATTACCAAAAAAAGGAAAAATTACACATAACAATAAGTATATGTACATACATATAAACAACACTACACAACATCATCAACAAATTACCAGGCCTTCATTATACCCAGCTTATACATTAGGCCAGCTTATACCATTTATGTAGAAATTATTGACAAAAGGAATATAATAATTCTTATATAAATACTAGCTGATCCCGGTGTACTTCGCTACCCCCCTCGTTATAAAATAAAATTAAAAGTATTTATATAACCTATTGTGACGATCGGTCCAGTAGTTAAGACTATATTACGATTTTTAATTTTAATAAAAAGGAGCGTGGTCCCATCCACTTTTCTCCCGGTGCGTATTCCAAATTATGGCAATACCATATGTACCTAATATCATCGACGTAGGTAAAAAAATGCCCAAAATATGGCGATTTAAATTTTTGGGTTATATGGGTGGTGCCACGCCCACTTGTCCGATAACGCCCATTTTTGTCGTGATTACTCACATTAGTAACATATGAACTATTGCAATGTTTCAAAACTCTTGCTATCACAATAGTCAAGATATATGATGTTATTCAATTTATGTGGGAGGGGCTACGCCCACTTGAAATATTAAAAGCCTAAAACCATCCTCTATAAATTCCCTTTTGAATGACACCAGTTTGGGTCAAATCGGTTGGATAGTTTCCGAGTCTATAGCGAACATGGGTACAAACATTTTTTGTATTTTATATATATAGATAAAATTTTATTCGAGATAATCTCAGGAATTTTGTTGGCTAGCTAATATGTGTAAAGGCTGTAAGAAAAATATAAGGATCTTCAAAACTATCTTCGTGAACTGAACCATTATTTTCGAAATAAATTTGCACGATTTGCAAGCGTTGTTCTTTTGTCAACCTGTTCATGATGAAATGGCAAACCAAACTAAATATTAATCACTTGACAGCTGACAAAATGGCCGCCAGTTAAAAAAGTGATGCCAACTTAAAGTTCTATACCTCAATAAAAAACACCCGATATAATGGTTTTGTATTTGAAATTCTAATTTCTTTTTGAAAATTTTAAAAGTACGATTAAAGATCTTTTAATGAGTTGGCATTAGCACCAAACAAAATGCTTTAAATAGATTAGCTAACCCATAACAAATAATAATTGTAAAAAGCAACGCTAAGTTTTACCGTTACAACACTATTTACCTTAGTTGTCGGTAATGTTTTTTATTTTGCAGTAAGTTAAAATATAATTTTGTTAGCCTTTCTTGATATCAAATGGAAAACGAGTGTGACCTTGTACTGTGGTACATGTTCGTAATGAACTTTTAGGTTATATTTTGATGCTACCTCTTTCATCAAGAACTTCACAGTTTTAGCACATCAAAAAAGGATTTAAATAACAAACAACAACAATTTTGAACTGCATTTATATTCGCATACAAATTAAAACGAAAACAAAATAAAAACTGCAATATACAAAATTTATGTACTCTTTTAAATTCATTAGCCACAACAACAAAAATATATTAAATGGACAAGCTGGTCTAAAATAGCAACAACAAAATATCAACAATATCATCAATATAAAACAAATACTGGACCTGTTCTAATAAACAAAACTTTTGCATTTTTATTTACAAAATAAAAGTAAAAGGGTTTTTTGTCGCTGTATCACAATTCACAACGATCAAATTGAACTAATATTACGAAATATTGCACTTGTTAAGTTGATTTTCACATTTTTTTTTCTTGTTTTGCAATTATCTCTGATGGCACTGGCAACAAGAACTACTAAAAACGTTCACAAATTACTGTCTTCACCCGCAACTCCACAGAAAATTCAACCTGAGAGAATACCCTTCCAACCAGTTTTCTGCAGTTGAGGGTGGTGTTGACTGAAGTGGTTAGCGCGTTGACTAAGCAAACAATGAATTGGGGCCTGGGTTCAAACCCTGGCCAGAGCAAATTAATCAACATCATTAATTTCTCTAATGTACATAAGTGAGACATTGTATTAATTGTTGTCGGACTATATTATGTGATGAAGGCACTGGTCACTAAAAAACTGTTCCGACAGCGATTGATGCAGTTCGAAGCTAATGTACACAACATCGCCCTCCTTCGTCGGTTAGCAGAAACATCGGCGAAGTAAAACAATTAATAAAATGCCTGCTAATACAGCTTAACAAAGTTAATGCGTCTACTTAACACTGGAGGCGCCTCAATACTGCCTTAAAAAAAAAATAACATAACGCGCAAAGCAGAGTTGTGAAAGAATTAAGTCTTCTAAATATTCAACATCTATCTTCTCTACCCTGATTGAAGTAGCAGCATCTTTGGATTTGTCTTCAGATCACTCGCCTACTATTATCACTATTTACTCACACACAACTGCAACACCAACATGTGATTTAACGCTGACATCTGCACGTGTTAACTGGCTGAAATACAAAAAATATTTGAGTGCTCATTGCACGGAAAATATGCCATTGAGAACACCTGCTGACATAGAAAATTCTATTAGGTTGTTTGAAGCACATGCTAAACAAGCTGCTCTTAATGCTTCTTCAATTCAACCAAATCAACAAGCGAGATTTAACAATATTTTTTGTGCAGGTATAGAAAGGCTATTGACTGAAAAACGGAGAGCTCGACGAGAATGGCAACGTTACAGACCGCCTCAGCTAAAATTAAGGCTTAAGGAGTGTACCAAACAGCTAAGAAAAGTTTTGCAAACACAAAAAACAGCTTCGCTGCAAAAATTTCTGCAAGAACTCGATGCAAGACCATCAACAGATTATTCGCTGTGCCGGAGGACTTCAAAGGCCAGTGTTATGCAAACCTTCATTACGGGCCTCTAATGGTGATTGGGCAAGAACTGATGCTGAAAAAGGTGCTCTTTTCGTTAAACACTTAGAAAAAGTGTTTACTCCAAATATTTCTGTTAATATTGCTGAACTGCCACCAGTCGTCTCTTTACCAGAAACACCGCTAAAATTTAATATTGTGGAGATTGAAAATGCTATTGCTAGGATCATACGAAGGTTGAATCCTATCGGCCTATTAGTTTATTGCCCAACATTTCAAAACTATTTGAAAAGCTGTACATGAGCAAGCTGATGCCTATAGTGAGTAGAAGTGGATGCATTCCAGATCATCAATTCGGTTTTCGCAGTCAACATAGCACTATTGAACAAACTCACAGACTTGTGAACGTAGTTAGAGACACCTTTGAAAAAAAGAAATATTGTTCAGCGCTTTTTATTGATGTCGCACAGGCTTTTGATAAAGTATGGCACGAAGGTCTTGTCCACAAATTAACACAAAATCTACCCGCAAACATCGTCAGGCTCTTAAAAAGCTACCTAACGAAAATTTGTAGTTAGGGAAGGCAATTTTTCAAGCCCCCCGCAGTCGATTGTAGCCGGAGTCCCCCAAGGCAGTATCTTCGGTCCTTTACTTTATTTAATGTATGCCTCTGACTTACCGTTAAGCAGTAACATTCATACATCAACATTTGCGGATGATACAGCTTTTCTAAGCGTTCATGAAAATCCTGTAGAAGCTTTCCGGAATATACAAGGTTAAATCTCAAAATTGGAAACATGGCTAAAACAATGGCGGATAAAAGTGAATGAGCAGAAATGTGTACACGTTACTTTTACTTTACGCAGGGAAACATGCCCGCCTATACAAATCAACACCGAGACTATACCCCAACACACTGTTGTCAAATATCTGGGCATTCATCTTGATCGTCGTTTAACATGGAAATCGCACATAGACGCAAAGTTGATCCAAATGAAACTAAAAGCAGCCCAAATGAATTGCCTTATTGGAAGAAACTCTATACTAAGCCTAGACTGTAAACTTCTACTGTACAATGCGATCCTAAAACCAATATGGGCCTATGGAATCCAGTTATGGGGCACTGCCTCAGCATCAAATGTAGAAAAAATTCAAAGGCGGCAAAACAAAGTTCTACGTACTATAACAGCAGCCCCATGGTATATCCGAAATTATCGAATTCACAAAGATCTCGATGTTCCGTTGGTTAAGACAGTATTTTCTAAACACGCGAAAAAATACATTAAAAAACTTGAGTTGCACCCAAATCCACTAGCGCGCAATATTCTAGAGTATAGAGGCCACACCCGGCTTAGGACGAGGGATACTCTTTTTCTCAGCCGTACACGAGAGATGTAAAAACAACAAAAATCAACCGTTGAAACTAAAAATTTTGTTTAGCATTGGCTAAACTTATCTTTAATATTTTTAGATTTAAGATTTGAAAAACTTATTGATGTTTCAATATATAATTGAAGATTCAATAAATAATCAAATTTAAAAAAAAAAAAAAAAAAATCTTCTCTACCCTATCCCTCTCCCTGAGTTCTGGCACAGTGAACTGCTGGTCCTAATTAAAAAAAAAAAAAGTTGTTGGATGATATACTGGAGAAACAGAAGAAGCAGATAATTGAAAACATCACACATACACTTACTAACTGCTGAGTTACATAAATTACAAACAAAAATTATTGATCTTGAAAAACGAGTGGAAAAGGTAAAAAATTCACAGAGAGAGGATATTGCTAAAATAAATAAGGAACTTAACACAATGAAAGATAAATTTTAAACATTAGTTGTAGCTTCTGATTTAATTATCAGTAGCATTCCAGAAAGAGAAAATGAGAGTATTATAGATATATTCTCTAAAATATGCCACACTATAAAACATAAACCTCCGCATGTAAGAGAATTTTTTCGACTCAAATCTAAAAATAAACTATCAAACTCATACTCAATTATGATAAAATTCGCTTCTTCGGATCATAGGAACTTGCTGTTTCGATTAATTGCAGGGTTCTGTAAAACCAATAAAAGATCCTTACATTTAAACGATATTGGTGGACAGGAATATCTACATATGTGCATAAATGTTTAACAGATAGCAACAGGGAGCTTATGTTTTACTGTTCTAAATTGAAGGTAAACTAACATCATCATTTTGGATTTGTCGCAATGTTTATGTTCGAGTTGAAAGACATCAAAGAGCTATTTACGTAACTGATACATCGAGCGTTAATGCTTTGATTATGCCCAAAACTTAATAAATATTAAATTGTTTTTTTTTCTGTTTTATTATCTGCTTCTAAATTCTAAATTATGTATTATTTCCCTTTCATTTCTTATGTCATTTTGCAAACGTGTTCGGTTGTCGTATAATTTAAAGTACAAACGTATAACATGTCTCTTAGTTCGATTAGCCATAACGATAACTTAACAATTTTGGGGATTGTTGGGAAGACCTATAAAGGTTTTAAAATTTGTCACTTTAATGCTAGAAGCCTTAATTCTACGAAAATTGATTACATTAATTATATTCTGTCAAACTGTTTTGTAGATCTTCTTTGTGTTTCAGAAACATGGTTCGATCTTGAATCTGAGGATGATTTTCATAATATTTTAAACTTTATTTTAATTCGTAATGGTAGAAGATCTGGTGAAAAGGGAGGAGGTGTTGCAATTTATTATAAAAAGGCTTTGAAACATAAAATTGTTTTAAAATCTGATCCAGCTAATGTGGTTGAGTTTATTGGTGTTGAGTTTCAGGGATCCAACTCTACTAAATGCTATGTAGTGTGTGTTTATAATAGAAGTAAAGTGAATGATCTTGATGATTTTTTTGATTAGTTGAATGTGATTGCGATGAATTATGAAAACTTAATTGTTTGTTTAATAACACAAGATCATATCAACTTTTGGATGGAATGAATGCTAGTGGTTTGCATGTCATTAACTCTTGCTATACTAGATTTGCTCCTAATGTTAAACCTGCTCTGCTAGACCTTATGTGTATCTCTAGCAGCTCATCAGTCATTCACTTTGATCAGTTTTCTCTTGCCGGCGTTTCTGACCATGATATGTTGCTTCTTATAACTGATTTTGATTTGCACCACAATGAGAGTAGCAGTCATTTCTACTCACGGAATTATAAGCAAATCAATATTCAACTGTTAAGTTTTGATGCAGCAAATGTTAATTGGAATGAATGCTGGCTCTATGATAATATTAATGATAAGTTGGCCTGTTTCTCGGAAAGTGTAGTATTCTTGTCGATGGCTTAATTCTAAGAGTATGCTAAGTCGACTTAGCATGTTTTGAAGGAGTTTGTTTATTTGAATTTGGATCGATGTAACTTGAGTCCTGTCGAAAGCTCGAATTTATCGGACAACCCTATAAAAAGTTATGCTCACAATTGCACTTAGCCTACGACTAAAGTTTTAAAAAACTTCCATTCCGAAAAGGGCTAAGTACAGTCAGTATTGTTTGGAAGAGAACTGTAAAATTTTTTTGAAAACTAAGTTAACATAGCATTCTTTAGAAAGGGCATTTATTGTTGTTATGCTTTCTAAGCCTACTTAGCATACACTTGGTACATTTTGGAGTGTCGATATGTGTACTTAGCATGTTATTCCCTGAATAAACAAAAACAGTTCGCGCGTGTAACTAAACATAGAACAGTTTAGTTTGGAGAAAGTCGTCAGCGTATAAAAAGAAAAAGATGCTAAGTCCACTTGGATGAACAAAGCAAAAAGTTTTGTACATTCTAAATTGGCCTAAGTCATATGTAACCATGTTCTACTACCAGTATTTATAATTCGTACACACTAAAAAAATTCTACAATAAATATGATTTTAACGCCGAAAAAAGTGAATTTCTATCTTATACGGCCTTTGAGAAATTCCAAATAAACTTTGAACGCGTCTCCTGTAAAATTCACTTTTTAGACTTAGCGTACTCTGGAATGAAGCCATCGATGTAGCTTTAAGAAAAATAAAAATTAGCAACATTAATCAGCCTTGGTTTAATTATAGAGTTAAATGTGCTATAAAGATACGAAATAAACTATACTCTATTTGGAAGAACAGACAGTGTGAATACAATTGGGAGCGGTATCGATTTGCTAGAAATCTGGTGCAAGTGATCACGAAAAACCAGAAGAGTGAGTACTTTAGAAGCAAATTAAATACAAATATTTCGTCTAGAGAACTATGGAAAAACCTTGAACAGCTTGGTTTGAGAAAAAAGAAACTTGAATGCGATGTGTGTCCTGAAACCATGAATGACTTCTTCCTGAAATCATCTATTGTACATAGTACTGACACCTTCAGCATAAATCAGAATATTTTATCTAATAGATCCGTGTTTTCTTTTAGCCCATTTACAACTGAGGAGGTTGGTAGATAAATTTCGGCAATCAAGTCCACTGCGGTTAGCTATGATGGAATTAACATTAAATTTTTAAAGCTTATTTTACCTTTTATAATTCCTTCAGGTACTCATATCTTTAACCACATCATTACAACATCGACTCTTCCTAATGACTGGAAAATTGCTAACATAATACCAGTTGCTAAAAGAAATCAACCTATCAGCCCTGAAGACTATCGACTCATTAGTATCCTCCCATTTCTATCAAAGGCTTTTGAAAGATTGGCCTCAAAACAAATTATAAACTACTTGCAATGTCATACGCTTTTATCAGAGTATCAATCTGGTTATCGGGCTGCAAAAAGCTGTAATACTGCCATAGTGAAAGTTTTGGAAGATATTCGTCCATCCTTTGATAATGGTGAATTAACTATTGTAGTTCTTATTGATTTCTCAAAAGCTTTTGATACGGTCAAGCATGATGTGTTGTTACTTAAGCTGAAAAATTACTTTATTTTTAGTAATTGGGCTTATAAGATCATATCTTTCGAATCGCGTTCAACGCGTTAGTTCAAAGGCGTCATTTTCTACACTAAAACCCGTGTTTTCTGGAGTTCCGCAGGGATCTATAATTGGCACATTACTTTTTAGCATGTTTATAAACGATATTGTTCACTGCTGTAAAAATTCCCATACTCATTTATATGCAGACGATGCTCAAATTTATTTATCCCGCCCTTTGGGGCTAGTTGAAGACTTAGTTTGTCGTCTTAATGAGGACCTTAAGGATATCTGTGAATGGTCTTTTAACAAAAATCTAAAAATAAACACTTCAAAAACTCAAGCTCTATTGATTCATGCTAGAAGCTACGACTACAGCATCTTGCCTGAAATATCTATGAAGAACGAGGTTGTGAAATATGTACAAGTAGTAAAAAATCTAGGTATTGTTATTAATTCTGACCTTAATTCTATAACGTGGTGTACGTCGTCATTTATTTCGAGTGATATTAAATTGAAAAATGTAAAATCCCTAATTGTACCCATTATAACATATGGAGCTATAGTTTTTGGTGAACTTGATGCTGCATCAAAATATAAATTACAGAAAGTGATCAATAAGTGTGCCAGATATGTGTACAATAAAAGGAAATATGATAGAATATCTCAATTCTCCATTCAGGTTCTGGGATGCGGTTTGACTTCCTACTTAAGCATTCGAAATTTAATATTTCTTCATAAAGTTATATATTCGCATGAACTAAGATATATTTATGAAAAATTATGCTTCTGCAGATCTAGTCGCACTTTAAACATTATAATACCGAATTACTATTATTTATCGTCCTCAATATTATTCTTTATTAGTGATGTGAAATTGTGGAATATTTTACCAAATCACATTAAAACCGATCCCCGTGCATCGTCTTTCAAAAGTATATCGTTTGTTCTCTTTTATCTCCTTGTCCAACATTTTGACATTGTCAAGATCTGCTATATGTTGCATTTCTACACAATGTTGAGCAAGTGCAGTTGTATGTTTACCTTTTCGTATGTCAGCTTCATGTTCGGTTATCCTCTTATTTAAACTTCGCTTCGTTGTGCCTACGTTTACTTTACCACAGTAGTTATTCGTGTTACCAGTACATGTTATTTCATAAACAATATTACTTTGTTGATCTTTTTCTATTTTGTCTTTCGTCTTTGTAAACAGTGATTGTATTGTTTTGTTTGCTCTATGCGCTAAAATTATTTCTTTGTTGTTTATTATGTCTTGTAAGTTTTTTGTTTCTGTAAGCCTTGGTATAAAAGAAAAGCTGTAATATATTTTGGTGTTGCCAGATGAATCATTTGTAGAATTTTTCCCGTCTTCAGAATTTTTCCATTTTTGTATTAAACTGTTAATTAGTTGTGTTGGATAAATATATTTTGCTAGGATTTCTTTAGCTTTGATAATATTTTTGTTTAAGAATTTTTTGTCACTAAGATTGCACACTCTTCTGATGAAACTAAGTGCTGTGTTTATCTTTTGTTGGTTAGGTTGTGTAGAATTGAAATTAATCAGGCGTCCAGATGCTATAGATTTTGAGTACTAATCGGTAATGATTTTATTTTGTTCTCTATATAGTTTCATATCTAAATATGGTAATGAGTTGTCCTTTTCTTTTTCTATGGTGAATATTAATTTTTTGTGATATTTGTTGAAAGTTTTTAATATGGTATCTTCGTCATATTTTTAATTACAGCAAATAGATCATCTACGTATTTCGTCAAGAATTTTATTTGTATATTTAGTTCAGTCAATTCTTCCAGTGTGTGTTTTATCACAGTATCTAACACAAGATCAGCTATTGTAGATGATAATGGGTTTCCCATAGGCATTCCATAAGTTTGTTTATAACATATACCATCGTATACGAAATAGTTATTTTCTTCAAGGCAAAACTGTAGAAGCTTGAGGAATTGTCGTCTTGGTATTTCAGTATGTGTTTGTTGTTGTTGTTGTTGTTGTAACAGCTCTGATGCTGTTTGTGACGGGAGTTCTTTCCTAAAAGTGTAATAGAATAGTAATAGTAATAGTTGAGAGAATTAGTTTTAATAGTTTTAATTGGGTTATTGGGTTTTGTTGGGTTTTATTGGGGTGTGTCATTCGGTGGAATTGGGGTTGGGAGTTGGAGGAACTCTGCCACCTCGGTTGGTCTTAGCCATAGGTCTATTGGGCTAAGGGAGGTTGATCTGTTCGGGCAGTTGAACAAGTGCTCAGTGTTGTGCGGGCTCTGGAGACAATTTGGGCATCTGTTTATAGTGCCGGGGACAATGCGCTCTTGGTAGCAGTTAAGTATACTGCTCCAGCCGGCTCTTAGTTGTGCCAAGATTGAGCGGGATTGTCTGGGGAGCCGCCGTTCGCTATCTGCGATCGCGGGTGGTCTTGAGTTAAGGACCTTGTTGCATCTATATCCGCTTGTTGTTTCTATGACCGCTTGTTGATGCAACTTCTTGAGGGCACTTGTGATGGACATCTGTGTAACGTCTGGTGGAATGGCGTTTCCGATGTCCTCGCTGTAGTGCCGGAAGTCCTTACGGATGCGTCTCGGGAGAGGGTCCTGCAGCACCAGTTGGTGGTTGGGGTGTGTTGGCAGCTGACATGCCATCAGGAATTGCTTTGAAAGCATCACATTATGCTGCCTGACGGGCAGCATTAATGTCTCCTCATGCAGGTGGTCAATGTTGGTCATTTTTACGCATCCTGTAGCGATTCTAAGCGCATTGTTCTGTGTGGTTTGCAGAGATCTCCACTGTGTGTCACTAAGGAACGGGGTCCATACTGGTGCGGCATAATTTAAGAGGGAACGACCGATGGCTTTATACGTCGTTACAAGTACCTCTTTAGTCATGCCCCAGGAGGTGCCCGAAAGGGCTTTCAGGACTTTGTTCCGGGCTTTCACTTTTTGGCTGATATATGTGGCGTGCGAGGCGAAGTGAAGGAGGCTGTCGAATACTACGGCCAGTATTTTGGGGTTCCGCACCGTAGGTATGCGTCTTCCCTCGACAGAGATATCTAATTCCATCCTTACCTCTTTGGTCCAAGAAGTGAAAAGTGACACTGACGACTTTGAAGGTGATAGCTTCAAGTTACGTACCTTCAGAAAGTCTGTAATGGCGGCCAAGTAGTTGGTAATTTTGGCACTTATGTCGGGTATGCTGACTCCTGACGCCAGGATGGTGCAGTCGTCAGCATATGACACCAGTGAGACTTCCTGTGGGAGGTTTGGGATGTTGGCAAGATAAATGTTGAAGAGCAATGGTGATAGTACTCCTCCTTGTGGCACGCCCATTTTTATCTTGCGGTAACTTGATTTTTGGCCTCTGAACTCTACGAAAGCTTGTCTTCCATTGAGGTAGTTGGCGATCCAGCGTTTAATATCGTTGGGAAGACTGGAGTTCAAGATGTCGTTAGTCAGCATCGTGTGATCGACCGTGTCAAAGGCCTTGGATAGGTCTAGTGCAGTGACAATTGTGCGTTGACACGGTCTATGCTGATTTAGGCCATATGCGATCTGGGTAGCTATCAGATTCAAAGCCGTCGTGGTGCTATGGGCTTCCCTGAAGCCATGCTGGTGAGTGGCGAGCGGGAAGTGCTCTTTCAGGGATGGTAGCAGCAGCGCTTCCAAAACCTTTGCTACTGGTGATAGAAGGGATATTGGGCGATAGGAATCTCCTTGTGTAGCGGGTTTGTCAGGTTTTGGGATCGGGATTATTCTAGCCACTTTCCATATATCTGGAATCACCAGTTGGTGTATTGAAAGATTTAGGATCCGTGCTAGAAAATCCAGCGCCACTGTTCCAAGTTTTTTCAACATCAACATTGAGATGCCATCAGGTCCAAGGGCCTTGGAGGGTTTAGCTTTGGAGATAATTTTCTCGACTTCAGCTGATGTGAAGGAGGGGCATTCCAAGTCCCGTTTTAGGTTCTTGGTTCTCCGTACTACAGACCTTTTGGACGGGTTCTGCTGGGGGGGATGTTCGATAAATTGTCTGCAGAACATTGTAGCGCATTTTTTGGCATCTGAGTATTGTGTGTTGTTGAAGCCTATAGCAACGAGATTTTTCTGCTTGCGTGAGCCAGATAGACTTTTGATTGTTGACCATAGCTTTTTTGATTCTATAGAACATTGGTTGAGGTGGGCTAACCATTTATTTCGGCGATGTTCGTTAACTTGGGAAGTTATCTGTGCCGTGAGTTGTTCTATGCGTTCATCAGCTGGGTTGCAGGCGCGTAGGAGATCGCGTTCTTGTGCCAGGCGCGCTGCACTTGATGGGAAGTGTGGTCTGATGTTAGGGATAGTATGTGTTTGTAGTTTGCTCCATTGTTCCATGATATTTTTAATTGCTAAATGGATTGGAATGTTTGTAAACAGTGATACCACGTCTAGAGAAATTAAAATTTCGTCCTCATCTAATATTAATAATATTATTATTAATTTATTTTTAAGTTCTAGTGAATTTTTTATGTTGTATTCTTCTATTATAATATTTTTTGGAGAATTTCCCCTATTTGCTTTGCTAATTTGTAGCATGGGACCTCGACTGATGAAGATATTGGGCGAAGAGGAGTATTTGGCTTATGAATTTTTGGAAGTCCGTATAGTCTGGGTGCTGTGGCTGAATTAGCTGTTAATTTTATTTTTTCATATCTTGTTATGTAATTGTTTTTGAAAAGTTCCGTGACTAATTTGTTGTTTTCACGTAATAGTTTTTGGGTTGGTTCTGTCCTTCTTGTCTTGGTATGTTGTTTTATCAGCCATTAGTTTCTCCATTTGTTTCTTATAATCTTTCTTATATAGTATGACTGTTTTATTTCCCTTATCGGACTTAGTTATGACTATTTCATTTTTGTATTTCTTAATTAATTTTCTCGTTTCGTCATATATATGAAGAATGAATTTCTCTTTTTGTGTGTTTCTAGCGGTTCGTTTATGAGTTAGATTTCTATTAGCTATCTTGCACCTTACAATATCCTTTTCTCTATCATCGGTAATCGTTTGGACCCATTGTTCGGGATCTGCAATTAAGTTAATTGTCGACATTTTATACCTTTTAACTGGTAATGCAAATTTTGACCCTAGTGATAGGAGCCATTTGCAATCTTCAGGGAACTCTATGCTTGTCTTATTAACAAACCAGATTGGGTTGTAGTATAAATTGTATTCTTTTATTGGTTTGCATTTCAGATTATGAATTTTTTCAAAAAACAAATTGAAACAAATTATGTCAATAATGGAAAAATAATTTACACATAAATTCAAAAATTTACTTTACTCAATTACAATTTCATAAAAATATAAAACTTCCTGTTTTGTTTTTATAAATCAAATGCCTATAGTTTTGAGCTACATTATCAGTATCCATTTTAAAAGTTTATTCTGTGTGTAATTGGAGTGTTAATTACAGGCATTTGATTTACAAAAACAAAACAGGAAGTTGAATATTTTTATGAAATTGTAATTGATTAAAGTAAATTTTTGAATTTATTTATAAATTATTTTTTTTATTATTGACATTATTTGTTTCATAAAATATTTTTGTATTACTATAAGATTTTCTTATTACATATTGAAAAAACATAAAATTTCCTGAAGAAGCTATCCATTGAGAAAGCGAAATATCGAAATAAAATAAAACAATTGTTAATTGTTTATTGTTGACCTTAAACTTGCTTTTTAATTAAAATTTTAACTCAATAATAGTTATACTAAATATTTCAATTATATATTTTTAGGGTCCTTCTGCATCAGCTTATGTTACGTATGTTCACAACCCTGATGCATTAAGGGCAATACAAAGTGTGAATAATATAATGATTGATGGTCGCCTCATAAAGACGAGCCTTGGAACAACAAAATATTGCAGTCATTTTATGAAGAACCAGCAGTGCCCTAAAGCCGATTGTATGTATTTGCATGAGTTAGGGGACCCGGAAGCAAGTTTTACAAAAGAGGTATTATATAAAAACATCTTATCTTAACAAGTTTTAAATTTTTTTAATATTTTCAGGAAATGCATCAAGGAAAGCATCAAGAGTATGAAAAACGTTTGCATGATGTTTTAATTGCTTCATCAACTGGATGCGGAACTTCTGCAGGAGGCACAAGTACTTTGAGTAATATTAGTAAAAGTTCGGACATATGTAAAACGACCTGTATTAATTCAATTGCCTCAACAGCGAATAGTATATCATTAGCGTTATGTGCAGCAACAAATAACACGCAATCAACTGCGATTGTTTCTATTCCTCAAAAGGAAGCTTGGCCAAGTTTATGTACTTCACCCATAAATCAAAAAGACTCCACGTCAAGTAATGTTAACAAAAATAAGAGAGATCGTGTAAAGCAAGAGAAAAATAAAAATGATAAAAGCAACAGAACAAAAGCTAGTAGAAATATTGCAAATAATACAAATGTAAATACATTGCATAAAGATGTTGATGTGCCTATTATAATGGATAGTTCCTCAACAAAAAATTGCCTAAATGAACAGTCATCAACATTAAAAGTTGAGAAGAGCAAGGATCGAAATCAGCATACTTTAGCAAACCGATCAAACTCCAAAAAGGAATTGGACCCGTTAACTGTTTCTGATAGTGAAATAAAAGTAATCGGGGATAATTTAAATGCTACTTCGTCAACATATAATATTTTAGATCACAATAATGGATATATAGCACACAAAATTAGAAATGACGACACGATTAAGAACGTAGATAATCAGCGCTCTCTAAGTTCCAGCAGTAGTAGTAATAGTAGCATCATTGCTGCCAGTGAAATAAACGAATGCTTAAGCGGAAGTAGTTCTCCAGGTAGTTTTAATGAAAATAATGTGAATGATAAAATATCCAATTCTATATCAAATTTTAATTCTGAATTAGATGTCAAAACGGAATACAATAAAGAAAAAATCAATTTATCACAAAATTGTTCAAAGACTTATGGATATGTGGACAATTTATTTGGCACAAGTGAAAATATTGGGCACGATGTCATACAGGATAACATAAATAATAATATAAAAAACAATATATATATGAAAGAACCAACTCAAAATATCCGCAATGAGAAAGTGTACTATAATGAAGAAGATAATGAAGTAAAGGACTCTTTAACAGGTAAATATAAAAAAAATTATTTAATCTTAAAGCTTAATTCTTCGTAGTGCTGCATCTTTGATTTTGGTTTTTTACTTTAAGCATATACATATATAAGTATCAGAAATAAGTCAGCAGTTTCGAAACGAGCACATCGATTCCACACTGAATTTCAGCTTAAGTATGGGTTTTTTATATGTTTAGAGAGCGATGCTTTTGCCAGAATGTTTTCCTTTCCAAGAGCTGCAAAAATTATATCACATATATGGGATTCCGCTTACAGCTTGAGAGATATTTGACAAAAATAAGTTCAGTTTTATTTTCTTTCTTACCTTGGTCCACTGTTTTGCATATTGGACAGTCAAATATTTATAAATATCAGTATCAGGTTGCCTAGAAATGAGATGGAATTGTACCTATCAAGAACTTGGTCCTTATTTTGATCGCAGTACTTTTTACGGCCGAAATATATTGGATAGGAACTTGGCCTTATTTTCACATTTGTGTTTTTGTGCGGATATATATAAACAAAGTAACAATTAGTTTGAGAGATTTTAGTCGAACAGAAAAATGTTTAATCAAAGAAATTTAGTTATATAGGCTTAAGTTCGTTGAATTTAATTATTATTTTATTAAAAAGGAAAACCAGAGCTTGCAATATTCCAAAAATTATCACGCCTCTTATGCTTAATATTATTTTAAGTAATTCCAAAAATTATATTTGCACCCAGCTAAAAATAAGAAATTACTAAAAACACCATTTTAAGTTATTTTGCACAAAATCTAATAGCATGATCTTATTTTATTTGCATTAATTACATCATTTCCCATGATAAGCTGTGCACTTTTTATTATACACTGAGAAAAACTCTTGTTATCTCCTTTTTATAATATCAAAAATATCAGTTTTTCATAGGTTCGAGTTTTCGACCAACCCGTAGTGACCACTTGTGGTGTTATAGATCCGCCATTTTTAACGATAAAATAATCCAAACTGTAGCTTTTCAAATGTCTTGTGAAATTGGAATCGGACTGTGCAATGCGTAAAAAGTTTGTATGTGAGAAATATAAAAAAATTCGTAGCTCAAATCACGAAATTATGTACATGCATATACGAATATTCTATTTAAATTGTCGAGAAATAATTTTGGAATTTTTGTTTTTTTATGTTAAATTCAGATACGTCACTTATTGCTCGATTATGGATGGTAAATGAATTTCAAATGGCTGGTCTTAGTTGCCAGTATTTATCCGTAATATAATTCTTAGCAACTGGTAACCCAACTGAGGTTCGGTTGCCATTCATAATATTATCTAAACCATTTGAGAAACTGTGTATTTTGAAAACTGACACTATCAATTGCAATTTTGCTGTTTATCAACAGTTGAAGCCAATAGATACATTCAGAGCGACAATGCTAAGGATAAACGCCGCAATCAAATGCATTAAAAAGCTTAAAATGCGATAATATTGCTTATTGGGCTTACGACGGTTCAAATGTTAAACAGCAAAAATAAAATTAAATTTATATTCTATTTTATTTGAACTTTTCTTTATATTTATTAGAATGTTTATTTAAGCAATAGTTCTTTTGATTTAATATATACATATATATTGTTGTTTATATTTATATTTATTTTCGATATTTCGCTAACAATTTGTTAGCATCCTCAGGAAAATTTTATAAATTATTTGAAATTCTAATATTGATTTGTGTATTGGGTGTCATAAAATTTTTTCAATAATTTTTTATGGAAAAAGTCTAGGAAAATTTAACTACAGTATATAAAAAGGTTTTTGTATGAAATGTCACAAAAATTGTTTCCAAATTTTAACATAAAAAAATTATTGAAAATGAGTTAAGTATTGGATAGATATAAAAATTTTAACATTATCTGCCTAACCCACGATATCGAACGATGTCGATCGCTTGATTTTTAGACGTAAAAAATCTATCTTCCGTTCCACTAATAACCGATTTTATTTATATGTTCAGCTTTTCTTCCAGTAAATAATTAATAAGTTAAATAAAATCGGTTATTAATGGAACGCAACATAGAATTTTTACGTCTAAAAATCAAGCGATCGACATCCTTCGATATCGTGGGTTAGGCAGTATATATCGTCCCCTCAATATAACAATAGCGTATAATTTTTTTGTGGTTTTGAGAAAATCGATTTTAAAGTTTTTGTCAAATCGGATGTCTATTAAAACCTCAATATCGCGGTAAATAAGAATTCTTCATATTGGATTTTTCGACGAATACATAATACCGTTTCTTGTCTTTAAATTCACCAATTTTTTTTGTTCTACGCATCCTTTAAGACCTTAATTATGTCATTCAAAGCTCAAGTCTTCCATATAGGCTATTTTATTTTTTAAGGAATTCGTATGATGTATCTGATACACTATTTTATTTTGTATGGTATAGGCTGTTTTATTCAATAATTTTACGGTATTTTTCATAAAATATTTGATCCCAAAAATATCAATTTGTAACATTATAAAACAGTGATTAATTCATAGTTTTGTTAATTCAGTGGCACATATTCATTACTAGAAATTCATTCGTCTTCTTTCTCTTCCTCTGCTACATCTGGCTCATCTAAACAATTTCGCTTCTTTCCACCTTGTAAGTTAAAAAAAAATGACTGCGAGCCAGGAGGAATTACATTCTTTTTGCACAAATTTTGGAGATCATGCAGCTTTCGATTACAAATTGGCAGCTCTTTATTGTATTTTCCAGTAAACGAAAAGTCGATCACCTCTTTTGATTTTCGCGTTCCTCCGATATCAATTACTTTCAAGTCTCCATCCCATTCCTCCTTGTATAATAATTGTTTTCGCTGATTTTTGTTCACTTGGAGGAACTTAAGATTAAGCCAATTAACCGAGTCATTTTTTATATTTTTCTTAAGACTATGGCCTAACCTCGAACACATGGCTTTAAGATCAATCATATCACTGTATTGAAGCCTTTCTACAGCATAGGGGTTTTTCCGTCTTGCCAGTCTCATTATAGTTGGCCATTCTCCCGGCGAATAGACACATATACTCCTCTTCGCACGTTCTATTGCAGAGTGCATCGAATCTGCCTCCATTTGTGTGTGTCCGCTTTGGAGATACTTAATTGTTATCGAATTCAGCTTCAAAGTATTGTTGATATAAATCAATAGTGTAGCAATGAACCTGTTTCTGTTCTGTCCCCCACAGCAGTCTGAGTAGAGAATAACATCGGTTACCGATTCATCTAACGAGTTCATCATTTTCCATATTGTGGTCCCAATTTCGTCCCATAGAAAACAGTAACCTTCTCCACTGGCAATGTCGTAAAATGTGTTACTGTACGTCGCGAACTTTCGACTGTAATACATCGTTCTTACGTTGCTACAAGGAGTCGTTAACACTGACTGGAGGTCAAAAGTAAACACTTTTAAATTAGTGTTACTTATAGCTGATTCCTTGTCAGTTTGCTTGTTAGTTCTTGCCTTTGTCTTATTTAAGATGTGCTCATCATATGATTTCTGAATGGAGTGTTTGTCCTCAGCGTTTTTGTACCTCTCGCATGTTAAGCAGCTGTCCTTTTTTGGACGGTGGAAAGAATAATTATAATTATTGCAAAATATCCGGCGATAAACGTTTTCTTTAATGATAGCGTCCGGATGGAGTTCTTTGAATAAATCGTACATTTTTGATATTGTTAAGTCGGAGGCAAGATAAAGTCGTTGACTTTTTGCTCGAGTGTAATGGCTTTCGACGGCTGGAAATGACTCGATGTGCTTTTTGATAAGCGCAACTGTCTCTGCGTCTAATTTGCTCTGGTGGCCATGTTGACCCCTCTTATCAGTAAGTTCATTTTGGCACATCTTCTTGGCTAACACAGATATTGCGCAGTCTGACAAGTTCAAAGTATTTAAAAAAAACTTCTTGCATACCTGTTTGGCTTTGAGAGTATAATTAAATGTGTTCGCCCGCCGTGATCCGATTGTCAACGTCCTTTTGCACTTCTCAATTTTCACGCAATTGGCGAGGAACAGTCGCTGCTTCGAATAGTCGCCTAAATTCCAATAATCTGCATTGATCTCTATGCGCTCTTCTTCTGAGAACTTTTCTAGGCAATTATGGCGGCACTTACAGTCAATGGGTTTCGGAACACGTTCTTCAACTTTGTTTCGATGATACTTCCTTTTTTTCTGCACCCATTTCTGACTTTCAATCTATTGATCGGAAATAATTCACAGTTAGACGTGGCTAGACCCAAACAACATTTCTCAAAAGCTGTTTGCTGTGCTCACCTTTCTCTTTCGCGTAAGTATATTTCTAGCATTTTCATTCTTGTTATTGATATAAGTATCACCACAGTCTGCGATTTCTTCTAAAACTACATCTGCTGTCTTTATCACTGAATTATCTAATTCATCTGCCAAAGCCTGTGCATCATCATCCGAATCGGGGACATACTCGTCCGTCGATCCTGCAGAGAAGTCTGTACCATTCTCATCATCTGTTCCAGGTATCGCTATGTCCGACGATCCCACAGCGAAATCAGACTCATCAGTCTTTGAAACAATTTCCACAACTACTGGTGGTTTCGTGTCACAGCCTGTTGATATTTACCTTACTCACTTCACTTAAATTATATAATAGAAGATACTCACTCAGACGTTTCAAATCCATATTTTTAACGAACAAACTTTCTCTGCGAACTGAATTTGCAAACTGAAATTTCAAATGACTGCAATATTTCCTTGGCATTTATGTTGTCAAAAGAACGTAAACATCGCATAGGGCTACTATTCTTGTCAATTGTTGATAAAACTTTCGAATTTGTATTAATAATAAAACAGCTTATGTGGGGTATAGAAATGGTCAAAAATTGCTTCAAATGAAATTATACGAATAAAAAATATTAAAAAATTCTTTCAACATTTTGAAATAGACAATTAAAAGCACAATTTGTATTTTTAATTTTTTAAGTACTTAAAACAATAACTATAAAATTTCCGTAATCAAAATGGCATGCGAAAGAAATATGTACGTTAATAACACTTTTGACATTTGCTTTCGTACTACATAATTGCACCTTCGAAAGGGAATTTCTTGCTTTCCGAAAGTGATTAAAAAATTCCCATAATTTACGAACGTTCGGAAATAAATTTTCGAAAATCGTTCTATGTAATCCCATTTCTACGAATTCGTAAATTTTCCGATTCGAATCGAAATACATAATAACCCCCTGGTCTGTGCTTCTATGATTCCTACTGAATCAGTCGATCGCAATAAGATATAGGAATGCCAGTATGTCATATCATCGAGCTACTCAATGATACGTCCTTTTAGTGTTACTCTTGAATGACCCGCTATCCATTCGGTGACTACTTTGTATGTAGTATTACCATTAACATCAGCGATAGACAGTGTACGATTTAGTCAGTCTAGATGGACAAAATTAATCACCCCTATTATGAATGTCAATGTTGTCTCATGTGACGTCGACGGCTTAATAGTGGCATTGCCATTGTCAACATTGGCATATGCCGATAACAACTGCAATGTCATCGCATTATGAAAGGCAATTTAGGGTGACATTGCCTTAAATTTGCTCTTTTTTTGTCGACAACAATTTTAGCAAGGACTTGGCTCAACTGGTGTTTGTTACTGAATAAGTGTTTTTAAAATGAAAAAAAATATAAATAACGACAAATGGACCATTTGAGGAGTTATTTCAGCAGCTGAGAAATAAACCGTACCTAGCTAAAGGATTGCATAGATGCATAACTCAAATTAATTTAAAAAAAGAATGGGAAGAAATTACAAATAAACTAAATTGTATGAGAACACCAATTCGAGACAGCGATGGATGGCAAAATTTAAGTTTAAAAGAGATTGTATATCTTCACTTCCCAATAAAAATAAGTTTGTTTATATGCATGTATGATCAGATGAGGAAAGATTTCAATTGCAAGGTAAAATCAAATTGATGCTCAATAAAGCAAAAGTCAATGCAAGAGAAGGAAGAACTTGCAAAATATTCACCAGTTCCCCTTTAGAAGAAGCTGCAGGTAACTTGGTCCAATTTTAAAAGCAACATAATCTGGGTTAATTCAAGGAATTCATCCCTCTATTGGTAAAACAGCAACACTAATAATCGTATCTGAAACGCAGTTTTGTATGCTTGAGGATGCCTAAAAGTTGCCCTCAACTTCCACACATGCAGCTACAGTGGAAGTCATTTCTAAAAAAAAAAACGAAGTGAAAATCGTGAAGGTACCAACAAAATAAATTATTTGAGCATCATAATGTTGTGCAAAAGGAGGTTTCTTGTGAAATATATGATACAATGAAAGAAATAAAAGATTTTTTTAATAGACACAAAAAATTACATTTTTCTTACGTATTTATAAAAAACAAGTAAACAAATTAAACTAACGCTAAAATTTATAGTGAAGACATTTATTTCTTTCATATTATCGATAACAAGACAACGTCAACACAATACCTTTAGTGAATGCCGACATAGCATTTCGTTGATCTCGATATAATTCAAATGTGACGACGACTATATAATAGCCTTTTTCCACTAGCATACATTTTAGAGGAATGAATGGAATATGTTGAAAAAGTGAAACTTGCGTTTCCATTAATTTTAATTGGATCTGGTATCAGGTTTACATCAGGAATTTTTGGTTTTACGATTCCAATTTCCCTAATAGTTTTCTAGGTTTTAGGTGAACTAACTGAATTCATAAATTTCTCAGCACAGTATGATGATTTAGCCTGCTGTATATATTTAGTTACAGTTTTTCTAACTACACGATAATTACGAGTATTATATAGGTCACTTGTTTTATACCTCTTCCAACAAGAAAATGCAATATCACGCTTTTTGATCAAACATTTAATACGTAAATTAAACCATGGCTTTTGTTTGCTAATGAATGAACAACATGTGCCATGAAAAATAAAATTAAAGAAACTAGTGAGGCAAATAAAAATTTTAATGAAACAAGTGTAGATGAAAACAACATGGAAAAATTTAATTCTCAGAAGCCTGATCAACTTCAAGTAACATCAGAAATCTAAGAAAATTTTAATTTAATAAATTTGAAAATATAGAAGAAAAAGATATAATTATTGAAGATAATATGGTGCACATAGGACGTAGTGATAATTCATCGAAACCTGTTTCGACCATTAAGAAATCACTTACTCAAATTTAGAATGGTATTAATATAGGATATAACGATAATTCTTCGAAACAAGATTCGTTTATGAGGAAGTTACAAACCGAAAATATATAAGATAATAATATGCATGCAAGATTCAGCGTTAACTCAGCATAGCTAGATTGATGGACAATGTTGGACCTCTTCAGATGTCAAACGACTACCGCTACATTTTAACAATGCAATGCGAACTGACAAAATTTTACGTTGCATATCCTACGCTCAGAAAGGGTCCAGTTTTAACAGCAAAAACATTAGTCGAACAATTTATTTTGAAATATAGTCAATTTAAGGTACTTAAATCCGACAGAGCAACATAATTTTCAAAAATCAAACAAATATTTTCAACACAATACCACCACGAAACATAAGGCTCAATAGAAAGAAATCAGAGGGTTCTCAATGTGTTCTTGTTAACAACTGCAAACGATTATGAATGCGATAAATGGATTCCATACTTCACTTTTGCCTACAAAACGGCACCACATGTAGACACAGAATACACTCCTTTTGAATTAATTTATGGTAAATTACCAAGCATACCATTTAACACAGTAAATAATAAAATAATTATCTACAACTATGATGTATGAAGTATGTACGAAGATTACAACTTCCATTCCAAGAAAAGGCAAAAGAATCTAGGCGCACGGTAGAGCGCCAGGCCAAGTTCGGCCACACAGTGTGTATATTTACATGAAACCATTCGAGCTGTTTACCCCCTCATAACTTTGCTCCTCCTGATCATAATGTAATGAAACTTGAAACATAAGGTTTCCCCACAGAGGTGACCTTACAGGTTAAACATTAAAATGGCGCGCGACTTTTGTAATTATTTTTAGGTATTTACTTTTTAAAAAATAAAAGACAAATTTGCTATTTTAATTTATTTTTAATTTACACAACTTAATCATCAAGCTGGAGAAACAAGACTGACTTATGCTAGTTTACATTTTCTTCTTGTCTCTAGAATTATTATCTTAGTTGTTGGTAATTTCTATGACATATTAATATTGCATTTTCCTTTAGGAGCGGAAATGCTGATTTGATGAAAAGTATTGCAAGTATTCTGTTAGTTCGAGTTGAATAAACTTAATCAATTTGGCACGGTTGCAATTCATGGAATTGCGACCGAAAATTAGTTTAGGTTTGTTAATGAAAAGTCCATAAAATTGCAATTCTTGGAATTGCGACCGAAAAGTAATTTTGGTTTATTAATTTAGTCATAATTTCTTTAAACTAACCGGAAATAGGTTTAATATTACATTTAGCTTTGTTTACCACTAATTATACTTGCAATAAATTTATCTGTTGTGTCGTTCTTAATATAAGTGTTTGGTTGTGTATATGTAACTACCCTCTCCTTTATTTTAGAATTCTCCTGAATTCTATTATTTAGTTTTATTTTTATGCTTTTATGTTTTATCAAAACAATAATAATTAATATAAGTATTATGATTACAATTATAATGTTACCACCGTATACTAATTTGGTGTGGTACCTTAATGTTTCAATGTTCTTTACATTTTTTATGTGTTCACTTTCAATTTGTTGAAATGATAGTTTATATGAAAAATTCTGTATTATATTTGTGTTTTTTATAATTTGTTTTTCTTTTATATTTTCCACAATATTTGAAAAATAGTAATCTTTAATTCTGATTGAGCAATTATTAAAATTTATTAAATGGTTTCTGTTCAAATTAATTTTTTCAAAATTACAATTTTGTATTATGCTCATATTTATTGCATTTTTTACTATTATTGCGTCTATATCTAGTTGTATAATTTCCATATCTTTATTATATACTAATTGACAATCATTTTTTATTATACAATGTTTACTTAATTGTAATTCTTTTAAGTATTTGTTTTCTTCGAACTTATAAGTTTTATTTACATATTCAAAGATTTGTTCTATGTTATAATCTATTTCTTGGTTGTGATCATTTGGTAGTGGAACAATATTTCTTACCTTAACTGCAATAAATGTTTTGGGTATTTTTACACCAAAAACTAGACATGAATTATTATAGAATGCTACTCCCATCTGAATAGATTTTAATTTATTATAATCAATTTCGTATTTCTTTATTTCGTTGTTGGTTAAAATGCTTGGATGTACCATCCCATATTGTGTAGAAATAACATTGTCTTGCAAATGTTCTATTTTATTTTTAATAAGTTGAATATTTGATAATTGCTCTAAATACATATTTTTATCATTTTCAGTTTCTAGAAATTTATTAATGGAGTTTAATTCTTTCTCTATTTTATATCTATCATTTCTTACAATATTTTTTAGGTGACTTATAGTCTCATTAAAATAGTTATTAATTAAAACTTGCTGATCATTATTGGTTTCTATTTTGTCAATTTTAAAAAGATGTTTTTCAATATTCTGTCTGTCTTCATCGTCCATGGTTCCAAACAACCATTTTGACATGCTTCCTATACCGTTAATAAGTCCGCGTCTTTGTCTGTTCTGTTTTGGTATCAAAGTACCTAGTTTATTTCTAACATCTAACAATTCCAATTGAAGTATTTCTTTGTTTTTTAATTTCATTAAAATTATGTTGTCTGTCATTTGGTCCAGTATGTTTTCTATTTCTTTTAAATTTATTACATGTAGTATTATGTCCGATTCCTTTACTATCTCCTGATTTTTCATAAAAATATCGACATATCCTGCTTGTTCTGTAAGTGATTTTGTTATTATTAGTCCTTCAGTTGATAGTACTAACAGGAGTGTTATCAATGTTGTCATCATCTGAAAATTTTAAGGGTCTTTTAATGTTACATGAATGAATATTTTTTAGCTTTAATTTTCTATATTTTGGCTGTTCTTTATGTCTAACAGCTTTATAATTCTTCACAAAACCTTCCTGCCTTATTTCCCTGTAATCTTCTCTTGTTAAGTTAAGTTTTTCAATTTTCTTCCTTTTTCCTTCTTCTAAATTATTTCTAACTTTTTCCAAGTCTACCCGTCCATCTTGAACATCGATTGGTGAATTTTTTATACTTGAATGATACCTCTCATTATAATTTCTAATGGTTCGCTGAATTAATTGTGGTATGGATAACCCTTTGTTATTTAAATATAGGACTCTGAATATTTCTGCGACAGTGCTGTGCAGTCTTTCTACATCTGCATTGCCTGTATGGCTATTGGGTTTGGTTAGACGTAATTCGATGTCTTGCTCTGTTAAAAATTCTTTAATCCTTAGTGTGTTAAACTCATTATCTGCTATTATTTTAGCCGGTTTTCCATATTTAGAGATATGCTCTTCTAGTTTTTCTATTAAAGTTAGTTGATTTCTGTCAGGCAATGAATATGCTGTTGCAAATTTAGACAACTTATCTATTATTGTTAGGAAATGAAATCCCTTCATTACGTATGTATCAATGTGTATGATTTCGTTTTTATTTGAGGGTGTTTCTGTGTTATGGAATTTACTTTTAATCGGATTTCTGTCATACTTTACCTGTTGACAGACTTCGCACTGATTGATTATTATTTGAATAAGTTCCATGAGTTTTGGAAAATAGATTTTATATTTAATTTTGTTATAGGTTTCAAGTATACCTGAGTGCAAACTTTCCCTTACGTGGTAGAGTGAAATTTGTTTAACTGCCTCAACTTCAGTCTCTATATCTTGTGCTCTCAATGTGCATTTAATAAAATTGATTTGGTTATCATTTGAGAATAATTCTATTAATTTTTCTTGAACGATGTTATAACTGTGATCGGATAATTCTGAATATATTCCTACTTTTCCTTTGGTTATGTACCTCCTAAATATCTCTCCCATTTCATTGAAATCACTTTCTGCAATAAAAATTATTCTTTTTCCATGTAGTTCTTTAAATTCTTCAATTTTATTGTTCGTTAGTATTATTTGTGTTTTATATTTGTTTACGATTTCTTCCTTTATGAAGAAATGGTCGCCTAAGTCTTCGTCTGCTGAATGTATTGTTGCCATTGTTACGTTTTCCTCTAGGTTGTTCAAATATTCCAAAATATCGGTATCCTTATCCTTTGTTTCTTCTGTTTCCTGATTGCTTTCTATTCTACTCAAGAAATCTGCTACTCTATTTTCTTTTCCTTTTATGTATTCCATGTCAAAATCATATTCCCCTAATTTCAATAGCCATCGTTGATGTCTTGGCGACATATCTTTTCCTCTATATTTTGTGTGTAGAAATTTGATGGGTTGATGGTCAGTAAAAATTTTAAATCTTCGTCCGTAAAGATATGGTCGTAAGTAATTTACGCTCCATAGAATTGCCAAAAATTCTTTGTCTGTTGCTGAGTAGTTTCTCTCGTGGTTATTAAGTGTCCTAGATGCAAAACAAACTGGATGTCCTTCCTGTGAAAGGACAGCTCCGATTGCGTAATTTGACGCATCAGTGGTTAGTGTAAACTGCTTATCGAAATTGGGATATTTCAGTATTGGATGGGAACTTATTAGTAATTTTAATTTTTCAAAGGATTCTATGTAGGTAGGGTCCTTTGTATTAATTTTAGCGCCTTTCCTTAAATATTTTGTCATTGGTTGTGCCACTTTGGCGTAATCCTTCACAAATTTCCTGTAATAGCCTGTAAGGCCCAAAAAACTTTTTATTTGTTTTTCTGTCCTTGGCATTTCTAATTCTTGAATGACCTTTATTTTATTCGGGTTTGGCTTCAACCCTTCTTTAGTTAAAATGTGACCTAAAAATTCTGTTTCTTTCTTCATGAAGTTACATTTATCCACTTGTATTTTTAAATTCGCTGCCTCTAGTACTCTGAATATGTCCGTTATTGCTTTCACGTGTTCTTTCAGGGACGTGCTAAATATTAGTATATCGTCTAGATATACTACACAGGTCTTGTTTATGAAGTCTCGTAATGTCTCGTTCATCAGCCTTTGGAATGTCGCTGGGGCATTTTTCAACCCGAATGGCATTCTTATAAATTCGTAGAGGCCGTGTGGTGTAACAAATGCTGTCTTTTCCCTATCCTTTTCTCTTATCAAGATTTGGTGATATCCCTTGGCTAAGTCTAATGTTGTAAAATATTGGGCCCGTCCGAGTTTGTCCAGGATTGAGTCTATATTAGGCAATGGGAATTTGTCGTCTATTGTAATTTCATTTAATTTCCTATAATCTACTACAAGTCTGTATTTCTTCTCACCAGAATTATCGATCTTTTTTGGTACTACTATTAGTGGACTTGCGTAACGTGAGCAACTTTTTCTAATTATTCCCTGCTCTTCCATTTCTGTAATTTGTCGTCTAACTTCAACCTCGTGTTGTGGGGGGTATCTGTATAATTTGGAGTTTATCTGTCCGTCAGTTGTTGTCCTGATTTCGTGGTGTATGTTCATTGTACTCGTCAATTTGTCACCTTCTTTAAAGAATAATTTATTAAATCTATTTAAAATTTTCCTAACTTCCGTGTATTCTTCTTCGTTCAGATGGTCTATCTTCAATCTATCTAAATTAAAATTGGTAGTTTCCAGAGCATAAATTTGGCCAAAATTGTGGGGGTTATTAATAAATTTACTTTCTTTTTGATTTAAAATTATTTTTCTGTCTTCTACGTTTATATGTGCGTTAAGAAATGTTAAAATGTCAATACCGATTATGAACTCATATTTCCTTCCAGTGAGTGGTGCTGCTTTCCACCTCACTCTAGCGTTATTGGGTAAGTTAAATTCTTCTGCTGCCATGGTGCATACTTTATATTTTATTGTATCATTTTTAGTGATAGTACTAAATAATATTGGCTTTTTTAATTTTTCTTTTGGGAAGTCTTTTATTTCACTATTGATTAGACTAAAACTAGCGCCTGTATCAATAAGTGCATTGTAACTTTTATTGTTAATTTTTAATTTTATCTTGGGTAACCATTCCGAGGTTCCTTCATAAAAAAAACGCAATTATTTATTTCTTCTCTCATATTATTAGTCGCGAGAATTTCCTCTTGGCTTTGCCTATCCGAGATTAGGCGATTTTGGCCAATCTGCGGATTAGGGTGTCCTGCCCTTTGAGGTCTATTCGCATTTAAATTAATATTATCGATTTCCATTGGTTCGACCGGACCTTGCCTATACTGATTCTGGCGATATTGGCCTGAATCCCGTTTATGATTTTGTGGTTGTGGTCTGTGGAAATTTCCTGAATTTGAAAACCGATTGAAATTATTTTGATTTTTAAAGCGTCCCGAATCAAAAAATTGATAATTGTTATTATATCCACTTCTATATTTATTATTATTGTTATTATAATTATTATAGCTAGGCATAAAATTTCCTTGCATTCTATTCAAATTTCTATTGTAATTCATGTTTGTATTTATATTGTTAAATTTATTAGTTTTAAATTTTCTGTATTCATGTCTTATACACGAATCCTCAAATCTTCTTTTAGTTAATATTCTTAATATATCATTTATATTTCTTTCTTCATATATTTTATCAAATAACGTGCCCTGCGTCATCTCTTTGATTGTGTTTACTAAAAGACTATCTATATTTGACAAATTAATATAGTGGTCATCCTTATAATAAATAATTAGCTCGTCTGCTTTGTATTTGATATTTTGGATTTCTACAATTAGTTCACTTACGTTATTTACTTTTAAATTGGCGATCATCTTATACAACTGGTGTGGCTCCACGCTGGGACGATACCTTAGCTTTAGGGTTTCCTTAATCAGCTCCCAATTATCTGGTGTCGGAATGTTTATGATTACCTCTTTAGCTTGTCCTTGTATTGTTTTGTAGAATACTGTTCTCACTGCTTCCTTTCGTATGTTTTCGTCTGCTATAGTGGATAGAAGGTATTCTATACTACTAAAGAAGCTGTTGATGGTCACTTCTCCCGTTCCGGTGAAGGTAGGTAAGTGGTTCACTGTCTTTAAAGTATTTTCCCTGTAGCTGTCGTTCTGTATTGGTGCTGCATACTGCGCTTGTTGTTGGTGTTGTGCATTTATTTGTTGTAATTCGGTATATGCTTGCCGTAGAAGTTCCAATTGCCGGTCCTTTCTGGCTAGCTCGTCTGCAAGGCTGATCTGGTGTTGAGCCTGTTCCTCCATTTGTCTGCTTTGATCAAAAAGTTTTCGTCTTCTAGATTTCAAATTGTTCAGTAAAAAATTGTGGTGTCCTTTTGGCATAAATGTTCACTGCACAATTGACTTTATAGCGGCGTTCAATATTTTAATTGTTCACTGCACTATTTAGTTATTTATAGTGGCGTTCAATATTTTAATTGTTCACTGCACTATTTAGTTATTTATAGTGGCGTTCAATATTTTAATTGTTCACTGCACTATTTAGTTATTTATAGTGGCGTTCAATATTTTAATTGTTCACTGCACTATTTAGTTATTAGGAGAAATCTAAGGTTTGTTTCACTGGATCCTTATTATTTTTTTTTTTTTTTTTTTTAAAAAAAAAGGATCCTACCGACTGCGCCACTTTTGTAATTATTTTTAGGTATTTACTTTTTAAAAAATAAAAGACAAATTTGCTATTTTAATTTATTTTTAATTTACACAACTTAATCATCAAGCTGGAGAAACAAGACTGACTTATGCTAGTTTACATTTTCTTCTTGTCTCTAGAATTATTATCTTAGTTGTTGGTAATTTCTATGACATATTAATATTGCATTTTCCTTTAGGAGCGGAAATGCTGATTTGATGAAAAGTATTGCAAGTATTCTGTTAGTTCGAGTTGAATAAACTTAATCAATTTGGCACGGTTGCAATTCATGGAATTGCGACCGAAAATTAGTTTAGGTTTGTTAATGAAAAGTCCATAAAATTGCAATTCTTGGAATTGCGACCGAAAAGTAATTTTGGTTTATTAATTTAGTCATAATTTCTTTAAACTAACCGGAAATAGGTTTAATATTACATTTAGCTTTGTTTACCACTAATTATACTTGCAATAAATTTATCTGTTGTGTCGTTCTTAATATAAGTGTTTGGTTGTGTATATGTAACTCGCGCGGGAATATGTTACAAATTTGACTGTGTAGGTAATGCGTCCCATACACGTTTCAATTAAATTGTCAATTGAGTCTTTCAATTGAATTGATTCTTCGCCACACACTTCATAAACTGAATTGAAAGATTTTCATTCAACTGTCAATTTGCTCTAGCATTTTTATCCAGCCTTATGTCAAAAATTTCTCGATTTGTATGTATTTGTTGTCCTAATAACACCACCTGGGTTATTTCAGCATGCTATACACATAAATTTTGACAGCTCATCAAGAGACTCGAGCACACACAGCACAATCGAATTGAAAGACTTGCTAGCCAACTTGAAAAATCAAAATCTTTTGATTTTTCTTCAACCAACTCGACAACTGCCAAACTAATCAATTGACATAGCCATACACGCTTTGATTTGAACAACAACCGACTCAGTTGACAATTGGATTGAAACGTGTATGGGGTGCTTAATGTATAAATTCGCGTGAATTTGCCACTGCATCTACCTTATACTTAATTCGCCTTGGTCGTGCATATACCTGGTAATGAATTTGCATTGTTTTCATTCTTGTGTTATTTAAAAGTAGCGGCGGCTTACAATTATTATCGCCGGCTCGAATAAGGAGTTGCAGCTGCTCGACTAAGATTTTTACTCTTATTTTATGACAAACCATAAACATACCTCAAATGTCTTATTATTATATGACTTTTTTGTTTGAAGCACAACAACAATTTTTGTAAACTATTGTAAAATAATAAGACATTATGACAATATGACTGATATGTCAACAGTGTGTACACCCCAATAGAAAAAACAACAATTAGTTATAAATATAAGAACAAACTTAATCTTAATGAAGAAGACTTTTCAGTTAAAAATGAAAATAGAAAAAAAAACATAAATATTAAATAATAATTTAAAATCATTTAAAACATTATAGAATAAAAATCTTAATATGAGTGCTTATATATGTGACGCGCAAAATAGAAAGGGACCTAAGGGTAAAAACCGGTTTTGTTCAGGAGAGCCATTTTAAAGATTTAATTACGTGTATCTTTGGTGTACCATCACTTTCATAAAACGCGTATATCTCTGGGAGGGAACACTTTTGGGGCATGGGATCGGTCTCATTCGATGATCAGATGTTGTCCACATCAAAAAAAAAAAAATGAAAATTGATTTTTTTCGCTTAGGTGCGCTATTTTTATAAATAAATCATAAGAAAATTTTTTAACAGTACTATGAAGGGATTAGAAAAATTCCTCCCCTAATTTTTCTCTTAAGGGCGATGGTGTGGTGTATCTCACAAACTCATAATGCTGCTATGAATACAAAAAAAAAAAAACAATTAATAAAGTATCAATAACATTTCCTTTGTGAATTGTTTATTAATAACTGTTTGAGTGACACATTTCTAATTGAGTGCAATTCAAAATACAAAGTACAATGATTGGTCAAATAGAAATGTTAACATGATCCTTCATGATATTGAAAGAAAAGGTAATATTTGAATATTTAGATTAAGTTGGAAATGTTAAGATTAATTGTCCAAACTAGTATATAAGCACCAACAAATTTAAATTCTGCATAGTTTTATTATCAAAGTTTCAAAGTTCTTTTGGCAGTTCCTTTGAACGCCTTAATCATAAGATGGAACCCTTTCAGCTGTATAAAATAAATACAAGGGCTATAGGGATTAGAAAATAAAAACATTTACTGCCTATTTCACTATGTCGAAAGAAAATTTCCATATGTTTTCATTCGTATAATTACATTTGAAGCAAAAACAAATTCTAAAATTTTGTTTTTGTATCAAATGTATTTGTACGAATGAAAATAAAATTCAAAATTCTTTCGACATCGTGAAATCGGCAGTTAATATTAAAACTTTGAAAAAGGAAAATAAATAGTAATTATTAGACATTTCAGTGAAACACTTTGCACTATTTCAATTAAACTTTATTGTGGAACTTTTTCTTTAAAGAATTTTTCATCTTATTTCAGATAATATGTCAAAGTTAAACATATTTGATGAGAGTAGTTTCTTTTCTTCAACATCAGGATTGTTGCAACCATCAATTCAAAATGAAGCAATAACACCAAATCAATTAAACATTGGCACTGCACCTAACTTGCCAGATTTGATAAACGGTAAGACTATTAATTTTCTGTCGCATTCATACAATTTAAGTGATTTCATTATACTTTTCTAACATTTTAAATAGGTATTGATGGATATCAAAATACTACAAATGGTAATTATAATAAGAATTAAAAACTAATCCGTAGAGGCAAAATTTTTCGATATATAACGTATTTTTACTCCCACAGAAATTCTTTATTATAGTTGTTTAAAAAATAAATTATATGAAAACGTTCTTTCTCTTTACTTATCACTGATATCGGAGAAAATTATTTTAAATAGTAAATCTTCAATTTCAAACACGAATTTTTACTGCCGCCGCCTTTTTTGTATAGTTTGGAGTCGATGTTGGTCATATTAGGCTATCAGTACGACACAGTCGACCGTGTTCTAGTCATAGAAAAAAATCTCTCAAATAAATTATTCAACAACCAACACTACAATTATTTATTGACCCATTTGTATAAATTCGCAAACATTAAAAATAAAAAGAACGGTTAAGGCAAAAACTAAATACCACCATTGGGCCAGTGCTGCCATTTTATAAACGAATAAAAGCTTCAAGTGTATAGCAAAAACGAGTAAAAAATTGCGGAAAAAAGGGTAAAAAGCGCCAAGTGAAAAAAATTTAAGTTTGAACAATAATTTTGAAGGTAAATACAGTAAAATTGTCATTCTTAAAAGGGTAAAAAACGTTTACATATATATAAAAAAGCAAATTAAAATTATTAAATCAATCATACATATGTACATATGTATATTTTATTATCAATTGATATAATTTAGGAGTAACCAAAACAATTAAAATAAAATAACAATTCATAAAAAAATATGACAATAACGTTTTAAGGAAAAATTTCGTTTTCAAATATACTTATGTACATGTTTTATCGTCATCATCGGGCCATATAATAGTTTCAATGAAATAAGCAGATCTTTTATAAGTGTACGATTTGTGAATTATGAAAACATAATTTCGATGACTCTAGAAATGGTATTTCGCAAAGGAGATTGATTTAAAACAACTTGTGTTCGATGTGACGTTATGAATTCAACTGAAACTTTTGGTTTATTCGAGTTATTATTTTAATACATAACAGTGTTCTAAAACTGTAAATACAAGTACAGAATAAAGTCAAATAAGAAAAAGACATTGGAAAAATATAGGAAAGGAATGTACAGTGTGTTTTCAAACTGTGCACATAAATAAATTTCTTTTTCAAGTAATACAAATGATTAGTATTTAAACTATACTTCACGACTTCACGATGAGATCACTGGTCAGCAAAACCCAACTATTTCTCTAGTGAAAATGTACCAGTTATGTTGTACATATACATACATATGTACATATCACCCATGATATTTGCTTAATGAAAATACTGCAGAAATTTAATATTTTTGGTTTTTGTTTATATATAAAAAAAATAAAATTTAAATAATTCATTTTTACTGCTTACGATGTCGACCGATGTCGATTCCTTGATTTTTAGACGCTAAAAATCTTTTAAATTTTTTTTTGTTGATTTTCTTTGGAATAACGCCACAGTAAAAACTCGTAAAAAAATTTGAGGTTGAAGGCATTAACATACATAAGTATGTATGTATATGCATGTACTCAGTGCGTGTACATGTACATACATGAGCCAGAGAGTCAAAAAGCGAACACTTGCATTACTTGAGACATGTGTGGTATTATAACAAAAATTTATAATGAAATCGATCCGAATGCCATTACAGCGAAAAATATTTGATTCGATTTAAGTCTTCGATTTCATTTCAAATCGATTTCTATCACATATGTATGTATGTACCTGAAAATTTTTGTTTTTAATTTAAGCAAAGGCAAATGACTGCTATTTTCTGGGTATCCTTTTTCTTGAAAAAAATTTTATTTGGTTCATGTTATACTTACATATATTTCGCTTTGATGAAAATCCGTCCGACTTTCTAAGCGCAAGCTTATTTGCAATGCATAGTTTTCATAAACACATACATACTTCAAATTTTTGTCAATGCCTATAGTTCCTTATTGTTTGTTTGATGAGTATGTTTTCATAAAATTTTTGGAGTCTAATCACCGCATTCGGCATCGAGTAAAATCTATAGTAATTTCTCATTTAACACAATAAAAATTACGATACATATATTTTACTCGACATTAGTTCACAGTCGCATTCATTAACACCGTTTTTTTTTTCAACATGAACGAATAAAGCAAAATATTTTTTGTCTCTTCAAACACGAATAGAATTGATAATTCTTATTCATGAACATGCGTGATAAGTTAGTGAATATTTGATACTCTGTTCATGAATGTCCAATAAAGAAATATTTTGCTGTTCATTTTTGAATGCTACAGCAAAATAAAGTTTAATGTTCGTATTCATGAATAAATACAAAATCCTTATATTCTTCACATGAACGAATAAAACAAAATTTTTTTGTCTCTTCAAACACGAATAGAATGAAACACAACAAAAATTTAAAATTCTTATTCATGTACATATATGAGTGATAAGTGAGTGAATATTTGGTACTCTGGTTAAGAATGTATCGGTCCCTTTTTGTTAGATTGTGTTTGTTGATATGGCATCCCAACATAAAATTTACTGTGGAAGAAGAAACTAATGGAAAGCTGCCATATCTGGATACTCTCGTGGTGAGAATTGGAGACAAAATTAAAACTGACTGGTATCAAAAACCCACATCATCTGGAAGAGTCATAAATTTTTACTCATGTCAACCCAAAACAATAATAGTGAACACAGCCAATAACCTCATTAGAAGAGTGTTAAGCATTAGTGACGTGGTTTATCATGAGCAAAATATTAGAAAAATAAGAGATATTCTGCAAAAAAACAATTTTCCTACAAACTTAGTTAACAAATTATTAACTAATTATAAGCATGAAAAGAAAACATTACCAGACAATACGACGAGTATATACAATTCCTTGACATATGTTCCAAAAATCACGGAAAGAATAAAAAACGCAGGTATATACAACACTGCAAAAATAAAAATTGCACACACATCACAAAACACATTAAAACAATTATTTTCTAAAACAAAATCTAAATTGGACAATATGGAAAACGCTAACGTTATATATAAAATAAATTGCAAAGGAAATGAAAATGAGTGTTGTGACAAAGTATATGTTGGAACAACTGGTAACAAGCTAAAAACAAGAATAGCCGGACACAGATCTGACATAAAAAACATTAACAAAAATTTGACAACAAAAACTGCATTAGTGGCCCACTGTGCAAAAGAAACACACAAACCAGATTTGGAGCATGTAAAAATACTGCAGAGAGAAAATAAATATCACAAACGGTATACATTGGAAATGCTTCACATAATTAACACTTAACAACGAGAAAAGAATCAATTACAAAACAGACATAGAAAATTGCGCTAATAGCTATAGGCATATAATAAGTACATAAAAAAATGTAAACAGTATAAAACTCAACTTTCAAGTCGTATGACATACATATGTTTTTTATACATATATATGTATGTACATAGTTACTGCATGTAAGTTTATTATTTGTTTATATCGCCTAGCAATTACATTGGGTATATCTTTTTTTCCTGTTCTTATTTATAAATTTTGTAGCTTGCCTGATGATGATATCCGATGGATATCGAAATATCGCAAATAAATAAATAAAAAAACATCACATTAAAAGTGGCCTCAAGCTGGAAAATTCGTCTTCTTTTTATTTAACATGAGTTACTAAAGGGCTGCAACGAGTAACTTTTTTCTTCATATGGGAAACTCACTGTCGAATACAGTAGATATTTGCTCTGTCCCTCAGAGCACAAGCAGTGAAGAGAAGAGATTGTTTATTTGACAAATACTAACCAGTAGCAACCGCAAATTAAATGAGTACCGAAAAATATGAACATACAAAACCGTAGCCAACAAAAAAGAAGTACCTTAAAAACTATGTTCACTTCATGTGGTACTTCAAGAATTTTTCATGCAATGCTGAAAATTAAAAATTTTCAATTTTAGTTTTTATATCCACGTTGGCTAATATGCCGGCGTTTTAAGTCTTCAAAATAAATAATGGAAAAATTATTCATACATATGCATCAGTTTTTTTCATAAATTTAATAAACATTTTTTGAAAAGGAAAAAATTCCCATTTTTTAAAACCTTTAAACATAAGTAATTAGTAACTAAGTAACAAAAATCTAAATAAATAATATTATGTATAAACTTGCCTCACTTAATTGCATTTTTTTTACTACACTCAACAGAAAGAATTTTTTTTTTATTTACCAAGCTTCACGTAGTACTGCAAGTACCAACTGAAGTTTGGCTGTCGCAATATGTTCACCTCGTTCTGTTCATACATGTTGCGTTCTCAAAAATATGAACATTGTTTCTGTAATTCATTTCGAGTAAGTGTTCATGCTTTGAAAGTAGACGTGAACTTCTTAGCTACACATCTATTTATGCAGCATTCTAGTTACTAAAGGCTGAACAAAACTATATTATATGGTTTTTATTTTTAGATTCAAAATCAGCAACAAAAGTTAAATAAGCATTTCTACTATTTGTAGGTTTATTGTTGTTGTTGTTGTTGTTGTTGTTGTTGTTGTTGTTGTTGATGTTGTTGTTGTCAGAAGATAAACTCATTCAGAGTTCTCTTTTTTTTCTGTTCACTATAGGAGTTTGTGTATGCAAATATTTATGAACATATATTACACGCAAGTAAAAAATTAATTAAAACCAGTATAATAACTGTTTAATCAATGTTTTATTTTTTTTTTTTTTTTTTTTTTTGGGATTCTAACTTTCAATAATTTTTAATATTCAGTTGCGACGATTATAAAAACGCGTCTGTACACTACGAGAGTAGAAACTGAACTTGGAATTGGTAATTGCAGGTGATGATACGTTTTTCATTGTATTCCAGCCTTTCCATTTTATTACTATTTATTCGACATGATAGCAGATTGTGGTCAGATAATTCACATTCTATGGAGTTGATAAGGAGATTATTTGGAACATTACTATATACATGATAGATTTATTTACTACTTATTGGACGCGTTATCATTGTATGGCAATTTGCATAATCAAATTGCTTCAATGTATTGTTTATTTTGTAGAGGACACATAATATTGTCTGGTTAAAAAACACACAAAAATACATGAATATTTGATATTGGATATTTGGTACCCTAAATAATATGCAATCATAAATATTCATATGTTTATGAAAACTTACATCTCTAAAACATAAGTGTAAATAAACAAATAAAAGGACAAATTTTACAATGGAAGGCAAAATAAGAAAACTAGATATTTTCTACTGGATCCTTTCAGAACATAGAAACTAGTTATTTTTCGGTTTTGCCGCACTTTTAATTCAGCTTTTAAACTTTTATTATTATAAACTTTATTATTATTATTTTATTTTGCTAAGTTTTGTTTATTTACTTTATTGAATCATATGTATGTTTTTTGCTTTCTACTGGATTTTACTGGCAAAAATTTGTCCAGTAAAAATTTGCAGGCTATTAGTCTGACAACAGTCGCTTTACTCTCTTAATTGATATTCTCTTTTGCAAATTTATGTGTAAACGCACGCATTTCAGCAAAAGCCAGTGAAACTTTACACCAATTTGACGTAAACGAACACACTTATAGTAACAATATCAACAAAGACAACAGAGCTGGAAATGATAACAACAAACAGAAAAAGCGAGCAGCAGCAGCTGACCAATCAAAATCGCACAAGATTTGCTTCCACTGTGGTTGGAAAAAGCACAGGTCAACAGAATGCAGATAATGAAATAAGCTGAATTAATGCCGTTGTTGTGGCAAAGTTGGTCACATAGCAAAAGAAAAAGTAAATTATGTATCTGAGTCAAATAGTTATGAAGTAAACAAATATAATTTATATGGTTTTTGTATTTACTGCATAATACGTTATGAAAACTGTGGTATTTCAACTGAATTCTACAAAGTTTTAATAAAATAGATCGAGGTTATTTTAAAGTAGTTTGTGATTCCGCTGCTCCATGTATGTAGTTAGGTATCGAAATCATTCCTTGATAGTCTAAATAAAAGAATAAGTCTTAAACCCTGCAGTGATTCATTTGTTGACTTTAATGGAAATAAAATCAAAACAATCGGGGAGTATGATGAAGAAATTGAATTGAATGGAACAAAAAAATAAAGTTAAACTCGTTGTAATACATAGTAATAACAATCCCTTTTTGGGTAAAAATTTTTTGCGAACTTTCAATTTTGAACTTGTTCAATTACGCTGTATTAGTTTTGAGCAGTTTCACGTTTTAAGTGCACAAATAAAAAATTAATTTCGTGAAGTTTTCCGTAGTGGTCTAGGAAACTATAAATTTGGAAAAGTTGATTTATCCATAGATATAGATTGAAAACTTTTTTTCTGTAAACTACGCCCGGTACTTTTAGCTTGGAAAAGCAAAATTGAAAATAATTTAAGAACGTTAGTGATATGTTAGAGCATGTATAACATTCAGAGTGGGGTACACCATTGGTTCCAATTTTAAAACCAAATGGTGATATTAGAATTTGTAGCGTTTATAAAGTTACTATAAACAAATATTTATCAGATTTTGAATATCCATTACTAAAACTATTACAAGACTAAATTTTGTAACATTATTAAAATGTATCGTCTTTTTACCAATTTGTAATTAATTAATATTCATCTATTAAATGTAACCTTTTAGCTAGTAATGTATATTCCAAAAATTAAATAAAATGAATTATTTTTTCACACAGCCGTTACAAATGAAGCTGCATACGGCTACCAATTTTATTGAAAAATTATTACACTTAAAGGCTAGTACTCTGTTGAATATTTTACGTGAAATGCTGTCAAACTGCATATAGAAAAAAATTGGTTTTAAATACTTGTTAAATAATGTTGCATAAGTAGTACTCTGTTTTTTTGTGAAGAACATGTGAAAGATAACTTTTTAAAACTGTAAAATAACGCAGATGATAGTTATTTCATGTGGAAATTTTGACAACAGGCGATAAATAATTTATATATGGAAGGATATTAATGAAAAAGAAAAAAATAAGTTTAACGAGCATCCTGGAGAGAGATTTCTAATGAAATGAATGAGCCCGGTATGATCTCTGACAAACTTCCGGGATGACACATTTTTCACATGAATTTTTAACACTGGTCACCACAACTCTTGTTTCCTTTATTTTTTTTTCTGTTATTGTATTTCCATGGCCCTGACTATGAAATAAAAAAAAATACAAAAAATTAATACATAGGTTAAAAAAAATTTCTATCGAACACTATAAAATGCTCTTTAAAAAGATTTCCTTGAATTAACGACTGTGGCTAGATCTCATTGCTAACTCTGCCATCATATGTGCGTCCCACTTTCCCTGATTCGAAGATTCTGATGAAATCTTTCACCCTGCTCCTCACTAAAATCTCCAAGATACTTATAAATACTTTTTATGTCTTTTTTTCATACAATTTCACACTTTTGAGACCTTAATTTTGCTAGAGTTTATATATTTTTACCAACGAAATGTTTGCAATTATAATTTTTGGTTCCAAAAATTACTAATTCACCATTTCTTTTCTCTGTGTATCTTTATATAAATAATCACAATTTTGCCTCTAGTCTAAATATATTATTATCAAAGTTGTAATTTTCATATGTAATATTCTGAATTTTTAAGAATGGGAAGAGGCATTAAAAAACGTTATGATTAAAACAAATAAACAGATGGAAGAAAAAATTCAGCAGAATTTACAACAGCAAATACAAAGTCGAAGTCACTTGAAACATCAGGAAGACCTCCACAGATTGCAAGAAATTCAGAAACGTAATAGTATTTTGAGTACTATAAATACATCTCATCTAAGTGGAGCTCATACTGGTAAATATAAATATTTAATACGTTTTGATTTTGAAAGCTCAACTTTAAAACGCAACAATAAATAAAACATAAAACCATAACCATTTGGCATTTGTGATGGGAATTCGGATATATTGAATTTGAAAGGGAAACCAGCAGAAATTCAAACCGAATTTTGTTTCTGAAAATGTTACAAAAGATTTTAGTACTTTAATTATTACATTAGCTATTATAAGTATATTATTATAATTCAAATTCAAAGAAACAATAAGGTTATGCGTATCAGAACCCGATGGGCGCCGCCTAGGAAAGAAAAAGAAACACTTCAAAACGCTTAATTTAATAAGAAGACAAGGAGATGGTAAATATCATTAAGTAATTAATATAAAGCTTTCATGTGAGTTAATGATAGAAGATATTTAACTAGTTGACTACAAAACGCTTAATTTAATAAGAAGACAAGGAGATGTCATTAAGTAATTAATATAAAGCTTTAATGTGAGTTAATGATAGAAGATATATAACTAGTTGATTGCATCTGTCGTGAATGGCATTGATGTCTAAGTGGCAAACAGCTCTGATGCTGAGACTGTGTTTAGTACTAAAGACTTGACTTTTGAAATTAAACCTCTTCTCTATTGTCATTTTTCTTTACTTAAACACTAGTTATATGCTGAATAGTAAAAATGTTTCCTTGTCGGTTTTTGCCTATCTATATATATAAAACAGGATGTGTGTATGTATGTAACGAATGGACTCCAAAACGGCTCGGCCGATTTTGATGAAATTTTCAGGGAATCTTCAGAATATTCAGGCGGGTGACATAGGCTATATGAAGTTTTGATTGGACAAAGAGGCGTTGCACCGCCCACATAACCCAAAAATTTAAATCGCCATATTTTGGGCATTTTTTGACCTACGTCTATGATATTTGGTACATATGGTATTGGCATAATTAGGAATACATACCAAGAGAAAAGTGGGTGGGACCACGCCCCTTTTTAGGAAAATAAAAAATCGTAATATAGTCTTAACTACTGGACCGATCGTCATTAAATTTTCACAATAGGAATTTTATTTTATAACGAGGGGGTAGCGAAGCGCACCGGGTATATCTAGTTCATCATAAGCGTGGTTTGCTTCCTGTTATTGATATTGGGAACAAAACAAATTTATGTTAACAAAATTATGGTAAACAATTCTTGGAAATATATCTGAACTTAAAATTTAAACTGCATTTTCGTCGTGAGAAGTGCACTAAAATAAAATAAATTAAAGTATGTATTATATGTTTGTACTCGTATATATTGTATTTATATACATACATACTTAAATTACGTTGGCTCGTGAGAATAGGGAATAATGGGTGACAATATAACAGCCTTTCATTAGATTGAGGCTCCGACGAAACATTAAAATTTTTTTTTTGGTCTTAAAAATATATAAATATTAGAATTATATCAACGATAAAACTTATACTTTTTCTTTTGATATCTTTGAACAGTATATTGTTTACATTTTCTTCATATGTTGTTTGTTTCAAGTATAGAGTTTCTAGCTTTTGAGTATTTAGGGTAACATTTTTATTACTTTTGATTTTTGTTTCAATATTTGATAGCATTATTTTATCTTTAATTCTTATGTTAAGATTGGCAACATATTTTTTTTGGTGATAATCTTACAATTTTCGAATTCAATAAGAAAATTTTCTTTAATTTGAAATTTTACTTCATAACACTTAAGTTTGATACTTTGGTAATAATTATTGAATATAAGTAATCCAGGAAGTATTTCAACTATTTCTTCGGTTTCGGAATTCATAGGACATTTTGCCTCTTTATGCTTTAAAATACTTTGTATACAGTCGTTTTTAATCATAATTAAATTTTTCTCTAAATTATTTTGAAGAAATGGTTTATAAATTTTTTGGTGTGATCAGTAAGTATTGTATATGAATTTAACAGTAATGTCTTATTTTTAATAATTTGGATTGGCTCGAAAATGATGTTGCGTAGAGTGTGTTTAGAATATGAGGGTATCGGGAAAATTAATAGTATATTTTCATCATGTCGAGCTGTCGAAGTCTGTTATTAGGTCCATTTCTTTTGGGGTTAAAACGTCTGTTGGAATAATTCCTAGTTTGGTAGAGAAGATTACTTGTCGTCAATGTGGTTACGTAAAAGTATTTATCCTGAAAAATGTTCTTAAACTGATTCAAGTATTTTTCCACATGCATTTGCTGTGTGTTAATATAATTGGTTATTGCTGAATTCACAACAATTTGTATCGTCTATCTTGTATGAAATACACTTTTGTTTATATGTTTGTGAACACCTAGTGTATATTGTATCGGCTTGAATCTTGTATTGATGGACGAAAGAAGAACAAGCACCATACAAATACTCTCTGAGAGTATATACATATACTCTCTGAGTATTGTGTGAAATACGATTTTTGCAAAACATATGAAATGAAAGTGGAATGGTGTATTTTCTTTTTATATGAATATTACCAACAACATATTTTACACTATTGTATATGATACTATAATACACTTGATACAACGATACAAGAGGTTTTGTGAATTCAGCATATGTTTTTATCTGTATTGTTAAGAAGGTGCTGGCTAGGGTTAGATTATGTATTGTGTTAGCCACAAGTCCATTGTTTTCGTAAAGTAGTTTTAGAGAATTATTGATGTGTTCTTCATATTCGCTGTGCATTGTTCCTGCTACAATTTTAAATCCTTTACCTAATAAGTTAATTAGGCCCCTTCTTTGTCTAAATTGTGGATTCAGACTAGTTTTCTTGCCTTTAAGTATTGTAAAGATTTTGTCAACTGTGTCTAGTAGCGTCTTTGTATCCATTGTTTTTTTTTAATGTCGCTATATTGTCTGAAATTAACTTGGGAGTTTCTTTGTACATGGTCGTATTAATTATGTGTATTATCTTAAAATAATTTTCTATTGGTTTGATTTCATCTAATTTAATAGAAATTTATCAATTATTGTTCGTTAGTTTATGAATATAAAGTTTTTTTTTTGAATTAGTGCTGGGAGAGGGATAGAGTAGAGAAGATAGATGTTGGAAATTTAGAAGGCTTACCTCTTTTACAACTCTGCTTTGCGCGTTATGTTAATTTTTTGTATATTAGTGCTGAGGCGCTTCCGGTGTTAAGAAGACGCATTAACTTTCTTAAGCTGTATTACCAGGTATTTTATTAATTGTTTTACTTCGCCGATGTTTCTGCAAACCGAAGAAGGAGGGCGATGTTGTGTACAGTAGCTTTTAACATCATCAATCGCTGTCGGAACATTTTTTTAGTGACCAGTGCTATGCCTTAACACTTAAATCGTCCGACAATAATTAATACAATTTCTCACTAATGTACATTAGAGAAATTAATGATGTTGATTGAATATCTCTGGCCAGGGTTTGAACCTAGGCCCAAAGTCATTGTTTGCTTAGTAGTCAACGCACTAACCACTTCAGCCAACACCACCCAGTAAGTATTAACAATTGTTTAATATTTGCATTAACAATATTTACATCATTATATTTTTGACATAAAATCTGATATAATTTATACATTACATTCATTGTATATATATACATATATATATATATATATATATATATATTCATTATTATACACATATTCATTAAAAATTTCTTTGATTAAACACATATTCATTTTAAATACATTATTATTTCTTTCAGTTTTTATGTTACTTCGCAATTCATTAAAAATTTGCAAACACTTGCAGGATATTGATCGTTGCATCTGTGTCGACATAACTCACTCAATTCGAAAATCCATAGTATCTAATTTTTTCTAATTTTTCTTATAAATTGTAGTGTTATAGTTTCAATTTTAATTTATTTTAAATTAATATAGTTTCAATTTTTATTTGTTCTTGCTTGGTAAAATTAGTTGGTCTGTCTTCCTTCACGATGTTGATTCAACTGAACTTTGAATTACTCGCCACTATGCCAGACACATCTGCTCAGAGCTTGCGGCGAATTCGCTCCCACATCTCGGCCATCCTGCGAATTATCACTGTCATATGGATACGTCCATGGCTTCATGTATTCGGCACAGGTTGATGTACACTTTGGACCTTCAGAGTTGGATTGTTTCATGACGTCATATGTATCATTAGGCTTTATTTTTGTGATCTCGTAAGGGCCTAAATATTTCGCTTTGAGCTTCAGACCTCCTCCTAGTTGCGTGCTCTTTATAGCTACCAGGTCACCGATCTTGTATTTTAGCGCTGGTTTTCTCATTCGATTAAAGCTTCTTCGATTTTCGGATTGTACTTCAACTATTTGCTGCTTAGCTGCATCTCGCAAATCGTTACGTTGATTATCAGTCGCTATATCTCGTTCAATTAATTCAATAAGGTTTATGTCCTGCCTTGTTTTCATCTTAGAACCAATCATCAATTGAAATGGCGTTGTGTCGATACTTCTATTGTATGTCGAATTTATCATTTTTTGCACGTTATTGACAAACTTATATCATTTACCATGTTCTTCTATACTTAATTTAGATAAAACGGATATTATGACACTATTAAGTCTCTCGACCTGTCCGTTAGCTCGTGGTAGTCCAGTTGTAATCAGGATATGTTTGATGCCTTCGTCTTCACAATACCTTTTGAAATTTTCACTAGTAAATGCTGATCCACGATCAGTTATGATCTGTTGAGGATTACCAAAAATGTTACTCTGCATCTGTAGGCGGGTTGTGGCATCCTTTGCTGATGTCGTCCTGGTTGGATATAGCCAACAAAACTTTGTAAACGCGTCTATGACTGCGAAAATGTGATTATACATTTTATTCGTTGATTCGAGTGGACCTAGATAATCGACGTGATATGTATGTAGCGGAGCATCTTCTTTTGGTATAGGGTGAAGTTCACCTTCTTGCTTACCGCGCTTTCGGTTATTGATTATGCACTGGACGCAGTTTGCTATATGTTTCTGAAGTCTTTCGTCTAATTTTGGTATAAAATATTCTTTGCAAATTAGTTCTTTCGTCTTTTTAATTGAGAAATGACCTTTCTCGTGAGCTGTTCGAATAATCTCATGCTGCATTCCATTTGGTATGACAAGTAACTCATAGTCATTAACGATTTTGTACAGCACGTCGCGCTTTAGAAAGTATTCTTTATACGTTGATTTATCTTTAAGTATATCCCTTATGGTATTTAGATCTTCGTTTTGCGCCTGGAATTTCGATATTCTGCTTACAATGTTATCATGCGTAATTAGCATCACGGGATGTCGGCTGAGCGCATCTACGTGCCTCATTTGCGTGTAATCGTATTCTTGTAGGAACAATATCCATCTGGAAACTCGTAAAGACAGGTTTTTTTTGTTTAATGTTTTTGCAAAGGCATTACAGTCTGTAAACAATTAAACTTCAAACCAATAAGATAGACGAGGAACTTCTTTAATGCTTCTATAATAGCTAGGACTTCTAATTCGTAACTCGTGTATTTTCGTTCAGGATCTGTCGTTCTTTTGCTCATGTAATAAACAGGATGTAAGAGGTTATCATCAGGATCTTTTTGAAGTAACACGGCTCCGTAACCATCGATTGAAGCATCTGTGTGCACTTCGGTCTCATAATTTTGGTTATAAATCTTTAAAGCTGGAGCATTGCTCAGGGCTTCTTTTAAATTATTAAATGCGTTTAATTGGTCTTCTTCAAATATAAACTTAACACTTTTTTTCTTCAAATTAGTAAGTGGTTTTGCAACTATGGAAAAGTTCGGTATGAACTTTCTAAAATAACCGGCGAGGCCAAGAAAACTTTCCAATTGCTTTAGATTCTTTGGTAGAGGGTACTTTATCATCGCTGTAGTCTTTTCCGGTAACGGTGATGTTCGTCGGTCTTCAATAACATAGCCTAAAAATTGTATACGCTTCTTTAAGAATTGACATTTTTTAACATTTATGTCGAGTCCATAATCTTTACATAATTCCAATACAGTTTTTAAATTTTTCAGTGCATCATCTTCGGTTTCGGCTGGTATAATAACATCGTCAATATATGGTAAAGCGATACCATCACGTGTCAAATTTCGAAAAATAGCATTCACATGTCTCTGAAACACGCCTGGAGAATTAGAGAGACCGAAAGGAACTTTCTTAAATTGGTATTGCCCATTATGGGTCACGAAAGATGTGTACTTCTTACTATCCTCGTGTACAGACACGTGAAAAAAACTATTACGTAAGTCTATCGTACTGAAAATATTTACACTCTGTAAACGATCTAGCTGATCTTCGATCAATGGAAGTGGAAACCGGTCTTTTACTATTACTTTATTTATACGTCGGAAATCTACACAAAGTCGGGCTGTAGAATCACGCTTTTTCGCCAGTACTATCGGGCTACAGAATTCAGATTCTGACTGCTCGATTATTCCTTCTTTTAGCCACTCATCAATCTGATTGTCAACAATAATTCTTTCTTTCATAGGTAGTCGTCGTGGATTACAATATATAGGTGTTTCGTCTGTAAGAACGATGCGCATTTCTACATTTGTTATTTTAGACTTCTCAGGCTTGTAGCTTTTTATAATTTCAGTAACAATTTTTTTAGCTTCTTTACTAGCGGTTTCACCAATATCTATAACAGATTCGTCAAAAACATCTATTTTCATCATCGTATGCAAATCGTCTTCTTGTTTATTTAACTTTGCAACACTGAAACCTTCAGGTGTAATTCGCACTTCAGCTTGCAGACAGAATTGTTTACCAAGAACTACATCAATGTCCATACAATCATCTGGTACCACGTGCAAAGTTAGATCGAAATCATTTTTATCAATAGCCGTCAAAAAGTTCGTGTTGCCAATTGGTCTAATTCGGGTTTCTTTTTTATTATTACCAAAGCCACATAAATAAAAATTGGATTTCGTTAACATACTATTCGGTGATGATCTCTTAAGATTGTTAAAAATCTTCTCTTTGATTATGTTAAATTTACTGCCCATATCAACAAGAGCTTCTACTTTGACGTCGCTCACTGTCGATTTCGAGGAATAAAGTCAAATTGTCAACATACTCTTCATGCAATATGCAGTGATATTTTGAAATTTTAGACTAAATAGTACAATCAAATCAAAAAGAATTACTCCGATCTGACTGCTAGTTTTTTTTATAGCCGTCTCAAACTCAGTACTTGTATGTTTTACCGAAACAACTTAATTTAAACCTAAGAATTTCAAGACGAATATTATTTTATTATGTGAGCTAACGTTTTTCTTTTAATTTTTTATTTAAAGTAGGATATTTCAGTATATTAAAATTGAAAAAATACATTCTGCAGAGACTTAAGTTTTTTTTGTTGTTTATTTTTATGAACATATAACAAAATTCCCTTTTTTCTCCAAACATTTGGACCTGCAATTTTAGCCATACTTTCCCACAGTTCGAAATCACTTCTAATACATTGTCTCATATCTGTTTTTACAGTTTTAATCAATTTCAAGTGCCACCAGGTGCCACCTGTCAATTTATTTAACATAACTCAAGAACCACTAGTCGGATTTTGCTTAAACGAATTTAGAAAAATCAAGAATTACAATTACTTTCATCTGTTTTTTATTGTGATCAAACTTTATATTTTTCTTAATTAAGGTAATATAATGCTCTGTGCCAAATTTCAAAACGTTTGGGCCAAAAATAAATTTCGGGTTCTATGGAAGGTGGGAGGTGGGCGTGCCCAATTTTTATGAAACTTTATATTTTTCTTAATTGACCTAACCAAAGGCTCAGAGAAAAATTTCAACATTCTACGAGCGCTCCTTATAGTTTTTTCCAAGCTTGTATGAACAAATCCCCACTGTGCGTTGCCAACTTCAATCTCTTTTATCTTAATATCGTCGCAATCATTTAGTAATCGAATATTAGATTCATTTCTTTTGCGGACAATCTTTGGAAATATGACCATACTTGTCACAGTTAAAACATTTCGTTCCCTTTGATTTATTTATACAATCGGTGGATTTATGCCCTTTATTACCACAATTGTAGCATTTAATTTCGGGTTTTTTGTCTTTCTGAAAATCTTTATCATATTTTTTTGGTAAAACTGAACGTTTGTTTAATGATTTGTTCATAGTCTCATAACACCGTAGTTTGTCTTTAAATTCTCTTGAATTATTCGCACCATATAGAACTATTTTGTTTGTTTCGCTATCGTTGATTCCATCTATAACATATTGCATTAAGGAACTATAATCAATATCACCTATCAGCTAGTTCCTTCATTTGCAAATAATATTCATGAATATTCTCATCTGTTTTCATTCTGCGCTCACACAACATTTTGTGGACTTGGATACTACTAGTACGAGTCTCAAACTCTTCTAACAACGCTCCCTTTAGTTTATGATAAGTAGTTATTCCCTTTTCGCTTGAAATAAACAGTTTTGCTACGCCCTTGAGTGATATTTATGCGAAAATATAGTTTTGAAATTCATCCCATTTCATCACCATTGCTATTTCCTCAAATTCTTCAAACCATAGATTAATAGGAAAACTATTCGTTCCGTCGAAACATCGTATAGAGTCTGCTGTATCTCTAAAACTCATTGAGAATTTTGTGTTAACAGTTACACCACGTTGATAATTTTGTCGCTCGTATTCGTCGTTGTAATTATTCGGGTTGTTGTTTTGTCGTAAACCTTGTTGTCTATAATCGTCGTTGTAATTACTTAAATTGCTATTGCGTCGCGAAGCTTGTCGCTTGTAGTTGTCGTTGTAACCATAGTTGTTATCGCGTCGTACCATTTCTTCGTCGCCGTCGTTATTCTCATTAACACCAACACCACTTCTGTCCTTTCACACATCTTAAAATCATTTTCTGCTGAAATCGTCGTTGGTCTATTGTTATTCTGCACGACTGTGTTTTCTGCATCATACTCATCGTCATCTTGATCATCATCGTCGTCGTCAGCGCCATCAACATTCTTCGAACATAGTAACCGACCATTACGCAGATTCATGTATAAGTATGTGTTCAAACAGGTTTTCTGTGTTGTAGTCTAAATCAAGCAAATTACATACACATACTAAATCAGCAACAGTTAAATTTTTTTCAACATATTTCTCCTTCTGCAATTTGCATTTTTCATCGTCTTCGTTGAACCCAAGGCGTATCCAACAGGTGAGCTTACTAGCACAGCTGACTGAGCTCGCTTTATAGCAAATTTTCATACAAACTGATATAGTTTCAAGAGAGTACATAAATAATGGTACTCATACTAAACTACTGCAATGAATGTCTTAAATGGCATATCAAGACATTCACTTAAATAGTAAATGCGTAAAATATTACATTTGCTACCAACAAAACAAACAAATACTTCTACCATCATTCATTTCAAAACAAAACACCAAGCCATCCAAAACATTTTATAAGCAAAACAAAAGTACTACCTTTCAGAGTACACTGAAATGAGTATTCATTGCTATTTCAGATGAAAAAAACTCTTTGGTTATGTTTGTGTGTGAATAGACAGAATAAATGTATGTACATGTGTGAATTTTTAATGTTATTATGGTTGCCGTTTAAACAATAACAATGCGGTGACGATGCAATGACAAAAACAAAATGTTTTGAAGTACTTGGTGTTTTTCAAAACATTTGCAGAAAGCAAACAGAGTTGACAATTCATTGCGAAATAGCAGGTAGAGTATTGTGTTGGTTTGCTTTATATCAAGTGGAGTATTGTGCTTGGTTTTGTTGTTAGAATACTCATTCTTTTATTAGTCATTGCAAAAAGTACTACGTAATAGAGTTCAATGAAATAAAACATATGCGGAGACGCATAAATGAATGTTTTTATGCAGCAGTTTAACTCATACGTAAGAATATGCTTTAAATTTATTTGTGTATTTTGATCTAAAGCGAGTACTTTACACTAACAAAATACATGTTGTTTTTTGGATTATTGTAGTTTTTGTCGAACTGCGCATACCTGATAGTTTTACCATGGTTGAACCCCTCAAACTCACGTAAACGGCATCTATTATTGCGGTCACCGTCATTTTCAAATACAAATTTATGTAGAGCTAATACAACTACACGGCTACTCGTAGATAATTGTTTATTCATACATTGAAAATCTCCTAAACACGGCATTGATTTTTCTCTTTAGTCTATGTAAGTATGTATATCGTTACAAATAAAGTTCTTATTTCTGTACTTACAATTGTGCTTCAATTCTTGGCAGGTTTTATACGTTACATTTTTTTCTTTTGTTTATATGTAAAGACTTTATACACTCTCATGTACAAACAATATGTTTCTCTTTTGTTTTTTTTTTTTTTTTTCACATAAAGTCGGAGTAAATACTCAGTTGATGTTCCCACACACACAATTAAATATATATATACATATATTTTCTCTTTTAATGAATTCGCCGTCGGATGGTAGACACACCCTTATTTTGAGTATGTATCTATCAACGATCCTGGCTCAAAACAGAAGCCAAATCTTGGGCCACATTTGTTGCAAACAGAGTTTGTAAAATTGTCGGCAGTCGCGGTGTTTTAACGTCTGATTGGTGCGTTCTGATTTGTGATGGCACGGCCCACATTCGCTTCTCACGCCTCATTTTGCGGTAATTATGAGAATGTTTTAAAAGATTTTCGTCGCTTGATCGCGCTCTACGAGTGATTGCGTACATTTTCAAATTTTATAGAAATACACATACAGACTACAAAGGTGGTCATTTATATTCATCTTATACTTTGTCGAATGTAGAAATAAAAGAAGTTAAAACACGCTTGACCATTGTGGCTCAACGAGTTCATTTTGCTGATGAATATGAGTGTCTTATAGGAAAGAGCTTGAAATCGTTTCTAGAAAAATAGGGTGTTATGCGTATCAATGGTAGACTAGCTAATCACCTTCGTTGATGTACACAGAATGGCATCCTATTTTGTTGCCTTATTCTTGTCGTTTCACTATACTTTTGACTGCGTTTTTACACAAGATTTATATTCACGGTGGAAATCAGGTGACTCATAGAATTTTAAGAATTGGGTATTGGGTTTCTAGGCTGAAAATATTAGTTCGAATGGTGATTAATCGTTGCTTGATCGCAAGGAGTTGTGCTAAATAATGGGAGCATTGCCTCCAGAAAGGATCGACCGTTAACCACTGCTGGAGCTGTCTTTGCTGGTCCTTTTGACATGAAAAGTTCGGCTGCTAGATCAAGTCAAGTTCTGAAGGCTTTGCAATTGGAGGTAGCTTCTGATTTACCATCTTTAGGTTTTTGGCTGCTTTTAACCGGTATATTTCACGACATGTTTATTGTTTATTTATATTGGTTAGTAATTACATTAGTTATATCTTTTTCCTGTTATTCTTTGTAAATTTTGTATTTTGCCTGATGATAATATCCGATGGGTATCGAATATTCATCTTCTTTTTATTTAACATAGTGTGTTTTTGCTTTAGTAATTCTCATTTCTTAATTGGGATTGTGTGTATCAATAAATGTGTCTGAAAACTTTTCAAGCATGGTGGTAAATATGTACTGATGAGATGGTATTTAGCAACCAACGAAATGCATTTAGATTAACTTAACCATAACAAATATATTATTTTTTAAAAAGATAATGATAAGAATAGAAAACTAACTGTTAATACTTATCTTATCGTTCACTTGAGTGTGCAGGAACATAGGCCAAACTACTGATGTAGTTCATAAAGTAAGCTTTCGTACATAGCCATTGATTTTACACAAATTCTTTTAGTTATTGTTATTAACAGAAATTCTGCAATACTAGTAAAACTAAAATAGACAATTATAAATCACTTAACACGGTGTCCATTATAAATAATAAATTGACCTATGCTCTATTAATAAAAATAAGTTCAAGATATATTTTTCTATAAAAACTTTAGCAAAATATTGAAAATATATTTTATTTCAGACATTCAAGCTTGTTCAAATAGTTACTCACATGCAGCCGATTTAAATCGACACGCAAGCTATCTGCAGTACCATCAACACACTAGTGAATCACCCAACGATAATATTGTATATAATTCTTTGTTTGGAACAAATATGTCAAAATTTTTTGATTTTCACAAGCATCAACAACAAAAGCTTCAACACGTAAGTATCCTCATTACAAATATACATAGATTTATATTAAAGTAAGAGTCTTGGTTAACGAAAAAAAATAAGCCGCGATAAAGATTATCTTATGCATGGTTCCATAGTGTAAAATAAATTTCTATTTCAGTAGATTTAACGAATAATATTTTACAATTAATATATAATCATTTATCATTATTCATCATTTAGTGTTTACAAATTAGCGGCCAAAATAATACTAATGCGGCTGCGACTGAAAGCATGCATATGATGCCAGCACTGGAAAACAATCGTATTAATTCCCAAATGATGGATTCAAGTTGTAAGTATGAAAATGTGAAATTTTCAGCAAAATTAGGAAGCCAAATCCACAAAATTTGAAAATTTTTGTAAATTATTCACCTTGTAAACAGATGTTTTCATGATATAATTGCACAAGTAAAAATGTGTTTCGTTTGGACGTCGAAATTTTTAAATTGTCAATATTGTTTTGTTTGACAACCAATCAGCGTAGCCAGAATAAGCCCTACAAAAATAATTGGAGTACATGGTCCATTTTAGATAAAAAGAGTAGTTTTTGGACTACTCCTATGTAATGCAGCCGTGGACCATTTCATTTCTACACACATTTATAGTTAAATACCATTTGGCAGCACTAAAAATGTTTGAAGTTAAATTGAAACTGTGGCAGCTCCTCTGTTAAAATTAAAACAAATTCATGGAAGCTTAAAGAAACACAAGTTAGCTCGTGTTTTTCAATTTCTGAATTTTATTTTGTATTTTTATATAATCCCTACAAAAATTATTGGAGTACATGATCCATTTTAGAAAAAAACAGTAGTTTTTGAACTACTCCTATGTAATGCAGTCGTGGACCATTTCATTTCTACACTATTGTTTCAATAGGAATTCAATTTGATAGACTTGTATGATATGCGAGGCATTCTAGGGTCTATGCTACCGACAGTGAGTTCGTAATATACATATGTAGTATGTAGGTATTGAATGATTTTGAAATTAACCACTACGAGTGCTCTATGGACTAGAAAAATGGAGTAGTTTCGAAACTAGTCCCTGTGGGTACCCCTTGGATTAGTAACATGGAGTAGTATTTGGGTTACGTGGTCCAGCCATAAGACATCGCAATGTTAATTGGACTATGTTTTTCCCATACATTTAGATTAGTTTTGGAGTAGTCCTACTCCATTGTGGAGTAGTGCGTACACGCATGTATGGACTAGTCTCATTTTTTGTAGGGAGGATTTTATCATATATTTGATGATAATTTTACCTAAATATGATTTTTTGATTTTTTTTAATGAAATTTTTTGGAGAAATTATATTTGTTAGGCTTAAGTTCAGTTTTATTGAATTAATGAAAATTCAAATTAATATGAGTTGTTTTATTTTTGAAAAACATTAGCATGTGCAATCAGATTAGCAGAACGTATCAGTATACCGATTTCAAGGCAGCTACACCTCTCATCAGCGTTCATTTATCCATCTTTACAATTTTCGTAAAGTGGATACTAATTGAGAAGAATATCAACTATTTAACGAAGTTTGCAACAGAAATAGAATACGTGAATTAATTTTATTCATTTTTTATTATATTTACTTTTAATTTTTTTGCCTTATAAATACTTTTAATGGTAACCAGCGGTTGTCTAATTGTAGATGTGTAGAAAAGTAAACACATTCATAATGGAAAATTATTTGTTGTGTATATTTGAAAAGTTTTTAAAGACTCCTTTTTATGCTTTGTAATTCACGAATTTATTTGTAAATTTTCGTAGAAATGGATGAGCTTTTAAATTTTTTAAACATAAAGGGTAAAACATCTAATGATGAGTTGGTATATCGCGACACGGCGGTATATAGAATATATTTTCTGCATAGGAATATATATTTAGATATTGCTAACCCGCAACAAATAACTACAATTTAAAACAATAAAATATTTTTAAAAAGTCATTTTGATAAATTAAACATATATGTGAATATATCACTCATTTACTACAATAGAGTCATAACGCCTTTTAAGTTTTAATTTTACATACAACTTAATTTAAAAATAAAATTAAATTCTTCCCTCAAGAGGTGAGTATACAGTGAGTATAGTTGAACGAATTCTTTACACAATATAAAGATCAATATTTTTTTATATATATTTAGTCCTTTAAAATTCCTAGTTGGAACGTAGGGCCATATGGTTTCAGTAATCAATATGATTTTAATTCTGCATTATTAACTCAAAAATCACGTTTTTTGAGTTATGACTCTATTGCAGTAAATGAGCGATATGTATATTAGAGTACTGTATAAAAGGTTCATTTTGCACTCAAAAAAAATTATAAACATTTTATTATATTTTAATATGTTTCATTCACTTGCACGTGTGTTTATTTGTTCATGACATATTAGTGGGGTTGCAGCTTATGGATAATTTGTAATAAGCAAACAATGTGATATAGTTTGTTTTATTACATATAATCACAAATTTAAAAAAATAAATAATTAAAAATAAACAAAATAAATAAATAATTACTAATTAATATTAAAATTGTGTGATTTTGTGTTTATTTAAATTAATTTTTTTAAAAAAATAGTTAAAAATCAAATTTTAATGCAATCTATCATTCACTTGTAACTTGTAAAATTTTTTCTGAGGGTCTCCGTCGACCCTAAGCTTTTTTCTACAATTCTGCAAGTGTACAAGTGAAAATTTAGTTTAGTGAAACAAAACCACTTGTAGAACTATGACTTGTAGACTTGTGACTTGTAAAATTTACTTGTAGCCACAAACTTGTAATTCTATTGTTATGAAACACAATTATTCACAAGTTCACAATTTTGCAGGCAAAAACACTTGTAATTGTGAACTTGTAGCTTAGTGAAATAGGCCGAAGATTGTAATTAGTAGGGCGCTCAACGTCCGACGGTTTTCTTTTTATTTCTACCTTAGGATGGACTTTAATCCAGTCTGCATCTTTAACATCTGAATCTGGTATCCCAGCCGTGTTTTTACCTTCACTTGGTACAGTTCTTTTACTCTTTCTTTTAACTTTTGTCATATATATAATAATTAATATTTTATTTGTATGGGGATTCCGTATTTTATTTGCGCAGATATTTAAATATTAATATTTTCTTTGTAAGGGGGTGCCCGTTCTCCACGTCCTAATAAAATTTTTCTGGATGTTGTGGTTTGTTCTTAAAGTAACACACGCCGAATTTTCAAATATTACTTGCTTTAGTTGCGCAGATATATTAATATTTTACATCTTGGGTGTGTCTCACCCCCTCGAATTAAAAAAAAAAAAACTCTTTTACTTTCCTGGTCATCAGTAATATGGTTCTGAAATTTTCAGACGATTGGTCTCTCCGTTTGGCTTCCTATAAGGTACATACAAACAAACATACAAACTAATTTAATTTTTATATACGAGTATAAAGACATAACGAAATATTTGAAATTTGCAGGTGTTCAGCCGGCTCAACAACTTCATCAGAAGCAAAAAACCTTTGGAAAAATGGATCAAGTGGTAAATATTGAAATAAAATTAAAACAACCCTGTGTAACTGTAATTTAATGTTTAGATTTGCCATCAAACACTACAGCAACTGCCAAACCAACAATTCAACGCTGTACAATCTCAACAAAATCAGTATGGTCATAGTTCAAATTGCGATGATGATTTAGGTAAGTGCAGCTACCTGCAAATATTCTTACACTTGATATATCTAATGCTGTACAACTGTTGTTGCACAACTTATCTGGCTTCAAATACTGTTTATTTTACATTATTTAAACACACAAAAACATTTAAATAAAAATAAAATACGAAAATATCGTAAGTTTTTTGTTTAAAAATATGAACAAGAGTTATTTTTAAATTCATCTTCATAAAATTTGATTCAAGTAATGTTTTAATTTGTATAACCTTACTTTAAATATATCTTCTTATATTGTTTAACTGCCATCAGTTCTTGCTGTGTCAGAAGTTCCTTATAGATTTAATATTATGGAGATTGAAAAGGATATTGCTGGCTTAAACTCAAAATAGCTCCAGGCCCTGACTATGAAAAAAATACTGGCAGATTGCTAACAGCTTTTCGATTTGAAATATGCAGTTTATTATTTTGACAAACAAATACAAAAAATTAATAAATAGGTTAACAAAACTTCTATCGCACCACCCTGTTCCTCCGTAAAATCTCCCAGATTTTGTACAAATCGGTCTAAATGTGAGTGCAGGTAGTGAATTTGTATACTCATATAACGCCCTAGCTCTTGCAAGTTCGATATCATGCACTTATAACCGTGCTAAAAAGGGGAAGAAGTCCAAAATCGGCTCAAATTGCTTCAAAATCGAAAGTTCCCAGAGATGGAAAAAACAATATAATAAATTCCGAAAATCGTTTCGCGATTTTATCTGAACAAGGCGATGAAGACACAACTACAACAAGTTCGAGTAAGCCCCCACCCATATATTTAAGAGAGCAGAATTCCAGTTTGCTGGTTAAAAGTCTTATCTCATTAATTGGGGAAAATGAGTTTTATGTAACTCCAATTAAGCGCGGAAACATCAATGAAACAAAAATTCAGGTAGCTCATGAAAATAATTACCGAAAAATTGTTTCAGATTTAGAATCTAAAAATAAAAACTTCTACACGTACCAATTAAAGAGTGCTAAAGGTCTAACAGTCGTAATAAAAGGTATAGACTCTAGCGTGGATCCAGAAGAGGTCAAGTCTGGCCTTGAAAATAGTGGCTACAAGGTGAAAAATGTCTCAAACATTAAAAATAGAGAAAAAATCCCCCAACCAATATTTAGAGTCGAGTTACAGCCAGATGGCATAAAAATAAAAAAGAATGAAGCACATCCAATATATGACTTAAAGTACTTGTTGCATCGAAGAGTTACTGTTGAGCTTCCACATAAAAGAGCTGGACCTGTTCAATGCCTGAACTGCCAAGAATTTGGGCACACGAAGACTTATTGCAAGTTGCCTACAGTCTGCGTTGTATGTGGTGAGTTACACAGTTCTGCTAACTGTGACAAAATAAAAGGTGATACCAAGGCGAAAAAATGTGGCAATTGCGGCGGAAATCACACTGCCAACTATAGAGGCTGCCCCTTTACTCGTTTTTTAAGAATTCATCAACCAAAAAAACCAATGCTACTCCCGCTCAGCCTAAAACCCCTATTAACTATCCACAGTTACCTCAACCGTCCACCAGTCAAAATCAATTTTCAAACATTTTCAAGTCTAACGCGACTAGTGCTCAACAACAATCTAACAACAAATTTTCATACGCTAGTATTTTAAAAAGCAATCAGAGTACGGCGCAAAAAACCGTAAATGTAAATGAAGATTCGGGGTATAATTTTAGTCGTATTGAAGCCTCAATTGAGAGCTTAATACAAACTGTAAATACATTTACTCTCAACATGTCCTGTATGATGCAGGAAACGTTGAAAATGCAGTCTACCTTGTTGCAGGCTGTACTAAGCAAACCATAAACTTAAAAATCTGTTTTTGGAACGCAAACGGCATCTGCCAACATAAAAACGAAATAGAATATTTTCTTCAGGATAAACAAATCGATGTTATGCTTATCTCAGAAACTCATTTGACATCTCGAAGCTGTTTCAGAATTAGTGGATATAATCTTTACGACACCAAGGATCCCCGTGGCAGTGCTTGTGGGGAATCCTAATAAAAACGCGAATAAAACACCACCTGTTGAATGATTTTTGTGAAGATTATCCTAAGCAACGAACATCTGCATCGAAACTTACTATCAAAAACTTGTAATATCATCTGTCTATTCGCCCCCAGATTCTCAATTACCGAGAGTCAATATACGGCTTTTTATAAATCACTGGGCCTCCGTTTTCTAGCAGCTGGCGACTAAAATGCTAAACACACATTTTGGGGTTCACGTTTAATCACTCCTAAGGGACGAATTTTATTCGACACAATATCTAAAATGGGTTTGAATGTAGTTTCCAGTGGACAGCCAGAGATGGTTGAAGTTGAAGCATCTTTGGACTTATCTTCAGACCACTCGCCTACTATTGTCACTATTTACTCACACACAACATGTGATTTAGCGACGAAATCGGCACGTATTAACTGGCTGAAATACAGAAAATATCTGAGGGCTCATTGCTCGCAAATGCCGCTGAGAACACCTTCAGACATAGACGATTCTCTCAAGTTGTTTGAAGCGCATGTTAAACAAGCTGCTTTTAATGCTACTTCAAATGAAATAAACCAACCAGTGAGATTTAACAATATTTTTTCTGTAGATATAGAAAGGCTATTGACTGAAAAACGGAGAGCTCGACGAGAATGGCAGCGCTACAGATCGCCCCAGCTAAAATTAAGGCTTAAGGAGTGTACCAAGCAGCTTGGAAAGTTTTGCAAACTCAAATAACAGCTTCCCTTCAAAAATTCCTTCAAGACCTAGATGCAACACCACAAACAGATTAATCACTGTGGCGTGCAGCCAGAGGACTAAAAAGGCCGGTGATATGCAAACCCCCATTACGAGCCCCAAATGGTGACTGGGCAAAAACTGATGCTGAAAAAGGTGCACTTTTTGTTAAACACTTAGAAAAAGTTTTCACTCCGAATATTTCTGCTGATATTGTTGAACTGCCACCAGTCGTCCCTTTACCAGAAATACCGATAAGATTTAACATGACGGAGATTGAAAATACTATTACTAGTCTTAACACCAGAAAAGCCCCAGGTGTCGACAAAATAAGCAACAAAATGCTTCAAGAATTGTCTTACACTGCAAAAAGAATAATACTATTCATTTTTAACAGTATTCTACGGCTGCAATACTATCCAACAAAATGGAAGGTTTCGATGAATACTATGATACCAAAGCCCGGCAAGGATCATACAAAGGTTGAATCCTATCGGCCTATTAGTTTACTGTCTAACATTTCAAAACTATTTGAAAAGCTGTATATGAACAAGCTGATGCCTATAGTGACTAGTAATGGATGTATTCCAGATCATCAATTCGGTTTTCGCAGACAACATAACACAATTGAACAAACTCACAGACTTGTGAATGTCGTTAGAGACACTTTTGAAAAAAAGAAATACTGCTCTGCGCTCTTTATTGATGTCTCACAAGCTTTCGATAAAGTATGGCACGAAGGTCTTTTCAACAAATTAACACAAAATCTACCAGCAAACATCGTAAAGCTTTTAAAAAGCTATTTAATGGAACGTAAATTTGTAGTTAGGGAAGGCAATTTTTTAAGCCCTCCGCAGTCGATTGAAGCCGGAGTCCCTCAAGGCGGTATCTTCGGACCCTTACTTTATTTAATATATGCCTCTGACTTACCGTTAAGCAGTAACATTCATACATCAACATTTGCGGATGATAAAGCCTTTCTAAGCGTTCACGAAAATCCTGTAGAATTTTCCCGCAACTTACAAGAATATATATCCAAACTGGAAAAATGGCTCAAACAATGGCGTATAAAAGTCAACGAGCAGAAATATGCACACGTCACTTTTACGTTGCGCAGGGAAACATGCCCGCCTATAAAAATTAACACCGAGACTATACCACAACACACTGTAGTCAAATATCTAGGCGTTCATCTTGATCGTCGTTTAACATGGAAATGGCATATAGACGCAAAGTTAACACAAATGAAACTAAAAGCAGCCCAAATGAATTGGCTTATTGGAAGAAACTCTATACTAAGCCTTGACTGAAACTTCTCTTATACAACGCGATCCTGAAACCAATATGGTCCTATGGAATCCAGTTATGGGGCACTGCCTCAGCATCGAATGTCGAAAGAATTCAAAGGCGACAGAATAAAATCCTACGTACAATAACAGCAGCCCCCTGGTATGTCAGAAACCATCGAATTCATAAAGACCTAGACGTTCCGTTGGTGAAGACAGTATTTTCAAATCACGCGAAAAAATATATAAAAAAACTTGAGTTGCACCCAAATCCACTTGCGCGCAATATTCTTCATTATAGAGGCCACACCCGGCTGAAAAGAAGGGATACTCTTTTTCTCAGCCGTTCACGAGAGATGTAAAACAACAAAAATTAACCGTTGAAATTAAAAATTTTGTTTAGCATTGGCTAAACTTATATTTAATATTTTTTAGATTTAAGATTTGAAAAACTTATTGATAATTCAATTTAAATAATTAAAGATTCAATAAATAATAAAAAAAAAAAAAAAAAAATTTCTACTTCTATTAACTAAATGTCTATAATTCTGAGCTATATTTGCTGTATATTTTGTAATTAATCCGTTGTGTATTGTGAACTTCACTGATCTGTAACATTTCTAGCATTAATCTACGCTTATAATTATTTTCTTTGTTTAAAATTAATGTATTTTTAAAATCAGGACAATGATTTGAGCTAGCGCAATGTAATGACAAAGCTGTCACTACACTACAAAAAAGCAAAGGTTATCGCTGTGGAATTTCAGAATAAGCATCATTCAAAAGGAAGTATTTCCAATTTTTACTATAAGTTTCCTGTCATGCAAAAAACTTTGAAAAAACAATAACAGCTTTCCAGTAATGCCATACTTATTGAGCTGACATAACAAAAGATAGTGATTAACGGTAAATAACATCACATTGAGACCTACTCCACTAGTAGTAATTAGATCTGTTCGGTATAAAACCATGACCTACAAGAAATAAAATCCTTCACGTGGTCATAAAGTTTATTTTTCAAAATACTATCAAAAATTTTTGCAAAGGAGCTTTGGGCCTATAATTAGTAATGAGGATACGATCTCCAGATGTAAAAATTACAACAGAGCTTCCATTGATATAAAAATTTTTCATGTTTGAGGCACATATTAAAAAGTTTAACAATAGTTACTACTATGTTTGAAGAACATTTCTTGAAAAATATAGAAGGATACACTCCAACTGAACTTTTGGTGCTATTTTTTAAGGCAATTATAGCCTCAGTTACATCTTCAATAGTAATATTACAATCAATTTCACAATTATTGTGTGTATCAAGTTAAGAACTGTAATTGCTAATAACAGGTTTAACAAATGTGCTCTGAAAATAGCTCGAGAAAAGATCGCATGTAGTGGGAATGTTATGGGATTGCATATTGTTTTAGTGCATACTATTTAGAATACCATTGTTGTCCTTTTCGTTATTTAAAAATTGCCAAGAGACCGATGAATCTGTTTTAATTTTATTCGCCATTTCAAAGATATACTGTTTATACAGAAAATTTCTGAAGAAGTTGTATTCATTTCGTACCAAGAAGAAATGTTTGCGATCAAGCTCACTATATAACGTTTTGGAATTTGAATATGCTTTATTCTTAACATTTTTCATATGAGATAATCTTGCATTAAACCACGGAGGTTTATTGCCATATTTAGGTTCAAATAAAGGTACGTTCAGGCTCATGACCATATCAAAGTGGTGGCATATAAACGAGTAAATTCTGCTCGGATCATCAATTTCATTACACTCAGAGCAAAAACTGCTTTAAAGTAATCATTTAAACCTTCAGAATTAGCTTTATTAAAATTATATTCCAATAAGGGATTAGAAATCTCCCTATCATAAGAATAAAACTCAAAATTAAATTCCAAGGCCTTATGATGTGCTGTGTTTTGAGAAACTGTAGAACCCGCCAAATTGCAAGATACTTTAATAAAATCATTAGCGAAGATTAGATCAAGTATCCTACCGATATCATTTTTAAAATAATTATGCTGATTTAAATCATTTAAAAGGAAGAATCCAGTTACAAATTCATTTATATCACTGGTTATGTTATAAGGTAGTATGACATTATTTTTTAAATTCCAATAAATATTTGGTAAGTTAAAGTCGCCAAACACTAGAACATATTGGTTTAAGTCTAATTCGTACAACAATGTTTGAATATTAATATTCTCTAAATGATGTCGGTAGGTATCAAAATGACTATTAGGTGGAATATAAGAATTAAAAATAAAAATGCTAAAAAGATAATTTTGTACATAATTGTTCTATACTATTGGTAAAATTAAGAGAAACAAATTCCGATTTGATATCAGCTCTCACTGCTATTAAAACTCCACCGCCTTTATCTTTCTCTGATAATGTAAAGCAACGATCATGACGATATACTGTGTAATAATTATGTAAATACTCTGCACTGTTAAAGTTATCATTAAGCCATGTTCGGTAATAATAATAATGTCATATTCACGCGCTGAATAATATTAGGATCAATAATATGCTCAAAAAGATTTCTAGGAACGTAAACCTTAAAGGATGAAATAAATCTTGGATGAGAAAATCTAAATTTATCGACCACAATGTCAGCATGCTGCCTAATTAGAGATTTTAAGTAATATTTCAAATCCTCCGATGAAGTGCCACTAGCCAAGCGGGAAACAACAACAATTTTTTTTTTATCGGAACTGCTTCTAACGGCTTAATCACTTGATTGTTAGTTAAAACATTATAATTATTTATTTCTGATGTTGGAAGATCCGGTTTCAGTACTTAGTAATGGAGACAAAATTACTTGGGAGGACGCCGTATTTGAGGAAGTTGAAGGTAGAACAGATATATCATCGACGATAACGGAGTTTAAAGTCACCACAGGATTTGTATCCAAAGGAATATGCGGAGCTGTAACCATCTTAATTTTTCCATTGGGGAGAGAAGTTTTTTCATCCAAATTTGGAAATTTCGAAAATAGGTTGCCAAATATTGAAAGCTTTGATTGAACCGACAAAAATTCATTATTAAGTCGATTAAAATCATTTTTATAACTTTTAAAGAACTTATAAAAATCAAGTTTGATAATTTTACAATTAATTAATATTCCCCAAGATCTTTGTAAATTCGCTGATTTCGGATATACCAGGGGGCTGCTGTTATTGTACGTAGAATTTTGTTTTGTCGCAAAACGATTTTCGGAGTTTTTAATATTTTTTCCATCTTTGGGAACTTTTGCCGTTGACGCAATTTGATCAGATTTGGGACTTCTTCCCATTTTTAAAACGGTTATGTATACCTGTTTGAATTTTATTAGCACTTATTTCACTCACTGCATCAACAATTTTGTGCACGTTGGTCACCTTGTTATTTATTGTTTGTATGCTTGTACAACTAAGCCGACAAGTTTACTAATAGCTGCAGTTGTTGTTGCTTCTTGATCATTATTTATCATGTACGGAGAGGATGATCGCGCACGAGTTGTTGTGTTTTGTGTAGAACTCAGGTTTGTGTGTAATTCATCTTTTTCATTGTCGTCATCAGCAACCAAAGTTAAATAAACATTTCTTATGCTTGTAGGTTTATTGTTGTTGTTGGCAAAAGATGAACTCATTTAGAGTACTCTTTTTTTTTGTTCATTTATATGAGTTTATATATGCAAATATTTATGTATATTACACACAAGCAAAAAATAAAATAAAACCAGTATTATAACTGTTTAATAAATGTTTTGTTTTTATATTTCGTTTTGTGACTTTAAATTTTTGATAATTTTTAATATTCAGTTGCGACGATTATAAAACGCGTCTGTACACTGCAAGTGTTCAAACTGACGAAAAATATAAAAAAGGAAATACTTTGGCAAAATTACACTATTCGCCATAATTTTGATTAAAAATTGCCAAAACTTTGAGAAACACAAAAAAGGCACTAAAAGTGGCCAAAATGTTGAAAATTTGTAAAAACTTGCTTAAATTTAAAAGATTTGAGAGCGAATGCAAGAAAGTCAAAACTTTTGAAAAAAAAAAAAATAAAAATTAGCAAGAATTTTCCAGCGGAGGTCACACAAAAATATTTATGCACATACATACATACATAGATTCCTACAACAGCGTTATATAAAATTTTAAAATTGTTACAAATTAATAATTTGGCGTAAAATGTTCATATATTTATTTTGTAAGCTAAAGAAAAAAAGTAAGTTTTTTTACCATTTATTTTTTTTTTTTTTCAAACATAAATGGTAAAGATCTACTGATGAGTTGGTATAGCAACAAACGAAATGCATATAGATTTGCTAACACACAACAAATAAATACAATTTTTAAAAACATAAATTCTTGTGCATTTGCTCGAATAAATATCAAATTTTGAAAACAAGTAAGTTTTTCTTAGAGACATGTGTGGTATTATAACAAAAATGAATAATGAAATCGATCCGAATGCAATCACAGCGAAAAGTATTTTTTTTTTTTTTTTTAATTAGAACCAGCACTCAGGGGATGACCCCTACGTATGCAGTGCATTGTGCCGGAACTCAGAGAGGGGGATAGAGTAGAAAAGATAGATGTTGAAAATGTAGAAGGCTTAACTCTTTTACAACTCTGCTTTGCGCGTTATGTTAATTTTTATAGCAGGGTTGAGGTGCCTCCGGTGTTAGGTAGACGCATTAACTTTGTGTTCGATTTCATTTCAAATCGATTTCTATCACATACCTGCAAATTTTTATGTTTAATTTAAGCAAAGGCAAATGCCTGCTATTCTCTCGGTATCCTTTTTCTTGAAAATCAAAATAAAAGTATAGTTGTTGTAAATTTAATTATTGTATACTGTTGTTTTTGTAAAATTACATCAAAGGAATTTGCTTAAGAATTTGGTTACGAGGGTAGATCTACCCTACCCCTTAAGAAAAATTTTACAATTTTAAGAATTAAAATTTTAAAATTTATTATTAATATTTTGACAATTAATATTTTTTTATGTTATTATTGTGTATTTCTTTTATTTTGCCTCTTATATCTATGACACAATTTACTCCTTTCGTTTCAACAATTTTATATGGACCATGGTAAGGTGGCTGATTCTTTTTTCTATTAAAGTTTTTTTTAAGACCATGTCTCCTATATTTAAATTTAATGTATTGAATTTTACACTCTGTTCAACGCGTTTGATTTTAGATATTTCTAATAATTCTTTAGCTTTTTGCAATGAAAATTTTAACCTTCTTTTGATTGATTTTGCACTCTTTACAATTTAATATATATTGTTTAATCATCTTATTCATATTCTTCCATACATATTTTTGTTTAAGCTTTAATGTTGTTTTTCTGAGACCTATATAAGTGTCCTCCTATTGTTGAATTATGATACTCACTCATGAGCCTATTCTGTACCTCTCTATCTGTTACTCTTTCTGGTTCTTTATATATAAGAATTTTCAAAATCGATTTACTTTTACTTATTACTTCTTTAAATACTTCTTTGAACTGTTCTTTTGTTATTAACTTAAAAATTTCATCTTTAGCATTTAATGCTAGTTCTTTCACTTCTTAAATAGCATTTTTGATAATAGCTTCTCCAAATACTTCCGTGTGTTAGTTGGATTATCACCACATCTCGCTACTATTTCCAAATCGTGTATTATTACTTGTATAATATTTTTTAAATTCTGGAAATTTTCCGAGCAATGATAGTTTTTTAAAATATTCTTCAAAAAGTGAATCTAAAGAATAAATTATACTCCAGATTATTTTATGTTGAAAGTAACCACAATAATTCAGATGAAAGTAATGATAAAGAAGATGTTACTAGTAATGAAATTAACAATATAATAAATTCTAAATTCAAAATATAAAAAGACTTCAGCGATATATTAGACGATATGGTATATTTGAAAAAATGTAAAAAAAGAACAGAAAAATTAGATAAACTGTTTTATGCTCTTCTCACAAAATCACCTACCTCGACAATTAGCGAAAGATTTATTTCAAAAACCAAAACCAAAAATCGTGAACTTTAGTGAACTTTTATTTGTAAGAGATTATTTCTTAAGAACAACCCAAATTGTCTGATTTCACAAAAAAAAAAAAAAACATATGATATATTTTGACTGAATGAAGCATGTTTATTTGAATTAATAGTTTTATGCATTTTTTAGTTAATAAAAATATTAACTTTTATTTTTAAGTTTTTTGTATGAAATGTTTATTTTTTGTCAATAAATCTTTTAAATCATTTTTTATTCGTTTTTCTCATCGATTAATCGAAAAATTTTTCAGCTTTAATCGTTTGATCGAACGAACAAAATCAATTATTTGAATTATTCGAACAAAGTTGAATGGCGAATAATTGACAACTCTAGTAACTAGCCTATCCCGGTGTACTTCGCTACCCCCCCTCGTTATAAAATAAAATTAAAAGTATTTATATAACCTATTGTGAAAATTTAATGACGATCGGTCCAGTAGTTAAGACTATATTACGATTTTTAATTTTCCTAAAAAGGGGCGTGGGACCCACTTTTCTCCTGGTACGTATTCCAAATTATGCCAATACCATATGTACCAAATATCATCGACGTAGGTCAAAAAAATGCCCAAAATATGGCGATTTAAATTTTTGGGTTATATGGGCGGTGCCACGCCTCTTTGTCCAAATTTTTTTGTCTACAAACCATTCGGGGTCAACAGTGAACAAAATTAAAAACGAATCAGCCAAATCCGTCACTCCGTTCTTAAGTTATGCTGTCACAAACACACGCCAACTCATTTTTATATATTGTAGTGTAGTATATTTTGGTGCTCTTAAAAACCAATGTCCGTTCGTTTTTGATTAATAATACTGTTTGTTGTAATAGGTCAGTAATTAAGTTTGCATGACTCAAAAACAAATAAATGATCAAAATTCAACGCAGTTAAATTTGTTTAACAATTCAATGAACTTTGAATTATTTGAATATGAATATCGGACACTTGAGAAACCAATACACACACAAACCAATGTATTTTTAATAAATATGTTGTTCTTCTCTGGTTACAAAATACTTTGATTCTTCTTGTCTTCTATTGAATCACAATAAATAACAAAATTAAAATAACAAATAAAATATGAAACCCACTACTCGGTTAGAATATAGTGGGTCAAATAGAAATTGTGATGAAAATGCAATATTTGGGTATTCAACTCTTTAAAAAAATGTTGTAATTAATAAAGAAACTTTGATTGTAAATAGTATTTAAGCGAAAGAAATTTTTAATAAAGAAATAGACTATCTTGAACACTCAAACTAAAATCTAGTATTTCAATTTTCAACAACATTTCAACATTTTAGATAAATTACAAAAATGTAGTTTTATTAATATTTTTGGGTGGTGGGGATTGGATAGGCATTGGGAAGACACCTTTTCTCGACATAAAAGTTTAAAAATTAACATTTTATGGAAACTAGAAAAAAAAAATTACAATTACGTTTTGGGGGGGGGGGGGGGGGGGTTGGAGGGATACCACCCCCTTTCTTATAAAAGCTCAAAAATTAAAATTAAATTAATTTTTATGGTATTAAAGCGTAAGTAATTCATTCCTTTTAATATTTACATTATTTTTGCAAATAATATTTTATGTCACCGCCCATAAAAGGGTGCAGGGAAATTATGGCATATTACGATCTCCTGGGTCCAAGTTTAGGTTTGTGAACTTTTGACGTTAACAGTTCCATTTTCTAAGCAAAAGTACGGGGAAACTTAAAACAAAATTTAATTTTTCGGATGTAGGATTAGTTCTTTTAAGGGGAACTTTTTCCCCCTGGTCCGCTTTTTAGACATAAATATCCTATGATCATAACACATATTTGTGCCAAGTTTCATGAATTTAGGGGCACCCAATAACTTTTTAGAAGCAATGTAAACAAAAAAGTAATGTCAGGCTAGATTGGCAAAATACCCCTATGTGTAGCGATTAATGATAGTGCAAAAGTTATCACTAGCCAGAGTTCGGATTTGCGCACTCCTTTTGCTCTTTACGCTTTGCGCATTTCTTAAAAGCGTATTAAAAATGCGCACAAGCGCAAAGAGCGGAGCGCAAAAAAAAGGAGCAATTGGTATGCACAGCGCAGGCGCATTCGATTTATTAGCGCCGCTCTTTGCGCAATGCGCATTTAAATTTTTTGTCGAGCGCTTTGCGCTGCGCATTGCGCATATTGAGCGGCGCATTGCGCATGCTCTTTTTTATGATAACAGTGGTTCGTTTGAGTTTATTCATTGCTGCCACGAAAAAAAAGTCTTTGCAGCCAAAATCTTTAAAAAATTTAACTAAATAAGAATAAAAGTAACCAGAATATTTTTTTAATGTTTATTAAAATGGTGTGTTTTATTTTTGAGTAAAATATCAATCATATTTGGCCTTTAAGGATTTATTCTTAATCCGTATATTATATGTATAAAAATGATCTGATTGCATGATTCAATGACTATAAGGTAGTCTTAGAAGCCCAGCTGACAATTCTTGCAAACCACTTGTTTTTAATTTCAGGTGTCGAATTTTTATTTGTATTTATTTATTAAATTTAAATTAAAACATTTTTATTTAAAAAGAAAATTGTAAAATTTCTTAAAATGAATACGAAATAAATATGAGTTTGTATTTGAGCAAAATAGATGTGATATGTACAAAAGATTAGAGCTATTGGAAATGAGCATTTTTTAAAGCTCCCAAAAATCAAATCAAACTAAAATCGTGGAAAGAAGTCTTCACAAAAAATTTCATATGTGAAGCGCAAAATAGAAAGGGACCTAAGGGTAAAAACCGGTTTAGTTCAGAAGAGCCATTTTAAAGATTTAAATACGTGTATTTAATACGTGACTTCACTTTCATAAAACGAGCATATCTCTGGGAGGGAACACTTTTGGGGCATGGGATCGGTCTCATTCGATGCTCAGATGTTGTCCACATAAAAAAAAAAGTGAAAATTGATTTTTTACCCTTAGGTCCCTTTCTCTATGCGCTGTCACATATGCAAATTTTTTTTTAGAAATTTCAGTTTAAATAAGAAATATCCACAACAAATACATTTAGGTATGTTTTGTATGTAACTCTTCTCATGTACGTTTATAACAAGAAGGCGACGAAAATTCTAAAAATAGACGCACTTGAATATTTTCCTGATTAATTTTTTTAATATTTTGTTGTATGTACATATGTATGTTCCTAGAAGACAAGCCCGAAAACACTGTAGTGAACCTGATGATGACATTTACATCATCTGTAGGTATGAATGAATGTACATTCACAAAAAATATTTAAAAATATTTGGCCTGCTTACCCTTTCTGTGGTTTCGCAAGCAAAGATTTTTATGACTTTTTTTTTATTTTTGAGCAGTTTGGGTTTTTCCAACATTTTGGCTGACTTCCAAAACGTCAATTGCTTTGTGTTTCAACAGAGCATCACATTTCATAACGCCGCAGTACAATAGTTATACAATGTATACCATTTCAAAACGCCGCCGCAAAGTATTTTTACCGCAGTAAGAGAGCAAACAAGGCATCGGTTTTATAGTTGTTGCATTGTTACCAAACTTTGCATATGTATGTTATTTAAATACAGTAGCAATAATGTATACGAACGTTTTGGAAGTCAGCCTTTATGTGTATGTTTCTTACAAGTAACGAAATGTGTATAAAACCCATCATTACAAGATTTTTTGAAATCCAAGAAAAGATTTTTTTTAAATAACTTAGAGAGACATACAATGTGAGTTTGTATAATTGTATAAGGGGCAGATTTTTTAACCTAAAACGTTTTTTTTTTTTTGAAATTGTATGGAAAAATTTTGTTTTGAAATGAATTTTTGTTATTTTTCATACAAATTTAAAACGTTTAGAAACGATTTTTTTTACAAAATCTGCCTATAAGTAAAAAACATGTATAGATATGTATATATTGTCCTTGATAATGTGGTGTTGTATTTTTTAAAGATGATTATTCTTGATGTAAAAATCTATTATTTCCTTTACTAACATTTTTTACCACTGTAAATGCGCTATGCGCATTTCTTGCTCTTTTGGCGCAGCGCAAAAAAAGCGCAAATAAAATTGCTCTTTTTTGCGCTTGCTCTTTCTATGCGCAGCGCAAAAATAAATGCGCAGAGCAAACGCAATAATAAATTGGCTCCGCTCTTTGCGTAAAGAGCGAAAAAGAGCGGCGCTGCGCTGCGTTTTTTCGTACTCTGTCACTAGCACAACAATTTTTTAGTGTTAGTAAACAAAATAACAATCAACACTAAAGCTTCGATGCAAAATATATTTTCCTGCATTTCTAGTGCAACACTTATTACCTCCAACTATGATTTAAATACAAAATAGAACACGGATTCAACTGGTCTTCTGAGTTTATTAAATATAGAGAACAACATAGCGATAAATAATGTATTATTTACTGAAGAATGAAATGTTTTCAGTTATAACTCTTTAAATATTGTCACGTAATTTATATTTCAGGTTTTGACCCGTTTATAGAAACTCAAAAAGCGTTGGCAGAGTTAATTGAAAATGAGGAAGAACAAAATGTGAAAATATCTTCAAAAGTAATTAATCACAAACAAATAAATAACATACATCAACCACATCAACAACAAATTACGGATTACATGCAACGAGCTCGAATGCCTCCTCCTGGATTTAACCACGTTAATAGTTTCAGCGGCTATGGCGGCCTGCCGCGAATTCAAAATAATAAAGTTATGTCATATATGAATATATCAAATAATTATGGAGCCTCCGGTCAACATACTCAGCACCAACAACAAATTCAAGATCCAAATAGCACATGGGGAACACATCTAGGAAGTTATCAGCCACATGCAAATGAACAACATATACGTCAAGTAAATTGTAATCTAGGACCAAATGGTAGCAATCAGAAAGGTAAGCAATCAGACTTTGTAACAAAAGTACCTCGCGAAAAATACTAAAAACTATTTTTTTGAGGTAGAACTATGTAACTCCCACTCAATTATTCGATGATTTCTTGCGCTTATAAATTTTTATAATTTTATTCAGGCTCAACGTCATACCATTTTTAAAAATTTTTTTTTTTATAATTTTATTATTTATTGAATCTTCAATTATAGATTAAATTATCAATAAGTTTTTCAAATCTTAAATCTAAAAAATATTAAATATAAGCCAATGCTAAACAAAATTTTTAATTTCAACGGTTAATTTTTGTTGGTTTACATCTCTCGTGAACGGCTGAGAAAAAGAGTATCCCTTCTTTTCAGCCGGGTGTGGCCTCTATAATGAAGAATATTGCGCGCAAGTGGATTTGGGAGCAACTCAAGTTTTTTTATATATTTTTTCGCGTGTTTTGAAAATACTGTCTTCACCAACGGAACGTCTAGAACTTTATATTCGATGGTTACTGACATACCAAGGGGCTGCTGTTATTGTACGTAGAATTCTATTCTGTTGCCTTTGAATTCTTTCGACATTCGATGCTGAGGCAGTGTCCCATAACTGGATTCCATAGGACCATATTGGTTTCAGGATCGCGTTGTATAATAGAAGTTTGCGGTCTAGGCTTAGTATAGAATTTCTTCCAATAAGCCAATTCATTTGGGCTGCTTTTAATTTTATTTGTGTTAACTTTGCGTCAATATGCGATTTCCATATTAAACGACGATGTAGATGAACGCCTAGATATTTGACTATTTTTATAGGCGGGCATGTTTCCCTGCACAACGTAAAAGTGACGTGTACACATTTATGCTCGTTAACTTTTATACGCCATTGTTTGAGCCATTTTTCCAGTTTGGATATATATTCTTGTAAGTTGCGGGAAGCTTCTACAGGGCTTTCATGAACGCTTAGAAAAGCTGTATCATCAGCAAATGTTGACGTGTGAATGTTACTGCTTAACGGTAAGTCAGAGGCACATAATAAGTAAAGTAATGGACCGAAGATACTGCCTTGAGGGACTCCGGCTTCAATCGACTGCGGAGGGCTTCAAAAATTGCCTTCCCTTACTACAAATTTACGTTGCATTAGATAGCTTTTTAAAAGCCTAACGATGTTTGCTGGTAGATTTTTTATTAGTTTGTTGATAAGACCTTCGTGCCATACTTTATCGAAGGCTTGAGAAACATCTATAAAGAGCGCAGAGCAATATTTCTTTTTTCAAAATTGTCTCTTAACAACATTCACAAGTCTGTGAGTTTGTTCAATAGTGTTATGCTGTCTCCGAAAACCGAATTGATGATCTGGAATGCATCCATTACTAGTCACTATAGACGTCAGCTGGCTCATATACAGCTTTTCGAATAGTTTAGAAATATTGGGCAATAAACTAATAGGCCGATAGGATTCAACCTTCGTATGATCCTTGCCGGGCTTTGGTATCATAGTAATCATCGAAACCTTCCATTCTGCCGGATAGTATTGCAGCCGTAAAATACCATTGAAAATGAATAGTATTATTTTTTTTTTGCAATGAAAGGCAATTCTTGAAGCATTTTGTTGCTTATTTTGTCGACACCTGGGGCTTTGCTGGTGTTGAGACTAGTAATAGTATTTTTCATCTCCCTCATGTTAAAACTCAGCGGTATTTCTGGTATAGAGACGACTGGTGGCAGTTAAACAATATCAGCAGAAATATTCGGGTTTAATACTTTTTCTAGGTGCTTAACAAATAGATCACCTTTTTCAGCATCAGTTCTTGCCCTGTCACCATTCGAATCTCGTAACGAAGGTTTGCAAATCACTGGCCTTTTAAGTCCTCTGGCTGCACGCCACAGCAAATACTCTGTTTGTGGTGTTGTATCGAGTTCTTGAAGAAATTTTTGCAGCGAAGCTGTTTTTTGTGTTTGTAAAACTTTTCTGAGCTGTTTGGTGCATACCTTTAGCCTTAACTTTAACTGGGGGGATCTGTAACGTTGCCATTCACCTCGAGCTCTCCGTTTTTCAGACAATAGCTTTTCTATATCTACAGAAAAATTATTGCTAAATATCATTAGTTGATTTGTTTTAATTGAAGTAGCATTAAAAGCAGCTTGTTTAACGTGCGCTTCAAAAAACCTGAGGGAATTGTCTATGTCAAAAGGCGGCATTCTTTCCCAGCAATGAGCACTCAGATATTTTCTGTATTTCATCCAGTTAACACGTGCAGATGTCATAGGTTAATCACATGTTGGTGTTACAGTTGTGAGTGAGTAAATAGTGACAATTGTAGGTGAGTGATCTGAAGATAAGTCCAAAGATGCTTCAACCAACTCGCTGGGTACACCTTTTGCTATTCCAAAGTCAATAAAATCAGGAATTTTTTGTCGATCTGTTGGCCAATATGTTGGTTGACCACTTGACACTACGTTCAAACCCATTTTAGAAACGACGTCAAACAAAACTCGTCCGTTAGGAGTGATTAAACGTGAATCCCAGAATGTGTGTTTAGCATTATAGTCGCCAGGTGCTAGAAAAAGGGGGCCCACTGATTTATAAAAATCCGTATATTGACTCTCGGTAATTGAAAATCTGGGGGGCGAATAGACAGATAATATTACAAGTTTTTGATAGTAATTTTCGATGCAGATGTTCGTTGCTTGAAGATAATCTTCACAAAAATCATTCAACAGGTAGTGTTTTATTCGCGTCTTTATTAGAATTCCCGAACCACCACAAGCTCTACCTCGAGGACCCTTTGTGTCGTAAAAATTATACCCACTAATTCTGAAATAGCTTCGAGACGTCAAATGAGTTTCTGAGATAAGCATAACATCGCTTTGTTTATCCAGAAGAAAGTAGTCTATTTCGTTTTTATGTTGCAGATGCCGTTTGCATTCCAAAAACAGATTTTTAAGTTCATGGTTTGCTTAGTACAGCCTGCAACAAGGTAGACTGCATTTTCAACATTTCCTGTATCATACAGGACATGCTGAGAGTAAATGTATTTACTGTTTGTATTCAATTGAGGCTTCAATATGACTAAAGTTAGACCCCGAATCTTCATTTACATTTACGGTTTTTTGCGCCGTACTCTGATTGCTTTTTAAAATACTAGCGTATGAAAATCTGTTGTTAGCTTGTTGTTGAGCACTAGTCGCGTTAGACTTGAAAATGTTTGAATATTGATTTTGGCTGGTGGACGGTTGAGGTAACTGTGTGTAGGTAAAAGGGGTTTTAGGCTGAGCGGGAGTAGCATTAGTTTTTTTGTTTGATGAATTCTTAAAAAACGAGTAAAGGGGGCAGCCTCTATAGTTGGCAGTGTGATTTCCGCCGCAATTGCCACATTTTTTCGCCTTGGGATCACCTTTAATTTTGTCGCAGTTAGCGGTACTGTGTAACTCACCACATACAACGCAGACTGTAGGCAACTTGCAATAAGTTTTCGTGTGCTCAAATTCTTGGCAGTTCAGGCATTGAAAAGGTCCAGTTTTTTTATGAGGAAGCTCAACAGTAACTCTTCGATGTAAGAAGTACTTTAGATTATAAATTGGGTGGGATTCGACTCTAAATATAGGTTGGGGAATTTTTTCCCTATTTCTAATGTTTGAAACATTTTTAAATTTGAAGCCACAATTTTCAAGGCCAGACTTTACCTCTTCTGGATCCACGCAAGAGTCTATACCTTTTATTACGATGGTTAGACCTTTAGCACTCTTTAATTGATACGTATAAAAATTTTTGTTTTTTGACTCAAGGTCAGAAACTATTTTTCGGTAATTACTTTCTTGCACTACCTGGATTTTTGTTTCGTTAATATTTCCGAGCTTAATTGAAGTTACATAAAACTCATTTTCTCCAATTAAGGAGATAAGGCTTTTTACCAAAAAACTAGAGTTCTGCTCTCTTAAATATATCGGTGAGGGTTTACTCGACCTTGTTGTAGTTGTGTCGTCATCGCCTTGTTCATTTAGAATCGCGAAACGATATTCGGAATTCTTTATATTATTTTTCCCATCTCTGAGAACTTTCGCCGTTGATGCTATTTGCGCTGATTTGGGACTTCTTCCTCTTTTTAGTACGGTTATGTATCTGTCCATATCTGTTTGAATTTTATTATTATCACTAATTGTACTCACCGCATTTAGAATTTTGTGCACGTTGGTCACCTTGTTACTAATTGTTTGTTTGTTTGTACAGCTGACAAGTTTGCTAAAAGATGCAATTGTTGTTGCTTCTCGATCAATATTTAAGTTTGGAGAGCAAGATCTCGCACGAGTACTTGTGTGTTGTGAGGGATTCAGGTATTTGCTTAAATTATTTTTTTCATTTTCTTCGTCATGAACCAAAGTTAAATAAACATTCTTACTGCTTGTATGTTTATTATTGTTGTTGTTCCTAGAAGATGAACTCATTTAGAGTTTCCTTTTTTTGTGTTCACTATATGAGTTTGTATTTGCAAATATATATGTATATAACACGCAAGCAAAAAGTTAAATAAAACCAGTATAATAACTGTTTAATCAATGTTTTGTTATTGTTTTTTTTTGTGATTTTAACTTTCAATAATTTTTAATATTCAGTTGCGACGATTATAAAAACGCGTCTGTACACTGCGTGAGTTAAAACTGAATTCTGATTTTTTAAATAAAACAGTTTTATGGTTTATTAAATTTTGTAGTGTAAGCTTTTTATATTTATTTTTTTTCTTTCATATTTGATCACCTTCCGTGTTCTTCCTCAGGCAAAACTATTATTATAACTAAAATACAAAAATAAACAAAAAAATATTATTTGTAATTAATGATTACAATAATAAAACAAAACAATAAAGAAAATAAAAAAAACTAATAGAAATTTTATGTCGTACTTTCAATAGAGTTTGTAAATTACTAAAACTGCTATGAAAGCGATCATCTATGAGACATATGCCTGCCTGCTCGTACAATAAATACTTTTTTAGGGATGTGGCTTAAAAAATTTTTATAAAGCACAATGTGTCAAGAAACTTGAAACAGCAATTAGCTTTTAAAGTAGCCGATTGATCTCCACACGGGACCCAATTATTTTATAATACTGTTTATTTTCTATTTTTGGTTGCTAAGAAATCTTTGGGTTGTCTGGGTGTATTCTATTAAATTTATTTAATTTTCTGGCTTTAATTATTTTAATCAAAATTAGTTTACGTTATGTGCGTTTACGTTTTTTGTTGTTGAATTTAAGGTTTGTTGCATTTTTCATTTGAATTTAGAGAAATGGTTGGTGGTGTTGGCTGAATTGGTTAGCGCGTTGACTACTAAGCGAACAATGTCAATCACAATTTTCAACATCTATCTTCTCTACCCTATCCTTCTCCCTGAGTTCCAGCACACTGCACTGCATACGTAGGGTAGGGGTCAGCCCCTTAGAATAGAGTCGATCCTTTAAGATAAATTAAGAGTATTAAAGTTTTGTATTGCATTTAAGGCCACTTTCATAAATCTTATGGGATATTATTTCGTTGGGTTTCGTGTGCACTATTAGTAATATTTATATTATGGTAGTCATTATTCAACGCCAATTATACACCCTTATTATGAATATCAATGTGATCTCATGTGTCGTCGACGGCTGAATAATAGCATTTCCATTGTCAACATCTGCATATGCCGATAACAATTGGCAATGTCATCATATTATGAAAGACAATTTAAAGGCGACAGTGTCTTAAATTGACTCTATTTTGTCGACATCAATTTTAGCAACGACTTGACACAATTGGTGTTTGTAACTGACTCAGTGTTTTTAAAATGAAGAAAAAAAATTGAAATAACGACAATTAAACCATTTAAGGAGTTATTTCATTAGCTGGAAAATAAACCGTACCTAGCTAAAGGATTCCATAGATGCATAACTCCAATTAATTTAAAGAAAGAATGGGAAGAAATTACAAATAAACTAAATTGTATTGGACCACCAATTCGAGATAGTGATGGATGGCAGAATTTAAGTGTAAAAAGAGATTGTATATGTTCACTTCCAAATAAAAATATATTTGTTTATATGTATGTAAAAAAAATTATACTCAATAAAGCAGAAGTTAATGGAACAGGGAGAAGAACTTGCAACTTATTCACAAGTCAACAGTAGAAGTATATTAAAGTAAATCGAGAAATTGTGACATATATCCTCACTATAACTAAATTCTAACTGCGAAGTCAAAATGCCGACCAGAAGGTATCAAAGTAACCGAATCCGTAGCAAGAGCTCCTTTAAAATCTGTTGTGTTACATACTGGCAATAGAATTGTTGAAATGCAAAAAGAAGTTTTTGAAGCCGTAATGAAATTTGGGAAAATAGAAAATTCTGATCATTTAAAATGTGATTTAATTTTTGGCTCGGATTTGACAGCAGCACAGTCCAAGCGCAATATAAGCAGATGTTTCATACAACAGACTCATCCAATAATTCTGACGCTTCGTTACTAGCCACAACAATTATACCACTGAGACTCGTACTCTCCTCTGGAACAACTATTTGGAATAATAATACGCCCCGCTGAACAAAGTTTTGTCGGCCAATTAAGTTGGAATTCGTAAAGGAAACGAAGGAATCTATTTTGAGGGAAGAATTGGACTTAACAAAAGAAATTGATGCTTTACAAAATTTACTTATACATATTGGCAATGGAAAAATGGTACAAATTTCGTTCAAATTATATCTAACATTAATATATGAAAAAGTTTTAAATAGTTTGACGGGGACTAAATCGACTCAAGCTTGTCCTATCTGTGGAGCGACGCCAACGGAGTTCCTTAATATATTTTTTTTTTTTTACTTTTATTATTTATTAAATCTTCAATTATAGATTGAAACATCAATAAGTTTTTCACATCTTAAATATAAAAATGATAAATATATGTTTAGCCAATGCTAAACAAAATATTGTAGTTTCAACGGTTGATTATTGTTGTTTTACATCTCTCGTGTACGGCTGAGAAAAGGAGTATCCCTTCTTTTCAGCCGGGTGGCCTTTATAATGAAGAATATTGCGCGCAAGTGGATTTGGATGCAACTAAAGTTTTTTAATATATTTTCTCGCGTGTTTTGAAAATACTGTCTTCACCAACGGAACATCAAGGTCTTTGTGAATTTCGGATATACCAGAGGGCTGCTGTAATTGCACGTGGAATTTTATTTTGTCGCCTTTGAATTTTCTACACTCGATGCTGAGGCAGTGCCCCATAACTGGATTCCATAGGACCATATTGGTTTCAGGATCGCGTTGTATAATAGAAGTTTACAGTCTAGGCTTGGTTTAGAGTTTCTTCCAATAAGCCAATTCATTTCGGCTGCTTTTAGTTTTATTTGGATCAACTTTGCGTCTATGTGCGATATCCATTTTAAACGACGATCAAGATGAACGCCTAGATATTTGACTACAGTGTGTTGGGGTATAGTCTCGGTGTTGATTTGTATAGGCGGGCATGTTTCCCTGCGCAATGTAAAAGTGACCTGTGCACATTTCTGCTCGTTAACTTTTATACGCCATTGTTTGAGCCAATTTTCCAATTTTTATATGTACCCTTGCAAATTCCGGGAAGCTTCTACAGGATTTTCATGGACGCTTAGAAAAACTGTATCATCAGCAAATGTGGACGTGTGAATGTCACTGCTTAACGGTAAGTCAAAAGCATATGTTAAGTACATCAAGGGACCGAAGATGCTCTCTTGGGGAACTCCGGCTTCGATCGACTGCGGAGGGCTTAAAAAAGGCCTTCCCTAACTACAAATTTTTGTTCCATTAAGGGGCTGTGCACATATTACGTAACGCTGTTTTCAGAGATTTTATACCACCCCCCCCACGCCCACGTAACGCTTTTTAATAATTTTTCAGTGCAAAATTTCCAATCCGTAACAAATCTTTAACCCCCCTGGGAACGTTACGTAATATGTGCACAGCCTCTAAGTAGCTTAGTAAAAGCCAGACGATGTTCGCGGGTAGATTTTGTGTTAATTTGTGTATTGGACCTTCGTGCCATACTTTATCGAAAGCTTGAGAAACATCTATTGCCTCTAATAGTTGTAGTAGTAGTAGTATTTATTTAGTAGTATTAAATATACTTTTACAATATTTCAATGTATACATTATAAGCTTTGATGAATACATATTATCAATTTTCAAGAATTTAACAATATTATTTTTAAAAATATTTGAATTAGTTTCAACTTTAATGTTGTTTGGAAGACTATTAAATAATTGAAGTCCTTTATAAAAGAGTGACCTGTGTTTCTCCAACAAAGCTCAGTTGTTCAGTCAGGTACTCGGGTGCGTTACCAGTTTTCATTTTTGGTATGAAAATAAGAGTATTAATTTTCAGTCGATTTGGTATATAAGACCATTTTAAAGTTTCTAGCATGAAGTTTATTGATGTGTAACGATTACATTTTAATGTTGCACGCATTGCTCTATTTTGCAGGCTATTTATTTGGTTTGCTGTACAGCTAGTATATAGTATTGCTGACCCAAATTCAAAATGGAGTTTTTATATCACATTGTATATATTTATTGTTGTAAGTATCGCAGTTTTATTTCTAACACGTTTGGAAAAGCCGATTTTTTTAACCGATTTTTCTACATATATATTCAATATCGATTGTGTTTCAACTCTCGTAGTGAACAGACGCGTTTTTATAATCGTCGCAACTGAATATAAAAAAAATATAAAAGAAAAAAAAATTTCAAGTCACAAAATATATAAAAAAAACAAAACATTTTTTGAACAGCTATTTTACTGGTTTTATTTTATTTTTTGCTTGTGTGCAATACACATAAATATTTGCATACACAAACTAATATAAGTGAAAATAAAAAAAAGAGAACTCTGATGAGTTCATCTTCTGATAAAAACAACAATAATCCTACAAGCAGCAGGAATGTACAATATATAACTTTAGTTGCTGATGACGACAATAAAAAAAATGAATTAAACAAAAACCTGAATTTAACAGAAAACACAAATACTCGTGCGCGATCATTATCTTTGAACATGTTAAATAGTAGTGATGTTACGAATACTCGTATTCGTATTCGACTATTCGACTATTCGCCTGTTTTAAGATATTCGTATTCGTATTCGCCAAATTCAAGCGAATATTTTTTCGAATAATTTTCCCATACATTTTCAAAAAAAAAAAATCATACAAAAGTTTAAAAAAGTACATAAAATGTAAAAAAATATATTAATTTTTATTAAAAAAACCCCGTTGTATTTCACGCAGAGTAAGAAAAACGAAATTTGAAAGTGTGTAAGTAAAATAATTAAAAAATGTTCTGTAGAGGTTTTCAAATTCGGCATCTTAATGCAATAATAATGTTAAATCACTAAATTTTTTTTTTTCATTTATAGTTACTAACGCAAAGGCAGGGATTTTTTCCAATTAAATTTGAAATATAAACCTCAAAAGAAATATTCGTATTCGTATTCGGCGAATACTGTTTTAAATATTCGTATTCGTATTCGCGAATACTAAAAATTGATATTCGTAACATCACTATTAAATAGTGATCAAGAAGCAACAACAATTGCACCCATCAGCAAACTTGTCAGCTTAGCTGTACAAACAAACAAACAAACAATAAGTAACAAGGTGACCAACGTGCACAAAATGGTAGATGCGGTGAGTACAATAAATGATAATAAAATTCAAACAGGAATGGACAGATACATAACCGTGTTAAAAAGGGGAAGAAGTCCCAAATCAGCGCAAATAGCATCAACGGCGAAAGTTCTCAGAGATGGGAAAAATAATATAAAGAATTCCGAATATCGTTTCGCGATTCTAAATGAACAAGGCGATGACGACACAACTACAACAAGGTCGAGTAAACCCTCACCGATATATTTAAGAGAGCAGAACTCTAGTTTTTTGGTAAAAAGCCTTATCTCCTTAATTGGAGAAAATGAGTTCTATGTAACTCCAATTAAACGCGGAAATATCAGCGAAACAAAAATCCAGGTAGAGCAAGAAAGTAATTACCGAAAAATAGTTTCGGACTTTGAGTCAAAAAACCAAAATTTTTATATGTACCAATTGAAGAGTGCTAAAGGTCTAACCATCGTAATAAAAGGTATAGACTCTTGCGTGGATCCAGAAGAGGTAAAGTCTGGCCTTGAAAATAATGGCTTCAAAGTTAAAAATGTTTCTAACATTAAAAATAGGGAAAAAATTCCCCAACCTATATTTAGAGTCGAGCTACAGCCTGGTGACTTGAAAATAAAAAAGAATGAATCCCACCCAATTTATAATCTAAAGTACTTCTTACATCGAAGAGTTACAGTTGAGATGCCACATAAAAAAAATGCGGCAATTGCAGTGGAAACCACACTGCTAACTATAGAGGCTGCCTCTTTACTCTTTTTTTAAAAATTCGTCGAACAGAAAAACAAATGCTACTCCCGATCAGCCCAACACCCCTTTAAACTACCCGCAGTTACCTCAACCGTCGTCTAGCCATAATCAATACTCAAATGTTTTAAAGTCTAACACGACTCTTACTCAACAAAAACCTAATAGTCAATTTTCATACGCTAATATTTTAAAGAGTAACCAGATTCCGGCGCAAAAAACTGTACCAGTAAATGAAGAATCAGGGCATAATTTTAGTCGTATTGAAGCCTCAATAGAGATCCTTATACAAACAGTAAATACATTCACTCTCAACATGTCCTGTATGATGCAGCAAATGTTGAAAATGCAGTCTACCTTGTTGCAGGCTGTATTGAACAAACCATGAACTTAAGAATCTGTTTTTGGAACGCAAACGGCATCTGCCAACATAAAAATGAAATTGAATATTTTCTTCTGGATAAACAAATCGATGTTATGCTTATCTCAGAAACTCACTTGACGTCCCGAAGCTATTTTCGAATTAGTGGATATAATTTCTACGACACCAAGGATCCTCAAGGTAGAGCTTGTGGTGACTCTGGAATCCTAATAAAAACTCGAATAAAACACTACCTGCTAAATGACCTTTGTGAAGATTATCTTCACGCAACGAACATCTGCATCGAAAATTACTATCAAAAACTTGTAATATCATCTGTCTATTTGCCCCCAGATTTTCAATTACCGAGAGTCAATATACGGATTTTTATAAATCAGTGGGCCCCCTTTTTCTAGCAGCTGGCGACTACAATGCTAAACACACTTTTTGGGGTTCACGTTTAATAAGTCCTAAGGGTCGTGTTTTGCTTGACACAATTTCAAAAATGGGTTTGAATGTAGTTTAAAGTGGTCAGCCAACATATTGGCCTACGGATCGACAAAAAATTCCTGATGTTATCGACTTTGGAATCTCGAAACGTGTACCCAGCGAGTTGGTTGAAGTTGAAGCATCTTTGGATTTGTCTTCAGATCATTCGCCTACTATTTACTCACACACAACCGCAAGACCAACATGTGATTTACCGCTGACATCTGCACATATTAACTGGCTGAAATACAAAAAATATTTGAGTGCTCATTGCACGGAAAATATGCCATTGAGAACACCTACTGACATAGGTTGTTTGAAGCACATGCTAAACAAGCTGCTCTTAATGCTTCTTCAATTCAACCAAATCAACAAGCGAGATTTAACAATATTTTTTGTGCAGATATAGAAAGGCTATTGACCGAAAAACGGAGAGATCGACGAGAATGGCAACGATACAGATCGCCTCAGCTAAAATTAAGGCTTAAGGAGTGTACCAAGCAGGTTAGAAAAGTTTTGCAAACACAAAAAACAGCTTCTCTGCAAAAATTTCTGCAAGAACTCGATGCAACACCATCAACAGATTATTCGCTGTGGCGTGCAGCCAGAGGACTTAAAAGGCCGGTGATATGTAAACCTCCATTACGAGCTTCAAATGGTGACTGGGCAAGAACTGATGCTGAAAGAAAGAGCACCCTTTTTGTTAAACACTTAGAAAAAGTATTTACTCCAAATATTTCTGCTGATATTATTGAACTGCCACCAGTCGTCGCTTTACCAGAAATTCCGCTAAGATTTAATATTGTGGAGATTGAAAAGGCTACTACAAGTCTAAACTCAAAAAAAGCCCCAGGTATTGATAAAATAAGTAACAAAATGCTGCAAGAATTGCCTTTCATTGCAAAACGAGTAATACTATTCATCTTTAATAGTATTTTACGACTGCAATACTATCCGGCAGAATGGAAGGTTTCGATGATTACTATGATACCAAAGCCCGGTAAGGATCATACAAAGGTTGAATCCTATCGGCCTATTAGTTTATTGTCCAATTTGTCGAGACTTTTTGAAAAACTGTACATGAGCAAGCTGTCTCCTATAGTAACTAGCAGTGCATGTATTCCAGATCATCAATTCGGTTTTCGCAGTCAGCATAACACTATTGAACAAACTCACAGACTTGTGAATGTTATAAGAGAAACTTTTGAAAAAAAGAAATATTGTTCAGCGCTTTTTATTGAAGCGCAACTCTTTTAACTATTGTAAAATAAAAAGACATTACGACAATATGGCTTAATAGGCCACATTAATTATTTTATACAGATTATACATTTACATACTTTTAGAATAGAACTTACGTCTGTTCTATCAGGACCAAAGTCAGTTGTAGAGGTATGTGGTATATAAAAATATGCATTTCAATATTCGAAAACTACAAAAATAAGATATAATGAAATACTCAGTAAAATTTTATGTTTTGATTTATTGCGATTGCGATTTAGTAGAATAGTTCAAAATAATCATGGTACAAATATAATTAAATAAATTTAAATAGTGCCAACTTTGTATTACAATGCAAAAAGTATTATCCGTGACATTGTAAAAGAGCAATGCAAAATTCTTTTTATTTTGGATCTTTTTGCTCAATGCGCAAGAAAAAGAGCGCCCCCAAAAAAAGTGTAAATAAAAATTCTTCTTTTTTACGCTGCTCCTATTTTTGAGCGGAGCGAATAATGGCGCTGTAATAAATTGGCACCGCTCTTTGTGCAAGGTCCAAAAATCTGAAAAGAGCGGCACTACTATTTGCTTTGAAACTTATCTCCAAAATTTTAGTTAGAATATTATATACCTTATAATATATGAAAAATTCCTTTTGTAACAGTTTTATAAAAGCGTGTTGTCTCAAAATTGTATACATCACTTAAACGAAATGAAAGAGTAGAACTACTTGATGTCACGCCCATGAAATATCGACAGAAATGGTCCCAAGTAATAATTCTTCTAGAGTTTTTTGGAAGGTCCAGTTGCACTGCCTAATTCCAAATACATTTTACTTCTGATATAAATTGTATCACTTATTTTACTTATGTCTACATAATACAGGTTATACTGGTAATGATTGGACAGCAATGGATCCAGCAATACTGTCGTTTCGACAATTTTCTTTTCCACATCAAACGCAAGCAACTCTCCAAATGCAGCCTCAGCAACAAGATATGTTCTTACAACAATTGGCACAACAACAGCAGCAGCCAGGTAAGCTAACTGAATTTAATTAATTTTAATGCACAGTGAAGCAAAATTAAAATATTTTCCAAATTTTATACGTATAATAATATTTTTCATGGACACAGGTAGTGTAATTCTATGTAACTTTTGATGTATTTTGTTTTGATGCTATGAAGTCTCAAAGCAGAGCATTTCGGGTGTTTTATATATATATATACTAGCTGATCCCGGTGTACTTCGCTACCCCCCTCGTTATAAAATAAAATTAAAAGTATTTATATATCCTATTGTGACGATCGGTCCAGTAGTTAAGACTATATTACGATTTTTAATTTTAATAAAAAGGAGCGTGGTCCCATCCACTTTTCTCCCGGTACGTATTCCATATTATGGCAATACCATCTTCAAATCTCCATAAGAAGTGATATTACCAACTTTGGCGCAAAAAAAAATTTTTCAAAAAATTTATCAAAAAAATGCATAATTTTGACCCCAAAAAACCGGTTTTTTGGATATATCTCCGCTACCCGTGAACCGATATTGCTGAATTTCAATAGCAAACACATGACCGATATTTATAATAGATTGGCGAAAAAAAAAAGTTTCTAAGTCAAGCAGTTTTCAGTGTGTAGAAGTTTATCTACAGCGCCACCTAGCGGAGAGTTACGGAAAAATTGATAGTCCAAAAATTTATTCTATGAAAAATTACTTATACATGCCAAGTTTCAACACGATCGGATGAGCAATGTAGGAGTTTATCGCTTACCAACCAACCAACCAACAAACATTCATTTTTATATATATAGATATATATATTTTTTTTTTTTTTTTTTTTTTTACGCCAGTTTCCAAAATGATTTCCGGTGTTTTAAATATTTGTTTTTTTTTTGTTTTACGCCAGTTTCCAAAATGTTTTATGAAGTTGTCGCAGTGTAAAATTCTAACAAAAGCATGTTATATAAAAATTAACTTATTAAATTATCCAAAAGTGTTATTCTTCAATTTTCAGATATCGCATTTAAGTAACAACCGATTGTCATAATTTTTTAATTAAGTTAAACACCAAAATATCAAATTGCTTATAAAATTAATTGAATTATATGCACGTATCACTCCTTTATTACAACGTTTATTTGTTTTTTTTTTTTTAAGAAAATTCAGTAGGATAAAAAATGCTTTAATGCTTTATTTTAAGAAAAAGAACAATATAATATAAATTTGGTCTGGTTAATTTTAACTTTCAACGTTTATAATTTTACAACTTTTTATGACTTTAAACTTTTCAACTTTTTTTTTGTTTTAAAATCACGTCCGACTTCTGTCTGCTAACTTTTCAACTGTCCTTATTCAATTCTTCTTCTTTTGCTTCCTTTCTTCATGTTCGTATGTTGGTATATCAGTGTTGTACTCTTTCGTAGGTCAGAGTTGTAGTTTTTATGTTTATATATATATATATATATATATATATATTTATATATACATACTTATATATTGTTTGCAATATAGTATTACTGTACATACACATAGTTCTTATATATATTTTGTTTCTTTTCAGGCTTTACTTCTCAGTCTCAACACTTAAGCGGGGGAAATGTTGGTTTGACAAATGCCATTATGAGCTCACAACAAAGTTCACAAACACATGTTAACGCAAATGTCCAAGGAATGTTAGAATACTTGAAAACACACCAATTCGTCTAATTAAACATATATTATATAATAAAGAGATAAATAAATTAATGTTTACAAAAAATAAAATACGGTTTTGAATGAAAATGGTGATTTGTTGTTACATATGATAAAAATATGTATAGAAATTTTGATTTTCTTTGGACTCTTTTCATTTTATCTTTATATATAAAAATTAATTTGAGTTTGTTTATTCCTTATAGGAAGCCAAACGGTAAGACCAATTGTCTTCAAATTTCGGAACCCTAGTACTGATGACAGGGAAAGTAAAATAAAATATATATATATATAATATATATATATATATATATATATATATATTTCAACACAAAACTTCAACACCTACAAGTGCTTTACCGATGATATTTGCGCGTATTAACTGGTTGAAATACAAAAAATATTTGAGTGCCCATTGCTCGCAAAATATGCCATTGAGAACACCTACTGACATAGACAATTCTATTAGGTTGTTTGAAGCACATGTTAAACAAGCTGCTCTTAATGCTTCTTCCAATCAACCAAATCAACAAGTGAGATTAAACAATATTTTTTGTGTGGATATAGAAAGGCTTTTGACAGAAAAACGTAGAGCTCAACGAGAATGGCAACGTTACAGATCGCCCTAGCTAAAATTAAGGCTTAAGGAGTGTACCAAGCAACTTAGAAAAGTTTTACAAACACAAAAAACAGCTTCCCTCCAAAAATTTCTCCAAGAACTAGATGCAACACCTCAAACAGATTATTCGCTATGGCGTGCAGCCAGAGGACTTAAAAGGCCAGTCATATGCAAATCTCCGCTACGAGCTTCGAATGGTGACTGGGGAAGAACTGATGCTGAAAAAGGTGCTCTTTTTGTTAAGCACTTAGAAAAAGTATTTACACCGAATATTTCTACTGATATTGTTGAACTGCCACCAGTCATCTCTTTACCAGAAATACCGTTAAGATTTAAAATTGTGGAGATTGAAAAGGCCATTACTAGTCTTAACACCAAAAAAGCCCCAGGTGTCGACAACATAAGCAACAAAATGCTTCAAGAATTACCATATATTGCAAAAAGAATAATACTATTAATTTTTAATGGTATTTTGCGGCTGCAATACTATCCAACAGAATGGAAGGTTTTGATGATTATTATGATACCAAAGCCCGGCAAGGATCATACGAAGATTGAATCCTATCGGCCTATTCGTTTATTGCCCAATATTTCAAAACTATTTGAAAAGCTGTATATGAGCAAGCTGATGCCTATAGTGACTAATAATGGATGCATTCCAGATCATCAATTTGGTTTTCGCAGACAACATAGCACAATTGAATAACCTCACAGACTTGTGAGTGTTGTTAGAGACACTTTTAAAAAAATGAAATATTGCTTTGCGCTCTTTATAGATGTTTCTCAAGCCTTCGATAAAGTATGGCACGAAGGTTTTATCAACAAACTAATAAAAAATCTATTAGCAAACATCGTCAAGCTTTTAAAAAGCTATTTAATGGGACGTAAATTTGTAGTTAGGGAAGGCAATTTTTTAAGCTCTCCGCGGGCGATTCAAGCCGGAGTCCAACAAGGCAGTATCTTCCTTCCATTACTTTATTTAATATATGCCTCAGACTTATAGTCCGGTCAATTTAGACATAAAGATAGTGATAAAATTAAGAAAATTCCGACAGAGCCAAATCTCTGCAGAGACCTTAGTTTTACCATAAAGAAGAAAGTGTCAAAAGTCCCCATCGGTCCCATGTGTGCTAAGGTCATGGCTCTAACGTGAACGTCGATCAGACTCTCTAAAGTCTTTAAAAGAAAAGATGTAAGGCTGATAGGTCGTAAGGTCGAAAGTCCTTCGCCTTCGAGTGCTCTGTATATTTTGCGCAGCCAAGGTGTCACAAGGTCTAAATTGTGTTGTAGATCTGCGGGAATCATTAATTTATCCGGACCGGGTGATTTATACGGATGGAAACTTTTTATAGCCCACTGAAGTTTGTCAGTAGTTATTTCTACATCCGTCATACGCCGGGCAGGTGGGGAAGCGTTTTGTACTTCCATAAAAGGAGAGCAGCCTGGAAAGTGAGTTTCCATTAGGGCTTCAAGGGACTCCAAGGAGTTTGTAGTCCATTTCCGTCTGATTTCTGTGTTGTATGGAAAGTTTGCAAGAGATTCTTGTTGCTACCTTAAAAGCATTAGTTAGATTACTTACAGCTAATTCTATATCAGTTACTTCCTCTATGATTAGAGGATGTGCAATTATGTTGGTGAGGATATTCTTATGTTCCTCCCAGTTCCTTTAACGTCTGTTTAGGAAAAGTTTGGTATTACCGTTTGTTATGCTAATATTGAATTCAATATAGCTGTGATCAGAATAGGAGCAGTATACTGAGACCCTCCAGTCTTTAATTATATGAGCATGTCTCGCACTAACAAGTGTAATGTCTAGTACCTCTTGTCTGTTTGAGACCACAAAAGTTGGTTCCGAACCTCGATTTAACAACAATGAAATCAAATAGAGACTCACCTTTTTCGTTGGTATTTGAGCTACCCCAGATATGGTGATATGCGTTTGCATCAGCACCTAACAGGATGGGTATGCCTTTTAAGTTGGCATTCTGTGCCATTTTGTGGACCAGATTGTGTGTCGGTTGGTTCGCGTCGTCATGCGCCATGTAGCAGGATAGAAATCATATGGTGGATCCTCCTGCCTCCCATGCTGCGGTTACTGTGTCATCATCACTAAAATCGGAGAGAATGAAGATATTGATATTTGCTTTTGCTAAGATACGGGATCGAATGTTTTTGTCATTGTTACCTGTTTTTGTAACATATAGCAGCTTGTAGCCAGTGGTACTGAGTCCAAGTATTTTGCCGTTTTTAGTCCACGGTTTTTTCAGAAAGGCGGAGGGTTGAGGCAGCTGATGCTTTTTTAGAGTGGTGCAGGTTGACCGGCACCACTTTCGCCATTGTCCGCGTCGGGGTCATAGTTGGCATTTGCCTCGGCATCTCCCTGCCTCGGGTTCAGGAGAGCGTCTTCGTCATCTCCGAAAATGAGTCCCTCCAGGAGATTTCCAACCAATTCTGCTACTATGACCTCCCTAATTGCTGGCTTATCAGCTGTTGATGGCTCTTTCGCTGTTGTTAATGGCTCCTTTGCTTGGACGCTAGGGTTGTCGGGATCGCGTTCGCCATCACCGCGGTACACACAGAGCCTGATTTCCATGAAACCGTAGAAAACCAGGCCCTGCCTGTCCCGAAGTAGAGGCAACGTCTCCTTGTTCAGGACAACGATCACCTTCCTACGCGCACCTTCCAAAATTTAAGGACTTAAGTTTGTATGTACATATGTTTTAAAGTTCAGTAAAATTATATATCTAAGCCATATTTATGTTTTCTGTTTAATAATTCGAACTTAACTTCGAATTTTGATGAAAACATATTGTTCAAATTATAAAATTTTTACGTGATTTTGATAAAAGTGAAGAATCCACTCTCTCTGTCTATCACTCTTTCTCTTACCATTCCATAATAAATACACAATTTCCACACAATATTTGTATTGATTTGTACTCTTTGGCGTTTATGCATTTCAGTAAAATGCTTCAACATTAGACGTTGCTATTCCAATTCATTTGCGCCTTTATGATCCTGGAATTTTTTTTTTTTAAATTGACTGCAATCAAAATTTGAACCAATTGATGATAAACTTGTGTATCAAGCTTTAAAGGCAAATGTGAAATTAATTGTAAAAGGCAGCAAAAATACTAAAAGAATATGAAAAACAAATTCAGTTTTATACAAATTTAATTAAAAACAAATGTTCTTACTGTTTTTATTCGCACTACCGGTAGTTGTTGCAACTCCTCCACATTTTTAATTATTGGACATAAAAATTTAAATAAATCGGAATAGTCGGAAAAGAAACTATAATTTTCACTGTTGCTACTTCCCGATTTCACTAATTTCAATATACACGAAATAATTACTTCCATTACATAAATCTATTAAGGATTTTCTTTTGGAAATTAAAGTTTTAATTTTCAAATTGTAAAGAAAAAAATGGGACAAATCGTGTATGATTTCCAAGTAGATATTATCAAATATATAATATTCTGTTTTTAATATAATATTTACACGCTTTATTAAACTATTATAGAGATTAAGAGATAGTTTGGAAAGTGACTGTGAAAGAAAAAGTTGAAACATTTTAGGGTTAAGTTATAATTTATTTTAAGGTTATTTTTAAAAATCATTTTCTCTAACCTTTTGTTGATTTTGTTCTATTTGCTTGAGAGTTTTTTATCATTTCATAATATTTAATTATTATAGGATCACTTAGTAATTCCAAGTGTTGCCATTCTTGATTATGAATCAAAAATTTATGAAAAACATTGAAAATATTCATAAACAAAGGATATTCCAAAGGACTTTCGGTATAGGCAAATATACCCACTGCATAATGTATAAAATTGTCTAGAATCTAAAATAAAATTAGAAGTAAATATAAAACTAAAATAATTTATGCACATATCGTTAGGTGATATGCAAAAAGCTCAAACTCATTTGCTTATTCGATATATTACACAGAGGTTTTAAAAAAAAATAAAAAAAACTTTTCAAACATACGCAACAAATAATTTTTCATTATGGATGTGTTCACTTTTCTACTGATGAGTTGGTATGGCAACCAACGAAATATATACATATTTAGTTATTTCTAACCAGCAACAAATAAAATTTAAAAATTATTTATCTTTATATATATAATTCTACTGTACGTGCGTTGTAACTGAACTCCTCCTAAGCGGCTGGACCGATTTGCATAAATATTTTTGTATACGTTTGGGTGGCGCCCCGGGTGGTTTAGATTTACAATTAGGTCCAATTGGACAAAGGGGCGTGGTACCTCCCATACAAACCACATATTAAAAACCTATTATTTCTGCTCCTGATAACGGTATTTGAACAAAATTTGGTACGTCGGTTTGGTGTGCATTTTTTAAGTGCTGCTGCAAATATGAGCGGGATTGGACAAAGGGGCGTGGTACCTCTCATACAAACCACAAATTAAAAATCTATTATTTCTGCTCCTGATAACGGTATTTGAACAAAATTTGGTATGTCGGTTTGGTGTGCATTTCTTAAGTGCTGCTGCAAATATGGGCGGGATTGGACAAAGGGGCGTGGTACCTCTCATACAAACCACAAATTAAAAATCTATTATTTCTGCTCCTGATAACGGTATTTGAACAAAATTTGGTAAGTCGGTTTGGTATGCATTTTTTTAGTGCTGCTGCAAATTTGGGCGGGATTGGAGAAAGGGGCGTGGTACCTCTCATACAAACCACAAATTAAAAATCTATTATTTCTGCTCCTGATAACGGTATTTGAACAAAATTTGGTACGTCGGTTTGGTGTGCATTTTTTAAGTGCTGCTGCAAATATGGGCGGGATTGGACAAAGGGGTGTGGTACCTCTCATACAAACCACAAATTAAATATTTTGGATGTTTGTAGTTGTTGTCGACCTGCGCATACCTAGAAGTCGTGCTATGTTTTGAATGAAACGTTAAAAAAATTTCAAGAGTACGATACATATCATCAAATTACGAAGTAAATTAAAATAAAATTTAAAAGTTGTTTTGAATGTCCCCACTAATATTACAATTATTTTTTTAGACCAAGTCAAATAATAGATCAATCAAAACATTATTTAATTGCTTTTTAAATGGCACATTTGTAAGCAAATTAATTTACATTCTTTTGAAAATCATCTTTTTGAACATTTGTAGTCTCCCTAATTGGATCTCTGCTTTTGTTTTTAGCAAATTTAATTGCGCAATGCACTCCTAGTCATTCTTATTTAAAAAATATTTAGCAATCTTTTATAATAGTTCTACACTGTGTCTCAATAATTGTTAGGAAGAAAAACAATCTATGAACAATTAATAAGTTTGATAATTAATTGATTTATGTAATAGCATGTGGGTTTTGAACGGTTTGTGTGCCAATTTATTTTAAACGATTAAAACCACCAAACATTTATTAAATAAAAAATTAATAAACGGGTAAAATACCATACAAAAGTGGGGAGCAATAAAAAAATATATATGTATGTACATACATATATATATATATATATACATATATGTATTCAAAAAAATATATATTACTACCTTATCCCGGTGTGCTTCACTACCCCCTCGTTATAAAATAAAATTAAAAGTATTTATATATTCTATTGTGAAAATTTAATGACGATCGGTCCAGTAGTTAAGACTGTATTACAATTTTTAATTTTCCTAAAAAAGGGCGTGGTCCCACCCACTTTTCTCCTGGTACGTATTCTAAATTATGACAATACCATATGTACCAAATATCATCGACGTAGGTAAAAAAATGCCCAAAATATGGCGATTTAAATTTTTGGGTTATATGGGCGGTGTCACACCCCTTTGTCCAATCAAAACTTCATATACGGGTCTGTTCTAGAATCCTTATTAATTCCACCATGGTTGTTAACTTCCGCGTTTTTTTTTTATTAAGAAGAATATCATGTCTTCTCCGTATATTGACAGCATCGTTGTGGGTGATGCTGCCATATATGAGAAAAACACTCAATTTTTGTGCACAAGAGAGGGCACACTCGTCAATTAGAGTGAAACTGATTTAGAAGAGTGCACAAGAGAGGGCGCTCTCTTCAATTTGAGTGTAAAAAATTTAGGATGTTATCTTTAGGTTGTTAACTTCACACCGACAAAATTTGTAATGGCGCGAGAAAATGTAAACAATATTTGACATTACAGGATAATTCGCTTTGATTATATATTCGCCCGAATTCGCCAGTGCATCTACCGTGGTGGAATCAAGGTATTGAATTCGCCTTGGGTGGAATAATCAGGTGTGCGCAAGTAGCATTGTGGAATAATAAGGTGCGCGCAAGAAGGAATATGGTTTTTTGTAGGGTTGTGTTTTGACCGTTAAATAATCTGCAAAAATATGGTAAGTTAATTCGGTCTTTTCAAAAGTTGTTTACATTTTTGGCCGCCATCATGAATATTTGAACATTGGCTAATTTTTACACAAACAAAATGCATGTCGTTTTTTGTTGTTGCGTTGATAAGCGCACCTTATTAATTTCACCACGGCAAGAAGAAATATGGCTTTTTGCAGGGTTGTGTTTTGATCGTTAAAAAAATGGAAAAGTATGCTTCTTTTGTCAAAAGTTGTTTACATTTTTGGACGCCATCATGAATATTTTTGCTTACGTTATGCTTTTTGTTTTTGCATAACCAATAAATACATACAAAACAACTTTTGTTTTGTTTTGTATACAGCTTTGTTTTGACAATTTTGAATTAATTTTACACAAACAAAATGCATGTCGTTTTTTATTGTTGTATTCTTACGCGCACCTTATTATTCCACCATGGCATCCACCAAGCCGAATTCATTAAATGAATTTAAACAAGGCATAAATAAATAATAATAAATTCGCCTTGGGCCTGTTGTTTGTTTTGTTGGTGAATTGTTGTAGTCGTTCATATACCTGGTATGAATTCGCCCTGGGTTGAGCCAAACATTTTATAAAATCTTTTTTTATCAAAAAAATTTGCGTGATTTATCCGGTTTAAAAAATTTATTGTATTTTCCAACATGTTTAAGAATACTTTTCAATCGGGATTTTTGTCTATTCTGTACAGCATCGGAAGTAAACCGCTTCAAATATGGGATAAAAAAGTCAGAAATGGACATATTAAACGTATCACGGATAACGATATACAAAGTCTTGTTCTGGAAATCGTGGGGAGTAATGTTAGTACAACATTTATCACCTGTCCAGCAGATCCGAAGAAAACCTTGGGCATTAAATTACCATTTTTAGTGATGATTATAAAAAACATGAAAAAATATTTTACTTTCGAAGTACAGGTAATTTGGAAAAATTTTAGTTCAATATAAGCCGTGCCCAAAATAATTAGGTCATGAGTGGAACAAATCTAGTTTAGCGACGCAGCCCCAAACGAAAAAAAAACATAGCGCGATAGAAAATTTAAAAATAACACGAAAATTTTGTGGTAACTTTCCCGGAAACGCATAGTTTTCGAGTTATTGGCCTCTGAAGTTTTAATATAAAAATGAATACATATAAAATACAACAACTTTTGAATGAATCCAGTCCAAAACAAAAACAATGTTATAGAAAATTAAAAATTTTACATTTATTTGAGCATGTACTCAAGTATTTACATATGTTTTTAATTTTATTTATTTGTTGCGGGTTAGTTAATTGTATAGGTGTAGAAAAGTAAACACATTCATAATGGAAAATTATTTGTTGTGTATATTTGAAAAGTTTTTAAAGACTATTTTTAGGCTTTGTAATTCACGAATTAATTTGTAAGTTTTCGTATAAATGGATGAGCTTTAAAAGTTTTTAAACAAAGGATAAAACATATACTGATGAGTTGGTATGGCTACCAACGAAATATATATTTAGGTATTACTAACCCGCAACAAATAAATAAAATTTTTAATTTTCTAACTTTACATATGTATTTCGTTGGTAGCCATATAATATTTTGCCTTACTCTACAAAAAAATAAGTGTACTCTATACATGCGTGTATGGACTACTCCACAATGGAGTATGAGTACTCCAAATGTAGCCAAAGTGTATGACAAAAACATGGTCCAATTTACATTGCGATGTCCTAGGGCTGGACCACGTAGCCCAAAAACTACTCCATGTTACTAATCCAGGGGTACCCACAGGGCTTAGTTTCGAAACTACTCTATTTTGCTATTCCATGGAGTACCAGGGGAACTCCGGTAAAAATGTATACATAAATAGATATCTATGTACATATCTCTGTCACTAATATAATTTAATCATACATACATATATTAAGTACATAAAAATGTGTGAATTCAGCCCTTCTATTACATTACGTAACGCTGTTTTCAGAGAATTTATACCCCCCTTCGTAACGCATTTTAATAATTTTTCAGTGCAAAATTCCCAATCCGTAACAAATCTTTAACCCCCCATGGAGCGTTACGTAATATGTGCACAGCCCCTTATATAAAAATACAAAATAAAATTCAGAAATTGAAAAAACACGAGCTAACTTGTGTTTCTTTAAGTTTCCATGAATTTGTTTTAATTTTAACAGGGGAGCTGCCACAGTTCAAATTTAACTCCAAACATTTTTAGTGTTGCCAAATGGTATTTAACTAAAAGTGTGTACAAATGAAATGGTCCACGGATGCAGTACATAGAAGTATTCCAAAAACTACTCCTTTTATCTAAACTGGACCATGTACTCCAATAATTTTTTGGGGTATTTTAATGGCAACCAGCGGTTGTCTAATTGTATAGGCGTAGAAAAGTAAACACATTCATAATGGAAAATAATTTGTTCTGTGTGTTTAAAAAATTTTGAAAGCTGCTTTTATGCTTTGTAATTCACAAAAATATAAATGTGAGTTTTTGTATAAATAGATGAGCTTTAGAATTTTTTAAACATAAAGGGTAAAATATCTACTGATGAGTTGGTATGGCTACCAACGAAATATATATATAGATATTGCTAACCCGCAACAAATAAATAAAATTTAAAACATAAATAATTGAGTACATGCTCAAATAAATGTAAAATTTTGAAAATTAACTGCCTAACCCACGATATTGAACGATGTCGATCGCTTGATTTTTAGACGTAAAAAATCTATCTTGCGTTCCACTAATAACCGATTTTATTTATTTTTTTAGCTTTTCTTCCAGTAAAAAATTCGAGTGTCAAAAGTTGGAAAAAGAGTTGTGTATTTCGTTTAATTCGACAAAAAAGAAAAGTTAATTTGAAAGCATCAAATGAATAAGTATTTTTGTTATTCAACTTTATGAAAAGTAACTTTTTATCTGATGCAAATAATTTTAGATTGAAAATAACCACATGTAGTTCGAAAACATGGTGAAAAAATTTGGCATTGAAAATATATTTAATGAATTCCTTATTTCCCTCCGCAAAGTATTCAGCTCTGCCACTTCACTTCATCATCAGAGAAGGAAAATAAGGCACAGCTTAAGATTTTTAATTGTATTCTTTTTCACCAAATGAATTACATATTACACAAAATTAAACAATATTTATTTTTTCGTCAGTTTATTATTATTTTGACGTAGTCCAAATACGCCACCAGTAATCATGCTGATTATTATATACCTGACGTATCAGAAATATTAAAACAGTCGGACATTTATAACAATAAAAAATATATACTGGCGTCGAAAACTATGAACACGACGAATAAAATCTTTTTTTTTTTTTTTTTTTTTTTATTTTTTTTTAGTATACGAGATAAAATGTAATGGCAGCGATAACCAAATCTGCAAAAAAGTATATGTTTGCACAACAAAAACAAAACTAATATGATATGCTTGTATTATTTCTTTACTGTGTAATTTTATACTATATTTGCTTATATAAAGCTTAGTCTAGACGATATGTTGAATCAGCATATGTATGCTTACAGTCATATGCTTCAAAATAACAGCAAACGTCTCTATCAACATATTCAATATGTTAAGCGTCTACACGATATGCTGAAAATGTGAAAATTTTTACATTCAACATATGCCAGCAAATGATATTTCAACATAAAATTCAGCATACAATTTTTGCGTCTACACGATATGTTGAATTTCGTATGATGATAAGTTTGTTAAGTAGTGAGAAAATCTGTTCAAAATGGAAACTAAATTTGAGAGTACTCTTTTCACGAAAATAAAAATGTGTTGAAAGAAGAGAGGAGAGCATACGCATAAGCAGCGTGGTCAAATGTAGAGATATATATGTATGTATTTTGCAGTTTTTCGAAGCATTGAGCAGTTTTGAATTTGGGGTTTTTGTACATATTAGTACAATTTTTTTATCAGGTCTATTCTGAAAATCACGCTGTTTTAGTGTTTTCGACGTGCTTTTAATTTTTCGAAAACACGAGACAACAGCTGGCGGGTTACAATCAGCCCAATTATGAATATTCCCGGGGAAAAAAATTCCCGGGGAATTAATTTTCCCGGGAATAAAACTCCCTTATTCTAAACAGACGGGGAATTGAATAAATGGGGAGAGGGAATTCGAATTTTCGCAGTCAGCTGTTTTGCTTTAAGCTGTGTTCATTTTACTTAAAATTTGCAAATATTTTCAATAAATAGCAAGTGTTAAAAGTGAAATATAATTAAAAAAGTGAAATATAATTAAAAAAAGCTTTAAAAAGTATTTAAAATGTTTAGTGTAGCATTTATAATGGTAGCTGAAGGAGAAAATGCTGAAGCGCAGAAGCAACATAAGAATGAACAAAGGGTAGCAAGAAGGAAGTTACGTGATGCCACCAACCCACTTGAGTTGCCTCAAACTTTGTAAGTATATGAAGAAATTATTATTTCATTTTAATAATGAGAATCTTCCTTTTCGAAGGTTTGAAAAATATTACCGGCCTTCAAATATCTATTGGACGTGTTAACTTCCCACATTCAGCCAACACGTAAGTCGTTTGCAGTATCCCCAGTCGTTAAATTAAGTGCTGCTCTACGTTTCTTTGCCGAAGGTGGGTACCAAACGGGTATAGGGAAAGATTGCGACGTGTCTGTGGCCCAGTGTAGTCTGAGCAAAGTTCTGTCTGAAGTGGTGAATGTATTTGAGGAACATTTATGTCCAAGATGGATAACTTTCTGCAAAACGGAAGAGGAAAAAAGAAAAATTTCATTAGCATTTTATTTAAAACATGGCATTCCTAGCGTTATAGGATGCGTTGACGGAACCCATGTCCGCATTATTGCTCCCGCTAATAATAAGCATTTATACTATAATTGGAAGGGGTACTACAGTTTGAATGTAATGCTGGTAAGTACTTTCGCTGATTTTCTATTTTGATTTATATAACTTTAATCGGGATGATCAATAATTAATTTTTAAACAAAAATTAAAATATATTTACAGGTCTGTGATCATGAGCTGCGGATTCAGTACGTTGACGCCTCCCATCCAGGTGCGTGTCACGACTCCTTTATTTGGAATTGCAGCGAATTGCGCGCTCACCTTGAGGAAGAATATCTGAGACGCGGCAGCAATTATTGGCTTCTTGGTAAGGTTTTGAATGATAACAGAAAGAATTCATAAATTAATAATGCATTTTTTTACTAGGTGATGCGGGATATTCTCTAGAGCCGTGGCTTATGACCCCCATAGAAGTCCGCAGGATGAGTCCGTTGAAATAAAATTTAACGAAATTCATTGCAAGTGCCGTAATGTAGTTGAACGGACGAATGGAGTCTTGAAAAATAGATGGAGATGTATCCTTGGCGCTAGGGAGCTGCATTACACTCCAGAAAAGGCTGCCAAGATAACAAATGTTTGCTGTGCGTTGCATAACATTTGCATTCATTTCAAATGCAACAGATCTGTGAACGAAGTAGAAAATGTTGACTGTTTAAGCGAACACGATAGTGACGTAGTAGCTTTAACTTCACCGCAGTACTTGTCCGTTGCACAAAATATTAGGAACAATATTGGAAACAATCTTTTATAAATTTATATCCTAATCAATCCTAAATCAATTCAAGCCATTTACTAAATTCAATTCATCACATTTTATTAAAAACTAAAAACATAAAATACAAAAAGTAAAATAAAACTTATGAATATCTTAAAACTACAAAACAAAACTACTAATTCAGCACATTTTATTAAAAAAAACTGAGAACATAAAATACAAAATACAAAAAGAAAAACAAAATAAAACTTATGAATATCTTAAAACTACAAAACAAAACTATTAATTATTTAAGGCTATAATTCACTTTTATCACAGATGTATATTTTGCACTTAATGATTATGTTTTCTTAAGTCTTCTATTTCCAACAGTCGCCGGTTTCTCTCAATTTTATCTTCCACTTCTCTTATTCGCAATTGTTCCATCACTAAGTTGTGCCGTTTTTGCTCCTTCAACTCGTCCTTCTTTAAATCGCAAAGGCGATCGATAGAGCGATATACTTTTTTAGTATTTTGCTGCTGCTCTATCATCGCTTCCAGCATTTTTCTTTTGGATGCAGATCTCCTCTGCAAGTACATCGCTAGGAGAGACGTGTGCGCTTGAACCACTTACTTTAATTTTTTTCGCCGGTGGCTTTTGGGGTGTATCGCACTCACTTTCGTCTACGTCTAACCCCTCTAGCGATGCAGGTGGAACGCTTACTTTAATTTTTTTCGCCGGTGGCTTTTGGGGTGTGTCGCACTCACTTTCCTCTACGTCTAACAACTCTAGCAATGCTGTTGGAACGCTCTCAGGAGTTTTTTTTTTTGTGGTTATTGATGACCCTAACCCAAACTTGTTGGCCATACCTTCCACAGACTCCTTCATACCAATTAAGTAATAAATCGCCTCTTCGTTTGGCGAAAACTTCTGCTCCATATTGGGGCCACCACCAGTACCTCTAGAGTACTTTAGATTTTGTGCCGTACGTATTTTTTCTGGTCGCACCATACCTGAAAAATGTTTTGCACTTTTAACATTTGTGTACATACATATGTATATTACAAATGACCAATTTCACTATCCATACCTTCTTCCACTCGGCAATAGTTTTTGATGGTGGTCCTGCTGCATTCAATTCCGCCTCCAAATTGCGCCATACCCGGTTTAAATCATCTTTACATCCCTTAAACCATCCACACGCAATTCCTGGGTGCATTTGCATCGTGTTTAAGAGAATGTCGAATTGTTTTTTGTTTGTTGTTTTTGACCTGAAAGTAAAAATAAGGGATATTTATTGCATTTTTTATAAAAAATATTAAATACTTACATTTTTTTGCACAACTCTCTGGCAATTTTTTGGCGGAATTATTCCCAAAATTCGTTATCACATTCTCCCTTTAATTGACATTCATAATACCTACTTTTTTCCCGGGGAAGAGTTTCCCATTTTCGAAGTTCGTTTAGAATAAGGGAAAAGGGAGAAGGGAGAAAATTCCCTGGGAGATTTTATTTAGAATGGGGGAACAGGGAATAGGGAAAAAATTCCCGGGGAATTGTTATTTAGAATTGGGGTGAATGTATTTCGATTCGAATCGAAAACGCTTTCGAAAGGAATTTCCGAGTCGAAATGAAAATCGTATTATGTAGTACGTTCGAAAGGCCTGCAGAGTTGTTTTAATAATTTTAAGGAAAATTTCCAAGTGATGACATATTAGGGGCTGTGCACATATTACGTAACGCTCCAGGCGGGAGGGGGGGTTAAAGATTTGTTACGGATTGGAAATTTTGCACTAAAAAATTAGTAAAAAGCGTTACGAAGGGGGAGGGGTGGGGGGGGTATAAAATCTCTGAAATCAGCGTTACGTAATATGTGCACAGCCCCTTATATGTAAAACCTTGGTAGCACTTTGCATTGTTTTATACAAATGTCAATACAAAAACATTTCAATAAAGATAAATATACATAAATGTTCTTTGCTGAACAAAAAAAAGGTAAAAATAAATCATGTTTGTATATTAAATGTAGTTAAATTAAATTGTATTAAACTGTGCACCGACTGAATGTAGATGAAGGCCAAAAATCATTCGGAGAAACAAAAAACCGAATTAGTCTGTAGCAGCGATAAGAACAACATAAAAGAGATTCTTAAAAGGTATATGTACATACATATATTATTACGAACAAAATATTAATAAAGTTTATTTTTGAAGACATTACAGGAATAAACGAAAGTACGTATTTCATTCGGCAAGTTATTCCACAATTTAAGTGCAAATTGAAAAATACACAAGTAACTTAAATGGATAGTGTTTTGTTGCGGGAAAGTTGAGGATTTTGCATCAGAGAGATTCCAAAGGATATTTATAAAAGATGCAAGGATCATTTTGAATCTCAGTGAAAATTCGTGAATAATATATTTTTTAAAAGTAATAAGTACGTATGTATTGTATGTACATACATAGGATTGAATTGAATGCAAAAATATTTCGTTTAGATTCATAAAAAACTTTTGCCTCACATTAATTAACGCTTAACTCCATTAATAAAGACTTAAGGCTCCGTTAGCCGAGCGCTGCTCTACCGTGCCCGTCCTGCGCCGTACTGTTAGCCCGTTGGTGTACTTATAGAATATTTAAAAACATGTTTGACTATACATAAACAAAACAGAATTACCCAACAAACCAAAACGATTTAGAAATCCCTTGTAACAAGGGCTGCCTTCCTAAACGTCTTTATGCAACGTCAAAGCAGTGTTAAAATAAAGCAATTTTATTTTACAGCTCTGTAAATCAAATACATTATCATTAGAAACACTTCTTTGCTTTGCATACTTAAAATTACAATGACACCGAGACAAATTATTTTTAAAACTTTTGGAAAACACTCCACGAGCAATATAATTAATAGCTTTTTTTGTTTTAAAACGAAATCATCTTGCACCTATCCTTTTCCACCATTGTTGTTTATAAAAAAACATACACGATTTTCATAGTGCGCTAGTTGCGTTTATTTGCATATCAGATGCGAAACAGATTTGTTTAGGAATGTCATACTTTGTCAGAGTTTACGCAGTTGCGATTGAGAATACCTGACATTGTTGCACTGCAAAGCAATATGCGTTTAGGAATGCAGCCATGCTTACCAACATGAGTTCTAAGCTTGTGTTGTGAATACTATTGTAAAAATTTTATTAACAATTTTTTAGTAATGAACAGCGCCCCTTTAGATAATATTGCTTATCTAATAAGCTTAGAGAAAAATAGATAAGTAATGGGTCACTAAAATAAACTTAGATTCCTAATAATTTTGTAAGCTTTGATAAAAAATAATTTTCATCAGGATTTGTCATTTGGTTTATTTAAAAATAACATAATTACAATAGACATATATAATTTTTTTCTCATATATGGCAACATCACACACAACGATGCTGTCAATTTACGGAGAAAACATGATATTCTTAATAAAAAAAAACGCGGAAGTTAACAACCTAATTTCTAGATACATACTGATCATTCTACATATGTATAAGTATATAATTCTTAATTTTAAATGAAAAGGACTACAAAGAGAAAAATGTATCAAAAGCGTCGCAAAAAGGAAAAGGCAGAACAACTTAAAAAGATAACACAAACGACGATGCTCGAAGCAACTGCCACTAATTGCTATAAGTACAACAATAACATAAGAACAAAACACAAAATAAATCCCACCAACAATGCTCAGAGGAATTTTTCATTTAGTCCAATTACCAGAGCTGTAAATGATTGCAATCGATTTAATTGCAATCACATGATTTCGCTTTAATGATTGCTAATTTTTTGATTGCATTCAAAATCGTAAATTGATTTCAATTTGAAATCATGAAATCAATATGATAAAAACGATTGAATCAATTTTTTAAAATCAATTTATATATAAATTGATTGCAATCAAATTTGATTGCAATCGATTTGATTGCAATTAAAGTAATTGCAATCAAAGTTAAATCAGAATCAAAATCTTCGTTCTTTTCAAATGAAAAATGGCAATTTTTATTTACTAAATTCTAGTGGTTTCCACCAAAAATTTGGAGGTTTCCACCATATTCTAGTAGAAACCGCTAGATTCCAAATGTAAATTATTTCATTGGACTTTTACTATAGTTGTGATTTTAAGGGATTTTATTGAAATCACATGATTTCAACAAAAATTTGATTGCAATCGAATTGATTGCAATTAAATTAATTGCATTCAATGATTTCTAAAAAAAATGATTTCAAAATGATTGCAATCAAAAAATATTGCAATTTTGACAAGATTTCATTTTGAAATCTGAAATCATTTAGAAATCAAAGAAGGAAATCAGTTTGGTTGAAATCACTTTGATTTCAATGTCAATTGATTGCAGCTTTTTACAGCTCTGCCAATTACCTCTTATTCGCAAGGATTGCAGTTATGGTGGCAAACCTATTGCTCTGCTATAGAGTTTCATACCAAACAACAAAAGGTTTGGCATGCTGACACTCAGGAAGACCAATTGATGCTTTTGGAGAAATATGCAAATGAATATGAAACATCGTCGGAAGAAGAGGAGGAAGATGATGAAGCACTTAAGTCGAGAAGTAAAAACACAAATTTCGATCATGAAAATAAAATGCTCGAAGCTATAGAGGAAGTTGTTGACGAAGATTATATGAAATTTTTAGAAATTACTCATAAACATCAGGAGGAGCTACGTTTAAAAAGAGCCGATGACAATTGTTAATTTATTTATTCTATGTAACATAAAAATGACGAGGAACTTACTTTGTACCAGATTTTCCAATATATACATACATACATACATTATGCAATTATATATTCACCCATCTCATTGCTTATTGATTTTCATTTTCTAATATGAAATAAGCCCCAATGAAATAAGCCCCAAAAAATTTTATGAAATAAACCCCAAACAAAATTTACGAAATAAGCCCCAAATAAAATGAAATAAGCCCCAAAAAATTTTATAAATAAGCCCCAAATTTTTAAAAAATGAAATAAACCCAAAAAAAATGAAATAAGCCCCAAATTTGTTAACTTTATGAAGTAAGCTTAAGAAGAAATCTTAAAATGCAAGAATTTTATCCTCTAAATTATATCGAACACCGGCTTCGCGTTCCAAGCATTCTCTGCATAACCGACCTACGGCCGGGCGCAAGGAATTTATCCTCTATGATATATCGAACACAGGCTTCGCGTTCAAGGTATTTTCTGCATAACCGGCCTACGGCCGGGCGCAAGGAATTTATCCTCTATGGTATATCGAACACCGGTTTCGCGTTCCAAGCATTCTCTGCATAACCGGCCTACGGCCGGACGCAAGGATTTTATCCTCTATGGTATATCGAACACGGGCTTCGCGTTCAAAGCATTCTCCGCATAACCGGCCTACGGCCGGACGCAAATATTTTATCCTCTATGGTATATCGAACACCGGCTTCGCGTTCAAAGTATTCTCCGCATAACCGGCCTACGGCCGGGCGCAAGAATTTTCGATCTATTTAACGGATATGAAATAAGCCCCAAAAAATTTTATGAAATAAGCAAACTCGAGAAAAACCGACTACAGCTTCAAATAGACAATGTTGACAAAAAAATTTAAGACAAGATACATATATGTATTACACTAATTTTATTATTTTTTATTTTTAATATTGTACCAAGAAGTGGCCTTTGTTTAAATTATAAAATGGATTTTTTCTAAATATTTAAAGTTTTTCTTTTATATCGCGTTTCCAATATTAGCTCTAATTGACTGAGCTGTGGTCAAGTACTGCGTTGATATTGGTGAACTTATTTCTTCCGACGTTTCCATAGAGCTGATGGAATCATAATTTTCTTCACCAACTTTGTAGTGAATACATAAATTGTGAAGAGCGCAGCATACATTTGTAATTTTTACAGCTTTCTCTGGGCTGTAATGGAGCTCCCTAGCACCAAGAAGACATCTCCATCTGTTCTTTAATACGCCGTTTGTTCGTTCAATAATATTGCGGGCCTTTGAGTGCACTTCATTAAATCGCATCTCTCTGGAACCATCTTCTGGTACACGATGAGGCGTCAAAAGCCAAGGCTCCAATGGATAACCAGCGTCACCTAAAATAATAGATAAAATTATAATAATAGATAAAAAGATTACTTCAAATTTAAAACAAAATTTTACCTAAGAGCCAAAAGTTGTTTGCACCTCCCAAGTATTCTCGTTCCAAATAAGTCCTAACATCACTGGTAGACCAAATAACAGAACCATGGCAAGCTCCCGGATGCGTTGCATCAGCATACCTAATTTTAAGCTCGTTATCACAAATCTAAAAAGATTAAATAACATTTTAATTACACTATTATAAGATACTATTACATCACTCACCAGCATAGCATTCAAACTATAATTTCCTTTTCGATTGTAATAGAGATGTTTGTTTTTGGATGGAGCAATAATCTTTATATGCGTACCATCAACGCATCCAATAACTCCCGGAATTTTATACTTTCTATAAAATTCTAGCGCTATTTTCCGTTTTTCCTCCATTGTCTGGGCATTTTGATCCACATTGGACAAAGTTGTGCTTCGAGTATGTCAACAACTTCCGCAAGCACTTTACTGAATGTTGGTTGGGCCAAACAAACGTCACTATCCTTCCCAATACCAGTTTGGTATCCGCTTTCTGCGAAGAAACGCAAACAGGCACTTAGCTTTGAAACGGCACTAATAGCAGATATATTTTTTGCCGGTTGCGAGTGTGAAGTCAGCACTTCTAAGAGGTAAACAAACGCATTTGTGTTTACTCGGTAATATTATTGGAACCTAAACCAAGAATAGTGTTAATACTTCGAAATAAACCAGGTTACTTTGTACTTACAACGACTGTGGTAGCTCCAGCGGATTAGAAGCATCACGCACCTCTTTACGTGCAACCTTTTGATAATTTGTTTTCCTCTGTTCCTCATAACTTGCTTCTTCCGCAAGCATACGAAAAGCCACACTGAACATTTAGCTTGTTTTAATTTAATTTATATTAATAAAAACAATAAAAAAACTTATTTAATTTATCACTGCACTTTTGGGTTAGTATAAAATAAAATGTAAATAGCTAACAGCTGATTCTCTCTCCCTTGATTTTTCTCCCTCCCTTTTTGCGTATTCCCTTAGTTGATAGAATAGGAGGATTTTTTTCTCGGGAACAAATGATTGGGAAGGGAAAAAATTCCCTGCGGAAATTCATAATTGGGCTGAAAAAATACCTGCAACAAACTTTTGTTCTTTCTTCTTATACAAAAAGAGAATTTCATAATATTTTGATTCTACAAAGTGTTATTACATTGTATTACCATGTAAACTCACCTTAAATGCCTGTTATTTGTTTTGTTGGCGAATTGTTGTATTTAATTTAAGTTTTGTTTGTTTATTTTGATCGAATAGTTTTGTTTTATGCTGTCTAGTTTTATTTCTATTTTTTTATTCTTTAGTTTGTTTTCTTTTTTTTTTTCTGTGTGTGATTTTCTTTTGTTTTGGTATTCCCATAATTCATACATATATATGTATGGACGTAGGTTGTTGGTTATGTTTCTTTTGTTTTATTTGCGTTTTCAAATTTTCTTTTATTTTATTTAGTCTATATTGACCGATGCAATTATGATTGATTTGTATCTGGCTTTGTTATCATCAAAAAGTTAAAATTGTTATTGGAAAATTGTCTTACTAAAATTAAGGTTGTCTATATGAAGGCAAATTCATTACCAGGCATATGCTCGACTACAACCATTCACCAACAAAACAAACAACAGGCATTTAGTTTGTTTACCGGGGAATTCATATCCTACGCTGTCAAAATTCTCCATGTATAAAAAATTCCATAAAAATGGCGCCGGAGAATATGTATAAAATTTGACAGTGTAGGCAATTGATACATTCCCCTTAATTCGACACTGCATCCACCTGGTAATGAATTCGCCTTGGTCTGTAGTCTATTTACTGTGCGTTCGTCTGCTATCAAGGCGTTTCAAACAGGTTAGCTTACTAGCACAGCTGACTGAGCTCGCTTCATAGCAAATTATCATACAAACTGAAACAGTTTTAAAAGTAGACATAAATAATGGTTACTTATGAGACAATATTTTTTTTCCTCATGAGTTTCAACAACTAGATTATTTTTTGCCTCATACTCATTAGATGAGAACTAATTTTGCCCCATTAGGAACTCTGAGACGTGGTAAGTTATTGTTTTCAGAAATTTTTTAAACAAGTTGTACATATGTATATCAAGGAAGCGTTTTCGTCAATAGAAATATAATGTAAAATACCAGTTTTGGTATGAAAACTTCAAAAGCCTATAATTCGTAGAGGATGGGACTAACGTAATTTTCTAATATACAGGTCTGTTCTGAAAACCACGTGATTTGAAATCACGCCAACGATTTGATGCTGTTCTGCAAATCACGTGTTTTTATAGTTTTCGGCGTGCTTTTAATTTTTCGAAAACATGAGAAAACAGCTGACTTTTTTATATGTGATTTGTTTGTTTATTTTCTTACATTCTTAAATAAAATAAAAAGTGAAAATTAAGTATTTAAAAATGCCGGGAGCTACTTTATTGACAGTAATTGCTTTAAGAAAACAGCATTTAAAAAATGAACGTATTAAAAAACGACATTTAAGGGACTTATCAAATCCTATGGATACAAGCGAAACCTTGTAAGTAAGAAGAATTGAATTAATGAAAAAGTTCCAATCCAATTGCTTTTCAGCTTCATCTCGTTTTACCGGCTTAACAGAAGAGCTTTCCAAATGGTATTGGATGATCTAGCACCAAAGTTACCTCAGAGCAGCATTCCTGCAAATATTCAGCTAGCAGCTGTGCTTAGATTCCTAGCAGTCGGATCTTACCAAGCGGTCATAGCTAATGATGTCAATATTAGTTTGGGGCGGTCTACTTTTTGTAAGATCTTGTGGAATGTCATCAACGCATTAGAGCAGAACTTGTGTCCAACATGGATTTTTTTAGATCTCCAAATACAAAGTGCATCAAAAACACATTTCTACAGAAAGTTCGGTATTCCCGGCGTAATTGGATGTGTTGATGGAACACTTATTAAAATAATGAAGCCGCCGACCAACCATTCTGTATATTTTAACAGAAAGGGGCATTATAGCCTTAATGCTATGATGGTATCTATTTTGTAAAAATAATTTAATTTCCTCTTTTTAATTATCTTTAATTTCAGATTTGTGACTACGAAATGCGCATTTTGGCCGTTGATGCAAGCCGACCTGGCTCATGCCACGACTCCTTTGTGTGGAAAATGAGCGATGCCAAGAGGTACTACGCTGATATGTATAATGAGGGTGGCCGTAACTTTTGGCTCTTGGGAGATTCCGGATATGCGTTAAAGCCATATCTAATGACCCCCTTTAAAAACCCAAGTTACGGTACTTCACAGCACACATTCAACCAACGTCATGCTTCAGCAAGAAATGTTGTGGAAAGAACCATAGGTGTTCTAAAAAGTCGTTTTAGATGCCTACAAAATGTTCTTTTGTACACTCCCTCCAAAGGGGTTACGATTGTTAATGTGTGTTGTGCTTTACATAACATATGCAAACACTTTGCTGTCACATTTGAGGAAGATGTCATTGAAAATATCGACGATGGTGAAGACCCTTCAGAACAAGATGACGATGATGTCACGGCAGCAACTATAAGGGATAGTATAGCCCAATCTCTACATTCAAACAATTAATAATTTGTAACAATAAAAACATAACATTTTATTTTAAAATTCAATTCTAATATATGTACATATATAAAAAAACAACAGAAAATATAATTCTTTTCTAAAACTTATTATTTAATTTATAAGGTACGGTAAGGTATTTCATTTATAAGGTACTTCACTGAGATCTTTTTAAAAATATACTTAGGAATAAAATATGAAAAGGCGTAAACTAAAAAAAGGAATTTATGGCTTTGGTGATGAGGATGGATCTATACCAAGCTTCATTTGCTCAAGCTCCAAAAACTTAATTTTTAATTCATTTTTGGTCCGTAAGTTTTTTTCTATTACAAAGTTGTGTCTGGTAATTTCTTTTAATTCTTTTTCTTTAAGTATTTTCATATCTCTGAAATCTTTTCGAATATCTTTAATATTTACAGCTATTTCCTTTAAATATCTTCTGTTTTCTTTTATTTCTTTTCCAATGTCTACTAAATTTGCAGATATTTTTGAAAACTGCTCTGCTTCCATATTTAAAACGTCATCAACATCAGCAATATGTCTCTTTCGTTTGCGACTGCTAGTCCGAGCTGATGTTGTTGGCGATGAAGATGTCGAAGCAGCTGTTTCAATAACAGGTAAATCAACTGTAATTGATTCATTTTCCTGTAGTACCTTTTCAATTTGTACTAACGTTGTTGCTGGTGTGGAAGTAGTTGCTGATGTGGAAGTCATTGCGAACGACGTTTCTAATGAAGGCTTTGCTGATGAGGAAGGTTTTGCTGATGTTTAAGAAGGCACTTTTTTGGTTGGTTTGATTTTACTTGGCACGCCGTAGGTTTTAGAATTTTCTATGCCATCCACAGATGTGTATAAGCCACAGATTATGGCAATTTGCTCATCGACAGGCGACATTACATATCTGTTGAATAAGCCTCCACCAGTTTTGCTTAATTCCACTTTGTTGTGTGCTAGTCGTTGTTTTACGCTTAACCTTAAATCAGACCTTACCTAAACACATTTTTAGACACAATATTTTATACATATTTTATAAATCATTTGTAAACATACCTTTTTCCAAGCTACTGTTTCCTTTTTTGGAGGTCCCGATGCGTTGAGCTCCTCGGCCAACTCCACCCATAGCTGCTCAAAATGTACTCTGTCCCCTTTCACAAATCCCCTGGCTAAATCGGGATGCTTTTCCATGAAAGCTACGAAAATCGCCACTTGCGCGTTGTTCTTATGTTGTCCCCTGTAAAAAATGTTAGTAGGTTTTTATTTCTTTATGATATTTATTTATTTTTATTTATCTACTTACATTTTTTATTAGAGCACGAGCAAAAATGCTGGCGTCAAATGAAACAAAACATGTATACAAAAACAACGAAGTTGCCACTGTTTTCATTGATGAAATTTGCTTACATTTTGAACTTAATTATATAAATTTGAACAAAAGTTTTAAGATTGTGCCACTTTGGCAACCTCAGAAATATCTTCGAAAAAAGAAACCAGCTGACTGCTAAAAAGAAAAAGTAAATCACGAACATTAGTAAACAAAGCAAAACTATTTTTTACAAAACAAGCAGTGTCCTTAGAAATTTGTTAATATTTATATTTTTGTGCGTATAAAACCTTATTTTATTACAAAAATAAATTAAAAACATATCATATTAAATATATAAGAAGTTTTTTTATTAAATTCTTAGTGAAAAAGACAGAAAAAAACACCAAGTGATATCAAAACGCCAGTCATTTAGCTGACCGGTTTAAAATCGCGTGATTTCAAAATTTTTTGTGCGCAGAACACCTTTTGCGTGATTTGAAATCACTTTGACAAAAAGTGATTTTCAGAACACCCCTGATAATGGTTCTTATTTTTCAATTTCGACCCTAAGGCTGAATAATATTTTTCTTTCTTATCAGCTTCTGTAAACTAAACTATATATCTCTATTGTTTTTCTATTTCTGCTCTTGTTTAAGGTTTTGGATGATAAGAATGTCAGGAGACGTTTTAGAGCAAGCAATTATCAGTCTACAACTCGTGTTAAGCCATTCATTTGCACAATGCCCATGAGGCTGGATGAAGGGTGGAACCAAATACAATTCAATCTCTCCGATTTTACAAGACGAGCGTATGGTACAAATTACGTCGAAACTTTGAGAGTTCAAATACATGCAAACTGCCGCATCCGAAGAGTTTATTTTTCTGACCGACTTTACTCGGAAGATGAGTTACCACCTGAATTTAAGCTATTTCTGCCAATACAAAAACCTGCACAAAAAACGACGGCTCAGGCCATATGCAGCTAGTATAAAATTACACATATACATATATTTATGTTAATAATAAATGTACAAATTAATATATGGCATATAAAGTATTTTAACTGTTGTTAAAATGCCAATTCATTTCATCACGGTTGTACTGGTTTTGATAGCAAGAATATTTTTATTCTAAAGTAAGTTTTATTCCAACCTTGTTGAAAACCTTTAATAGAAAGCCGCTAGAAGGTTTCCAACGAGTAGACCGTAAACGGCATTTAAGTGTCGTTGGCCGTTTTTGACTTAGGTTTAGTTTGTTGTTACGAGTATTTTAGGTTCAATTCATCTTTTGACGTCGCAATAACTTAATTAACAGCCAAACCCACGATATCGACCGACAAGTCGAAAGAGCGACAGCAACTCACTCATTATCGTTCGTATAAATAAGCAACCCACTAACTATCGACTTGTCGCTCGTCAAGCTTTACGTCAGCGGTGTTCACAAGTTCCTTAAGGTTCAATTAGACGTGACTTAACCATAACCATAGAAAACAGCTGTTCAAACCAAACTTATGAAAAACAATGTATTTTGTTAGAGGTGACTTGACATAACGCCGTAGCCATAACCATAGAAACCAATTGAATTTTGGTTTTTCGCCATAACCGTAAGCAGCTGTTTGCTAGTTTGACATTTTTTTTTTTTCCTTTTTTACTTTTTTAATTTTATGTACATACATATTATTTGGTAAGTAAGATTAATATTTTTGTTATTAGCTTATTTTATTTATTAAAATTTTTAAGCTAACAAAATGGATGACGGAAAGCTTGTGGAAGCCGTACGAAACTGCCCGTGCCTATATGATAAAAGTGATCATAGCTTTAAAGACCGGGAAAAAAAGAGACGGGCTTGGTCGGAAGTCGCCAAAATTTTGGATGTTGATGGTAAGTAATAAGCAATTTGTTATTACTGTAATAAAATATATATGTATTTTTAAATTAGAAAACACTGTTATGAAGCGATGGGGAAACCTAAGAGAACGTTTCACCAAAGAAATAAGGGGCTCACGAAATGCCTCAGGAAGTGGTGCTTGCTTGGGAAGGCCGTGGGCGCTTTTGGAAAGCATGCAGTTTTTGAAAGGGCATATTATTCCCCGTCCGTAAGTAAAATTAATTGTAAGAAATAATCGCTAATGAAGGTATGTAGTTATATTTATGTTTACTTTTACAGAATGAGACAAAGTGCGCCAGCTGATAAATGTAGTATTTTGGAATGTGACGTAGGAGAACTGACGGACGTGTTTTCTGAGTTGCCATCGACAGCACCGATTTCACACGCGGAGTCAGCGGTACTTTCCACAGCGCCGATTTCACCGCAGTCAACGATACTCTCCTCAGCGCAGTGTAGCTCAATAGAGTCTGCGTCATCATCATCATCGAGGAAAATAAACCGACGAGCACAATTGGATGAGTTAGACACTACCATACTGGAAAGAGTTAAAACTTTCCAAGAGGTTTGTGCACGAAAAGCTCGTCGGGAAGAAGTAATTCCGGAGATAAGTGGCTTTGGGACCATGATTTGTTCAGCCATTTCAAAAATGCCAACCAAGACCCAGGCTGAAGTCATGCGCCGTTGTACGGAGATCGTCATGCAGGCACAAATAGACGAGCCATGACTGTTTTTTATTTAATATTATTTATTTGTATTGTTTTTTTTATTCTTTATTATTAAAAAAAAAATACTGAAAGACTGAAATTGAATTTACGTACTCTTAATTTTTATTTTAATCAATATTTATTTATCCAGTGTTTATCTAGTGCAAAGAGTCAAATGAAAGACTGAAATTGAATTTAAGTACTATTAATTTTTATTTTTAATCAATATTTATTTATGTATGTATGTATATTTAGTTCTTGTTTTGTTTTTTTTTTTTTTGTTTTATTTTTTGTTTTTGTTTGTTATGAGTCGTTTTCCCCCAACCAACAAAAATATCAGCAGCAGCGAAACATACGCTGCATACACATACTGACGTCATGAGTTATTTTCCCTCAACCAGCAAAAATACCAACGGCAGCAAAATACCGCTGCATGCATTACTGACGTTATTACCAGTAATTTTCCTACAGACAAATGCTGACATTGCAATATCGTGAGAACGGCAATCGGCTGGAAGTTCCACGGGTATGAATATGCTGAATTTGCATACTAACACACTTAGCAATGACCACGTCAGCAGCATCGTTCAATCAGACAGCGAAATTGGGTATAAAAGCGGAGGGTGATTTGGTATGGAGGGTCTGTCTAATCTGTAGAGTTATAGTCTGTAGAGTCGTTCTAGTCTGTAGAATATGTACGTCTGTAGAGTCTTTGCTGAATAGCAGTTCGGGAATATTCTTTAAACACCTAACAACTAACCAAAAAACCTGATCAAACACCAGCCTTAAAAAGCTGGTCCCTGTGAAGGCTTAATATATTTTATAAAGCAAAACCTGATCAAACACCAGCCTTAAAAAGCGGGTCCCTGTGAAGGCTAAGTAATATTTTAAAATAGTCTGTGGTTAATAAATAAAAATAATGTTTTAATACAAACATAACATTTTGGCGCAGCCGGTAGCCGCGTTAATAATAACTTCAAAGAAATATAATAATCCTTGTGTTGATCTTGCTCAAGAAAAAACTGTCCGGTGTAGCAAAAAATTCTGCGCGGTTGCGAAAATAAAATAAAAAAATAATATAAAGTGAAAATAAGCCTAAACCACAGACCACTATGAAGATAATAACCAGCGGAACCTGTGTAATTAGAAGACAGCTTTAATGGACAACCCACAGACGCAGACAGACAAATTAATAGAACGAATCGACAAGTATAGTTATTAAGTGGACAGTCTGCAAGTTCTTGTGTGGACACAGCCCACTATCAAGATGATTACCAGCGGAACATAGAAAGACGATCACCGTTACCCCAGCAAAACCATACTACTGAGAGAGCGGAAATAGAAAGGATCACAATGACTTCGCTATATAAGATCATTAAAATAGTAAACAACACAGTCCCATCATTCTTCGGAACCGATGGGCCTGACTTACCATCAGAAGTATTCAGGTACATACAAGGATGCAAGATGGTAGAAAGAGAAGTACTCACAGGTGCAAATAACGTTCTAACACAAGATGTAATACAATGCCTGAAATTGAGACTCCTAGGGGGCGCCTACTCAAGAATTTCCCAGATGAATTTCAGTTCCGTGGACGCGTTATGTAATGCGCTCAAAAAAAATTATCTAAAAAGCAAGAGCTTAGATAAAATAAGGGAACTAATATTGTGTTGCAAACAGAGCATCAGAGTGTCAGCATGCAAATTTGGAGAACGCCTGGATAACCTATTGAATGAGGCAAAAACAACTATAGAGAACGAATGGCCGGGAAACCATGCTGAAAGACTTCAAACGGATAGCGGTAAGGAGCTTTATCAAGGGTTTGAAGGACCATGCACTCAAGGCTCGATTTGTGGGACAGGAAGAGCTCACAAACTTAATAGAGGTAGTCGAAAATGCAGAGGAATTGTTTGGCGAACCAACGCACAGTATCAACGTAATAGATTCAGAAGTCCCCTGTAGTTTTTGCAACAGGATGGGGCATGAATGGAATAGCTGCAAAAAGCGGCTAAACACACCATACTGTATGAGCTGTGGAAAATACGGCCATGAAATGGGGCCCTGTGCAGGAATATCGTGAGCTGTACGTTCTGTGGAAACAGCGGGCACGATGTGGAAAACTGCAGAAAGAGATTAGGCTCCTTATACTGCCGATTGTGTAAGATAAACGGTCACAAGCCAAGAAGAAACCTACCCAACCAAAATCAATTGGATAGACGGACGACAGAAAGAAATAGGAGGACAACAAACACAGAATTTCGTGGAAGCCCACAAATAGCGTCGGGACATAACATAAACAGAGGGGCAAACAGAAACAAAGGTACACGCCCAACCTGTTTTAAATGTCAGCAACAAGGACATTTTGCACGGGACTGCAGAAGTAATGTTAGACAGACTGAAGTAATAGGTGCAGGGATCTACCAACAGGCACGAAATAGCAATAACGGCAGGGACCTAGCTAACCATGCCGTAGAGGCCCATAGCAACACAAATCGGACAAATGCTCAGGGAAACGAAATTCGGCCCAGTTATCGCAAATTAACAGAAAATCAGATTGGCATAAAAAAGAGAACAACTACAATTATAATAAAGAAACAAAAAGAGAGAGTCGGGTAAATAAAGATGATACGGATGATACAAAGGATTAAAACATAAATATGAAGGGAAACAAATATAAATAATAGTACTGAATCACCGAGCAATGTGGACACAGTTTTTATTACGCTACCCTGCCAAGGAGCTAGGGAGCGAAAATTGGTCTTACTTGTAGATACGGGAGCAGTTACTAAAGTGCCGGTTAATATCATTTTGAGAGATAAAACTGTGGTTGTACAAAAACAGGAGATTTCCCCTGGAGTTTATGTTGGAAATACTGTGGTCAACATTAAAAATGGAGGCACAGCAGTACCCATACTGAACGCAACCGAGAAAGATATCCCATGAAGGAAGGAAATCCAGTCGAGATTTTCAAATTTCAACCACTACACGCAGTATGTAGGAACACAACAACACACATTGTCATTGGCAAAACAGGAGGAAAGAATAAGACGTCTAAAAACCAACATTATGACGGAAATGAATTGGAAAAAGAGAAGAAGGAAAAACTCACCGCAATATCGACGGTAATGATGATGAATATTTAGGGTCTTCAATGGCTGAAATATAAAAGAAATACATATTTATACAGGACTATAATAAGAAACAATGGAACATACCTTGAAGGGGCAATGGAAAAATTTCGTCAAGATGGTTCCAACTTGAGGAACCGGGACCCAGGTTGACGTCAAGGATCTGAAAGAAGCAAAATAATTAGGAAAAGGTTAAAAAAAGGATGGAACGCTACTGCCCCGGTATCACCTTCTAATCGACCAACGGATACTTTTCTAAAAATAAAATTAAGCAGACAGATTAGTTAGAAGCCGCAACAAGCAAAGAACACAAAATTTTTTTTTAATTAACAAGAAGAGTAGTATACAAGAAACCACGGATACAATTTTCCAGAGCAGTCTTTAGATTTTACAAAATACAAATAAATTCAATTTAAATTGAATAAAATTCCGTTAAAATAGAAACAAAAAGTTAATTTACTTAGGTTTTTTTTTCTGGATGAGTGTGTTTGGTGGTTTCTGTTGGGTTACTGGTATTCCAGTTTCTCAATACACTCGGGCACCTCTATGTATTTGTTTTTGGGTTTTCAATTTTTCTATAAAGGAAAATTAGGTAACCGTGGATTTTGTTTTTTTTTTTTTTTTTCAATTTATTGAAAACTTTTTGTCACTTCATGAAACAATTTTTTTTTCTCGGGTTTGTATTTGTATAAAGCTTTTACAAAACACGCACTTAATTTTAATTAAACTTTTCACTTGCCCACAGTACCGAATATCTCTGAATTTAATTAATTAAAATTAGTAATTGAACTAAAATTACGAATTTAGTTTAAAAAAAAGTATTCACATCTATGTAAATTTTTAATAAAATTAATGACTGCATAGCAGTAGAAACAGAAAGCAATTGCAAAAATTTTTAATGTTTGCACATGCTTGCGTCGGTAGATGTTTGAATAATAGAAACAAAATAATAATAATAATAAAAACAAAATAAAACCCTTCAGTTTTATGCACATTAATAGAAACATAAATAAAGCAATTGCAAGCATTTTTAATGTTTGCACATGCTAACAACTGCAGGGTAAAAATGAATGAAAGATATCCAAACTGAGATGAAATACAGTTTTAATGTTCTCCAAAAATATTGTATGAAATATACTAGAACTCAAATACATGAACAAAAAGCGACCCAATTGGCATAGACATCCAATTGAGTAAAAAATTAAAACGATATAAAATATGTATAGTAATATGTACATTTTATAGCAATAATCGCTCAATTATTGAGCCCAATAGTTCTTACAAAGTTGTGTGATTGATTCATGGCGCAATAAATACAAAATTGTTATACGTATTGCATAAAACTTGAAATGCAAAACTGTTCATAATTATGTTCAGTGACGAAAATTGTCGGCCATTTATGCATCAACAATGACAAAGGTTAACGAAATCAATTAAGTTTAGGTTTAATTTATAATTTGAAACAAAGAATTGAACTCAAATTAAAATCCAAAAATTTCCAACTGGGTTATTTGGTTCGTTTTTTTTTGCATGAGTACTTGGTTATGAAACATGATTCCACAGCAAAATTTGGTTAGACAATTTCACGGCCAATGACAACTAAATCAAACTGCATAGTTTAATGTACGTATGTGCATATGTATATGTACGTATATGTGTGCATATGGATATGCAAACAGTAACAATAATAAAAAACTTTTCGGATTTTTTTTCCGTTTGTTGTTGATTTGAAAATAATTATACGCGTATGTATAATTTTTCTCCCAGATCAACAGAAACAACAAAAGTATTAAATTTCGTTCACTAACAAAACACTAACAAATGCAACTGAACTCACTTTTTAATAAAAAAAGTGCTTCAATCAGTTGAAATTTTGTAAAATGCAAAAATGAAGTGGAAGTTTTTTCTACTCATTTTCAATTTTTCGAAGAAATTTTAATTATCAGTTTAAAAAATTTTTTATTTCCCTTGTTTTTTATAAAGTTAGAAATGTAAATAAAGCCAATGTTAAAAATTTTTTTTCAAATATCAAACAAAGAATTTTTCATACATACATACAATTTAATATTAAGTAAAAATTAAGGTCATACTCATACACAATACACTTAAGGAAAATTAATATAATTTTGAAAATAACTTGAATCGAAAAAGATTACACTAACATTTTTACAATCTCTATCTGTAGGCAGAAGATCTTATTTTTCTACTATTTAGTACTTACGTTATTAAGAAAAATATCTTACTTCTTTTTTTTAAGAGAAAACTGCCACATAAAGTTAATAATTTCTTTAAATATCCGTAAATATTGTCCTGTAAATTAACAGTCAAGACTTGTATTAAGGCCGAAAATTTTTAATAGAGAAAATAAAATACATATTTGCAATCGTAAAAGTAGATTAAGAAAAATTGGATTTATATTAAATTTATGAAAAATGTTAAACAAAATACGATTTATTATTCAGGCATACATACAATTTAAAGTTGAAAATTATAAGAATTATATTTTTAAAACAACTCTTCTCAACTAGTAATAAGTAATAGAGAGAAATATATACCAAAATAAAAAACCAACCAAATAATGATACAAACTTAACTTATAAAACTTAGAAATAAACAAACAAATAACAAATATTTGAAAATTAAAATTTTTTGATCAAAATAATTAGAATTAAAAAACGAAATAAGCAAAAATATGTACAAATTTTTTTGAAATCATATAAATAAAATCCTGTAACTGGTTGAGTATAAAAATCCAAAATATTCAATATAATAATAATAAGAAATAATAGTAATAAGAAAAAGTTGTTAACAATATGTAAGAAAAGAAATTTTTATATAAGTATACGTAAGAAAAAATTGTTAGTTATAAGATTAAAAATATTAACCCGTGTTTTAAAATCAACCAATAATCATCATCCCGTTAACAATGAAGAATCCAACAATCATCAACAGCAGCCTATATCTATCAACCTCACACAACCGCAAAACCTATCATTACATATTACTCCGAGAGGTGCCAAAGCTGTATCGCCAAGGTAGTCGGATGCATACACACATCTATTTTGACTTGATTCCAGATGGATGGCTATGAAACATCCTAAGACAGGATGTTTCTTGTCCGCAAGGGGGGAGGGATGTTATGAGTCGTTTTCCCCCAACCAACAAAAATATCAGCAGTAGCGAAACATACGCTGCATACACATACTGACGTTGTCATGAGTTATTTTCCCTCAACCAGCAAAAATACCAACGGCAGCAAAATACCGCTGCATGCATTACTGACGTTATTACCAGTAATTTTCCTACAGACATATGCTGACATTGCAATATCGTGAGAACCGCAATCGGCTGGAAGTTCCACGGGTATGAATATGCTGAATTTGCATACTAACACACTTAGCAATGACCACGTCAGCAGCATCGTTCAATCAGACAGCGAAATTGGGTATGGAGGGTCTGTCTAGTCTGTAGAGTTATAGTCTGTAGAGTCTTCCTAGAGTGTAGAGTCTGTACGTCTGTAGAGTCTTGGCTGAATAGCAGTTCGGGAATATTCTTTAAACACCTAACAACTAACCAAAAAACCTGATCAAACACCAGCCTTAAAAAGCGGGTCCCTGTGAAGGCTTAATATATTTTATAAAGCAAAACCTGATCAAACACCAGCCTTAAAAAGCAGGTCCCTGTGAAGGCTAAGTAATATTTTAAAATAGTCTGTGGTTAATAAATAAAAATAATAATAACTAAATAATAAAAATAATGTTTTAATCCAAACATAACATGTTATAAACTTACATGTAGTTTTTAGTTGAAATAAATAATAGCGCATAGTTTTTATCTGCAAATTGAAGTAGTTTCTTCAAAAATTAAAAATAGATCTTCAACTATTATTGGTATTGGTATTGGTATGTCTTTTATTATTAAATCGAAAATAAATGTAAAGCTAACTTTTAATTCAACGTTAACAACTTAAGAAATAATTTAATTTTTATCAAAAAAAAAAAAAAAAATTAGTTATGCATATAAGAGTTCATTGGAAAATTAATGTTTTGATTTGATTTGAAAGAATTGAAAATATTTACATATGCGAGAACATACATATGTGCCTGCATGTGTAATACATTGTGTATGTATATAAAAATTAAAATATAATATTTACATGCATGTATATATACATATTTAACTAATATACATTTTTAAGTACTTTTTTAACACAAAAGAAACTAAAAGCAGCCCAAATGAATTGGCTTATTTGAAGAAACTCTATACTAAGCCTTGACTGTAAACTTCTCTTATACAACGCGATCCTGAAACCAATATGGTCCTATGGTATCCAGTTATGGGGCACTGCCTCAGCATCGAATGTCGAAAGAATTCAAAGGCGACAGAATAAAATCCTACGTACAATAACAGCAGCCCCCTGGTATGTCAGAAACCATCGAATTCATAAAGATCTAGACGTTCCGTTGGTGAAGACAGTATTTTCAAAACACGTGAAAAAATATATAAAAAAACTTGAGTTGCACCCAAATCCACTCGCGCGCAATATTCTTCATTATAGAGGCCACACCCGGCTGAAAAGAAGGGATACTCTTTTTCTCAGCCGTTCACGAGAGATGTAAAACAACAAAAATTAACCGTTGAAATTAAAAATTTTGTTTAGCATTGGCTAAACCTATATTTAATATTTTTTAGATTTAAGATTTGAAAAACTTATTGATAATTTAATTAATAATTAAAGATTCAATAAATAATAAAATTATCAAAAAAAAAAAAAAAAAGTACTTTTAAAATGTAATTTATCACATGTGGTTGTTCTATTTTATTGGCAGCTTTATTTCGGCGGTTGGTTTACTTTTGTAGCTTACACATTGTTGTCTTTCTGTCTTTTTATACACTATTTTATCCTCTCAACTTGCTTAAAAATACAACTCTGAAAGTATCGAGTAACTACTTTTGAGTATTGAGTATCCAAAAAAAGGGCAAAAACTCGGTACCCACTACTCAATACTTTGCCAGCACTAATCCAAAACCTCCGTACCGCGCCAATAGAAGTTTTCACTTCAACAAGTGTTTTCAAGTACTTACAAAGTTTGCGGCAACTCGAATGGGTTATATCTTTTTTAAATTTCTTCCTTTTGCTGGTTTTTAGGGTCTTCATTTCACCAACATTAACAAAAAACGCAACACTAAACATTTTGTTCCCTTTTTTTTATTATTATAAAGATTTAAGGGTTGTTGTTTATAAAATTTAATTGCAAATTTTTTTACAAAACTAAACAGCTTAAGTAAAACAGCTGATTTCGATTTTTGGAATTCTCTTTCCCTTATTATTCCCTTTCCAAACTGTTTAGAATAGGGGTATTGTATTCTTGGGAAAAAATAATTCCCAGGGAACTTATTAGCTGGGAATATTTAGAATTGAGGTGAAAATTTAGCTTAAATTCCCTTCAAAATGTTTTGGGAAAAAACCCGCAACTATTATTCTCTTTCTCTCATATTTGGAATACCTACTTTTATTCCCGGGGAAGAGTTTCCCAATTCGAAGTTCATTTAGAATAAGGCAAAAGAAAAAAGGGAAAATTTTTCCCAGGAAATTTTGTTTAGAATAAGGGAATAGGGAAAAATTCCCAGGGAATTTTAATTTAGAATTCGGGTGTTTGACTCGAACAATATTTGTGCAGCAATTTTATTATTCTCGTCTGTGAATGCTCATTAAGCAGAGAAATCGGCGACGGGTGCGGCTATCGAAAATAATCAGGGACTTGGCTCAGCCGGCTAAAAACCCGATCGGCGTAGGTGTCTTCAGGCACGACAATTTTACCTGTTTTTATTATACCATGATGCAGCGTTGCCATTTAGGTGCTTTTCGGGTATTTTTGGTGCTTTTTTACTTAAGCAATACCCGTTTTTGAAAAGCGGGTACTTATAGTGCTTTTACCAACTTCTCACAGTGCTTTTAGCTGCCTTTTAAATAATCAACATTTTTGGCGCTGAAACATTTTCCTACTATTCTTTAAAGACACCTAATACTTTTTTAACGATCTGCGTGTTATTTACATCTACATATAAATATTTTGATTAGTACTCGCAAACTGTTAAAAGTTTGAATTCTAGAATTTCTCAAGCATCTTTTTTTTTTAAATTCGTGTAGAAATGTTTATGATTTATTTGTTTAGCAGCGATCTTACTTTTAGTATTAGTACATATCCTTTGATTTGTTTGTTGTGCAAATTTAAGCAAGAAAGTGCCTTAGTTATTATCAAGCTGAACAGTTATTAAAAGTAAGTTCTTCATTGATGTTAAAGTTCATATGTATGTGTTAAAGTTCATCATCTAACAATGGCTTTCCTTTAGATCGAAAAACATATAAATAGAAAAGCTTGGGAAAATTATCCATTTTTTAGAAGGTGGCTTAGATCAGCAAAAGATAAACTAAAAGCATATTTTAATTGTTGTAATTTTAAAACAAAATTAGGTTAGTGCTTTTGTACCCGAAATTTTTTTCATTTTTACCCTATTTTCAGTGCTTTTGATGTTGCAAGTGTTGGCATCACTGCCATGATGATACTAGCCAGTGATGGAAAATTCAGAACTTTTGTACTATTTTCAGTATTTTTTCACAATAAAAATACCACGTCATATTTAGTACTAGTTTTTTGTTCCCTGTACCCATGTTCTGTAACTTTAGTGAGAAGTTATAGTGGCGAAAATATGTGAAACAAATTATTCCATCGTTTCTCGAAAAGTGAGAAAAAAAAATGAATCTGTAACTCATGTCGAAAACTTCCAAAAATGCTTACGTCGTTACGTTAGAAATGTCAGAAAATATAGCTCAATGTCGATATGTAATTAAAGGCGATAAGAATGCTAGCCAAAACAATCTTCTACGGCGACCAAAATATACTAAAGTCGAAGAATATAAACGGCGGCGTCAAATATACTACCGTCGGCTATACAAAATAATGTGTAGTGCGGCTTTAATGATTGTTGTTTGCAAAATAGTTTTGGAAGTACTTTCAATTAAAAACATTTTTAATCATTTTTCTAATATTATAAAAATAAAATAATAATTAAACAATTAGTTAACCTTGAAATACCAATTTTTTCATTAATTTTATTTCGAATAACATTGTTAAGATGTTAACTCACCGCGTTTTTTGTTGTGAGTATATTTGACAGTTCAAAGTGAGAACTTTTTCCGCAAAAGTTTTACAGACACAGTATTTCTGTAAATTTGCGAGAAATTTTCTTACGTGACAGTTGTTACTCACAAAAAAACTTACAGGTTCAGTTTAGTGAGAAAATCAACTGTTTGTTTCAATTTATGACATTTTTGTTTCATTTTGCACGTTTCAATCGAAAAGTTTCTTGTAGCGGGAGTTACAGAACATGGGTGCTGTTTAGAAATCTGCCTTATTTTTATAATCATTGGTGTTCCGCACACGAGTCTAATTATGCTGCAAAAAAAATCCACTCCGAAGAAAAATATGTTTTTAAAAGAAAATAAAGTTTTTATCGTTTTTTCATCTAAGAAATACTTGCAAAGTGTACTCTTTTTGAATAAAAAATAGTTGGTCACCTTATACTTTACACATTACTAGTCAATAAACATTTATATTTTGCACACCACTAAGAAATAAAGCACTTTTTGTCCTAGAATTTAAAATTAAAATAAAATAGTGATTTAAAACTTTCCAAAATATGGAGTCTACTTCTGCTTAATTTTATTTTTGAATAAAAATATGTATGTTTCATAAAAAGTACCACAATTTTAAAAAAGTACTCTTTTTGTTGACAGACAGTACCATTTCAATTTTTCATTTTTCCATCACTGATACTAGCTAATTTATTATACCATGGGATATAACTTGAATTATAAAATATGTCGAACAAAACCCAGAAGATTGACGAAAATTTTCTTTGTAAGTTTTGGGATTGTAACTTAAGAACTTAATTTATTCTATTGTTTAGGTGTTCAACAACGAACTAAAGATGTCGACACGGACGGAAACCAACATATAAAAAAACAAATTTTTGGGGAAATAAAAAATGTTATTCACAATCAAGGCATTCCGGCTCCATTCAAACAAGATCATGTAGGACACTTAAACATTTTGTCTAAATATGTTTCAACCGCCAGCATAAGAAATAAGCAACCATTAAAAAACGAAAATCGGATGAATAATCAGAGACCACAGACAAAAAAATACTGCTCTGTTTTTGACGATATAAATCTTCTTAACTGTTTTGATTTTAGAGGAAAATGCTGTTCAAAATATCAAAAAAGTAAGTATGTACATAGTATGTATATAATAATTATAGGAACAAATGCACCTTAGTGAAGTTGGCCCAAACAAAATAAAAATTAGCCTATGTGATAGAAAATTGAAAAATAAGAAGAAAATATAAAATAAAAAAGTTGGCGGCAACCCATATTTTCCGAGTTATGGGCCTTTGAAGTTTTCATATAAAAAGGAATGGAACAAATCTAGTTTAGTGACGCAGCTCCAAATGGAAAAAAAAATTACATAAGGCGCTACAAAATCGAAAAATAAGACGAAAATTTAATGTAAATTTCTCGGAAACGCATAGTTTTCGAGTTATTGGCCTCTGAAGTTTTTATATATATGTGCGATTTCCCTTTGCATTTCTCAACGTATAAGGACAATTTTGGTATCATTTGAAAGTTTTTGACTAGATCTATATGAATTTGCAAATTTTCTATTTAAATTTTGAAATCCTTAGGTGTCAAAGCAGTTTTTTAGATTTTCTGCATAGCCGGCGTTTGACCGGGCTTAATGATTTTTCCCACGATGGTATTTCCCGACACGGCGGTATATAGAATAGATTTTCTGCTAAGCCGGCCTTCGGCCGGGCTTACTGATTTTTCCCACGATGGTATTTCCCGACACGACGGTATATAGAATAGATTTTCTGCATAGCCGGCCTTTGGCCGGGATTAATGATTTTCTCCACCATGGTATATCCCGACACGGCGGTATATAGAACAGTTTTTCTGCATAGTCGGCCTTCGGCCGGGATTAATAATTTTCTCCACCATGGTATATCCGGACACGGCGGTATATAGAATAGATTTTCTGCATAGCCGGCCTTCGGCCGGGCTTACTGATTTTTCCCACGATGGTATTTCCCGACACGGCGGTATATAGAATATATTTTCTGCATAGACGGCCTTCGGCCGGGCTTAATGATTTTCTCCACCATTGTATATCCCGACACGGCGGTATATAGAATAGATTTTCTGCTAAGGCGGCCTTCGGCCGGGATTACTGATTTTTACCACGATGGTATTTCCCGACACGGCGGTATATAGAATAGATTTTCTGCCTAGCCGGCCTTTGGCGGGCCTAATGATTTTCTCCACCTTGTACACCAAAACAATGATATAGAAAATATAATATTTGTGACAGCAGATTGTACGCTGGAGGAAGAGTTTGACAGATATCCACACTAATCTATTTTTTTTTTAATATCAATAAAATCTTCTGTATTTTAACAAATTCATATAGATCTAGTCAAAAGCTTTCAAATGATACCAAAATTGGCCTTATTCGTTGAGAAATGCAAAGGGAAATCGCACACTTATATACAATCTTCAGAGGCCAATAACTCGAAAACTATGCGTTTCCGAGAAAGTTACCACATAAAATTTTCGTCTTATTTTTCGATTTTCTATCGCCCTATGTAATTTTTTTTCATTTGAAGCTGCGTCACTAAACTAGATTTAAGCCAAAGGAATAACCAATACATTTCGTAATGAATTCGGTCAAAAACAAAAACAATATTGTAAAAAATTAAAAATAATATATTAAACAAAAAAAAAATGGTGGCGATCCTTATTTAAAGAGTTATGTGCATTTGAAGATTTTATATAAAACAGTGGTTATACACTATATTTCTCTGCATAGCCGGCCTTTGGCCGGGCTTAATGATTTTCTCCACCATGGTATTTCCTGACGCGGCGGTATATAGAATAGATTTTTTGCATAGCCGACCTCCGGCCGGGCTTAATGATTTTCTCCACCATGGTATTTCCCGACACGGCGGTATATAGAATAGATTTTCTGCATAGCCGGCCTTCGGCCGGACTTAACGATTTTCTGCACCATGGTATTTCCCGACATGGCGGTGTATAGAATAGATTTTCAGCAAAGCCGGCCTTCGGCCGGGCTTAATGATTTTCTCCACCATGGTATTTCCCGACACGGCGGTATATAGAACAATATTTTCTTCTTATTTTTAAATTTTCTATCACATAGGCTAATTTTTATTTTGTTTGGGACAACTTCACTAAAGTGCATTTAAGCCTAATTATATTCTATCTAATATATAAAATTCTCTTGTCACGATGTTTGTTATCGAACTCCTCCGAAACGGCTCGACCGATTTGAATGAAATATTTTATGCATATTTGGTAGGTCCTCAGGTACAAGAATGATAGAAATACAGATTACGCCTTCCCGAACACAAAAATTGAATCTTCTGCGCATGTGGGTTAAGTGACGTCACGAAACATGCTGACATTTGTTAGTTGTGTAAAGATAACAGTGGGACAATTCCTTAATTTTTTCCTTAAATAATTTTATTAGAAAAGTTTGTATTTTGTTTTTAATTTAATGGCAAGGCGATCGACAAGAACCACTAGAGTGCATTAAACCAAAATTAACTCAAAAACAATGATAATACATTTACAAACTAAATTTGCTTCTTAAGATGGATTCAGACCTCTAAGAAAGATAAAGTGCGATATGCACATTAGGACTTTTAAAATTTTTATATGAAGTTGCAAACTGTCTTCGTTTGTGTCAGTGTTGGTTGTTTCGTTTGCTCTGCATACGCTAGTGTTTCCGTTTAAGTTGCGATAGCGTTGGCTTCTTTTGTCGGGACTGCTCCCGGTTTCAATTATAGAGTTGTTCTCTTACTAAAGCTTAGATTCCACTATCGGCACAATGTACCGATTTTCGTCGGCTCACTGTGATAAAGTCATAAGTACTAGTCCAAATTGGTTCATTTCTCAATTAATTTTGGAATAAGTCTATATGGCTTTATTACCAATGCAGTATGGTGCAATTTTGTCCTTATATTTAAATTAGTTGACAAATAAGGCAAATTTAGCTTATTACTATATAACTTTATTTCAGTGAGCCGACGAAAATCGGTATATTGTGCCGATAGTGGGATCTTAGCTTAAATCATATGTGCAATTAGTAAATAAAGGACTGCACAAACCAAAATAATTCTAACTTACCCATTTCATATTTTAAATTTCTTTCGAAATCGTCCTGCTTAAAATGTACCGAGCAAATTCCCTCCCTTAGTAGACTCTCGCCGAATGCCAAACTTTATCCAAAGCTTTTTTTGATCACAATTTCTCACTTTATTTTTCATCGCTATGCATGCATTTGCCCACTGCGCACTTAATGTTTACAATTTGCTTCAAACTTTTGAGAAACTTTTTTTTGCACTTAAAGCTTTTTAACACACTTCACACACGGTTAATATAATAATTATAAGGTTTGATCCCGTACTTTTTGGGCAAAGTCCGGTAAAATGAGAGCAAACAAGAATTTCTCTCAATTAGAGACAAAAACGCACAAAAGTACGGGAACACTAAAAACCACATTTTTATCCCAAAAGTTTGTATGAAATTGCTGTGAAAGTAAACAAAAAAATAAATACTGTTTTTGATTAGTATTTCACTTTTTAAGAGATTTTAGTTAGTACACACATACATATCTATGTTTGTATATCCAAACATACATATTTTGCTTTGCTTTTTGCAAAAGTAACAGTTATTTCATCATTATTCTTTTTAGGTAAAATTCAAATTTCTTATTTGTTATTGTTTATTTCGAAAATTGACGTTGAGTTATGTGACCATGTTTTGCACTCTGTTATCAAAAAACAATTCAGTTATTTTAACAAGTTAAATAAAAACAATTATTTTTATTACCTTCTGCAAACCTGATGGTCCTTTTTGGAAATTCTGTTGCATAGAATATTTTTTAATTTTTTTCAACTTTTAAGAAAATAACAAAAATAAATATGAAGTATGTATGTATACCTTTTTTGAAATTAGCTCTGCTTTAGGACTCTTAGGTTCTTTATTGTATTTAAAAGGAATTCGTATTAGGTCATTTGTTAACACTAAAATACCCAGATTTTGGCCAACTTCTAAAGCATTTCGAATGTTCTGTTCAATATTTTGATAACGCTCTTTAGTATTTTCTGATGACAAAATATATTTGATTTGTTCACTAACAATTTCATTTAGTATCACCTGAGTTTTAAAATACGAGTAATTTACATGAGTATGTATGTAAATATGTATATATGAAAAAGTTCTTACACAATTCTGGCTTTTGGTTAAGCGTCTCCAATATGTATGGAAATAGTAAAGAGCCCATGGTATCCTTTCTTAAATTTGTCATTTTAAAATATCTTACAAAAAATTTTATTTAATTCTTACAAGAAATTTAAAAATAAAATTTTATCGGTCTGAAGCAAAATTAAATTTAAAATTAATTAAATTAAAATGACAAGAAAATCCGAAAATTTATTGAAACTTTTTTTCGTTTAATACAAATAAAAATAACTGAATTATAAATAACTTCAGTCATATTTCAAACACCTGCATGATCCATTTTCGATTGCTGTATGTTTTGTTATTGTATTTTCAATCAATTACTTTTTAAGCATAAGCACGAATCATTTTCAAGTCTTTTTTCAAGCGCGCAAGTGATTAATCAGTTTTTAATCGTCAAAAGTACTCGAGGATGACTCAGTTAGGTGATTTTTGATAAAACAATCTTCCAAATGCTAGTAGGGTATGAGCATGTGATTGACATACGTAAGTATGTATGTGTTCATATTTGTATATTTAAAGAAATATTTAATTTTTCATCAACAGAAATTTTATAATTTAAATTTAAAAAACGCCTTGTTGTTGTAATTTCCCTTATAAATTTTTAGGTAATAAGGCGAATTGCTAAAATATGGAACGAAGATATTTAAGACACAAATCGCATTCTTTAAGTTTGCTAGAAGAAATGTGGGTACTTACATGCATATTACATGCATATGTATTTATATTAGCAGATTTATTAAACATTTTCATTTGACCAAAGATTGAAAGCATAAGAATGGCTTTCCCATGAAACAAAAAATTACTTTTTTCTATATAAAAAAGTTTCACGTACATTTTTAGTACACTTCTACGCTTTTCGTTAAAGTAAAATAAGACGATTTAAAAACGAATTTAATTAAACTGGGATTATCGAAATTCGTCACATAGCCAAAATTGTCTTTTTTAATGAAACAAAAAGAAATCTGAAATCGACACAGTAAATCGACGCATGTTTCCTTATCACATGTTTTGTCTATTTCAAAAAGATTTCTTGACGAAATCGATTTCTATCACATACCTGATTCTCAATTTTATGTCAGATGAAAAATTACTGAGAGCTGATTGGTGATTGCTGATTGGTTCCAAATTTAATATATCCATTATACCTACATACGAGGTTCGTTCAAATTCAACACACTACAGATTATGACAATCATATTTATCTTCCGAATGAAAAATATTCGCATTTTGAATCATTATTAGTAATTATAAATTAAAAGTTTTCTATAAAAACACAGCCCTAAATGATTTGCTGGGTTAAACTACGTCATCAAATAACAAAACATGCGCAAAGCGTAATCTCTATTTCTATCATTCTTTCTCAGGTATATTTTAAATCGCTAGTGGCATGAGGAGGGGTGGGAGGGGGCAATTTCTGTATTTCCGAAACGGTTTGACCGATTCCGAAATTTTTTTTTGCATATTCAGTAAGTCTAAGAATTGGCTACCATCTATTTTTCAAACCGCTAGGGGCGGGAGGGGGCAATTTCTGTTTTTCCGAAACGGCTTGACCGATTCTTATGAAACTTTTTATGCATATTCAGTATGTCTGAGAATCGTGAATTTCCGTACATTTGTTATCAAATTTGTAATCAGCGACCCCGAAAACCCCTGTGATTCCATTTTGAAGTGAATTACTTGAATTTTCGAATTTTGTCAATGTTTTTGGCAATCGGCCGCACTGTCTGACGTTTCTACCATTCTTAATATGTCATGATCTGTCATTTGTTTTTCAGTGTATTCAGTAGTGTTTACAATTTCATCATGGAGAGCTATACGCAAGAACAACGTTTACAAATTATTCAGTTTTATTATCAAAATTTTTCCATAATCGTAATAATCGTCCAATTGTTGAACATTTTGAGCTTACATTTTCTTTACATAATGTTCAAGTGCCAATAAGACAAAGAACCGCTCGAAGTAATGCAAATATTGCTGCCGTTCAGGCAAATGTTGCTGAAGACCGCAATTTGTCGATTCCAAGACGTTCTCAATAATTTGGACTGGTATAGAGCGATGATAGCAAACTTTTTAAGGCCGAAATTTTAAGAAGTTGACCTTGACAACATTTGGTTCCAACAAGACGGCGCTAAGTTCCACACAGCAAATGCAACAATTGAATTATTGCGAGAAAAGTTTGGGGATTCGATTATTTCAAGAAATTGTGATATTGAATGGCATTCAAGAAGTTGTGATTTAACACCATTAGACTATTTCTTGTGGGGTTATTTGAAGGCAATGGTGTTTCGAAATAAACCAGACTCTTCAACCTTTGCAAGTCAATATTGAACGTGCCCCTCATGACATACGACTTGATTTAGTGGAAAAAGTTCTCGAGAATTGGGTTCATCGAATTCGTTCCTGCAGAAGAAGTCGTGGAGGCCATTTGAATGACATTTTATTTGGTACTTAATTGTATCGATTGTACTTCACATTAAATAAAAACTTTGGAATTTCCTTAATAATAAGTGTGTTTTTTTTAAGAAATCATACTACTCTTATTGGAAAACCTTATATTAATTAAATTTTCAACATCTTATCTGTGCGAAATGACTTTTTTTACAAATTGTGAACATTAAAACAAACAAAAAAGGAATAAACAATTGCAACCACTTTTTTCGCATTTATGTAATTTAAAGTAGCAAGCCCTGCGTTCGCATTAATATAAGTACTTTTATGTTTTTGAATTAAGAAAATTAAATTAAAAAAAAAAAAAACATCGATTTATTTTATTTAGATCAACCCGCGACCCCCGAGAAACCACCAGTTGAAAACCACTGATTTAAATTATAAATTGGGTGCGCTTTATTCTTTTTTTATTTTCAAGCCACTTGGCTGTAACTCTTGGGGGATTTTTCCCAATTTTTAATGTTTGAAACATTTTTAAACTTTAAATCCACTATTTTCAAGGCAAGACTTTACCTCTTTTGGATCCACGCTGTAGTCTATACATTTTATTACGACGGTTATACCTTTAGCACTCTTTAATTGGTACGTATAAAAATTTTTGTTTTTTGACTTAAAGTCAGAAACTATTTTTCGGTAATTACTTTCTTGCTCTACCTGGATTTTTGTTTCGTTGATATTCCAGCGCTTAATTGGAGTTACATAGAACTAATATTCTCCAATTAACGAGATAAGGCATTTTACCAAAAAACTGGAATTCTACTCTCTTAAGTATATCGGTGCAAGTCTACTCGACCTTGTAGTTGTGTCGTCATCGCCTTGTTCATTTAGAATCACGAAACGATTTTCGGAATTTTTTATATTATTTGTCCTATCTCTGGGAACTTTCGCCGTTGACGCTATTTGAGCTGATTTTGACTTCTTCCTCTTTTTAGCACGGTTATGTATCTGTCCATACCTGATAGAATTTTATTATCACTATTTTCACTCACTGCATTTACAATTTTCTGAACGTTGGTCATCTTGTTATTTATTGTTTGCTTGTACAGCTAAGCTGACAAGTTTGCTAATGGGTGCAATTGTTGTTGCTTCTTGATAGTGATCACATGTACGGAGAGCATGATCGCGCACGAGTAATTGTGTTTTGTGTAGAATTCAGGTTTGTGTTTAATTCATTTTTTTATTGTCGTCATCAGCAACCAAAGTTAAATAAACATTCCTACTGCTTGAAGGTTTATTGTTGTTGCTAGAAGATGAACTCAAGTCAAGTCTTAAATTCATTTATTTTATTCACAAAAAGAATTTAATTAAAATTTGAATCCATTATCGATGATTTATGGGAAAGGAATTGTAAGTCATTTTTGATTCACTGTTTTTTTTGGATTAACATCACAAAACAAAAACTGTTGTACGTCGCTATTTTTGTTCGTGAAAGTCGTGATGTGATTTGATTAGGTAAATCGAAATTTTTTACATATAATAGTTTTACTACCTATAAAACTATTTTGCTTACCTGTGGTCTATAATGTGCTTAAAAATATATACCTAAAATTATATTTAAAAAAGTACATATACATAGGTACATAAAAATACCAAGGGGACCAAGGTACCAGGTTATTGACTACCTAACGCATAAAAATATATAAATATAGAAACATGAACCAAATTTTTATAATTAACGTATTACAACTTCGAGAGACAACATGGGAAAACTTTACGTAAGATTTTAATAGTTGTTTTAAAAGATATTGGAGTTCAGCACAACGAAAAGAGCACAGATTTTTAAGCACGCATACTAAATGGCTGGAAGGACCTGTTACAATACCAATATTTGGTAGTTCATGTTCAGGCCGACCGCAGAAGGAGTTTAATGACGCAAGTGAAAGAAAAAAGCGAAGGAAAACGGAAGGATATCGTCATCAATTTACAACAGAGATCACATTTGCTGCAACCATGAGCCAGACATATTGCTGCGGCTAAACTAATAATGGTTATAACGCGATATCCAAAAAAGCAACAATTTGCAAGCGATCCTTACGAACTTCTGAGGTCAACCCGGTATATAAACTTTCAACAGAGGGGGCTTTTAGCGCTGTTTATAATTCTTCGTCCGAAAGCTTAAGTGCTCTACGTGCAAAAAATGCATTTTGAGAGAATCGATTTTGAAGGTTCAGACTTTTTTTTTCCTGAAAAAACTAATCGATAGGATTTTTTGAAATTTATACCACATATTCGCCTCAAAGCCATAATTCTGAATAGATGCTTTTTATCTCCAGCTCGCATCTACAACGGTATATTTCCTAATGGTAATAAAATCAGCGTTGCCATTTTGGTTCTTTTCGGGTAATTTTTGGTGCTTTTTTACTTAAGCAATACCCGAAATTTTGTTAAATACCCGTTTTTGAAAAGCGGGTATTTATAGTGCTTTTAACAATTTCTCACAGTGCTTTTTGGTGCGTTTTAAATAATCAAAATCATTTTCCTACTACTCTTTAAGCACACCTAATACTTTTTTAACCAACTGCGTATTATTTGCATCTATATTTTGAGTAGTACTCGCAAACTGTTAAGTGTTTGAATTCTATAATTTCTCAAGCATCTTTTTTTTTTAAATTCGTGCAGAAAATTTTATGATTTATTTGTTTAGTAATGATTTTACATTTAATATAGGTACATATCCGTTGATTTGTTTGCTGTGCAAATTTAAGCAAGAAAGTGCCTTGTTTATTATAAAGCTGAACGGTAATTAAAAGTAAGTTCTTCATTGATTTTATATGTGTTAAAGTTCATCATCTAACAATGGCTTTCCTTAGGATGGAAAAACAAATACCTATATAGAAAACCTTGGGAGAATGGTCCAGCTTTTAAAATGTGGCTTAGATTAGCAAAAGATGAACTAAAAGCATATTGCATTTGTTGTAAATGTGAAATAGATTCACGATAAAGCGATTTACTCCGACAAAGTCGCTCAAAAAAAACATGAAAAAGCAATAGATCCAAATGAAAGTTTTTCATTGCAGCCAAGGCTGTCTTTTGATCCACCAGACCCAAAAAAAAATTAGGTTTGTGCTTTTGTACCCGAAATTTTTTTCATTTTTACCCTTTTTTACCCTATTTCCATGGGCTCACAGTGCTTTTGAGTTGGCATCACTGAATAAAATTCCTGTTTGCTCTATACGCCACCTTAGTCATATTTCCTTGCAAATACATACACGTAAAGCAAAATGGCATTAACAAAGCAATAAAACACATCTAAAATTTATTATAAAAAAAACTGTATATTCATTTGAAAAAACAAATGAAATAAAAACTACTCATAAGTTATTATATAGGTAGTAATTTTTGTCTTTTTTAGATAAAAAATTGAATAACAGTTTTAGATCGGAAATTTTTTCCTTTTGAATTTTTTCTTTTCCCTTAAATATGTTCAACTGTGTTTCAAAAATATTTAACGGTGTTGGTAACTGATTCCGGAAACCTCATTTTATTATATTCGCTGTTTGGAAATGAGGCTGCAATATTGAGTTTTTTTTTTTTGAACAAGTTATTCTGTATGTATTGAAGAACTTTTATTTTATTAAATGGAAGAATCGAAATCGGGTTTGGAGGGTTGTTGTTCCACGTACAGTACATTTTCGCGATAGATAAATCTGCACTTAAATATTGTCTGCTGGTTGATGCGCAACAATAATGAGAGTCAACAGTTGGGAAACATCTAATATGTTGTCTCACAGGTTCCACTCTTTCGTCTTCTATTTTTGCCTTTTTGTAATGGTATTGGAATTTCTGAAGATTTGTCAACCATATTTTGAAAACAATAGTATATTCTTTTTGCTGATATGCTTAGAGTATTAAGGAAAAACAGTTTGCAGAATACGGAAACATGTTTTGCTTTTTATATGACTCCATAACACGCCTTCTTTTTAAATCTTCCTTTTTGACAAACTTACAATAAAATGTTTGCTTTTCTTTATCGGTCAGTGCCCAAAATTTTTTGAAAATGTTTGCTCTGTCGGTTTCAGAGAAATTTTGGATGCAGCCATTGAAGCATTCTGTATTACAAGTTGCTTTACTTTGTCGAGCTTTTACAATTTTTCCTTTTTGACTGCAGCATTCCTTTTCTGGCTGGCGCAATTTTTTTGCGAAGTTCTTCTTCCTGAACTAAAGCCGTTTTTCTCGTGACGGCTCTAAATCTGGACTTTTTTCTGAAAATATAAACTCTTATTATAGTATTAAATGCGTGCCTACGTATATCTGTTATTATTTACCTAATGCCTCCGTACTATTTTTAGTTAAATCATTGTTAGTAATTGATGTATATTCTGTTATGTCGAAATCTTGATCATGAAGTAAGTCATCTGCAGACACACGAAAATAATAATTTTAATTTATATATGTACGTACATATGTATATTAACACTAGAAAAATCCAATACGGTATCAGCATTTTTTGTCGAAGCCTCAGAAGCTGTCTTAGCTGCTGGATTTTTTCTTGGCCGTTTCTGTCTGCTTCCAATAAAAAAAATTTCATATAAATTAATTATTTTTTGCACAAACGACATTCTTAAATGGAGCTTCTGAAACTTAATACACAAATAATGATCTTTTTTCTTGCATAATGTCAAAATTTGTACATGGAAGCATAGGGGGGCTCATATGTCAAATGTTGTTGTATTTGTTGTAGTATTAACTTTACCTGTTATGAATTTGTCTTGTTATTAACTATAAAATACAATTATATAGGAGATCATTTTAGAATTTTTTTTACTCTAATTTTAACTCTCTTTTTTTAAAGAGTAAGAGAAAATATCTATGTTTTTAATAATTATTTTAAAGAGAAAATATACTGAAAAATATTTGCATTAAACAATACTAACACCACGTAGAGCAAAATGTCCATCAGCAATCAATTTCCATGTTTTGTATTGAAATTTTGCTCTAAGCGCCACTAAATGGCATATAGTGCAATATTTCATAAAAAAGTACTGTTTTGAAGGCTATAGAGCAAAATGGATACGATTTATCTCAGCCACCAGACGAGATAGCCGAAAAAGATTTAAAAAATTTGGGGTCGAAAACCTAAGGTGACATCCTTACTTCAAAATCGTCAAAATGGCGTATAGAGCACTTAAACTTTCGGACGACGAAATGTTGAACTCACAAAAAACGAATATGAAATTTTGTATAATGCCATCAAAAATGTGTATCCATGCTATTTATTTATAAAAATTGCAAACAAAATTGTTATCCTAGTGAAGATGCGATAATCGTAACTGAGACATTGGCGGAAGTGAAGCTGCGATCTACAAAGCAAGAATAAATAATCAAGTCTTATTATTAGAGAAAAGTGATGTAATATGTAAGGGAAGTATAGTACAAATTAAACACACTATGCTGTACACAAAGTCTGCATTGGTCATAAAATCCACAATGAGTTGTTAAATTTGCGGCTAAATTTCAAAAAATTTCAACACGTTGCGGAAAAATGTTGCTTAAAATTCGGATGCTTTGAATTTTGGACTATCAACTTACACGCGAATTTGATAATTATGTTTTTTTTATTCTTAAAAAAAAAAAACAATTGAGTTTATATTTTGTTGTAACGACTGTTTTAGTTGATGGATGTTAATAATTGCATTGTCAAGAATTTTATTTTAATTACTTTTCAATTATTGTTTCTTACTTAACAAATTGACCAGTTCCGGGTTTTCTTTTATTTCTTACTTTTCTTTATTACAAAAAATAAATGTTGCAAAAGTGTGCTGGTAAAGAATTCTTTGTATTTTGGTCAGCATTTAATTATTAACAGCAAATCTAGCAACAGTGTGCAACATTAAATTATTAAGTGGAAATCTTTTTAGCCTGTGCTAATTGAAATAAAATGATGACAACACAATTTACAATTTATATTTTGTAACTGAACTTCGAGTTCTTTTAGAAATTCATCTATTTTATCAAGTTTATCTTTGTTATCTATTTATATATGTAAGTCGCGCGTATACGGTGATTAGAATCGATACTTCATCTTTCATAGAAACTGACGATTCAAAAGTGGCAAGCTAGGAGCGATGAAGATAAAGCAAGGAAGTCAATCATCCAAAAAGAGGCTTAAGGACGAGATGGGGCTACTTGTACATATTCCAAATCTACTAATGACGGCAACGCATCAAGAAAGTTCTTTTCGACCAGGGAGGTTATTCTGGATTGCGATGCGAAAGCAATCTTATTTACATTGTTTTCGCATCGCAATTCAGAATAACCCCCCGGGAAACTGTTTCGAAAATTACTTACATAAATGAAGAATTACTTAAACGCTTGAATATAGTATTGGAAACTATAACTAGCAGATGAATATGCGCAAAAACTGCCGAAATATATGTGCAGCTCTACTACCAAACATATGTAAAAGTTATCGATAAATGGCAATATTTCCACCTAGAATACCGATTGGCAACAAAAGATAAAAAACGGTGTTGTCTTCTATTGCCGTTGCAATATAGAATAAGGGTGATTGTTAAATTAACCGGGTTGTAATTTTTTTCTTTTTAATAAAAAAAAAAAAAAACGAATCCCTTGAAGAAGTGAACAAAAAAAATTCACGAATCGTCGGGAAAATTTGTAATAAAAACTACGCATTTTTATTATAATGTAGAAAATAAGCAAACTACAAATATTGACTTTGCCAATAATTATTGTTATATTATAATATAACTAGATATACACGGTGCGCTTCGCTACCCCTTCGTTATAAAATAAAATTCCTATTGTGAAAATTTAATGACGATCGGTCCAGTAGTTAAGACTATATTACGATTTTTAATTTTCCTAAAAAGGGGCGTGGTCCCACCCACTTTTCCCCTGGTACGTATTCCAAATTATGCCAATACCATATGTACCAAATATCATCGACGTAGGTCAAAAAATTCCCAAAATATGGCGATTTAAATTTTTGGGTTATATGGGCGGTGCTACGCCTCTTTGTCCAATCAAAAATTCATAAAGCCTATTATTATTTCCAGAGTCACAGTAACATGCTGTGAAAATTTCAGTAAGATCGGTCCAAGGGTTTGGTTTTCCAAAAAAGGGGCGTGGTCCCACCCACTTTTCTCCTGGCACGTATTCCAAATTATGCCAATACCATATGTACCAAATATCATCGACGTAGGTCAAAAAATGCCCAAAATATGGCGATTTAAATTTTTGGCTTATATGGGCGGTGCCACGCCGCTTTGTCCAATCAAAAATTCATAAAGCCTATTATTCCTTCCAGAGTCACAGTAACATGCTGTGAAAATTTCAGGAAGATCGGTCCAAGGGTTTGGTTTTCCTAAAAAGGGGCGTGGTCCCACCCACTTTTCTCTCCTGGTACGCCTGAATATTCTGAAGATTCCCTGAAAATTTCATCAAAATCGGTCCAAACAAACAAAAAATCAAACCTTTCCTCTTTATAATATTAGTATAGATAACAAAAATTTCAAAACTGCTCAATGCTTATAAAAACTGCAAAATACAGATAAATCTGAACATTTGGCAACGATGGTTGTAATTGAATATAGCTGTTCAATCGTAGTAACTTATAGCAACGAAAGTTATAGTTCTACAACAATACAAAGACAAACGAAATCTTTGTTGTATCTACATTTATCAATATTTTTATTATTTTACTCCGAGGAAAATAAGTCCCAGATGTGTATTGTTGTTGACTAAATTTTAATAATTAATTTATTTTATTTATTTTAGGCGATCAACAAATATGGTCGGAAGTGAACTTATACGATGATTATTTAATAAATCAGATTTTAAACATCGAACATCTACGGCTATTGGATGAAAATATTTGTATTGATCTTATCATAAAAGAAAATAGGAAAAATAATGACTTCAGTTATAGAAAAGATGAGTCTAGCTACCAATATTGGCCTGTCACAGAGAACATCGAAGAGAAATCAGATATACACCTATTAGTGGAAAAACCTTTAGCTGTGTACTTTGATTTTTAAATTAATTACTTAAATCACAATTAATATACAATTACGTCCTCTGTTGTAAAACTTTCAATTTAAACCATTTCATCAGAATTGCATTTCAAATAAATAATAATAATATTTTTTAAACGAAATAAAGATAATATATGAAATTTGAATTAGTCAGGAGTAAGTTCGTATAATTTACTGCCTGACTACACACGATGTCGCACGAATTTTTCTTTCGTACAAATTACACGTTTAAAACAAAATATTTCAGAATTGTTTTTATTTTGAATGTAATTTGTACGACTGAAAAATTCGTTCGACATCGCGCGCCAGGCAATTCATTTTTATTTAAATAGTTTTTTGCAAGGTTGAAGTGACTTCATCGTGTTGCGATACCAACCACCGTCTCATCATCAGATGATCTCAGCCAAATACGAAAGCTGCAATCAAGTAGTTGAATATCCTGTATCATTAATTAGTTGTGCTGAGTCACCGTAAAGTTTTATCAACGGATTGTTTCATATTAATGGTTTGTAAATTTACTATTTTATTGTCTTATTATCTAATTGGACTTTTAGTTGTTTCTTTTTATATCTAGGTGCCGCCCACTCTGTGCGGCTACTTTAGATGTTTTTTAATGTTTTGTGTTTATCCTGTTTTTAATTATTAGAGAAACACAGTGGTGTACATTCTTAGCTACAAGCCTTTAGTGTTCAACAATTAAGTTGTGAATTTTAAGTCAAATTGAATAATGTTGAATCCCAAATTAATTACCAGGTAATCGCAATAGTACAACAATACAAAAATAGCAAGGACAATAGGAATGACGTTTTTGTAAAACTATGGCTTCTGTTAAAATGTGATTTGTCGACCATTCGAGTACACAAAAAATATATTTAGATATTGCTAACCCGCAACAAATATATAAAATTTAAAACATGAATACTTGAGTACATGCTCAAATAAATGTAGAATTTTGTAAACGAGAGATTTACTTTTCATTTTTTGCCTTATAAATACTTTTAATGGCAACCAGCGGTTGTATAATTGTATAGGTGTAGAAAAGTTAACACATTCATAATGGAAAATTATTTGTTGTATGTGTTTAAACAATTTTGAAAGCTGTTTTATGCTTTGTAATTCACAGAAATATATTTGTGAGTTTTTGTATAAATAGATGAGTTTTAAAACTTTTTAAACATAAAGGGTAAAACATCTACTGATGAGTTGGTATAGCTACCAACGAAATATATATTTAGATATTGCTAACCCGCAACAAATATATAAAGTTTATAATGTAAAAAATTTCTTCCAAAATGCATCTGGAATTCGTACAAAAATAGCAGACGTATTTAAATTTACTGCTCGAGCGGACTATGAAATCGTAATAGTGGAGTCATATCTAAATCCTGATGTATGTATGTGATGGAGAATTTTGTGACTTACAACAGTATCAAATATTTCGTAAGGATCGAGACTTGGAAAGCACGCGTAAGTCTCGTGGTGGTGGTGTTTTCATTGCTGTTAAAATAACATTAATGGCTAAATTTGTCCCTTTGTCTGACACTAACCCAACTTTGGACCAACTTTGTGTATTCATTACGAGCTTTAAAAGCTTGTTTATTTGCGTTTCCTACATCCCACCCAAAAGCGATGATTCTGTTTATGCCGCCCACGCTTTTAATGTGGTTCATCTATCTGATGCTGTTGGTGCTGAAAATCTCTGTGTACTTGGTGATTTTAATCTTAATGAGATTAGTTGGAATAATTTGTTCGATGAAGGCTTTCTGTCGCCTGTAAATGTTAATAAATCGCATGAAATTAACCTTGTAAATGCATTTTTAAGTCTTAGTTTATTACAAATTAATTCATTAAGAAATAAATTAAACCGTATTCTAGACTTAATATTTGTATCTGATACCTTAAAAACTCTCTTTCTGATTGTCCGTTTCCTATGTGTCTAACTGATATGCACCATACCCCACTTATTTTGGTTTTATCACATTTTCAATTTATTTCTATTCGCAATAACGATAACAGCATTTATATCTTTAAAGCTTGTAATTACGCTAATTTGAACGCGGAAATTGGTACTATTAATTGGGAAATGCTTTTTAATGTTAAAGATACAGCGGCTTGTTATAGTATATTTATTAATAATTTAAGTGATGTAATCAATCGTTTTGTTCCCCGTTTGTCACGTAAAATTCATAAGCTTCCATGGCACACTAGGGGCTTAAAAAAGCTAAAAAATCTTAAGCTTAGATCCCACTATCGGCACAATGTACCGATTTTCGGCGGCTCACTGCAATAAAGTCATAAGTACTAAACCAAAATTGCATTATTTCTCAATTAATTCTGGAATAAGTCTATATGGCTTTATTACCAAAGCAGTGTGGTGCAATTATGTCTTATATTTACATTAGTTGACAAATAATGCAAATTTAGCTTATTATTTTTAACTTTATATCAGTGAGCCGACGAAAATCGGTTTATTGTGCCGAGTGGGATCTAAGCTTTAGAAATAAGTTCTATAATAAGTTTAATGCAACTGGTGATGGAAATTACAAAAAATTATACGACCTATATATGAGAGAATTTAATTTTCTTGATAAATTTTTATACAAGCAATATTTATTAAATTTTGAATCTTCAATTAATAATAATCCAAAGCAATTTTGGAATTTTATACGATCGAAAAAGTCTACTTCAGCTTATCCTTCTGTTATGCATTTGAAAGAGAAATTTATAAGCTCGGGTAATGACATTGCTAATGCGTTTGCACTGTTTTTCAAATCAAATTTTGAAACTTGTGGTAACTTAATAGATCCTAATGTTTTGAAATTTATACAAGCTATTGATGATTTGGGTTATATTCAGTTAACTGCTGGTGATATCTTAAATGGTATTAAAAATATCAAGAACTCTTTCGGTATTGATGGTTTTATAAAAAATTTCGCTGAAAGCTAAGCTGGACCCCTTCAGCACATTTTCAATAAAACCCTGGCGGAAAGTTGCTTTATTGATATTTGGAAAGTTGCTCCTATTACTCCGGCTTATAAAGGAGGTGATAAATCTGATATTTGTAATTATCGGCCAATTTCTAAGTTGTCAAATGTATCAAATATATTTGAGCATATAATTAAAGAAAAGATGTATTTTTCAATTAAGCGATATATTTGTAATGAACAGCATGGTTTTTTTTCCTGGTCGGTCCACTGCTACTAATTGCGCAGTCTTTAATCATTTCTGTATTCCAGTCTTTGAAAGACATAATCAAGTTGATGCACCTTTGCAAAGCATTTGATAAGGTTGCACATAATATTCTGTGCCTCACACTTAATAAGATGGGCTTTCATGGTACTTTTCTCAATTGGTTGAGGTCTTATTTAGAAAATACACAGTCGTCTTAGAAAATTTTGTATCCTTACCATATACTGCTACTTCTGGTGTACCGCAGGGTAATATATTAGGTCCCTTGCTGTTTTTAATTTTTATAAATGACATTGGAAATTCCTTTTCAGGTTCCAAATTTTTGTTATATGCTGATAACCTCAAAATTTTTAAAGAAATAAATTCCGATAATGATACCCTTACTCTACAGCATTGTATCAATCAAATATCTTCATGGTGTGATGTTAATAATTTATCTTTAAATATAAATATATGTTACCAAATGACATCATTATCAAAATACATTGTAGAGGTATGGTTCTTTCGGCAAAGTTCCTTATTTTTATCCCTAGAATACAATTTTCTTTGTAATATGTGCGATTTTTAAATCGACCCGCCCTAATATATATATATATATATATATATATATATATATATATATATATATATATATAATTATCTGCCTGGGCTACGATGTCGAACGAATTTTTCTTTCGTACAAATTACATTTTCAAAAGTCATTAATCGAAGAACACACACAAACGTGACTAATATTTTCAGTTGTCAACAACAAACTACTAATCCAAATGGGCTGATAATACCAACAAATGACTAACATATGTGTACCAATATAACAAAAAAAAATTTTCGATAATCGAATGTACACAGCCCGCGAAAATACACCTTTTCTTTTGAACAAACCTCGTATTATGTACATATGTATATATTTAAATAAGAATTTTTTCAATTGAATTAATCTTCACGGAAAAAATGCATTAATTGGAATGGCCATTTTTTAATTGGATTGATCCTTACGCAAAAAATGCATTTATTAGAATGGCCATAATTTCTAATAAGATTCTTATTGGATTGATCCTTATGGAGAAAATACACGGGTTTCAGAAGCCTGATATATATACTACATTTGACCTTGAAGCAACTGAATTCAAGACCAGACTTTTTAACTATTCTGGATCCATGCTGGAATCTATACCATTTATGACGTCTATTGGACCTTTAGATGATGGGTGTAAAAAGGAAAGTATTTTTCGGTAAATAGTTTGGAAGTACCTGAATTTTTGTTTCGTTGATTTGTTCGCACCTGAAGTTACATAGAACTCTTTTTCTCCAATTAAAATCGCGAAACGCTTCTCGGAATTTTTAATATTATTATTTCCATTTCTGGGAACTTTCGCCATTGACACAATTTGAGCAGTTTTTGGGACTTCTTCCTCGTTTTAGCACAGTTATGTATCTATCCATACAGGTTTGGAGCCTCTTGTCATTTTTTGTGTAAAATTAAAGTTTGTATTTAATTTATTTATTTACTTCTCTTGTCTGTAGGTTTTTATTGTTACTAGAGGAAATTCATTTAGAGTTCTTTTGTTTTCACTTTTATATGTGCTTATGTTTATACATGTATGAACTCGTCTATTACACACATGAAAGAAAAAAGATTAAATAAGTAAAATAACTGTTCAATAATTGTGTTGATTTTGGATTTTTTTTAACTTTTTATAATTTTTAATATTCAGTTGCGACAATTATAAAGAACGAGTCTGTATACTACTAGAGTTTAAACTCAACACATAACAAATAAATAAATATTTTTAAAACATATTTTAGTTGAATTTTGCTAACATTTTACCCAAGGAAAATCTATGCTTAATAATCCTGACAGTTTTATATACTATTCTAGAGTGAGAGACTTGTATTGAGTACTACTATTCTTGTTCTCATGTTTGATGTCTGTCGAGGGTATAACTCGTCTACGGTTTAAGACATATTATGGCTATACTTTTAGTTAAATATTTCAGTACATGTTAATATTAAATTGCAACAGTATAAATAGAGATATTTTATTTTATACATAAAAAGTTAATAATTTAGTATAAATAAATTAATTTGGAGTTTTTGAATACATATTTCAATAATTTAAACTTCAAATATGGACCTTATATAATCTACCTATTGAGCGTTGAACTTCTTTTCGGATCAATTGGATAAAGTTAACTACTCATGAGTTAGCATTTCATATTGGTATACATACATGTGTTTATAGTGTTGAATTTGGCTATCCAATAAAAAAAAATTGTTATTAAAATTTTAATGTGGATAAAATCGTAAAATAGTGTTGACGGTTATAATGATGACTAAAGATGTATATAAAAGAAGCAACTTCCAATATCGAAATCTAATACAAATTTATCTTTTTTAATATTGTCTTGCGACACATATGACACGTTCTCAACGTTTCAGCACATCTTGAACATGCACCATGACCGCAAAGAAAAGCCACATCTCGACTTCTTTCCATACATATACTGCAATAATGCGATTCTTCATATTCCTGAATTTTATTTTCCAAATATCGTAACCTATCAGTTGACGGCGTATTAGTTATATCTGTATTTGTTAGAATCCGTCCATTGCAGTCAACTCTTCGTTCAATTTGAGTTCCACACCGCAAGCATTTTTTCATACGCTTTCCGCAGTCTTCACATGAAATTTGATGCTGACAAGGTTCGAATTTTATAAGATGCAAAGTTTCATCACATACAATACATTCTTGCGCTATTGTGGACACAATCTCAGATGTTTTATAGATTGAAGGCTCCAAATTTAACGATTTAAAATCAACTGCATCATTATTATTCGCATTTATATTTGGTATCAGCGCTTTTAATGATTGTTTGCGACTGAGTATGTTACATGATATAATAGATATTTGATTATGATTTGAGCTGGTAGGCTTCTCTGACGGTATAATATTTGCGACAACAGTAGATAAGCTGTTTAGTGCAATTGCTCCAACTGGATCATTAGCCTGTAGATTCAGACCTTGTATGTTTTGAGTTGTTCTTTCGGATGATAAATTGGTGTCTTCAGCGCTTGTCGAGGCAACAGTGCTATCCATGTGTGCTTCTACAATTGATTCGGTATTCTGATGTCCCAATATAAGTTTCTTTAAATTTTCATCAGTTATCCACTCGAAAATATTAATGCCCTTATTATTTTGTTCTATTTTACAACCTAGACGTGATAAGTAGCAAAGTATTGAATACATTAGACGATCCTCATGAAGGTGTGACAAACTTGCATATACTGCAAAAATATCTGGAGAATCCTCAACTATCGGTTCGGTAGCTTGTAAAAGATTTGCCTTTTTGATGACACATAAATGCATTGCATTATCCCCGTCCTCATCTCGAGCGGTGATATCGCATCCTAACTTAACAAGTTTCTCTATTGCCGCCGAATGGCCCTGCGACACAGCTAATAAAAAGGATGTCTGCCGTCGGTTGTTGCGGATATCAATTTCGGCTTGACCTTCTATTATAAGCGCTTCCACAACTTGTGCGTGGCCATTAAGTGCAGCTAAATGAAGGGCTGCAAAACCATCATCCTTCTTAACATTAACAAGCTGTCGTGATAGCTGTAATATACGTCTTGCTGCTACAACATTCCCTTTAAGGGCTGCGTGGTGAAGAACATTGAAGCCTCTATTATTTTTTAATGTAAAATCAAGAATTGGTGCGTCACATAATAACTCTACAACTTCTGAGTTTTCCTTTCCAATTGCATCATGCAGTGCGGTGTCGCCATACGAGTCCTGAATGTTAACATCAGCTCCGAAAGTAAGTAGTTCACGAACACAATGGGGAGTTTTCTTATGAGCACATATATGTAATGCCGAGCAATGACTTGAGTTCAGAAAATTAATATTTGCATTGTTTTGTAACAAAATGCGCATTGTATCTGGTTGATTTCCAAATGCAGCATAATGCAAAGCAGAATCGCCTTCTTTATCCACAACATTCACATTCGCTCCTTTATTTATAAGTAGTTTAACGATGTCTACAAAGCCCTGATGTGCAGCAACCTGAATACATGCTTTTCCGCCGCTCATAACGTTAACCTGATCTGGACGTGCATCTAAGTACTGTTTGACAAATTCCATATGCCCTTGAGCAGCCTCCCGAACAAGCTTATCAGTTGTCGAAGTACCCGATAAGCCGGATAAAGGTGTCATAATGTGATCTATTCTTCGGTGGCTCAAGTCCATCATGCTATTAGAACGTTCTGCCGCTGTTGCTAGTGGAGATCTTTCAAGCTTAACGCATTTAGGGTTTAGAGTCCATTCAAATCCATCATCCAATTGTTCTATCCGTAGGTCTCCATCAGAATAAACTTTAATGACTTTACATAGTTTACCAAGTGCCTGAAAATTACAAATAATATTGTCTTAATAAACGGATTGCAATATATAAATATGTTTATCCATACATAACGCATCAATTCAATCCATTCCCCATGTCCTTTTTGCAACTGCTGCACCTTTGTTGCATCATTAATTATTTTAACCAAGTCGCCAACTCGAAAAGATACAACTTTAACCAAGGCAGCTGGATGAAATGTCCACCTATTTGGGCAGTTTTCATATTGAACCCTAAGAAAAGAATTGATTCATTAATGTATGTATGAATTTTTTTTTGCAGTTTGAACTCCCGCAAAAGCATGCATGATTTGCTACATGCAATGTTCCACAGGGATGGTTAGATCTTCTAACCTCTACCGATTTTACCCCTGTGGTATTGCTGCACAGTGATTAAAATAATTTCTAGAGTAAATACAAGGCAGTGATTGCATTCTATTAAAGGCATTAGTATGGCATTTTAGTACACTGCATTCTCCCAATAAGTGTATGTATTCATGTAAATGCATTCTCCCAAATATATGTATTTATACATATATACTGAAAGTACAATGTGTAGCAAAGCCGTTATACCCGTTAAGTTAAGTAATTACTAGGTATAATGATTATCCAAATTATGTATTATCTTTACTCCAGTTTTGTGCAAGCAAGAATAAAGAACACGTCATCAAATAAATATATAAGTTATATAATAAACTCTGTGTTTCACTAAGTTGAATTTATTACAACCCCCATCAACAAATAGTTTTTAGTTTATTGAGTCTAGTTAACTTTTGTTGGAGGTTATTAAAAATAAGGAATAATACTTTAGACAATGGCAAAGCAGCAGTTTTGTGATAAATATTGAAAATTTAGAAGACTTATCTCTTTTACAACTCTGTTTTTCGCGTTATGTTAATTTTTTTAGCAGTGTTGAGTCGCTTCTGGTGTTAAGTAGACGCATTAACTTTGTTAAGTCGTATAGCAGGCATTTTATTAATTGTTTTACTTCGCCGAAGTTTCATAGAACACATACTGGAAATAAGCTATGATTTGGATTTTGCAATAGAAACAACAACAACAAGTTAAGAAAATTAAAAAAAGATGTTTAAGATGAACTCCTTTGGGGCCTGGTTCAAACCCTGGCCAGAGCAAGTCAATCAACATCATTAATTTCTCTAATGTACATTAGTGAGATATTATATTAAATGTTGTCGGACTATTTAAGTCATGAAGGCATATCACTGGTCACTAAAAAACTATTCAGACAGCGATTAATGCTGTTCCAAGCTAATGTGCACAACATCGACGGTTAGCAGAAACAATGGTTTATCACCTGAGTGCTGGTTTCTTATTCAAAAAAAAAAATTAACTTAGTTCTAATTTGAATAAAGTGCGGTCGTGCTGACAGCTGAAACAAAAAACATTTTTTTTCAGAATTTCCTCTGTGGACAATTTTAAGTGGCGCCCGACCAGCTCCTTCAGTCGGTCCGGGATTAAAACGAGCGTCCGAATTAAAATAAATTATAATTATAATTGATAATTATCGATAAATAGCTCGCGAGTAGCCAAGGCGAAACGAGAGCTGCGACGTGCCAGCCTTATCGAAAAGACATAAGAAATTGTCGAAGAGACGAAAAAAAAAATACCGGAATGACATAAAAAAAATATTGTCCTTAAGAAATAAAAATCAGTGAATCTTTGAAAAAAAGAAAATTATATATGTATGTCGTACCAACCAAATGAAGGAAATTATCCTTAAAAAAGAATCTAGTGACTCTAATGGACAAAACTAAAAATAGTGTGTTAAAAGTGATAATCACAGAAAAGGACAAACGGAATGAGAAAACCAGAGACTAATCCTGTGCAAAAAAAAAAGGGAAAAACTTACAATTTTATGAAAGCTATTACAAAAGTTCTGAGAACTGTGAGCAATTCCCCATAAAAAAGAAGTTGTTAAGAAGAAGCCACAACAATAAACAGTCACCAGAAGAAAATAATCATACGGTCAGCAAGAATATGGTACATCTTTTTCAAGGTAGAATTAAATTTTTATAGTTCAGATATATTATTATTACAATTAAAGGATGCGATCTTTACGCTCAAATGAAATTTCTTTCATTTATTTGACTAACTAGTATTTTTTTTATTGGAAAAAGAACAATTTAGAAAAAAATGGCTAATCAAAATAATTTATTACGTCCCCACGAAATCCTTCCCCCTCCCTCAGAAAATGCTAGAACACCTACGGTCTTTCATTTCAATTATAGTGTAGACGTTCTAAGACAACAAGGACGGCTGGTAGTACGGATTTCACTGTGGACATATTGGGACTATGGCAGCGACTTGCTATATTTTTGACAGCATTTTTGAAGCAAAGAAAACTCACACATGCTAATGTGTTGTTGCACGTGTCGAACCGAAAACCTTCCATTCCGCTAGCAATAGGTATTAACATGAAAGAAACCTATGAAACAATGAAAGATATACTGAAAAAAATCTAATACTACGAATTTTGTTTTTTCTTTTAATTGTTCTGTTTTATTTTTAATATATTGCGAATTCATGCAAATATACCATTAAATAATTGTCGTTGTGTTTTAAGACATAAATAAACTGACATATACTTTTATCTAGTTAGCAAAACTTAATCGAGGTTGGGATGGGGACGGGCAACGCTGCGGCCTGAGATTGTATGAGATAAATGGATACTGTTGCCGAGAATATAAAAATAATTTGAAAGCATTTAGAATCTTTTTGTTTTGTTAATTATGCACATATTAAGAACATTTTTTTTTTATTTTAATACTACTTACCTAATATCACCTTTTTCTGTGATTCTATGAACAGTACCTAATTTAGATAAGTGCTCTACCATTCGAGGATTCCATCCACCATGACCCTGCTGAAGTTTCATAAGGGCATCTGCTTCCAGGCACACTTTAACACGGTCTCCTACAGTAAACATCGGTTTCACTGTAGCTACAACTGGTTGTTGTTCTTCTAAGTGTCCTGAAAAATTCATTGATCTTAATGTAATATAAAAAACTGGTACAAACTAATTCGTTCGTATGTTAATGTTGTAAAAAAAATTCACACAACAGAAATTTGGTATTCATTTTCAATACATAGTTAAGCTAAATAGTTGATTCTTAAAAACTGTGGTTACGAAATACATAGTAATTGTTTTACTTTTCAAGTAAAATTAATTCAAACCATTTAGATAATGTTTGTGTTTTTTTTGTGGTTTTTATTTGTTCTTATGAACCTATCGTTTTATAGGAGAACTTTAAGTTGATATTTTAGTTCATATTTCTCTTAACTTAGCTGTTTCTCAACACCCTCTGTTATGCCATCCACTATCAATTTTAATGGGCACGTACTTTAATCTATCTTTTTTACACTATACCACATTGCCACTGTATTGGTGTTTTTTACACTTGTAGAAATTGATTGTTACATTTATTTTTTACTGTAGCTTAACATCATATGCATACACACTGGATTGGTTTAGCATGTTTATGGACGAAAGAATGAATGAATTTACATAATTAAAAATATATTTACATTAAAAAATATAAATACAAAAAAGCTTCTTCCCACTCTACATTCCACATCCTGAAAAATTAATATATTCACAGTGTACTATGAATAACAAATAAAGAGACTAAAAAAATAAATATTTTCTTGCCCTCTTTTGAATGTGTTTTGTTGTTGCAAATTCTAAAAAAAAACGACAAAGACCCTCATTCATTGGGGGCTGTCATTGTTACGGATTGGAAACTTTGCACTGAAAAATTAGTAAAAAGCGTTACAAAGGGGGTCGGGGGGTATAAAATCTCTGAAAACAGCGTTACGTAATATGTGCACAGCCCCTTGACTACTATCATACAAATGAGTATTTTTCGTACTTTAGTTTGTCTTTTCTGTTTGGTTCGTGTTGTGTATGTGAAAATGACGATTGGTGCTCGGCCCTTAGCGGTTAGTTTGACGATCAATGATTTAGCGGTACTGTGTAACTCACCACATACAACGTCAACGGTAGACAACTTGAAATAAGTTTTGGTGTGAGAAATACTTTATATTATAAATGTGGTGTTTTTTTATTTTATTTTTGTATTTTTAAGTAACTGGGCTGTAGCCAGACTGTAACTATAGGTTGGGGCATTCTGTTTGAAATTGCAGGGTGCAACAAGAAAAGAACTCCAAATTAATTCAAGAAAATTAAAACAGAGTATAAAGTCACAAAAGATACGGAAATAAATAATAACAAGAACTTGAAAACTTCCGTTTGCCTTACAATTATCCAGTGCCCATAAGAATGCAAACATGAACTACCACAACAACTTTGTCGCCTTTATCTAATATGGCTGTTCTTTTAAGTACTCCCAAGATTTTTATACCTCATGTACAACAAGTTTCACGAGCAACTAAAATAGCTCCAAAAACAATAGAAGATTTCTTGGCTGACAAACCAAAACTTTTGGAATTGGGCACCAAATTAGCCGTTTTCCAGTTAGCTATGATCGTAATTCAAAAGCGTTCGAACAAGATGAGAATCTAAGAACTCTTTTGAGTTCTACGGCCTCTTTAAAGTGATTAAAGTTTTAGTTCAGTGTACATTAGAATAACAATATTGTGTTTAAGAATTTGTTATGGCAAAGTAAAATAAAATATATTTGTAACTAATAATTTTCTAAAACAAAGCTTTAAATGGCTGTTTATTTTATAATCTTTCTCGCTTTCCAAAAGAATAATAACAAAATTTGTATTCGCCAAGCCGAGACAATAAATAGTTGCAATTTATTTAAATAATATGTATATCCAAAACATCCGCTTTCCTTAAATTCTAAACGTACCTTCGGATTGAATAAATATACATATACATATGTAAAAAACATAATAATTTGCAACTAGCAAGACTAGGGTTATTTCATTGGACATGAGCCGAATTGACATTAATTTCGATCCAAAATATTTTGCATATTATTCAATTCTTTTTGTGTTCATTTTACTATGAAGATTCAAGTGGCTTTAAAAAGTACTATTTATAAAAATATTTTTGTAAAAATAAGTATGTTTCGAACATCATATTTTCTGTAAGCTGGTTATAAACAGAAAATAAAATTAATTTGAAAATTCGATAATGTTCAATTAATATTAACCAGACGATATAAGAGATCTTGTATATATGTATGTATGTACATAAGTATATACTTTGGCTGTAACCCTACTTTAATCGTTTAATAAGTTGACATTTATATTTTTAAAAATAAATTAAGAAATTGTTTTAAAAATAAAAATAATTTTATTGCATTGTTATTTAACTCATGAAATTTATTTTATGTAGGTATATATGTACATACCTAATGAGCATAGCTCTAACCGGGTGTCCTAAGACACCTCTCTTCTTTTTTCACTCAAACTCTAAGACTATTTTTCGGTAGTTAGTTTAATGAACAAGCTGAATTTTAGTTGCGTTGATTTTCCCGCGTTTAAGTAGAGTTACATAGAACTCATTTACTCCAATTAATGCGATAAGGCTTTTATCCACCATATTGTAATTCTATTCTCTCAAATATATGTGTATAAGTTCGGTCTTGTTAAATTTTTGTCCTCATCCTCTTGTTCATTTAGTATTGCGAAATGATTTTCGAATTTTTTATTATTATCGCTTGCGTCTCTGGGAACTTTCGCAGTTGACGCAATTTGAGAAAATTTGAGACTTCCCCGTTTTAGCACGGTTATGTATTTATCCATATTCGTTTGAACTTTATTCTTTGTATTTCCACTCACTGCACCTACATTGTTGGTCACGTTAAACACGTTGGTCACGCTTTTATTTATTTATTTTTTTTTTTTGTGTTAATTTGTCCAGCTAAGCCGACAAGTTTACTAATGGAAGCATTTGTTGTTTCATAATCATTATTTACCATTAAAGGAGAGAAAGTACTTGTTTTTAGTGTTATATTCAAGTTTGAATTTAAATAATTTTTTTTTTTGTTCTCTTCAGCAACCAAAATTAATTAATTATTCCTACGGTTTGTGGGTTTTTTGTTGTTGTTAGAAGAGAAACTCTTTTAAAATTCCCTGTTTTTCTTTGCTTACTTTAATTTCATGTATGTAAATATTTATGTATGTATATTACACAGAAGAAAACAAAAAAGATTGAACAATTAATATAACTATTCAATAATTGTTTTATTTTTTTTGTAACTTTTTCACTTTTAACATTCAGTTGCGCCTATTATAAAGAACGCGTCTGCACATTAAACTGAAAATACACAACATATCCTGTATGGTGCAAGAAATGTTAAAAATGCAATCTACTTTTTTCCAGGCTGTATTAAAGAAACCATAAACTTGACAATCTGTTTTTGGAATGTAGACGGCATAAGTACGGTGACCATCCGTCCTTTTTTAAAAAGGGCAGTCCTCTTTTTTGACACAACGCCCTTTTAAATTTGAACAAAATAAAATGTTCTTTTTTAATTGATTTGTCCTTTTTGTCCTTCCTTTTTGATGGCTAATGTTCTTCTTTAGTTTCCAAAATTAAAAGTTTTATTTTCTCAAAATACCGAAATTTTAAACTCAATACAATATAAATTTATAACCACCCAAGTCTGGAATTGCCTGGCAACACTGAAAAGTGTATGTTCAATGTGTCAAATTTTCTGTCGGTTTTCAAATGGACTGTGCAGAATTTAAATTGTTTTTATCAAATAACAATTATATAATCCTTAAACTATTGTTTTATGTTATTTTTATTTATTGAATTTTGTTATTTTTGTATTATTGGCTAAATTTAATTTCTTTGTTAATTTTGATTAATTAATTAATTTTTTGTTTTAACGACGTATGAACTTCTAGGCATATTTAACTTCTGTTTTAAATATTAAAATAAGTACATACATATGTAACTACTTGTACTAGTCACTAATATTACATTGTTTGAATTATAATTTTATTTTATTGATATAAAATATATCTATGTTAATACCAATAATTTTTATTTAATTTTGAGTGCCCTTTTTTTTTTTTTTTGTCAAAAAAATATGGTCACCGTAGGCATAAACCAACATTAAAACGAAATAAAATATTTCGTTATGGATAATCAAATCGATATGATGCTTATCTCAGAGACTCATTTGACGTCTCGAAGCTGATTTAGAAATAGTGTATATAATTTCTGCGACATCAAGGGCACTTGAGGAATAGCTTGTGGTGGCTCGGGAATTCTAATAAACTACCTACTAAATCACCATTTTAAAAAATATATTCAAGCAACGAATAGCAGTATTGAAAGTAATCATCAAAAAATTATGATCTCATCTGTTTATAAATCACCGTGCTACCGCGTTCTTGCAGCTGGCGACTACAATGCTAACCATAGGACCTGGGGTTCACGCTTAATCACACCTAAGGATAATGTTTTGTTTAAAAAAGTTTCTAAAATGGTTTTGAATGTATTTTGAAGTGGGCAAGAGACAAAAAATTCCTGATGCTATCGACTTTAGAATAGTTAAACGTGTGAACAGCGAAATGATTAAACTTAAGTACTTTAGATATATCTCCAGACCACTCACCTAATATTGTCACTATTTACTCACAAAAAACTGGTTGAAATACAAAACATACTGATCATTGCTCGGAATATATGGCGTTGAGAACTCCTGCTGACATAAATGATTCTATTAGGCTGTTTGTGGTTAATAAAAAATTTTCTGTAGAAATAGAAAGGCTATTGACTAAAAAGCAATGAGTTCGACGAGAATGGCAACGCTACAGATACCCTCAGCTAAAATTAGGGCTCAAGGAGTGTACCAAAAACTAAAACACTACTAGGCCAACAAAAAACAGCTTCCCTACAAAAATTTCCCGAAGAAGTCGATGCAACACCACAATAAGGGTGGATTTTTATGTATTTCGATTCGAATCGGAAAATTTACGAATTCGTAGAAATGGGATTACATGGAACGATTTACGAAAATTTATTTCCGAACGTTCGTTAATTATGAGATTTTTTTTAATCCCTTTCGGAAGTGTAACTATCTAGTACGAAAGCAAATGTCAAAAGTGTTGTTAACGTACATATTTTTTTCGAATGAAATTTTGATTGCGGAAATCTTATAGTTATTGTTTTTCACTACTTAAAAAAAAATAAAAATACACATGGTATTCTTAACTGCTTCAAAAATTCTTTCGACATCGTGAAATCGGCAGTAAATGTATTTGTACGAATGAAAAAAAAATCTAAATTCTTTCAACATCGTGAAATCGGCAGTGTCATTATTAATTGTGGTGGCTCGGGAATCCTAATCAAAACGCGAATAAAACACTACCTGTTAAATGATTTTTGTGAAGATTATCTTCAAGCAACGAAGATCTGTATTGAAAATTACTATCAAAAACTTGTAATATCATCTGTCTATTGCCCCCCCTAGATTTTCAATTAGCGGGAGTCAATATACGGCTTTTTACAAATCACTGGGCTCCCGTTTTCTAGCGGCTGGCGACTACAATGCTAAACACACATTCTGGGGTTCACGTTTAATCACTCCTAGGGGACGAGCTTTGTTCGAAACAATATCTAAAATGGGTTTGAATGTAGTTTCAAGTGGTCAGCCAACATATTGGCCAACAGATCGACAAAAAATTCCTGATGTTATCGACTTTAGAATAGCGAAAGGTTTACCCAGTGAGATGGTTGAAGTTGAAGCATCTTTGGACTTATCTTCAGACCACTCGCCTACAATTATCACCATTTACTCACATAAAACTGCAACACCAACATATGATTTACAGATGACATCTCCACGTATTAACTGGCTGAAATACAAAAAATATTTGAGTGCTCATTGCTGGGAAGGAATGCCGCTGAGAACACCTTCTGACATAGACGATTCTCTCAGGTTGTTTGAAGCACACGTTAAACAAGCTGCATTTAGTGCTTCTTCAAATAAAACTAATCAACAAGTGAAATTCAACACTATTTTTTCTGCAGATATAGAAAGGCTGTTGACTGAAAAGCGGAGAGCTCGACGAGAATGGCAACGCTACAGATCGCCTAAGCTAAAATTAAGGCTTAAGGAGTGTACCAAGCAGCTTAGAAAAGTTTTGCAAACACAAAAAACAGCTTCCCTTCAAAAATTTCTTCAAGAGCTAGATGCAACACCACAAACAGATTATTCGCTGTAGCGTGCAGCCAGAGGACTGAAAAGGCCGGTGATATGCAAACCTCCCTTACGAGCTTCGAATGGTGACTGGGCAAGAACTGATGCTGAAAAAGGTGATATATTTGTTAAGCACTTAGAAAAAGTATTTACCCCGAATATTTCTACTGATATTGTTGAACTGCCACCAGTCGTCTCTTTACCAGAAATACCACTAAGATTTAGCATTGTGGAGATTGAAAAGGCCATTACTAGTCTTAACACCAAAAAAGGCCCAGGAGTCGACAAAATAAGCAACAAAATGCTTCAAGAGTTGCCTTTCATTGCAAAAAGAATAATACTATTCATTTTTAACAGTATTCTACGCCTAGAACACTATCCAATAAAATGGAAGGTTTCGATGGTTACTATGATACCAAAGCCCGGCAAGGATCATACGAAGGTTGAATCGTATAGGCCTATTAGTTTATTGCCTAATATTTCAAAACTATTTGAAAAGCTGTATATGAACAAGCTGATGCCTATATTGACTAGTAATGGATGTATTCCAGATCATCAATTTGGTTTTCGCAGACAACATAGCACAATTGAGCAAACTCACAGACTTGTGAATGTTGTCAGAGACACTTTTGAAAAAAAGAAATATTGCTCTGCGCTCTTTATAGATGTCTCTCAAGCTTTCGATAAAGTATGGCACGAAGGTCTTTTATACAAATTAACGCAAAATCTTCCCGCAAACATCGTCAGACTTTTAAAAAACTATTTAAAGGAACGTAAATTTGTGGTTCGAGAAGGCAATTTTTTAAGCCCTCCGCAGTCGATCGAAGCCGGAGTTCCCCAAGGCAGCATCTTTGGTCCCTTGCTGTACTTAATATATGCCTCTGAGTTACCGTTAAGCAATAACATTCATACATCAACATTTGCTGATGATACAGCTTTTCTAAGCGTTCATGAAAATCCAGTAGATGCTTCCCGCAACTTACAAGAGTACATATCAAAATTAGAAAAATGGCTCAAACAATGGCGTATAAAAGTTAACGAGCAGAAATGTGTACACGTCACTTTTACGTTGCGTAGAGAAACATGCCCGCCTATACAAATCAACACCGAGACTATTGCGCAACATACTGTAGTCAAATATCTAGGCGTTCACCTTGATCGCCGTTTAACATGGAAATCGCATATAGACGCAAAGTTGATGCAAATGAAATTAAAAGCAGCCCAAATGAATTGGCTTATGGGTAGAAATTCAATACTGAGCCTAGACTGTAAACTTCTACTATACAACGCGATCCTGAAACCAATATGGTGCTATGGAATCCAGCTATGGGGCACTGCCTCAGCATCGAATGTAGAAAAAATCCAAAGGCGACAAAATAAAATTCTACGTACAATAACTGCAGCCCCCTGGTATGTCAGAAACCATAGAATTCATAAAGATCTAGACGTTCCGTTGGTAAAGACAGTATTTTCGAAACACGCGAAAAAATACATTAAAAAACTTGAGTTGCACCCAAACCCACTTGCGCGCAATATTCTTGAGTATAGAGGCCACACCCGGCTTAGGAGGAGGGACACTCTTTCTATCAGCCGTACACGAGAGATGTAAAACAACAAAAATCAACCGTTGTAACTAAAAATTATGTTTAGCATTGGCTAAACTTATATTTATTATTTTTTTTTTAGATTTAAGATTTGAAAAACTTATTGATGTTTCAATCTATTATTGAAGATTCAATAAATAATATATGTACATATATATAAAAAAAAAAAAAAAAAAAACGCCATAATAACTTTAATAGAGTTAAGAATCAAGTTGAATAGTGGGTATACGATATGTCAATAAGGTGAATTTTCCACTTATTCGATAATATAGGCTACAAACAAAAAAGTTAGTTACGCTTTTAAGTGATAGGTAAATTGTAGTATATAAATATATATATATATATATATATAATAGATGTAAACTTATTAGAAACCCACACAAATATCTTTTGCCAAATTTCAAAATACATATGTATACTTAATCAAAACATAAAAAATTATTTTAATCTTACCTAAAACCGGCATATGGTCCTTGTAATAATATCCCCCCGCAGTTGGTATAACGTATTTTAGGTCTATGTTGCCTTTATGTCCCAAGCGATAAACGTTAGTAGACCCAGTGGTCCACGAAACATTAGCTACACTTCTGCAGGATTCATTATCCCAACCACGTATTTCCATTACTCGTCCCGTTTTACCTATATAAATTAAGGTTTATTTTTTATTAACCAAGTTAAATTTATTATTAAAATAAAAATTATTACGAATAAACGTAATTATTATTATTAATTGATGTACATATGAAAAGTAATATTATCAGGCTCAAGTTCAGTTTTATTGAATTAATGAAAATTCAAAATTACAAAGAGTTTTTTATGTTGAAAAATATTATTATTCATATCCAATCAGTTTTTAGCAGAATGTGAATGTCCCTAACATAGAGTAAAAACAACAAAAACGTTAAATTACAAAGTAGAATACTTTGATGATAACGGACTATGAGTTTGTGTTGATTATTAGTAATTTCCAAACAGTGATGAGGGAATTTCGTACTAACCAGAATTATTTCAATATGTAGAATAAAAATGAATTGAAAATTAATTCTCGTATTCTATTTCTGTTGAAAACTGGTTAAATAGTTGATATTCTTCTCAATTAGTATCCACTTTACGAAAATTGCAAAGATGGACAATTGAACGCTGATGAGAGGTGTAGCGGCCTTGAATCAGTATTGATACGTTCTGCTAAAAACTGATTGGGTATAAATAATAATATTTTTCAGCATAAAAAACTCTTAAGCTACGTTCACATTTATCAAATATTTGTCCAAAAACACGTAACCACTAGTTTTGCTAAGTAATGGTGACGTTTAACTTGATTTTTATATTGAAAAACAAAATTAATTATTCTACAAAAAAGTGTTTTTATATAGTTTATAAAAATTGCGACAGCAAATTAGAAAAAATATTGGATTTAAAAGAAATAAATTATAAGTTTCTATCTCGGTTACGTTTTTTTCGACAAATATTTGATAAATGTGAACATACCTTTAGTAATTTTGAATTTTCATTAATTCAATAAAACTTAACTTGAGCCTGACAATATTACTTTTCATATGTACATCAATATAAGTTCGAATAATAATTACCTTTATTCGTAATAATAATAATATAAAAATATTTTTTTTTTATTTGTTATTATATATTAAACATTACAGTGCTGTCAGCGAATTATATCCTACAATGCCCAATCTCCTGAGTTTTTGTTCTACTTAAGAAAAACTTTTTTGGTTTGATTTTTAAACTTAAGTATATTTTTGATTACTGTTCGTTTTTTTTTTTTTTTTTTAACAGCTAGTGCTATTGAAAAATCTACAAAATGGATGTATAAATAATAAATTTTGAATATCGAAAATGAGCTAATACGGCCTAAGATTCTTCATGTAAATAAAACAAAATATTTTATTTCATTTTTCCCGACGTTTCGTCAATTATTTGTTGACTTTATCAAGGATTGGGAAATCTATTTAATTGTTTAAAAACTTTCCATTAATATAAATAGCTTTAATATCACTAAGAATATAAAACTTACATTATTATTTTAATTAATTCGTAAATGTTTATAATCAGATAAATATTAGGTGGACATTGTTAACATATTTCGAGCAACAAAGGAAAAATTTAATATTTATACATCCCTTTTGTAGATTTTTCAACAGCACTGACTGAATAGAACAAACGTGGTTTTCGGTAGAAGCCACTAAACCTCGCCAGTATTCATATGCAAATGCTTTCACTATAGATCGACAACAATTACAAGAATCCAAAAACAATATGTATTTTGTTGGTATAAAGTACTCGTTTTATACCAAAACACAAATAATTTAACACATTTTCTTACGAATGCTTTCAAAACTGCAATAATTTATTAATGTACGCTTTTAAAACTGTATCAGTTAGTATGAATATAAAAGTTGGTATAATATAAAGCGAATTGAGTCAGCTGTGATAGTAAGATCACCTTTCTGATATGCCTTGAATAATATACATATGTATATGAGTTTTACGTCAAAATTTTCGTACGAAATAATCAATGTAGCTAAACATTTTTCTCAAATTCGAACAGAGTACTAGGCTTAAGACTAAGCACATACTTACGTAATGAATAAGAAAACACTAAATTTATACTCTTGTAATGTATGGTCGTTAATCCCTGAGAAGATTTACAGCCTAACCCACGATGTCGATCGATATCGCTCGCTTGCTTTTTCAACGACAAACAGCTGTTTTGCGCCCCACTAAAAGTTTTCAGCACGACAAGTCGATCGACAATGAAAGCGAGCGATAACGTAAACATTTTCATACAAATTTCCGACCCACTAAGAAATATTATGCGACAACAACTGTCAAAATCAGTCACGAAAGTTTTGTTGTCGACAGAGAAATTAATTTGACAAAATAATTTAATAAATGTTATTTTATATGAATGTACATATGTATGTATGTAATAATTTTAAAAAAATTCATGATGGGAAATTAATAGGTATTTACATAAATATGTACATACATACATACATATGTATATCAATAAATATATTGTTGTACAGCTAATAATTATTGATTAGCATTTAACAGGCAAAACCGAAGCCGCTGCAGGGTCTTGTTGAATTTGTGAAATTAACAAATTACCAAAAATTATTTTGATATAAATATTTTTCACAAAATTCATTTATTGAAAGCATATGTTTTGTGTTTAAATTTGTAGCAAGGCATATCCAAAAGGTGAGCTTACTAGCACACCTACCTCAATTCGCTTTATATTAAACTAACTTTATATTCATGCTAACTGATACAGTTTTAAAGCATACATAAATAATTGTTACAGCTTGGAAATCATTCGCAAGAAAATGTTAAATTTATTAGCGTTTTTTGGTGAAAAGCGAGTACTTTATGCCAACAATATACATGTTGTTTTAAGATTGTTGTACTTGTTACGGAACTGTGCATACCTGGTCGTTGTGCCACGTTCAAATGGCCATATTTATGGCTCAATTTACATGAAATATTTGATGTGGCAATATAGTCATTTGACAATGATTACGTTAAACACGTAAAGCCAGACGACCGACAAGTCGATAGTTAGTGGGTCGCTTCTACGAACGATAATGAGTGAGTTGCTGTCGCTCTATCGACTTGTCGGTCGATATCGTGGGTTTGGCTGTTAATTCTATAGAGCGTGTTGTTATGGAAATGTTAAAATTGTCCTATACAAGATTGTCTACTCGTTCGTTATTGTGAGTCTAAAATCACTCAGCAAAAATATTTATACAGAAAGCTACATAGATTTTCGTATAAACAAAGGTATGCAATAATGTACTCAGTTTTATTTACCTTCTCCACCATCTTGTTGCCCCCACTCCCAATCGGGTCCACGCACGACTTTAGATCCAACAAATATGCCTTTAAATTGTATACGTTTTGATCCTTTTCTAGGTGGAACACGAACACTTAAATAAATGTTTTTTAGGTTAAAATGATTGATTGATACATTTTATAAGAAACTAGTTACCCTAGCGAGGTTGGTGTACTATAACGTATAAATGAGTGTTCTTTATCGTGTAAATCAGCTCCGTAGCAGTGTGAACACAAGTGATAGTTACAACATTGTAAACATTTAAATATTATTCCCGCTATTCCTCCTTTTGAACAACCATCACAGACTACGTTTGAATGGCGTACTCCTTAATTTTAATTTTTGTAATAGAGGATAGCGAAGTATTTTAATTAATTTTGAAACTTACCTACTTGTGCGTTATCCACAATAATTAAGTCGTATTGGTTTTGATATCCAACTCGATAATTTGTTCTATGACCAGAATCCCAATTCACAACAACAGTGTTTTCAGGTGAATGTATCGAACCAGAACGTCCAATTTCACACACAGTTCCAACGTGACCTTCTCCCTCGTCTACCAAAAATAAATAATAAATCGTTATTACTGATTTTGGATTTTAATCGAAAATTATTTTTAATTCGATTATTGATCATGCTGCAAAATTTTTATACCCTTCTCCAAAAATGGTAAGGCCATAAAATACATATATTCTGGATCCTTGCAGATAAGGAACTTGATTGAGCCATGTCCGTCTTCCAGTCTGGAAGTGCGTATACGAGTATATACAAATCTGTAAAGTATGTATGTATGTTTGTTCGTTTGTCTATACATGAAATTAGTTTTCCGAAGCTACCAGAAAAGTTGGAAACTAATTTGAATATTAATGTTTTTCATTGTATTATACATCAACAGGCATTGTTTACAAAAAATTCAAATGTAGTGAATACAACGAAAGTAGTTGTTCAAATTGTTAATAAAATACGAGTAGGCCATAATACGTTAAATCATAGAAAATTCAAAGAATTTAAATTTTAATCACGTTAATTAAAACAAGAAAAATTAAGTCTATTATTGTTATTGCATAACGTTATCAATATTTATTTCGTATGGGCAACATTTTATCCGTAATAAGCTTTCTAAATGCTTATCTGTTAAACGATTTCTATTTTTATTTTGAATATGTCGCAGTAAAGAAAATGTTGATTCACAAACATATATAGGTCGACCCAAACATAGAATATAGTTTTAAAATTTTATTTTTTAATGTTGGGTATGTATCTGTTGAAATATTTTTAAAGAAAATAAAAAGTTCATTGTATATTGTTCATCACACATCTTTTCTTATTTTACCTACAAAAAAAGTTGGGAAATATTTTTTTCTGGCAACGTTGAGATTGTTAAAGAATGCGATACACACAACCCGTCTGTTTGAATGCTCAAGCTAGACTGATTAAAGTTGTTTATTTCTCTACAATGCGTGTACACACGTACATAAGAAAAGAGAATCCAAAAGGCGCGGCGCCCTGTTTTTGCGTGTCGCTGGATTAAATTGTAGTAGCGATAAAACAGTGAAATACACCCTAGATTGCGTCGATGCACCAGTGCGTCAAGAGATTTGGCTACCCTACTGTCACCGATGAGCTTCTTCGACCTCTACTGTACGCGGCCGAGTAACTTCAAAATATACTTTGAAGCACCGGATAAAGGTGCTATAAATATTAAGAAGATCAGATTGAGTGAAGTATGTCCTACACCGACTTAAAAAACCGAGACACTTGAATGCTTTTTTTGAGTCATAAAAATGTGATCATTCAATCGATAATCACAATGAATTTTCATGCCAAGAACATCAAAAGGTTCTGATTTCTCAACAATTATACCCTCCATAATTACTTATGTAGCAGCATGTCCGGTCATACATTTTTGATGTTTTGTAGTCTTACGTCTTTGATGTGAGCTGACTTGTGTAACGTGAACGTGAAGTCCGTGACAAGGAATTGTTTTGTATATTAAAAATCTATGATTTCGAAACAATTCAAAATTCAGAACATCTGATAATTGAAATTCGTATGCCCAACATGAATGAAAGTTTATTCAATCAAAGTTTCTTACCTTGATTTTGCCAAATCCAGTTGGGCCCACGTACCACCCTTATTCCAGGAGGAATCGATGCACGCATATCTATAAAAATTATAAAAAATTTAAATATTTATTATCAGAAAAATTTAAACTAGGTACTTCCTAAAATTTTAGAATAACTGTGTAACGCATTTGAAACTGTTAGTTTCCAAAGTTATAAGGCTTTTATATATAAAAATTTGTAACTTATGTACTTTTTCTAAGAGGATGAGGAAATGCATGTGGCTCTAGTAAAAATATAAGGCTTCTAAACCACGTGTTTTTCTTTATAAGCATCAATATTTTTCCATAAGGCTCAATCCAATTAGAGGTGCATTCTAATAAACTAATTTTCAGTCCAATTATGAAATAGGGTTATTCTGAAATACGTGTATTTTACCAATAAGGATCAATCCAATTAGAAAAAAAAGCTAATTTAAGCAACACTAGGGATGCCAATCCCGAAAATCCCGGATTTAAAATCCCGATATTTTCGGGATCAGTCACTCCCGAAATTGTTTACTAATTTTTATCTTTTATATATTTTTATTCATATCTACTTATATATTATTAAAACAAAGTCATCATAACTTTCCCCATAAGCAAGTTCATTGTCGATGTCATTGCTCTTGCGAGAGTCAAATGAAAATATAGTAGCCTTTCCTAATCCAGCAACAAAATACACAGTTTTGCTGTTTATTGCTTTCTGAATTGCGTTTATAGCACGTACACATGAACAGATAACACCCTTCACAGACATTGGATTTGTATGCATACATAGCAAGAATATGTCTCAACTGGATGTTTTCATTCATAATTTTTGGACGCGTACATATCTAATTTCTAGACCGAATATAGTATAAAAAGAATGCTCACGGTTAATAGCAAATCTGATGCAATTGAAAATAATTGCAGAAGAAAACGCACCAAAGATAGATCTCCACTATTGTCACCGTGTGGCCACAATATTGATATTTAATATATTTTTGTTTCACCCTGTTAAAACTGTCAATTAAACTAAAAGAAACAAATTTACCTTTATTATTATTTTTAAACGCGTTTAGCAATTATAAAAAATAGGCCTTTAAATACTTTTATTAAAATAATTTTATTTTGTGACTTTGCGTTTTAATGGATACTTTATAATTTTGTTATATGTTGGAATAATATAAAAAACATATGTAATTATATTTAACAATGCAATGTAATTATATTTAACAATAAAATGAATTATAAAATATGTATATAATCACCCTTATTATATTTGTCGGCGTCAATGGCGTCATCAATTTTGAGTCAACATCACTTTTACTCAACTTCAACACCGCGTCAACACTAATTTAATATTCTGTAACCATGTTGAGGTGACGTTGACTGTTTATCAATAATTGTTATAAACATATTTAATACTCGAAACAGATTACTTATTATTTTTTACAATTTCTATTAAAAATAAAATGTGTTTCATTCTCGTGCAAAATTAATTGTAATCATGAAGAAAAACAAAACAAATCAACAATGCAAAGAAGACTACTCAGGTAGAAATCGAACATCTCTGCCAGATGATAAGTAAGTGGTAAATTCAGTCTTATAATTGCAAGTTGCACACTTTGTGGTTTCTTTAAAAGTTCGTAAGCTATTTTCGGCTGAACAAAGAAGCATTTAAATATATCCTGGAGATTATTGTGCGGTTTCTATAATATAAACAATTGGTTTAAGTAGAAAATGTGTATGAAAACCACTCAGTTTTTTTTAATGAATCCAATACAAAATTTCTACACAAGTCATTTGTCTGTATTGTGAAAACAGCAGCTATTGGCCCACATTTGAAAAGTGGGGACAGATCAACTTTTATTCCAAACATCATCAAACTATCAGCAACTTTACGATTTTTACCGCAAGAATCGTACCAGCTGAGTATGGGTAACGGTTTTAATTTGGGATTATCACACCCTGTTGTGTCGAAAATTTTGTCTGAAACTCTAATGTTTTGGAAATGAAAGTTTGCCCACAATGGATCAAGTTTCAAATGACGGATACTAAAAAAAGCGAAGCCAAATTAAGTTTTATTGAAAAAACGGATTCCGCGGGTGTAATTGGATGCCTGGACGGATCCCATATAAAAATTATGTGGCCAGATAATTTATCTTTTTATTTTATTTTAATATTAAAAAAAGAAGTAAAAAATAACAGAAATTTTATTTTTTGAATTTTATTTCGGGATCTCGGAATTTTTCGGGATCCCTGGATTGGAATTTTTGAAATCCCGAATCCTGGGATTAACAAATCCGGTCCCGATTGGCATCCCTATTAAAATAATAATAATAATCCTTATTAAAATAATAATACTTCCCTTTTGAAAAAAAATTCGTAGAGATATCTTATTAATTTTGTTCTATTTTATTAGATATTTATTAGGCATTGTTTTCTCTGTTATGATGTTAGGAAAAGCAAATTTGATGTCATCAGAAAGTCATGGTACGTCCCGAATGCTTATTTACAACATGTATTTGTATTATCTGGATGGAGGGGTGATGAAAACATTTTTATAAAACTTACGTATTCAGGGAGTTGAGCCAAGGAACTTCGGTTTAGTAGATTGGCACTCTAACCACCTCACTACTACAACTTACTATAGTATTACATGTTAGCAGCCAGTTTAAGAAGATGATTTATTGTAGCACAAAAAAATTATGAAAAAATTGTTACTTTGTTGATTTATATGTATGAAATAACAAGCAAGCTAATGAAATCAAGAAGATATTCTTATTAAAAAAATTAAGAAGATGATTTACACATGATCATACGGGAACCTAATGAAATTAATAAGAAAACCCTATTGAAAAAAACAATAAGACGACCTAATGAAATCAAGAAGAAAACCTTATTGAAAAAAACAATAAGAATACCTAATAAAATCAAGAAGATATTCTTATTAAAAAAATTAAGAAGATGATTTACACATGATCATACGGGAACCTAATGAAATTAATAAGAAAACCTTATTGAAAAAAACAATAAGACGACCTAATGAAATCAATAAGAAATCCCTTTTATTTACAATTCATATGAAAACCTAATAGAATCAAGAAGTTTTTCTCAATGGATTGTTTTTTTTTTTGGTGCCAAAAATAACGGAAATTGGGTAAAAAAAATTGTAAATAACAAGTTTTCTTCTTGATTTTATGTGGTTTCCTTATTGAAAAAATTAATAAGATTTACCACATAAAAACAATAAGGAATCTCTTCGAAAAAATGTTCGCTTCTTTCTGCTGGGATACCCCTTAGCCTAAAAGCGTTTCATAGAGAAAATCTTATTGATTCTATTAGGCAGTTTTGGCTCTGTGTAAAAGTTGGAATGCAATAAACCAATAAATAAACTATCGCTCTTACACTGAATATTTAGCTTTCCTTTTTTTAAGTTTGCTTTAAAATATACATATATGCCCAAATATATATTTTTGAATAAAAATTTCTTTTATTTTTTATCTTTTTAACCTTCTTCCTTATATTACATTCACAACGATTTGATAGCGGGAACAAACGTTCCCATGAAATTCACGATACCAAATTTCCCTTCATGGGAAATGAAAATTTCATGGGAACAAAAATTTCACATATTTTTCACGACAGGGGTGATTGTGTTGACGTTGCTTTGTTATCGATAATATGAAAGAAATAAATGTCATAACTATAAATTTTGACGTTAGTTTAATTAATTTTTGTTTTTTAAAATATGTGAGAAAAATGGAATTTTTTGTGTCCATTAAAAATCTTTTATTCCTTTATTTATAATATATATGTATGTATGTATTTCAATAGGAACCTCCTTTTCCATAACATAATGATGCTCAAAAATTCATTTCGCTTTCAGCTTTCACGATTTTGCCTTCGTATTCCTTTTTTAGAACTGACTTCCACTGCTGAATGTGCGAAAGTTAGGGCAACTTTTCGGCATTCTCAAGCATACAAAACTCTGTTTCAAAAATGTTTATTTTCTGTTGCACAAATATAGGGTTCAATTCCTTGAATTAACCCAGTTAACCCAATTATGTTGCTTTTAAAACTGGACCAAATTAGAAGCAGCTTCTTCTAAAGGTGAACTGGTGAATAATTTGCGTTAACTTCTGCTTTATTGAGCATCAATTTGTTTTTTATCTTGCAATTGAAATATTTTCTTACCTGATAATACATACATACATATAAACAAACATATTTTTATTTGGGTATACAATCTCTTAAACTTAAATTTTGCCATTCGTTGCTATCTCGAAATGGTGGTTCAATACAATTTAGTTTACTTGTAATTTCTTCCCATTCTTTCTTTAAAATAATTGGAGTTATGACTCTATGTAATCCTTTAGCTAGGTGCGATTTATTTTCCAGTTGCTGAAATAACTCCGCAAATGGTTTAGTTGTCGTTTTTTTATTTTTTTCTCTATTTTATAAACACTGAGTCAGTAACAAACACCAATTGAGTCAAGTCGTTGCTAAAATTGTTGTCGACAAAAACAGAGTAAATTTATGACAATATCGCCTTTAAATTGCCTTTCATAATGCAATAATATTTTCAATTGTTATCGGTATATGGCAACGTTGACAATGAGACAACATTGACATTCATAATAGGGGTGATTAACTGGAAGAAGAAGGGATACTCAGTCTTACATGACAGATATAAAATATCAAAAATGAACCGTTGAACTAAAAAATTTTGTTTACCAGTGGCTAAACATAGTTAATACAGTATTTACCGCTTATATGCACGTCGGTTATAAGCATTTCCCGCTTTTATGCATGTAAGTTCTTGCAATTTCGGGTCGCAATTTAAAAATATACATGGAAATTTCTTCTATAAGCATTTCGCTTATATGCATATCTCGCTTTTATGCAGCAAAATTTTAATACTATTTGAATAAATTGTATAAAAAAATGTCTTCTATATGCATCATTCACAAATTTGCAAAAATTGTACTAAAATTTTTCTAAAATTATAAATTCGGAAGTATCATCCCTATCTATCAATATTTATCATTTACAACTTGGAGCCGATTTTGAAAAATTTGTAAGTCTGGACGATAATTTACCTTGTTATGCTGCACCTAATGAGGAGGAAATCATTTCGGAGTTTCAACCAAGCGGAGACGAGAAAGATGATGATGACGATAATGCTAACGAGGACGAGGATGACGATGAATATGTACCAGTTCCAACTGTAAGCAATACCTTGGAAAATGGCTTACGATGCTTTCTTCAAGCAAAAAATGGATGTATCGAAGAGTTGGAAAAAATTGAGCAATATATTTTTGAGAACTGCTGCAAAAATATACAAACGAAAATAACTGATTTTTTTAGACAAAATATTCCATTATAAACCACCAATTTCAAATTGAATCTTAAAATGCTGGGACAATTCTAATAAGCAATGAATTTTTACTTTCTATGTTATTTACTAAAGACTGATTTCAGTGATGTGCTACCTGTAGTACAAAAATATTTTTTATTATACTGAATTAAATCATTTTTTTTTTTTTTGGGAAAATATTTATTTTAAATAAAAACTAATATAAAAAATTTAAACATCTTTTTGTCTGTATGCACCCTTTATGCAAATATCAGAGTTTTTATATATGCACGGCTGATGCAAGTAAACGAGTTTTTTTATAAGCACCATATGTGCATATAAACGTTTTTTTATATTTGCATTTCCCGCTTATATGCACCGAAAGTCGTTCATTTTCAGGAATGCTTATAACCGATAAATACTGTATATTTTTAAATTTAAGATTTGAATACTCATTCATGTTTCAATCTACAATTGAAACTTCACTAAATAATAAATGCACAGAAAGACTTTCAAAATTTGAAGGATTCAAATATATGATGATAAATAAAAATAAAATAAAAAATTCCCCAGCTAACATCCATTAGTAGTGAGAGATTATGCAAATGGAGCTCAATAAGTTAAGTGAATGGTGTCGTCTTAATGGTTTGTGTTTGAACATTAATAAATGTGTACATGTCTCTTTTCATAGGTCTCTTGCCCCTACTGCGGTGGAATTTTATATTGATGGAGTAATGTTGAATAAATCTAATTCTAAACTTGACCTCGGCGTATTGTTTGATAATTCCTTGTCGTTTGTTGCTCATGTGGAATACATAGTTCCGAAAGCCTATAAGATGCTGGGTTTTCTGAAAAGAACTTGTTCTAAGTTTGCTGACCCATACACTCTTAAGTATGTTTATACGTCATTTGTTAGATCGAAGTTGGAATATGCTTCTGTTATTTGGTGTCCTCACGTAGCTAATCTTATCACTCGTTTGGAGAGAATTCAACGTATTTTTGTTAAGTTTGCTACGCGCTCGCTATCTTATTTGTCTGCGGTTCCATATGAGTCAAAATGTTTATTTATTGGTTTGCGTACTTTGGAATCACATAGAAAACTTCAATCTGCCCTGCTGCTGTACGACATTATCAATGGCTCTATTGATTGCCCAGATTTGCTTAACGCTATACGGTTCTATATTCCGCCGAGGAATCTAAGGTTAGCTAAGCTATTCGATGTTCCGTTTCGTCGTACTGATTATGCACGTAATGGTACCCTAACTCGCGCGTTTGGTCTCTTAAATGACTTAAATTTTAATTTGTAAAGAAACTCTAACTCATTTATCGAATTCAGCACTGGTAAAGTTGAGTTTAAATTCTTACTTTTTAGTGTATTAAAATAGTTTGGCTCAAATCGTCTTAATAAAAGAGTAATGTATATGCACACATAAGTATTATTTTATATTTACATCTACTGTGATTATGTTTGGTGCGATTTTATTTGTTCTTTCTTATTTATTTTATTTTATATTGATTTAAATTTTGTTGCTAGATAACCATAATTTTATTTATTTATATTATATTATACATATTATATTATCTTAGTCTGTAAGGACTTTTTTGCCTATAGACTGAAATAAACAAACAAATAGCATTGAAATTCTATAGAGCGAGTGCAATATGTTAACCACCTAAATGTGATAAATACCAAATTTAAATTTCGCGCAATTAGTTTGCAAGATCTTGAACTTATATGTAAAGATATAAAAAATAAACCTGATTTCAATAATCTCTTCAAAAATAATAATGGACAACTGGAGTGTCGTGGGCAGAATAATATTGAACATTGTAAACAAATCCCTTGAAATGGGTGAATTCCCGGAAAGCTGGAAAATATCGTCAATAACTCCAATAGAAAAAGTTGCAAAAACAACAAAATGTGAAGAATTTAGACCAATAAATACGCTAAACACGTTCGAGAAAATAATTGAAAAATTCGTGAAACAACAACTGCAAAATTATTTTGAGCAAAACAATATATTTTCAAAATACCAATCAGGTTTTAGAAAAAAATTCTCTTGTGAGACAACAGTGAACTATGTTATTAATAGATGGAAATATGTTGAAAAAGGCAAAAAAAATTATGGCAGTGTTCTTAGATTTTAAAAGAGCATTCGAAACATTAGACAGAGATATTTTACTTCAAAAACTTTACTTGTATGGAATACAAGGAACAGAATTAAAATGGTTTAAATCGTATTTATCAGGCAGAAAGCAAATTGTGAAATTTAATAATGTTAAATCTAAATGTATAACCAATGAATATGGTGTTCCACAAGGCTCCATTTTAGGACCACTACTTTTTATTATATATATAAATGAAATGCCAAGTGTGTTACAAAAATGTGAAATAATTTTATATGCGGATGATACACTGATTTATACAGAAGGACACACAGATGAACAGTGCCATGACAACATGATAAATGATATAAATAGTGTGAATAAATGGCTAAAGATGAATAAATTAAAATTAAACGAAACTAAAACAAAACTAATGCAAATTAATATGAACAGTGAATTAGCTATCGAAATAACGGCCAAAGAATAGAAAAAGTAGATAAAATTAAATATTTTGGTTTTATAATAGACAAAAAATTAAAATTCAATGAACATGTAGAATACATATGCAAAAAAATTGGTAAAAAATAGGTTTCTTTAGAAGAATACGTAACAAGATTTCCACAATAACTGCTATTAATATATATAACGTAATAATAAAACCACATTTTGAATTTGGCTCAACAGTCCTATATACTTGCTGCACGGTAACACAAATCGAAAGGCTCCAGAAACTACAAAACAAAGCTATGCGATCAATATTAAGATGTAACATTTATACACCAATAGAGTTTATGTTGAACACTTTGAAATGGCTAAACATAAAACAAAGAATCGAAATGAATACTCTTTATTTTATTCAAAATTTGAATATCGGAAACGCACCAGAATACTTAATAGATCAACTATACTATGTTGGAGAAGTACAACCCTACCAACTAAGAAATGCTAATAACTTCAGGCTTCCACGAATAACAACAGCTGCAATGCAACGGTCTCTTTCCTTTAAAGGACTAAACTTTTACAATATGCTTCCTAATAATATTAAAACCGAAATAAATATCTAAGTACATATGTCTTTACAAGAAAAATTGTAAATTTTATAAGATATAATATAAATTAAGTGCTTTTTATTTATTGTTCTTTCATTAAAAAAAATAAAATAATGTACCCCATGTAAAAATTGTTATATTGTAATTGTTACTAAAGAAATATTTTAAATACTACTAAATAAATACTACTACTACTTCAGTTTTATATGAAAACTTTAGAAGCGAATAACTCGAAAAGGTTTAAATGTACTTTAGTGATGTAGGTCCAAACAAAATAAAAATTAGCCTGTGATAGAAAATCGAAAAATAAAAGAAAAAATCAAATAAAAAAGTTCGCGGCAACCCATATTTTCCGAGTTATTGGCCTCTGAATTTTTCATATACTTATATGTATGTGCGATTTCCCATTGTATTTTTCAACGTATAAGGCCAATGTTGGTTTCGTTTGAAAAATTTCGACTAGATTTTAATGGATTTGTTAAAATACAAAAATTTCAGTGAAATTTTAAAAAATATATTGCTTTTTTATTTATTTATTTATTTATTTATTTAATTCAGATAAGTAATACAAGAGGCCTTTTGGCCTATAAAAAATATTACCAGTATAACAAATTTTAATTCTATGTAACAAGTGAGATTATTTACATGTTAAATAAAAGAATGTATGTTCATAAGTGTTTAAAATTAATAGTAAAAAAATTGAGATCAATTTTATATTAAGTTAATACATTGCAATCACAAGCCAAATAAGGTTTGAACATATAATAAACCAAAGGTCCAAAGACAATCGTGACACGTCAATCATAGTAGAATGTAAAGGAGAAGTTTTAATTGGTTTGAAAAAGCTTATATATCTTACTCTTAAAGGAGGTTAAGGGCATAGCAAAGAACGTAGGCCAATTTCCAAGCTATTCCAAGTGCGTGCTACACGAACTAAAAACGATCTTTCATAAACAGCATAATATATACGAGAAATCAGTATTTGAGGATTTCTGGTAGATCTGGAAAAAGTTAACATGTTCGCAATTTTAACAGGTTTTTGAGTTTTTACAATTTTATAGAGATAAATAAGTAGCCTGAACTTAAGATAATCCTCAAACGAAAGATTCAAGTAGTCCTTTAAGTGATTCGAAACATGCGCTCTAAGCCTAAGACCATAGACGAAACGTATAACTTTATGAATAACTGACTTTATATTCTGTCTATTTCGTGAGTTACAGCCAGAACAGACTTCAATACAGTAGTTAATCTGCGACATTAGCAGCGAATGACCAAGAGATTTCCTAATATGAAGAGGTAAGTATGTATTTAAATGATATAGTCTACGGAGAGAAAAACTAATCCTTGAGCAGATATTATTAATATGTGATTCAAAAGTAAGCTGATCGTCAATGATCACTCCTAGGCATCTTATTTTTTGCACTATCTCAATAACAGTATCGGATATTTTTAAATGAAAAACAACATTTTCATTCTTTTATTGTAGTTATATTAAAATATAATAAATTAGTGTGATTTGCTGTCACTCTTTTTCAGCGAACAATCTGCTGTCATAAATGTTATGTTTTCTATATCATTGTTTGGGTGTAAATCATTAAGCCCGACCAAAGGCCGTCTCTGCAGACAATCTATTCTATATACCACCGTGTCGGGAAATACCATGGTGGAGAAAATCATTAAGCAGAACATTAATTCTACATATATACCGTCGCTTCAGGAAATACCATGTTGGAGAAAATCATTAAGCCCGGCCAATGGCCGGCTATGCAGAAACACATAGTGTATAACCACTGTTTTATATAAAATCTTCACATAACTCTTTAAATAAGGATCGCCACAATTTTTTTGTTTAATATTTTCTTCTTATTTTTAATTTTTTACAATATTGTTTTTGGTTTTGACCGAATTGATTTAGAAATGTATTAGTTATTGCTTTTTATATGAAAACTTCAAAGGCCCATAAATCGGAAAATATGGGTTGCCACCAACTTTTTTATTTTATTTTTCTTCTTATTTTTCAATTTTCTATCACATAGGCTGATTTTTATTTTGTTTGGAGCAACTTCACTAAAGAACATTTGTTCCCTCGAAAACTACGAGTTTCCGGGAAAGTTACCTCATTAAATTTTAAACTTATTTTTCGATTTTGTATCGCCCTATGTATTTTTTTTTCATTCGGAGCTGCGTCGCTTAACTAGATTTGTTCCTTTTTTTTATTTAGAGACTCGTTCGTAAATTACAATTTGTTCATTTTTGTACTATTACTTCAGAAGAATATAACTCCAAACAAAAACCCGCCAATAATTTTTTTCTTTGAACCTCTATCAGAAGGTATACATAACTTTCTTGAGCAACGAAGCTAAATTAGATTTGTTCCGTTTTAAGACAAATATTTAAACATGTTGGTGAATAATTACTGCAAATTGTTAGACGTACCCTTTGACATAAGTATATGTATGTAGTGTTAGAATTTACTGGTATAAACGTTTATTACTGCATATAACACTTCTTAATGATTTTTGTTGCAAATAACATTTATTGAATACACATTTAATTTAGCATCATACTAATTCGGGTTTCTTCCTCCTTATTAGTAAACAATGATCAAATTATATGTTTAGATATGCATAATTTTCTAGACTTAATGAGCATTCACAGACGAGAACAATACACATAGCAGCTACAAAAAATTTATCAGAGGTGTCTTTTTAAGAAAAAATTGGCAGCTTTTAGAGTATATTGAAGGTGGCATCATTTCTATACAATTACAAAAACAACTGAAACAATTGTTTTTTTTTTAAATACACCCAATTCTCTTTTTACACGATAGATACGTTCCCAATAAATTCGTGTAAAAAAAGATACTAGCCAAAGATGAAAATAGTAGATTGGTTCCAGACCTAAAAAATAACGTAAAAGTATAATAAATTAATAATAATTAATATTACATAAATAATATTACAGGTGATTTATGTGACATTGTGACCGGGCTACCAATATACAATAGTTAAGAAATAGTTATAATTAAACACAATTCTGATTTTCAATTATAATTAATAATGCAGCGATTTGGAAATTATTTAAAACTTACCTGTTATTGAGTTGATAAATTTGTACGAGCACTAACTTTACAGCAATTAAACGTCTTTTCTTTTCTATTCTCAAAACCATACTAATTTGCGTACATAATACATTGCATTTTTACTTTATGTTTAATTCGGGGAATCCCACTCAAAGACAAAATACATACGCATAAATATAATCGACATAAACGGGATGCCATACCGTTAAATTAATTGAAATGTGTAATTTGTGAGCAGTGAGAATAAAAAAAAATCATAGAACATAAAAAATAAAAATTTATAAAAAGAATTTGTAGAATATTTAAAATCGTGTTAAAACAAAACAATTCGTGTAAAAAGAGAAAAATGTTAACTTTTTAACTCGTGTTAAATGAAAATTCGTGTAAAAATAATTCGTGTAAAAAGAGAATTAGGTGTATTGTAGAACTGTAACCACCAGCTATTTCGCAGCTCAGACTTTGGATTTAATTAATATTATCCGTGTAAACATCAAAAATACCTGCAACAGTCTTCTGTTCTCAATTATTATACACAAAGAGAATTTCATAATATTTTCATTCTACAAAGTGTTAATACTTTGTATTACCATGTACTCTCACCTTTAGTAGCACAAAACTAATGGCTCCGTTAGTGAAATCGTATCGTCTTCAGCTATAGCTATGTATAGACGATTGGCAGATCTTACAATATTGTCAGAAAAATGTTCAGAAAATGTCTGACAACCGTCTGAACTTACAATTTTTGTCTTGCAACGTTGCAAGAAAAATCATTGTCAGTACATTGTAAAACAATAATATTGTCAGACATCTGACAATCGTGAGAACACTCTACTTTGCCATAGTCAGACATTGTAAGCTCTTTTTTATTGGCAGATGTGTTTAAATTAATGCATCTGACAATGGCACCATTGTCAGATAATTTTTCTATTGGCAATGCTGTCCATAAATACTATTGGATTTGACAGTTCTGACAAAGTTTAACAACACATCTGGCAATTTTTCCACACAACAATCTGTCATCCGTGTAAACTGACAATTTTTGTTGGCAGATAAATTTATTGTCTGACAATTGTCTTACAATGAAATTGTAAGGTTTTCTTACAATCGTCTGAACTGACAATTTACCTTTTGGTAACAATTTTTCATTGGCAGTACATTGTCAGCATATTGACATATCTTACAAAATATTGTCAGAAAAATGTTCAGAAAATGTCTCACAACCGTCTAAACTTACAATTTTTGTCTTGCAACGTTGCAAGAAAAAGCATTGTCAGTTCATTGTAAGACAATAATATTGTCAGACATCTGACAATCGTGAGAACACTCTACTTTGCCATTATCAGATAATTGTCAGACATTGTAAGCTCTTGTTTTATTGGCAGATGTGTTTAAATTTATGCAATTAATGGCACCATTGTAAGATAATTTTTCTGTTGGCAATGCTGTCCATAAATACTATTGGATTTGACAGTTCTGACAAAGCTTAACAACGCATCTGGCAATTTTTCCATACAACAAGCTGACAACCGTGTAAACTGACAATTTTTGTTGGCAGATAAATTAATTGTCTGACAATGAAATTGTAAGGCTTTCTTACAATCATACATATGTAAGTACGTATGTATATAAATTTAATATACAGACAGTGTTATTCATAAAAACTTCTTATTGTAGAGATAATGTACACATTAGTTAATAATCAGTTTTTGTGTTATTACCCGGTAATAATAAACATTATTCACAAACGTTTAATAAAGCCAAATTAACTATTGTGTGATTTTTTCAGTTTTGTAATTCTGTGTTAGCAACATTGTTTCATTTCAATTGTCAAGTTATGATTAGTGTTGTGTACAATAACATACTCGATAAGCAAGTAGTCTCTAATGGTTTGAAAATGTGAAAATAATGTCAAATAAATTTGATTTAAACAAGTTGGAGTAATAGAGTATTGCTTATAATATTTCAAAAAATATTAAAATTTTTTAATATGTGTTGTATTGATATTGCTAGCAATGTGTTTTCATAAGTTATTACAAAAGTATTCAAATACCGAGTTCGTTGCAATTGATTACACACCACTAATTTGTTTGCTTTATTTATTTGAAAATGTTTTTAATCTTGTTGTGGTTGAAATGTGACAAATTATGCACAAAATCATGAAAAAAAGATGAAATAATATTAATATTTCAAAGAGCAGGTAGAATTTAAGTTATGTACGCATGTGAACAAATATGCATGTACATGCATATAAGTACATACAGTCACATTTGTGTACATGCATACGTAAATATACATATTATGTATGTATGTACCCGGTTGCGTTTTTTGAGCGACTTTGTCATATTGATATTTTCATCTATGATTCCTCCTTACAAACTAGGTCTCAAGGCCAAATTTGTATGAAAATATCGAAATGTCGATGAATGTACGCGACAACGACACAGCTACAGACAGTTTTGTAGACATTTTTATAGTAGATTCACCTTATAAAAGAAAGTTGAAAGTAATCAACATTGTCGATACTAAGCTGAAATCTGCTGGAATTAGTCTGCTACAAGTATTCGTTAATGGTTGAAGGAAAAAAAAAAAAACAATAAAGGATTATTATATTTGTTTGTCAACGCATTGATGGTGACGAATTACATAAAAATTCATATATGAATAACGTTGATATTGTCTGTTAGGACTCACTAATACGCGGACGCCTACTAAACAAAATCAATTTGGATCATCTATGATATTTTGGACAATTGCTTAAAAAATTCATGTATGACGCCAAAGAAAATTCAGCGTCTGTCATTGATGATTTAACATTGTCAGTACTTTTCACGATGAATCATCATGACATTCGCCACCGGGTATGTACATATTCACATACATTCATATTTATGTATTTCTTCTTGAATTTTCTTACTTTACGTACATACATACTTATGTATGTATGTAAACATTGCAGAAGGACTGGAAGAATCCGGAGAGTTGAAATACATATGTATGTACATTATCTGCAAAATAATTAATTTAATAAAAAATTATAGTTTTATGTATACATACTTATGTATATATTTTGTATAATACTAACGAATGTCGAAATTATATTTATTACAATCATTACTTTATTCGAATATTTTTTTTATTTTTCATACTTTTTGAAGTAAAAAGTAATTTTTTTACTTTAAAAAATGCAAAAGTCAACTTATTAAACGGCTAAAGTAGCGTGATGCCTACAATAAAATGTTCGAGTTTATTAGCGTGTAATAACCGCGTCATAGTACTATTAACCGTTTGTGAATACTACTTTAGCGCATTTTGCTTATTAGCCTCTAATAAAATGTTTGTGAATAACACTGAGAGTATATAAGCACACACTAAATTGTTTTATCACTTTATTTTCGAATTATATGCCATAAATACTTAATATTATTACATTTTATTAAAGCTTAAGCGTGCTTTCATGTAGCATTTCCAACTAAAACCTGAACTTTTTTTTGCTTTTCGTTTTGTTTACTTTCATAACAAACATACTAATGTTGTCTCTTTTTCACGATCCCGTGTTATGACAAATAAAATATGATCCAAATCCATTTTTTTTTTGTCATCTCTGGTTATCTGTGCTTTAAATAATCTGCAAAAATGGTAATTTCTTCGGTCTTGTCAAAAGTTGGTTACATTTTTGGCCGCATCATGAATATTTTTGTTTACGCTATGCTTTTTGTTGCTGCATAACTACTAAATACATACAAACCACAGCTATTTTTGACAATATTGGCTAATTTTTACACAAAAAAAAATGCTTCATTATTTTAAGTTGTTTTATTTTATTGTCCATTTTTTTTATATCACAAAAACCACCAGAATAATAAAACTTTAATTGATATTTTTTACTTTCACTAGTATGAAATGATTGTTTTCAATTTAATAAACACTGCTGTAATATTTGGTACTTTTCAAGATGAATTTCTAACAAAAAACCCAAATATTACATTTATGTCCAACAATGTGCATTTAGTCCTTAAGTTCGTATAAGTACATTATAGCCACCTAAAAGTCTCTGCGAATTTGCTTAAGCATTTGACAGACTTTTCGTTCAATTTTGACATTAGCATAAGCCAGCTTATGCATATTATGGTTGGGCCTTAAGTATCAAGGCCAAATTAGATACCCGAACACACCCAGAGTGTGAAATCGGCAGTAAATATCCAATACATTCCTAAATGAATTCCGTCCAAAACTGAAACAATGTTATATAAAATTAAAAAATAAGAAAAAAATATATAAAAAATTGGCGGCGATCCTTCTCTTCAGAGTTATGTGCATTTGAAGATTTTATATACATGTTTCTTCCCCCCACGATAGGTTTTTCTGCATAGCCGGCCATAAATGATTTTCTCCACAATGGTATTTCCTGACACCGCGGTAGAATACAATTTTTTAAAGTATCTCTTTAATCTTTTTTATTTTAACAAATCCATTAAAATCTACTAAAAATTGGTTTTATACGTTGAGAAATGGAAATCGTACATGCATATCATAACTTCCGAGGTCAATAATTCGAAATCTATGCGTTTCCGAGTAAGTTACCATATTAAATTTTCGTGTTATTGTACGATTTTTGTCGCCCTATGTAATATTTTTGCATTTGCAGCTGCGTCGGTAAACTACATACTTGTGTAGATTTAAGCCTAGTTTTTTTTACCATGGTTAATAATAAGTGAAACAGAGTGGTTAGTGCAAACTCCAGTATGTGTGGTTAAAGTTAACACCTGCCAAGTGTAAATAGTAAATCGCATTACTAGATATAAAAAATTGGACTACCAATTTTTTTATGTCGCCGTAAAACACTCGGGCCGTTATCGTTTCTTTTAAATATACATATGTACATACATTTTGATACACATGATTTATTGAAAACTACATATTTACGATTAAAACGTTACTAATAACCACCTCTGCTTGGTGGAGGTGCACCCCTTAGCATTCCAGGAGGTGGTCCTCGCATTGGCGGTGGAGCACCCCTACCCATCGCTCCAGGCATAGGTGGCATACCACCTGGTATCATAGTTGGAGGTGGTCCCCCCATCATTGGAGCTCGTGGTAATCCTCTTCCAATAGGAGCCATATGTTGTTGTGCAGGCCCACCAACACCTCGCACTGGACCTTGTAAGCCAGCAGGGACCGATGATATATTAACAGGCACGCCCCTTCCAGATGCACGGCCCATTCCAGGACCTGACGCGGCACCTGGGATCGGAACACGCGGCAGACCTTCCTCTGGTGGAGGTGGCCCTTCAACAGTAAGTGAAACAATATTTTCCCCTCGTAACAACACGAACCCCAATACCCTCTTTTCCTCTCTCTCAGGAACTTTAGTATTTTTAGATCGAATTTTTCTAAATTCTTCGCAATCTCCTAGAATAAGGTTCATGTGTTTGTCGAAAGCTTTGAAGGTGCCTATAAATGTGCGAGAGTCTTGAAGAACAATACGCACCCTGTAATTGAGATGCTGAATCATTTTATTATTTTTTCCAATAGTCTAAAAATGAAAACAAGGAAATATTTAATATGTATCAAAGTGAGTTACATGATTTACTTACCATTTTGACTTTTTATTATTTATCTTTACTTCTCAAAAACTATTTGCAAGGATTGAAGCCAACAATATTTCACCGGCGACGGCGGCTGACAATAATATCGGCGGCGAATCAAAGTCAAATGAATTCGAAAAGTTATCGGCTTCAACGGATCAAGGCGAATTGCAACGGATGAAACAAGGCAAATTCGCCTTGGGCTTAAAAATAAGTCACCGGCGGCGGAAACTCGATGTTAAAAATGCAAACGGATGTCACAAGGCGAATTTATTATTATGAATTTGCTTTGGGATTTCTTATATCAAGGCGTATTGAATACTAGGTGGCCTTAAAATGGATTCACCCATTGTTTCCGAACAAAATTTTTGTCCGGACAAAATTTTTTGTTCTGAAACATTTTTGCAACACGATTCACTCATTTCGAACAAGTTGTCCGAAAAATCAAAGCTACCGTATGAAATACATGTGTTTTCTTAATTTTAAAAGGTGGTAGTAAAGTGACGGATGAATTAAATTTGGTGTTTTATTTGTCAAACGCACTTATTTTTTTATTATTTAAGAAGTAAATTACATGTTGAAAAAATTTAATAAAAGTCAGTTAGTTTTTTTTACTGGATATAAGTTACTATGTGCTTTTAATTTACATACTGCTAACATTTTAATGTGGCAGCTCATTTAAACTTTGGCTGAAAAAATAATATAGCTGGCAGCTCATTTCAACTTTGTCCGGACCAAGGTATATTAAATAAGGTAGTCTTGTCCCTAAAACAAATACAACATCACAAAAACAACAGGTATTTTGTCAGTGTAAAAACTTGGCTGTTGTCAAAATGTGATGTGTATACAAAACAAAAATTAAATTAAAAAAAACGATTGCATAAAATAAAAATATAAGTTAAATTTTTTTACAATACAGAAAACAAAAAGGTGTTGATAGATGTATGTATAAAATCAGGATGTGACTAGGAAACAATTTCCTCCCTTTGCAAATGCATTTGTTTAAGGCTGGAGTTATGATAATTAAACTGCATCGAAAAGTGGAATTAGGTCATAAGAGAATACTGCCCATATATACGTAAAAATGCCCCACCTGGATAACAATCTTGTCGCGATGTGGTGGCTTAAGTACTGGCTGTGGTGTCTGCCTTTTGCTCGGAAACTATGGGTTAATGCTAAGCTTCCCTACAGTACCTCCGAGCCAAAGACACGAAGCTATAAAGGCCGGTATACTAAAGGTTATCCAACCCCCAAACCGAGGTGTTACGCGACCCGTGCCTATCGGATTTTTGCAGTCGGGGGCAAGAGACTGTATTTTAACGGAGCCTTGCTGATACCTGGGCACCTCAGCAAGTAATGACGCCCTTACGACGTTACAGGGGGCTATGACGTGGTGGACTTACTGACCCCCACACTCGTGGGAACCTTATGACCAACAAACAAAAAACAACATAAAACAACAACAACAAAAAACCAACAACAACAACTAACGACAAGGCACAACAACAGGACTCAAATGACGGGACTTTGACGACGGCGAGCGGGGTGGCTACACCAGACCCTGTCAGCCAACGAACAACTGGTGTGGTGAGTAGCCAGGGTGGCACACCCAACCTGACTACTCACCAAAAGGCATCACAGCCAACAGGCGGATGCCAAAAAACCCGCGGTGAGGTACTTGTGGATTTCGGGCCCAGTACCTCCAAAGCCGCCAAAGCCCTTGCCGCCAAGGCGGCAAAACCTACCTTTTTAGGGACCAGTTCCGTCAAGGCAAAGCCGGACGAACCGGGAACCCTCAATGTGCAAATTGCAGGCAAAAACACCGAGAGGAAAACCTCCGGCCCCAATACCCTGCCACCCCCTGCCAATCCCGGCAACAAAACAGGTCCTGGGCACATTACGCACTCAAAAATGGCTGCAACAACAAGGCGTTCCGCCTTGCGTTTTATTTCGACCTTAGGGTCTTTACCTGCTGATCAGCTCACAAATGAGCAGACAGCTTCCTTAACATGGGCAAAAGCCCATATGGCTGCACTGCGCAGCAATCCTCCCCCTGCTACAGGGCCTAAACGGCAACGTTCAGAGGAGGAGAACGCGTCAGCCAACCCCTCGGGGACTAAACGTCCGAAACACGCCTCAGTCGGTAGTGGCTCCTATAGTGAGGTAGCCAAAGGCCACCTCGTAAGAGCCATCATAGACAGGGGTGTAGGTGACGGTGCCATGTCACACGATAAGTGGGACATGGTAAACAAGAAACTGGTAAGGGTTTTCTGGAAAGTCTACCAAGACAATCCGGGACCCCCCCCAGTGCAGTGATTTTGGCTGGCACCAAAATCATATTAAGTTGATGGCCTGTGCAGACGAGCGCTCAGCGACGTTGCTAAAGCAGGCCATTGATCGTATTGGTGAAGTATGGCAGGGCGCTAGGCTGCATGCGGTTCCTATGGAGTAGATTCCCAGATTACCTAGGGCCTTTACCATCATACCAGATGAACCATCGGCACCGGAGGAAATCCTTAAGATCCTTCGATGCTGTAACCCCGACCTACCAACCAGCGACTGGAAGGTAGCAAAGGTGTCAGCAGCCGAAGGGTGTAAAAGGAAAGTGATTCTGATCCTGAATCAGGAGTCGCTGGCGCTAGTTCGGAAGAGGCAGAACAAGTTGTTCTACTGCTTCAGCACAATTTTGTTGCGCGTCTACCGGACTGACGCCAGACGGAATCGCGACCCGGGCCATGAAGGCGTACCGTCAAAAGACGGCATGCTAAGTGTTGTTGCCGCGAACTCAACTGACAGAGAAGATGCTCAATCAACCTCCTCGTTGGTTGACGGCTTCTCTGAACGGTTGAACGTCGCGGATGATGACGAAGACGATCTGCTGGCCTCTGATGAGGACCAGGAGGACGTCGACGTCACAATAATAGAAAAAAAGGACAATGGTGAAGGTGACTCAAGTCAACCTACACCACTCTAAAGCAGCATCAGCTGCAATGCTTCTCCGGTAGAGAGGAAGGAGGAGCTGGTAATGGTCCAGGAACCCTGGATCCATAAAGGACGGGTTTGTGGACTAAACCTCAGGGGCTACAAGCTCTTGGTGGCCAATGGTGCAGGTAACATCAGATCTTGCATATTGGCTAAAAACTCTTTACGCATCTTCATTTTATCTGATTACAGTGATGAGGATACTGTGACTGCAGCTATGGAGACTGAAACCGGCAACATTTGGGTCGTCTCCAGCTACATGGCTCACGACCACGGAGAGCGTCCACCAAACAACTTGGTACGTGGGGTTGTGGCTAAAGCAGAAAGCACAAGAACCCCTATCATAATCTGTGCTGATGCGAACTCACACCACATCACATGGGGCAGTAATGACACCAACGCACGAGGTGAGTCTCTCTTCGATTTTATTATCAATAATAATCTCGAAATAGTAAATAGGGGTTCAGAACCAACTTTTATCGTCTCAAACCGGAGTGAGGTTTTAGATATTACACTGATTAGTGCACACCACAACAGTTTAATTAGCGACTGGAAGGTTTCGGACGACTGTTCCTTCTCTGACCATCGTTATATTGATTTCTCCATAGGGTTTCGTGAAAATAGACCGAATCCTCTGATAAACAGAAGGAAAACTAACTGGGAGTTGCAGAATAATCTCCTCCGCAGCACTCTTAGCTCCGTCCCCATTATTAACAACACGACGGATATCGATACGGCAATAGATCTCTTCAACGAATCTTTCTGCTATGCAACAAATCTGTCTTGCAAAACCACGATACGCAAAGGCAAAAGCAAACCACCATGGTGGTGCCCTGATATCGCTCACTCGCGAAGCGAGTGCCGCAGACTCTTTAACGACGCTAAGCGAACAGGTGACTGGTCGCGATACAAGTCCTCACTTAACAGGTTCAAAAACCTTGTTAGAAACGCAAAAAGGAAGTCTTGGAGGAATTTCTGCAGTGGTGTAGAAAGCTCCTCCGAAACCAACCGATTGCGTAAGATAATAGCTACCTCACCGGTGGTACCCAGCTACATACAAAAACCATGTGGAAGCTGGACTCTAAGTAGCCAAGAAACGCTCAGCGTACTACTTGATACTCACTTTCCCGGCAACGCCCCGGTTCCGACAATAGGGACCGATGCAGGCGATATAAATACTTCGCCTGATTCAGTTATTATACCGCTGGACAATGACAGAATCAAATGGGCGATCAATACTTTCGATCCATTCAAATCTCCTGGACCAGATGGTATCATTCCAGCGGATCTACAGAGAAATATGGATCTAGTCGTGCCCTGGCTCTCTGAAATTTTTAAAGAGTGTCTGAGAAGGGCATACATTCCGGCTTGCTGGAATCTGTGCAAGGTCGTCTTCATCCCCAAGGGGTGCAAGACGTCTCACACTAAACCTAAAGACTTCAGGCCTATCAGTCTGACGTCTTTTCTGCTCAAAACACTGGAAAGAGCTATAGATATACATCTCAGAATGTCCATACCGAAGGAACTTCTATCCCCCTCACAGCACGCCTACACAAAGGGCAAGTCTGTGGAAACTGCTCTCCACTCCCTGGTCAGCCACATAGAGAAATCTCTCGAATACAGGGAATTCACTATGGTGGCTTTCCTGGACATAGAGGGCGCCTTTAATTTTGTCAAACCGGACTCAATCACCAACAGCATGGTAGAGATGGGAATCGATATCAATATCTGCAGGTTTGTAAAAAATCTGCTAACTAAAAGGGTCATAAGCGCATCGTTTGGATCTGCCACTGAATACAGGGCAGTGAATCGAGGCACTAGAGCGGAAGCTGGTTAAAACCGTAGCTTACGCTGACGACGTGGCAATAGCTATCTCTGGCAAATGCCTGAGCACAATATCTCAGTGTATGGAGTCTGCTCTGACGATCCTCAGCAAATGGAGTGTCAGCTGTGGGCTCGGCGTCAATCCGGCGAAAACCGAATTGGTGCTATTCACCAGGATGCACAAAATCGAAGACTTTGCGCCCCCTAAATTAAACGGGACCACACTAAAAATCTCGGATAACGCTAAGTACCTGGGCGTAATCCTAGACAGTAAACTATCTTGGAACCTAAACACCCAGTATAGAGCAAATAAGGCCCTCGTGGCTATTTACACCTGTAAAAGAGCGATTGGTCGCAACTGGGGCATCGAACCCCGAGGGACCAGTTGGATCTTTGAGACGATAATTAAGCCCATAATGTTTTATGGGGTTATAGTCTGGTGGGAAGCGACAGAGAAAGACTCCCACCGACGAACTATAGAAAAAATTTTTAGGCTAGCGGCGATCCTGATAACGGGAGCGCTCAGGTCTACTCCAACGAAAGCACTGTTCGCTATGCTGAACTGGCTTCCGGTGGACGTTCTGGCCAAACAGCTAGCTCTGTTCGCGGCGATCAGATTGAACGCTATATGCTCATGGACGAGAACCGATCTTGGTCACTCCAAGATTCTCAGGCAGCACCAAGCGCTCCATGACTTTACTGACTACTGCCCACCGGAACCTTATTTCGGCGGGCTATTTAAATCTATTGTTCCCAATAGGGAAAACCACTCCTCACCCCCTGCCACCGATGGAGCCACCAGAGTATTCACTGATGGCTCCAAAAGAGGCGTAAACACCGGGGGCGGTTTCTACGTGGAAAACTTCAATGTGAAGGTTCCATTCAGACTTCGGGATGGCTGTAGCGTCCTACAAGCTGAAGTCTCGGTCGCTATCAATGGTGTATACACTACATCTACGGTGGTGAATGAATGCCGGAAATCTCTAAACGAGATAGCGAGACATTCAAGAGTAACACTAGTTTGGACTCCAGGGCACTCAGAGTGCGCTGGAAACGATATTGCGGACGAAATTGCCAAAAGGGGCGCATCATTGAGCAACTCGATGATATGCCACTTCGTTGGCATTCCTCTATCTTACTGCAAGCGATTGATCCAGCAGGAATCATACAATCTTGCTCAAGAAAGGTGGGAACAAGAGCATACCTGTCAAATCTCCAGGTCCACTTGGCCCCGCTACAGCCTGCACAGAACTCGTGATCTGCTCAGGCTTGGTGAATGTCATACAAGACGATTAATAACAGTGCTAACAGGGCACTGGTGCTTCGGGACTCATGCCAGAAGGATGGGCCTAAGTTACAATGACTACTGCAGAAGTTGTAACGATGAGGAGGAGGAAGAAACAGTTCTTCATCTTCTATGTCAGTGCCCCGCCCTTGATAGCGTTAGGGCGAGTACTTTGGGCTTCAATACTCTGCCAGACCTTGACAGTCTGGCGAAAATAAGGCTTATCAGCCTATCCTCCTTTTTATAACAATCAGGATGGTTTGATTCGGCGACAGGACAATCACAGGAAATTGAATAATCAATCGACTGTGCCCTGTCCGCTGCAGGGTATCACAAAGGGACCGAATTAACGGACCCAAGTGCGTCTCGTCTTGGACGTGACGGCCCTCGAAACCTAACCTAACCTAACCTACGTAAAAATGACCAGTAGTAGAGGCATTGGAGAAGGATGTTGCTTCATTATAGGATATTTTTACAGGAAAGGTAATAAAACAAAAATAGATATACTATGTATGTATGTATGTATCGAAAAATTCCTAGTAAAATTTAAAGAAAGTCTATGTATCCTCCTTTCCAGGATATTTTGCAACAACACAATATTGAATGTATTGTAAATGCTGTTGTTATAGCAACGGAAAAGGTTAAAGATGCAAATGCACAATTCACGATTAAACTTTACCTTTTTTCCAGCATGTATAATGCTTGATGGCAAAAAGTGAGAGCTACAAAAAGAGAAGTTGGTGTGAAATTCCTGAAACAAATTTCGCTTCATATACTTCTCAGGCGCTTTCCTTTGGGTACTTGGAACAACTTTCCTTCCCCCTTTGCAATTTTTTTTTACAGGCATTGTAATCTATATTTTTAATTTTAATTAAATTTTAAAAATTTTTCACTCGTTTTTTTTTCAATTTCTTAAATTTTAATTAAATAAAAAAAAAATACAATATTTTTATAAAAACACAACAATGTTTTGACAACAAAAAATCAATCAGCTGATGTCAATTTTAGCTAATGCGACTACCTGATAATTAATATACCTTGGTCCGGACCATGGTGGAATAATCAGGTGTGCGCAAGAAGGAATATGGTTTTTTGTAGGGTTGTGTTTTGACCGTTAAAAAATGTAAAGTATGCTTTTCTTGTCAAAAGTTGTTTACATTTTTGGCCGCCATCATGAATATTTTTGTTTACGTTATGCTTTTTGTTTTTGCATAACCAATAAATACATACAAAACAACTTTTTTTTTTGTATACAGCTTTGTTTTGACAATTTTTAATTAATTTTACAGAAACAAAATGCATGTCGTTTTTTATTGTTGTATTCTTACGCGCACCTTATTATTCCACCATGGTCCGGACAAAATTTAAAATTAAACCAATTAAACCAAAAAATGTTCCGAACAAATTTTGTTCTCTTCTTCTCTCTCTCTCTCTCAAAAAGAGAAACGGCAAACTTCATATAAAAAAATTTTGTCCGGACCATGGTAAAATTAATAAGGTGCGCTTATCAACGCAACAACAAAAAACGACATGCATTTTGTTTGTGTAAAAATTAGCCAATGTTGTTAAAAAAAGCTACGTGAGCCAAGTTAGCGTCGACAAATTAGCGTCTATTTTAGGAATAAAAAACGGGGAAAAAAATAAGGAGATTTTGGGGGGATTTTCCAAGTAAAGTAATAGAAATAGCGTCGATTTTGGGAATTAAAAGCGGGGAAGTATATACTTCATCCTAAAAGGGCTATTAGACATGCATACTTGTCTGCAGACATGTACGATGGCATACCTTTCATTTTGCTATTACACTATCGAACGCTGACGGCATACTTCAGTACAAATAAATGTTGTGTGTATGTTGGTGTGCGATAGACATCAGAAAATCAAAAATTTTTGAAAACCAACATACATGTCTGACGTACTCGACATACATGCTATTAGACAGTGAGATTTGGTATGCCATCGTACATGTCTGCAGACAAGTATGCGTGTCTAATAGCCCTTTTAGGACATTTTCTGGCCAATACAGGCTTTCGCACGCATACAGACCCATTAATTATGCTGATTTATCCTGTCCAATAGAGGCTTTCGCACGCATACAGACCCTATACATTTTATAATATAGACCATAAAAAACATTTTGAGCGAATCGTGCTAAAAATCAATCGGGCCGTTCCCGAGTAATCCCATCTTCTCCAAATTGGCCAAAAAAAAATCGTTGCTGATTTATCCTGTCCAATACAGGCTTTCGCACGCATACAGACCCAATACATTTTAAAATATAGATCTTAAAGTTCCTTATTGTTTGTTTGATGAGTATGTTTTCATAAAATTTCTGGAGTCTAATCACCACATTCGGCATCGAGTAAAATCTATAGTAATTTTTCATTTAACACAATAAAAATTACGATATATTTTACTCGACATTGGTAACGCTTCCACCAACAACACTATGCCTACTGCAACCACTTCTAATAATGCAGGTGATTTAATATAAAATCAACAATTAAAAAATATTTTTAACTTATGTTATGATTTTTATTTTCTTTTAATATTATTACGGCGTAAGAAGTATAACTTCTACAGAGTGTGATCTACACACACCGGTTTTTTTTTGTGTTTTTTTTAAAGTACCCCAAAAATTTAGCATTAAAAAAAAATAGTTCAAATTTAACTTAAAATCAGGAAAGGAGTTCGAGTTAACAAATTCTACAAAAATGTTTTCCGGAACATTTTACATAAATTTGCCAAACACACCATATACTTTAAACGTAAGCTTTACTCGATTTTCTCTGCCGATTTACAATACAATATTTGCATTTGGTGGGAACTTTACCTCCCCCTAAAATGAAACCCAGATGTAAACTTTCAAAACGCCGATACACGTGTCTTTTTTTTTTTGTCTCTTCTATCAAAATTTTTTGGTCGGATCTTGTAATTTTGGAAAAAATTTGATTTTGTTGTTCAGTGTTATTAGTCCATGGTTGCGCGCACCTTATATTATGAGTATGGTAATGCTCGTTTCTGTAATCGTAGTAGTTTAGGAGTGAGGGCTGATTGGACTACTGCACTCCGATCCTAGTGTTGGGGCTGCCAGCTACCTCTAGGCAGGTAAGCCGTAAAAGCGGCAGAAAGAATACAGCTGAGTTTCAGAGGTAAAAATGTATTCTAAATTACCACCTTATTACCTGCGATGCACCGGTGTTAGCATGCCATTCAGGTTACTCATACTGTACGCCTTCTCACTCTAGCTGTCGTCAGACGGTTGTCTGAACGTCATTACCGGGGGATACTTGGCCAAAGGACCGGAAGTAGTGAGCTGCTTGGGAAATCCAACGCCCTATGTTCACACTGAACTTTATTTAAGTATTTTTTTAGTAGTCAAAAATGTATTCCTATTGATATTTAAATAAATAAAGGACATATATACAAAAAAAAATTAATTAATGAATACTTCCTATCCAAATTTGCTATCAAAGGTAAAATAACAGAGATATTACTGATTTTAAGTTAAATTTGAACTATTTTTTTTAATGCTAAATTTTTGGGGTACTTTAAAAAAATTCTTAATAAATGCGAAATTAACCCTAAGCTCTCTTTTTTTGTATCTTATTTCTGACTTTCTAGTTGAATTTACTGTTTTGATGTGTTCAGGGACTTATAGTGAAATTTCACGGCGAATATTTTTGCAGAACATTTTAACCCCTTAAATGCCTGTTTTAATGGTGATTTTTTCTTTTTTTTAAAATAAGGACAAAAAAGACCCTTACGTTGACGAGTTAGAGGGTTAATATATTTTACAAAAATGTTCCTTGTAATATTTTACATAAATTTGCTAAACACACCATATACTTTAAACGTAAGCTTTACTCGATTTTCTCTGCCGATTTACAATACAATATTTGCATTTGGGGGGAACTTTACCTCCCCCTAAAATGAAACCCAGATGTAAACTTTCAAAACGCCGATACACGTGTCTTTTTTTTTGTCTCTTCTATCAAAATTTTTTGGTCGGACCTTGTAATTTTTTTTGTGTTGTACAGTGTAATCAGGTCTGCGCAAGAAAGAATATGGTTTTTTGTAGGGTTGTGTTTTGACCGTTAAATAATCTGAAAAAATATGGTAAGTCCCATGGTCTTGTCAAAAGTTGTTTACATTTTTTGCCGCCATCATGTATATTTTTGTTTACGCTATGCTTTTTGTTGCTGCATAACCACTACATACATACAAACCACAGCTATTTTTGACAATATCATGTTTTTTTTACACAAACAAAATGCATGTCGTTTTTTATTGTTGTATTGATAAGCGCACCTTATATTATTACACCATGCGCGCAACAAGGAATAAGTTTTTTGTAGGGTTGTGTTTTGACCGTTAAATAATCTGCAAAAAAATTGTAAGTCTCTTCGGTATTGTCAAAAGTTGTTTACATTTTTGGCCGCCATCATGAATATTGTTGTTTACGTTACGCTTTTTGTTTTTGCATAACCACTAAATACATACAAACCACATTTTTTTTGTTATGTATACGACTTTTTTTGACAATATTGGCTATTTTTACACAAACAAAATGCATGTCGTTTTTTATTGTTGTGTTGATAAGAGCACCTTATATTATTACACCATTACCATACTATTGTAACTACTTTTCACAGTTGGAAACAAATGCATAACTTATATAAATTTCTGTTTTTGCAGCACTGATATACAACGTATTAGTATAAGCATGGTGGAATAATAAGGTGCGCGTATCAACGCAAAAACAAAATCGACATGCATTTTGTTTGTGTAAAATTAATTCAACATTGTCAAAACAAAGCTGTATACAAAACAAAACAAAAGTTGTTTTGTATGTATTTATTGGTTATGCAAAAACAAAAAGCATAACGTAAACAATAATATTCATGATGGCGGCCAAAAATGTAAACAACTTTTGACAAGACCGAATTAACTTACCATATTTTTGCAGATTATTTAACGGTCAAAACACAACCCTACAAAAAACCATATTCCTTCTTGCGCAGACCTGATTATTAGACCATGAGTATAAGTACATGGTACATTCTTAACAGGTACACACATCCACGCAACTCCATGTTTCTCTGCCTTTTTATTCTGCTAGCTGCATTTAATCTGGTGACTTGTCAAAAAATCAACACACAAACATGTATGTTTTCAAAGGCTAGAACATCAACAGTTCATGCCAGATGTCAAAATATAGCACTCAAGCGTTCAAACAGACACACAAAGGCTGACTTCCAAAACGTCAATTGCTTTGTGTTTGAACAAAGCATCACATTTCATAACGCCGCAGTACAATAATTATACAATGTATACCATTTCAAAACGCCGCCACCAAGTATTTTTAACGCTGTAAGAAAGCAAACAAGGCATAGGTTTTATAGTTGTTGCATTGTTTCGGAACTTTGAATATGTATGTGATTTAAATACAGTAGCAATACTGTATACAAACTTTGTATACGAACGTTTTGGAAGTCAGCCAAACTGAAACCAGCTGACCAGCAAATCTGCTGATGCCTGTACCTGTTCTTATTGTACCATGTATAAGTATATATGTATATATGTATATTCCTGATGCCAAGTGGAGGGATTTTTCAGTTTTTGCAGGGATTTTTGTTCTAATTTGCACATGTAGGGAAAAAGGGAAAGATTTCTTATTTTTGTTAATTTGTAGGGATTTAAAAAAATTGATTTTTTCTTTTTAACAACTTAAACTTATATATTTTCCAGTTGTAAACTTAAAAATAAAAAAATATACTTATATACTTTTCTTTAGTCTATGTTCACACACGACGATTTTAGTTGGGCAATTCTTGAGTTTATAGATGTTTTTTTCAGTTTGCGGTGAGGGGAATAAAAAGGGAAAAATAATCGCCGGTACCCGGCTATTTCAAGCAATTCTCTCATTGTTTTTTTTTTTTTTATTTGAATATTTGACATTCCTTTTCATTCGGTGTTTCGCTTCTTTGTGTGTACATCATTTATAATTTCAATTAAACGCAAAAATTACCCATTTTAAATATGTAAAAATAAAATAATTATTATAGAGTAAAAATTTTTAGTAAAAGCTTACTATATTTTGTATATTTTATTGAAATTCTTTATTTTATGAAAGCACAAATATCAAATTGTAAGAAAATAAAAACTAAACAAAACAGAAGAATTGCCCAATTATAATCGTCGTGTGTGAACATAAAAGCAAGTTCAAAAGAGAATTCTGAAAAAGTTGGGCAATTAAGATCGTCGTGTGTGACCCTATAGACAATACTTCTATAATTTGCAGTAAGTAAATATGTGGCATCTTTAATAACAATGACTTGTTCATGGAAGGTAGTCTCGTCCCTAAAGGTGCCCACACACGATTGATTTGTGCGTTTGATTTGTTCGTGTACGACGTCTTGTTACAAGTTAATGGGGCTGTGCGCGCACAAATCATAAGAAATTGAAAATTTTCAATTTCTTGTGATTTGTTGCATTGTTAGTGAACTTGTGCGCGAACATTTTAAAATTTTTCATTTTAGTGCACAACGAAACGTAATAGAGACAACATGTGTGCATGTATGTATGTACTTATGTACTGCGGAGATGAGTAGCAAGCAAAAAATTTTTAGTTTCTTCTGCATTTTTTATTTACTATTGTTTGTGGTCGAGTTGAATATTTTTAAAGATGCTTATTAAGGATTTTTAATTTATTATGTACATACATACATATGTATGTATTAAGATTTCAAAAGAAGAAAATGTCATTTGGCAAAACAAAATTTAAAAATATAAAGGGAGAAATGAAGAACAAAATAATTCGATCAAATTTTTTCTTATATTACATATGTACATATTTACATTTATTTATTTATTATACGATGACATATTTATGTATATACTCGCATGTATGAATGTATGAAAATACATACATGTTTTTTAACAATATTAGTTTGTTTCTATGTAGGTACATACATATGTATGTATGCATATATAATTTGGTTTTGCCCATACAAATACATACATATGTATGTATGTAAGTATATAATAAAAAGAGAAACTGCATCATCCGCTTCACAATTCATGTTTTCTTCTTGACGTATAAGGATATTGTGATTTGTTCGTCGTTTGTGGAGAAATGGTACGCGAACAAATCACACGCACAAATCACTCGTGTGTGGGCAGCTTAAAACAAATAACACGTCACAAAAACAACAGGCATTTTTTAGTGTAAAATGTTTTATGTGTGTCAAAGGCAAAGAAACATGCCGAGCGCTTCGAAGCCGTACATCTTTGCCGCTTTTGTGAATTCGACCGCTGCCAAGCACATCGGTTTTTTACTGCTTTTACAGGTATTTCGGCTCTTAAAAATGCATTGTTAGGTTTAAGTTTCTTAATGTAATATTAGTCATTTCTTTACAGCAATTTTTTTATTTAATATATAAAATTTCCAAATAAAATTTTATACTTCACCAGCGGGTTGAAATAAATTGTTTTGCTTAGACGCCGCTACAAATTTGTAATCAGCTTGTTGGTCTGCTACATACAATTTGACATTTGTAAAACAAAAATTTTTTTCTACAGCAGGCAGGAAGACTTTACCTGTTTGTATTATACCATGGACTTGCTTGATATTGTTAAGTTTACATGTTTTGTGCAATTTGTGCTTTTTTATACATACATCCGTTCGCCAGTTTTGCAATTCTTTTCGGTTTTATAAGCAATAAATACATAGCTGCTATTTGACATTTATTCGGGCAAATACTCAAAAATTTATGGTTTTAAATTTTTTTATTTATGTGTTGCTAAATATGTACATATATTGCTAACCCGCAACAAATAAATAAAAATATTTAATATATATGTAAGTTAGTTTTTTATGTTGTTTTTAAAATTATTGTTACGAAATTTTTATGTTATTCTTATGTAATTTTAATCGTTTTTATATAATAATGTAGGGAAAAAAATTGGATGTAAGGGAAAAACGGGAATTTTTTACATAAGCGATGAGATTTTTGCAAAAATCTGCTGGCATCACTGACATATATGTAATTATATATACATATATGTAAATATTATACGAGTTAATATTGTAATTTTGATACTTGAATCAATGTTAAGAAAAAATCGGAAGCAAAATAACGATAGTGGTCAAATTTAAATGATAAATCTTGTTTTGGTTCGTTTTGCAAGAGAGGGATACTGCAGACCGAGACAAACAAGCCTTGTAAAAAATTAAAATCTATTGGTGAGTTCACTTTGCTTTAAAAAAAGAATATAAGTATGTTCGTATTTACATACATACATATGTACATATGCATTTGAATAGTTACTGCTTTCATTACTATAAACTTGGGAATAATATATTGCATACCCCAGAAATATTTTATAAATACACATACATACATGCATATGTAATTATTACTTAGTGCCAAACAAATATTGAGTTGAGTTTTATATTTTCGATTAATTTCTACCTAAATACAAGTGGTGAAGTATATCAATTTTACAACAAAAGAATTTGGATGAAATCTAGTTTAGTGACGCAGCTCCAAATGAAAAAAAATTACATGGGGCGATCGAAAATCGAAAAGTAAGACGAAAATTTCATGTGGTAACTTTCTCGGAAACGCATAGTTTTCGAGTTATTGGCTTCTGAAGTTTATATATATATATGTATGTGCGATTTACCTTTGCATTTCTCAACGTATAAGGACAATTTTGGTATCATTTGCATGCTTTTGACTAGATCTAAGTATATGAATTTGCAAATTTTCTATTTAAATTTTGAAATCTTTAGGTGTCAAAGAAGTTTTTTAGATTTTCTGCATAGCCGGCCTTTGGCGGGGATTAATGATTTTCTCCACCATGGTATATCCCGACACTGCGGTATATAGATTTTCTGGATAGCCGGCCTTCGGCCGGGCTTAATGCTTTTCTCCACCATGAAAAATCCCGACACGGCGGTATATATAATAATTTTTTTTGCATAGCCGGCCTTTGGCCGGGCTTAATGATTTTCTTCACCATGGTATTTCCCGACACGGCGGTTTATAGAATAGATTTTCTGCATAGCCTGCCTTCGGCCGGGCTTAATGATTTTCTCCACCATGGTGTTTCCCGACACGGCGGTATATAGAATATATTTTCTGCATAGCCGGCCTTCGGCCGGCCTTAGTTCTTCTTCCCAACTGGTATTTCCCGACACGGCGGTATAGAGAATAGATTTTCTGCATAGCTGGCCTTTGGCCGGGCTTAGTGATTTTCTCCACCATGGTATATCCCGACACGGCGGTATATAGAATAGATTTTCTCCATAGCCGACCTTCGGCCGGGCTTAATAATTTTCTCCACCATGGTATTTCCCGACACGGCGGTATATAGTAGTAGAATATATGTTCTACATAGCCGGCCTTTGGCCGGACCTAATGATTTTCTCCACCTTCTACACCAAAACAATGATATAGAAAATATAATATTTATGAACTCAGATTGTACGCTGGAGGAAGTGTTCGACAGATATCCACACTAATCTATTATTTTTTAATATAGGTTAGCATATTGCTGGAAATTATATTCCAGTCCACTTGGATCCAAAAACAATATTTTTTTTTAAATATCACTAAAATCTTCTGTATTTTAACAAATTCATATAGATCTAGTCAAAAGCTTTCAAATGATACCAAAATTGGCCTTATACGTTGAGAAATGCAAAGTAAATCGCACATATATATACAAACTTCAGAGGCCAATAACTCGAAAACTATGCGTTTCCTAGAAAGTTACCAAATAAAATTTTCGTCTTATTTTTCGATTTTCTATCGCCCTATGTAATTTTTTTCATTTGGATCTGCGTCACTAAACTATATTTGTTCCAAAATTTTTTACTTTATTATATATTACTTTTTATAATACATATTTGGGGTATTCACACTGTAGTCATAAGTCATATGTCATAAAATAATAGCACACCAAAATATGATAAGTGTGCTATGTCATAATTGTGCCAACTATAAACATTTAGCAACACTCCATTTTTAGTCGGATTATTGCGCATACGTTTGCATTTTGGCTTAAATGTAAATGTTTTTTAATTGTTAATAAAGAAAACAATAAATTTCCTGTAAAGTATCAATTAAAAAAAATTAAAATTATCAATTAAAATATAAAATTTTTTTTATATATACGAACTTGCTGAAATAAATTGGGGTATTCACACTGTGGTCATAAGTCATATGTCATAAAATAATAGCACACCAAAATATGACAAGTGTGAACACCCCGTCATAAATAAGTGTGCTATGTCATAATTGTGCCAGCTGATAAACATTTAACAACACTCCATTTTTAGTCGGATTATTGCGCATACGTTAGCATTTTGGCTTAAATGTAAATGTTTTTTTAATTGTTAATAAAGAAAACAATAAATTTCCTGTAAATTTTCTAAAATGTCCATTATCAATTAAAATTTAAAATTTTTTTTATCTATACGAAATAAATATAATCAAAAACATCTGTTGCCGGTAACATGAGCTGAACTATTTTTTTTGACGGCGGCAAGTGGAAAAACGTTCACAAGCTGCCAGGCAGATCAGTTACACAAACACATATTTTCATTCAAGGCGAATTAATTGGATTCAGTGGCGAATTCACGCAAATTTATACATTACCTACACTATCAAATTTTTTACATATTTTCTTGCGCCATTTTAATGTAAATTTTTATGCATGGAGAATTTTGACAGCGTAGGTAATGAATTCGCCGTTTACACAAACAAAATGCCTGTTGTTTGCTTTGTTGTTGAATTATTGTAATCGTAATGAATTTGTATGTATATGTGTACATATGTAAATTAATACCTACTTTCTTTCACCCATTTGTGTCACGTGTTGGCGGTCCAAAACTAAAAATAAATTCTCAACATTCACTCTGTTTCCTCGGTTAAACCCCTGACAAGATCAAGATGGTTTCCCATGACTTGTATTAAGGCATCTTTTATGATTTCCCCTGAAAAAAAAAATACTAATTTCAGTTTTAGTACACTTCTTTGCTTTTCGTTAAAATAAATTAAGACAATTTAAAAACGAATTTAAAGTGACATTTTCGAAATTTCCCACATAGCAAAGATTGTTTTTTTTTTTAATGAAACAAAAGGGAATTTGAAATTGATACAGTAAATCGACGCATGTTACCATATCACATGTTTTGTCAATTTCAAAAAGTTTGGTCGACGAAATCGATTTCGATCAACTGCCTGATACTATTATATTTTATTAAATAATTATATATATTTTTTCAACTCAAATATGTACGAAAAAAGTTTTTTTTTTTTTTTTTTTTTTTTTTATGTATGTATGTATATTATTTATTGAATCTTCAATAATAGATTGAAACATCAATAAGTTTTTCAAATCTTAAATCTAAAAATATTAAATATAAGTTTAGCCAATGCTAAACAAAATTTTTAGATACAACGGTTGATTTTTGTTGTTTTACATCTCTCGTGTACGGCTGATAGAAAGAGTGTCCCTCCTCCTAAGCCGGGTGTGGCCTCTATACTCTAGAATATTGCGCGCAAGTGGGTTTGGGTGCAACTCAAGTTTTTTAATGTATTTTTTCGCGTGTTTCGAAAATACTGTCTTTACCAACAGAACGTCTAGATCTTTATGAATTCTATAGTTTCTGACATACCAAGGGGCTGCAGTTATTGTACGTAGAATTTTATTTTGTCGCCTTTGAATTTTTTCTACATTCGATGCTGAGGCAGTGCCCCATAGCTGGATTCCATAGGACCATATTGGTTTCAGGATCGCGTTGTAAAGTAGAAGTTTACAGTCTAGGCTCAGTATAAGCCATAAGCCAATTAATTTGGGCTGTTTTTAATTTCATTTGCATCAACTTTGCGTCTATATGCGATTTCCATGTTAAACGGCGATCAAGGTGAACGCCTAGATATTTGACTACAGTATGTTGCGGAATAGTCTCGGTGTTGATTTGTATAGGCGGGCATGTTTCCCTTCGCAACGTAAAAGTGACGTGTACACATTTCTGCTCGTTAACTTTTATACGCCATTGTTTGAGCCATTTTTCCAATTTGGATATATACCCTTGTAAGTTGATGGAAGCTTCTACTGGATTTTCATGGACGCTTAAAAAAGCTGTATCATCAGCAAATGATGATGTATGAATGTTATTGCTTAACGGTAAGTCAGAGGCATAAATTAAATAAAGTAAGGGACCGAAGATGCTGCCTTGGGGAACTCCGGCTTCGATCGACTGCGGAGGGCTTAAAAAATTGCCTTCCCTAACTACAAATTTTCGTTCCTCTAGATAGCTTTTTAAAAGCTTGACGATGTTTGCGGGGAGATTGCGTGTTAATTTGTGGATAAGATCTTCGTGCCATACTTTATCGAAAGCTTGAGAAACATCTATAAAGAGCGCAGAGCAATATTTCTTTTTTTCAAAGGTTTCTCTAACTACGTTCACAAGTCTGTGAGTTTGTTCGTACATACATATGTACGTACATAAGTATGTATGTAGTAATAATTTTGTCAAGTTTATTTTGTTGTGGTTTCTGAAACATTTTTGTTTCTTTTAACTCTACTAGAAATTATTTTCCAGAGAAATTATGGTTTTTGTTTTGTTGTTTACACATATAAATGATGCTCATTGAGAAATGTGTTTGTGTGTGTATCATATTTCTTGTGGAAAGCACATTCAATAACAATATTAACAACTAAAAGCAGTTCTTGTTTTCATATAAATCATGTGCAAATAAACAGTGCAAAGACAATGCGACCGATTTCTATGGCTGTAGGGTAAAATACGTTTTTTGTTATTGTACTATTGCATTTATGTTGATTCGCACCGAACTATGTATGCACATTTGTTTTATTAAATATTTTATTTAAGAATTTTCAATTGTATATGTAGTTAGAATATCTATGTATGTACATATGTATATGCATAAATCAAAGAAAACGTGCGCTTACCTGAGTTCGAAAACCATAAAATTTATTATTTTGTTTACAAAACTATTATAAAATTTATTAAAATCTTTTTAATAAGTGATAACTAGCACAAGAAATGTAATTATTTTTGGTGATTGGTACATATTTAATAATTTTCTGGATTGAGCATATGTTTTATTGTTTCAAAATTTTAAGTTTTTCTGCGCTCGTTAATTTGTATTTGTATGTTTCCCACGAGGAATGCTTTCGTAAAAGTGTAAGAATTAATAAATTTAGCATCTCCATTCTGTGCTTATAGCATACGTTGTTTTCTTGAAACCAAAAGGAATATATTGTATTTTTGGTGCAATTTACACATTGCTCAACAATAGTTTTTTATGTTTTTTATTTCTTTGGATTCATAAAAAATTTTTTCGAAAACTTTTATATGAATCTTACATACTGCAAAAAATAAGTCTGATGGAGCACACAAACTTCCAAAATCTGAATTTTTATCATAATTTTTTGCATGTACAAACATTTCTGATGGATATGACAAAATTTGCGCGGGTTTTATTATATCCATACGGCAGCGAGCACAAGATATCCGTTGAGCTATGTAACCAACGAAATAGCGGCTTGATCTTAACTCTATTGGAATGTTTTCAGAGTTAAAACAATCAGCATCTTCATTAAAATAATCTTCATTTTCGGCTAATATATTTGTAACATCTACGTCAGGAATGTGAGCACTTTCTGATGTACTGCCACTTCTTTGAGTATCCTCTAAAATTGTTTGAAACTCTATAGGTAAAAGTATCGCATCGCCTTTAGAACAATTCGATGAGGTACTAAATTGAGTTATTTTTAGAGAAGACAGTTTAGCTATTGCGACATTTAATTCATAAACCGAAGGATTTTTGCAGTGCCCGCCCTTGGCACGTATATATGAAAATAAGTTTTCCAACGGATCTTGATTGAAATGGCTTGTTATACTCTTTCAGAGATGAGAAAGAAAATTGTTTTATAAATAGCAGAGTTATTAACAGATTTCCAAAAATAAATTTATGAGACCCAACTGCAGGCAACACCTTTCAAACAAAACAATAATTTTGAAAATCTGTTTATAAATGACCAGGTTATTCAAAAAGCAATTTTTTCTATTTCAAATTCAAAATAATACATAGGTATATAGCCTATATTTCAAGTTATACACTGTTAACATATCTGCGCGAAATTTCATTTAAATCGGTCCAGTAGTTTCGGAGATTAGCGAGAACAAACGTCGTGACAGTTTATTTTTATATATGTAGATATACATAGTTATATAAATTTCCAATTTTAAATAATATTAAATTCGGTGCGAATCGATGTTCTTGCAATAGTACAACAATAAAATACATATATTTGCCATTCAAATAAGAATCAGCGACATTAGCTTTACGTATCTTATGTCCACATATATTGTGCGAACACAAAACGAGCCTTTGCTTCAAAGCGTCATAATTCAAAATATGTCATTTTTGAGCTAATATGTATATAACTAATCGCGATATCAATTTTTATATTGTGCAAAATTTTCATACAAATATGAAAGATATTTGTATTTTATTATTCTCTTGGGAGAAGAATATTTTACCATTGATTTATAGGTAAATTCTAGACTTTAAATTCGTTTCCTGCCAAACAAGATTTTTTGAATTATGACTCTATTGCAGCAAAGGCTCGAAAAGTTTTTTTGTTGTTTATATGGAATCTTTCGTTTGCTTATTAAATGTACACACATGCACACATACTTGTGTATGCAAAGACACAAACGTATGAACACATGTATACATATCAAAATGAATAGTAGAGACATGAGAATAATAAATTCTCTGAGAAAATAAATGACTCTCTTGAAAAAAGTGGTTTTAGTAGTAAAACCACCAGCAAATTAAGCATTTGCCGTATAATGTTCTACGTGCAATATCTTTATATATTTATAGTCTTTGGTAAAACTTTTCTTAGCTGTTTGGTACACTTCTTAAGCCTTAATTTTAGCTGAGGCGATCTGTAACGTTGCCATTCTCGTCGAGCTCTCCGTTTTTCAGTCAATAGCCTTTCTATATCTGCACAAAAAATATTGTTAAATCTCGGCTGTTGATTTGGTTGAATTGAAGAAGCATTAAGAGCAGCTTGTTTAGCATGTGCTTCAAACAACCTAATAGAATTTTCTATGTCAGCAGGTGTTCTCAATGGCATATTTTCCGTGCAATGAGCACTCAAATATTTTTTGTATTTCAGCCAGTTAATACGTGCAGGTGTCAGCGGTAAATCACATGTTGGTGTTGTAGTTGTGTGTGAGTAAATAGTGATAATAGTAGGCGAGTGATCTGAAGACAAATCCAGAGATGCTTCTACTTCAATCATTTCGCTGGGCACGCCTTTCATAATCCCAAAGTCGATAACATCAGGAATTTTTTGACGATCCGTTGGCCAATATGTTGGCTGACCACTTGAAACTACATTCAAACCCATTTTTGAAATTGTGTCAAACAAAACACGACCCTTAGGACTGATTAAACGTGAGCCCCAAAAAGTGTGTTTAGCATTGCAGTCGCCAGCTGCTAGAAAACGGGACCCCAGTGTTGTATAAAATGCGGTATATTGACTCTCTGAAATTGAAAACCTGGGAGGAGAGTAAACAGATGATATCACAAGCTTTTGATAAAAATTTTCAATGCAGATGTTCGTTGCTTGAAGATATTCTTCAGAAAGGTCATTTAGTAGGTAGTGTTTTATTCGAGTTTTTATTAGGATTCCAGAGCCACCACAAGCTCTACCTTGAGGATCCTTGGTGTCGTAGAAATTATATCCACTAATTCGAAAATAGCTTCGGGACGTCAAGTGAGTTTCTGAGATAAGCATAACATCGATTTGTTTATCCAGAAGAAAATATTCAATTTCATTTTTATGTTGGCAGATGCCGTTTGCGTTCCAAAAACAGATTCTTAAGTTCATGGTTGTTCAATACAGCCTGCAACAAGGTGGACTGCATTTTCAACATTTCCTGCAGTGTGTGTATTTACTGTTTGTATTGAGGCTTCAATACGACTAAAATTATGCCCTGATTCTTCATTTACTGGTACAGTTTTTTGCGCCGGAATCTGGTTACTCTTTAAAATATTAGCGTATGAAAATTGACTATTAGGTTTTTGTTGAGTAAGAGTCGTGTTAGACTTTAAAACATTTGAGTATTGATTATGGCTAGACGACGGTTGAGGTAACTGTGGGTAGTTTAAAGGAGTGTTGGGCTGAGCGGGAGTAGCATTTGTTTTTCTGTTCGACGAATTTTTAAAAAGAGAATAAAGAGGGCAGCCCCTATAGTTGGCAGTGTGGTTTCCGCCGCAATTACTACATTTTTTTGCTTTGGTATCACCTTTTATTTTGTCACAGTTAGCGGTACTGTGTAACTCGCCACATACAACGCAAACGGTAGGCAACTTGCAATAAGTTTTGGTATGGCCAAATTCTTGACAGTTCATGCATTGGATATGTCCAGTTTTTTTATGTGGCATCTCAACGGTAACTCTTCGATGCAACAAGTATTTTAAGCTATAGATTGGGTACGAAAAAAGTAACTACGAAAGACTTTTTGCCATCAAACGCGTTCTCTACGAATAGTAGCTGCACGTTCAAACCTATATAACCAAGAGTATAATGACATCTTTCTTGAATATGTACTTATTTCTTTTAAGGTTTAGACAAATGGATGAGCACGAAGAAATTCTTCAAAATAATATGATATCTAATTTACCATTGCTTTTTGCAAACGGATATCCAACATCATTGGATAAGATATCTGAATATCAGTTGGAAAGATTTATACCATTTATGGTTCAGTGCTCCTTGGGACACATAAACTTACAAGGCGAAGTAGACTGCAGTGAGCCTGAATGGTGGCCAGAGGACTTGCCATTTAATGTACCATTTAACAAGCCGAAAAAATTTGCTGGAGTAAGTATAGCAAGTTTTTGATTTTTAGTTGTTTGCCACTTCTAATGTATCATTTCCTTAGGATTGGCTGCAAAAGTTGAAAGAAGTTGTTTTAATATGCTATCAGTTCCATAAAAGCGTATTTTTATTAAGATTTTGCAATGACTTGTCTTCATATGAACATGCGAGCTTAAGATTCATAAATAATTATAATTCCACTACATCCTTATTTGATCGAAGAAGTAATAAACTTCTGGTTACGTTTCGTAATGAAAATATGGTAAGTATTGTAAAACCTAATTAACTCTAACATACAAATAACTATACAGATGTCTTAAAAGGTCATAATCATAGCTCTGAGTAATATTCCCCAAAAATAATTCTACAAATATGTATATATATATATATATATTGATAGCAAAAATTAACTTTTAAAAAAAATAGAATAATAATATACATATACATATATGTATGTATATACATACTAGAAAAATAACTTTTTTTTGTTGAACATGGATATTCTTTGGGTTTTGGAGGGTGGTGTTGGCTGAAGTAATTAGCGCGTAGACTACAAATAAATACTGACTTAGGACCTGGGTTCACAGCAACTCAATCAACATTATAAACTTCTCTGACGTGCATTAGTTTGGCATTGTATTAATTATTGTTCGACTGATTAAGTGATGAAAGCATATCTTTGGTCACTAAAAACTATTCCGGCAGCGATTGATACAGTTACTAGAATCGTCGCAGAAGTAAAACAATGAACAAAATGACTGCTCAGCTCACATATCTGAAAATCACGTTTTCTAAAAGTGATTTCAAATCACGCAAAAGGTCTTCTGTGTTATTGTATATTTAATATGATATGTTTTTTATTTATTTCTGAAATTAATTAAAGTTTATGTACAGAAAAACATAAATATTAACTTATTTCTAAGGACACTGCTTGTTTCCTAATATGTTTTTTTTTTTTTTTTGCTTTTTTTACCTATGTTCGTGATTTTGGTTTTGTATTTAGTATGTATGGTGTATGAGATATGCTTTCCTTTTATGAAGCTTTCAGAACAAATTTGTTGATCTTTTCTTTATTATAAAAGAAAAAGTTGTGTTATTTTAATATATGGGCATTTCCAGAAAAAGGTCAACCGCGACAGAAATATTAAAAACCGGAAAAAAAAATTTTCTTTATCAAATTTAATTAGAGAACTGTCTAAATTTTTATAATTTATTAACTTAAATAATAATTATTTTATTTTTGTTATCATTGGAATATATCCTGTTTTATTTATTTTTTATACTTATAAATAAAAAATTTTAAACCTAAAAAATGCCTTTGGAATCATTGTCCCGTTCGCGATGTCCCGTTCGCGATTCTAAAAAAAATATTTAAAAAAAATAATAATAAGGATAATTAAAAAAACAAAATGCTAAATAAAAGCTTTATATCTCTGCTTTAGTTAAAAAATAATCTCCATTTAATAAACTGACAAAATTCGCAGAGTTTTAAACAAAACCACACACCGAAAAAAATGACTTACATTTTTTGTCCCGTTCGCGATCGCAAGTTTATCCAAAATATTTGGAGAACGTTCATATTTTATAATTTTCTTTTTGTTCTCAAAAATTGTTCTACTAAAATGCTATTAAATATTTATAAAAAGTTAAAAAAAAAATTTGAGTTTTCATATTTTTTTCAAGTTGAGTGCGTACGAATGTCCCGTTCGCGATCCTGGAAATGCCCATATATGTTTATTAGTTTAATTTATTGATCTTATATTCACAAGTTCCTTTTTTTGTCTTAAGTTTTTTACAAAGTCTTCTGTTAGCAGCAGAGCAGTTTAAATACAAGTGATTATTTTCTATTTATTAAATTCCAAAGAAACCCAAATATATGATCCGTTTTACTTTTGTGATTACGTATATGCATAATTATTGAATGCACTTACAAAAGAACCAATATTTTACTTGTGTGACTGCATTTATGAGAGTAAATGCTTCTCATTAACTGTAAACATAATTACCAAAGACAAAAAAAAAATTAATTAAATTAATAAGCGTATGTACGTATATAAGTGCGTAATTTAACATTGATTTACTTACACTAGGCAACAAAAATAATATATGAAGAAATAATAATAAAGATAATAAAAGATGATTTAAATTAAAGCTGTTCACCAACATTCTCCTCCACTAAGGACGACAGCACTTCAACCGTGGAAGATTCATTATGAAGTTTGGAGTTGTGATCAGTCTCTATTGCATCGATACAATCGTTAGTAGGCAGAAGGGTAATTTTTGAAATTGGGCGCTTAAAGTTCTTTCCGTTTGCAAATAGGGTTACTACTCGAACGCAACCATCTTTCCCGGGATGAATATGTTGAATACGAGCAAGTGGCCATTGTCCTGGCGCCCCACGCTCATCAAATACGACCACTAAATCCCCTGTTTCAGAATTAGGTTTGATTTTGAGCCATTTGGGTCTAGCTTGGATTCGACACAACCACTCGTTAGACCAACGCTGCCAAAAATGTTGTTTTAGCTTTTCAACGGTCTTTCATCTATTTAATCGATTTATATTAACATCGATCAAATCTTCTCCTGGAACGCATAGGGTAGGTTCACCAATTAAGAAATGGGCTGGTGTTAGTGCGGTGCAATCGGACAGTTCTGAGTTTAGGAGGCACAGAGGCCTTGAATTTAAGCAACATTCAATCTGTGCCAAAAGTGTAGTGAGCTCCTCAAACGTTAGTATACGATTCTGCATAACTCTTTTCAGATGATACTTGGTAGATTTTACACCGGCCTCCCAGAGGCCACCAAAGTTTGGAGAGGCTGGAGGTACAAAATGCCATGTAGTACCATTTGCAGCCAGTCGATCAGTTAGTTCACCGGGGTTTGATGATCTGCTCCGATTGTACAGAATTTGCAGTTCCTTGCTGGCTCCGACAATATTGGTACCACGGTCCGAGTACTGGTCGGTACAGAGTCCGCGACGAGATACGAAACGTCTAAACCCAGCTAAAAATGCGTCAGTTGACAAGCTTGTTACAGCCTCCAAATGTAGCGCTTTCGTAACCATGCATATAAACAAACATATATAACCTTTTGTAGATATTGAATTTCGAGCAGTTGATTGTTTGATGACAATAGGACCAGCATAGTCTACCGCACTATGCTTAAATGGGCGCGCCGGTTTAACTCGAACACTGGGGAGATTTCCCATCATCTGCTGTGCTGCCTTTGCGTTATATTTGAAGCACGTGACGCATTTTCGCAAGATTCGTTTTGCAACACTTCTACTTGATATTATCCAATATTCTCGTGATACATAAGATTGCATTTGGATTAAACCACCATGTAACGTTTTAAGATGTGCATCTACAAATAAAAGGTTAGTCAAAGGATTTTGTTGCTTTAACAGAATTGGGTGTTTTGAATAATAGCTTAGGTTGGAGTTTTGGATTCTACCACCAACTCTGAGAGTAAATGCTTCTCATTAACTGTAAACATAATTACCAAAGACCAAAAAAAACATTAAATTAATAAGCGTATGTACGTATATAAGTGCGTAATTTAACATTGATTTAAGGCCTGTTTCACACTGTCGACAAGTCGATGTCGTTCTCTTATTTATATTGAAAACAAAATATTTAAATTTTTTTTGTTTTTAATATAAATAAGAGAACGACATCGACTTGTCGACAGTGTGAAACAGGCCCTTTGTTACACTAGGCAACAAAAATAATATATGAAGAAATAATAAAGATAATAAAAGATGATTTAAATTAAAGCTGTTCACCAACATATAGTATGTATTTTCTAAGATATATTTAAGGTTGTCAAAGTGGAAAAATCTTAAAAATGTCATGTAAGATTTTTAGAAAATGTAAGAAAATTTCATCGATGAAAACAGTGGCTTTGTTATATGTATATACTAGTAAATACATATTTTATTATTTACATAAAAATGTTTTTGATTTGTGCAATTTTTAACATACTCACTTTTTAAATGACGCCTTCATAAAACAATTACTGCCGGCATTTTTACGTATGTACTTAATTTTCACTTTTTATTTCGACTAAGAATAAACAAAATAAAAAGTCAGCTGCTGTCTCGTGTTTTCGAAAAATCAAAGCACGCCGAAAACATTAAAATAGTATGATTTCCAGAACAGCATCGGATCGTCTGCGTGATTTCAAAATCGTTCGTAATTTCAAATCAGTTTTATAGGGAAAATTGTGAGACAGCGGACATAAAACCAAATAAAAACAAGTAAGAGTGCTATATTCGGCTGTGCCGAATCTTATATACCCTTCACCAATGCATATACATGTGATTCGCAGAATATAATAAGCCTGTATATCCTTTGTTAATATCCTTTGATAATACTGTAAGCAGTATGTGTGCATGTTTTATCATTACTTTTTTTCTCACTGAGTTTAAAAGGAATCTAAAATGAAAAACAAATCACATATTTTTTACTTCTAAATACAAAAGCATTTTTAACATACACACATATACATAGTACATAGTTACAAAATATTTATAAATTAATATGTTTTTGTACGTTTTATGTACTACTTTTTTATGATTTTTTTTTTTTGAAAATGTACCTACTCGGTGCAAATTATTCGAGAAATATTTGTAAATGAAATATGTAGAAATATGTAGCTATTATACATATTAGGTACATACATATGTATGTACTTATATAATCCAATCAGCCTAACAGAACGTATCAGTTTATCGATTTCGAGAAGGCTAAAACAATATTCATTGTTCTAACGTAGGGCTATTTCAATTAGTAATTATGTAAGTTATTTATTCTTCGTTATTGACCTATTACATAGGTACTTATGTATGTATGTACATATCAAAAAACACCTCATAAAAGGAAAAGTTATTTTACTGGTGAGAAAATACTTTTTAGCGACGGCTCATTTCAATTATGTATATACATATATTATGTATATATATATATATATATATATATATATATATATATATATATATATATATATATATATATATATATATATATATGTATACATACATATGTATAAAATAACCTGTTTATTATTTTCAAATATAGTTACAAGCCTTTGTACATATATTTCAATTTTTAAAATGAAAAACAAATTGACAAATATACAACATTTTAAAAGATAAATACAAAAGCATTTTTAACATACATACATATATTTATTAGAATGTTTATTTAAGCTATAGGTCTTTTGATTTAATATATATATATTGTTGTTTATATTTATATTTATTTTCGATATTTCGCTAACAATTTGTTAGCATCTTCAGGAAAATTTTATAAATTATTTGAAACTTAATATTGATTTGTGTATTGGGTGACATAAAATTTTTTTTTTTTTTTTTTTTTTTTTAAATCAAAAGACCTATAGCTTAAATAAACATTCTAATAAATATAAAGAAAAGGTCAAATAAAATAGAATATAAATACATACATATAAATACATCTGAGTATATTTGTAATCATCAGTGTGCGACATTTTTTCCACAGAGTTTACTTGTCTGGTACGTATAGTGTTATAAAAACGATTTGTGTGCATACATACATATTTATGTTTATAATGTGCTTGGGTGAAAAAAAAAATTGAAATTTTTTTTTGTGTGTAGAATATTGCTTGGTATGTAAAAGCAAATAACGATTTGAGTCTGCTGATCTTTCAAAAGCAAATGCCTTGTATTTTTATACACACATGCTTAGATGTGTGACAAAAAGGGGTTTGTACGAAAAAATACGTTGAGTTATTATTAAGTTAAAGGTATAAACACATTCGCCACAGCAGACTACACGAACACAAGAACACAAATGCTGCTAGCTACCGTTGTAGCCGTTTAGCAGCTACTTAATTATTTTGGATACGACAGATACACGGTAAACAGCTGATCCTGAATTGTTGCAACGATTCAAGCATTAATCACATTCGCCACAGCAGACTACCGACTACCACCTGTCAAAATTAGAATACATGTGTACATATGAGAATGATTATATTGAAGACAGCAAGGCAACACGGCAACAGGTTTTTGTCCATGCTAATTTTGTCGTGTAGTCGAATTAAACTAATTTCTATTTCTGATGGCCACAAAACCAAAACAGTGTTGACAATATACAAAATTTGTGAAACAAATTAGTGATTAGAAATATTTTTTATTGTAACATAAAAAAGAAAATTACAAAATGTATATGTTATAATATATATTTCTTTTGAGATATTGTAGAAGCGTTTTATTGTATTACCACTATTTGTATGTACTGTTGAAACTTTATAAAGACTCAATTTCCCACAAAAAAAATTTGGAGATACGTGAAGATAACTTTGGCACGACGAAATATCAACTTATTAAACGACTAACTTCGAGTTTATTAGTGGTTAATTACAGATATGAACTATTAAAAGTTTGTGAATACTACTTTTACGAATTTTCCTTATTAGTCTTTAATAAAAAGTTGTTCATAAATGTAATTATTTAGTTGCATAATATCATAACATAAAAAGTTTGTATGTATGGGAAGTGCCCCGCCCAATTCAGATATCAAAAAAGTATACTATTGTTCCTTCCTGATAATCGCAAATATTCTGTGGAAATTTCAAGAAGATTGGGTCACTGACTTAGTAGAACTTTCAAGCATATAAACATTAACTTTTATATATATACATATAGGATTTACATATGTACAATGTACATACATACATACATATCAAAGATATTATATGATTATTTTACAAATAAAAAAATTGTTGTATCTGTAACACAAAATTTCTAAGTTTTTGTCGTTACAACAACATGGAAAACTACCAAAATTCATTATTTCATTTTGATTACACAATAATGTAATGCTTACAATATAATGTTCTATTACATAACCAACTATTTTGCCTTTTTTTTAGTCATATGATCAACCACAAAGACTCCGCAAATGTCTACTACAACAAAAGTCAAAAAGCGGTTTCAACAACCTAAATACACTACAACAAATGGTGGAACCGGCTCCATTTGACATTTACTTATGTGATAATTGTGATGCAGAATTATATTCAAAGGAAGCAATACTGGTAAGAACTGTTCTGATACATTTCTAAAACTGATTAAAATGCTGGTAAGCTTTTCTTTTGAAAAACTTAAAATATTAAACTTGAAAAAACCTAAAATAGTCCTGGTTTCTGTAAAATAGTTTGCGTAGAAATAAAAAAATACGCACTCACAGACTACGAATTTATATGTATCTTTAGTTTGAGCGGAGCCAGAAGAGTGAAATTTTATGCTTATGGAATATTCAAACCTATGCCAAATTTGTGCTTTTCCTTTTACAGCTTAGGATATATTTGATTTAAATTTAAAAGTTATTACATATCTTGGACCTTTGTTTTACTAATGGCGATGTTGAATCTTGACTGACATTTTCGTAGATTAAAACTAGAATTTTTAATACCTCACAAAAAAATGTTTAGAAACCACAACTTGTCAATAATTACGAGTATCCGCAGTTTAATTTTTATGCAGAAAAAACGGGTTAATTGGAAAATATAAGAAATCAGCCTTTCAGAATAGACCTATATACTGGAAAAGGCCTGTGTTTTCCAAGTTTCATTGCTCCTAAAATGTTTTTGCGGTTTATTTAATTTTTATTTTTCCTCAATGCTTTGGCGACCTCTAATTTCTACAGTTTTTGGCTTAAACTTACTAATCAAATATATTCCTAAACCAATTTTCTAAGTTAAGTAAAACTTGGTTACTTTTTCATGGGTGCAAAATTGAGTACATGTGAATAATTTTAGTTAAATTTCAATTCCAATCGGAATTTAATGGTTTTTATTTCGATTTAACTACAGTTTTATTATAGGATCAAATAAAAAATAGAATAGACCAAAAGCTTTTGAAATAATATTTTCATTCATATCAAAATTTTTCGTCTTTGAATAATAGATAAATTTGTTTTTGAAAATATTTTTTATTGGAGGAACATGAAAAGGCATGCAGTATTGAAGACGATGACGTTATATTTTGTGACAACCACGAATTGTGTGATAATCAACAATTAGATATAAACAACTTGGAAGATAGCAAACAACGCATTGGGTTTTTGTTGAATTTAAATTTAAAATATAAACACAATGACAAAAATGTGGAAAGTATGAGAAGTTATGAAAGTATTTGTGTGACATCAGAAATACTGCAGAAGGAAAGCCAGTTTATGATAATTGATAAAAAAAAACGCATATCTAGAAGAAATCGTGCAGTACATTTAGCGTCGAGATGTCCTACAATTCCTTTGTCTTCTCCTGCAGGCCAGTTACTATTGAGAACTACTAAAACTTTCATATCCTCAGAGTATCTTAACGAACGTCTTGATCGCATTGAGCGTTTTTGTCATGCTCCTTTAGTATCTAAACTAACATCACGACCAAAGTTTTTAGAAAAAAAAACACCAGCATTTGCGGCCCATTGCACTTTTAAAAAACCGCACGAGTACAGCGCCCATTTATATGTTTTTCCACGCCGGCAGTATTCACAAAAAAGAAGAATGGAGAATATTTTACTTATAAATTCAACTCTTTTAAGACGATGTCGTCCTATTTCAGTAAGACTAAAAAAAATATCCGACATGAACAGCAAGTTGAGCACATCTTCTAGTAGCAAATTAAATATTAAACTTACACGGGATAACTCCCGCAGCTCCAACTGGAAAATTTCATTTCCATCTACGGAAATAATAATAGATACTATCGATTTATGTACCTCTGATGAAGAAGACAATCAAACAAGTTTTTGTGCTTCAAGTTTATCATGTATTGCTAATAGAAGTGAAGAATCAGACATCGAAACCAACAACAATAATTTTCGCCAAAATCAACTTGAATTATATGGTTCTGTATCGGATGCAAAAAAAAAAAATAATTTTACTAGAGAACCTTCTTCACTTACCAAAAGTATAAAAAAATTAAACAACGGTATCAAAAAATGTTTAAAAATTGTAAACAAAACAGAAAATACAACAAACGCAATGGATAGTTTGAGAAAATCCACCGATTGCCATAATATTGAAGCAAGCTTTACACAACCGTTTCATCCGTCCTTGATTATATTTTCTAATTCCTCTACAACAGCACCTGTATCAGCAATCCAGAATTTAAACAGAAACAACGATGAAGACAGTGAAACATATAAAAAGTCAAAATCCTTACGAAATAGCATATCTGATGCACCGGAAAACTGGCTAATAAGTAAACATAACGTAGATTTAATTTCAAATATTGAAAATGATTTAATAAAAAATACAGACCTAACTGACTCTAATACTACAGAACAAAATCATACAATACCACTATTATTACACAAAAATCATATTATTTCAATTGATCTGACATCTTGAACTTATAACAAAAATATTTTTTCTATCCTCAGTTATTCATATGCATTTGGCTTTATTGCTTTGATATTCTTGAACGGCCTTATTCATAATAATTTCTGAAAGTTTGTAAAATTTATATAAATCAGATGTTGCAAAACTTATGTTATAAACTTTTGATATATATTCCGAACAAAGCAGTTTACATTTACAGAGACTAAAGGCCTTATGAAAAATTATTAATTTACTTTTTACTTATTTATGGAAGAATTATATTTTTCCCTATCTTGAAAGACTTATTTGATAAATTATTTATAATTTTATGTTATGTATTTTATTCATAAATTAATGTGTTATTCTTATTAAGGTTAGTGTAAGGCCCCAAAACTAAAATATATACATAAGTACATGTATGCAAGTATTTTTGATATACTAATGAATAAGCAAGTTTATGTTTTTTCCGGTGTTCTAATATTGTAAGAAATTCCAAATGACATGAAAAGAAAATTATTTAGCGTAATCATGGAATTTATAAAATAAATATATGAATAATTCAATAAAAGATTTCTTCAACTATTATATGATTTTATCTATCAAAATTTTATAATTAAACTAGCTTATCCCGGTCTGCTTCGCTACCCCCCTCGTTATAAAATAAAATTAAAAGTATTTATATATTCTATTGTGAAAATTTAATGACGATCGGTCCAGTAGTTAAGACTATTACGATTTTTAATTTTCTTAAAAAGGGGCGTGGTGATTTAAATTTTTGGGTTTAATGGGCGGTGCCACGCCTCTTTGTCCAATCAAAACTTAATATAGCCTATTATTCCTTCCAGAGTCACAGTAACATGCTGTGAAAATTTCAGTAAGATCGGTCCAAGGGTTTGGTTTTCCTAAAAAGGGGCGTGGTCCCACCCACTTTTCTCCTGGCACGTATTCCAAATTATGCCAATACCATATGTACCAAATATCATCGACGTAGGTAAAAAAATGCCCAAAATATGGCGATTTAAATTTTTGGGTTATATGGGCGGTACCACGCCCCTTTCTCCAATCCCGCCCAAATTTGCAGCAGCACTAAAAAAATGCATACCAAACCGACTTACCAAATTTTGTTCAAATACCGTTATCAGGAGCAGAAATAATAGATTTTTAATTTGTGGTTTGTATGAGAGGTACCACGCCCCTTTGTCCAATCCCGCCCATATTTGCAGCAGCACTTAAGAAATGCACACCAAACCGACATACCAAATTTTGTTCAAATACCGTTATCAGGAGCAGAAATAATAGATTTTTAATTTGTGGTTTGTATGAGAGGTACTACGCCCCTTTGTCCAATCCCGCTCATATTTGCAGCAGCACTTAAAAAATGCACACCAAACCGACGTACCAAATTTTGTTCAAATACCGTTATCAGGAGCAGAAATAATAGGTTTTTAATATGTGGTTTGTATGGGAGGTACCACGCCCCTTTGTCCAATTGGACCGAATTGTAAATCTAAACCACCCGGGGCGCCACCCAAACGCATACAAAAAAATTTATGGAAATCGGTCCAGCCGTTTAGGAGGAGTTCAGTTACAACGCACGTACAGTAGAATTATATATATAAAGATAAATGAAATACTCGTAGAGTCCGGCTAGTATTTGATATTAAATTTATTGTTACCCTATTCAAAAAGAAATTGTTGTCTTTCACCTATGGACATATCTGCAGTAGAGTCATAATTCCAGAAATGTGATTTTTTAGTTAATAATGCAGCCTTAATTCTGTGTCAATAAGGAAAAAGTGCTTAAGTCATATTTTATAGTTATCTAGAAAAGCAGTCTTCAATGTTTAAGTGGTTTGATAAAAATGTAATCGCGTTGTACTAAAAGTTGATCATACGTTTTTCGATTCTTTTTGATTTTTTAACACGTGATTCTGTCCACTATAACATACATATACATATATATTTAATTTGAAATTTAACTTGTTATAAGATAAAATAAAATGTTATTGCATATGGGATAATTATTTAGAAAAAGAAAATCAGCAAGTAATTGTGCAAGAACTTCGTTAAAAATTGTTCAATATAAATAAAACTTTGCCCAGAGCCAATTCGCGGAAAATAAGATCTTGAAAAAATCTGAAAAAATTCTCAGAGAAGGCAAGATATTGAAAATTTTAAATCCAAAATAAAGAAACAAGCACAGTAGTTTGCTAATTATTGTGGTTATTGCTAATGAGATCTTGTCGAATTTTTGGCACTTGCAAAATTAGTGCAATTTTTATTTTATTTGTGATTCTCTAAAACTACTACTGATGCTGTCTGATAAAAACTTTAAACAATTCTGTTGCTTCCTTCCGCGAGAAAACCAAAAAAACTAGAAATTGCAATATTATTAAAAAGCCAAAATTAAAAATTAACAAAAAAATTTCAAAAAAGGCAAGAAATCCAACAGTTTGGCAGAATTGCATATTTCGCGAAAAAGCGGCAACTTGCGAAAAATTATTAAATATCAATAAAGCCATACTATTAAAAAAAAAAAACGCTAAAGCCTTAAAGAATGCAAAACAATTCTTCCTAAATCGAGAATATGGCAAACATTTGCAAATCTTGTTAACGAAAAAATTACAAACTTGCACATAAATTGATCAGAAATCGCAAATCTGTTAGTTAAAAATAAATGGTAAAAACGCGAAAAATCACACTTCACAAAAAAAATTGCTTAATCACTTGTGTTGAAATGTACAAATCGGTGTTGGCTGAAAATTGACGACGAAATATGGAATAAGCGTGAAAGTAATAGTTTTTGGCAATTTGCAAAAATATTTTGTTAATATTACTTTTTGGTTGCCCAACTGCAGAAACTAATCATTAGCAACGAAATGTTTGTTAAAAAACAAATTTATGTTTTTTGATAGTTTTTTCTAATATTATGTTAAGGAAAATATTTGTTTAAGTGTGACCACCGGGAAATATGTTTTCCCATGTTCCCGTGTGACCACAAAACAAGTTGTGTATTTATTTATTTTATTTATTTATTGCAATTGTAGCCTAACACAACAAGATAAACATCTTATAAATTAAAGTGCTAGGAATAACATCACGGTAATAATCATCTACATGTAATAAATAAAAGTGATGAAATAAAAAGAAAATGTAAATCAATTATAAAGTTATAAATTACACAAAGAAAAATTGTATGTATCAAATATAAATAGCTTAAAATAAAAACAGCATATGAGTATGCATTTAAAATTAATATTAATAACAAGAGTTAAACAAATAGTAATCAAAATTTCAGAAAATTAAAATATCCTATAGAAATGATTCATTATTGAAAGATTTTAAACAACTCCTTTTTAAACGCATTACCATTGCATAGATTTTGGACATGATTTGGTAAGGAATTCCAGAGACTTGTGGTAAAAATAAGAAATTGTCGCTGTGACAAAAGGTTTTTATATCTTAGTTGAATGATCTTCCTTCCACGGTTAGATCTAGCAAATTGAATCCTACTAAATAAATATATTTTTTTTTTTTAATTAGGACCAGCACTCAGGGGATGACCCCTACGTATGCAGTGCATTGTGCCGGAACTCAGAGAGAGGGATAGAGTAGAGAAGATAGACATTGAAAATTTAGAAGACTTAGCTCTTTCACAACTCTGCTTTGCACGTTATGTTAATTTTTAAGGCAGTGTTGAGGCGCCTTCGGTGTTAAGTAGACGCATTAACTTTGTTAAGCTGTATTGGCAGGCATTTTATTAATTGTTTTACTTCGCCGATGTTTCTGCTAACCGACGAAGGAGGGCGATGTTGTGTACATTAGCTTAGAACATCATCAATCGCTGTCGGAACAGTTTTTTAGTGACCAGTGCTATGCCTTCATCACTTAAATAGTCCGACAACAATTAATACAATGTCTCACTAATGTACATTACAGAAATTAATGATGTTGATTGACTTGCTCTGGCCAGGGTTTGAACCCAGGCCCCACGTCATTGTTTGCTTAGTAGTCAACGCGCTAACCACTTCAGCCAACACCACCCTCAAGTATGATCTTATCTAATTTAAGGTATTTTGAGTGCATCCCATAAGACGAAGTTTCAGTAATAGTAAAGAATGATTAACTACATCAAAAGCCTTACTGAAATCAGTGTATATGACATCAGTTTGTTGCTTGTTATTAAAACCTTTGTTAACCATGGTTGTAAGGGGTAAAAGGTTAGTTGTTGTTGAGCAGCCTTTTCTGAAACCATGTTGATGAAGGGATAAGATGGATGATATTTGATGACTAATATTGTCCGTGATACATTTTTCAAATAGTTTTGGAATTGCACTAAGCTTAGCAATACCACGGTAGTTTATTATGTTTGCTTTATTACCAGCTTTGAAAAGCGGAATTATGTACGAATATTTCCAAGATAGAGGAAAATAACCGTGTTCTATAGATTTGTTAAATATTTGGGGTATTCACACTGTAGTCATAAGTCATATGTCATAAAATAATAGCGCACCAAAATATGACAAATGTGAACACCCCGTCATAATTTAGTGTGCTATGTCATAATTGTGCTAGCTGATAAACATTTAACGACACTCCATTTTTAGTTGGATTATTGCGCATACGTTTGCATTTTTACTTAAATGTAAATGTTTTTTAATTGTTAATAAAGAAAACAATAAATTTCCTGTAAATTTTCTAAAATGTCCATTATCAATTAAAATTTTCAATTTTTTTTATCTATACGAACTTGCTGAAATAAAAATTATGTAATCAAAAGTAGAGGTATGTAGCCCCTGAACGAACTATTTCAACTGAACGATTCACACAAGTGAGCTAAATGAGCCGCTCACTTTACTGAGCGTTTTTAGCTTTTTCCACTATGCAACATCTACCATCAATTTGAGAAGATGTTAACATCTTCCCATAAGAAATAAAAGTCAACATCTTTCTACATCTTTAAAAGATGTACCTATATCATTTTGTTCCAATCAACATCTTCCGATAATTTTAATGTCAAAAACCTTGTTAGAAGTGCAAAAAGGAAGTCTTGGAGGAATTTCTGCAGTGGTGTAGAAAGCTCCTCCGAAACCAACCGATTGCATAAGATATTAGATAACTCACCGGTGGTACCCAGCTACATACAAAAACCATGTGGAAGCTGGACTCTTAGTAGCCATGAAACGCTCAGCGTACTACTTGATACTCACTTTACCGGTATCGCCTCGGTTCCTACTACAGGGACCGCTACCGGCGATATAACTACTTCGCCTGAGTCAGTTATTGTACCGTTGGACAATGACAGAATCAGATAATCAGAATCAGTCAGGCCTATTAGCCTGACGTCTTTTCTGCTCAAAACATTGGAAAGAGCTACAGATATACATCTCAGAATGTCCATACCAAAGGAACTTCTATCCCCCTCACAGCACGCCTACACAAAGGGAAAGTCTGTGGAAACTGCTCTCCACTCCCTGGTCAGTCACATAGAGAAATCTTTCGAATACAAGGAATTCACTATGGTGGCGCTTTTTATTTTGTCAAACCGAACTCAATCATCAACAGCATGGTAGAGATTTGGATTGATACCAATATCTGCAGGTTTGTAAAAAATTCTGCTAACTATATGGGTCATAAGTGACTCGTTTGGATCTGCAACTGAATACAGGGCAGTAAATCGGGGCACTCCACAAGGGGGCGTCGTGTCACCTCTCTTGTGGAATCTGACCATCAACTCTCTACTGCTAAGCCTAGAGCGGAAGCTGGTTAAAACCGCAGCTTAAGGCTGCTTAGCCGACCGTAACTCTAGAAATGTAAATGATGATATGTCAGCTGATTGCATCTGTTATATGCAAAAGCAGTGGAAATATTTACTTGACTAAAATGAAGTGTTGACGTAACGTACCAACCTACAGAAAAAAGAATTTCATTAAGAGTTTACGTGACAATTATAGACAGTGATGGGATGGTTGTATTTTGAATTGCAATGGGGCGCAGAAGTCCTTTGTTGGTACTTTTTTTTTGTTTTGAATAGTTTTAGTTAATATGGACGCATGCATGCTTTATTGAGTAAGAAAAGTTTTCTAAACAATTTTTTTTCAATATCTAGCAAGAGACTATACCGATCGTTTGTGCTTATATATTTTATTGTAATGAATTTGATCATTGGTTAAATTATAGTTTAACATTCATATATACATACGTACATCATAGTTTTGAATATTAGTGTTACTTATTATTTAAAAGATATTTTTTTGTATACTTGAATGTATGTATGTATGTACATATGTATGGAAATAAATACATCTATGTATATATGAAATTAAAAAGTAAGCATATCAATTTATGTACATACATACATGCAAGTATACAAAAAAAAATCTTTTAAATAATAAGTAACACTAAGGGCCAATAATTCAGTACTGATTTATATGTCATTTATTTTTAAATGCTATTTATATACAAAATTAAGTTTTTCACTGCAAAATTAAGTCAACATTAAATAGCCAACATTGTGCATTTAAATACTACATAAGTTTTACGAATTTCCATATGTTTTTGACTGCTTGTTCTTCTTATATAAAATAAAGCCAATAAAATATTTGTGGCTGCTGGCAAACTGCATAAAATTTTGTCTTGTTTTGTCGCTATTAACCTTTTAATCGTATTGAAAGTTGCTTTTATTCTTTAAAAACATTTCAGCAGTTCTTAATTATTCTTATTTTTAGCTAAAATAATAATATATATTTTTGGATTTTTCTTTATTTGTTCTAGTCAGCTGTTCTTTAGGGAAATTTGTGGGAAATTTTTTATTTTACGCAGTGCTACCATATTTTCATCGTAATTAAATAAGAACTATAATTACTCACTGAAAAAATGGAATCTTATTTAAATGCAACATAAATTTAAATAAAAATTGGCTGAATGAGTATTTAAATAGGAAGTCAATTATTGGCCCTAATAATCAAAACTATGATGTACATAGATATGAATGTTAAACTGTAATTTATTTAATTATCAAATTCATTACAATAAAATATATAATAATATGATTTGGTACCTTTTAAATAATATCGTACTATTTGCGAACAATCACATATATTGTAAACATTTGGAACTTCCATCAACGTTTGGAACAGCTGTTTTGTATTTTATTTATATTTTTCAAAGTTATAAAAAGTTGCAATGGACGACAAGAAATTAATACTACTGGTGCAGGAAAATGAACAACAAGTATTCTCCGAGGCACAAGATTTCGAAGAAGAATAGAAAAATATAATTTAATATGTTTAATAAGAATTTTTGTTCTTTTTATGTATGTATGTACATACACATGCATGTCTGCATATTCATGTGTGACGTAACTATAAAAACGTTGCCTCTTACATTACATCAACATTTAGTTTACATCTACGATATCAACCGTGGCCAAATAGGGCTTTACGCTGACAACGTGGCAATAGCTATCTCTGGCAAACACCTGAGAACAATATCTCAGTGTATGGAATCTGCTCTGACGCTCCTCAGCAAATGGAGTGTTATCTGTAGGCTCGGCGTCAATCTGGCGAAAACCGAATTGGTGCTATTTACCAGGAGTTACAAAATCGAAGCTTTGCGCCCCCTAAATTAAACGGAACCACACTGAAGGTCTCGGATAACGCTAAATATCTGGGCGTAATCCTAGACACGAAACTATCTTGGAACCTAAACACCAAGTATAGAGCGAATAAGGCCCTCGTAGCTATTTACACCTGTAAAACAGCAATTGGTCGCAATTGGGGCATCGAACCCAGACGGACCAACTGGATCTTTGAGACGATAATTATGCCCATAATGTTTTATGGGGTTATAGTCTGGTGGGAAGCGACAGAGAAAGACTCCCACCGACGAACTCTAGAGAAAATTTTTCGGTTAGCAGCGATCCTGATAATCCGCTTAGGTGAACTCCAACCAAAGCATTGTTCGCTATTCCGAACTGGCTTCCAGTGGACGTTCCGGCCAAACAGCTCGCTTTGTTCAGAGTGAACGCTATATGTTCATGGACGAGAACCGATCTTGGTCACTCCAAGATTCTCAGGCAGCATCATCCATGACTTTACCGACTACTGCCCAACGGAACCTTATTTTTGCGGGCTATTTCAATCTATTGTTCCCAACATGGAATATCGCTTCTTACCCCCTGCCACCGAAAGAGCCACCAAGTTTTCACTGATGGCTCGAAAAGAGGCGTAAACACTGGGGGAGTTTTCTATGAGGAAAACTTTGATGTTAAGGTTCCATTCAGGTTTCGGGATGGCTGTAGCGTCCTGCAAGCAGAATTCTCGGCCATTACAAGGACGGCAAGATGGCTTAGGTATTATAGGATATCGGAAGACATCCTTATTTTTACCGACAGCAAAGCGGCCATTGCTCCTATCAATGGTGTATACACTACATCGACGGTGGTTACCGAATGCCGGATATCTTTAAACGAGATAGCGAGACATTCAAGAATAACACTAGTCTGGATAAGAGGGCACTCAGAGTGCACTGGAAACGATATTGCAGACGAAATTGCCAAAATGGGCGCATCATTGAGCAACTCGATGATATGTCACTTCGTTGGCATTCCTCTATCTTACTGCAAGCGATTGATCCAGCAGGAATCATACAACCTCGCTCAAAAAAGGTGGGAACAAGAGCACACCTGTCAAGTCGCCAGGTCCACTTGGCCCCGCTACAGAACTCGCGATCTGCTCAGGCTTGGTAAACAGTGCTAACCGGGCACTGGTGCTTCGGAAATCATGCCAAAAGGATGGGCCTAAGTTACAATGACTACTGCAGAAGTTGTAACGATGAGGAGGAAGAATAAACAGGTCTTCATCTTCTATGTCAATGCCCCGCGCTTAATAGCATAAGGGCTAGTGCTTCAACATTCTGCCAGACCTTGATAGTCTGGCGAACATGGGGCTAATCAACCTATCCTCCTTTTTGCAACAATCAGGATGGTTTGATTCGGCGACAGGGTAATTACAGGAAATTGAATAACCAATTGACTATCCCTGTCTGCTGTAGGGTATCACAAAGGGATCGAATTAACGGACCCACGTTAAACGACGATCTAGATGAACGCCTAGATAATTGACTACAGTGTGTTGCGGTATAGTCTCGGTGTTGATTTGTATAGGCGCGCAAGTCTCCCTACGCAACGTAAAAGTTATGTGTACACATTTCTGCTCGTTAACTTTTATACGCCATTGCTTGAGCCATTTTTCCAATTTGGATATACACCCTTGTAAGTTGCTGGAAGCTTCTACAGGATTTTCGTGAGCGCTTAGAAAAGCTGTATCATCGGCAAATGTTGATGTATGAATGTTACTGCTTAACGGTAAATCAGAGGCATATATTAAATAAAGTAATGGACCGATGATACTGCCTTGGGGAACTCCGACTTCGATCGACTGTGGTGGGATTAAAAAATTGCTTTCCCTAACTACAAATTTTCGTTTAATTAGGTAGCTTATTAAATCCTAACAATGTTTGCGGGTAGATTTTGCGTTAACTTATGTATAAGACCTTCGTGCCATACTTTATCGAAAGCTTGAGAAACATCTATAAAGAGCGCAGAGCAATATTTCTTCTTTTCGAGAGTGTAGAGTTGGGTTTTTCAGCTCAGTTGAGTGAGCGCTCTCTTTCGCTCTTTTAGTTCAATAGCTCACTTTAGTTCAGTAGCTCAGTTTAGTTCAATAGCTCACTTTAGTTCAATAGCTCAGTTTAGTTCAATAGCTCACTTTAGTTCAGTAAAATACATTAGCTCCATTGGTTTCAGCTCAGGCTATCTTTGTTACGAAAGTAAACAAAGTGAAAACAAAAAATGTTTCTGCTATATCAGCGTTACCATAACGTTTTTATTTTTAAACTACTAATTTGGAAAACAACTTAGGGCCAATAATTCAGTGGTGATTTATGTGTCATTTACTTTTAAATGCTATTTATACACAAAATTGAGTTTTTCACTACAAAATTAAGTCAACGTTAAGTAGCCAACATTATGCATTTAAATAATACATAAGTTTTACGAATTTCCATATGTTTTTGACTTCTTGTACTTCTTATTTAAAACAAAGCCAATTACAAAATTTGTGGCTGCTGACAAGTTGCATACAATTTTGGCTTGTTTTGTTGCTATTATCTTTGTATTCATTTTGAAAGTTGCTTTTATTCTTTTAAAATATTTCAGCAGTTCATAATTATTCTTATTTTTAGCTAAAATAAATAGATATATTTTTGGATTTTATTTTATTTGTTCTAGTTAGCTGTTCTGTAGGGAAATTTATGGGAAATTAATTATATTACGTTGTGCTACCAAGTTTTTAACTCAATTAAATAAAAACAATGAAATGCGACTGGAAAACAGTAGTAGAACTTAAATGCAACATAAATTTAAATGAAAATTAGCTGAATGAGTATTTAAATACGAAGTCAATTATTGGCCTTAAGATTTCTACTAATATTTAATCACAAACCATAAACATACCTCAAAATGTCTTATTATTATATGACTTTTTTGTTTGAAGCACAACAACAATTTTTTTAAACTATTGTAAAATAATAAGACATTATGACAATATGACTGATATGACAACAGTGTGAACACCCCAATTATTTCTAATGGAGTAGCAATTGCATTTGCACAATATTTTAAAACAGAGCTCGGTATGCCATCAGGTCTGTGATGTACTGATAGAAGAAATTTGTATTGGTTGGCATTCAGCGATAGGGTAAGGATATGAGGTACTATTATACTGGATATCCGAGTATGTAGTTGAGAAGAAGTCTGCAAATAACTTGCTTATTTTTAAACTTTCGCTAGATTCACAATTTTGGTATTTCATAACGTTGGTGATTTACGTTTGGAGTTAACGAATTTATAAAACGATTTTGGATCACTTTTTAAATTGTATTTAATAGTGTTTATATAGTTTTTGTAGAGCAGCGTATTCAATGAAATGTAATCCGAACGTGATACAGCATATTTAGCGTAATCAGATAGTGTACCAGACTTTTTATACCGTATTTCTGTATAATTGCTATGTTTGCTCTATCAGTTTCGCAAAAAGTTTTTCAAAAGTTTGTTAACTTCTCGCAGGTGTTTTCTGGTTATATTTTTGACAGCTTCAGTTGTTTTGGCATTACTTTTTCTCGTGCTGCCTAGTTCTTGTTTCTGCCACCTGGTTTAGTTCTAATTCACACTATCCAAGTCTTATTGCAAAACTTATCACGATTTCTTCTTTGAACTTTCATTGGCGTTCACACAGCACTCGTCTTATTGCTTAAACTGTTCTTCATTTTGTTTGAATGTATGTATGTATTACCCCGTTAGAGTGGAAAGCGTTGCCGTATTACTTTTTTATTGTAACTTAAAATGTTGCGAAAACTTATTGCAAATAAGTCCCTGTCCAGATTTCCAATTTTATTAGCTGCAATTCTTGTTTTTTTAGGTGAGAGAGGTAAGAAGCTTGGGGAGGGGTACAGAGTTTCATGTGCTCGGCAATTCTCTTTTGCCTTGCAATTCGCACTGGGTTCTATCTGTATTTGACGTTTTATTGTATTTCTTTAATTATATGAAAAACAAAATAAAACGAATATTAAATTAATATGTGATGCATTACAATTTTTTAAGTTAAAAATATTAAAAATAAATTTTGCTGTGGTGGTGTAAATACAAAAATTTCAAATTAGATTTTTATAATGTGGACACATATGCAATTTCAAAGCAGAATTATAAAGAATTGCAGCCAATGAAATTGCAAATCTGCAGCCATATTCTGTAATTATCGTAGCTAAAGCTAAATCTCGATCGCTAAAATTTTTAGGGCGAAAATTTTAGCGATTTTGCTAAAAAGGTATTCTGTAACTCTAATCGCTTACATAGCGTTTTCACATAAAAGTAATTTCATGAAAGTCGCAATACATTCATAATTCCTCACAAACACATTCATATATTTGTCACTTTCAGTCAACTTTCAGCTCTGCTTTCAACGAAAATTTCATGAAAGTAATTTTAATACATTCATTTGAAGCATATATAACAAACTCAATGTTTCTAATTATAAATAACAAAAAACAGCAATGGAAGAAATATATTAAGCTTTCTCTTTGGCGACATTTTAAAACTAAAATTTCAGTTTCATGAAAACTTTAGAAATTTTCATGAAATACTGTTGTTTTTTATGTCTCTTTCATTGATAATACGTATAGGGAACTTTCATGAAATTACTTTCATGTGTAAACGCAGCGTTAGCTAAAATTTACTTTTCGCCGTAGCCAATTTGCTATCATTAGACCATTCCTTTCTTTCTTATTTGATAATATAATATTGAAAAGAGACAAATATATATGCGTGTATATTTGGCATTTTATATTAGTGTTACCTTACATTATAATGTATACTCCGTAGCAATGATTATATATTTGTTAAAAAAATTTTTAAAATATGTTTTAAAACGTCTATTTTTTAAAGCTATTTCACAAATTTCTAGTCAAAACTTATTGTTTTTTTGCATCACATGCATTTTGAAAATTGTAAAGCGAATGATTTTTGCGTAGTAATTTCTCAAGAAAGCATTACGTTCGAAAGTTATGGGAACATTTATAAGAGATGGCATCACTGTTAAGAAATAATTTCAGTATACAATTGAAATTTTTTTCTATGTGGTATTTGCTGGCGGTACTGTGGCGTAGTTATTTGAAAGTATTTATTTGTACAAAAATTTTTTTGATCATAATAAATTTAAAATTTGTGTACAGTGTTTTGATTAATTTTATAATATTGTAAAAATCTTTTTTTTTATTAAATATATTTTTATATAAAATTTAGTATTTGAGTTTTATTTATATTAAACTACTCATAACAGGTAAAACACTTCAACCTATCATGGACAACCTCTTTATGCTATTCCAAATACTAAATGAGCATGTATTTTTGCCCTTTTTTATCCTTTTTGTAGTTTTCTACATTATTTTTCTAAAAAAAGGCTAAACAAGAATGATATAAAAAATATTTTGCGTAAATTTTTTTTTAGCGCCTTCAAAATATCGTTGCTTAAATGTTAGCGTTTCTAGCTAGAAAAGTTGCTTAAATATGCTTAGAGAATACAAATGTATAACATTTTAACGATGAGAGAGAGCATTGTTTGCTCTCAGAGCAAACGCCAAAATTGCGGCGAATTTAATTTTTATGACATTGCCTAATTTAGCAATACGAATTACAGAATTCAATATGTAGCTAAAATTCTCTAAAACGATTTTAATGATGAAACAAAACCTGGGGCTTGACGTTTTTCTTCATACAATTTGGCTAATAAAAGACGCGGCTGAAAGCAGTCGTGAGATAGAATCTATTTTATTTTGCCAGCGACTTTGCTTATGCTCTCACTCTCAGAGTAAAATTCTCTCAACAATGCTACCACACTTTTATTATATTTCATACAATTTGTAAACAAAACCAAAGAAAAATAAGAACAAAAGAAAATCAAAAAAACATTTGAAAGAGCAATATAATTATAATTTTCTAAATTTGTAAATAATATGAGTAATATTGTCGAAAAATTGATTGCAGAAGTGCATAAACATGATTTCATATATAATTTGCAGTAATCAATGTACAAAATCAAGACTTGTGGATAAAAATTGGAAATGTGAATGAAGTTGAAGACGACGCTTCAATTCTGGGCATTTTTTCTCTGAGAGTCGTTTTTGCTTCAAGTTGCGGACGTGTTCTGTTTCATCATTTAGACATTTTTAGCGATGGAGATTTAGCTTTAGCGAGTTACAGAATATAGCTGCTGGACGGGGACTAACAAGCTATTTGCAAATAAGATGTGTGATGCTACCAGATGCTATATATTTACTGCGTGTCATTACAAAAAATATAACAATATTTCTGAATGCTATTTGCGTATAAACAGTTAGTTAAGTTTTTGCAAATAACAAATGCGTATAAACGGGGTATATGTATACCTACTTAACACTACGAATAACACAACAAAACGAATTTCATGAGTACATGAGAAGGTGTACTCGTTTCTTTCCCCCCTGTCTCTCTCAGCTAAAAGGGCTATTAGACACGCATACTTGTCTGCAGACATGTACGATGGCATACCAAATCTCACTGTCTAATAGCATGTATGTCGAGTACGTCAGACATGTATCGCACACCAACATACACACAACATTTATTTGTACTGAAGTATGACGTCAGCGTTCGATAGTGTAATAGCAAAACGCAAAGTATGCCATATGCGGGTCTAATAGCCCTTTTAAGGAAGACTTTGTTTGGCAGCCATCAGATATAGAAATATGCGCTGATGAAAAGGATTATAATCTGGTAGATAATGTGAACACATGGGCTGATTTTCTCTACGCTCGCTATCATCCTTGCACTGTAAATATTATCAAACAATACCGGCATGATAGTGAAAAACAAACGCTAGACACTTTCCCGCTGCGTTGAACTATGGCAGACAAAAGATTTTCCAAGATGATTTTTGCGATCGTATACGTCAGTATGTTGAGAAATTTGATTTTTTGCAGAATTTTCAAACGACTTTTGATTCCTTTAAAGGGTATTCTGGTTTGGCTACTAAATGTTTAGAATACACAAATCATGAATAAAAAAAGTACGCCCAAACACACATACAGTGTATATTTAAATTAAATATTGATGTATTATGTATATATATTCGGCTTAGGGCCAATAAATGAGTGGATGATAATGTTTCATTTATTTTTAAAACTCGTTTAAATAAAAAATTTTGTTTTTCATTGCAATATTAAATCAACATTAAATAGCCAACGTTGTGTGTTTAAACACTACATAAGTTTTACGAATTTCCATATGTTTTTGACTGCTTGTTCTTCTTGTTTGAAAAAAAGCAAATAAAATATTTGTGGCTGCTGACAAGTTGCATAAAATTTTGGCATCTTTTTTCGCTATTACCCTTTTAATCGTTCTGAAAGTTCCTCTTATTCTTTTAAAACATTTCAGCAGTTCTTAATTATTCTTATTTATAGCTAAAATAATAATATATTTGTTTTAGATTTTTCTTTATTTGCTCTAGTCAGCTGTTTTTTTGGGAAATTTGTGGGAAATTTTTTATATTACGTAGTGCTACCATATTTTCATCGTAATTAAATAAGAACTTTAAGTTTGACTGAAAAAATGAAACTGTGTTTAAACGAATTTTAAATTTTTATGAAAATTAACTAAAACTATAATTAAATATCCACTCATTTATTGGCCATTAAGATCATATGAAAATATTAATAAAACACATACATATATATTATGTTTTCGTACATGTAAATATGTGTGTATCACATCAATTTTTCAATAGCTTTGTTATATGTATTTTAAACAATAAAAAAAAAGCTAACCCAACTTTTAAACATAATCAATTTTTGACACTTCAAATTCACAGCTGATCTCTTTTTGGCTAACGAGGCCACCTGGTCTTTAATTCGCCTTGAAAGCTAATAAATTTAAAAAAAACTTGTATATGTGAACACAGACTTAATTCACCTTGGAAAAAGGCTACCTGGCAAAGCGTATCCTACAGGTGAGCTTATTAGCACAGCTGACTGTACTCCCTTTATAGCAAATTTTCATACAAACTCATATAGTTTGAAAAGAGTACATAAATAATGGTACTCATACGTAAAAAAATGCTTTAAAGGTGTTTGTGTATTTTGATCTAAGGCGAGTACTTTACACTAACAAAATACATGTTGTTTTTTGTATTATTGTAGTTGTTGTCGAACTGCGCATACCTGTTAATTTTACCACGCCACCTGGTGTGAATTCAAGGCGATTCTTAAATTCGCCTTGGTGTAAATTCACCTTGAGTGGGCTTAAACATTTTTACCTAAGCTTGGCAGCACTGGCGTAACCAAGTTTTGCTCTAATTTGCAGCCAACTTTACTATCTTCCTTTTTACATCGTGCTGCGTTGAAGTGAAGGTGGGTTTTTTGGAAAAAAAAATTTGGTTACTGTTCGTTTTTTTTTTTTTTTTTATCTATTTTTGGGTTTGTATAATGAAGCGTGTGTTGAAATCTAGTAAGTTGAGCAGAATACTAGTAGCTACGTTCGGCTTAGCAGTTAAACAGCATCCTAATATTCTGTTGGAGTTGAGGTAACAAAATTTCTTGTTTTAGGTTGATTCTAAATCACAAAATGCCGCAAAATGAATATATGGAACGCCATCGCAAGCTTTACGGTAGGCGTCTTGATTATGAAGAAAGAAAACGTAAAAGAGAAGCTCGTCTACCAAAGGAACGTGCTAGGAAGGCACAGAAACTACGTGGAATAAAAGCTAAAGTTTTTAATAAGGAAAGAAGAAATGAAAAAATACAAATAAAAAAAAAAATACTGGCTCACGAGCAGAAAAAAGTAAATAAGCTGGTGAAAAATATTGAGGATGGTGCATTACCACACTATTTATTGGATAGAGGAATTCAATCAAGTGCGAAAGTTTTGTCAAACATGATTAAACAAAAGCGAAAAGAGAAAGCTGGGAAATGGGATGTTCCGATTCCCAAAGTTAGGGCTCAGTCAGACGCTGAAGTATTTAAAGTTCTTAAAACTGGTAAAACTAAACGTAAAGCGTGGAAGAGAATGGTGACTAAAGTTACATTCGTTGGTGAAAATTTTACTCGGAAACCACCCAAATTTGAACGTTTTATAAGACCAATGGCTCTACGAATGAAAAAGGCACATGTCACACATCCTGAACTAAAGGCTACGTTTCACTTGCCCATCATTGGAGTAAAAAAAAATCCAAGTTCTCCTATGTTTACTTCATTGGGAGTAATAACTAAAGGTACAGTTGTTGAAGTAAACATATCTGAATTGGGCTTAGTGACACAAACAGGAAAAGTTGTGTGGGGTAAATACGCACAAGTAACTAACAATCCGGAAAATGATGGAGTTATCAACGCGGTGTTATTGGTGTAAATTTTAGTTGGCTATAGTTTAATTAATTATAATCTATCATGAATAATAAAGTAACCAAACGAATAAAATACATTTCTTAATTTTTAATTTTTTTTTTTATTAGAGAAACAGTAAACGGGTGCTTAAATTACACGTATTTTTATATTTTAGGTAACGCTAGACAATGCAGATATTTGTGAAAACCCTAACGGGTAAGACCATAACTTTAGAGGTCGAACCATCGGACACCATTGAAAATGTTAAAGCCAAGATTCAGGACAAAGAAGGAATTCCACCAGATCAACAACGTTTAATATTTGCTGGCAAGCAATTGGAAGATGGACGCACGCTCTCTGACTACAATATCCAAAAGGAATCCACTTTGCACTTGGTGTTGCGTCTTCGCGGTGGTGCTAAAAAGCGCAAGAAGAAGAATTACTCAACTCCAAAAAAAATGAAACATAAGAGGAAGAAGGTCAAGCTTGCAGTTTTAAAATATTACAAGGTACATTTTACAGCATTTCTTATTACGAAATCCAAGTGATCGGCTTAATGTGGAATTCTTGAGTCTTCGTAATCTTGAGCTAGAAAGTCCCCGTCCAGACTTGCAATTTTATTGGCTGCAATTCTCCGTTTTTTAGGTGAGTTGGGTAAAAAGCTTGGGGAGGGGTACATAGTTTTATGTGCTCGGCAATTCTCTTTTGCATTGCAATTCGCACTGGGTGTATTTGACGTTTTATTGTATTTCTTCAATTATATGGAAAACAAAAAAACGAAAATTAAATTAATATGTGATGCATTACAATTTTTTAGGTTGAAAATAAATTTTTCTGTGGTAGTGTAAAACAAAAATTGCAAAATTAGATTTTTGTAATGTCGACACTAATGCAATTCCGAAGCAGAATTTTAAGAATTGTAGTCAATAAAATTGCAAGCCTGGATGGGGACAAAGATTTCAAGGATATCCTAACGTTTATCCTATCACAAAATCAGAAAAGAATAAAAAAGATTTATGGATAGAAACCGAACTTCAGTTGCGTTGCGAACTGGCAACTGAAAATTTGTGGTTGCCAGAAAAGCACTAAGTAGAAACTGAAACTGGAACCTCTCAGTTGCCATCCATAACATAATTGTCATTAACTGACAACGCAACTGGAGATCGGTTGCCATCAATAGTCGACCCATAAATAATTTGTCGGCGAGGATCAGTTTCCGAGTTATGGGCCTATAATTATGATTATATGGTGTTTTTTTTAAAAAATGTCAATATTTGTTGCTTATTTTGTGATATTCTATAGGATTGGGATAGGGCTGAACTAGACAAAAGACAAAAAAATCAATGGCTTGAAAATTTTCAGCTAAAAGCTGCATAAGATATTGATAAAGATATAAATGAAGGCAAAAATACCTACATGTTGAAAATTAAAAAAAATTCATTGTGAGTTTGGCCGACTTTTCCTAAACGCAAGTTGCGGCTTAAATCTAGTTTAGTGACGCAGCTGCAAAAAAAAAAAAAACAATAGGGCGTTAAAAATCGAAAAATAAGACGAAAATTTAATGTGGCAACTTTCTCGGAAAAGCATAGTTTTCGAGTTATTGGCCTCTGAAGTTTTTATATTTACGTGCGATTTCTTTTTGCATTTCTCAACGTATAATGGCATTTTTGGATCATTTGAAAGCTTTTGACAGATCTATATGAATTTGTTAAAATACAGAAGATTTTAGTGATATTTAAAAAAATTTATTGTTTTTGGACCCAAGTGGGCTAGAGCTGCAAAACTATAGTTTAAGAAAAACTATCGATACTATCGGTTTTTTTTTTGTATAAATAAAACAAAGTTACTGATTGTTCAAACTTAAATTTTATTTTGCCCATGAATAATGTAAACAATTAAAAACTAAACATACTAAACATATCGCACTTGATCAACAAGAGGGTATTAACTCAAAATTTTAAAATTTTCAGTAGACAAAAAACTTCATTTTTTAATACTACTCTTCTATCACAAAGAGAGATACAACTCGCAGTTGATTAACAAGAGGGTATTAACTCGAAATTTTTAAAATTTATCACCTCGTGATCCGATATTTTATTCGTTGTGCTGTTTCTTGCTGATATCTTTTTGCTGTTTGTTATAACATAGTCTATTGTTGTATTAGAATTTCTTGTGACTATGGTATATTCACACACTATTTGTTTAAGTCCATTATCATAAAGTATTCTTTCAATCTTTTTCTTATAAAAGCTGTTAATGGACCAGTACACATTGAAGTCTCCAGTTATAACTATATCACAGATATTTTCGCATATTTCTTCTATTGTTTCTTCAAAAATTTTACAAAACTCGGACTCCCCGTAACTTGTGGATCTGTATACTGTTGCCAATATTAGATTAACACTTTTTCATATTTCGCTTTACAGAACAACATCCAATATTTTAAATTTTCTATTTTTTCTATCATTTTTGTAACCTTCCAATTATTTTTAAAGTAGATAATAACACCCCCAGTTTTTGACGATGCAGACATAGATAATTCTTGTTTATACCCTTGTAGTTGAATTTCGCGTTCTTCTACACTTTCTGTCATATGAGTTTCAGATAACATTATAAAATCCATATTTTCTTTCTTAGCAATTTCCTCTACTTGGCTAAAGTTGTTTATTAGACCTTGTATGTTAGTATAGATCGCCCGTACGCTCTTTGATTGCTAATCAATCACACCCATTCTCTTTATTTTTGCGTTTAATTTGTTATGATAAACTTTGCATTCCTTATCATTTGTAAAATGATTTTCATCGAGGCCCATATTTAATTTTTTTTTGATCCTTACACAATTTATGCATTTCATTATTTTTTCTTCATTGCATTCTTTGGTTTTATGACTTCCGTGGCATTTTAAACATACTTCCTCGTTTCTACACTCTGTTGATCTGTGGTTATATCCTTTACATTTAAGACATTGCATTGGTTCTGTACCATCAAACACCTTACACCGTTCCCATCCAATATTCACTTTTTGGGCTTCAAGAATTCTTGTATACGTCAAACCATCAACTGATATCTTAGCATTATATGTATATCATTTTATTGTTTCGTTTGTAGTTGTACTTATGTAGTATTTTAATTTCACCATTACTAATAGTTGGATTTTGGCTCTTTAATTTTTCCACTAACTCATATTCCTTGTAGTCAAATGACATATTCACAATCTTTATTTGCATATAAATTGGACTGGGCACCTTAATTTCATAACCATCATTTAATTCATTTAATATCGCGTTACGTATTTTCTCCCTTTCTTCTTTTTCTCACTTTGTATTATCACCGTTCCGTTTCTTCTATTTTCTACATTTGTTATTTTTAAATTTGCTGGATTTACTTTTTTATTCAACGCTTCTTTCGTTTTATCTACAGCTTGTTTTTCCTTCGGTTTAACAATTAGGGGAACTCGTTTACTTAAATCTGGCATCACTTTTTTATTTTTAACTTGTTCTGCGTATGTAATTTTCTTTTCATCTACATTTGTTTCTTTAATGACCTTTTTTATTTCATTACACATATTGTTGTTTTTTTCTTCAATATCTTTGCACATTTGTTTATTTTTGTTGCCGAATTCATTTATGTATCCATTTATGTATGTTCTTCTAACCTTTTCTGCGCGCTCTTCCTCTAACAGCAAATATGCAACAACAGCAGCTCTCATTTTATTTATTTTTATAGATATTTAATTGTTTTAAGAACAACTTTATTTTATATTTTTACAAAACAATATAACATTACACAAATGTAAGAACAAACGTATGTAAATAATACAACGACAGAATTTAGTTATTTTGTTTACTGTATTACCACTTACCACTTTTTTTATATTTTTTTTTATTTTACAAAATTTTTGAACAAAAAATTGCATTAAAAGCAGTAAACAAATGAGCAAAACATAGAACAGCTGGTTCGAATATCGGTTTTATTTGCATTCGAAAATAACAAAACCGACTTGTTTTCATGACACCAAGTGAAACCAATATTGGTTTGCAAAACCGACAATTACCAAAACCGACTTCGATTCTATGACAGCCCCGAATATATTTAAAAAATATACATACTTTAAAAATTGTCGAAAAAAACTATCGATACTATCTATAGTACCTATCTAACTTCCAGCCAGCACTAAGCCCGTCCGAAAGCCGGCTATGCAGAAAAACTATTCTATATACCGCCGTGTAGGGATATACCATGGTGGAGAAAATCATTTAGCCCTGCCGAAGGCTGGCTATGCAGAAAATCTATTCTATATACCGCCGTGTCTGGATATACCATGCAGAAAAGATTTCAAAATTTGAATAGAAAATTTGCAAATTCATATACATAGATCTAGTCAAAAGCTTTCAAATAATACCAAAATTGTTCTTATACGTTGAGAAATGCAAAGGGAAATCGCAAATATATATAAAAAATTCAGAGGGCAATAACTCAAAAACTATGAGTTTCCGAGAAAGTTACCACATGAAATTTTCGTCTTATTTTTCGATTTTCTATCGCCCCATGTAATATTTTTTTCATTTGGAGCTGCGTCACTAAACTAGATTTGTTCCCAAGTTGCAATGCAGTCACTTCCTAAACGCATACCTAAAATTATTGGCAATGCCTATGTTCCTAATTTGTTGGCAGCTCAATTTGATGAGTATCAGCTGTCAAACTCTTGTATATATTTTATTTGGTATGCAAGCGTTTGATACTTAAACAATGGTGGAGTAAGTATTTTTTTATTTATTATAATTCGTTAGTTTCTTACATTTCTTATTTTATATTCTTAAAAAATACGTTTATTTAATTTTATATTTTTATGTAAAAATTGTTACAGTGACAATAAGCGCATAGTAGCGTTCCTTAACGCAATTTTTAAGCAAAGCATATCTCTGCAATGCAAGGTTGCTACTACAAAATGCTTTGCGTTTCATATGCAGTTTTTCAAATTATGCTATGCAACATGCGTTAAGGAAGTCGGCATTTTTAAGCATAAAACTTCTATGAATCGTATACCGGTCTTATGGTCATGTTATGACTTTCATTCCATCTTTTCTGGATATCGAGAAGGTCAAAGTTCGTATTACGACCGAGAAGCAATGTCGTAAATTTCGCTGCAAAACTACGTGGGGTTAACTAATTTTTCCCAATTTCCGTATAGCCTTGAAAAAATTACCGTTTTTTTTTGGGTAAAATTACCGTACGGGTAATGCGTTGTACATAAATAGTAATCACCCCTATCGTAAATAAGAAGTGGAATTTTTGTTCATGTTAAATTTTTAATTCCACTCGAAGCAAAAATGGTATCGTAATTTTTCATGGTAGATTCACGATACCATTTTTCCCTTCGAGTGGAATTAAAGTTTCACTTATTCACGATAGGGGTGATAATGTATTATTTTCCAAGGCAAAACAATGCAATCCTTTGGAAACGAGAATGTAATTTGATCGCACATAAAAATTACCACGTATATTACATTACCACTTCTTACGATGAAGGAATGTATTGTTTTTGCTTGTGCACAAATGTTCGCATATTCCTTTTAAATTGAAATGAATTATAGGATTTATTCGCTGTACATATTAAACGAATTCACTACTTTCTAGGATATGTTCTGTGTTAACAATAATGAATTCTGGAATTAAAAATATTACATGCTGTACATTGCTCTCTCGTTTACTATTCATTACCTTTTCCCGCTGGGCTGTTTGAATTTTATTAAAAATTTCACTCACTGAATCTATAATTTTGTGCACATTGCGCACCTTATTATTTATTGTTTGTTTTTAGAGCTAAGCTGACAAGTTTGCTAATAGGTGCAATTGTTGTTTCCTGATCACTATTTAACATGTACGGAGAGCATGATCGCGCACGTCTAATTGTTTTTTTTTTTTTTCTAAAATTCAGATTTGTGTTTAATTCTTTCGGTACCCACGCTAGACTCATGGGTCTACCATATAATGAATACTGCTCCAGCTGTAATGACGAGGAAGAAGAAGAAAGCATTGCACACCTTCTATGCCTCTGCCTTCGCTTTCTAGGTAGAATATCCCTCACTACCCTTTCCGAGCTCTCAGTAGCGGAATTTGGTAGCCTTAACTCCTTTATCAGAAGCAGGTGGACTGTACTCTCCCGCCAACCGATTCTTGAAGTTGCCCCAAACAAAATAAAAATTAGCCTAGATAGAAAATTAAAAAAAAAAAGAAAAAATTAAATAAAAAAGTTGGCGGCAACGCATAGTTTTCGAGTTATTGGCCTCTGAAGTTTTTATATATACATATGTGCGATTTCCCTTTACATTTTTTTTTTCAACGTATAAGACCAATTTGCATAGCCGGCCTTCGGCCGGGCTTAATGAATTTATCCACCATGGGATATCCCGACACGGCGGTATATAGAATAACTCCTAAACTATAAGTTTCCGGAAGTTAAAATTTTAGGAGTGGACTAAACTAAGTAAGGGCTACCAACCATATAAATTTCAACCCTTAAATCGGGTGGCGGGAGAGTACCGTGGAGCCCACTCGATTTCTGGCTTAACCGTGGATTGCCCCTTAAAAAAAATAGGAATTCTACCCTTTGGAACATTTTTGTCCCATATGTAAATTTCAAGACAAGCTATTTCGTTTTCTTCATTTTATTTTTAAGTATAAACAAAAATTATTATAATGATATCTTTCTTTATTATAAAATGCAGTAAAAACTAAAAATATTCGATTGCTTAGCGAACACGTGTTGAATCAACAGAACTTTGCGTAAACTAAATATCCACGCCGAGTCAATTCACAACAGTTATTTTGCTTACATTTTTTATATCGTACAATGATTTTACGAAAACAAATTGTTTGTGTTATGTTTTATGTATGACTGAAATAGAAATAAAGTAAATACGAATATAACGGCATATCTCTGGGAGAGAACACTTTTGGGGCATGGGATCGGTCTCATTCGATGCTCAGATGTTGTCCACATAAAAAAAAAAAAAAAAAAAGTGAAAATTGATTTTTTACCCTTAGGTCCTTTCTCTATGCGCCTGTCACATATAAGAAGCCAAATGATGTCGACACAAATGTGTCGATTTGGCCTTGGAGGTTTTAGTGTCAAAAAATCCGCAAAATCTTGTATCATTGTATCGAGTGTATTATAGTATTATATAAAATAATGTAAAACTTTTGTTGGTAATTTTCATATAAAAATTAAATAAATTAAATAAATTACACTTTTATTTCATATGTTTTCCAAAATTCGTATTTCATACAATACTGAGAGTATTTGTTCTTCTTTTGTTCATCAATACAAGATTCAAGCCGATACAATATACTGTGGGTTATAACAAACTAATAAACAGAAGGTGTATTTCGTATAAGATATACGATACAAGTTGTTGTGAATTAAGCAATTTTATTTTCATTTTTTGTATATTTGCGTAGACAGTAATTGACTCGACATTACGTGACAAAAATAGACTTCTGTGGAGATGCCCATGTCAATACTGTGTGTTTGTTTAGAAAATTTTACTTTGCGGATGGTGCAACTGAATTAATTCCAGTTTCGAATATTATTGAGGCACAAAAAAATCATTTATCGAAAGATTATTATTCAGTAACAAAAAATATTAAATTCTTATTAAGCTAAAGATCAATATTTTATAAAAAAAAAGTTTATAATTAATTTTAATTCCAATATTTCGCTACCAACAATGGATAGCTTCTTTAGAGATTTATAATGTTTTGAAAGACTGTTACAAATTATTCTAAATAACATAACATTTTTTGAATACATATCTTATTAAAGCTTCTAATATAAAAAATTATGTTTGTCATATGAAAAGTAGAAAATAAACATGTAAATTGTTCATTCAATGAATTGCATTAAGTTTTTTCTCAAGAATACATACCTATGTACATATGTATATGTAACTGTAATTATAAAAATATTTTTATCATGACTTTGCGCAGAATTAAAAAGTTGCCTCTCATTTTAGCTACATATGTATATACGACGACAACTAAACTATCGCGAGCTATTAAATCTCTTAATATTTCACTAACCTACTTATTTTTTTCTTAGGTTGACGAAAATGGAAAAATTCATCGCTTACGCCGTGAATGTCCCGGAGAAAATTGTGGAGCTGGCGTTTTCATGGCTGCTCACGAGGATCGCCATTACTGCGGTAAATGCAATTTAACGTTTGTATTTAGCAAGCCTGAAGAAAAATAAATAAAAATTACTTTCTTCATATTAAACTTTCACATTTTTTTATTGTTTCAATATAAAGTATGTTATAGTGCTTTCACACTGAATTTTGACTCCTATAGCTCGTTTCTGTATTTCTCGTATCGTAAAGTTATCCGCATGAAACGAGTGAATTGCAACAAGAACAGTGTAAAATGAAACAAAATATGGTTTTTCTCCCACAAGTGTTTCTGTATATGTACTTTGCGAGAATAATCTGTCATTTTAATAATTTTCCAGCAATTATTGGAAGGAAGTATGTGAGAAAAAGTGTTTCTCTAACAACATTTTGCAGTTTCTCACAAGAAGTGTCAAAATAACTCACACTTCAAATTGGTGTGAGAAAATCAAAATTTAAATAAATATAAATATACATATGAAAAGTAAATCTTCTAATATATAAAATTCTCGTGTCACGATGAGGAGGGGAGGGAGGGGGCAATTTCTGTATTTACTAAATTATTAACCCAACAGATGGTGCTATGTCCGCCTCATAATTATTTTTGTTGTTTAATGACAGATGGCTCTATTTCCGCCTCATGCAGGAGCATCGTCCTTGTTCGTATTTCAAACAGAACAAAATTATTGTTTGGTATTTTTTTCATCGGCGGTTATCGTCACACACTTACCACATTCGCTATTTTTTATATAACACCCAAAATATGCACTAGAAATATTTTGTATGGCAAAACAACGTTTGCCGAGTCATCTAGTATAATATAAATATTTTTTAATTCGTACATATGTATAAATGTGGAACAAATAATTTAGTTAATATGTACATATATATATATATATATATACATATTATGTATGTAGCAAAAATTTTAAATAAACAGAAGAATATTGTTCCGATTAGGGAACAAAGATTAGGCGTCAGAAGAAATAAACGAACCACAAATAGATAGGCAAATAAATGTACGCAATTATATTTAGATTTATTAATATAATTTATTATGGTTTGTACGTTTATTTCAATTCTGTGTTTCTCTTCAATTCAAAGGCAATATAATGATAATTTAACAAACTTAAAATCCAATGTGTCTTCGATTAATCAAGACTTTAACAAACAATGAAAATAATTCAAATATGACATATTAGCATAAACAAGTATTTAAATAAGATATGATTAAAAAAGGTAATTAAATCAGTGTTGTTAAATGGCAGCTACTTTGCGTCCGCAACATCCCGGCCCACGTGAATGTCCCGCGGGACTTCACCATAAACGTCTAACACAGCGAGCTTAGATACAGGTCGGCGCAAAGTTCCGTTGGCAGGGCGTACTAAAGACGTGCACAGTTCTATCTGTTTGTACCAGTTTCTTTTAGTTTTCAACTTCTGGTATGTATTGGTAAATATTTTCTTGTTTCTGGTATTAGTAAGTATTGTTATTCTGCAAAACAGATACTGTGTGAGTAGATAAACAGAGAATGAGAGAAACATATTTGCTTTTATTTGTTTTCATAAAACAGATATAAACAAATACTGATGTTTATCGGGTCTGTTCTAGAATCCGAATTCACTCGAAAGTGGATTACTTTAGCATTTTTGGTGTTCTGCAATTCAGATCCACATATTTTTATTAATAAAAACATGTGGATGTGAATTGCAGAACACCAAAAATGCTAAAGTAATTCACTCGAAAGTGAATTCGGATTCTAGAACAGACCTGTATAACATAGTTATTTGTGGTACTCTGGAAAGTTGTAATAACATGATAAGAAAAAAAATTTTAAATTATTTATTTTTGTTACTGTTCTTCTATTTTATTCGACCTTCTTTAATTTTATATTGATCTATTTATTAAGGCTTTAAGTCACTATTTTTTTATAAAAAATTGTAATAATTTTCTATAATAAGAGTGCAGTTTTTCTATGCAATTAATTATCTAACATGATAGGTATTAAAGGAACAAAGTATGCACATACATATGTATGTACATACAAACATAGGTACATACATACAATAGTTTCTTATTGATTTACTAAAAACTTACCTCAAAATTTAATAATTCCAAAATGAAAGTATTATGTATAGTTTTTATGTTCAGCAATATGTTTTATTTGATATAGGTACAAACATTTTTTTTTATTTTTATTATTTATTGAGTCTTCAATTATAAATTGAAACATCAATAAGTTGTTCAAATCTTAAATCTAAATATACAAACATAACAAAATAAAAGAAGAAATTTAGTCTTTTCAAATTAACATTAAAAAATTAAAAAAAAAAAAATAAAAATAAAAATAATTCAACATTTGAGCAATTGAATTACTGTTTGGAATTTATATTCACGAATAAAATTTCATTAAATGAATTTTCATAACAGCCCAGTTTTGATCGCTTATCCGTTATTAGAGCGCGAGCAACTTAAAAGACCCTCTCCGAAGGAGCGATAGATGCTGGTATAGCAAGTATTCTGCAACTTAGTCGATATAATAACGGAAACTCAAGTTTTCTATTATCCCACCATTTCAAAATATTGAAATCATTTTGTAGGGGCACATGAGTATTTTTATACTTATTTCATTAATTCATTTTCAATTTATGATTGATTGGAGCTATCTTGCTCTATTGGCTGAACATAATTTTCAAAAAGTGAATATATTTTTGAAGAAGTTGTTTCAATGGATGGGGTCGGAACATCTATATCACTTAAATAAGGAATTAACAAGGACTTGAATTTTTGTATCACATCTGTTTGTTATTCTAAAGAAAATTGGGTAAGTTGATTTGCAGGCAGAAATAAAAATATTGCTAATTTATGATAAATAATTAAAATATATTGCCAGTGTAGAATCAAAAAGCTAAAGTAAGAAATTAAATTTTCCGTATTTCCCCTTTTTGGTACTTTTTTCTCCCCATTGAAGCACGAAAAATTTAATTATTGTAGTGGGAGCCCATAATTTAATACGTTTATGTCAATAAATAAAAAAAAAATGTTTTATAAAAAAAGTACCAAAAGTAGTTACGCTTTTTACCCCTTAAACGTCCGAATTTCGAAAAAGTACCAAATATATATTTGGATTTTTTAGATAAGTTTCAAATGTGATATAACCTTTATTTCTATGTTTATGGGTTTAAAAGATAGATGGGGTGACAAAAAAGTACGAAAATGAAAGATTTACCCGTTTACTCCGTTAAAAGTCTGAATTTGCAAAAAGTACCAAACACCTGTCCGCTTATTTTTCTAAAGAACAACGATAAGCATTGAATTTTTTTTCTATCTCATTTAGTTTTAGAGATATAAGGTTACCGAATTTACTCGTTTTTGCCTTTTTCTACCCCCTAAACATTCGAATTTCCATAAATCCCGTCTTAGTGGATCGATTTGGGGAGAGACCAAGCTTTGGTCCAAATTTCAAGTTTTTGCCTTCAGGCGTATCCTTTTCTTTCGTGGACATATTTTTACGCCAAAGCTTATGTTGCATTCACTCAGGAACTTTCATGTTTAATTTTATGTTTCTAGGGCCAATACTAACGGAAATTCAAAAAGTACCAGGTAAAAAAAGTACCAAAAAGCCCTTTTAGGGATTCTCATTTACTCAGGACCATGTATGTTTAGTTTTATGTTTATAGGTCCAATATTAACGAAAATTAAAAAAAAGTACCAGTTAAAGAACGAAAAAGTACCAAAAGGATTCCGCTAACGAATTCTCATTAACTCAGGACCTTGCATGTTTAATTTTATGTTAATAGGTCTAATATTAACGAAAATTCAAAGAGTACCAGTTAAAAAACAAAAAAGTACCAAAAAGCCCTTTTACAGATTCTCATTTACTCAGGACCATGCATGTTTAGTTTTATGTTCATAGGTCCAATATTAACGAAAATTAAAAAAAAGTACCAGTATATATTATTAAGAATAACAGATAAGAATCAGATTTAGCTCCCCATCCAATTACGAGTAATAAGTTTAAATTTATATCATCAACCTCTTGTTATAGAAATTGTTAATTTAATATTTTTTAATAACTCACTCTTGTAATTTCGATGTGCTGAATTCCATATCTGATTCGATCAATTGGATAGATATATTTCTCGGCGGTTCAACTCATGAGTGTTATGAGTTATTTTTAGAGAAAGTTATTGATATTTGCTCTAAAAATGTGTAAAATTAAGACATATAAACTTCTGTGGTATACTAGTGGTCTAAAAAAGCTTAACAACTTACGTAATAAATTTCTTAAAAAGTTAATTGAGTCTAAATTTTTTCACAACAGTCGGGAATTCAATTTTCTTAACAAATTTCTTTATAACCAATATATTTTCTTAAAAGAGGAGGAAATTAGACGTAATCCGAAATCCTTCTGGCCTTTTTCTTTTCAATTTATCGCTTAAAGAGGGGTGAATTTATTAGTAGGAGGAAGGCTGCAACCGTTTCCCCTGTTTTTAAAGATGGAAAGAGGGATGATGTCTAGGCTTGCCACCCGTACTTTATAATAAAGTATTGTACGTTTTTTTTTTGATTAATTGTACTCTATACTTTATAGAAACAATAAAGTACACCAAAATACTTTATTTCACATGATTTGATTTATCTACAATTCAAAATAGATTCGGGCTATTTTAGTCATTTGTTGACGTTTTTTTACAGTGGCGATTCTTTCTTAAGACTATGTCATGGCAATTTGGATATGAAACAAGCAAAAAAATTAACCTTTTGGCTGCACCGGAACTGACCAGGGAATTTCACATAAATTTTTTATTATTTATCGATAAAGCCTTAGAGTACCTGAAAAAATAGTTTGATTTTAAAAATACAAACTGGTTATTTACAATTAGCAATAAAAATTTAAAGAGCAAAGTTGAATTTGATAATATTGTTCTCATAAACGGAAATTTAAATCTGCAAAAACTTAATATAAATATGGATGATCTTTATGGAGAAATTGCGTCATTAAACAAAATTTATGATCAGATATACAGTTCTGAAGGTTTTGCGGAATTATCTACAGCAAGCAATTGGCAGCTATTATTTAATAAGAATGATGATAATTTATCAAATTTGTATAAAGTAATTTCATTTTTAATTTCTATTCCCGCCACGTCAGCATTAACAGAGAGAGTTTTTTCTGTAATGAAGAGCAAATGGCGAGACGAAAGAAACAAAGCGTCTTTGAATCTAATAAAAAATGAATTAATTATTTACTTTAATTTAAATATGATAATTATTTGATAAAACTTGCAAAAAGCAATAAAAAATACGTATTCAAATATAACAATAAAGAAAAATAAATTGTACTTTATTTTTATACAGTGTACTTTTTTCCTAACCTTTAACAATCAATGTACTTTAATTGCAAAAAAAAAAAAAAAAAGGTGGGAACCCTAAGTGTAACTCACCACATACAACGCAGACTGTAGGCAACTTACAATAAGTTTTCGTGTGCCAAATTCTTGGCAGTTCAGGCATTGAACAGGTCCAGTTCTTTTATGTGGAATCTCAACGGTAACTCTTCGGTGTAACAAGTACTTTAGATTATAATTTGGGTGTGATTCATTCTTTTTTATTTTCAAGTCACCCGGCTGTAGCTCGGCTCTAAATATAGGTTGGGGAATTTTTAACCTATTTTTAAGGTTTGAAACATTTTTAACTTTTAAGACACAATTTTCAAGGCCAGACTCAAATATTTTTTGTATTTCAATCAATTAATACGTGCAGATATCATCGGTAAATCCCTTGTAGGTGTTGATGTTTTGTGTGAGAATATAGTGACAATAGTAGGCGAGTGATCTAAAGATAAATCCAGAGATGCTTCAACTTTAATCATTTCGCTAGCCATACCTTTCACTTCATACAATTTCGTACTAACCAGCACTGTTTCATTGTAGAATAAAAATTGAATTAAAAATTAATTCTCATATTCTATTTCTGTTGAAAACTGGTTAAATAGTTGATATTCTTCTCAATTAGTATCTACTTTACGAAAATTGTAAAGATGGACAATTGAACGCTGATGAGAGGTGTAGCGGCCTTGAAATCAGTACTGATACGTTCTGCTAAAAACTGATTGGATATAAATAATAATATTTTCAAACACAAAAAAACTCTTAGTAATTTTGAATTTTCATTAATACAATAAAACTGAACTTGAGCCTGATAATATTACTTTTCATATGTAAATCAATATAAGTTCAAATAATAATTACGTTTATTCGTAATAATAACAATATAAAAATAATATTATTTTAGGCTAAAATGACGAAAACACTATCCGATATTGATGTAGCAAGTATTTTAGAAGAGTCAACTGAAGATGACTTTTCATCTGGGATCGGAGACGAATACGTACCATCACACTCGGAAAGTATTATTGATGAAGAAAATGAAATAAATCATTCAGATTCGTTAGATGAAGAAATAGATGAAGTGGCTATGCTGTCATCTCCAGTTCAAACTCCTAATTTTGAAGTAAACATATGGTCAACACCGGATTTACACCTAGAAAAGTACCTAGCAGCCACCGCGAACCCGCTTTAGGACGAATCGGAAGAACTTGCCAAGTTGTCAAAAGCTACCGAAGGGTGAAGCTGTTTTCAAATCGTGTAGTTCTGGGATTATGTACCCAAAATGGCATGATACCAAGGAGGTATCAGCTATAAGCAACTGCCATGGCTCTTCAATGGCATCAATAAATAAAAAGCAAAGAAACGGTGAAACTGAAGTTATACTGTATCTGGAAATTATAAAATTTTACAGGAATATAATGGGAGGCGTAGATCGAGCTGATCAGTTAGCCGGAATGTATGAACCAGACCGGAAATCACAGAAATGGTGGAAGAAAGTATTTTATAGTGATGATGTCAGCAGTAAATTCATGGATCATATATATGAATTTACACCGTAAAAAGGAACCATTTCATGATTTTTTAGTTCTGCTAGCAGAAGCTCTCATTGAAGAAGGACAGAAAACTGCGGCCGTTAGAAGAAGCCTTAAGCTACGTTCACATTTATCAAATATTTGTCCAAAAAAACGTAACCACTAGTTTTCCTTAGGATACTGTCATTTAACTTGGTTTTATATTACAAAAAATAATATTAATTATTCTCCAAAAGAATACTTTTATACAGTTTGTTAAAAATGCGAACCCAAAATTAAAAAAAATAGTGGTATTAAAGGAAATAAAATATTATTTTTATTCTTGGTTACGTTTTTTTCGACAAATATTTGATAAATGTGAACGTAGCTTTAGTCATGGTGGTTACCATTCCAAAAATAAGAAAATTTATGAACAATCTTGCCAATTGAAGGACCTACGAGACGTCGGTGCACAGGTTGCCAAACAAAGAAAATTGAAAAACGAACTAAAACTTTATGTTTTCAACCATTTGACAAATAATTTTCAAATGTTTGCCTTTTATTTTGTTTTGGTTTTTAAAATCTACAAAATGAATTTTGAAAAAACCATGAAATTAAAAAAATATATATATTATTTATTTATGTATTTTTATATGTTTAGGACTGATGGGACTTATATGTCCCATGCCAAACTCCTGATGGGACATATATATCCCACCCCCCAAATCTCCACCCAGGATAGGCACACACAAAAAACTCTATATATTAGTTTAATACACACATCTAAGCTAAACTAATCCATTATAATAGTTTGAAACTAATTAATCGTCTCCCGTACCGAAAGGGTTAAGACTGATTAAACGTGAACCCTAGAATGTGTGTTTAGCATTGTAGTCACCAGCTGCTAGCAAACGGGGGCCCAGTAATTTATAAAAATCCGTATATTGGCTATCGGTAATTAAAAATCTGTTGAGGGTGGTGGGGGGTAAATAGACAGATGATATTACAAGTTTTTGATAATAATTTTCAATACAAATATTTTATGCTTGAAGATATTCTTCACAAAAATCATGTAATAAGAAGTGTTTTATTCGCGATTTTATTAGAATTCCCGAGCCACCAAAAGCTCTACCTCGAGGGTCCTTGGTGTCGTAAAAATTATATCCACAAATTTTAAAATAGCTTCGCGACGTCAAGTGAGTCTCTGATATGAGCATTACATACAGTTTTTGATTCATTATGAAATATTCTATTTCATTTTTATGTTGGCAGATGCCGTTTGCGTTCCAAAAACAGATTTTGAAGTTCATGGTTTGTTTAATACAGCCTGCAACAAGGTAGACTGCATTTTCAAAATTTCCTGTATCATACAGGACATGATGAGAGTAAAAGTATTTACTATTTGAATTAAGCTCTCTATTGAGGCTACAATTCAACTAAAATTAGAACCTGCATCTTCATTTGCTGGTACCGTTTTTTGCGCCGTAGTGTGGTTACTTTTTAAGATATTAGCGTATAAAAATTGAATAAGGTTGTTGTTGCGTAATAGTCGTGTTAGACTTCAAAACATTTGAATATTGATTCTGGCTGGTAGACGGATGAGATAGCTGTGGGTAGTTAAAAGGGGTTTTAGGCTAAGCGGGAGTAGTATCAGTTTTTTTGTTTGACGAACTTTTAAAAATCGAATATAGAGGGCAGCCCCTGTAGTAAGCAGTGTTGTTTCCGCCGAAATTGCCACATTTTTTTTTGCCTTTGGGATCACCTTTCAATTTGTTGCAGTTAGTGGTACTGTGTAACTCACCATATACAACGCAAACGGAAGGCAACTTGCAATATGCTTTGGTGTGGCCAAATTCTTGGCAGTTCAGGCATTGAACAGGTCCAGCTCTTTTATGTGGAAGCTCAACGGTAAATCTTCGATGCAACAAGTACTTTAATTTATAGATTGGGTGCGAATCATTTTTTTATTTTCAAGTCACCTGGCTGTAGCTCGACTCTATTAAAAACAGGTTGGTGGATTTTTTCCCTATTTCTAATGTTTGAAACATACTTTATCTTAAAGCCATTTTCTGGTAATTTTCTCCAATTAATTAATTCCAACAAATTGGAATTCAGTTCTCTTAAATATATGGGTGCTGGTTTACTCGACCTTGTTGTTGTTGTGCCTTCACCGCCTTGTTCAGTTAAAATCGCACAACGATTTTTGGAATTTTTAATATTTTTCCATCTCTAGGAACTTTTGCCGTTGAGGTTATTGGAGCAGATTTGGGACTTCTTCCCCTTTTCAGCACGGTTAAGTATCTATCCATAGCTGTTTAAATTTTATTATCACTATTTTCACATACTGCATCTATAATTTTGTTGATGTTGGTCAACTTGTTATTTATTGTTTGTTTGTTTAATTGTACAGCTAAGCTGACAAGTTTGCTAATAGCTGCAATTGTTCTTGCTTGTTGATCACTATTTAACATGTATGGAGAGCATGATCGCGCACGAGTAATTGTGTTTTGTGTAGAATTCAGGTTTGTGTTTAATTCTTTTTTTTTTATTGCCGTCATTAGCAAGTTAAATAAACATTCCTACTGCTTGTAGGTTTATTGTTGTTTTCGTCAGAAGATGAACTCATTTAGAGTTCTCTTTTTTTGTTTTCACTTATATGAGTTTGTGTAAGCAAATATTTATGTATTTACACACAAGCAAAAAATAAAATAAAACCAGTAAAATAACTGTTTAATAAATGTTTTGTTTTTGTAATTTTCTTTTTTACTTGAAATTTTTAATATTCAGTTGCGACGATTATAAAAACGCGTCTGTACACTACGAGAGTTGAAACTACAAGTGTTGAAATATATGAAATCTGATGATGGACCTTTGGCAGATCCCAGCTCCAGTAATTATTTCGCTAACACATGTCTCACGACGAGTAATTGCAAAAAACCATGACGGTACCATTGCCTTTAGAAAGTCGAACCCAAACACACCGAATTGATTGTAAACAAGACTTAAGTTCTGTTATTTGAATTACGCAATAAAACATTATCTTACTGATAGTTCAGTAACATTACAAACTAAAATTTTTAGTTAAATTTTCTAAATAAAGGTGTTTAAAATATAACTTGAACAGGTGAAACAAAATTAAGACCAGCAGAATTGAAAATGTGGTTTATTTTGCATAAAACAGTATTATTTGAAAGCTAAATGAGATCATGAGATAGAAGCATTTATATCAAAACACTGTTGTCAAATTTAAATAATTTTCCCCAATCTCCAAGATTCTATTATGTCTTGAATGTTTTCTAGACTAAAGCCAGGTTAATTTTACAAAGGCGTATCCAGTTATGATATAATTTGGGAGAAAACTATTTATATATAAAATATCGTTAGTTAGTGAATCACTCTACTGAAGTTGTTAATTCGGAAGATTAGTTTTAGCTTAATAAATTAACCTATTAAATGCGATTTAACATATATGATTTAACATATATTTGTAATCTATTCTTATCTACTTTATTTGTATTTATTATATGTACATAAAAAATACAGGAAACAAAAGTTAATGAAACCATCGGAATGATATAATCTTTGTTTATGCAGATTGTTTTTGCCGGCATTTCGAAATAAATTTTCCAAAAATAAGTGTTCCAAACGTAGAGATTTTTCATCAAAATCATCTGGCGGTCTAACCTAAATCAGGGCGATAGTCGTCACATTCAAAGTATATTTTGAAATAATTTTATACTCTGCTTTTAGATTTAGCTTCTAATTTAAATTTTGCACTTAAAATTAGGCAGGATCGTATATATCACTTTTAACCCTTTCTTTCACATGATTTACAATGTTAGAAAAAAACTTTATTTTGCACATGAAAAAATGAAACAACTAAAATTATGTTTTGTTATATTATATTTTAACATTTGAAATTATAATTAATGTAATAATAACCTTTGTAGTACAAGAAATACATAAATACATATATTATAACTGAAAACTTATTAACTTTAGTTTGTTAAGTTTCGCGATGTATCAGGTTGAACAAAGTTTATTTTAGCATATTCATTTTTAATTTCTTCAGTATTTGCATCAATTAAGCTCTCCTGGAAGCGATATCGATTTATTACTCCATTACCAGATTTTGGTAAGTCTAAGCTGGCATAATATAGGTCATTGTTTATACTAGTCTGTTCTTGTTGTCCTGATTTGAGTTCGTCATAATCTTTTTCACTGCACGCTGGAGAATAATTTGAATTCTTTAAAGAAGCCGATTTATTTAACATAAAAGTAGCATCTTTATCAGTTGCACATATATTTTCATTAGTTAAGTATAGATCAGTAGTATCTTTCTGAATGGAAATAGTTTTAATGTCGTTAGTTGTTTCAGTAGATATTGCGGAATAAATTTTTTGATCTTTTAGTTCAAAGCTAGTATGTTGATTTTTCGAATGCATATCTGCTTTACTTATTGGACTATTTTCATTAGATGTGATGTTATTACTATCCACTGTAATAGGTTTCATTTCTAAGTAGCCGTTGTCACTTCCTTTTATACTTCTTTGAACAGACTCTTCTGAGTTCGATAAAATTAAATTTCTTGGTAACATATAAGACGAATTTTGGCACTCATTACCATTATGGTGAAAGTTCCTGTTTAGAGTGTTTCCAACAGACTTAGAAAAATCGATTTCCATTAAATCACTCATTTGATCAATAGCTTGCAAATTTTTATTGATTAGAACAGGAACACTGATCGACTTTCTTGTTGAGCAGTCGACGGTGTTACTATTTAACAATTTCGGAGTTGGTTTCGAACTTATACGAGTACTTCTTATTCGAGACCCAACTGAAAATGCTCGAACTCTATTAAATGTTGTCTCTCTTGTCATATCACATTCACATTTACTTCCAAAATAGTGATTTTGTGATCTGTAAAGGAATAAGATGAAAATTAAAATAAAATTTACTGTATTAAGATATATTAAACTATATATAAATTAAATAATTAAAAATTAAATTCTTTACGTTTAGTAGCTAGTTATTGAGCACAAGGTATCTTTCTTTTTATAAAAAAAAATAATTTATTATTTTTTAACGTTTATGTAATTAGAGGAATGAAGATATTTCCTTCTAAATTTACTTGAGGACTAGCACCCTAGAAAGACATTTACAGTGGTGAACATTTGTTGGGAACTGTGTCAACTGCTGCCGAAAATTTTTTACTGGCCATATAGCTACACCTCTTATCAGTGTTTCTTTGTTCGGTTTTTCTACTTAAGAAAGTGGATACTTATTGGCAAAAGAATATCAACTATTTAAACAGAAATTTTGGAACATCCTTTTTTTTTTGGATACGTTTATTAACAATTGAATCTTTAATTCAATTATCAGTAAGTATGCAAATCTTAAATATATTGTTACGTTTTTATACCTTTTCGTAACAACGCTTTTTTAGTATTGCAAATAAAACAAGGATATTTAATTTTACAACATTCTTGACATCACTGTTTATTTATCACTTATTGTAAATAAACACACGTTTTATTAAAACTGGTGCTTCTGGTTTTTCTTCACACGTTGAGTATCGAATCCGTCCGGTGTATGTATGTATGTATGTTGGTAAGCATCAGCATTTTAGGGATGATTGATGTTTATTTACTTAACAACACACGCTTATACCTACAAGATTATTATGCTACTTAACAGTTGATGTTGCTAATAACTTTGTACATACTTATTAATAGCCGTTGCAGTTAAGTTTATATTGTCGTGTATCGTTCTAGAATAATCTTGTAGATTCTCGTTACTTTTTGTAGATGTTTCCAGAAAGTTCAATTTCTGTTATTTTGAATTTTATGGGACTATGCTGTTTAACAGCTATGGCAGGTGCTGCCAAACTTATGTTAAGCGCTGCGTTTATTGGTACTCTATTTTATTTAGTAACAATATGTTCAGCCAATGCTAAACAAAATTTTTAATTTCACCGATTGATTTTTTATTTTAGGCTGAGAGAAACAGTATCACTCATTCTCAGAATATTGCGTACAAGTGGATTTGGTTGCAGCTCCTTTTTATATACTTTTGTTGATATTTTATACAAACGTGTATATTAATCTAACCAGCAGCTATATTCTGTAACTCGCTAAAGCTAAATCTCCATCGCTAAAAATGTCTAAAATCGTTTCAGAGAATTTTAGCTACATATTGAATTCTGTAATTCGTATTGCTAAATTAGGCAATGTCATAAAAATTAAATTCGCCGCAATTTTGGCGTTTGCTCTGAGAGCAAACAATGCTTTCTCTCATCGTTAAAATGTTATACATTTGTATTCTCTAAGCATATTTAAGCAAATTTTCTAGCTAGAAACGCTAAAATTTAAGCAACGATATTTTGAAGCCGCTAAAAAGTAATTTAAGCAAAATATTTTTATATCATGGTTATTTAGCATTCTTTTAAAAAATAATGTAGGAAACTACAAAAAGGATAAAAAAGGGCAAAAATACATGCTCATTTAGTACTTGGAATAGCATAAAGTGTTTGTCCATGATAGGTTGAAGTGTTTTAGCTGTTATTAGTAGTTTAATTTAAATAAAACTCAAATACTAAATTTTATATAAAAACGTGTTTAATAAAAAAAGAGATTTTTACAATATTACAAAATTAATCAAAACTCTATACACAAATTTTAAATTTATTATGATCAAAAATATTTTTGTACAAATAAATACTTTCAAATAGAAAAAAATTTCAATTGTTTACTGAAATTATATCTTAACAGTGATGCCATCTCTTATAAATGTTCCCATAACTTTCGAACGTAATGATTTCTTGAGAAACTACTACGCAATAATCATGCGCTTTACAATTTTCAAAATGCATGTACTGCAAAAAACAATAACTTTTGACTAGAACTTTGTGAAATAGCTTTAAAAATAGACGTTTTAAAACATATTTTATTTTTTTTAACGAAAACACAATCATTGTTACGGAGTCCAAATTATAATGTAAGGTAACACTAATATAAAATGCCAAATATACACGCATATATATTTGTCTCTTTTTAATATTATATTATCAAATAAAAAAGAAAGGAATCGTCTAATGATAGCAAATTAGCTACGGCGAAATGAGTAAATTTTAGCTAAGCGATTAGAGTTACAGAATACCTTTTTAGCAAAATCGCTAAAATTTTCGCCCTAAAATTTTTAGCGATCGAGATTTAGCTTTAGCTACGAGAATTACAGTATATAGCTGCAGGCCTATATTCCAAGTAATTAAACAATATTATTACAATTTTTCCCGACGTTTCGTCGATTATATGTCAACTGAGCTGATCCAAATGAAATTAAAAGCAGCCCAAATGAATTGGCTTATTGGAAGAAACTCCATACTAAGCCTTGACTGTAAACTTCTCTTATACAACGCGATCCTAAAACCAATATGGTCCTATGGAATCCAGTTATGGGGCAATGTCTCAGCATCGAATGTAGAAAAAATTCAAAGGCGACAAAATAAAATTCTAAAAATTACTGCAGCCCACTGGTATAACCCAAATCATCGAATGCACAAAGATCTTGGTGTTCCGTTGGTGAAGACAGTATTTTAAAAACACGCTAGGAAATATATTAAAAAACTTGAGTTAAAATAAAAAATAACACTAACCTAAGAACACATATCGAAGGAAATAATAACACAACAAAATTTTAAAGTGTATCATTTATTCCTGGTTTGACGGACAAAAAAGAAATTAAAACAGATTTTGAAACAAATAACATAAAATTTGCATATAAATCAAACACAACAATAAACAAACTTTTTGCAAGAGTAAAAGCTCAAACTGATAAACAACAACAATGTAACGTAGTTTACGAACTGCAATGTAAGGGAAACAACGAAGAACAATGCAATCTTATATATATTGAAAGATTGTAGAAAAGAAAGAAACTTAGAGAACAGAATGGCAGAACACAGAAGTGATATTGAAAAACAAAAAACATCAACAGCTTTGTCAACACATATCATCAACAACAAACATGCGGTTGATTTTGATAATGTGAGAATTTTAGACAGAGAAAATATAGAGAGAACGATGAAAATAAAAGAGGACACCAATAATATCAGCGCTAGTTATATTGTTGCAATCAAATAACAGCACCAACTGTGTTTTTACAGTATATTTTTATTTATGCTCTCTCAATCAGGTAGGCATAACTCTTACAAGTGGTTTATTTATTTAAATTTAAAAACACTTATTATAAAAATAGGCACGTAGGTAGATTTCTGTTTCACAAATCAGGTATTTTGAACGTTTTTCTATTTCTGTGTATAAATTAAATCACAATTGTATTATGCAGTCAGTTAACTTATTACTTTATAAAAGTAGTGATCAGTACCAGAACTTACACAATATTATTTTAAAGTGCGATAATGCCATTTCAAAATTTGGAATTGTTCGAGTTATTCCGAAACTCACATAATGAAAATGTATTTAAATTGGCTATTGTGGAAAAATTACGCGATTTACCAGGATACCACGAAAAGGATGTTAAAATCAAAATTCACTTCGTTTACTTGAAAATTAATAAAATATGGCTTGCCTCAAACCGTATGACAAAAACCTTTATGGAAGAAAACTCAGACTTTCTAAATGGAGTAACAACTTTTGAAAACATCGAAGAACCGCATACAACTTCTGAGAGCAAAAACGCGAGTGTTCGGAGTACACAAAAAAAGTACACTTCAAAATGCCACAAAAGAAATATTTAAATCACATCTTTCAGAAGCATTATGTCTTAAGTATTTAAAAGATAAAGATAAATCAAAGTCTCGCCGTGCAAATCATGTATATTGTACGTTAAGGAGTCTTCTTCTTTCAAATGCTTTTTAAAATTTTTAAATATCTTTATTACTTAAAAGTTTGAATTTTTGCAACGAAAAAAGTAAAAAGGCCCCACAGTGCGTCGTCTAGCCATAATCAATACTCAAATGTTTTAAAATATACCACGACTCTTACTCAATAAAAACCAAATAGTCAATTTTCATACGCTAATATTTTAAAAAGTAACCAGACTACGGCGCAAAAACCAGTAACTGCAAATGAATCACGGCCTAATTTAAGTCGTATCCGCACAAAAACACAAATGTGAAAATAAAGACAAGTTCCTATCCAAAATATTTCGGCCGTAAAAAGTACTGAGATCAAAATAAGGACCAAGTTCTTGATAAGTACAATTTCATCTCATTTCTAGGCAACCTATAAGCTTGGCAAAATTTTTCCAAGAATTATTTCCCATATTATAAAGGCAAACAAATTAATCAAAAATTCAAAGGCCGACCAAGGCGAATCTATACAAGGTGGGAGCAATAGCGAATTCAAAAATTCGCCATTTCCAAACGATTGTCAAATTTTGTAGTATTTCCTTTTCCATTAAATTCTTTGTTTACAAACAAATTTGATATTTTTTGTAAATTAAAATTTTTAAAGCTAAAATTTTTATATGAATTAAAAAAAAGTGTATGCAAAAAAGAAAATAATTGTGAAAAAAGGAAGTAAACGTGAAAAAGCGAAAAAGGATATGGAATTCAAAGTTCAGGTAAGATTTATATAATTGGAAACATTCTGAAGAATCACAAACTAAATCTTTGTATTTCAAGGCCACCAGAAGTCACTGGATAGAATGACTGATGATATATTTTAAATTAGAGCTTAAATGAAATTTATCGTTCATGAGCCTTGCACTTGGCCTCATGCATTTAATTTTATGTAATTGATATATGTAAATTAATTAATAAAAAACAATTGTATATAAATAGAAAATTTTATTTGTTTCTGGGTTACCTTTTTTAATTTTTATTCTACACTTTCATTCCATTATCTCCTAAAATCCCCAAATTTGTTTTTTGAAAACAAATTCAATAATAGGTATGAAGAATATTGACTTTGTTAGAAATTTATATTGTTTACTAAAATAATATTTTTTAGTCATTAGAAAATTCCTATTAGGGTAACTCAATACACAGAACTTACATATATCTAAATACTTAGGACATCGAAATCTTCAAAACAAAAACATTTTGATGTGGAATTTTAAAAGATGAATTGAGTATCCGATTAAATATAAGTATGTATTTTTTATATAAGAAATATGTACATACATATATGCCAAAAAAAGAGAATTACGTAGTTTATGTTTGTTTGTAAACTATTTATTTGTTATGCAATAACATTCAAAATATTTCTAAATTTAATCGACGCAAATTTTTCAAAGGATATAGAGAGGTATGTAACATTTAGATGCTAGCTGAAGTATTCATTAAAAATCAATATAAATTTGATTTGTTTTACAAAAAAAATTTTAATGGACATTTTGTATTAAAACATGTACATATTTCAAATTATTTAACTTTTTATGTTTTTATGAACATTGCAAAAGTTGTATGTATAGAGTACATTTTTTAATCCCAACTACAAAAAAATATCCCCAGTTTTTGGATATGGCCTTATAGATGGGAGCACTAATACATAATTTCATTTCTTTATTTCTCACTTTCTTTACAAAACAAATTGACAATCTTTTGGAAATTTACACAAACAAAATGCCTGTTGTTTTTCGTGTTGTATTTGTTTTATTCTGGCTCCCACCTTATATAAAATCGCCTTGAGGGCGACAAAAAAAAAAGCATTCTACGTACAATCCGAAATCAGCGAATCCACAAAGACCTTGATGTTCCGTTGGTGAAGACAGTATTTTCAAAACACGCGAAAAAATACATACGCGCAATATTCTAGAGCCGCGGTGCTCACAAGTTCCTTATGGAAGAGCAAACACCAATACATTTAAAGAAAAACAAATTTTTATTCAAAATTTTTTGTTGTAAAAACAAATACATGCAAAGAAAACACAAAAAATATATTTCATATATTTATTTCATATCATATCATGCGTTAAACAAAAATGTACATTGATGATGGCTGTCGTCAATGTTTACCAGCAAAGCATACGAAAGTGTTGTTGCTTTGCTCTTGCTTGTATACAGTGAGGAACGACAAAAAAAAAAAAAACTAATAAGACAAAGTTGTTTGTGTATTTTGCATTGAAGTTGCTGGGTGCTGTATGAGTATATTAAAACACACAGCCTATAGCTAAGAGTATTACAAAAACAAATGAGCATGATGAGCATAGGGCCTGGGCACCAATGTTCTAGAGTATAGAGGCCACACCCGGTTTAGGAGGAGGGAAACTTTTTCTATCAGCCGTACACGAGAGATGTAAAATGACAAATTTGAAACTAAAAATTTTGTTTAGCATTGGCTAAACATATATTTAACATTTTTTTATTCTTTAGATTTAAGATTTGAACAACTTATTGATGTTTCAATTAATATTGAATAAATAATAAAATTTATCTAAAAAAAAAGAACATTATTACGAATAAACGTAATTATTATTTGAACTTATATTGATGTACATATGAAAATTAATATTTATCAGGTTCAAGTTCAGTTTTATTGAATTAATTAAAATTCAAATTAGTAAGTTTTTTTATGTTGAAATATATTAGTATATCTAATCTAATATAATCTATCTAATGACGTTAGTTTTCCAATTTAAATTTTTTTTTCTAAAAACACATTTGCTCAATTTACAAGCTCCTTGTATCGGTTGCATTATTGTATTATTTTAGATAAGTGTAAATATGTTGCTGGTAATTTGCATTAAAAAAGAGTGATGAATTTATACAATTTCATTTCATATGTTTTCAAAAAGTTTTATTGAGTCAATAAATGGGAGTATAATATTTTTTATAGAATTTTTTTTTTTACTTAAATTGCAGCCACTAGCATTCGCATTGGAACATATTTCCCTTGCTACAAATTTGTAGTCCATTTATAGCACACATTAATCCAATTTTTCCTAATATTTTATTTTTTGTAAAAGTAGTTTTGTTTTTAGTTTATAAATGCAAATTTATTTTTGCTATTAATCAAGGCGTATGCATGAGGTGCACTTACTAGGTACATCTGACTTTGATTAATTTATATCAACTATGCATACAACAGATACAATGAGTACGTAAGAAAATGTGCTAAATTTTTTAGTATGTTTAGATAGAAATCGAGTACATTACACCAAAAAAATACTGTTTTTTTTGGATTGTTGTACGTTCTGTCGAACGGCGCATACCTGGTAGCTGTGCCATACTATGATTTGTGCTTCTTCTTTAATTTTATTATTCACCACAACCGTATACTTTCAAGGGTTGACGTTTAGATATACATAAAAACACAAGATTATAATAAAATAAACTGTACACAATGTATATTTCAAAAGAAATACACGATACAAGGGGAGCTTTAGAATTGGGCAATTATGTAAGAATTGTGTTATAAGATATAACTTACTGGTCATCAATATTTCCACGAGTTTCATTATTAGTATCCGAGTCCCGTAATGAATTACATAGTTCTGCAAGAGGTAAGTTTGATTTGACAGCTGGACTCATTAAAGAGGTTGCCACATACCTGGTATCTAAATAAAATCAAGAATAAATATATTAAATTTAATAATATTACAATATTATTCGCGTATAGAAATGCACACAAAGACTTAAATTTTTTTATATAAATACTAAATTCATCAATTATACTTTCCTGTCTATAATAAGACGTATCACGAAAAGAGCATAAAATTAAGCAAAAATTAGGAAATATTAAATAAGAGGGTGGTGTTGGCTGAAGTGGTTAGCGCGTTGACTACTAAGCCTGGGATCAAACCCTGGCCAGAGCAAGTCAATCATCATCATTAATTTCTCTAATGTACATTAGTGAGACATTGTATTAATTGTTGTCGGAATATTTAAGTGATGAAGGCATAGCACTGGTCACTAAAAAACTGTTCCAACAGCGATTGATGCAATCCAAGCTAATGTACACAACATCGCCCTCCTTCGTCGGTTAGCAGAAACATCGGCGAAGTAAAACAATTAATAAAATGCCTGCTAATACAGCTTAATAAATTAATGCGTCTACTTAACACCGGAAGCGCCTCAACACAGCCTTAAAAATTAACATAACGCGCAAAGCAGAGTTGTGAAAGAGTTAAGCCTTCTAAATTTTCAACAACTATCTTCTCTACCCTATCCCTCTCTCTGAGTGCACAGTGCACTTCATATGTAGGGGTCATCCCCAGAGTGCTGGTCCTAATTAAAAAACAAAAAATTAGTGATTAGCAAACACATTGTTCAGCATTTAACAGGCATAACTAAAGCCGCTGCAAGGTCTTGTTGATTTTGTGAAATTAACACAATATATACAACATATACAACAGGGTGTCCCGTAAATAGTGGTCCAAATGAATTGTAACGATAGACGAGATCATACTCTATCAGAATAACCCAACATATGTCTGTAAAAGTGTTACGGTTTTCGAGATATTCGCAATTTTACGAGTTTTGAGAAAATGCAGCCCCTTTCTCAGATTTCTTTAAGCCGTTGCCAGGGGAATTGTCGTAAATAAAATTTCTTTTCGTATTCTTGCACCTGATAAGATGTCCAATGAGTCGTATGCTTCAATTTTGCAAAAACGTTCTCAATTTTTTCAGGAAACAACCAAAAAGTCGCAATTGAGATCCTACATAATTTTTTCATTTAAGTTTATGACACTGCCGTATAAAAAAAAGTACCACGACTTCCGTGCCCATTAGCTTTAACTGCCTGGTCCACGATGTCGACCGCTATCGCGGTATAAATAATTTTAGAAATTTCATGATGGAAAATTGATATGTAGGTATTCATGTACGTATGTATATAAATATGTATTTTGATAAAAATATTCTTGTACAGCTAATAATTATTTATTACCAACAACATTTTTCAGCCTTAAAAAGGCAAATCTGAAGCAGATGCAGGTTCTAGGGTAATTTGTAAAATATACACAATTAAAAAAAATTATTTTGCTATAAGTTATTTTTCACAAAATTGATTTATTGAAAACATATGTTTTGTGTTTACATTTGAAGCAAGGCATATTCAAGAGGTGAGCTGACTAGCACAGTTGACTCAGATAGCTTTAGATCAAATTTGCATACTAACTGATACAGTTTTACAGCATACACAAATAATTGTTACAGTTTGTAAAGCAATTTGTAAATCATGCCAAAAGGATGGGCCTAAGTTACAATGACTACTGCAGAAGTTGTAACGATGAGGAGGAAGAATAAACAGGTCTTCATCTTCTATGTCAATGCCCCGCGCTTAATAGCATAAGGGCTAGTGCTTCAACATTCTGCCAGACCTTGATAGTCTGGCGAACATGGGGCTAATCAACCTATCCTCCTTTTTGCAACAATCAGGATGGTTTGATTCGGCGACAGGGTAATTACAGGAAATTGAATAACCAATTGACTATCCCTATCTGCTGTAGGGTATCACAAAGGGATCGAATTAACGGACCCACGTTAAACGACGATCTAGATGAACGCCTAGATAATTGACTACAGTGTGTTGCGGTATAGTCTCGGTGTTGATTTGTATAGGCACGCAAGTCTCCCTACGCAACGTAAAAGTTATGTGTACACATTTCTGCTCGTTAACTTTTATACGCCATTGTTTGAGCCATTTTTCCAATTTGGATATACACCCTTGTAAGTTGCTGGAAGCTTCTACTGGATTTTCATGAAAGCTTAGAAAAGCTGTATCATCAGCAAATGTTGAGGTACGTATGTTATTGCTTAAGGGTAAGTCAGAGGCATCTATTAAGTACAGCAAGGTACCGAAGATGCTGCCTTGGGGAACTCCGGCTTCAATCGACTACGGTGGGCTTAAAAAATTGCCTTTCTTAACTTTAAATTTTCGTTCCATTAAATAGCTTTTTGAGGATAGATTTAGCGTTTTTTTTTTTTTAATTAGGACCAGCACTCATGGGATGACCCCTACGTATGCAAAGTATTGAGCCGGAACTAGGAAAATAGGTGTTGGGAAGTAGGATAAAGGGAGTAGTGTTTGTGGACATTCGATTTGAACCCTGACACACTGTGAAGTGGCAGGAAAGACCTCTGCGGGGAGTTTATTCCACATACGAAAAGTACGGCCAAAGTACGAATTCTCTCTGTAATGCGTGGTGCGGTTCACTGACATATGAACCACAAAGGGATGTGCTCTTGATGAAGAGCGTGTTATACGTGAAAAGTGGCGGGTTTCAGGAACAAGTTCCCTGATTTCATTAGAGCACATTCCGTTGTAGTAGCGATAGAACAACGAAACACACCCAACATTGCGTCGATGCTCCAATGAGTCAATAGAGTTGGCTACCCTACTGTCACCGATAAGCATCTTCGCCCTATCCTGTACGCGGTCGAGTAACTTCAAATAGATTTTGAAGCACCGGTCCATACATGAGAGTTGTATTCCATTTTCGGTCGGATAAAGGTGGTATAAATATTAAGGAGATCAGATGGAGTGAAGTATGTCCTACACCGTCTTAAAAAGCCGAGGCACTTGAATGCTTCTTTTGAGACATGAAAAATGTGATCATTCCATTGAACATCACAATGAATTTTCATGCCAAGAACATCAAGAGCTTCCGATTCCTCAATATATATACCATCCATGTTTACAGATGGAGCAGCATGTCCGGTCATACGTTTAAGTATGAGCATAGCACATTGGTTCTTTCGTGCGTTAAAATTTACCCTATTAGCATGACCCCAATTTGAAATTAACAGGAGATCGGATTTAGCGTATCATTCATATTTTGCCGCATTGCCCGGATCTCCGACGGTTGTGGCCTGTTGCTGAATGAATGAACCAAGCTGCTGTCATCTGCAAAAAAGTATATAGGGTTGGAAGTTTGACGTAGAAGGTCATTAAGAAAAATAAGAAAAAGGGTAGGAGAAAGAACGGAGCCTTGCGGTACCCCTGAATTTAACTTTAACTCCTTTGATGAGACCCCATCTACAACAACTCGTATAGTGCGATCTCTGAGAAAGCTCGATACAAATCGAGTGAAGCCATCACCGACACCAAAAGCCATCAGTTTTGATAGAAGTGCTCCATGCCACACTTTATCAAATGCCTTGGAAATATCTAGAGCCACCACTTTACTTTATTGGAATGTATGTAGTTTTTTTTTTTGTTTTTGTACAGAATTATGCAGTGTAATTTTTATATTTTTATTTTTTTTTTAACGTATGTATATATGTATGCGTTTTTTTGTGTATTTATTTATTATTGAAAATTTTCCGTTTGATTTAGTTTAATATTTTCACATAAAAGAGAAGTAGAAAAAAAAATATGTTTGACGACAGAAAAGAAAGAAACTGGACGACACGCGGACAACATGTTTACGCAGCAAAGGACAAAATACTACTTTAAAAAAGCACGTTAAAAAAGCTGCTCTTAATCCTACCTCAAATAAAATAAATCAACCAGTGAGACTAAACGATATTATTTCTGCTGATATAGAAATGCTTTTATCTGAAAAAAGGAGAGCTCTACGAGAATGGCAATTAAGGCTTAAGGCGTGTACCAAGCAGCTCAGAAAAGTTTTACAAACACAAAAACAGCTTCCATTAAAAATTTCTTCAAGAACTAGATGCAACAGCACAAACAGATTATTCAAAACACGCGAAAATATATATTAAAAAAACTTGAGTTGCACCCAAATCCATTGCGCGCAATATTCTAGAGTATAGAGGTCACACCCGGCTGAGGACGAGGGATAATCTTTCCCTCGTACGTACACGAGAGATGTAAATCAACCGTTAAAATTAAAAATTTTGTTTAGCATTGGCAAAACATATATTTAACATTTTTTATTTTTTAGATTTAAGATTTGAACAACTTATTGATGTTTCAATTTATCATCGAATATTCAATAAATAATAAAATTATAAAAAAAAAAAAAAAGACTAGTAATATCCTTTTCAATCTCCACAATGTCAAATCCTACCGGTATTTCTGGTAAAGGGACGACTGGTGGCAGTTCAGCAATATTAACAGAAATATTTGGAGTAAATAGTTTTTCTAAGTGTTTAACAAAAAGTGTTTTCAGCATCAGCTCTTGCCTAGTCACCATTCAAAGCTCGTAACGGAGGTTTGCATATCACCGGCCTTTTAAGTCCTCTGGCTGCACGCCACAGCGAATAATCTGTTTGCGGTGTTGCATCTAGCTCTTGAAGAAATTTTTGAAGGGAAGCTGTTGTTTGTGTTTGCAAGACTTTTCTAAGTTGCATGGTACACTCCTTAAGCCTTAATTTTAGGTAAGGCAATCTGTGACGTTACGTTCTCGTCGAGCTCTCCGTTTTCCAGTCAATAGCCTTTCAATATATGCAGAAAAAATATTGTTAAATTTAACTTGTTGATTTGTTTTATTTGAAGAAGCACTCAAAGCAGCTTGTTTAACGTGAGCTTCAAACAACCTGAGAGAATCGTCTATGTCAGAAGGTGTTCTCAGCCGCATTCTTTCCGAGCAATGATCACTCAAATATTTTTTGCAGATGTCATCGTTAAATCATATGTTGGTGTTGAAGTTTTATCTTAGTAAATAGTGACAATTGTAGGCGAGTGGTCTGAAGATAGTATTATTTCTATTATTAAATATTAGTATTTATTTCTAGCTCGGCTTCATGGCCAATAAAAATACATATATTAAAGATACTCTTAATGTAAAACATTAAAAAAATCAATATTTTCTATGCTTGTTTCTAAATTGTATTCTTTTTTGTTCAAAAAGGGGCACAATATAAATCATATTGATCCAAAAGGGGATTTAAATTAAAGGGGCCCAAAAAGGGGCTTTGCAGTCAGAAAAGGGGCAAAGTGCCCCTTTAGGGGCACAACGGTAACGCTGTCGACGACTGAATTAAAGAGCATAAGAATATGTGTGACAAATGCGTGTAAGTTCGTTTTGCACTTTTGTGCAAATAGTTTTGAATTTTACGCAACAATGCTGTATATGTATATATCTGTACCAATAAATAATAATAGCTTAAGTTGACATAAGTGTTTTTACATTTTATTACACATTCTTAATCTCTTCTTCAAGATCTATTACTCAGCTAAATTTCAAGTATAAAATGTCATTATTAATAAAACTATACGCCTTTATATTTTAACATAATTATTTTTGGAAAATAATAGATAAGCCATAATATCTTAACTCAATTTTTTTAGGGTAGCTAGATAAATATTAAAATGTTTGAGCTTTAAAACTTGTATACACATAAGTTGAATAACTAATAGTCCATTCAAATCATTATTCATACAAAAAACTTATATTTAACTAAGCTTTTATAATAGGAAAGGTTTTCAAGTTTTACACATTTTTCAATTTAACTTTAAAGCAAAAGTTTTTTCCCCTTTCAGTATAATAGCTTAAGTTAACTTTAGTTTTAATTTTACTGCCAATGGATTTTTTCATAACATCTTAATTAAAAAACACGAATATGAACTTATAAAAAGCTTTTGTTTATTAAAATTAACAGTTTTGTTCTTAATAAATATGCATCTTTTTCTTTGTCTAAAAATTTTTTATAAAATCCAAACACAATTTTTTTTCGACAAAACCCTTAATATCTCAAAACATGATATTTCGACTTAAGCCATTATTATTTATTACCTCAGATATATTTGCAATGTATGTGATCTCAAAGTAATTTTCTTTATTTTTTTAGTTGACACTTTAAAATATGTTTTTAATTAATGTAATTTTTAATTTATTATCAAATAATTGTAAAAAATTTTCATATATTAGTTTTAACGGTTTATCGAATATTATTATATATTACTGAAGAATAAATAAAACACGATAAATATTTTAAGATGGTCGAATATTACAATGAACATATAACTGTATTTACCATAGTTTTCCTTAATATTTTGAAGCTGTGGCACGTCACTAATAAATTCTTCGGGAATGACACTTTCAGGAGGTCTAGAACTGAAATAAAATAAGCTTATTTACTAATATATTTAATATGATATAAATTATTGTATAAAGAATAAGCACATACTTATATTTGTACTGCTTTTTATTAGTGGCAGTTGTATTGAAACTTTTGTAGGAAAAAAATATTTTTATGTCATTCGTTTTATAACTTTTCTTCAATAAAGACTTTCTATATTGCGGCTGTTTTTACCTCAACAAAGGTTATGGGCCCAGCAGCTATATTCTGTAATTCTCGTAGCTAAAGCTAAATCTCGCCCTAAAAATTTTAGCGATTTTGCTAAAAAGGTATTCTGTAACTCTAATCGCTTAGCTAAAATTTACTCTTTTCGCCGTAGCTAATTTGCTATCATTAGACCATTCCTTTCTTTCTTATTTGATAATATAATATTGAAAAGAGACAAATATATATGCGTGTAGATTTGGCATTTTATATTAGTGTTACCTTAGATTATAATTTATACTCCGTAACAATGATTGTGTTTTTGTTAAAAAAAAAATTTTAAATATGTTTTAAAACGTCTATTTTTTAAAGCTATTTCACAAAGTTCTAATCAAAACTTATTGTTTTTTTGCAGCACATGCATTTTGAAATTGTAAAGCGCATGATTTTTGCGTAGTAATTTCTCAAGAAAGCATTACGTTCGAAAGTTATGGGAACATTTATAAGAGATGGCATCACTGTTAAGAAATAATTTCAGTAAACAATTGAAAATTTTTTCTAAGTGGTGTTAGCTGGCGGTACTGTGGCGTATTTATTTGAAAGTATTTATTTGCATAAAAATATTTTTGATCATAATAAATTTAAAATTTGTGTATAGAGTTTTGCTTAATTTTGTAATATTGTAAAAATCTTTTTTTTTATTAAATACATTTTTATATACAATTTAGTATTCGAGTTTAATTTAAATTAAACTACTCATAACAGCTAAAATACTTCAACCTATCATGGGCAAACTCTTTAGGCTATTCCAAATACTATATGAGCATGTATTTTTGCCCTTTTTTATCCTTTTTGTAGTTTCCTACATTATTTTTCTAAAAAAAGGCTAAACATCAATGATATAAAAAATATTATGCTTAAATTACTTTTTAGCGCCTTCAAAATATCGTTGCTTAAATTTTAGCGTTTCTAGCTAGAAAAGTTGCTTAAATGTGCTTAGAGAATACAAATTTATAACATTTTAGCGATGAGAGAGAGCATTGTTTGCTCTCAGAGCAAAAGCCAAAATTGCGGCGAATTTAATTTTTAAGACATTGCCTAATTTAGCAATACGAATTACAGAATTCAATATGTAGCTAAAATTCTCTAAAACGATTTTAGACATTTTTAGCGATGGAGATTTAGCTTTAGCGAGTTACAGAATATAGCTGCAGATACTTCAATTAGAATTCTCAATAAAATCACATGTAAATATGTTACATGTTTTTCAATACTTTGAAATATATGTATGTATATATACATTGTATGGAAAAAAAAAATAAAAAAATTCAATCCTTAATTTATTTTTTTCCAATTTAGTACAATATGCATTTTAAATTTCATTTTTGGAAACACTTTTGCTAAAATGTATAAAAACTACAATAAAATTATAATTGTTAACGCAAACAGACTACTCTTCTGTCACAAAGAGAGATGCAACGGTTTTTTTTTTTTTTTTTTTTTTTTTGGGGAAAGAGTGGAGAAAATGGTGTAATATTTTTACAGTGCGTAGATATGACCATTGTACATCAAAATCTTGCAAAAAATGCAATTTAAAAAATTTTGAGTCAATACCCTCTTGTTGATTAAGTGCGATATGTATAATGGGTAGAATACTTTGATGATAACGGACTATGAGTTTGTGTTGATTATTAGTAATTTCCATAGTGTTGAGGGATTTCGTACTAACAAGCACTGTTTCATTGTAGAATAAAAATTGAATTAAAATATAATTCTCATATTCTATTTCTGTTGAAAACTGGTTAAATAGTTGATATACTTCTCAATTAGTATACACTTTACGAAAATTGTATAGATGGATAATTGAACGCTGATGAGAGGTGTAGCGGCCTTGAAATCAGTATTGATACGTTCTGCTAAAAACTGATTGGATATAAATAATAATATTTTCCAACATAAAAAACTCTTAGTAAATTTTTACATTTATTTGAGCATGTACTCAACAAGTATTTATGTTTTATATTTTATTTATTTGTTGCGGGTTAGCAATATCTAGATATACCAATTCATCAGTAGATGTTTTACCCTTTATGTTTAAAAAAATTCCAAAGCATCAAAATAGCCTTTAAAAAATTTCTCAAGCACACACAACAATAATTTTCCATTATGAATAGTTTACTTTTCTACACCTATACAATTATGCTTTGTAATTCACAAAAATATATTTGTGAGTTTTTGTATAAATATATGAGCTTTGGAATTTTTTTAAACATAAAGGGTAAAACATCTACTGATGAATTGGTATAGCTACCAACGAAATATATATCTAGATATTGCTAACCCGCAACAAATATAACAGCAAAAACAATTTTTTAAATTTTGAAGACATTTATTTAGGAATTTTTGTTACAGACGTATTGGAGGAAGCACAAATAAATGCAAAAGAAAAATATGATATTAGTAATAATTGTGTTAATTTTTATATAGAGCTTTGTGATGAGATATTATCAAGATTTCATTTTGAATATAAATATAAAAACATATAACTATTGTATTTTTGGAAAAAAATATCAGAGATGCAAACTAAGGATTCTATTTTTTTGTTTCCGGTTTTGACTAAATTTATTACAAAAATCCTAGTTTTACCACATTCTTCATCAAATGTGGAAAAAATATTTAGTCAGGTAAACATAAATAAGAATAAAGTAAGAAATTCATTGAAAAAGTCGTCTTTGGAAGCAAAAACAAAGGATTATTTAAACCTAAGCAAATGTAGCTGCTATGATCTAGCAGTTTTACCTGAATTAATCAATATGGTTAAATTGCAATATATATTTATAAAATATATTGGGTCTAATTCTTCATTCCGTTCCGCAAGTGCGGAAACGTTTTTTCATGCGGAAACAAAATTTGCAATTATTCATTTCGTTGCTGCGGCATCTTTTCGTTCTTGCGGTATCATCTCTGTCGTCGCGGTATAGCCATATTATTGGTTCCGCAATGTAGATATTTTTCTTCATTTTACCTTCGCTAACATTTTATGACGAAAAGCTAACGGAAAGAACAAAAATGTAAGAAAAAGTATAATTTAAACAAAAGAAATTTTGTGATGTATTTTTAAATTTTTTATTCATAGATATCCATTTGCTGCACAACGAATTCTCTAGCTTGTTTAGGACTTCAGCCAGCACTTTGCTAAATATGGATTGGGCTACATTGACATTAAAATCCTTGCCAACACTGTGCTGGTAGCTACCTTCTGCAAAAAACCTCAAACAAGCACACAGTTTATCTTTTGCAGAAAGTGCTCCTTGACGACAGCCTACTGAACTTGCAGACTCCAGCTCGGACAAAATATATTTAAATGCAACATTATTTAAGCGAAAATTTTTTTTAAAACTGTAAAATTAAATAATGATTTATGCCACAAATGTGTTAATAATTTTATTTATTCAAAAATACTCTCTTTCATTCATCTGCAAAACATCTCCTGTTTTGTAGCGCAAAACTCTTCTTTCTAGCCGTATATTTAAGCAGTCATCGTCACTACTATCCTCAAAAAAGGCTATTGTGTCCATATTATAATTATATATTTTCTGCGTTTATATATTTTACATATATTTTACTTATAAAAATTGTATTTGCTCTTACAGATTTGAATATATTTTTTAAATGTTTTTATATTATTATTATTACGAGTTAACGTAATTATAATTTGAACTTATATTGATGTACATATGAAAAGTAATATTATCAGGCTCAAGTTCAGTTTTATTGAATTAATGAAAATTCAAAATTACTAAGAGTTTTTTATGTTGGAATATATTATTATTTATATCCAATCAGTTTTTAGCAGAACGTATCAGTACTGATTTCAAGGCCGCGTTCAATTGTCCATCTTTACAATTTTCGTAAAGTGTATACTAATTGAGAGGTATATCAACTATTTAACCAGTTTTCAACAGAAATAGAATATGAGAATTAATTTTTAATTCAATTTTTATTCTACAATGAAACAGTGCTGGTTAGTACGAAATTCCCTCATCACTTTATGGAAATTACTAATAATCAACACAAACTCATAGTCCGTTATCATCAAAGTATTCTACTTTGTATTTTAACTGTTTCATTGTAGAATAAAAATTAAATTAAAAATTAATTGTCATATTTTTTAGCAAAATGCTCACAACGAAAATAGTCGAAGAAAATATCAATCGCACATTAATCCAAAAAATTGGCAGGAAACTTTTAGATAGCATTGAAAACCGTACTATAAGATTACTTCAAAATGAAAGTCTCAATGCTTGTTTGTTTTTAGATCCCAGGTTTCATCACACATTAAGCCCACAAAGGCGGCAAGACGTAGTTACATATTAAAATCACGTATGGGAAAAAGTTATTATCAAACGATTACGACTTTAATAATCTAAATAGTAGTTCGATGTTAGAACACAGCGAGCTGCAAGATGAAGCAAAAAAAATGCTTGACTCATTTTTAACGCAAACACTTAAAACCACATCAGATGAAAGTGCCTACGCGGATGTTTGTTCAAAATTAAAAAATCTTCATATAACATTTATGAGAAGTAGCACCGATGTACTACAATTTTGGAAAGATAGAAAACATTCTGAACCAGAATTATATGCTTTAAGCAATGTTTTCTTTGCGTCTACTTAACAACAGAGGCGCCTCACTGCTATAAAAATTAACATAACGCTTAAAGCAGAGTTGTAAAAGAGTTAAGCCTTATAAATTTTCAACATCTATCTTCTCTACCCTATCCCTTCCCCTGAGTTTTTGTTTTTAATTTAAATGTAATTGTTCGAAAGAAAGCTTCTTCTTATCGGCGAACAGGCAGTCAAAGATTTAGTTTTCTTTCTTTACAGATCTACTGATGAGTTGGTATTTAGCTGCTAAAGAAATTCATACAGATTGGTTAGCTAATAACAAATAATTTTTTTTTTTTTGAAAAACATAAATTCTTGATTCAAATAAAATAAAATACTAAATTTGTAAAAAGGAAGTTTGTTTGTCGTTTTGCCTTATAAATACTTTTATTGTCAATCAAAGGTAGACTAAAAAACAATTACGATCAGCTATAATACATTTTTGTATCATATGAATTCATAAATTTCACAACACTACATATGTTAAAAAATTGTTTTTAAAATAATTTTTTCAGTTTTACAAATTATGTGACAGCAAAGTTGCACAAAATCGGATATTAAATTTTACATATATGACAACTTAATTACCTGATCAAATATGGCATTCCCGTACTTTTATCACAATCCTCGACGTTTACAGATTCCTCACTTGCGGAACAAGCAATTGGCGAAGTATTATTAGCAGTAAAATTAATAACGTGATTAGCCAATGTGTTAGGTGTCATTTTAATGATGCGCTTACTAGACTCACTTAAAGTTCGATTTCTGGAGGGTAAACTGTCGCATCTAGCTCTACAAAAATTTTGTGCTGAAAAATAGAAAAAATGATATTCAAATAAAAACTTGTGTTTATGTAAAAATTCTTTATGTCGCAGAGTTATACTGCCTGTTCAACGTTGTCGAAAGAAAATCTAAGCGTTCGAAAGCCAACCGCTCGAAGTCTAATCAATTTGGGTTCAACGATATCGACAGCTTTCGATCGAATGTAGTTACGTTTTTCAAAGTATTGCCACATAAGAAATTTTAATTGTTTTAGCTATTTTCTTTAAAATTGTCAAAATCACTATCAATTCGTTTGATATATAAAAATAAACGAAAGTAATAAAAAATTACAAACAAATAATAAAGACAATGTATGTATGTATGTACATATGTATTTAAAGGCAACAATAAATATGCAGGCAGAGTGCCGTATATTTTTTTTCTAACAAAGAAGATTCTGAAGGCGTACGTTTTTAAGTCGTTGGGAATTACGAGGTACGGACACTGTCCTGGAGCTGCTCATGAACCAATAAGTTTCTAAAGACATAGATTTGTAGAAATAAAATTTAGCTCATTCACTGAATCCCTTTAAAATTTAAGAACAATAATCCACACTAATATAAGAACAACAACAAACATTTCAAACTAGAATTTTGCAATAGAATTAAAACTGTTAAATTGAAATTGTGTCAACTTTATATTGGAAATCAATTGTTATCAAAAAACTTTAGAATAACCTAATTTTCTCATTATAAACTCCCAAGAATAAATAAATAAGATGTTCATTTGTATAACTAAAATGGATCGTATTATATTTTCAATAACTTACATATGCACAATAGTATGTTTCAGTTACAACTTCTCCCTCCCCCAAAAACTCAAACTGCATCCTTGGCTAAATGTATGTATATATGCATGTATTTACATACATAAATGTACTTATCAATGTTTTAAAAAACATTTTTATATAAATTTCATATGTTTTTGGCAAAATGTTTTTAAAACGAAAGCAAAAGAACAAGTGCTTGATTTTGACATTTGCGTTCGCAATGATGTTCGTATGTTCGAAATAGTTGAACGGAATTTTTCATGAAAGTACTTACGTTTTCATTCGAATCAACGTTCGAATAAAAAACCAGTTGTTGAACCCAAATCAGTTTTCATTCGATTAGAAAGCGATCGAACTCTTCTCTTCGACATCGTTGAACATGCTGATAGAGAAATTAAAGAAATCATTGAATAATGCGTACCTTGCACACGGTATAGGATCAGAAACTGCCAACAAGTACTCTACTCAAATTTCTGTGCAGTCAAAGGCTAAAAATGCTAACAATGAGAAAGTCAAACTCATTATGGAGGTAGGAAAATTTGACAATATTACTGAAGCAACAGCCAAATTCACCAGCGTGGCAAATCAAAGCACAAATAGCCAACAAATCTTTCACGCCAGAATGCAGCGTACAAATCCAAGCAATAATAGCACTAACAGATATCGAGGAACAAGTTCCAATAGAAACAGGGTTAGAAATAATAATTACTTTAATAGTTACAGTAATAATCGTAACAATAGGTCACATCAGAATAGAAACTATCAAAACACTCAGAACAATAATGGAAATTTCCGTAAAATTGTAACGACACGTTTCCGCTGCTTGCTGGGGTAGCTCAGTGGAAGCCAGGGAGTCGTCGTTGCATAAATGAAATGCACGTTAGTATATAAAAATAAAAGTCAATTTTATTTAAATTCTTGATTGACATGCAAGTTGGCATATAAAAGTCAATTTTATTTAAATTCTGGATTGGCCTTAAATTACGGGTATAAAGTCCCGGTCCTTATCTTCTAGTGGACAGCGTCCGAAGTGGTGGTTGGTGGCGACGCACACCAGCTGGAAGCGGGTCTTGCTACTGGTTCTACCTCGAGACAGCAAAAGGAAGTCCCCCCAATACGGTCGACTGAATCAGCCACTAGTATTGTGACTCTCACTTCTTGCTGTCGTACTGGTGACACGAGCGATCGGAAGAGCGAAACGAAACTTCCGACCCTCTCGTCCCCTCAGCTCGATGACAGAGAACAGCACTCGAGGCTCACAGCTGAAACGTGTTCCGCGGGGCCGATGTAGCAATCAGTAAGTTACCTGACAGGAGAGAAGAACCTTCGGAAAGAGTAAAGCCCGGATCGTCGGATGTTTCTCTCTGATCAGATCAATACGGTCGACTGAATCAGCCACTTGTATTGTTCTACCCACCGATTGCTATTTAATTACCGATAAGAATAATTTGACAACGAAACGGAACTCAAATTATGGTCTTACCAGTAGCTCGGCCAGACAGCAACTGCCTGTTTGTTGCTAATGTGTTGCCTTTTATACTTTTAGACAACATGCTTATCGATGCACAAACACACGCACACTCATGTGGCCGTACACGTCAGCAGCTGTTAGCTTTGTGTATTAAGCAACAGCTGTCTGTGTGCAATTGGCAGTGTTGGGCAACGTTGCAAACATTAATGGCGTAATTCTTTGACACATAGATGGCGGCACTCCGAAACCATCCTCCACTTAAATTTCTATAAAAACTTACACACTATTACTTCGTGCTGAAGTATTATTATTAATACATTAGTACAACTAGGTGTAAACAATATTCGAATAAGCATAGGGAATATATAAATATGTATGTATATATATATATATATATATATATATATATATATATATATATAGAAGTATATATATGTATGTATCAAAATAGAATATATGTATATAAAATAGTAGTTCATATACAAGAAAATGGATTAATACATGTACTTCAGTGTATATAAATATATATATATCAAAATAAAATATATGACATAGCAATTCATATAGAAACTAGTAGTTCATACACAAGTATAAATGGATAAAAATAAATGTATTTTAGTAATTTGCGTTGTGTGAGCCAAAAACGAGAGCTGTTGACTTTTGGCATCACAACATAATAATTCAAGAAGAGATAGTAGAAATGTACGCGTTGTAGAACATGATTGGGAAAATTAATAGAGATGAGTGAAATTTTTGTACCGGTGATTTAATCACTGTTACTTAAAATTCACGAGTAACAGTTGCTACCAAATTTGTCAAGTAACTGCTACTTGCAAAGTTTCTTTTTTATTTGTTACATACACAAATTTATGATATTTCACTGTTTTTGTAGCTAATAACGTTTTTTTGGTATGTACAATAACGGAACGAATAATGTTGCTATTTCTTTTCTTCTCTCTTCTTATTAGTATTTCTTTTTGAAAGCCAAAGTATATTTATTCAAGGATATGCAAGTAAAAAGGTGGTGATTAGTATGACCCTTTTCTTGTTGTCAAACTCCATATAAAAAAGCAAATAAAATTTTGTCTATATGGAGTTTTATTGACAGTATTAAAATAATAATGTTTTTGTTATAGAGATGCGTTTACTTAAAAATATACCTCGCTAAAAGAATTGTATTTGTAAACATGCATGCGTTATTACATATTGGACTTCTTTCTCATCGTGTTTTCTGCTTTTCATCAAAATAAAACAAACTAAAACCGTGAATTTAAAAAATGGCTTGTGAATTAAAACGGAAAACTGAAAAACGTGATCACAGTCACAGTTTTAAATCACAGTGATCGCGTTCGCAGTTTACGATGTTCTTTAAAAGTCACGGGATCGCTCATCTCTAAAGCCCAACAATGAAACAATTTATAGTTTAAATTAAAATTTTTGCAACTGTGTACAATTAAGTAAAAATTAATTACCAAGTACTTTCCTTGTTGACACTGGTGCTGATATTTTCACAATTAAGATCAGTCAAATAAAAAAAGCACGAAAATAAACAAAAGCCAAGTAGTATCAATAAGAGGCGTAGCGTCGGATCAATTTATTGTAATATTTTGCTAATAAATAAATTCCTAGTAGTGGACAATAACGTTCTCTTTCCAACCGAACGCGGCGATATCAAAATGCAACTGATGATTGACGATTTTATTTGTACGTCTCCTTTAAAACGACTAAAACACGACACTCACACATATGCACTGATTGACGTGTTTTTTTATCGTCTCCAGGGCACTTTAAAGTTGCTTATGGTTAGTAATATTTTAAAGGGTTGATGCAAGGTAGTAGTAGTAGGCCGTCAGAGATGGCACTACACGAGTACATATATTATTACACAAATATTCGTTTTCCAGAAAATTGAGTGATAGCTTACGTTTTTCGATTAACCAAAAAACTGAAGGGCATTTCATGTCGGATCGAAAATACTCTTACTGAGAAAAAGTCTGAGAATTTATCAGTGAAAAAAAAAGATTTAGATTATGTGATGATACTATGTATGTATGTAAATACCATTGCAGCTACTGCAGAGACAACTTAAATGGGATGTGCAATAAATGAATTGAAATCCAGCGCAGTATATTTAGATAATAAAGGGCTGCGTGAAACTTAATAATGATGATCATGAAACTTTCATCATTATCTTTTATTCATTCGTTTTTATTCAATACCGATGAATAACTTGAACAGAAAAGAATCAACACACGATAGTTAGGTGACGAGCGTAATGAAGTTTGTTTGTTCACTTATACAAGAGCGAACGAACATCTACAAATGTGAAACCGAACATGTCTTGAATAAATATCAATAATGTTCATGCAAAACCAATATGATCTCAAAGATCAGTGTTGCCAGTTGTAGGAAAAAGGAAAATCATTTAAGAAATACGTTAAACATACACAATGAACTAAATCCTAAAAAAACAAGGCAAAAAACTCTAAAAAATTTACAGTTTAATCATTAATGATTTATTTCATTTTACATACATACGTACATGCGTGTAAAAGCTAAAACTTGAAATTACATGGGCAGCGCATGCAAAATATTACATGATTTCACCAAATTGGCAACATTGCTATTGCGTATTAATAAGAAACTGTGAGATGAGAGCGAGAACTTCGAATAAAAATCGTTTCAATGAACAAACTCTTTGTGTTAACGAAGTGAAACAAAATGTTCTCACTCATACTATGAACAAAGCCACAGTTTGTTTGGTGTTCTGATTTTTATTCGAAATAGAGTTTTAGTCAATGAACATATGAATATGTTCATTGATGACCACGTTAACGCAGCTCTTTATTAGATAATATAGAATCCGTGAATGTTGTTTGATCTGACTTAGCAGAATCAATTAATACTGGAGAATTTTTAACTAGCTTTTTGCAGCTGTCCATGATTGGCAGTGATGTCTAAGCGGAAAATGAGACTGATGTTAGTCTCGAAACATTATGATGTCAGTTCAACCTTCCGTGCAGTATAATTTTTCTTTATCTGTTGAATTAATACCAGTTTCTAGATTTTTCTTTCTAATAAAAAAAAAAATTATTTAAAAATTAAACCTAAAAAACGAACTTAAGCCTGACTAATTAAAATTTTCTTTACTCATTACTCATTTTGACTAACAATTCATAAATTAATTAATAATACAAAAATTAGCAAAAAAACAGTCCTATATGGGAGCAAATCCGATAAATGCGATTTCAGTGATTCATTGAGTTCTCTAATTTTTATTTAATTTTTACTGATATATGATTAAAAACTTACCGCCAAATATGCAGTTGTTTCCAACGTCCAAATTCTGAGTTGATTTTTTGTCATGCAGAAGATTTGAGGTTTCTGTCGCTGAAGAAGACCTTTTTCTCATTGGCTCAACAAGTGCTTCGTTTAATGAAATCATTTTACTAAAATGAATAAAAGATGCATTGACATGTTAATGAAATACCGCTAAAAGAAATATAAATTGAAAAAATTCTCAAAAACTTTCCACACATTTTGGAAGTTATTGCATTAAGTAAAAATTGCCAATTACTGGGATTATCTTAATTTCCTGTTTGAAGTAGTTTATTTTTTTTTTAAATATCACTACATCAACATCATCACTAATTACATGAACTTTGTCTAATAAAGCTCCTTTGCATTTTAGAAAATAAAACTTTTTGAACACTTTAACAGATTTATTTCTTTATTAACTTTTCATAACTTGGTCTTATGTGATATAATTGCACTGAATTTGCAAGACATTTGATGCCATTTAGTCAATATATTTTGTTACGTAAGCTCAATAAGTTTTGCCTCGCCATAAAGTTGCTACTGTTTTTTTTTAAGTTTTTTGCGGGACAGGGAAGTATAGTATATAAAATCGGGATCACCGGCAATCTAGTTTTGATTTGTGTTGATAAGTTGGAGCAATGAACTTATGAAAGTTTTGTGAATGTCGGTCGATGATTTTTAAAATTTTTTGTTATGTTGTTGTTGCTATTTTTTAAAAAAAGTGTGAATTAATTGCGCAAATGTAGGCAGAGCGGGAGACTGTCAAAAGAAGCAGATAGTAGATTATTTGTTCTTTATTATTATTATTACATATATTATTTTTGTTTTCCCATAGATTTTTATAAAACCCAACCAGCGCATACATGTATGCAACAGATATTATGTGGTGTTTATATTTATAAATAAAACACATGCAGTTGTTAAATGTAATTTTTTTGAGTGTATTATGCAGCGGCCTTTGATAAAACGCATGGATGTCTAGTGACAGGGCCTGTTCGTAAATGCAAAACTGCGCTGCATATTGTGCGCAGTACGTTCATATATGCAAATAGTGGCAACTCTGCAAAAGGTATGCGTTCAAAAATGCATCGCTGCAGTATATTATGCGCAAATAAACACAAAACACTAATCATAAAAATGGCTGATGCAACGGAAATTTTTTATTTTATTATTTGTTTTGTTTATTATTTCTTAACCTTTTTCTTTCTTGTAGATTAGACAATTTTACATCATTAGTTTTATCGTCCAGCTCAAAAATTAAATTTATCATTAACTTTTCCATTTTTGTTAAATTTTTTGGTTCATAAATACAAACATTAAAATGCGCAAAAAGAAGCATAAGCAACAGCTGATTAGCAGTGGCAGTGCAAAATAGTCATATTATGCAGCGCAGTGATGCATTGTTGGAGCCCATATTGGTTGACTCGCAATGCTTACAACACACTGTTGGTTATATAATATGGATATTCTTTTACAAATAATTATTTAATTATTATTATATTATTTTATATAATTATTATTATATTATTTATTATATAAAAAAAATCTCAAGATAATATTTTTTAGTAATATTATTTGCGAGTTCATTCATGTATGAGTAGATGAGTTTTGGAACTCTTCAAACATAAATGGTAAAGATCTACCATGTCCATACTTAAAGGTTAAGTAGATTTCATTTTGGAAAAATAAGAAGAAATAAATTTATGTTTCATACATAGTGCGTAAGAAATCGACGCCATTTTCCGATAAGAAAAGATGGAAACATGTCATAGATTAAATACAAATATATAAGAATTGTAGATATATTTACATTACGTACAATCTATGGTATCCTAGAACAAGTTTGGTGCAAAATAGTTTTCTTGCTGTCACGTTTTTACCAAATAGGTTTAGACAACAAATTCAGAGAGTTAACTGCATTCTCAAATATGAATGGTTCGTACAGATTTACTAGACTACCTTTTAGTTAATGATGACAGTGAATTATATTATATACCTTATCTTTATTATAATTATTATTGTTACTATTACTACTATTATGATTGCTGTTGTATCAACTCACTTTAAAATATTATTTTTTTTTAATCTAAGACTCATATTTTTATATTGTTAATAATTATTTTTGTTCAAAACTTTTAATCAATTAAAAAATTTTATAAAATAAAATAGAAGTTTATATATTTTTAATTTGAAATTAATAAAATATTAATAAGAAAACAAATCTATATATTTTAAAAGTGAAAGATTAACTTAGTTAATTAACTGGCGCAGTCGGTTTTCGAACTAACAGAAATCATAAAAAAAGACTATATCGTTATTTTTCGCAACTATTTTACCATTTTGAAGTACAATAAAATATCAGCTTTAAACCGTTGATACGTATAACAATCCAGCAAATATTTGGATAATCAAAAAGAAGAAGATTAGCGAACTTAAAATAAAATTCACAAAGCAAGAAGTCAATTATGTCCATCAAAGCATTTCAACTACTGGAAGGTGTCCCTTGTTATGATGGAAAACCAGAGGAACTTCAAATGTTTATATCACATGTTGATGAATTAATTAAACATGTTGAAGTAACTTTACTACCATTATTCAATTTAAGGGTCAGAAATAAAATTGTTGGAAAGGCAAACATTACATTAATCAACAATAACAATTCTACTAAATTTTTAATTTTAATATAACGGATAGTATAGAAAATATAATAAACAACAGAGGTTGAGAAACAATTTTAGTGAATTTTATGAGTATATAATAAAATTGTTAACTAAATTAAACCTAAAAACTTGTGCTGAACAAGATAGTCAATAGTTTAGCTGTAAAAATAATGAATTATTTTTTTTTTTTTTTTTTTTGATAAATATATTATTTATCGAATCTTCAGTTATAGATTGAAACATCAGTTTTTCGAATATTAAAACTAAAAATGCTAAATATATGTTAAGCCAGTGCTAAACAAAATTTTTAGTTTCAATGGTTGATTTTTGTTGTTTTACATCTCTCGTGTACGGCTGATATAAAGAGTATCCCTCCTCCTAAATCCGGGTGTGGCCTCTATACTCTACACGCAAAGATAAAACATGGTTGATGGAATCATAATCGCAAACTATCATTTCATGTTCAGATTAATGAGTACAACTACTATATATTGCATTTGTCATCTAAGGAACATAATATGGTCCTCATACATATCCCTCTCACAATCCCACTGTATGAACTGCAAATGTTAAGAAATTTGAGCGCATTATAGTAACTATGAAAATGTTTTTTTCTTGGTTTAGATAAACAATTTGACATGTTGCTCAGATAAAAGAAAAATGCACACACAAATACTTATTAAATTAAATCAAATTATATTTTTGATAAATATTTTTATATGAGAATTATTATCGAATAAACTTTTCTTGACAAATTAAATTTAATAAAAATCAAAATAATTAACTTATTTATCGGCATATGTATTTATGTAAAATCCAATTACCATCTTTTGCAGTTCCGTAGTATTTTTTTCATACATACATTCATAAATTTAATTCACTCCATATATTAGTATGTACTTCATATGTTCATATTATGGTAATTGCCGATAGGCAACCATAAGCTTGGCAAAATTTTTCAAAGAATTCTTTCCATATTAGAAAGGCAAAAAATTTTTGCCAAGCTTACAGGTTGCCTAGAAATGAGATGGAAATGTACCTATCAAAATCTTGGTCCTTTTTTTTGATCTCAGTACTTTTTACGGCCGAAACTTTTTGGATACGAACTTGGCCTTATTTTCACATTTATGTTTTTGTGTGGATCTCACTTCTTTTTTCTAAGTTGTTTTTGTATAAATATTTATATGTATTGCTTATCTGGGCCTACCTGTGTAGAAAATTTCAGCTTTCTAGCTATACTGGAAGTGCCCCATACAAAGAAGGAGCATGATTGTCCCCCCAGATGAAAAGTGCCCGTTTAAAAATCATTTTCAATAATTTCTTATCAGGACCTACCTGCGTACCAAATTTCAGCTTTCTAGCTATACTAGAAGTGTCCCATACAAAGAAGGGGCATGATTGTCCCCCCCCGTTAAAAAGTGCCCGTTAAAAGATCATTTTCGGTAATTGCTCATCACTACCTACCTGTGTACGAAATTTCAGCTTTCTACCTATACTAGAAGTGCCCCATACAAAGAAGGGGCATGATTGTCCCCAGATGAAAAGTGCCCGTTAAAAAATCATTTTCGGTAATTTCTCATCACTATCTGCCTGTGTACCAAATTTCAGCTTTCTAGCTATACTGGAAGTGCCCCATACAAAGAAGGGGCAGTCAGGTCCCCCCTGGGAGGAAAGTGCCCATTTTCAGATTTTTCTGGTCATTTTCTCACCAAGACCTACCTGTGTACCAAATTTCAGCTTTCTAGCTATACTAGAAGTGCCCCATACAAAGAAGGGGCACTCAGGTCCCCCCTGGGAGAAAAGTGCCCGTTTTCAGATTTTTCTGCTTATTTTCTCACCAAGACCTACCTGCGTACCGAATTTCAGCTTTCTAGCTATACTAGAAGTGCCCCATATAAAGAAGGGGCACTCAGGTCCCCCCTGGAAGGAAAGTGCCCGTTTTCAGATTTTTCTGGTTATTTTCTCGCCAAGACCTACCTGTGTACCAAATTTCAGCTTTCTAGCTATACTGGAAATGCCCCATACAAAGAAGGGGCACTCAGGTCCCCCTGGGAGGAAAGTGCCCGTTTTCAGATTTTTCTGGTTATTTTCTCACCAAGACCTACCTGTGTACCAAATTTCAGCTTTCTAGCTATGCTGGAAGTGCCCAATAATATTGATGAGTCAGTCAGTGAGTCAGTGAGTATGTACTAAAATATGGACTTTTCACACCTTAATATCTCGGGAAGCTTCTACGGTAGAACTCAAATTTAACCTGTGAGGTCACCTCTGTGGGGAGAACTTATGTTTCAAGTTTCATTATATTATGATCAAGAGGAGCAAAGTTATGAGGGGGGTAAAAACAGCTCGAACTGTTTCGTGTAAATATACACACTGTGTGGCCGAACTTGGCCTGGCGCACTACCGTGCGCCTAGATCAAGACCTCGTTCAGGTCGTCCTTCTAAGCTGACCATTCGGTCATTGCTTCTCAAATAAGCTCTATTATAAGAGAATAAGGATATTCATGATACCATAAGAAAAATGTTGAAAAAAGCAGACTTTCACGGCCGTGTAACACGTAGAAACCCGATGTTATGGATGTGAAGAGGAAAAAGCGAATGGACTTTGAAAACGAACATATAAATAAGTCTTCTGAGTTCTGGGAACGCATTGATTGATGCCAAATAAAACGCATTTTGTTTTCAGATGAAAGCAAATTCTGGTGGTTAGTACGAAATTCCCTCATCAGTATTTGGAAATTACTAATAATCAACACAAAATCATAGTCCGTTATCATCAAAGTATTCTATTTTGTATTTTAACGTTTTTATTGTTTCACTCTATATTAGGGACATTCACATATTACTGTGACTCTTGTTATTAGGGTATGTAGCTCGTGCCCAAGCCTAATAATATTACTTTTCATATGTACATTTTCAATAATTTTTTCGTTAACATTTGGAAACAATTTTTTGTGACATTTCATAAAAGAACATTTTTATGTACTTTGAATAATTTTTCCTAGAATTTTTTCATTAGTAAATTTTTGAATAACAAACCAACATTAAAATTTCAAATAATTTATAAAATTTTGCTAAGGATGCTAAAACGTTGTTAGCGAAGTATCGAAAATAAATATGAATATACGAGTATACATATATATTATAACAAAAAGACCTAGTGCTTAATAAAACATTCAAATAAATATAAAGAAAAGATCAAATAAAATAGTGTACAAAATTATGTAGTTTCAATATAGACAACCATGAAATATACGAGGGCGGTTCAGAAACTTCTTAGCCTAGCACAAAATGCGCGGCATAAACAGAAAAAAGTTAGTGTTTTGGAAACTTCCATCTCTGCTATGAACACATGTTAAATTTTGTTTCAATCTTGCAACTCCTTCATATAGAAACAGGTGTTCACAAAAGACGCATCCGCGATTTTTTTACAATGGAAAAATTAGAAATGCGTGGTGTCATTAAATATTTAAATAAAAAAGGTTTATCGGGACAAAAAATTCATAATGATATGGTGAATGTGTTAGGTGAAAGTGCTCCTTCATATGCAACAGTAAAAAATTGGGTTGCTGAATTTAAACGTGGTCGTACAAGCATTGAAGATGAACCACGTAGTGGACGTCCAAAAACAGCAAAAACAACAGAAATTGTAGCCAAAGTGCATGATATGGTATTAAATGATCGACAAATAAAAGTGCGTGAAATAGCTAATATCATGGGCATCTCAAATGATCGAGTCCATTTAATTTTGCATGAAGAACTACAGATGAAAAGCTTTCTGCAAGATGGGTGCCGCATTTGTTAACAGTCGACCAAAAACGCATAAGAATGAACATTTCTCAAGCTTGTTTGGATCGTTTTAAGCGAAATAAAATGGATTTCAAGCGTCGTTTCATAACTGTTGATGAGACATGGATCCACCACTATACTCCAGAGACAAAAGAACAATCCAAACAATGGACTGAAGCTGGAGGAAGTGCCCCAAAGAAGGCAAAAACAATTCAATCGGCTGGTAAGGTTATGGCAACGGTTTTCTGGGACTTCAAAGGTATTTTATTGATTGACTATCTGCAAAAGGGTAAAACAATAAATTCAGAGTACTATTGCAACCTTTTGGATCAATTAAATGTACAAATTCGAGAAAAACGTCCTGGCTTACACCACAAAAAAATTATTTTTCATCAAGACAACGCACCAGCGCACAAGAGTGTTTTAACAATGGCTAAAATCAACGAATTAAAGTGCGAGTTGCTTGACCACCCACCTTATTCTCCTGATTTAGCTCCCAGTGACTTTTACCTGTACCAAAATCTAAAAAAATTCCTTGCTGGCAAGCGTTTTACCTCAAATGAAGATGCAATTACAGTTGTAAACCACTATTTTGAAGACCTTGAAGAAAACTATTTTAATCAGGGGATAGAATTGCTAGAAAAGCGTTGGACTAAGTGTATTGAAGTTTCAGGAGATTATATTGAAATAGAAAAATATTTTTGAAAAACTAACTATTCTCTTTCATTGATAGGCTAAGAAGTTTCCGAACCGCCCTCGTATAGAAAATTTTGTTTATTTCTCCTAGCAGCATTTTCAAGTTTTTAACTCACATACTATTAATTTATATATTATAATCATAAATACCTTAATATCATTCTGTGCATATTTTGCGCTGTTGACGAGTCTTCTGTCTCCATCCACAATTCACCAGGACCGAGACAACTCTGCCTTCCAATTTCCATATAAAAAAAGCACTGAGAGTCGCCGCATCTAAAAATTAATATGTTTTTTATATATTGATATAATTTTATATTTTTTAAAAGGTTTCCGAATTTTCAAACGATTTTTTAAAGTTGTTCCATAATCTAAAGCTACGTTCACATTTATCAAATATTTGTCGGAAAAATCGTAACCAAGAAAGAAACTAATAATTTATTCCTTTAAATTTCAATATATTTTAAAATTTTGATTCGCATTAATTAAAAAAACCGTATAAAATAAAATTTCTCTGGAATAATTAATTTTATTTTGCAATATAAAACCAAGTTAAATGACACTATCCCTAAGAAAAACTAGTGTTTACGTTTTTTTTCGACATATAATTTAATAAATGTGAATGTAGCTTAAGAAGTTTTACAAATTTTCAACAATTGATTAAAGTTTACTGATGATTTACTATTACTGACGAAATAAAATTTAAATTATAATCTGCACGTATTATGGCTGTAAGCAATCTAAAGGTTTTACTTCATTTCTGTTTATATAGCTGCAATTTATTGTAATCTATATATGTATGTATGTATATGTACATATAAAAATAAGTGTACACTTTGATGTAACCACTAACTGCGAAAACGGGTGGACCGATTTCCACCAAAATTTCAGGGTACGTTGGGGATGATCTGTAGATGGTTTATGTGATGTTTGCATGAAATCGGCCCCGTGGTTCCGGAGATATGGCATTTAGATTTTCCTATATATTTCCATACAAATATCAACAAAATGCCCTCTATTTTCCATATTATGATTTTTTATGTCCAAACCATGGATTGTAATGTCTATGTAGGATGACTAACAGCGTTGCCGCTTTGGAAATTTTTGGAAATATCAATTTACATAGCCATATACATACATATAATAAGTGAACATACATATACATATAAACATACATATACATTTACATATATGTACATATAAACATACTTATTCATACACATATACTTATACACATACATATACATATAAGTACATATATATATACATATACATATACATATGTAAACATATACATATACATATACATTTCCATATATGTACATATACATATACATATATATGTACATATACATATACATATATATGTACATATACATATACATATACATATACATTAGGGTGACAATGAAAAATCAACTTTGGATTTTTGATGATAAATGTGAAGATTCTTTTGCCACTTGGTCTAAAACTTACTTGCTAAAAATTTGAGCCAAATCGGATAACTCTATCCCGTGCACCTTTGAGGTCAAAGTTCAAATTTTGGGAAATTCTGTATATTTAACTATAATGGATCTAAAAATATCGTTTTTTTAACTGGATGTTTTAGATATTTTTAAAAGTATTCTGAAATATTAGGAGTATATACAAAAAAAATTATAGGATTTACTACATACATATGTAACAAGTTCAGATGAGTCAGAAAACGGTGAACCTACGGAAGCTAATGATCATATAATAGACCCAATGACCACGAGTTGTCCTGATACTTTGAATAGTGCACAAAAACAAAATACTTTAAACACAAAAAGGCCATCAAAAGAAATTTTAACGCCAAGACTTGCTGCAGTTTTAGATAAATTAAAATTAAGCTCTAGAAATACTGTTCACATGCTTATTGCAGTTTTGGATGCAGTTGGATTAAACTCATCAGAGTATGTTATTAACCGCACGTCTATTCATCAGCAAAGGGATTCATTCAGAAAAGCAAATAGTACTCGAATCGGGTTAAAACTTCAATCCAATACTCAGCCACTAACGATACACTGGGATACAAAACTGTTATCTGGCATATCAGGAAAAAACGAGGACCGACTGTCAATAATTGCAACCGCTCCCGATTTTGAACAAATAATTAATATTCCTGATATACCAGCTGGAACTGGCGTTGAAATAGCATCAGCAGTATATGATTCATTAGAAGAGTATCAAGTGTTAGATAGAATCGAGGCATTTGTCTTTGACACAACCGTCTCAAACACTGGCAAATTTAATGGGGCCTGCAATATATTAACATTTTGTTCCTAGGACTCAGACACCATGTGTTTGAAATAATTTTATCAGCTGTTTTTAATGAAACAAAAATTTGTTCTTCGACTGGCCCAGAAGTCAGCTTATTTAAAAAATTCAAAAAACAATGGTCGAACGTAAAAAAGGATGAATATATGACGGGATTAGCAATACCTCGAATAAAAGAAATAGTAGGAGATGATTGCGCTAAAATTTTAGATTTTGCATATATAAAAGTTAAAGAGGACTTTCCACGAAATGACTACAAAGAGTTCCTGGAATTGATTATCATATTTCTGGGTGGAAGTCCTCCTAGTGGTATAAATTTTTTTAAACCCGGTGCTCTTCATTTAGCTAGATGGATGGCTAAGGGAATATATTGCCTTAAGATATTGATGTTTCACAATCAATTCCCAGAAATCACAGAATTGGAAATAAATGGTCTAGTTGAAGTTGCAGGTTTTGTTATAAAGTGCTATGCATTTTTCTGGTTCAATTCAGATAAAGCGGAGCAAGCTCCCTTAAACGACATATTATTTTTGAGAAATTTAGAAGATTATAAAAAAATAAATGCACAAATTGCTGATAGAGCCATAACAAAGTTTATTAATCATCTATATTATCTTAATGAAGAATGCGTAGCATTCAGTTTATTCGATGATAGAATAGACTTTGAAACAAAAAAACAAAATGGCTAAAAACATTTTGACTTTTATGGAAGAAGAAAACCTTAAAGAAGAAGAAATTTTGAAAAAGTTTTTAATTAAAAAAGAAAATCTTAATACTTTCTCCGCTAAAGATAATTCATAAATTTTGATTGAACTTGTATCCAAAAATACGAAAAGTGTTTTGAAGAGATTCCAAATTTCAATGTATTTTTTACAAAAAGACCCAAGTAGCTGGAAAGATTGTGAAGATTATAGAAAAGGAAAATTTATTATTCAAAAACTAAAGGTTGGTAATGACTGCGCCGAACGAGGTATTAAGCTTGTTGAAGATTATCATGAGAAGATCACAAAAGATGAACAGCAGCGACAATATTTATTCAAAGTAAGTTATATATAAATTTAACTAATTTACATTTAAATAATTATTGTTTCTTTTTAGGTTGTTCAAAACTATCGACAACAATATACGAAGCATGCGAATTTAAATAATTTAAGAAATGATTACATATAATCAAACTTACCGAAAAAGACCTTTCAAGTTGCCTTACTTTTTATATTAAAAACATATTTTTATTCCAATTAAAATACATATACTGCTTTTGCTTCTATACGAAAAACATTCACATAAATATATATTTTTAAATATTGGTTTAAAAATTTCAGTTTTTCGTTTTTAGAAATAATTTTTTTAAATATTGGATTTATAGCTAATTTAAGCAAATGTGTAGTTTTGACCCCCGTTGCAAAAAAGGCTTAAATTTACTCATAATATTTTAGAATACTTTTAAAAATATCTAAAACATCCAGTTTCTGAACAATTTAAATGAATATACTTAATAAAACGATATTTTTAGATCAATTATAGTTAAATATACAGAATTACCCAAAATTTGAACTTTGACCTCAAACGTGCACGGCATAGAGTTATCCGATTTGGCTGAAATTTTCAGCAAGTAAGTTTTAGACTAAGTGGCAAAAGAATCTTCACATTTTTGTTTAAAATTCTGGAAAAAAATTTTTCCCATATATTTCATTGTCACCCTAATATACATATATATAACATATACATATACATATACATATCCATATACATATCCATATACATATAAATATACATATACATATACATACATATACATATACTTACATATACATACATATACATATATATACATATACAATACATATACATACATATACATAAATGTACATTATAACATACATACATATACATAGACATACATATATACATATGCATATACATATGTATATACATATGCTTATACATATACAATACATATACATTAGTGCGTCCCAAAAAAAATTTTTTTTTCGATTTTTACAGGTCCCCCACCTTTTTTTGAAAGCTTATAGGGTAAAGTATTTTTGTTATTTTTTTCAGATTTTTCGGAAGAGGTTTAGAGGTCGCTAAAATCGAATTTAACCAAAAAATCGGGTTTTCTCGACTTTTTTTGAATTTTGCGCATTACTCCGCCCATTAGCACGATTTTCTTTGTTACTAAGTCAATTTTTTTAAAGAAAACTGTTCAAACTTTACTTCTCTGTGCAGATATTATAAGTTTCGGTAATATTTTTGCTCATTTGGGTACCCTTTATGACATTTTTTTTGTAAATTTAGCATAAATTTTAAAAATAATGCTTTGTAACTTTTAAAATTTCTATTGAAGTTAAAAAAACTAATGATTCAGTTTAAAATGTGGATAAATTCTGAGTCATTTAAAAAAATAAATATTGAATTTGCTCTTACCGTTCCAAAGTTATACCCTTGTTAAGTTTTGTACTCATTTTGTGTATATACAAAAATCTATTAAAAAATAATAAATACTCATTTTGTGAAATTAAAAATATTGTAATGTAAAATTAGTATTTATTATTTTTTAATAGATTTTGGCCAACGGATCGTCAAAAAATTCCTGATGTTATCGACTTTGGGATTATGAAAGGCGTGCCCAGCGAAATGATTGAAGTAGAAGCATCTTTGGATTTGTCTTCAGATCACTCGCCTACTATTATCACTATTTACTCACACACAACATGTGATTTATCGATGACATCTGCACGTATTAACTGGCTGAAATACAGAAAATATCTGAGTGCTCATTGCTCGGAAAAAATGCCGCTGAGAACACCTTCAGACATAGACGATTCTCTCAGGTTGTTTGAAGCGCATGTTAAACAAGCAGCTTTTAATGCTACTTCAAATCAAATAACCCAACCAGTGAGATTTAACAATATTTTTTCTGTAGATATAGAAAGGCTATTGGCTGAAAAACGGAGAGCTCGACGAGAATGGCAGCGCTACAGATCGCCCCAGCTAAAATTAAGGCTTAAGGAGTGTACGAAGCAGCTTAGGAAAGTTTTGCAAACTCAAAAAACAGCTTCCCTTCAAAAATTCCTTCAAAAGCTAGATGCAACACCACAAACAGATTATTCACTGTGGCGTGCAGCCAGAGGACTAAAAAGGCCGGTGATATGCAAACCCCCATTACTAGCCCCTAATGGTGACTGGGCAAAAACTGATGCTGAAAAAGGTGCATTTTTTGTTAAACACTTAGAAAAAGTTTTCACTCCGAACATTTCTGCTGATATTGTTGAACTGCCACCAGTCGTCTCTTTACCAGAAATATCGCTCAAATTCAACATTGTGGAGATTGAAAAGGCTATTACTAGTCTTAACACCAGAAAAGCCCCAGGTGTCGACGAAATAAGCAACAAAATGCTTCAAGAATTGCCTTACACTGCAAAAAGAATAATACTATTCATTTTTAACAGTATTCTACGCCTAGAACACTATCCTAAAGAATGGAAGGTTTCGCTAATTACTATGATACCAAAGCCCGGCGGTGAACAAACTCACGGAAATAACAACAAAACTCAAAAACAATAATTAACGGGCACCAGTGTTGGCACAGTGAATAGTGCGGACCCCGTGACACAAAATAAAAACTAATTATAAACAATAAATTATTTATAATAAATGACCAGCCCAGGGCTTTTATGGCTCTAAGTTAGTGTCAGCCGTTCCATATTTTCCAAAAAAAAAAAAAAAATAAAAACCATTTGTTGTGCTGATGCCGTTGTGTTGGTTGCTGTTTGACTGTTCATTGGCGAAGGCATAGCACTGGTCACTGAACACTCTAACGACAGCAATTAATACCATTGGTATCAGCATAACAGAATGAGCGTCCGATTTGAATTTTGCATACTGTTATGGTAGGTCAATTCAGAATTGACTTCTGTAACATTAGGGGGCTAAGGTCCAATTTTTTCTCTGTGTATGCTCACATTTGTCTCCATCGGCCGGATGTTTTCGCCTTATGTGAGACCCAGGTGTCTGAAGACTCTGATCCACAGGATTTTCATATACCTGGTTATCACCTCCTATCACTTTTTAATTTACACAGGGGTCTTGCAATATACATACTTACGTAATGAAGTTGTGTACCAGTGCCAGCAAAGCAACCATTAGGCACGTCTGATCCTGAATTTAGTTGTTTTTGGGTTAAATTCAAAATCAGGACACACTATTTACATTTCGGGTTTCTTTACAGAAGTCCCAACGCGGCAAGGTATAAAACTTTATCCCACTTCGATTCCCTTTCCGATTCAATTTCGAAGATTCTTGAGAGCTGTCCGAACAGTGAAATTGTCGTTGCTGGTGATTTCAATCTTCACAACTCATCTTGGCTTCACCATTCGAGCCACACAACCCCAGAAGGCCAATATGTTGAGCTTTTCGCCGCGCATAATGACCTTGCGCAACTACTGAATGAGCCAACACATATTTCATGTGTTGAAGGGCACAATAACAACACTCTGGACCTTTTTCTCACTTCGCACCCTGAAAAGTATGAAGTGAGTGTAAATTCACCTCTTGGTAACTCGGATCATTGTACCATTTCCGCCACCTTTTCGTTCTCTAATCTTCGCAACGTCTCCCAATCAGCTACGAGGCGTTTAAAATATATGTACGAAAAGGCGCGTTGGGCTGAGCTCAACGAGTTTTTCCAGCATTTTAATTGGAAGCTATGCTTTCTAGACAATAACGTCGATGCCATGGCGAAAATGGTAGAAAATATCATTTTGCTGGGAATGAAAACTTTCATTCCATCTAAGCAAATTTTGATTAAACCGAAAGTTAAGTCTTGGTTCAGTCAGACGTGCAGAAATGCAATCAGATCCAGAGAGGAAGCATTTAGTATCTGGCGTAATAATAAAAACGCCGATACTAATTCGCTGCGCAAAAAGGCGAGATCTTCATGTGCCAGAGTACTAAGGCGCGAAAAAGCTTTGTACGAGCAGCGCCTTCGTACTAAAGTTCTTAATGCTCCACAGGGTAGCAAGAGCTTTTGGTCATTCGTTAAAAGAGTCAAGGATAATGCTAGTTCTTCAATTCCACCTCAACCAATGCCAGTCATCCACTACCCGTTCTCGAGGAAGTATCTGTAACTATGCCAAAAATATTCTTTCGAGCGCGTGCAGTTAAAAAGGTTTTAGCGAAGCTTAACGTAAACAAGTCTCCTGGGCCGGATGGTATCTCAGCACTGGTCTTGAAACAGTGCTTTTCGACGTTAGCACGTCCATTGGCACACCTGTTTAGCACTTTGTACCATGCTGGTGAATTTCCAAAGTGTTGGAAGGTTGCCAATGTAACGCCGATCCCTAAAAAGGGGGAGGCCAACAACCCTGAAAATTACCGCCCAATTGCAGTTTGTTCTGCGCTTTCCTAAGTAATGGAAAGTATGTTGAATTTCCATCTTGTGAAGTATTTGGAGCTCAACAGTTTACTTAGCGACCGGCAGTATGGCTTTCGTAGGGGCCGCTCTACCGGGGACCTACTTGCTTTCCTTTCGGAGAAGTGGTGTAATAGCATACATCACTTTGGCGAAAGTAAAGTGGTGGCTCTAGATATTTCCAAGGCATTTGATAGAGTGTGGCATGGAGCACTTCTGTCAAAACTGATTGCTTTTGGTGTCGGTGATGGCTTCACTCGATTTGTATCGAGCTTTCTCAGAGATCGCACTATACGAGTTGTTGTAGATGGGGTCTCATCAAACGAGTTCAAGTTAAATTCAGGGGTACCGCAAGGCTCCGTTCTTGGTTGGTTGGTTGGACAGCACCTTAGTTCATTCATTCAGCAACATTCCACAACCGTCGGAGATTCGGGCAATGCGGCAAAATATGAATGATACGCTAAATCCCGATCTCCTGTTAATTTCAAATTGGGATCATGCTAATAGGGTAAATTTTAACGCACGAAATAACCAATGTGCTATGCTCACACATATACGTATGACCGGACATGCTGCTCCATCTGTAAACATGAATGGTATAGATATTGAGGAATCAGAAGCTCTTGATGTTCTTGGCATGAAAATTCATTGTGATGTTCGATGGAATGATCACATTTTTCATGTCTCAAAAGAAGCATTCAAGTGCCTCGGCTTTCTAAGACGGTGTAGGACATACTTCACTCCATCTGATCTCCTTAATATTTATACCACCTTTATCCGAACGAAAATGGAATACAACTCTCATGTATGGGCCGGTGCTTCAAAATCTATTTTGAAGTTACTCGACCGCGTACAGGATAGGGCGAAGAAGCTTATCGGTGACAGTAGGGTAGCCAACTCTATTGACTCATTGGAGCATCGACGCAATGTTGGGTGTGTTTCGTTGTTCTATCGCTACTACAACGGAATGTGCTCTAATGAAAACCCGCCACTTTTCACGTATAACACGCTCTTCATCAGGAGCACATCCCTTTGTGGTCGATATGTCAGTGAACCGCACCACGCATTACAAAGAGAATTCGTACTTTGGCCGTACTGTTCGTATGTGGAATAAACTCCCCGCAGAGGTCTTTCCTGCCACTTTCAGTGTGTCAGAGTTCAAATCGAATGTCCACAAACACTACTCCCTTTATCCTCCTTCCCAAAACCTATTTTCCTAGTTCCGGCTCAATGCTTTGCATACGTAGGGGTCATCCCCTGAGTGCTGGTCCTAATTAAAAAAAAAAATAAGATATGTCAAAACGAATATTAATCAAAATTAAACTTAAGTATAAAAATCAAACCAAAAAAGTTTTACTTAAGTAGAACAAACAAATCAGGAGATTGGGCATTGTAGGATATAATTTATTGGCAACATTGTAATGTTTAATATAAGCAATGTTGCCATAATTTTTTTTAAATAAACTTCTGTTAATCAGTTTATTTGATGCTATCGTTTTTAATATTTTGGTAATCTATCGCTTCGCATTCCCACTTATATATAAGAAGCAAAGCTTCTATTAAAACATTAGAAAACGCACGGAAAAGTTATCCTAATTTAATTGCTTGATTAGTTAAATAAATTTAAATCTAAAAAAATTCTACATATCGATGGCTTAATATAGAAAGGTCGTATCTCGATTTTTTCCAAAATCTGTTTTTTTTACATGTTCTGGAAGACAATACTCAAATACACCTCCCTTAAAAATTCAGTTTCCTATGTTGACGAATAACAGATTTACAGTAATTAAAAAGCCCTAGCTCATTAAAAAAAAATAAGAAGAATTGAATTTTATTGAGTATATATAAAGTAGCTAAAAGTTGAGATACGACCTTTCTATATTAAGCCATCGATATGTATGTATATAAATCACAAAGCTATTTGTAAAAACATACCTGCGTATTGTAGTAAGTAAAACTTCTACTTTATTTATTTTTTTCTCCTCTGCATTCTTTTCACGACCAATTTTTATAAATGTTACAGATTTATTTGCAAGACATATGTGATGACTTCCGAAAATATTGTGTTGTTCAGCAATGCCTTTCTTTTGTATTATGACTTGCCAGACATACTCTGTTAATAAAGCAAATAAATATTTTGTTTTTATTAAATCATATATGTATGTATATGTTTTATGTGATAAGCCGGTGAACGGCGACTCAAAATTAATTTATAATAGCCAAAATCTATAATTTTTGTTGTCATAGATTTTAAAAATTTTAACGTCATTTACATATGAAAACTAGAGCAGCAAACAGTACGTACAAATTGGACACTGCAAAAGCTTTCTTGGTACTATTGTTTTCAATTTACTTGAATGACTTAAAAAATTTGAATATTACAGGTCAACTGTATATGTTTGCCGATGATATTTGCTTGCTCTACCCTTTTAAGCATTACCTTTTTCTAAAAACTCATATTGCGAGAGATGCATCTCTATTATTTGAATTTGCTCATTTAAATTTTTTATTATTAAATTCTGATAAAACCAAATTAATTCGATTTCGGCCACATTCAGCAAGTATGAATAACAACTTTTCTGTTCATGTTGATGGCACATCTATTTGTGAAACTCATTCAGTTAGATACATATTTAGGAATCACATTACAAACCAACTTATCCTGGGATCTTCACATTAATGAGGTGAAGATTAAAATAGCTAATGCTATTGGGATATTATATAAATTTAAAAATAAGCTAATTGTGAAAGCGAAGCTAATGATTTATAATGGTTTGATACAACCACATCTAAATTATTTAGCTTGTGTGTATGCTTTCAATAAAAACAATACTCTTCAAAAATCTTTACAATGTCTTCAGAATAAAGCATTAAAAATTGTATACAATTTAACAAGAACCCACCCAAGTATTTCGCTATACAGAGATGTTTGTAAAACTATTTTGCCTATTTATGGTTTACACAAGCATCAGGTTTTATTATTTGTATTTAAAAGTATTCACAGCATAGGTGTGCAGACAATTCCATTATTGCAAAACCAGTCACATTTCAACACACGAAACATATCAAATCTTAGAGTTCCTAGGTGCAGATTGGAAAGAACTAAGCGACGTATTGATTATGTAGGTGGTAATATGTATAATAATTAACCACCCAATTTAAAATCTATTGACAGAATATCAACGTTTAAATTATCATGCAAGGAATATTTATGTGGTTTAAGTGAAACGCTTCTTATGTAACTGAATTTCAATTAAAACATATAAGATAAACCTATGAAAAGTAATATTATTTAGGCTCAAGTTCAGTTTTTATTGAATTAATGAAAATTCAAAATTACTAAGGGCCAATAATTGACTTCCTATTTAAATACTCATTCAGCTAATTTTCATTTAAATTTATGTTGCTTAAATAAGATTCCATTTTTTCAGTGAGTAATTAAAGTTCTTATTTAATTACGATGAAAATATGGTAGCACTGCGTAAAATAAAAAATTTCCCACAAATTTCCCTAAAGAACAGCTGACTAGAACAAATAAAGAAAAATCCAAAAAAATATATTATTATTTTAGCTAAAAATAAGAATAATTAAGAACTGCTGATATGTTTTTAAAGAATAAAAGCAACTTTCAATACGATTAAAAGGTTAATAGCGACAAAACAAGACAAAATTTTATGCAGTTTGCCAGCAGCCACAAATATTTTATTGGCTTTATTTTATATAAGAAGAACAAGCAGTCAAAAACATATGGAAATTCGTAAAACTTATGTAGTATTTAGGGCCAATAATTCAGTACTGATTTATATGTCATTTATTTTTAAATGCTATTTATATACAAAATTAAGTTTTTCACTGCAAAATTAAGTCAACATTAAATAGCCAACATTGTGCATTTAAATACTACATAAGTTTTACGAATTTCCATATGTTTTTGACTGCTTGTTCTTCTTATATAAAATAAAGCCAATAAAATATTTGTGGCTGCTGGCAAACTGCATAAAATTTTGTCTTGTTTTGTCGCTATTAACCTTTTAATCGTATTGAAAGTAGCTTTTATTCTTTAAAAACATTTCAGCAGTTCTTAATTATTCTTATTTTTAGCTAAAATAATAATATATTTTTTTGGATTTTTCTTTATTTGTTCTAGTCAGCTGTTCTTTAGGGAAATTTGTGGGAAATTTTTTATTTTACGCAGTGCTACCATATATTCATCGTAATTAAATAAGAACTTTAATTACTCACTGAAAAAATGCAATCTTATTTAAATGCAACATAAATTTAAATAAAAATTAGCTGAATGAGTATTTAAATAGGAAGTCAATTATTGGCCCTTAAATGCACAATGTTGGCTATTTAATGTTGACTTAATTTTGCAGTGAAAAACTTAATTTTGTATATAAATAGCATTTAAAAATAAATGTCATATAAATCAGTACTGAATTATAATAAATTCTTCTCACTTAGTATCCACTTTACGAAAATTGTAAAGATGGACATTTGAACGCTGATGAGAGGTGTAGCGGCCTTGAAATCAGTACTGATACGTTCTGCTAAAAACTGATTGGATATAAATAATAATATTTTCCAACATACAAAAACTCTTAGTAATTTTGAATTTTCATTAATTCAATAAAAGTGAACTTGAGCCTGATAATATTACTTTTCATATGTAAATGAATATTAGTTCAAATAATAATTACGTTTATTCGTAATAATAATAATATAAAAATATTAATTCCGCTTGGGCACGAGCTATACATACCCTAATAAGAGGGGTCACAGTAATATGTGAATTTCCCTAATATAGAGTAAAAACAACAAAAACGTTCGAATACAAAGTAGAATACTTTGATGATAACGGACTATGAGTTTGTGTTGATTATTAGTTCCAAACAGTAATGAGGGAATTTCGTACTAACCAGCACTGTTTCATTGTAGAATAAAAATTGAATTAAAAATTAATTCTCATATTCTATTTCTGTTGAAAACTGGTTAAATAGTTGATATTCTTCTCACTTAGTATCCACTTTACGAAAATTGTAAAGATGGACATTTGAACGCTGATGAGAGGTGTAGCGGCCTTGAAATCAGTACTGATACGTTCTGCTAAAAACTGATTGGATATAAATAATAATATTTTCCAACATACAAAAACTCTTAGTAATTTTGAATTTTCATTAATTCAATAAAACTGAACTTGAGCCTGATAATATTACTTTTCATATGTAAATGAATATTAGTTCAAATAATAATTACGTTTATTCGTAATAATAATAATATAAAAATATTAAATATTTTACAGATAATATATTTAAATTTTCCCGATTCTTCCAGTTAAGTATGTTTGTATATGTATGTATGTACACAAAAGTGTCTGTATGTACTTAAATATGTACATATATGCATATTTGTTCACATGCGTACATAACTAAAATTCTACCTGCTCTTCGAAATATTAATATTAAGGGTAATCACGATGGTGATTGTGCAAATATGCATTTTGCAAATTTGCTGTGCATATTAGTGTACTTCGTGAGCGTACTTTTAAATTTATTGCATTTTAGTGAAGAGCAAGTAATTTTGTTCAGAAAAATGTGGCAGCCCATCAAAAATTCTGGCAACACTGACTTCAGATGTCAAGTTCCAAATGCATAAATTTATTATTTACTAATAAATTAAAAAAAGAAGACTAAAACTTTTTAAATTAAATTAAAATTAGTTACAAAATTAAATTTTCTTTTTCTAAACATAAAAATATGATAGTCTGTATGTCACAAGTTATTGTTTATTTTCGTTTGCAATTGATAAAATATGCACTACTATCTTTGCTCATGGTTTTTTTAGTGCAAACGAAGCAAAATTAAGCAAATTGCAAATACATACATTTTGTTGTTATGTTGTGCAAATGTGTGTATATTTGCACACATTTGCATCGTTTGCACACTTTGCACTACCCATCGTGATTACCCTTATTATTACATCTTTTTTTTGTTATTTTGTGCATAATTTGTGACATTTCAACCACAAAAAGATTAAAAAATTTCAAAATAAAGAAAGCAATCAAATTAGTGGTGTGTAAACAAATGCAACGTACTCGATATTTGAATACTTTTGTAATAACTTATGAAAACACATTGCTAGCAATGTCACTACACACCTCTTAAAAAATTTAAATATTTTTTGGAATATTATAAGCAATATTCTATTAATCTAACTTGTTTAAATAAAATTTTATGAAATTATTTTTACATTTTCAAATCATTAGAGACTACTTGCTTATCGAGTATGTTATTGTACACAACATTAATTATAACTTGACAATTAAAAACAATGTTGCTAACACAGAATCACATAACTGAAAAAATCACACAATAGTTAATTTGGCTTTATTAAACGTTTGTGAATAATGTTGCTTATTACCGGCTAATAAGACAAAAACTGATTATTAACTAATGTGTACATAATCTCTACAATAAGATATTTTTATGAATAATACTGTAAATCTATATGAAGACAGCGTAATTTTTAATAATGAATTGAAACCAGGTGTATTTTTGAGAAATTCAATAGTTTCAAAAAAGCGGCATGACACACTTAAAAATTTTAAACACAATGAACGATGAAGTAACTTTACAGGGCATTAAACTCCAAACTGACTCTCTAAAAAACTATGAAATAGCTTTCGCCATAATACCTGATGAACCATCGGCACCGGAGTAAATCCTTAAGATCCTTCGGTGCTGCAACCCTGACCTACCAACCAGTGACTGGAAGGTAGCAAAGGTGTCTGCGGCCGAAGGGTGCAAAAGGAAAGTGATTCTGATCCTGAATCAGGAGTCGCTGGCGCTAGTACGGGAGAGGCAGAACAAGTTGTTCTATTGCTTTAGCACAATCTTGTTACGCGTCTATCGGACTGACGCCAGACGGAATCGCGATCCGGGCCATGGAGGCGTACCGTCAAAAGGCGGTACGATAAGTGATGTTGCCGCGACCTCATCCGACAGAGAAGACGCTCAATCAACCTCCTCGTTGGTTGGCGGCTTCTTTGAACGGTTGAACGTCACGGATGGCGACGAAGACGACCTGCTGGCCTCTGATGAGGACCAGGAGGACGTTGACGTCACTCTAACTGAAAAAATGGAGGATGGTGAAGGTGACTCAAGTCAACCTACACCACTCTAAAGCAGCATCTGCTGCAATGCTCCTCCGGGTGGTAGAGGAGGAGGAGGAGCTAATCATGGTCCAGGAACCTTGGGTCCATAAAGGACGGGTTTGTGGACTAAACCTCAGAGGCTACAAGCTCTTGGTTGCCAATGGTACAGGTAATATCAGATCTTGCATATTGGCTAAAAACTCTCTACGCATCTTCAATTTAACTGATTACAGTGATGAAGATACTGTGACCGCAGCAATGGAGACCGAATCCGGCATCATCTGGGTAGTCTCCAGCTACATGGCCCATGACCACGGTGAGCGTCCACCAAACAACTTGGTACGTGGTATAGTGGCCAAAGCTGATAGCACAAGGACGCCAATCATAATCTGTGCTGATGCGAACTCGCACCACATCACATGGGGCAGTAATAACACCAACGCACGAGGTGAGTCTCTTTTCGATTTTATTATCAATAATAATCTTGAAATAGTAAATAGGGGTTCAGAACCGACTTTTATTGTCTCAAATCGAAGTGAGGTTTTAGATATTACACTGATTAGTGCACACCACAACAGTTTAATTAGCGACTGGAAGGTCTCGGACGACTGCTCCTTTTCTGACCATCGTTATATCGATTTCTCCATAGGGTTTTGCGTGGATAGACCAAATCCTCTGATAAACAGAAGGAAAACTAACTGGGAGTTGCAGAACAATCTCCTCCGTAACACTCTAAGCTCCGCCCCCGTTATAAACAACACGACGGATATCGATACGGCAATAGATCTCTTCAATGAATCTTTCTGCTATGCAACAAATATGTCTTGCAAAGCCACGACACGCAAAGGCAAAAGTAAACCACCATGGTGGTGCCCTGATATCGCACACTCGCGAAGCGAGTGCCGTCGACTTTTTAACGAGGCTAAGCAAACAGGTGACTGGTTGCGATATAAGTCCTCGCTAAACAGGTTCAAAAACCTTGTTAGAAGCGCAAAAAGGAAGTCTTGGAGTAATTTCTGCAGTGCCGTAGAGAGCTCCTCCGAAACCAACCGATTGCGCAAGATATTAGCTACCTCACCGGTGGTACCCAGCTACATACAAAAACCATGTGGTAGCTGGACTCTAAGCAGTCATGAAACGCTCAGCGTACTTCTTGACACTCACTTTCCCGGTAACGCCCCGGTTTCTACTACAGTCACCGCTACCGGTGATACAACTACTTCGCCTGAGCCAGTTATTGTACCGCTGGACAATGACAGAATCAGATGGGCGATCAGTACCTTCGATCCATTCAAATCTCCTGGACCAGACGGAATTATTCCGGCGGACCTACAGAGAAATATGGAACTAGTCGTGCCCTGGCTCTCTGGAATCTTTACAGAATGTCTGAAAAGGGCATACATTCCGGCTTGCTGGAACCTGTGTAAGGTCGTCTTCATCCCCAAGGGGAGCAAGACGTCTCACACTAAACCTAAAGACTTTAGGCCTATCAGCCTGACGTCCTTTCTGCTCAAAACAATGGAAAGAGCTATAGATATACATCTTAGAATGTCCATACCAAAGGAACTTCTATCCCCCTCACAGCATGCCTACACAAAGGGCAAGTCTGTCGAAACTGCTCTCCACTCCCTGGTCAGTCACATAGAGAAATCTCTCGTACAGAAGGAATTCACTATGGTGGCTTTCCTGGACATAGAGGGCGCCTTCAATTTTGTCAAACCGGACTCAATCATCAACAGTATGATAGAGTTGGGGATTGACATCAATATCTGCAGGTTCGTACAAAATCTGCTAACTAGAAGGGTCATAAGTGCATCTTTTGGATCTCCCACTGAATACAGAGCAGTGAATCGGGGCACCCCACAAGGGGGTGTCTTGTCACCGCTCTTGTAGAATTTGACCATCAACTCTCTACTGCTAAGCCTAGAGCGGAAGCTGGTTAAAACCGTAGCTTACGCTGACGACGTGGCAATAGCTATCTCTAGCAAATACCAGAGCACAATATCTCAGTGTATGGAATCTGCTCTGACACTCCTCAGCAAATGGAGTGTCAGCTGTGGGCTTGGCGTCAATCCGGCGAAAACCGAATTGGTGCTATTCACCAGGAGGCACAAAATCGGAGACGGTGGTAAACGAATGCCGGAAGTCTCTAAACGAGATAGCGAGACATTCAAGAGTAACACTAGTCTGGATTCCAGGGCACTCAGAGTGCACTGGAAACGATATTGCGGACGAAACTGCCAAAAAGGGAACATCATTGAGCAACTCGATGATATGTCACTTCGTTGGCATTCCTCTATCTCACTGCAAGCGATTGATCCAGCAGGAATCATACTATCTTGCTCAAGAAAGGTGGGAACAAGAGCACACCTGTCGAGTCGTCAGTTCCACTAGGCCCCGCTACAGCCTGCACAGAACTCGCGATCTGCTCAGGCTTGGTAAATGTCACTTTTTCCAATTAGTATCAGAACGATCGGAAAGGTAAGTTCCATAAGCCTGATCGCGTGCATATCTAGCAGATACAATTAAACTCGAATTCATCCATTCACACTCGTTTTTATCAGATTTAGCTAAATGCATAGGAACAAGGTCGTGAAGATCATTCACTATTTTATTAATTAAAGAAAGTTGCAAGTCTACATCACTAGTGGAAAAAATAATGGACATATCAGCATTCACAAGAAATTGGAGAAAATTGTTATAATCCACTTTATTGTAGTTTTTAAATACAACACAATCAGTCTGCGATTGAGCGGGAAAAGCAATAGAAATATAAATAAAACTGTGATGTGAGTTAAAGAAAGGAAATTGAATTTGATTACTATAAACAACTGAGGAAGGCTGACTCAAAAGAAAATAATCAAGCAACGATGTGGAATTATTAGGTAAATGGAAGTGAGTGGGAAGGCAATTGTGGACGCAATTCTTAACTAGATTAAAACCTGAAAGTGCTAGCGTCTGTGACAACACATCCGGTTTAAACCATGTTTCGGATATTCCGATAATATCAAGCTTGGAATCATTAAAGGTGCTCTTAAACTCGTCAAGTTTCGTATTAGAATTAGATGGACATAAACTCTGAGCATTAATGTGACCAATGTTCAGATTTCTGTTAAATGGAGAGAGAGAATCATTCAAGCGAGAGCTATCACAGGCTGTAGGTCCCAAATTATAATTATGTATCATCAAAGAGGAAGCAATGTTTAAGACTAAGGGGAGGCGCAACAACAACAACCGGCAAGCATATAAAGTAAACCATAATAAAAACTAATTATATAACAATTAACCAATATGTGTATAAATATATATGAAATAGTATTTATAATAAACAAAAGTAATCATCCTGAGTAAAAATAAAAAGTTAACAAGTGCTCAATTCACAAGCCAGCCGAATCGCCCATCGCTGAACATGAGGACAGCATCAAGTAAAAAATTCAGTTTACACAAGGAAAATGTTGTAGAGAAACAACACTAGAGTTAGCGTACACATACACAGCGACAAGCGACACAAATGGAGCAGTGAACTAGGCAAATAAAATAAAATAAGGCAGATTAATACAAAATAATATCAAAATTCTTAGTACAACGAGTTCAAGTTATTACGAAAGGAAAATATAAATTTAACAGATATATGAATATTAGTAATGGAAATTACAATATAAGGGAAAAATTAAAAATGAGACGAAAGAAGTATGATATCAGATTGAAAAAAAATCAAAAAATTCCTAAATATCGAAAATCCTGGTGTCATTATTCGGCAAGGTAAATTTACATCTAAGAACTTCCCTGTTAAATAGCTTATAGCTGATAATCTTCTTATCCTGCTTCAGCTTCGAGCACATTTTAACAATTTTACTTGCCAGGGATGAATAATTATCGTTCAAATATACCCATCACAACCATCACAAACTTTGAGGGATTTAGCTTTATGATAAGTAGACATCAACAACGCGAAAATTAACATGTCTATACTTGACAAAAACAGCTGCTCCTTTTCTAACGTACATCGCGTTAAGTATATCACCAGTTTCCAATTTGTAGGGAGAACATATGCAAGTAACTCGTTCAACTAGATTCGGCAAATCTTTTGGAAGGCCAGTGATTAATATATCAGCACGATTAAGACGATGTTGTAACTTGTGTTTTTCTAGCTGGAGTTCATAAAACATTTCCTTATTGGAGCCAACGTTGGAATTAATAAATAGTTTGTAGTGTCCCATTTCACTCATAATCTCTTTCAAGTTCTTAGCCATATCAGCACGAATATCATCAATGATAGAAACAAACTTGGTTTTAACTTCATCTTGATCCTTTTTAAGATCACTAATGGAAGTTTTTAAATCAGCTACGCCTCTTCCCATCTCGGATTTAAAGGTAATATCTGAATTGTCAGGTGGATTATCCATACATACTTTGCAGGTATAAAATAGGTTGGGGTTTTTGTCAATAATGTTGAACAGAGTAGCAGGGACATTTTCACATTTGGTATGGAGCCAGATACCACAAGATTTGCATAACAGGCAACGAGTCCCAGTGGTGTCAGACTTACAAACACCACATAAGTAAGCCATTATAAGAAAATGTAAGAGATTTGTCGTTCAAAAGAATGTATATCAGACAGCCACTCCAAAATAGAGTTAATGTAGATGTACATACATATGTATGGTCATATACCATGTATGCTTATATACATACAAAGTAAATGCAGAGCAGATATGTATATAATAAAAAGTTAGTTATTAGTTATTATTAGTTTATTTTATTTATTTAGTAGTATTTATAATACTTTAAAAATATTTCAAATATGATTATTTTACAGATTTTTCTTTACAAAATATTATTGAATTCATTGTTTTTTACAAATTTTACCATATTTCTCCTACTTTAACACATATTTCTTTCTGTTTTAGCATATTCTGGTAAGTGATTGTATAATTTAAGTCCTTTAAAGAATAGAGATCGTTGCATTGCTATTGTTGTTACCCTCGGTAGCCGGAAATTTTTAGAATCTCTAAGGTTGTACGGTTGGACTTCTCTCACATAGTCAAGTTGTTCAGTAAGGTATTCAGGTGCGTTTCCCATTTTCATTTTCTGAATGAATTGCAGTGTGTTAAGTTCCAGTCTTTGTTGAATATTTAACCATTTCAGTGTATCTAGCATTAGTTGAATTGGAGCATATATATTATATTTTAATATTGACCGCATAGCTTTATTTTGTAATTTTTGTAGTCTTTCGATTTGTGTTTTTGAGCAGCAAGTGTATATGATTGTGGAGCCAAATTCAAAATGTGGTTTTATCATGGTGTTATACATATGTATTGCCGTTATTTGAGATATTTTATTTCTAACCCGTTTAAAAAAACCAATTTTTTTTGCCAATTTTTTTACATATATAATCAATGTGTTCTTTTAGGTTTAGGTCTTTATCTATATATATAAAATACAAAAAATGTTTGTACCCATGTTCGCTATAGACTCGGAAACTATCCAACCGATTTGACCCAAACTGGTGTCATTCAAAAGGGAATTTATAGAGGATGGTTTTAGGCTTTTAATATTTCAAGTGGGCGTAGCCCCTCCCACATAAATTGAATAACATCATATATCTTGACTATTGTGATAGCAAGAGTTTTGAAACATTGCAATAGTTCATATGTTACTAATGTGAGTAATCACGACAAAAATGGGCGTTATCGGACAAGTGGGCGTGGCAGCTCCCATATAACCCAAAAATTGAAATCGCCATATTTTGGGCATTTTTTGACCTACGCCGATGATATTTGGTACATATAGTATTGACATAATTAGGAATACGTACTAGGAGAAAAGTGAATGGGACCACGCCCCTTTATAGGAAAATAAAAAATCGTAATATAGGCTTAACTACTGGACCGATCGTCATTAAATTTTCACAATAGGACTTTTATTTTATAACGAGGGGGTAGCGAAGCGCACCGGATATATCTAGTCGATTATAAAACCGAGGTATTTAATTTTATTTACTTTTTCTATTTCTTCATTATTAATTGTAATTATTGATTCACTGTTTATATTTATTTCAAGTAGTTTAGTTTTGTTTTCATTAAGTTTTAATCTATTCATTTTAAGCCAATTATTTATGTTATTTAAGTCGTGCATTAGATTTGCTCTACATTGTTCATCTGTGTCACCTTCTGCGTAGATTAATGTGTCATCCGCATAAAGAATTATTTCGCATTTCTTTAGTATATTTGGCATATCATTTATGTATATTATAAATAATAGTGCGCCTAGAATAGAACCCTGAGGTACTCCAAATTCATTGTTTACTTCGTTTGATTTTGTACCATTAACTTTTGTTATTTGCTTTCTATTTGTAAGATATGATTTAAACCAATTTAATTCATTTCCTCTGATGCCGTACATATATAGTTTTTGAATAAGTATTTCTCTATCAATGGTCTCAAATGCTCTTTTGAAATCCAAAAATATTGCCATTATCTTTTTCTTTCTATTTATATATTTCTATCTATTTATTACATAATTAACTGTTGTTTCGCATGAGAATTTTTTTCTAAATCCCGATTGATATTTTGAAAATAAATTATGTTGTTCCATATATGTTTCCATTTGTTCCTTAACAATTTTTTCAATAACTTTTTCACAAGTTTTCAGAGTGTTTATTGGACGAAATTCGTCACATTTATTTGTTTTTGCGATTTTTTCTATTGGTGTTACCATTGAGTATTTCCAACTATCCGGGGAAACTCCTGTTTCAAGTGATTTATTTATTATATCACGCATTGATTTTCCTATAATATTCCAGTTATCCATAATGAGCTTAATTGTAACATTGTTGAAATCTGGTTTATTTTTCATATTCTTACAAATATTTTGAATTTCTTGGATTGTTATTGCACGGAATCTAAATCTATTTATTATCACAGGTATATTGTTTATATATTGCACATTTTCTATTGTATTATTAATTGACTTAATACTATTAACAAAATAATTATTAAATTGGGTGGCTATTTGGTAGTTATCTTTATATTCTATATCACTAAATATCACATTTTTTATCACAGCTTTATTTTTCTTTAGGACTAAGTCTTTGATTTCTCTCCACATTTGTTTTTGGTCTTTGGCATTAATTATTTTTTTATTAACGTAATTGTTCTTCTCTGTATCAATTTTGGTTTTATAAGTATTTCTAGCTATTTTATAACTACTCCACGCTATATCTGTATTTTCTGTCTTAGCTATTTGATATTTAAGAACTTTTTCTTTCTTTAATTTTTTTAGTTCTCTGTTAAACCATTTGTTAACTTTACTTTTTGTATTTATTACTTTTTTAATTGTAAATTTCTTTATAGTATTTTCGATGGCTGAATCAAAATTATTAACTTTATTATTTAAGTCATCGTTATCATTGTTTCTCAATATTGCACTAATTTCTTGATTAAAACGTGTTTTATTATATTTAAATATTTCAATTTCCTTTTTGCTCATTTCGTCTTGATTTTGAGTTACTATCTTGATTTTTATGTCTATGGCTTCGTGATCCGTTATTTTATTAGAAATGTTATTTAAAAAAATTTGTACTTTACAGAGCAACAACATACATAGTGCACATTTTCATCGGGCATTAGTGAATGATGAAACATTCTTTCATTTGTAGTTTGTAAATTCTCATTGAATTTACTAGACTTTCAAATAATTCACAACGAATTTTCGCAACGTATTGTGCATGCGGAAGTAGAATTTTTTTGAATAACAACTGCCAGACTTTGATTGCGGTGCTTACTATGCACATCGATTTAAGTTTTACTTACCAAACGTTGGGAAATCATAACAAAGTTCTCCGGATCTTCGCAAATGTAACAAATGATTTAACCAGGTATTCATTTCATCTTCCGACTCCATTACAATTCCAAATCCTCCTTCTTTTGAAGCAAGCACAATGACAAATTCCTGCTTCGTATACAATCGTCGGTTTATATTAAAACAATTTTTAATTTTTATTATTCGTTTAGGTGTAAAACCGGATTTATATTTTTTTTCGTTATCATAGTATTCTATTCTTGCAGCTTTCAAGGGGGTATCCTCATATAATACAAAAAACTTTTTCTTCATTGTTTTTAATTTTTTGTGGGTACCAAAAACGAGAACACCATCGTTATTCAAAACTGATAAGCATTGCTTCGACATCTTTCTTTCTAAAAATATAGAGAAAACATAAATTTTCGCATCAAAGTTCCATGTATTGCATATTAAAATTACTATATGTACATATGTATAATAACCAGTTATTTGCATATATAAAAACATATGTATCATAAACTATTTGTGTCCAAATTTATCTAAAAAGTAAGAATATTTTTATCCTAAAGTTGTTGGTTGAAACTTTTGGAAAGTTTCTGCGCTAATAATAGTGGTCAACAGATCGTTTGTTTCCTTTACTTTTTTTCTCTTGTTGGGTATTTATATAGCCCTGACTATGAAAAAAAATACTGGGAGATTGCTAACGGCTTTACTTTACTTTTATATTTCAAATATGCAATTTTATTATTTTGACAGAAAAATACAAAAAAGTAATACAAAATTTCTATGGAAACTATCAAATGATCTTTTATAAGATTTCCTTGAATGAACGACTTTAGGTAGATGTCATTGCAAACACCAGCAGTAGTCTGCCATCATATGTGCGTCCCACCTTCCCTGAAAACGCTCCTAAAGCAGGTAGTGAATTTTTATACTCATATTGCGCTCTAACTCTTGAAAGTCCGATATCATGCACTTAACAAGCTCGACATGGTCGACAGATTTCCTTTTGCATAGGAAATTGCTCAGCCAAAACAAATTAATTTCAAGCTTTGGATTAGACATCAGTCATTGATTTAAAAAAATAGGATCTTGCACGAGTTGCCTTATCTGTGGCCCACCAGAAATACCGGCTTTCACTTTTTCTGTACTTAATGCTGGAAACTTGCATGAAAGAAAATTTAAACTTTTGATGATACGCTGTTTTCAGAAAGTCGGATATAGGTTTTCTAAATTTGTCAACATCTTCTTGAAGAAACAATATCTAAAACATCAACAAAATATAATTTAGTGTTCAATATAAAACGAAAATATAAGTAAAAAAGTGGGTTAGTAAGCTATAACTAAAAATCAAAAGCTGTTAGGGATTCGGCCGGGCTTAGTGATTTTCTCCACCATGGTATTTCCCGACACGGCGGTATATAGAATAGATGTTCAACATAGCCGGCCTTTGGCCGGGCCTAATGATTTTCTCCACTTTGTACACCAAAACAATGATATAGAAAATATAATATTTATGAAATCAGATTGTACGCTGGAGGAAGAGTGACAGATATACACACTAATCTATTATATTTGAATATAGGTTAGCAGATTTCTGGATATTAGATTCCAGCCCACTTGGGTCCAAAAACAATAATTTTTTTTTTTTTTAATATCTTGTTCTATATACATAGTTACAGCTTATTAATGCGTGGGGGTGTGAGGTGAATGTTTGGAATATAATCTACTTTAATTCAGAAAAAAAACAAGGAATGTTGTTGTCTTTATACATTTTTTTATTATTATTTTTTCTTTAATCTTTTATTTTAGTATTAACTACTTAGGTGTTAAGACTGTGTAATATATATTTTTTGGCCCATAGGGCTTTGTATTACTGAACTGAATAAATAAATAAATAAATATCACTAAAATCTTCTGCAGTTTAACAAATTCATATACATAGATCTAGTCAAAAGCTTTCAAATAATACCAAAATTGTCCTTATACGTTGAGAAATGCAAAGGGAAATCGCACATACATACATATATATACAAACTTCAGAGGCCAATAACTCGAAAACTATGCGTTTCCGAGAAAGTTACCTCATTAAATTTTCGTCTTATTTTTCCGTTTTCTATCGCCCTATGTATTTTTTTTCATTTGGGGCTGCGTCACTAAACTAGATTTAAGCCAATATTTTAAATTCGTAATTTCTATTGCAATGAAATTTCTTTTCTTCATCTTGCCATTAATAACTATATGCATACATACATACATACATATATAATTACAATTTTTTCAATTATTCCTAGTTTCTTACAAATATCCAATTGATTGTTGTATTTACAAAGTACACATCGCACACATACATATATAAAACCATACGTATTTCATTGCACTTCCAGTTAACAGATTTTTATACCAATACATTAATATATGTAAGTATATAAAATTTTCTGTTTACGATATTATTAAATTTTTAAAAAATCGGAAGTTGTAAGCGTTTCACTTTGATTCATTTTTTCAATCACAAATTACGTATTATCTATAAATTATATTTGTATGCATGAAAAGAAAACAAACTTTGGAAATTGTCAAACTTTATTACAGAGTTGCAAGGCATCAAGGCGAATTTACATTTATTACATATATTGAATTCGCCTTGGCGAGGCATTTCACATCCCAAGTCAAGGCGAATTCAATTTTGAATTCGCCCATGGTGTAATAATAAGGTGCGCGTAAGAATACAACAATAAAAAACGACATGCATTTTGTTTGTGTAAAATTCATTCAAAATTGTCAAAACAAAGCTGTATACAAAACAAAACAAAAGTTGTTTTGTATGTATTTATTGGTTATGCAAAAACAAAAAGCATAACGTAAACAAAAATATTCATGATGGCGGCCAAAAATGTAAACAACTTTTGACAAGACCGAATTAACTTACCATATTTTTGCAGATTATTTAACGGTCAAAACACAACCCTACAAAAAACCATATTCCTTCTTGCGCAGACCTGATTATTAGAACATGGCTCCCACCTTATATAAATTCGCCTTGCCCGTGTGTGAAACCACATTCAACGCAAGGCTAATTAAATTCGCCTTGATTCAACGCAAATTCATACTAAATTCCAAGGCAAATTCATACCAGGTATATGCAGGACCAAGGCAAATTCATAAATTAGCCTAGTTCTACCTTTAGCACAGTTTTTTTTTAGCCTTTAGCAAAAAATATACCAAAATTACCTGTGCCTTTAGTTTATAAAAAATATGTTTAATCCGGAAGAAGTAGGATTGTCAACTAATTTCCAACTAACAAAGTTCTCTTCTTTGCGAGGGTGAGGTTGTAAAATTCCCCAGGATTCTTTAAAAAAGTATCTTCGGTGCACAAATCTTTTGCAATTATATGATTCAAGAAAGGGTGAGATTGATGATTTTATAGGTTAGTATTACATACACACAATTTAAGAATGTTAACTAATAATACGTAAATGGTTGGATAATTATTGTATTAAGGACCTGGAATGGATTGCGCTGTCGTGCCATTAAAGAAATTTGAAAATTTATTACTTATACAAACTGTTGACTTCTTCTACCCATTGATAGATGATCCACATATAATGGGGAAAATAGCATTGGCAAACGTTGTTAGTGATGTGTACGCAGTAGGTGTAACTGATATTGACCAAATCAACCTAATTATGTCATCACCTGAAGAATTAAAGGACGAAGAACGCAATATAGTATTGCCTATGATTGCATCCGGATTTCAAGAGTCTGCGGATTTGGCGGGCTGTAGGGTTCATGTTCAGAATATTACTGTAAACCCCTGGATTATCATAGGTGGCGTGGCAACTGCAGTAGTGAAAAGATGTGATGTTATCATGTAAGTATTATCATATGAAATCGAGCACGACTAAACATCATTTGCTTATATACAAGACAAGCAAACGCGAAAAGTTTTTACAAGTGGCAATAAGCTTTCCTAATAGTTCTGCTAGTTGTCAAAGAAGTTTCTCGGCTATGCGTAGAATAAAGACATGGTTACGTAGTGCAATGCTTCAGGAACGATTTTAAAATTTAGTAGTTTTAAATATTGAAAATGAAATACATAGTCAAATACAAACGGCTTAAATCTAGTTTAGTGACGCAGCTCCAAATGAAAAAAAAACTACATAGGGCGATAGAAAATCGAAAAATAAGACGAAAATTGAATGGTAACTTTCTCGGAAACGCATAGTTTTCGAGTTATTGGCCTCTGAAGTTTGTATATATATGTGCGATGTCCCTTTGCATTTCTCAACGTATAAGGCCAATTTTGGTATCATTTGAAATCTTTTGACTAGATCTATATGAATTTGCAAATTTTCTATTTAAATTTTAAAATCTTTAGGTGTCAAAGCAGTTTTTTACATTGTCTGCATCGCCGGCCTTTGGCCGGGCTTAATGATTTTATACACCATGGTATATCCCGACACGGCGGTCTATAGAATAGTTTTTCTGCATAGCCGGCCTTCGACACGGCGGTATATAGAATAGATTTTCAGCATATTATCACAAAAAAATCATTTTCGGTAATTTCTCATCACTACCTACCTACCTGTGTACGAAAATTCAGCTTTCTAGCTATACTAGAAGTGCCCCATACAAAGAAGGGGCATGATTGTCTCCCCAGATGAAAAGTGCGCGTTAAAAAATCATTTTCGGTAATTTCTCATCACTACCTGCCTGTGTACCAAATTTTAGCTTTCTAGCTTTACTAGAAGTGCCCCATACAAAGAAGGGGCATGATTGTCCCCCCAGATGAAAAGTGCCCGTTAAAAAATCATTTTCGGTAATTTCTCATCACTACCTACCTGTGTACGAAATTTCAGCTTTCTAGCTATACTAGAAGTGCCCCATACAAAGAAGGGGCATGATTGTTCCCCCATATGAAAAGTGCCCGTTAAAAATCATTTTCAGTAATTTCTCATCACTACCTACCTACCTGTGTACGAAAATTCAGCTTTCTAGCTATACTAGAAGTGCCCCATACAAAGAAGGGGCATGATTGTCCCACCAGGTGAAAAGTAGCCGTTAAAAAATCATTTTCGGTAATTTCTCATCACTACCTACCTGTGTACGAAATTTCAGCTTTCTAGCTATACTAGAAGTGCCCCATACAAAGAAGGGGCATGATTGTCCCCCCAGATGAAAAGTGCCCGTTAAAAATCATTTTCGGTAATTTCTCATCACTACCTACCTGTGTACGAAATTTCAGCTTATTAGCTATACTAGAAGTGCCCCATACAAAGACGGGGCATGATTGTCCCCCAGATGAAAAGTGCCCGTTAAAAAATCATTTTCGGTAATTTCTCATCACTACCTACCTACCTGTGTACGAAAATTCAGCTTTTTAGCTATACTAGAAGTGCCCCATACAAAGAAGGGGTATGATTGTCCCCCCAGATGAAAAGTGCCCGTAAAAAAATCATTTTCGGTAATTTCTCATCACTACCTACCTACCTGTGTACGAAATTTTAGCTTTCTAGCTATACTAGAAGTGCCCCATACGAAGAAGGGGCATGATTGTCCCCCAGATAAAAAGTGCCCGTTAAAAAATCATTTTCCGTAATTTCTCATCACTACCTACCTACCTGTGTACGAAAATTCAGCTTTTTAGCTATACTAAAAGTGCCCCATACAAATCATTTTCGGTAATTTCTCTTCACTACGTGCCTGTATACCAAATTTTAGCTTTCTAGCTATACTAGAAGTGCCCCATACAAAGAAGGGGCATGATTGTCCCCCAGATAAAAAGTGCCCATTAAAAAATCATTTTCGGTAATTTCTCATCACTACCTACCTACCTCTGTACGAAAATTCAGCTTTTTAGCTAAACTAGAAGTGCCCCATACAAATAATTTCCGGTAATTTCTCATCACTACCTGCCTGTATACCAAATTTTAGCTTTCTAGCTATACTAGAAGTGCCCCATACAAAGAATGGGCATGATTGTCCCGCCAGGTGAAAAGTGCCCGTTAAAAAATCATTTTCGGTAATTTCTCATCACTACCTACCTGTGTACGAAATTTCAGATTTCTAGCTATACTAGAAGTTCCCCATACAAAGTGTCGTGATAGAGGTGTAGTTTTAAATAAATGTATGTAGGGTGCCGGCGCTTAAAAACGCCACTGGCTAGTGTATATTCTAAAGGCAGATTTATATGCCTGTGATCTAAATAAATAAAAAGCCGATTTGAGGCTGAGTTAAGAGTGTTTTATTTTCCTAAAATTACGTCCTTAAATACTAACATAACTGTATCTTAAAACTACAAAAACTTCCAAAAGTTTCCAATAATAATTCCAATAATAATATTTATTGTAATTATTTCTAAGGAATTTATAAAAGAATTTACATACAGTATTCTACGAGGGTAGATCTAATTAATAGGCAAATAATATATCAAATATCATATAAAATACACTACACCCTACCCCTTAAGAAAAATTTTACAATTTTGAGGTTTAAAATTTTAAAATTTCTATAAATTAAAGTTTTAAAATTTTTTACGATTTTTATAAATTAAAGTTTTAAAATTCATTATTAACGTTTTGACAATTAATATGACAGAATTTAATTTTTTTTTTTTTTTTTTTTTTGTATGACAGATTTTAAATTTTTGTATGACAGATTTTAAATATTTGTATGACAGATTTTAAATTTTTGTATGACAGATTTTAAATATTTGTATGACAGATTTTAAATATTTGTATGACAGATTTTAGATATTTGTATGACAGATTTTAAATTTTTGTATGACAGATTTTAAATATTTGTATGACAGATTTTAAATATTTGTATGACAGATTTTAAATATTTGTATGACAGATTTTAAATATTTGTATGACAGAGTTTATTCCTTTTTAAACTATGTCTGTTAAATTTAATACTTTGAATTTTTGTTTACGCGTTTTTAAACAATGAAAGCTTTGTTATTTGTTTTACTCTTTTGCTTTACTCTTCTTCTTCTTCTTCTAATTATCTTTACTCTTCTTATTCTTCTAATTACTTTTACTCTTTTTCTTCTTCTAATTACCTTTACTCTTCTTCCTTTTTCTAATTACCTTTACTCTTTGTCTTCTTCTAATTACCTTGACTCTTTTTCTTCTTCTAATTACCTTTATTCTTCTTCCTTTTTCTAATTACTTTTACTCTTTTTCTTCTTCTAATTACCTTTACTCTTCTTCCTTTTTCTAATTACCTTTACTTAAGAACCCGTTTGTAGTATAAAATTTATCAATAGTATTCTTGAGAGTAGTTTCTCCAAATGCATCTGTGTGCTAGATGGATTATCGCTACATCTCACTATCTCCAAATTGTGCGATATTACGTGTGGTATAGAAGTTCATTTCCAAATGAAAGTTCATGACGCTTTCCTTTAGGAAATAAATCTTCTTTCTTAATTTCCTTTCTTTCTTAATCTTCTTTCTTAAATCTTCTTTCTTTCTTAATTTTCTTTCTTTCTTAATCTTCTTTCTTAATTTTCTTTCTTAAATTTTCTTTCTTTCTTAATCTTCTTTCTTTACTTTTCGCGATTATATTTGATTTAAATAGCAAAGGAATAAATTCTGTCTTTATTATTTATTAATTGTTTAAATTATTATATTTTTTTAAAATTATTAAAACAAAAGATATAAAAATTAATCTCATTCAATCAAATAATAAAGTTATAATAATATTAAAAGAATTAAAAGATACAACCTCTCATTCAATAAATATTATATAATCAAATATATATTTTTTGTTTGAAATATAAATACAAATTGTTGCTTGTAAAAATTTTTCTCGGCAACGTTGAATTTAAAATTTTCTTAGCGCCCTCTATTTATGAAACTTTGAAAATTTTGACTATCGCTAAACATACTTTTTTTTTGTATGGCAGCGCTTTTATATTGTCAGCTGCTGATTGACATTTATTATAATTTTCTTCTTCGCGTTATTTCATTTTACTTTTAATTATCATTCCAAAATATTCTTATAAATTTTTTTTTAACAAAATAAAAGTATTGGTTTAATGTGTTTTTTATTTTCAGTTTTCTTGTTTTCATTTTTCTTTTAACAAAATAAAAGTGTTATTTTAATGTGTTTTTTATTTGCAATTTAAATTTAAAATTTTATTTGTGTTTTTATGTTGTAATTTACTTATTTTTTCTTAAAAAACGTGCTTTGTAGAGCTTCAAGCGCAGCGATCTGCAACCATAGCTCGGAGGCTACTTCCCAGGACGGTGGTGGGTCTGCGTTTACCGTAGCCCTTAATGCAGCCAGCTTTCTCCTTATGGCCACTTGCGTGCCACCTCGCTTGTGTTTCGGCTTTTCCGTCTGCGGTATTCTGGTGAGTTTTTCATCTTTTCTCTTCTGTTGTCGCCTGTTGTACTCTGCTATGGTTATTGGTTTGGGGCCTGCCTCTCGTGGGGTTATTGTTGTATCTTGTGGTGGTTCCCTCGATCCACCGGCCGGTACACATTTCTCTACAGGTGCCTGGTCGCCAAGGTCTGGCAGGATCGCCATGTCGTGATAGAGGTGTAGTTTTAAATAAATGTATGTAGGGTGCCGGCGCTTAAAAACGCCACTGGCTAGTGTATATTCTAAAGGCAGATTTATATGCCTGTGATCTAAATAAATAAAAAGCCGATTTGAGGCTGAGTTAAGAGTGTTTTATTTTCCTAAAATTACGTCCTTAAATACTAACATAACTGTATCTTAAAACTACAAAAACTTCCAAAAGTTTCCAATAATAATTCCAATAATAATATTTATTGTAATTATTTCTAAGGAATTTATAAAAGAATTTACATACAGTATTCTACGAGGGTAGATCTAATTAATAGGCAAATAATATATCAAATATCATATAAAATACACTACAAAAGAAGGGGCATGATTGTCCGCCAGATGAAAAGTGCCCGTTAAAAAATCATTTTCGGTAATTTCTCATCACTACCTACCTACCTGTGTACGAAAATTCAGCTTTCTAGCTATACTAGAAGTGCCCCATACAAAGAAGGGGCATGATTTTCCCCCCAGATGAAAAGTGCCCGTTAAAAAATCATTTTCGGTAATTTCTCATCACTACCTGCCTGTGTACCAAATTTTAGCTTTCTAGCTTTACTAGAAGTGCCCCATAAAAAGAAGGGGCATGATTGTCCCCCCAGATGAAAAGTGCCCGTTAAAAAATCATTTTCGGTAATTTCTCATCACTACCTACCTGTGTACGAAATTTCAGCTTTCTAGCTATACTAGAAGTACCCCATGCAAAGAAGGGGCATGATTGTCCGCCAGATGAAAAGTGCCCGTTAAAAAATCATTTTCGGTAATTTCTCGTCACTACCTGCCTGTGTACCAAATTTTAGCTTTCTAGCTTTACTAGAAGTGCCCCATACAAAGAAGGGGCATGATTGTCCCCCCAGATGAAAAGTGCCCGTTAAAAAATCATTTTCGGTAATTTCTCATCACTACCTGCCTGTGTACCAAATTTTAGCTTTCTAGCTTTACTAGAAGTGCCCCATACAAAGAAGGGGCATGATTGTCCCCCCAGATGAAAAGTGCCCGTTAAAAAATCATTTTCGGTAATTTCTCATCACTACCTACCTACCTGTGTACGAAAATTCAGCTTTCTAGCTATACAAGAAGTGCCCCATGCAAAGAAGGGGCATGATTGTCCGCCAGATGAAAAGTGCCCGTTAAAAAATCATTTTCGGTAATTTCTCATCACTACCTACCTACCTGTGTACGAAAATTCAGCTTTCTAGCTATACTAGAAGTGCCCCATACAAAGAAGGGGCATGATTGTCTCCCCAGATGAAAAGTGCCCGTTAAAAATCATTTTCGGTAATTTCTCATCACTACCTGCCTGTGTACCAAATTTTAGCTTTCTAGCTTTACTAGAAGTGCCCCATACAAAGAAGGGGCATGATTGTCCCCCCAGATGAAAAGTGCCCGTTAAAAATCATATTCGGTAATTTCTCATCACTACCTACTTGTGTACGAAATTATAAATTTCTAGCTATACTGGAAGTGCCCATACAAATAAGTCCCCCCGGGTGGAAAGTGCCCGTTTTCAGATTTTTCTGGTTATTTTCTCACCAAGACCTACCTCTGTACCAAGTTTCTGCTCTCTAGCTTTACTGGAAGTGCCCAATAATATTATTGATTGAGTCAGTGAATATGTACTAAAATATGGACTTTTCACACCTTAATATCTCGGGAAGCTTCTATGGTAGAACTTTCAAATTTAACCTGTGAGGTCACCTCTGTGGGGAGACCTTATGTTTCAAGTTTCATTAGATTATGAGGGGGGTAAAAACAGCTCGAATTGTTTCGTGTAAATATACACACTGTGTGGCCGAACTTGGCCTGGCGCACTACCGTGCGCCTAGATAATACCATTAATTTTTATTTAATTTTGAGTGTCCTTTTTTTTGTTGAAAAATATGGTCACCGTACCTACACGTGGTAATGGAAATTTATCAGCCACTAATTTCCAAAAATTTCATCTATATGGCCAAGTAAAGTTTTTGTAATTCGCAAATTTTATTTACGAGTTTATGTATGAGTAAATGAGTTTTGGAACTTATCAAACATAAATGGTACAGATCTACTGAAGATTTGGTATTTAACAACCAACGAAATGCATATAGATTTGTTAACCCACAACAAATAAATCAAATTTTTTAAAAAACATAAATTCTTGAGTATTCGCTTGAATAAATGTTTTATTTTGTAAAAACGAGGTTTGCTTTTCATTTTGCCTTATTGGCAAGATTTTGCCAATCTAGGGGGACTTAATAAAAAATGTGCTTAAAATTTTATCATATTTTCGTAGATGTTAGACAAATATCCCATTGATACGAAAATAAACAGAAAACATGATACAAAAATGTTGTTAATATGATTGCGGCTACCAAACAGGAGTTAGTGATATGCAACCAGTCATCAAATTAAAAGTGTTTTTTTTTTCAAAAAAGTTTTTTTTTCGTTAATCTCAATAGTTTAACTATAAAATGTTCAATAACTCGTTAAAAAAAATTTAAGTGGTGTATTTAAAACTTTGAGCCCCACTTCCCCACCTGTGGTCATATTTTTCTGCACCGGTGGACCGCGTGCTGACGAGTGGTTAGTTTTTAGTTGACAAGCCAGCCCAGCATAGCAAAAAGAGCCTTTGTGGGCGTAGTTCTAAGGGCACCAGTTATCATGATTGCCCTTAAACGAAGAGTTTTCTCAATTCGCTTTCGGTTTGTTGCCAAGTCTAGTGCTTTCCACCAGATTGCTATACCGTAGAAAAGTGATAGTTTGATAACCGTTTCAAATATCCAATTGAACCCTTTAAGACTTATACCCCAGGAGGAACCAATGGCTTTCCTACAAAACTTATAGTGCCGCTTAGGCTTTTGTTGCACGAGCATGAAGATTGTCTCTCCATGTTAATTTGTTATCAAGGATAATGCCTAAAAATTTGGAACTATCCGATAGGCCTAGTGTAATGCCATTTACTTTGGGTAAAGTGAAATTGGGAATTTTGTATCTTCTAGAGAAGAGCACTAGTTCCGTTTTGGTTGGATTGACACTGAGGCCAGTCTGTAAACACCAGTTACTGACCTCGCTAAGTGCATCCTCCAACCTGTGCGTAATTGTGTCAAGATGGAAGCCCGATATTGCCACTGCCACATCATCTGCATATGCAACAGCATTGACGCAGTTTCTTTCAACGTGACCTACGGGCGAATGTAGTGCCGTTTTAACCGATTTGCCTTTGGTGTAGGCGTGTTGATTGGCTGATAAAAGATTACTGTCGATTGTCATGGTTCTAATGTAAACGTCGATCAGTCTCTCTAAAGTCTTTAAAAGAAAAGATGTAAGGCTGATAGGTCTAAAGTCCTTCGCTTTCGAGTGCGATACTTTTCCCCCTTTTGGGATGAAAATTACTTCGCATTTGGTCCACTGTTGTGGAATGTGGGACCAGGTAAGACATGCTCTGTATATTGTGAGCAGCCAAGGTGTCACAAGGTCTACATTGTGTTGTAGGTCCGCGGGAATGATTCCATCCGGACCGGGTGTGTCAGTAGTTATTTCTACGTCCGTCATACGCCGGGAAGCGTTTTGTACTTCTATAAAAGGAGAGCAGCATGGAAAGTGAGTTTCCATTAGGGCTTCTAGGGACTCCAAGGAGTTTGTAGTCTAGTTTCCATCTGATTTCTGGATGAATCCAGGTACGGACGGTTGCTTGGCTAGAATTTTACGCAGCCTGTTAGTGTCGGAGAGGGATTCCTCATTGCTGCAGAATTCTTTCCAGGACTTACATTTTGCGTTTCTATCTTGATTTTTAAATTTATTCAATGAGGCTTTGTAAAGAGTCCAGTTTCCTGTTCTCTTAGCCCCATTAAAGAGTCTGCGGCAGTTCCTGCGGGACTCCTCTAGGCTGGCAGACCACCATGGTGGTTTGCTATTACCGTTTGTTATGCTGATATTGAATTCAATATAGCGGTGATCAGAAAAGGAGCAGTCTGCTGAGACCCTCCAGTCCCTAATTATATGAGTATGTCTCGCACTAACAAGAGTAATATCTAGTACCTCTTATCTGTTTGAGACTACAAAAGTTGGTTCAGAAACTAGATTTAACACTACTAAATTTTTGTCAATAATGAAATCGAATATACACTCACCCCTTTCGTTTTGTGTTTGAGCTACCCCAGATATGGTGATGTGCGTTTGCATCCGCACCCAACAGGATGGGTATGCCTTTCAAGTTTGCATTTTATGCCATTTTGTGGACAAGATTGTGTGGTGGTTGGTCCGCATGGTCATGCGCCATGTAGCAGGATAGAATCCATATGGTGGATCCTCCTGTCTCCCATGGTGCACTTACAGTGTCTTCATCACTAAAATCAGAGATAATGAAGATATTGAGATTTGATTTTGCTAAAATACAGGATCGAATGTTTTTGTCATTGTTACCTGATTTTGTTACATACAGCAGCTTGTAGCCAGTGGTACTGAGTCCAAGTATTTTACAGTTTTTGGTCCACGGCTGTTGGACCAGCACCCTCCCCTTGTTCTAAAAGACGGAGGGTTAACGCAGCTGATGCTGTCTTAGAGTGGTGCAGGTTGACCTGTAGCACCTATGCCATTGTCCGCGTCGGGGTCATAGACGGGGTCAATTGCCTCGGCATCACCCTGACTCGGGTTCTGGAGTGCGTCCTCGTCATCTCCAAAAATGAGCCCTCCAGGAGATCCCCAACCAAACCGGCTGTGTATTGGGAACATCCTGAATTGACCGAGTACGCGGAGTCCCCTATGACCTCCGTACCGGCTGGCTTATCAGCTGTTTTTGTTGACTCCTACTCATGGCCGCTAGCGTTGTCGGGATCGCGTTCGCCATCACCGCGGTACACACAGAGCCTGATTCCCATGAAACCATAGAAGACCAGGCCCTGTCTATCCCGAATTAGATTCAACGTCTCCTTATTCAGGACATCGATCACCTTCCTACGCGCACCTTCCGCCCCAAAAATCTTGACCACCTTTCAATCCCTGGTTGGTAGGTCAGGGTTCGCACGACAGAAGATGCCCAGGATAGCCTCTGGGTCATGCAGTTCTGCCGGAATAGTCGCAACTGCTGTCGGTCTACGAGGAATTTCGTTTACCGGGACCAGTTCCAACCTCGCGCCAGGCCACACCTCACCAAGAGACTCGATCACCAACTTGAGTTTGGTGACCGACCTCTCGTCCGTACAAGAAACCAGTTTTACACGGCACTGGACCCAGCCAACGTCCGTGAATTGAGGCGAGGTTTCTTGGACCTCGCTGGTATTGAGCAGGTAGACGTCAAGCAGCTGTTGACAGATCAATCCCCATTGCGCATGATCGATTGATCCGTCGCTGTTGCTGCGATCCAGAACAGCACTTATCAGCGGATTTTTGGCAACCTCGCTGTAAGACCTGCTCGTGATTTTGCCGTCTACCTGTCACGGTTTTTTGTTTAATGGCTGCATCTGCTGCTGAGACGAATCCTCTCCTGATCTTTGTCTTTTTGGGCCAAAACTTGAAGCCGGTTTGGCTGTGCCCTCAGGAGAAGATCCGTCTACAGTAGTCAGATGTGTCTTGGCCCAGGCTAGCGAGGATTTCTCCGCACTAGTCAGTTCTGCCGCCGTTTTATTGCCCAATCGCTCGATATAGCGTCGAGCGGCCCGTGTCTCGGTTACGGCTTTACGGGACGAGAACTTTCTAGCTCTTGAACTTGTCGAGGCGGATACATCAGGCACAGTTGCCGTAGCTACAACCGGCGTGTCCGCTTCGATGGCATTAGGTGCAGTTGGCACGACTGGAGCATGTTCAGTCGGCGCACCCTTTGATTCTGTATTGGCTGGTGCATTTGGCACAACTGCTTTTACCGCAGCCGGCTTACCCGCAGATGTTTGTTTGGGTACACGAAGCTCAGCCGGCGTACCCGTTTTGATTTTGGTGGCTAGGTTTTTACCAGCCGCGGAGGCGCCTGGACTTTCGTCCCTGGACACACTCCGCTGCACTCTTGCCCTACCTAGCGACAGGACAGCTGGTTTGTTCTTTGTTTATTTTAGTTTTTGTTTGTTTCTTCATAAATTTGATCCCACGAGTAAGCACGTAAGGAGTTGGACCCTCCATGCATTGACGGCGTACATGGATTAGGCAACTATTTTTACAACCGATCCTTGCACTGGCATCGGAGGGCAGTCGTTAGAGACCAGTTCTCTTTAAGCACTTACTGGCCATGCGTACCTCGGCACGGCTTCCAACCATCTTGTACTTACAAGTGGAGTAGATTTGTTTTGGTCCGCGGGTCCGGTAATCTTAGTCACCGTCACGACGGTGTAGGAGAGTCATGCCCATGACCCGAGGTCGGCCGCAAGACCACCTAAGAGTGTGAAATTCCACCCGACCCTACGTCGTGCAACAACTCCTCAGCAAGATCTCATTCATAATGGAATGCCGGTCTTGTTCAGAGGTCGCTGGGGGATGACCCTCTATCATGACCACACTCGTATCAACGTAACATGAGCTGCCTGCTTAAGCCGAGTGCCTTTTCATGTTTAATTAGGTTGATCTAAAAGCACCTGACACCTCGGCCTGGCATAATTCCACGTGTGTTGAGCACACGTAGCATTAAGCCCAACCCGACTCATGCCGTTGACTTATCAACCGTTTGTTGATTTATAAGCCATTGACATTTCTCTACCCCTATCCGCCACCTGGGGACGCGCCCGATGGGAGACTACAACCTCTCCACACGGGATTATGCATACTTACTTACATAGGCGATTTTAATAAAAGAAATCATATATTAATTATGAAATAATTATTAATAATTTTTTTTAACTACTATTTTTGTTTTCAGGCCTCACAATGCTAAGAATGGAGATCACCTTGTCTTAACAAAACCTCTGGGGACACAATTGGCCACGAATGTCTATCTGTGGCTAAAAGAAAAGAACGAAAAATATTTAAAATTGGCGAAAACATATTCTGATGAAGACATAAAAGAAACATATCAAGTAGCAATAAAGACAATGGCATATTTAAATAAAACTGGTAAGTTTTATATACTGGAAAGTTTTCTATTTATATTTTATTCGTTGACGTCGCATTTTTATATACTTAAAATGCATTTTATGTATTTTATCCAATGTATGTGGACAAATTTAATATTTCGGTAAGTACTTGAGATAGAGTTTTGGATTTCCATTTAGGGCACAACTATACTATATATCATTAAACTATAAAAATCAATTAACGTCAGATATGTGGTAGAAATACATTTTTTTTAAATGAAATCGAGGGCTTAAAACGAAACACTTAAGTATGTGTGATGGAAATCGTATCGACTTGAATTCAAATGAAGTTTAGAAAAAAACTGTGTCTGTGCCTGTGTCGCTTGTAGGATCGGTAAGGCAGATCCCCACTAATATTTTATTAACATAGTATATATTATATTTTATAAAATTAACCCCAGCGACTTCCACTATTTTTCTTCGCCATAATGTTTTCCGATAATAGGTAGACTTCCATTATTAGGGTGTCCCGATACAAAAGTTATTTATATAAAAAATTTTTTTTTGGGAATATACAAATATATTTGAATATGTAAATAAATAATGTTAATTAAATTAAATCATTTTAATATTCAACGTCATTAACATGCAGTTTACGCAATATTTAACAGGTCGACCACACGAGCAATAAGTTTGGCAATTATTGCCATGACAAGAATTTTTCAGCTTAAACATTCTATATTTTAATACTAATACACACACAGGGTATGTGTGGGAATATCCATGATCAGCATAATACATTCTGTATACTCTGATCATGCAGTCATAGCATGGACAAATATGCATGCAGACGGCATGCAGTAGTGGTTAGTCAAACACACTACACAGTTTGTATCAAGGAGTATTTAACCAGGTGGCTGCACTAAGCCATGTGATAATTTTTTGTTTCATACATTAAAATAAATCAATTAGTTAAAAGTAATTTTTGTTCATATAATATAATAATATAATATATAATAATTAAAAAAAGTACCAGATTGACTAATTTTTTGTTTTATTATTCCTCGTGCTGTCACTTTTTTCCTCCCGCTGCCATCAACTTGTCATCGGCTTCGTTTCACTCAATATTGCAATGACGAAGAACCTAACATAGCAAATTGAGAGCTCGCCGACATTTGCCGAGTAGGTTTGATTTGGCATTGAGTCCCTTCAAAGTCTTAAGCGGCGCCCGACTGTCAACGTAGAAAGCAACCACCCGCCTACAGTTATTTAAGAATGACTGTTTCTAAAAAACAAGGTCCCTGAACCCAGGGGATAGGACACCTGCATGCTAAAACTTATTTCCTTCAGGACTGATGTATGTCGTGTTTACCTAGTCCTTAAAAAGTCTGAGAAAACTTCTTGTCGCCGTTCGCACCTTTGGTTTCAGACCCCAGTTCCTACCAATGGAATTCGTGCATGTGTAGTAGTCATTGAGCACTATCTATAGAATTTCTTTAGTAATGCTTTTCCACGAAGGTTTACTATCTTGGAAAACACCCAAGTATTTGGCATCTTATGCTAGTTTCAAATCAGTCCTCCGATCTTAGGTAGTGAAAAACTATTTTGTATCTTCTAGTAAAGAGAACTAGCTCAGTTTTTGGTGGGTTGATGCCCTTACAGCTTGCAAAAGGAAGACAGTTCATTAAGCGCTGCCTGCATGATTTTACTGATAGTGGGTAAAAATTTACCTGTTACCATGTTTTCCCCACCTATACTCGAGTTAATAATTCTGCTGCTGAGCATGAGAATTATCTACTCCACAAGGAAGCGCCGAGTACTTCATTTGACTTCCTCTTTCCTAATGTTGTTTTCAATGTCCAAGAATGCTGCCAAGATATAATCCTTTTCCTGCAGTCGACGTTCTAAATATAAAATTCACAACTTACTCAAACATATCCTAAAGGTATTCGCCAAAGCAAATAGTCGGCTTCCTGAGACATTCTACAGCATGGCTGGAAAAATCCCATCCGGAGCCGGTAATTTATACTGCTTAAAGGTATTTATAGCCCACGCTGTTTTCTCCAATGTCACTACCAGCAGGAAAACTTAAAAGAACTACATTTTCATTAGTATTTCCTGATTTTTTTAACCATCAGATATTATTTTTAGAATATGTAATTTAGTTTATAGCCTTGAGCATATGTACCTTTATTAAAAACCCATCAATCAGGTATCTAATGAAAAACGGTCGTTTTTAAAAGCAAAATCAATTCTGAAAACGATTGAGATGTGATGAATTTTGATTGATTTCATTTTCCAATTTTTGTTCTTATCCGTATCATTCTCCTAAAAATACCACTTAAAATAAGCATTGCTGTTTTTGTTTGCAAAGTTAAAATTAATGAAAAAATATTAAAAAATTCTTTAATAAGCATATTAGTTTTAAAAATATATAAATTTATAATGGCCTTTGTTATAGCAGCAACATTAGTTTTGTTGGAATATAAACACATACATGAAATCAAGAAAACAATTGCAGGATAGTTGGTTGGAATAGTTGGTCACATTGTTCTAGTAAGATTAGAGCGGGTCGATTTGTATGGAGGTAAAAAAATCGCTCAAATTACAAGAAAAATCCTATTCTAGGGATCAAAATAAGAAACTTTGCCGAAGGAACCATACCCCTAAAATGTATTTTGATGTTCCGACTTTTGACCCAAAGGGTAAAATTTTAAAAATTCTCACTTTGACTCATTTAGATGCCTCAATCGAGTCAAAATGTATGACCGACCCCCACTAACTTTGGAGGGCCGGCCCACGTATGCCAGTTGCAAACCCCCTGGAACCACCCCTGGGGGGTTCCCCATACAAACATTTCAAAAAATTAAAATTTTTGGCACTTTACAAGAAAAAATCAGCGAAATGGCTATGTTTATTTTATTAAGTTAAAATGTTATATATAAAACCCTTGTTTACCTGATAACGAGATAAAAGTAAACAAATATCTTTAAGAAGTGTAATTACCAACAGAATAGAAAATGGTAATTACTTTTTAATTGTGTCGTTCTAAGAATCTTGTGTTATTTTTTTGTTAGATACTGGTAATCCCTGATAGCTAGGTAATAAAATATATCTTCCATGTGCTTACATCCTATTACAATGAATCTATCATCCTGTACACCGAAAGATGAAGCCACAACAACTATCGAAAACCCAATGAGTTATATACCCAAGCATGATGTTACTGTTTTTGGTGTGTCTACTGATTTGAGTGATCTTAATTTACCAACCCATCTGGATATATTTGAGATATTATGCATTAATTGGCATATGCACTGACGGTGAGCCAACAAATACTGGCCCACACGTTGGATTATATGACGATTCGAATTGCTGTTAAAAAGACCATTGCATTGGTTCGTTTGCCTTCTACACTTCAACGAACTTCCGTTTCGGCATTTGTTTGAAGCTTTGGATAAATCAACCAGCACTGGACCAAGATCGGCAAGCGGAAAACTGAGCCGTCAAATCGAAACTTGTGAAACTCTTCCGGTAAGATATTGCTATCACTCATTTACTATAATTGTCAAGCGTTTTTAATTATTTTATTATTATATATTTTACGTGGTGGACGGCTTTCAGAAAATTGAGTTGAAAAATATGCACCCGATTCCACCGATTCGAAGTACTTATACGACATGGCTCATGTAATTTCTAGCGGCGTGGTTTCGGTGGATCTGGCTAACATCAAACCAGGGAAAATTGTACATTCTCGCTGGCTTACCAAGGCCGGTGGATTATTACGATTGTATGCGACAACGGAAAATCCATCCGAAAATTTACGGATTCTGGTTGAATTTATAATTAAATGTTATGTGCCAATGTACTTTTATGCGCATTCGGAAATTATCTTGCTATCAATATTGTTTGATGATAGGAAAGAAAAGCGAGACTGTGCTATAAAGAAAATTCTACGCTATCGAGCCGATGTTGAAGACCCAACGGAAGTTAGAGTTTATAAAAAACCAGATAAAAACTTTAATTTCACAAGTTACACGGAAATGATCAATTGGAATAATATAAATAACGTATTTAAACCCCCATTCACGCGAAGCATTCCGTACGATACATTGAAAGAATATTTAAATCAAGATGATCCACCGTTTTTTGATCCAAAAATTCCATCACACATACAAGGAACGGCACGACACGTTCAATTGCCAGCTAGCGTTTTCAAACGAGTTACCGGGAAATAAATTGCACAGACTTGAAGGCAAAAAAAACTTCAAACAATATTTTTTTTTTTATTACTAAGTAAAATTCATTTTTTTATTTCATTCCGACTAAATAAATTTCTAAAGAGAAAAATAAATTCCAAAAATAAAAAAAAAATAGCCATTTCGCTGATTTTTCTTGTAAAGTGCCAAAAATGGTAATTATTTTTAAATGTTTGTATGGGGTACCCCCCAGGGGTGGTTCCAGGGGGTGTGTCACCGGCATAGGTGGGTCGGCCCTCCAAAGTTAGTGGGGGTCGGTCATACATTTTGACTCGATTGAGGCACTCTAACAGGGTCAAAGTGAGATTTTTCAAAATTTTACCGTTTGGGTCAAAAGTCGGGACATTAAAATACAAAGGTATGATTCCTTCGGCAAAGTTTCTTATTTTGATCTCTAGAATACGATTTTTCTTGTTATTTGTGCGATTTTTAAATCGACCCGCCCTAATGTACATATGTATATGCATACATAGTTTTATCTTATTATAATATATAAAAAGTGCTTAATACATCACCATTTTATTTTCCTTATACACCAAATTATACTTTTTCAGCGGCTCTATTGATGCACAAATACAGAGCCAATGCTGGAACAGATGTCACTGGATTTGGCTTACTAGGTCATGCACAAAATTTAGCTGAATTTCAAAAAGAATGTCTTCAATTTGTAATCAACAAAATTCCCGTTTTTAAAAATGTTTTATCTTTTGGAGCAATACTAGATCAAGACGTGAAGCTACGAACAGGAAATTCTATAGAGACATCTGGAGGACTTTTAATATCAATACCGTCTAAATATTCTGAAAAGTTTTGTCAAGAGTTTTGGAGTATAAGTAATGGCGAGCAGTTAGCTTTTGTTGTCGGATATGTAATAAAATCAAATAAACGCGAAGCTCTCCTCAGTAAAGATGTGGATGTTTTTGAGGTTCAATTGCCCATAAATTAGTGTATACATATATGTATGTATGTACATATGAATGTTTTGAAATTGGGTTATATTTGTTCTAAGTTAATTTGTATTTCCAACTCATGACGATTATTTTATAAAGATAAATTTATCAGGAAATAGTCCGATTTATTTTTTGGTATACTGCTTATGGAGAATAGAAACCAATGTATTAAATATATATTTATGTATAGTAATTATTTTAGAAATACAAAATAATATTTTTATTATTAAATGTTAATTACAAACCATATTCATATGTATGCACTTATAATAAAGTAAAATCACTTGTACAACAAAAAAAAAGATATTTTCATTTTGTACTACCTTTTTATTACCCTCAGTTTAAAAATAAAGAACTTAATTACCACTTCCACTTTATTAACACTTCCACTTTTCAATACTAATTTTAACAACCGGTAAATTTTTTATATGTTATGCTATCGATAGACTGGTATTTTATGGTCTTAAATATGGCACCTATCGCGAATTTGGCCTAAGCTTCATTGGACATTGTTGAGGCTACTTGCCTGTATAATTAAAATTTAAAAATGCAGCAGCCGAATTTGCTCTATCTAAATACTTAAGTATGTAAATAAGTGTATATCTATGTAATATGATACTGCAAATATTTTGCCGGGAACAAGATAAATAATTTAAATATTAATATTTTTATGATAATGATATTTTCAATCTTTAAGCTAGTAAGGCCTAACGTAGTTAATGTTATTATTATTAATTCAGATAAGGGAAATAAAAATAGTTATAATAATGTATAAAGATGAATACAATACTAAAATGAAGTCATTACTTGAAAACAGAGAGATTTACAGGCCCATGAGAACAGACCCAACAACAAAACTGCAACGACAAAACAATAACATCATTACTGAACTACATAAGAAAGAACATATTAATCCTTATGAAAAACGAAAATTACAATGTAGCGCCGCTATAGCGCCGAGGATATATGGATTACCCAAAATCCACAAAGTTGGAACGCCACTAAAGCCCATTGTTTCGTCCGTAAAAGTACCTTGGTACCAACTGGTGAAACATATAGGACAAGTTCTTAAACACATATCTGACAAATACAACATTAAGAACTCCACATATTTGAAAAATCAATTAAAAGATCTAGAAATCAATGAAAGTGAAATCTTTATATCATTTGATGTAGTTTCTCTGTTCACTAATATACCACTACACGTTGCCATCAGAACGATAATGGGAAAATGGGACATTATTAAGAACTTCACGAAAATGCCTAAAACAATGTTTCTAAAGATATTAAGATTCTGTCTTATTGACAACAATTATTTTTTATTCGATAAAACTGTCAACCAAATATTTGGCATGCCAATGGGTAGTCCACTTTCACCCACCATAGCTGATATTGTATTAGATGACCTTCTTGACGCATCTCTTGCTGAATTACAACAAAAAAATATCAACATCAAATACATAGTCAAATATATAGATGATATCTTGGCAGTTATAAACCATAATGACAAAAATACAATTCTCAATGTTTTCAACAAATATCATCCAAAAATTCAATTTACCACTGAAGTAGAAAATAATGGATGTATAAATTATCTAGACACAACCCTGCACAGGGAAAAAGGCAAAATCTTACTAGATTGGTATTCGAAAGAAATATCATCGGGCAGAATAATTAATTTTAATGCAACACAGCCAAAAAGTCAAATTATAAATACCGCCAAAAGTCTTATATTCAGAGTTCTCAACATGAGTGACAAACAATTTCACATAAAAAACATACAAAAAATTATAATAATACTCAAAAACAACAGCTTTCCTACCAAATTAGTAAATTCCTTAATAAATGACGTTAAAATAAAATTAAAAAATAACACTAACCTAAGAACACATATCGAAGGAAATAATAACACAACAAAATATTACAGTGTATCATTTATTCCTGGTTTGACTGACAAAAAAGAAATAAAAACAGCTGTTGAAACAAATAACATAAAATTTGCATATAAATCAAACACAACAATAAACAAACTTTTTACAAGAGTAAAAGCTCAAACTGATAAACATCAACAATGTAACGTAGTTTACGAACTGCAATGTAAGGGAAACAACGAAGAACAATGCAATCTTATATATATTGGCACAACTAAAATAAACTTAGAGAACAGAATGGCAGAACACAGAATTGATATTGAAAAACAAAAAACATCAACAGCTTTGTCAACACATATCATCAACAGCAAACATACAGTTGATTTTGATAATGTGAGAATTTTAGACGGAGAAAATATAGAGAGAAAAAGATATACAATTGAAAGCTTGCGCATACAAAAGAATATAGAGAGAACGATGAACATAAAAGAGGACACCGACAATATCAGCGCTAGTTATATTGTTGCAATTAAATAACAACACCAACTGTGTTTTTACAGTATAATTTTATTTTATAAATTTTTTAAAAATTTTTTCGGCATTAAAAAGTGTCAAAAACAATTTTATTTTTAATTCAACATTTGTATTATTGTAAGTAAATAATGTACGGTGAAAAAACTTTTTCAAAATATACATATGTATAACGTTTTTTAAATTTTAAATAGACGAAACCCCTGAAGAAGTCGACAAACAATTGACGAAACGTTGGGTAAAAAATGTGATAAAGCTGTTTTATTAACATTAACTACGTTAGGCCTTACTAGCTTAAAGATTGAAAATATCATTATCAACAAAATTGCATCATTGGCCAAATAATTCCTACAACACATTAATATTTTTATATTATTATTATTACGCATAAACGTAATTATTATTCGAACTTATTGAATTAATGAAAATTCAAAATTACTAAGAGTTTTTTTTATATGTTGAAAATATTATTATTTATATCCAATCAATTTTTAGCAGAACGTATCAGTACTGATTTCAAGGTCGCTACACCTCTCATCAGCGTTCAATTATCCATCTTTACAATCTTCGTAAAATGGATGGTTTCTCGTATACGAGAAATGGATACTAATTGAGAAGAATATCAACTATTTAACCAGTCGTCAACAGAAATAGAATACGAGAATTAATTCTTAATTCATTTCTTTATTCTACATATTGAAACAATTCTGGTTAGTACGAAATTCCCTCATCACTGTTTGGAAATTACTAATAATCAACAATAATAATATTTTCAACATATAAAAAAAACTCTTAGGGCCAAATTTACAGTAATTAATTAGCTATTAGTAAACTAAAATAATAACTATTGTTTAACTAATACTTCATATTCACAGTGTATTATTTAACCAACACTCTTAATATGAACAAAAAATGGTAACCCTATCAAACTATCAACTTTCAGTACTGGCAATTCCGTTATAGCATATGGTTTTTGTTTATATTTGATGTATTATTTCTTAAAAAATGGCGTATACATTCAAGAACTTGCCACGCCACCTACTTGCTAAGACGGAATCTTTCCATAAAATCTTTTAAGCTTACGTTGGCGACGCTCAGCAACAATATTCCGCGTATTATCAGTATTAGTGTCACTTTCATTATCGAACTCCGTGTTTTCAATTTCACATGCCATATCTAAAATTTTTCACAAAACAAAAATACTAATAATAAATTCCAACGAATCAGCTGTTGTCTAACTATTAGTTAACCAATGACGTTTGATGGTTTAACTAATGTTAAACTAGAAGCTGTGAATCATATATTATTAGTTAAACTATTGCTATTAGCTAACTAATGACTGTGAATTTGGGCCTTAGTAATTTTGAATTTTCATTAATTCAATAAAACTGAACTTGAGCCTGATCAAGGCGAATTTATACCAGGTGACCTCATAGCTACAATAAAAAAAACAATATGAAGAAAATATGATTTTCGCCGCAAATAATCTACAAATAAGTCAAAAAAATGCAACACTAAACAACTAATTTGTTTACAATTACGTGAAAAAAATTTATTGAAAAGAAGATGTGTTTGTCCATCAAAGCGCTATTGTTAATAATAATCCCAAAAAAGCAGTTAGATCTGTTGGCGACGGTGAGGTGGTAGAATTTGATGTAGTAATTGGTGAAAAAGGCAACGAGGCTGCAAATGTTACTGGGCCGTCGGGAGAGCCAGTACGTGGTAGCCAATCCTCAGCCGATAGCCGTCGCAATCTTCTATATGTATCTTGTATATGTACATAGATTATTATTAATACAATACAAATAAATTAAAATTGGAAAAAAGAAAATTGTGAAAACTAGCAATAATTTCATTTGTATGTACAAGAAATCGGTGTCAGCCATTTTGAAGAAAATTTTTATAAAAATTATATGTAAAAGAAAACTCAAACTAAATAGTAGAAAATACATCTATGTACGTATACACATATATGTATGCAAAGAAAAGAAATATTAACTGCTAAAATAAAATACATACTGTCAGAGTTGATTTGGTATAATCTGGTTACCCATTACTTGTATTAATAAAATAAAAGAATCATCATCTCTGATGTAATTGTCAAGTAGAAAACACGCGTTTTATTTCTTACAATTGGCGACGAGTAAAATTAATCTGAGAAACTTTTAAATAAATATAGTATATCGATGGAAGATATCAAATGGCGAATCCAGAGAAAGAAGTAATTAAAATGCAAGTAGCAGGATTCAGTTTTGATGCATTTGATGCAGGCGTTACAACGTGGCAGCGTTGGGTGCAGCGATTTGAGACGGCTCTAGACATTTTTGAATGTGAAACAACAAAAAAGATGGAATTTTTGTTGCACTACATGGGAGCGGGAACCTATGACATGCTATGCGATAAACTGGCACCCAATAAACCGGAAACGGAAACTTACGAGACTATTGTTGAAATCCTGAGTGAGCATTTTGACCCTAAGCCAAATGTAATCCTGGAGAATTATCGTTTTAATTTATGCAAGCAAAGAGATATGGAGACTTGCGCTGAGTATTTGGTGACCTTGCGCAGACTAGGATCAAATTGTGATTTCGGAACATATCTCAACACGGCCTTAAGGAACCAATTCGTTTTTGGCCTAAGGAACTCTAGAATTCAAAGCGGGTTACTGGAAAGAGCCGATTTAACATTGCAGTCGGCAATCAATATGGCTAACACTTATGAAGCCGCAGAAAAAGGTGGTCTGGAATTGCACCAATGTACGGTGACAGAGGCGGTGCATTCATTAAATGATAAAAAGAGAGTTCAAAATAAACAGGAGAGAAAGGGGCTTAGGAAATGTTTCAGGTGCGCAAGTGAAAAACACATGGCTTCGCAGTGCAGCCATAAAGAAACAATTTGTAATTTTTGCAAAACTAAGGGGCATCTGCGTCGTGCATGCCTTAAAGCATCACGCCAACTAAATCAAATAGCAGAAGATGAAACTGATTCGGAACTAGTGGTAGAGAATATATTACAAATATATGAAGGTAAAATAAAAAATATTCTGAACCCTAAAACGCAGAAGAATCGTGAAAAAATATTCTATAATCTCGAAGTTAACGAGGCAATGATACGGTTCGAGATTGACACCGGTGCACCAGTGTCAATAAAAATGGTGAAGTTGGACTGGGGTAACATTATACATAAAAAACTGAAAGACACAAATCAGGTTGTGAATACAATCTCTGTAAATACAAAAAAAGCTGAAATAAAGAACGTTATTGAAAAGTATAGAAGGGTGTTTTCAGAGACAATGGGGAAGATAACGGGCTTCCAAGCTCGGCTGCATTTTTTAAAGCTAGAAAGGTTCCGTTTGCAGTAATGGATTTGGTGGAAAAGGAATTAGAAAATCAAGTGCAGGAAGGGTTATTAGAACCTGTGAGCACCAGCGAGTGGGCTACCCCTATAGTAGTAGTGCCTAAGAAAAACAAACAGGTTAGGTTGTGCGGCGATTACAAACTTTCCATTAATCCGGTGTTGAGAGTAGACGAATATCCGCTACCGACAGTAGATGAATTATTTAGTACGATGGCGGGTGGTGATAAATTTACGAAACTAGACCTATCCAAGGCATATTTGCAACTAGAAATTCATCCAAGTGACCGGCATTTACTTACGTTGAACACGCACAAAGGTCTTTTTCGCCCAACCCGGTTAATGTTTGGAGTAGCAAGTGCACCGGATAAATTCCAACAATTTATGGAGCAACTATTAAATGGTATCGCTGGGGTGTCCGTATTTTTGGACGACATACGTATTACGGCCGAAAATGATAGAGAACATATTAAAAGAGTTGGAGAAGTATTAAAAAGGTTAGATGATGCCAACATGCGTATTAATTTGGAGAAGTGTGAGTGGATACAGGATAAGATCGAGTACTGTGGGTTTGTTATAAGTAAAGAAGGAATTAGAAAAACCAAAGCGAAGATGGAGGCACTGTGGAAAATGAAACGTCCTACAAATAAGGATGAAGTAAGAGCAATAGTTGGCCTTATAAACTATTACGGCAGGTTTGTAGAAAATTTGAGCACTATTTTATTTCCTATCAATCGATTACTGTCGAATAATATGCGATTTAAGTGGTGTAGTGAGTGTGAAGAAGATTTCGTTAAAATAAAGGAAATTATGCAGTCAGATGTTGTGCTAGCGTTTTACGACTCTATGCTGCCGTTAGTATTGGCCGTTGATGCTAGTCCCTATGGAGTGGGCGCCGTATTGAGTCATGTTTATGTAGACGGTTCTGAGAGACCCATACATTTCGCATCCCAGACCCTATCGAAAGTCCAGCAGAGATATAGTCAGATCGATCAGGAGGCCTATGCTATAATTTTCGGCATTCGAAAATTTTATCAATTTTTGTATGGAAGAAGATTTACGCTGGTAACCGACAACAAGCCGCTGAGTAAAATTTTTGCACCCGATAAAGGACTGCCACTATTATCAGCAAGCAGAATGCAGCACTATGCCATTTTCTTGTCCTCGTTTGATTATGAAATCAAAGTTAAAAAGTCAAAGGAAAATGCGAATGCGGATGCGCTATCCCGCCTACCAGTGAAAAATATCGATAACCTATGTGACGAAGTAGACTTGATCGAAACGGAGTGGCTGAGGAACATGCCTGTGACATTTGAAGCACTAAAAAAAGAAACGGAAAAAGATAATGATATTAAAATTTTATTAGAAGTATTAAAACATGGACGAGAGTGCGACGCAACATATCGATTTAATATACAACAAACGGAGTTCACATTACAGCAAGGTTGCGTTCTACGTGGAATTAGAGTTTATATTCCCCGGAAATTGCGTGGGCGTGTTGTAGAAGAATTTCATGCCGGACATTTTGGCGTGCCTAAGATGAAAGCGCTTAGCCGCGGATATTGCTGGTGGCCAAAAATAGACAATGAGATTGAGAATTTAGTACAAACGTGTACGGCTTGTCAATCGGTGCGGGCAGACCCCGGGGCATCACTGGAGCACACCGACAAAAGCATTTGAAAGAGTTCATGCGGATTTTGCGGGACCGATATTTGGGAAATACCTTTTCGTTTTAGTAGACGCTTACAGCAAATGGCCGGAAATTTTTGTAATACCTAATGCCTCACCCTTTCACCCTTTGCCGCAACTTTTTTCCCACCTGTTCTTCTCTTGCTCTTCTCTGTCCCTATCTTTGCCTATTCTTCTTCTGACTCTTCTAATCTCCCTTTACTACTCCCTCTATTACTCTCCTTTATTACAGGTAGCACAATGGGACCACGTAAGGACCCAAGTGAGCTGGAATCTAATCTTCACTTTACCAGCAACCTGCTAACCTAACTTAACCTAAACATAACGGCGGAAACAACAATACAGATTTGCCGTGACATCTTCGCTAGAATGGGCACACGTAATGTCTTCGTGAGTGATCACGGGACGCAATTCAAATCCGCGATTTTTCAAAACTTTCTGGCGAGTAATGGAATTAAACACAAGTTGGGGGCGCCATATCATCCAGCGAAAAACGGCCTGGCAGAGCGGTTCGTACGAACCATTAAGGAAAAATTAAAAGCTGTTAAATGCACACCAAATAATTTGAAAACAGAAGTGTCCAAAATTTTACTAGCTTACCGCCGCGCAGTGCATCCCACCACAGGTAGATCACCGGCAATGCTGATGTTTGGCAGACAGATTCAATCACGTCTGGATTTAATTGTACCTCGAGACGATGCGGTAAGGGAGCGCATGATACCAAAAAAACATTTTGCGGAGCGCGAAAGGGTAATGGCTCGGGAGTATTTACACAATGACAAGTGGCGGCTAGGTAGAGTAGTAAAGAAGGTCGGGGATCTACATTATGATATTGAGCTGGACGATCATCGAATTTGGAAAAGACATGTCGACCAAATGCGTAAGGTCGGAGAAGATATTAATAGACAAACTGATAGTGGCGATAATATATATATAACTAGTTCCAATGCCGTCCACCGGGAAGATAACAGTGCCATTCAGACCTCGCAAGCCAATGAAGACGGAGCAACGAATGCGGGAGAAATTAATGATGATGTGACAGCCGAGATACCAACAAAGGATAATACTAGAGAAGTGGAGCCAAACTTAAAAACGGCAGAATTGAGCAACAAGGTAGCAGAACACCAAGAAGTACGTAGGTCTAAGCGAAAGGTTAAAGCACCAGATCGCCTGGACTTGTAAAAATATTGTTATGGCTAGGAGTACATCCTGTCTAATATTCGCTGAGGGAGGAAGAAATGTCAGAGTTGATTTGGTATAATCTGGTTACCCATTACTTGTATTAATAAAATAAAAGAATCATCATCTCTGATGTAATTGTCAAGTAGAAAACACGCGTTTTATTTCTTACACATACATACATATCTATTGTCACGAAACCCTTCGCTCACATCTTGTCAAGTCGCTAACCATCTCCCAACTAGCTCGCGGATGTCAGGGGAGGTAAGACCCGCGACTTGCAAGACAGGGATTGACAATAAAAAATTTATATCAAACAGAAAAAAAAACAAAATCAAAACAGAAATTAGACTACAAATGAAAATAGAAATAAACTACAAACGGAACTGTGACGATACCCAGACAGAAGGTGGAAATTTGTCTGGACTAGTTGCCCTCCCTACCTTGATAACAACCTAAATGCATTTTGTTATCCCACTTAACACATAATATTTGGTCACTTCCCTACATACTTACGCTACACACCATCACAATTAAATTTAGCCAGACATTATCGGGACATAATATTTTTAGATCTTTACGTTATAATATAAAATGAATGATTTTTACTACTTTCAAAATAATGATTTGTTTTAAATATCGAATAAAATTATCTATTATAAAAATTTACGACTAAATATAGAATTTAAGATAAAAAGAAAACTAATTAAATATTAACGATAATTTCTAACAATGACATTACTTTTGACCTATACTATCCCAAAAATACCTATATACTTTCCTGGACACGAGTCAAACAGGACACGCAAAAAAATTTACTAATATTTAGCTACCTATTTGAGAGAGCTCTCTAAAATGGCCTATTAAAAGAATTTCAATAATCGGATAAAATATACTACCGTTAAGTAGTTTTGGGCTAACAGAAAAATTTATTTTTTTACTAACACTAAACTAATAACTATTATTTATTAACACTAACACGAATATTTATTCCTACTAACTCCTATTTTAATTTATTTTCTTTTTATATTTTATTTTATATTAATTTCTATTAATTTTATTCTTTTAAACTTTTAATTTACTTTATATAAATCAATACTTTCTTTAAAGTTTATTCAACAACCATATATATATATTTCCACACTTTTCTTCATAAAAACATTATTCTTTTCCCACCGGAATATAATGTACAGAAATAATTTTACTTTTATCTTCGATTATCAAAATATCGACCGGAACCGATGCCGGAAATAAAAATCAATAAAAAATAGTACAAAAATCTGTGGACTCACCACTATTCAGTGGCGCCTTAGCTTACCAGGAATTTACCCACAAAGTTGGAATTTCTCTATATTTCTCGGCCAATTGTGCAGAAATTGCTTCCGAAGAGGATGATGTTTAACGGCTTTCTTCTTCTTTCCTCCTCAGTATTCTTTCGGCTATTTGTTCCCTGCGCTTGGCTATTCTTCCCCAGATTCTTTGATGTTCATAAATTTTCTTCAGTGGTATATATATGTATGTCTGTTTTCAAATTTTGATTTTAACTTAGCTGTTTAAGTTTTTTATTTAAAATTTTTTTTTCCATCAGACTTGAACGTCTGATATCTTTCACTGTCTCTTCATCAATCTCCTATTTATTTGTCTTCAACTTAGAGCTACCTATCTCTCATGAATTCGCCTCACAATTTGTAGTTATGTCGTAACTATCTTTTACCTTTTCTCTGTAATTAAACGGACATTTTCTTTACTACTTATGCAAGGTATCTAATGGTTGGAATTCTTTACACTAACACCTATACTAACATCCACATCATTAGGCTAATGAACTCCGCTATTATGACCCTGAACTTAGGCACGTACTTTAAACAAAAATTTAAAGAATTTTTTTATTTACATACATATTAAAAACAACATTAAACTGAGACAACTATGCTAAGCTAAATAATAACCCACAACTCACTAAAGCAGCTATTTCGGTCAAACAAACTGGGTTATACAAAAACATAGATTTGGCCTACTACTAGGTCATCATAAAAAACAGCAAGTGATCTTCGTCACTAAAATCTTATTTTTTTCTTTGTTTTGATCTTTATTTTTTTGTTATTAACCTTCCTCTTTCATTTTCATTTGCACATTAAACACACCTACCAATTTCAGTGTAGCATAAACATAAACATTCAACACAGGAATTGGAAATATTGCAACCATTCTACATATGCCAAAATAATATATATAAAAAAAAACCGTTATAATGAAAACGAAATAAACCTGTTTAAACACAAAAACTTGAAATGTAAGAAAAAAAAGAAAAACTGAACAAGGTGACAAAATGGAAAGAAAAATCAGTAAAAGAACGTTAAAACAAGAGAAAACATTAAAAAGATTATTAAGCCAATTGTTAAGTTAATTTAAACATTTATGCCCTAATTCATAAACGAGTATTAAAGTTATTGTGGCCTTAATGTACGAATTTTATATGGAAAACCGGTTTTAATGTGTACTTTAACATTATGAATCGCTTATGAATTATGGGGTTAGTATATATATATATATATATATATATATTAAATATATATATGATAAACATTACTAATTTTTTAATCAGTATTATGTACATATACCTACATATGTAAATATTTTTAGTTTAAGTGATTGCTGTAATATTCTAAAGATACATGTATAATTGGCCTTATAGGCTTTCTATGTATTGAAATAAAATAAATAAATATTTTTTATATTATTATTATATTATTATTATTACTGAAATCAGTACTGATACGTTCTGCTAAAAACTGATTGGATATAAATAATAATATTTTCCAACACAAAAAAACTCTTAGTAATTTTGAATTTTCATTAATTCAATAAAACTGAACTTGAGCCTGATAATATTACTTTTCATATGTAAATAAATAAATAAAATTTAAAATAAAGAAAAGGATAGTGAAAGAACATTGTAACACGAAATGTAAAATTTAAATAAAGAATCAAATAAAGAACTTAAATTAAAAGTGAGAAATACGAAATAAAGAAAATTTCAATAAAACGAGAAAAAAAAATTTTATGAATGTAACCAAAAGGAAATAATGAAAAATTTAGTAAAAGAACGTAAAGAAAAAAAAATACGAAGTAAAATATTTAAAAAAAAAACGAAAAATAAAAACATAACCAGAAATAACGACATATGAAAACAAAAGGAGAAGGAAAATGTTCAGCAACAAGTCAGCGAGGAACATATGCGACAACATCATCCAGCAACATTTGCTTTGAGGACATCAGCAGCTGTAAACAACACCAGAGAGCAGCAATATAGCACTGCGCAATTTGAGTATTTTATTATCATATTGAAAAAAAAATTGATTCATTTTAATTTTGTATCCTTAGCTTTATATTTTAGCTTTTCCCATTATCTAGGTTAAGATAAAATATTATATTTTAAGGCTAGACCTAAATACCTCTCATTTAAGTTTTCCTTTATAAAATTGTTAAAAATAGGTTCTATTTTTATTTGCTCCTCCCAATAAAAACTGAATTAACAATGACTTGCTGAATATTTTAAATAGAGGGGAATGTTGGGAAAGGTTTGAAGGAAAGGACGGGAAAAAATCACATATAAAGTAGTATGTCGATAACACCTGGACATACGGTTCGTTCAACAAAATTATTAAGGTAAAGTTAAAACATCTGTGCTAGATATGAGTTGAGTTTTTCTATTTTTCTGAACTCTTGGTTTAACTGTGGCATGGAGAGTTCAGCAATATGTTAATACGCCATTGACACGGGTCAAGCAACTTACTAACCTGATAGAGCTAGTCGGAAAAATTTTTATCTACACCATGCCAAACTTGAGTAGTGTCTTTAATACTGTAACATCTTTTCATTCAAATAATATTTATATATATATATTTAAATTTGTGAGCGTATAACAGTTTACATTATAAACAAAACTTCGTTAAATAATTTATTATTTTGCAATAAAAATGTTGTATTGAAAAAAAGACGTGTGGCACTCGAGGACTGCCGCGGTTAAGCTATTGCATAGCATTTTTTATCAACTTATGCAATTTCAATTTCAGTTTTCTAGCTCTACTGGAAGTGCCCCATACAAAGTAGGGCACCCTAGGCCCACCTAGTAAAAAATGCCTTACCTTAGTATCCTGTGTCCTTCTCCTGGTTCTAAGCTACCTGCCCACCAATTTTCAGCCAAATCTGTTCAGCTGTTCTTGAGTTATAAATAGTGTAACTAACACGACTTTCTTTTATATACATACATACTAGCTTATCCCGGTGTTCTTCACTACCCCCCTCGTTATAAAATAAAATTAAAAGTATTTATAAATCCTACTGTGAAAATTTAATGACGATCGGTTTAGTAGTTAAGCCTATATTACGATTTTTAATTTTCCTAAAAAGAGGCGTGGTCCTACCCACTTTTCTCCTGGTACGTATTCCAAATTATGCCAATACCATATGTACCAAATATCATCGACGTAGGTCAAAAAATGCCCAAAATAATGCGATTTAAATATTTGGGTTATATGGGCGGTGCCACGCCTCTTTGTCCCATCAAAACTTCATATAGCCTATAATTCATCCGACAGTTACAGTTAAATACTGTGAAAATTTCAGGAAGATCGGTCCAAGGGTTTGGCCTCCTATAGGGAACAAACAAACCCAGAAATCCCGAAAAAATTTCCTGGAAGAGGTGGCAACACTGTACTATAATTCCCTAAAATTTGGACTAAAATCCCCTCAAAATCCCGCAATATTTTCCGAGAAAATAGGCAACACTGGAAATTTAAAAAATTTCCAAAGCGGCAACACTGTATAGTCAAAATACATAGTATGTGTTCACACTATCCAAGTTTATTGCCAAACTTATCACGATTTCTTCTTTGAATTTTTATTGGCGTTCTCACAGCACTCATCTTATTGCTTATTTTGTATGAATGTATGTATGTACATATGTATACCTACTTAACTCGCAGTCTACATTAGCCATCGATTTGTTCGGCCAATGAACAAATGCTTGTTCGCACATTATTTTAGCTAATGTAGACCACTGTTGTTCATGTTTTGTTTATGGTCAAACAGCGTTGTCAGAACATTTGTTCGTACAACCATGTTCAACCAACAAATGTCATTTTCCAATATGAAAAAACGAGACAACAAACAAAAGCTATTTGCTGTCTCTGCCACTCCACCCTAAAATTGTGGTAAAACAGCACATGAACATTTACTAATATTCCCCACATAGAAAAACATGAACAAATTTTGTTCTGCTATTCTGCTTGCGCTTTGTTCATGTGCAAACAAATCGATGGCTAATGTAGTCGGCGAGTAACACTACGAATAAGACAACATAACGAATTTCATGAGTACATGAGAGGGTGTACTCGTTTCTTTTCCCCCTGTCTCTCTCTCCAAAAGCTAATAAGCTTAAAAATAAGACTTGCATCCTCTGAACACAGACATCATAGAATACATAGAAGTGACTCGAGACGGAAGATTTTGCATACTAGTTTGTATACACTCATACAGTCTCAAGTTTTCGTTTTTTTCTTTGTGCTTTATTTCTATCCAAATTAAAATTATAAATCGCAAAACTAATTAAATATCCATATATTTCTCTAATTCACATTAAAAATATTATTAATTAATTAATTTAAGTTGGTTTTCACTGATCGTTTGTATTTTATCACTATAATATCTGCAAAATATCAGAATTTATCAAGTATGTATGTATGCATGTGTGTATGTAAATTAAAAACCACCACCATTTGGCAAATTTCCAGCATATATGTACGTATGTATATTTTGCTTTTCGTTTTGTTTATCTTCATAACAAACACACTTATGTTGTCTCTTTTTCACGGTGTCTCGTTATGACAAATAAAATATGATCCAAGTCCAATTTTTTTTGTTTTCTTCATATCTGGTTACCTGTGACAGACATACACTATACAAAAACGAAGTTTTCATTTCAAAAAACAAAAGCACAGATAACCAGAGATGACACGAGACGGAAGATTTAGCATTCTGGTTTGTATACACTCATACAATCCTTCGTTTTCGTTTTTTTCTTTGTGCTGTCTTTCTATCAAAATTAAAATTATAAATCACAAAACTAATTAAATATCCATATATTTCTATACTTCACATTAAAAATATTATTAATTAATTAATTTAAGTTGGTTTTCACTCATCGTTTGTATCACAGGTAACCAGATATGAAGAAAACAAAAAAAATTGGACTTGGATCATATTTTATTTGTCATAACGAGACACCGTGAAAAAGAGACAACATAAGTGTGTTTGTTATGAAGATAAACAAAACGAAAAGCAAAATATACATACGTACATATATGCTGGAAATTTGCCAAATGGTGGTGGTTTTTAATTTACATACACACATGCATACATACATACTTGATAAATTCTGATATTTTGCAGATATTATAGTGATAAAATACAAACGATCAGTGAAAACCAACTTAAATTAATTAATTAATAATATTTTTAATGTGAATTAGAGAAATATATGGATATTTAATTAGTTTTGCGATTTATAATTTTAATTTGGATAGAAATAAAGCACAAAGAAAAAACGAAAACTTGAGACTGTATGAGTGTATACAAACTAGTATGCAAAATCTTCCGTCTCGAGTCACTTCTATGTATTCTATGGTTTGTATTTTATTACTATAACATCTGCAAAATATCAGAATTTATCAAGTATGCATGTGTGTATGTAAGCAAAAAACCACCACCATTTGGCAAATTTACAGCATATACATATGTACAGTATAGTAGCCACACCCGGCTTAGGAGGAGGGACACTCTTTCTATCAGCCGTACACGAGAGATGTAAAAACAACAAAAATCAACCGTTGAAACTAAAAATTTTGTTTAGCATTGGCTAAAATTATATTTAATATTTTTAGATTTAAGATTTGAAAAACTTATTGATGTTTTAATATATAATTGAAGATTCAATAAATAATAAAATTTAAAAAAAAAAAAATATATGTACAGTATATAAATTTAATATACAGAGTATATATATGTATATAAGCACCCACTAAATTGTTTTATCACTTTATTTTGGAATTATATGCCGTAAATTTTTAATATTATCACATTTTATTAAATTTAAGCGTGCTTTTATGTAGCATTTTCCACTAAAAACTGAACTTTTTTTTGCTTTTCGTTTTGTTTACTTTCATAACAAACACACTAATGTTGTCTCTTTTTCGCGAAGCTTACTTATGACAAATAATATATGATCCAAGTCCAATTTTTTTTTTGTCATCTCTGGTTATCTGTGAACAAAAGACTTAAGAAACAAACATAGTTCTATTTTTTTCGTTTCAAAACAAATGACAGATTTTTGACACATTTTTTCCAGGTTTTTTCGTTTCAAAAACAAAAACAATCAATTAAAAATTTCTTGATTCGGTCGCCTCAAAGCCCGCGATAGAAGCTATGCAATAGCTTAAAAGAAATCTTAACACGTTTTGTTTCGTTTACTAAAGTAAAAAATATGCTTTCATTTCCACTAAATAAATAATTAATTTGGGGAAAATTTTTAGCAATTTTGTAAAAAAACAACATCAAGCTATTAGGATTTCGAAGCACCAATTAAAACTGGCCTTATGACACGGTCATGTACATAGTTTGGTAACTTCAACGGCAGTATCGGGTGCAACAGTGGTATCGAGCTGTTTATATTGAAAGAATGTTAATAATAAATGTTAATACGAAATTATTTATTGCGACAAAAAGTCTACCTTTTGAAATAAAGCTTCATGCAAATCGGGATTGCATTTTTCATTTAACGGATCCATGGGCTCAAGACCAAGACGCTTAAATACTTGTAGTAGGGAAGCATTAGTCATGGTCAAACCTTCATATAAATTTTTTAAATGCGGATTACTATCATTTATTTGATCCTGTGGCACTGCTTTAGTTGCATGACCCAATATATCGGCAACTTCGAGTAAATCTTTACAAAAGGATTTACGATATTTGTCTAACAATTCATTGTTTTTCTCCTTCAATTCTAAGACTTCTTTGTTTAAAGATTCCAAATCGATGTCCATTTTTTTTATATGTTCAATTTCGCCGCTAGCAGTTAGTTCTGTTTGTGCGTCTGCATTTTCAGCTAATAATAAATAATAAAATATATATAATAAAAGGTTTCTAAAATTATTAAAGTTTACTTAAAGTTAGAAAATTTGTGGTCATGATATAAAAAAAATCATTTTACCTCTCATATTTACATTCGTTACTTTAGCCTGCATTATTTTTAATTGTTGTTCCAATTGTTCGCATTGTTATATTTAAAAATTTATATTATTTTTATTCAATTTAATTTTATTTGTATATTTTCACAACCACAATCAGATTAAAACATAAACAATTTTTGAAAGTACTGTAGGTAAGTAGCCGTTTGTAATATCCACAGCTGATCACGGCGAATGCTAATAAGGCTACCTGGTATAAATTCGCCTTGGGGTGTATAAAGCTTAATTTTAAATTCAAAAGTCCTTATATACTAACATTACGGTATCTTAAAATCTAGAATTATACAAAAAAAATGCGTAATAATTTTAACTTATATTTTTTTTTTCTATTTTAGATTTTATTTGTTATTAAAAAGAGAACTATCAAATCGAAGCAAGTACATGAGTCGTTTGAACAGCTAGATTCATAAACATGATTCAGAGAGCGAAGCAAGTGCTTCATCTTCTCGTGTGAACATAGTATTATATTCCTACTCAAGAATGGCTAACCCTAGAATATAATTTTTTAGAAGAAGAAATAAATTCTCTTTCAAAGACGAAATTGGAACCATTTTGGTTATCTAAGTCCAAGAATTTCAATAATAATTTAGTATTCCCTTTCCTCTCAAAATTACCCAATGTTCTGTTGAGTTTACCACATGCCAATGCAGATGCTGAGAGGATATTTTAAATTGTTACTGACGTCCGTACAAAAAAAGGAAATATACTGAGTCACGAAGTTTTTTTACTCAAATTAACTGAAATATATTTAAAATGTAGGGGGAAAAAATTGCTGTTGTAGGGAAATGTGGGGATTTTTTTATCAAAAAGTAGGGAACTTTGAAAATATCATCTGACATCACCGTATACATTATTCTATGGCTGGCATCACAGAATATATTAGTCTATGGCTGGCATCATTGCTTGTTCGCAATATAATATTTGTTGCAATAATATTGTACTTAAATTGTTTTATTTATAACAATTATGATTAAAATTGTTGCTCTGAATGATGGCGAAGAGGAAACTAATGAAGATGAAGAAAATGTTGTTACCCGAGAAGCCCAGGTAGGTTATTCTACAAGTAAGATCAGATTAACACTCAAAATTTTAACATTTATTACAGGAAACTATTGCTGAAAGTGAATATATCCGTGCTATAAAACTGAAATCGGATGGAGATATTGATATATGTTTACGATTGCTTAAAGAATTGCTCCAAACCCAAGTTTTAAATGAGGTAATGATTTATAATAAAATCGTACTTTAACTTGGCTTATATCTAGTGCAGCTACATTGTTTAAAAATTAACAAAAAACTTCCTATCCGATGGAAAATCAAAAAATACAAAAAAATTAAAAAAAGTTTGGAACAAATCTAGTTTAGCGACGCAGCTCCAAATGAAAAAAAAATCTAACAAATGCACTTTGGTGAAGTTGGCCCAAAGAAAATATAAAATAAAAAAGTTGGCGGCAACCTATATTTTCCCTGTTATGGGCCTGTGAAGTTTTCATATAAAAAGGAATAACCAATACATTTCTTAATGAATTTGGTAGAAAAGCTGTATCAACAGCAAGTGTTGACGTGTGAATGTTACTGCTTAACCGTAAGTCAGAGGCATATATTAAGTAAAGTAATGGACCGAAGATACTGCCTTGGGGGACTCCGGCTTCAATCGACTGTGGAGGGCTTAAAAAATTGCCTTCCCTTACTACAAATTAACGTTGCATTAGATAGGTTTTGGAAAGCTTAACGATGTTTGCTGGTAGATTTTTTATTATTTTGTTGATAAGACCTTCGTGCCATACTTTATCGAAGGCTTGAGAAACATCTATAAAGAGCGCAGAGCAATATTTCTTTTTTCAAAAGTGTCTAACAACATTCACAAGTCTGTGAGTTTGTTCAATAGTGTTATGCTGTCTGCGAAAACCGAATTGATGATCTGGAATGCATCCATTACTAGTCACTATAGGCATCAGCTTGCTCATATACTGCTTTTTGAATAGTTTCAAAATATTGGGCAATAAACTAATAGGCCGATAGGATTCAATCATAGTAACCATCGAAACCTTCCATTCTGCCGGATAGTATTGCAGCCGTCAAATACCATTGAAAATGAATAGTATTATTCTTTTTGCAATGAAAGGCAATTCTTGAAGCATTTTGTTGCTTATTTTGTCGACACCTGGGGCTTTTCTGGTGTTAAGACTAGTAATAGTATTTTCAATCTCCCTCATGTTAAATCTCAGCGGTATTTCTGGTATAGAGACGACTGGTGGCAGTTCAACAATATCAGCAGAAATATTCGGGGTTAATACGTTTTCTAGGTGCTTGACATATAGAGCACCTTTTTCAGCATCAGTTCTTGCCCAGTCACCATTCGAATCTCGTAACGGAGGTTTGCAAATCACTGGCCTTTTAAGTCCTCTGGCTTCACGCCACCGCGAATAATTTGTTTGTGGTGTTGCATCGAGTTCTTGAAGAAATTTTTGTAGCGAAGCTGTTTTTTGTGTTTGTAAAACTTTTCTGAGCTGTTTGGTACACTCCTTAAGCCTTAACTTTAACTGAGGGGATCTGTAACGTTGCCATTCACGTCGAGCTCTCCGTTTTTCAGTCAATATCCTTTCTATATCTACAGAAAAAATATTGCTAAATCTCACTTGTTGATTTGTTTTATTTGAAGTAGCATTAAATAAAGATAACTTAAATTTAGAATTTTTTATCTACATAGAAATACTTTTAGATCTCAGCAATATATAATATCTATTGGTTTTGCAGACTTTATATAACTTTTATATATAAACTAGCTGATCCCGGTGTACTTCGCTACCCCCTCGTTATAAAATAAAATTAAAAGTATTTATATATCCTATTGTGAAAATTTAATGACCATCGGTCCAATAGTTAAGACTATATTAAGAATTTTTATTTTCCTATAAAGGGGCGTGGTCCCACTCACTTTTCTCCTAGTACGTATTCCTAATTATGTCAATACTATATGTACCAAATATCATCGGCGTAGGTCAAAAAATGCCCAAAATATGGCGATTTCAATTTTTGGGTTATATGGGAGCTGCCACGCCCACTTGTCCGATAACGCCCATTTTTGTCCTGATTACTCACATTAGCAACATATGAACTATTGCAATGTTTCAAAACTCTTGCTATCACAATAGTCAAGATATATGATGTTATTCAATTTATGTGGGAGGGGCTACGCCCACTTGAAATATTAAAAGCCTAAAACCATCCTCTATAAATTCCCTTTTGAATGACACCAGTTTGGGTCAAATCGGTTGGATAGTTTCCGAGTCTATAGCGAACATGGGTACAAACATTTTTTGTATTTTATATATATAGATAAATAAAAATCATCATTTTAACAACGCTGCATTAAATCCATATTAAGAGCGTTTGATATAAATAAAGTTTTCAACAATAATTAAAATTCGAAATAATGGAATATAATAATAATATAATAATAATAATAATATAATAATAATATAATAATAATGTTTTTAATAGAAACCAACCCACATGATTGGAGAACAGCGCTAAATATGTTTTTGCTTCAAAAGTGAAATACAATCCGTTTCAGTTATTTAAAGGCCCTAAAAATTCAATATTCAGCAGCCTGTATCTTTTGCAATTTTTAACTGGAATTTAAAAATGGAAATGGAAGCTAGCTAGGCATCTTGAGATATAAAAAATCATGACAATAGTGGTTTCTTTAGTAAAGAACTTTTTTTGAGCAATTTATAAAAAAAAGTTCAAAAACGTGCTATTTTTTTGGTTCACTTGAATAAAGGTACTTTAACTAATTTTAATGAAAAACTGTTTTCTTGTTTTTTAGTTTATTTTACTTTGTTTAAGAACTATTAGTAATGGGTACAACCCCCTTTGTTTTTAATAACTTAAAATATACGGGTTTTAATTGACAGATAAAGAGAATTTATGTAATCCAACGAAATTTGATTCCAAGCATCCTTAATGGCCTGACTTAGTGACTGCTTGTCATCAAATTGTCTACCTCCTTCATAGACCTTACGAGACGTCCAACCCCAGACATTTTCGATAATGTTTAGATCTGGCGAATAGGGTGGCCAGTCAAGAGTAGTCTCTTTCGAATTGAAGCCACTGTTGTTATGATATTTTTTATATATCAGGATGTCTAGCTTCCATTTCCATTTTAAAATTCTGCAATCGGTTAAAAATTGCAAAAGATACAGGCTGCTGAATATGAAATTTTTAGTACCTTTAAATAACTGAACCGGAGTGTATGTTCTTATTAGCAGGCAAAATTTTTTTAAAAATTGTTTAAACAGTGATATACAGATTTGTTTTTGTTTTTCATGTTAAATAATTGTTATCTTTTATTTCAGAATATTACAAATAACCGCAATGTTAAACTCTCGACTATAAAATACAACTGCCATAAGAATATTGCTTCGATATTGGAGGATCGATTTGAATACATGTTTGCACTACAGCATTATATATCAGTAAGGTAGTCACGAAGGTTTTAAAAATAAATTTAACATTGTCTTTTTAGGCTATTTTAATTGATGGTACAGATGTCTCTACGTTGTATAAGTTTGGCCAATTAGCGTTAAAGTTACACGCAACGGATTTAGCTGAATATGCATTCGAAAAATGTCTTAGTCGAAACTCAGCTCATTGGTGTGCAGCGGAAGGCATTCTTCAAGTGATGAACACAAATAGCAATATAATAGGATCGTATAACTGTGCCAGAAGAATATATCAAGAAAATGTAAAAAGTGAAAATGCTGCAGAAACTTTAGGAGAAATAACAAATTTATTCAAGCAAAACTTAAAATTTTTGAAAAAATGCGGCGTTCATGACACGATGCCTTTATCAATTGAACATATTCCGAATCAGTTTAAACACTTGATTCATGAAGAAAATTTGTTGAAATCATCTGAAGGAAATTGTTTTGCCGAAGTACCAGATATTAAAAAATTTTGTATTAAAAAAGCTAATTGGCAATCTATAGGTCTATTCATTGTTGGCGTTTACTCCTTTCTGCATGATATGAAACATAACATGCTCTTTGCTTTTAATTTAAATTATTTTATTGTAAGCAATAACGATACTGATCAATCAGATATTGCTAAACATATTTTGGAAAAAACGTCTGATAATGTGGACAAAATTTATAACACTGCTCAAGACTCGGATAGTACCTTTAAAATTGATGAGGATGTAATATATCAGACAAACATTAGCACAGCTGGCAAATCTGATGTTCAGTCTATGGATTACAATAATTATGACTCAGATTGTAATATAAAGTCGGATGGATTTGAAGGTAATAAAGTAAAACCAAGACGTCGTTGCAGTGACTTACATTTTCTTGAGCAGTGGGGTTGGCACAAAAAACGTCGATATGCCTCCAGAAAAAAAAATGAACGTGACGATGTGGAAACAAGTCTCAATGGATATTTGCAAAAAATGTTTATAAAATATTTCAAGTAAGTATACTCTTAATATTCAAAAAAGTGTTGCGGGAGGTACTCGATTAAAATTTTATATATATATAAAAACCAAGTAAATAAATGCGTATCAACTTCACCTGTTTCAGTTTTAGTACGAATTTATTAATGTTTCAGTAGTCAAATCTTTATAATAATTAACGTATCTTGGAACTTGAATCAATTTTATTTGGTTAAAGTATTCGGTGATGTATATCCATTCCTTTTCTGTTGAAGAAGTAAGAAAATCGTCGAGAAAAAACTTAAAAAAAAGAAGCTAATTGCGTGTTGCAAAAATACCCTAAAGTTTAGCAGTTCGATTCTTCAAAAATCTTTTGAAGTCAACTAAATAATCCGTAGGCGATGACTATCAAATACAGCACTATCAACATCATGATATCAGTAAATTTCTCCTCACAAGCAGTAGCCAATTGCAATTAAGTACAAATTTCAGCAATCCGCCAAACTTAAACCGAATGTTACTGTTTCCCATTCATAATCTGTCACTTGATTATCCGATTATATTTGATAAATCATTCTCTAAAACGGGTTATAGGATGAATGAACACGATTATGTCTATAATTTTTTAAAATATCTCAAAACGATGGTGGTGGCTTAAGTGGTTAGCGCGTTGACTATTAAATAAACAATACTAGGACCTGGGTTCGATCTCTGGTCAAGGCAAAACATCAACATTATGAATTTCTCTAATATACATTAGTGTAAATTTCCCCTCGGGGCTACGTTTTGTCTTCTTGGCGATATCCACACCTTGTCTTTTCCAGACATAATTTATTTTCAATTACCCATAAAACTTACATGTTACTGCCCAATCCCTGAAACAACAGAGCAACGGGTTTTCATATAAGGTAAAAAAGGAAGTAGGTAATCTATATTAGTCTGGTAGAAGGTCTCCCTCAAGACCAACGTCGATAAAAAGATTATCCTTAGGGTTTCTAATTCAAGGCTTTAGCAGTAACATAAACTGGTACCACGGAAGCCGGTTAGCCTCACAGGAGAGTGTCACGGTGTTTCACGGTAGAATAAAAATAAATTAAAAATTAATTCGCGTATTCTATTTCTGTTGAAAACTGCATGGTTAAATAGTTGATATTCTTCTTAATTAGTATCCACTTTACGAAAATTGTAAAGATGGACAATTCAACGCTGATGAGAGGTGTAGCGGCCTTGAAATCAGTACTGATACGTTCTGCTAAAAACTGATTGGATATAAATAAAAATATTTTCAACATAAAAAACTCTTAGTAATTTTGAATTTTCATTAATTCAATAATACTGAACTTGAGCCTGATAATATTTCTTTTCATATGTACATCAATATAAGTTCGAATAATAATTACGTTTACTCGTAATAATAATAATATAAAAATATTAATTCCGCTTGGGCACGAGCTATAAATCCCCTTATAACTAGTAGGTATCACGCTATTTTAGCCGTTTAATGAGTTGACATTTGCATTTCGTAAAGTAAAAACAAAATCACTATTTACTTCCAAAAGTATGAAAAAAGATTCAAATTAAGTAGATTCGTTATTATTATAAAAAATATTTATACATATAACTATAATTTATATGTTTCAATTCTACCGAATCTTCCAGTCATTCTGCAATGTTTACATACATATGTACGTAAAATAATAAAAGAAGAAGAAATAAATATTTATGAAAGTTTCTGAATATGTACATACATATGGATGTACTTATGTATACGTATGTATGTATATACACAAATGTGTCTGTATGTAATTAAATGTATATGCACATTTGTTCACATGCGTACATAACTAAAATTCTACCTGCTCTTTCAAATATTAATTATAACTTCTTTTTTTCATGATTTTGTGGATAATTTTAATATAATTAAAATATTTTAAAAAAATTTCAGATAAATAAGGCTAACAAATTAGTGGTGTGTAAAGAAATGCAATGTACTGGGTATTTGAATACTTTTGTAATAACTCATGAGTTAATTTTATAATTTCACCACTAATTTTCGACCGAATAAGTTTGTATGCTGCTAGGGTTTTTATTAGGCTTTTGCACTAAGTACATTTAAATTCAAAAACATTTGTTTTTTTAAAAATTCTCAGAGTAATGCTAAGTACAAAAGTGGATCAAAGCAAGCAAATTAAAAAAAAAAACAAAAAACACAAAAAAAAAATATTCTCTTTTTACGCCTAGAGTATTTGTATTTACTCATTCTTATTTACTATAAACAAAATTACACTATTTTTTTTGCTAATATTCTGTAAGTATTTTGCAAGATTCTTATTTTACAATGTGGGTATTTTAAGCATTTTCTTGGTTTTAATTTTTAGCATTATATATACAACTATTGATATGTTGATAATATTATCTTAACATCAAATTAAATAAAAGCGAAATTTCATACAAACAAAATAAAACTTACAAAAACACTTAAGTATTTTAGTAAATGGTTACTTACTGCTTGTCGTTAACTCCAAACATGTGCATGTGCATTTGCTGGTTTTTATTTTGCTTACTTTTACCATGCTTTAATACTTGCTTTATTTATTTGGTACAGAAACAGTATTTATTGTGTTTGTTTTTTATAAAAGAGAACAGAAATTTGCTTTGTAAAGAGAAGGTATAATAAAAAAACAAACGAAGAAAAAGAGAATGTATTTAAGTATTTGTTTTTTGTACTTTTGCAAAAGCCTAGTTTTCATGTATCTTTCCTTTACTTTGGCTTTATCAAAAGTTTTATCGTGTACATCATCCTTGCATGCTTCGTATGATGTTTTGACTTGATGCCAGACTGAGTCTACACGAAGAGTTTCTAATGAATGAACGTTTTCTATCGTTTTTAATGTTCTGTGCATGGATTCGAATTCTAGCAATTCATTTGAATTTAGTTACAGACATGGTTGGATTTTTGCTTTAATTTAATTTCGTAGGTAGAAGACGATATATTGGGTCAAGAAAGTACCTGCTAGTTACTTGTTTTTTCTGTTGTTGAGTTTTTTAATTGTATTTAATTTAACTATTTACATATTTAATTTATTTAAACACATTAGCACAATGTTTGAACTTTTTCACTATACATACATGTGTATGTATTCGGTGACCAAAATGTTTAGGATTTGGTTTTTTCTTTTTTCGTTAATTAAAACACTTTTTAATTTTTAGTTTAAATAATAAGTACATGTATATATTAATTCAATTTTAATTTTGTTTGTTTTGTAAATGTTTAGTTTTCAAAGTTTTGATTTTAAAGTTTACGTTTTATAGTTCACAATTTTAAATTTTATATACATACATATAATTATGTATATATGTATGTATGTATGTTATGCTTTGTTTGGTCACTTTGCCTTTTTATTGTTTCACGATCCACGATACAATGAATCCTACTAAAGTCAAAGTTTTAATTCTGAGTTATAAGAAAATGAATAGAAAGAAGAGAAACAGAAATGATCATTAAAACATTAGGGAGCATCAATTTTGTGTCATCTAAACAGTGGTCTTTGCATTAACCATACATAACCACACATAAACTCGCTTAATCTCCACTACATTTTAAGTGCTAATTAGGCATACACATCCAGCAGAATACCATACCGCCATTGCTTAGAAATTTGTTGATATCATACCCATTTATGCTCTTAAATTTCTTTGATTACCAACGAAATGATTAATAAGGTATAGTCTAGAACAAATGTTCCATTTTTTTGAAAATTAATTTGTAGATCATGTACAATAAATTTAATAAATGATATAAAAATGTTAGATCATAGACATTAGTTTTTTATAATTAATCAATATTTACAATAAAACTTTAGTCATACTTTTTTCCATTAACATAAAACGTTTTTATATATATTTTTAGAATACCTATCGGAGATAAATGGCCATTTAGTAACGTATCTGAAATCGATATTAATACTACTAACAAATGTTATGAATGTAAAATACATTTGTCTGAAAAATCATTTGACTTGGAAACAAGGAACGAATTTCAAAAATTTACTAGTAAACTGAAGGCATGTATTATTTCTTATTATTATTTTATTTATTCATCAGAAATATATCAGATAAAAATAAAATCTTATAATTTATAGTAAGGTACTTTGCAATTGATTATAAATTGCAATTAGTTTAAAAATAGTGTTAACAAAGAAGAGAAAAAAAGCAATTAATTAATATTATAATTGTGATACATATTAAGAATTTTTATAATAATAAAAAGAGTTTTACTTGCTAGTTGAATACGCGACAATAATTTGTTCCAAAGATGAATTGTATATGTAAAGAATTATCTTGAAGAGATAAGATATTTATAATTTTGAGAAAATAATTTTCTACCGCGTGGAGATTTTGCAAAATTAATTCTTCTATATAAATATTCTGGTTCTCCTAAAAAAACGAGGTGTTTTATATAGATTGTAACTAGTTCAGGTTTGAAAGGTATCTAATTAGTTCTAGGCGGAATGCATTATTAGAATGGGAGAAAGTCCTTAGTTCCAAAGGTAAATATTTCCAATACCGGGCTACCCTAACAACAAACGACTTTTCATAAAGAACAGTATTTATCCTTGGTATTAAAATCTGAGGGTTCCTTGTAGAACGCGTGAAAGACATTTTTTTCTACTGGAATAAAATTTACTCTTGCCGGCCAAATTTTACCGTTGTAGTGTTTTTCTTTCGCCCGGCTATACCATTCATCGCCATATGTATGGTTGACTGCACACATATTCGTTCCTGCAGTAAATTGAGAATAAAATCGGCATTTGTTAATCGATTTTCATGATTTATACCTTATTTTATTCTTGAGGTATTTAGCTCTCAGAAAAATGTGTAGAATATAAAATATTGGGTTTTTATTTATTTTTTTTTTGCACTTTTAAACTGGAAAAAATAACAAATTTTGCAAGTAAAAAATTTTTTCCCCTCCGAAATTTTTGAATATGTAATTCCAAAACGATAAAATATAAAAAAACCTATATTTAATTAAATAAAACATAATTGTGTTACGCATCGTTTAGTGTTTTGTTTATGAAAATCGGATGAGTCGTTCTCGAGGCTAAAACATGTCTTCGTACCTGACTAATTTAGGGAGAAAAAATTGTCATGCCCATTGAAAAAACCGTACGTGATGGAGAAAAATCGAAAACGGATTTGAGTTTAGGACATCAAAATCCATATATTCCACTACATATATATTTGAAAACCTAAATAAAGTTTTTCCACGTGCTGTGCAATTAGAAATTATCGGAGATTATAGCCATGACTCCCGACTACAATGTACAGTGATATTCACTGTCAAATTGTAAATAAAAACTCGCTAGGTTTCAGTTCAATTTCGTCACTTATGCTAATTTCATTCCAAGTTTTCATTATACATACTACCGATAGTGTATAGCTAGTAGTTTATAAGCCACTGAATTTGTTGCTTGTGGACTGCACATTATAGAAGTACCTATTGAAAATAGATTAACGACCTGTTTCACACTGTCGACAAGTCGATGTCGTTCTCTTATTTATATTGAAAACAAAAACAAAATATTTAAATTTGTTTTTGTTTTTAATATAAATAAGAGAACGACATCTACTTGTCGACAGTGTGAAACAGGCCGTAAATTATAAGAGTTATGTAGAAAAGTGCGCTCCGATTTACAGAAACACAATAAATAAACATAAATTAAAACATCAACAGTAATTTGTTTACGAAAGAGGACAGTAATCAACACCAAGCTTTAAAACTCTTTTTTAAATTACCTACACAAAATTTGTGATATATTTTTATATATAATTTGTTGTAATTAAAAACAAATTTTCTATTTGTGTTTATATATATATTTTAGATCCCCTGAAGATGATCAACGATGTTGACCGAAATATCGGGAAAAATAAAAATTTAATGATAGTTTAGGGGCTGTGCACATATTACGTAACACGCTGTTTTCAGAGATTTTATACCCCCCCCCACCCCTTCGTAACGCTTTTTTACTAATTTTTCAGTGCAAAATTTCCAATCCGTAACAAATCTTTAACCCCCTCCCCCCTGGAGCGTTACGTAATACGTGCACAGCCCCTTATCTTTTATTTTATGTTATAATACCTTAAGCAGAACAAATAACACAGTGTTACAAAAAATAATGAAGTCGATATACCTGGGACGTCATACTCAGCCTGATTACGGGTGGCGTATTTCAACTACGCCAAGTACGAGATTAAAGAAAAATCTTGAACTTTTCTTTAATCTAGTACTTGGTGTAGTCGAAATACGCCACCAGTAATCAGGCTGAATACTTTTCTTGTAGGTTTTGTCGAATACGTTTTTGGAATTTGCGAAACACCTCCAAAATCGGAAGTCACGGGTAAAAACCCAGTTTTCGTGCCTCTACATACAAACCGATTTTAAATATCTAAAAAGGTTTAGAAAGAAAACACTCAGTCCTTTCTAATAATACATATAATAAGTAAGTTATTTTGAGAAATCAGGATGTAATTGTGCAAATAAAGTTTTTTTATTTTTTTGAAAATTCTCAATTTCGGGGATAATTTTGGCACTATTATATTTAAGAACCATACTTTTTCTGAAAATATTTTAAGACTAGATATACCCGGTGCACTTCGCTACCCCCTCGTTTTAAATAAAATTCCTATTGTGAAAATTTAATGACGATCGGTCTAGTAGTTAAGACTGTACTACGATTTTTAATTTTTCTAAAAAGGGGCGTGGTCCCACCCCCTTTTCTGCTAGTACGTATTCCAAATTATGCCAATACCTATGTACCAAATATCATCGACGTAGGTAAAAAAATGTCCAAAATATGGCGATTTAAATTTTTGGGTTATATGGGCGGTGCCACGCCTCTTTGTCCAATCAAAACTTCATATAGCCTATTATTCCTTCCAGAGTCACAGTAACATGCTGTGAAAATTTCAGGAAGATCGGCCCAAGGGTATGTTTTTCCTAAAAAGGGGCGTGGTCCCACCCACTTTTATCCTGGTACGTATTCTTAATTATGCCAATACCATATGTACCAAATATCATCGACGTAGGTAAAAAATGCCCAAAATATGGCGATTTAAATTTTTGGGTTATATGGGCGGTGCCACGCCTCGTTTGTCCAATCAAAACTTCATGTAGCCTATTATTCCTTCCAGAGTCACAGTAACATGCTGTGAAAATTTCAGGAAGATCGGTCCAAGGGTTTGGTTTTCCTAAAAAAGGGCGTGGTCCCACCCACTTTTCTCCTGATACGTATTCCAAATTATGCCAATACCATATGTACCAAATATCATCGACGTACGTCAAAAAATGCGCAAAAAATGGCGATTTAAATTTTTGGGTTATATGGGCGGTGCCACGCCTCTTTGTCCAATCAAAAATTCATAAAGCCTATTATTCCTTCCAGAGTCACAGTAACATGCAGTGAAAATTTCAGAAAGATCGGTAAAAGGGTTTGTTTTTCCTAAAAAGGGGCGTGGTCCCAACCACTTTTCTCCTGGTACGTATTCCAAATTATGCCAATACCATATGTACCAAATATCATCGACGTAGGTAAAAAATGCCCAAAATATGGCGATTTAAATTTTTGGGTTATATGGGCGGTGCCACGTCTCTTTGTGCAATCAAAACTTCACATAGTCTATGTCACCCGCCTGAATATTCTGAAGATTCCCTGAAAATTTCATCACAATCGGTTGAACGGGGCAGAAGTTGATACTCTGCAGCGCCACCTGGTGGCGAGTGGCATAAATGAGCATATTATACAAACCTTCTCCGTGGAAAAATTCATATAATATTCATATAATTTTCATAATAATCGGTCCAGTAATTTTTGAGTTTATCGATGACATACAGACAAACATTCATTTTTATATATGTATGTATGTATATAAATTGTGGCTTTAAAGTGTAAAAAAAGAAAACTATATGTTGAATTTTTTCATGAAACAAAATAATATATGAAAAATATTAAATCTTCGGAACTACATAACCGATTTAAAAGAATGACACCTCTAAACCATCATCGAATAATTGCCTTTCCAATGAAAACGGTTTGGGACACATCCGTTGAATGGTTTCGAAGTCTATAACGTACATAGGTAGATTTTTTGTGTTTTATATATATAGATTATGTTTACTTTCGAGTATAACGTCACTTAGTTTGCAAAAATCCACTGCATGGTGACTCAGTTATTAAATATTTTATCAAAACAATTTATTTCAAAATTGTGTGTTTTTTTACGTTTTGTTTGATTTCTTTATCAAACACAAAAAAAATTGCAATTTCATTATAACCGTGTTGAATTAAAATAAAAATGATTTTCCAAGCAATATTGGTGGTGGAAGTATATAACAAAGCTTTTAATCGGCTTTACAAATTTAGTCGCTGTTATGAGCCAGAAAATGCTTGTGAATATTGCTGCGCAACCTTAAAAAAATAGAAAGTTCAACAGTTAGTTTCCTTAATTTTGCCTGCGCCAATGAGGTGACATCATCAAATGATTCATAAATCAGATGAGTGCTACTACATTCAAAATACGGCTACACATTCAAAATCCGTAGAAATATACCATATGCGAATGTTTTAACAGTTACAAAGCCTTCATATACCAATGAAAAACCAGACGAGTTTTTCTGCTGTTAAAAAGTAAAAACAATTTGGAACAGGATCGTTCGTGATCTAAATTTGTCCAAACGACAATCTGAAATCCTCGGTTCGCGATTAAAGCAGTGGAATTTAGTGGAAGCAGATATTCATGTAACATCTTGCACGAAAAGTGACCGCATTACGTTATATAAAGAAAGTTTTAAGACGGTTGAATTTGATAGGAATGTTGTGTACTACGCTGATGTACCCAACTTATTTTCGGCATTAACAGCCAGGCCCACGATGATTTTCGTTTTCGAGTTGTCGCATACCTAACGAAAAACAGCTGATTTGCGGCCCACTAACAACATTTATCTCGACAAGTCGACAAGAAAACGATAACGTAAAACTCTACATACAAATTTGCGGCCCGCTAAGTAAAAACATATGGTATCTAAGAGAAAACAAATGTCAAAAAAGTCACTTATTTTTTATTAGCGACCAGTGAAGTGCAATTTGAAAAAAAAAAATTAATTTTAAAAAAATGGAACAATCTAAATGGTAAGTAATATATTTTTTACATTTACATACATTTGTACATACATATATGCATATAAATGTATAAATATATATGTATATGTTGTTAAAAAAGTGGTACTTATAAATATTTTATATTGCAGCATTAAGAAGTCTACACCAGGACAATTACAAGCTCTAGGTGAACATATGGAGCAAAATCCGGAGTTCGCTAGAGGCCTTTATGTATTTGGAAGTAGTAGGATGTCCCTTGAAGAGCAGTGGAAACTACTAACAACCAAATTAAATGCTATGGGTCCGCCTCTACGTTCTGTTGTTGAGTGGAAGAAGGTAAGTAAAATTGCATGTTTTAATACTTATGTAAGTGTGTACATACGAGTACATTAATGAATATTTTTATAGACCTGGGCTGACTTGAAATCCCGAACAAAAAAAAAGGTAGCGGAAAATAAAAAAAATATGAATGCAACTGGTGGTGGCCCGTATCGTATGAACCAGTTGTCTTCAATTGAGGAAATAGTTGACCGAACTCTGTCGCTTTCCAAATCTGCAGCACCAAGTGGGGATGTGTTTGGGTACTCAGAAGCACACTGTTCGCAGACTATTGACTCAATAGATGACTGTTTCATAGCGCTTACGGATTCACCACCAAAGACTAGCAAGTCAGTTGCAGTAATTACTCCCACCAGGCAACATCAAAATAAAGGAACTGAAAAAAACCAGCCACAACAGCAAACACAACAACAGAAGAGTTTTGAGGGCAATGGAGAAAATGTTTTTTTACCATCATCTTCAAAAAAGAAGAAAGTGCTGGTAGCTGGAAATCAACATGCCCTAATATCACAACAGTTGGCAGCCAGTGAAAAGTTAGCTTCAACGTCGCAAGAGCAGGTTGAAGCTACGAAAAACTTGGTTGTTGCCGTAAATCGAGTGGCAGAAGCAGTGGAAAAACAATCAGAAATCCAACTAAAAATGCTGCAGGCAATTGAAATTTTAGCAAACAATTTAAAGTAAGTGCCTAAAACAGCCTAAATAATAATTAAATTTTTTATATACGAGTACTTTTGATCTCAAATATTTGCCAAAGCTTTACTTAGATATGTATGTATATGAATTAATGTTTAACTATTTTTATTTGTTTTTTATATATATGTACATATATAATAATTTAAATTTATTTACTTTTTTTTTTTGAATTAACAAATTATTTTATGATAAATTTTTTTTTATTTTATGCAATATTATTTAAGAAATGAATTTATGGAAACAAAAATATAAAAATGTAATAAAATTAACTAAAATGACAAAACTGATAAGAAAATATGATCTTTTTGTATGGTGTTTGAAATAATAAGAGGTAAGAATAATAATAATAATGATAATAATAATTAAATAAATTTACAAATTAATTGCAATGTTACGTCGAATTGCAACAGCAGCCGTTTCTACTGGGTCATTAGCGTTGTATGCATCATCTTCGGAATCTATGTTGCTTTACCTGTTGATGAAACACTTTCATTTCCAAGCGACCTCTGGTAACCTCCAGTTGCTAGGAAACGTAAAAACGTTGCCAACTTAATATCAGGCCGAACATAAGTGGCACGGCTTCCTTGTACCCATTTGTTCTGCAATTTTTCCAGTATCATAACAAATATATCTTTAGATACTCGAAAATTTGCAACAAATCTGAAATAATGCAAGGTTATATATGATTATAGTTAATGCATATAAAAAAACACTGCTTCAGTTTATAGTATATGTATTTATATACATGTACATACATACATAATTAATTATTTACTTACTGGTTTGTCGTCAGGTCCAAAACATTTGTAGCATCTCGAAGTTGTCTTCGAGGTATTTCTACCGCCTCTTCATCATCACTTAAAAAATATACTGCCACCGATATTTCCATCGCACTTTATAAAAAAAAAAAATTTTGGAACACTTGCTTATAATTTTCTGTTTATAATATTTTTGTTTATTTTGTTTTTTGTTTACATTTATGTATATTTCTATCGCACTTTATAAAAAAATGAAAATTTTGGAACAGTTTTGCTTAAAATTTTCTGTTTATAATATTTTTTTTTTGTTTACATTTCTTCTGTCATTAAGCACATCGTAAAGTACTGTAAAGTTGTAATTTTAAAACTAGATTTTACTTGTTTTAGCGATTTTTTATTTAAATAGCCGATTAATTTCTGAATTTATTGATATGGTAACAATAATATTTAAATGGCTTACGTTGCACACGTAAGGCTAAGCGAACGATAAGTAGATAGATAGTGGGCCTCACAGACGAAAAAAAGTGAGTGACTGAGACGACTACTCGAACGAGTCGAAAGCAGTTAGTGGGCCTGGCTATAAATCATAATTACAAGGCAAACGAATGGCGACTTGTCATTGATAGTTCTTGTAAAAATATGCATCTTTTAAATAAATTATTTATATCACATCTTATATAACTGTTTATTTAGGCTTGGAAGCAGTTTTATTGCACAACAAAAATTCCTTACCTTCAGTTCCAATCGCATATGCGACTAATACAAAAGAAACTTACGAAGTGATGAAAAGGATACTCCTGCTCGTAAGCTATGCCACCCATAAATAAAAAATCATTGCTGATTTAAATGTACCGCTAGTTAAAGCTGATGATATTATTCTGCCACCGCTCCATCTAAAGTTAGGGTGCATGAAGGCATTTGTGAAAATAATTGATGTAAATACTGAAGCTTTTTGCCATATAAAGATGTGTTTCCAAAACTAAGCGAAGCCAAAATAAAAGGAGGTATTAACGTATTTCTTTCGAAATGGAATACTTATTTAAAATTTTTTATTTCCTCTTATCGGGCCTCAAATTCCTAAAATTATGAGGAATGGAATTTTTATGCTCAAGCTAATTTCCGTAGAGAAACGTGCCTGGAAGAGTTATTTTGCTTTATGCGATAACTTTCTGGGAAATCACAGGAGTGACGACTATGTGGAGGTTGTCCGTGAATTTTTAAATGCATATAGTGAAATAGGCTGCGACATGTCCATAAAATTTCACTTCCTGCATTCGCATTTGGACTTCATCCCAGATAACCTCGGTCAGTTAGCGATGAACAAGGCGAACACTTTCACCAGGAAATGGCTAAGATAGAGAAACGTTTTGACGGAAAATACAAAAGAAAACTGATTTCTGAATATTGCAGATCACTTCGACGTGATACTAATAATGATGAATTAAAAGAAAAGAACAAAAAAACATTTTTGAATGTAGTGGCCAAAAAGGGAATTTTTGAAAAAATTATGTTTCAATCAAAAGCCTTATATCTCACGTCAATTTCTACCCGATTTTTAAAAATTAAGTGGCGTTATACTCACAACTAAACATAATTTTAAAATATTTTCATAAATAGTACAGCTCTCGAATATAATAGCGTGCAAAAACAAGCGCAAATTTTAAAATTTTCCAAAAAAAGTAAAAAAAATGTTTTTATTACGAAATTATACCCTGATTTCTCAAAACAAGTTGTATATTAAATATATTATTCGAAAGCCCTGTGTGTTTTTTTTTAAATCCGTTTAGAAATTAAAAATCGGTTTGTATTCCATTGAGTTACTGGATTATAAGTACGTAGAGGCACGCAAACCGGTTTTTTACCCGTAATTTCCGATTTTGGAAGTATTTCGCAAATTCCAAAAACGAAGTTTTTTGTATTCGAAAAAAACCTACAAGAAAAATAGTATGACGTCCCAAGTATTTTTTTTTTTGTCTCACTGTGTAATTTAATAATTAGTAAAATTAAAGGTCTACAAAATAAAAAATCATAAAAAAAAAAATTAATGAAACATTATCATTAGGGAATAATATAGTAAAATATAAAGTATAAATAGTTCGAATAATATAAAAAACATATGTAATTATATTTAACAATGTAATATAAAATGAATTATAATATATATCTTTACATTTTATATTTTATTTATTTGTTGCGGGTTAGCAATATCTAGATATATATTTCGTTGGTAGCTATACCAATTCATCAGTAGATGTTTTACCCTTTATGTTTAAAAAAATTCCAAAGCTCATCTATTCATACAAAAACTCACAAATATATTTTTGTGAATTACAAAGCATAAAAATAGCCTTTAAAAAATTTCTCAAACACACACAACAATAATTTTCCATTATGAATGTGTTTACTTTTCTACACCTATACAATTAGACAACCGCTGGTTGCCATTAAAAGTATTTTATAAGGCAAAAATGAAAAGCAAATCTCCCCGTTACAAAATTTTTACATTTATTTGAGCATGTACTCAAGTATTTATGTTTTATATTTTATTTATTTGTTGCGGGTTAGCAATATCTATATAGCTATATAATAAATATATATATATATTAACTAGATGACCTGGCAAACGTTGTTTTGCCATACAAAATATTTCTAGTGCATATTTTGGATGTTATATAAAAAATAGCGAATGTATTGTAAGTGTGTGACGATGACCGCCGATGAAAAAATTACCAAACAATAATTTTTTTCTGTTTAAAATACGAACGACGACGATTCTCCTACAAGAGGCGGACGTAGCACCCATCTGTCACTCAACAACAAAAATAATTATGAGGCGGACATAGCGCCATCTGTTGGGTTAATAGTTTCGGAAATACAGAAATTGCCCCCTACCTCCTCATGCCCCTAGCTGTTTGAAAAATAGATAGTAGCCGATTATCAGACTTATTGAATATGCATTGAAAATTTCATAAGAATCGGTCAAGCCGTTTCGGAAAAACAGAAATTGCCCCCTCCCGCCCCTCCTCTAGCCATTAGCGATTTAAAATATACTTAGAAGCTATTCGCTTCACTAAAATCGGTCGAGCCGTTTAGTAAATACAGAAATTGCCCCCTTACACCCCTTCTCGTGCCCCTAGCGATTTAAAATATACCTTAGAATCTATTCGCATACCAAGCAAATATGCATGTTTTTAATCCGATTGTCCTTCTTTAGTTTTAGCGCATTTTTAAAAATATTGTAACTAATCGGCGTGAGGTTTTCATTTACAAAAAATGGGCGTTCATTACCTAGACCAATATGATTTAACCGGAACTGTGTTTTATTTGACCGTTTAAACTGCGCACAATTTTTAAGAAATCTGTTTCTTTCGTAAGAGTTGTTAACACGTACTATAATCGGAGGATCAGGAACATTGCGAAAATTTGTATAATGTTTAACCCGGAAGATGGATTTAATTTCTGGGATATCAGCATTAATTGTACGGCAAAGTTTTTCGAAGAAGACTGGAAGTTTCTCATTATTTTCATGTGGAATGCCGGTTATACGTATATCGGATGCAACAGTAGAATTTTCCTGTAAATGTATTTTTTACTTTAATAATTTTATTTAATTTTTCATTTGAACAATTTCGTCTGCCACTGTTTCAAGACTATTCACTTTATCTCTTATTAGGACTAAATCACTCTTTACTTCATCAATTCTCTTATCGATTTCAGAAAAAACGCGGTCCTTGAACTCTTCCAATAAATTCATAATTTTTTCAGTTTGTTTTTCTAAACGTTTATCCAGTAATTGCATGTATTTAAAGTGAGAATCAGCACTTGATAATCTTGGTGTTGTTGTATAATTATGAACATCGTTATTGCGAGAGATTTGTAAAGGTTCTCTTGCTTTTTTTGGGGAAGAATTTGAGGGCATTGTTTTTGTATTACCTTTCAATCCTTAAGCTTAGATCCCACTATCGGCACAATGTACCGATTTTCGTCGACTCACTGAAATAAAGTTATAAGTAATAAGCTAAATTTGCCTTATTTGTCAACTAATTGATATATATAAGGACATAATTGCACCACACTTCATTGGTAATAAATCCATTTAGACTTATTCCAGAATTAATTGAGAAATAAAGCAATTTTGGTTTAGTAATTATGACTTTATTGAAGTGAGGCGACGAAAATTGGTACATTGTGCCGATAGTGGGATCTAAGCTTTACAAATAAAATATTGATTTAATTAAAATATTATTTCTTTCAGGAAAAGTTGATTGACTTGATGGAACTTACTTATAAGTGGTTGAAGTATATATCCTTGGCTAGGGGTCTATTGATACCGGAAAATCTTAAAACACTTTATATAGATTTATTCAAAATATATGCGTAAGTAGATAAATTTTTCAATTATGAATTTTTAAAAATGTTTGTATGCATATAAATATTTTGAAAACGAATGCGATGTGCATATGTTTGCATATATCGATTTAAAAGTTTGACAACACATGCAGACATAAATAATTTATTTTAAATTTTTTTTCCGATATACATACATATATAGATATTATATTCGAATTTAGCAGAAAATAGATAACTAGCTTGTAGATACTCTTAGCCAATTAATTTTATGTTTTATTAGTTTGAGGTCAGGCTTGCTTATTCACGAGTACATACACTGCGAATTACTCAAATATGGAAATTAAAAATAATTTGGGAAAAAACCTGGTATCGAATAATATATCGGTACGTGTCGAGTAAGCAAATCATCGTATGCGATATGTATGGAATTGTATTTTTTAAAGAAATGTAATAGACTTATACATATGTTTAATGTAAACAAAAGACAATAAGAAAACAAAAAAAAATTAAACAAATGTATATACAGTCAAATTCGCACGCTGTTTAATGAAAAAAATTTCTTAATTATAAATAAATTTTCCTGTTCATTATTTTGGATCAGTTTTAAAGTACATATTTGTATACAACTAATTTAATCAAGCTTGAGGATTTCTTTATAAAAATTGACAATTAACAGCCTCTTAACAGTGTGGCGAAATATCGAAAATAAAAATTGAGTTAATTGTTAGTTTTTATAAAAAAGACCTCAAGCTTGATTAAATTAGTTATATAATAATTTAAAGGTCAAAACACGAGATTAAAAAAAGTACATATATTTAATTAAAAGAAAATTCGCCGAGTTATAAAAAATAAACAGCGCATGAAAGAAAAAATTATTAATATATTGGCGACGAAATACTAAAAAGTATGCGCCGCACGGCTCGGTATTTATTATTTTTGAGTATAGTCGCAAGCTTATATTTCAGTTTGTAAAATGAATGAATGAAAGTATTTGTAATTTTACATTTTCGCTTAACCGACTTTGACTGTATTCCATTCTTGGACAGTTGATCGCATAACATATACATTACACTACATCTAACTCTTTTACAACTCTGCTTTGCGCGTTATGTTACTTTTTATAGCAGTATTTAGGCGTCTCTGGTGTAGATGCATTAACTCTGTTAAGCTTTATTAGCAGGTATTTAATTAATTGTTTTACTTCGCCGATGTTTCTGCTAACCGACGAAGGAGAGCGATATTGTGTACATTAGCTTGGAACAGCATCAATCACTGTCGAAACAGTTCTTAGTGACCAGTGCTATGCCTTCATCACGTAAATAGTCCGAAAATAATTAATACAATGCCACACTAATGCATATTAGAGAAATGAATGATGTTGGTTGACTTGCTCTGGCCAGGGTTGGAACCAAGGCCCTAAGTCATTGTTTACTTAGTAGTCAAAGCGCTAACGACTTCAGCCAGCACCACCCTCATATATTTAAGTTTTTTAATTTTTGTCGTACTCAATATACCTACACTCTATTTTATAGACAATATACACACAAATAATTGAAATGAAGTTAGGGGCTGTGCACATATTACGTAACGATGATTTCAGAGATTTTATACCCCCTCTCTTCACCCCCTTTTATGCTGCTTTTAGTTTCATTTGTGTTAACTTTGCGTCTATATGCCATTTCCATGTTAAACGACGATCAAGATGAACGCCTAGATATTTGACTACAGTGTGTTGTGGTATAGTCGCGGTGTTAATTTTTATAGGCGGGCATGTTTCCCTGCGCAACGTAAAAGTGACGTGTGCACATTTCTGCTCGTTAACTTTTATACGCCATTGTTTGAGCCATTTTTCCAGTTTGGATATATATTCTTGTAAGTTGCGGGAAGCTTGCCTCAGCATCAAGTGTAGAAAAAATTCAAAGGCGACAGAATAAAATTATACGTACAATAACAGCAGCCCCCTGGTATATCCGAAACCAGCGAACTCACAAAGACCATGAATTTCCGTTGGTGAAGACAGTCTTTTCAAAATACGCTAAAAAGCATATAAAAAATCTTGAGTTGCACCCAAATGTACTTGCACGCAATATTCTACATTATAGAGGTCATACCCGGCTGAAAAGGAGGGATACTCTTCTTCTCAGCCGAACACTAGAGATGTAAAACTACAAAAATTAACCGCTGAAACTAATAAATTTTGTTAACCATTGGCTAAACATATCGCTCCTTTATTGCAACATAGTCATATCTCAAAAAACAAAATTTTTCAGTTACTGACGAAAAAGAGTTTCTCAATACCTTCTTTATTTGTAAAAAAATTTGCATAAACATATCTCTATCTAAACCCAAGTTAAAACCGCTTACATGCTCAAGCCGTCCATATAAATGCTTACACTTTGAAAACTTTAAATGCATTTTGCCACGTTTGAGTTTTTTTGAGATATGACTACGTTGCAATAAAGGAGCGATATATTTAACTTCTTTTATTATTTAGATTTAAGATTTGAACAACTTATTGATGTTTCAATTTATAATTGGATATTCAATAAATAATAAGATTGGAAAAAAAAAAATTATTTATACTTGTGTAGTTTCCTATAGATGAATTATGTATGTATGAAGTATGTATGTATGTATGTTGAGGGTGGTGTGTGCTGAAGTGGTTAGCGCGTTGACTACTAAGCAAACATTGACTTGGGGCCAGGGTTCAAACCCTGGCTTAGCACTGGTCACTAATTAACACAACATCGCCCTCCTTCGTCGGTTAGCAGAAACATCGGCGAAGTAAAACAATTAATAAAATGCCTGCTAATAGAGCTTAACAAAGTTAATGCGTCTACTTAACACCGGAGGGGCCTCAACAATGCCTTGAAAATGAACATAACGCGCAAAGCAGAGTTGTGAAAGAGTTAAGTCTTCTAATTTTTCAACATCTATCTTCTCTACCCTATTCCTCTCACTGAGTTTCGACACAGTGCACTGCATACGTAGGGGTCATCCACTGACTGCTGGTCCTAATTAAAAAAAAAAAAATATTTTATGATGCAGTAAAACGAAGTCATAATTCAGATAATTCAAACATTATTTTAACTCATTTTGGATGGTTGGAAAAAACGGTCTTTTACGTAAAAAACAAGAGCTCTAAATTAGGATATCGCAAACGAAAATCATGCATGTTCGAAGAGCTTTTCGCAGCAGGAGATACAACAACAATAAGCGCTGGGAAATGATTTGGAGATAAGTCTACTCAGCTCGCATAACATACTTAGTCTCTTCCTATACTACTCCGAAATGAAAAACATCAGTAATTGTCGATAGATTAGCTAAAATGTTGGCTGTTAAAATTACATTTTGTTTTTAAAATTATGTTATATGAATTTTATATCTTAAATAGAAACAATTTTTCTTTCTAGGTCTCATTTCGACTTTTCTACGTGGAACGAGTTGACGCTTAGCAATTTTGAAGCAGCTTATCGAGTTTGCATCCTGTTCTTGGAACTGACTGCTATAAATGATATTGGAGATAACAGGTATAAATATTTAATGTAGTTCTGAAATACTGACGCCGCCGTCCGAAAAAAATCATATGGTCCACGGGTATTAAAAACTTGTTGTACAATGTAATTACTATTTTTAATTTTCACAATAGTCATATTACACCCATAAAGTATATATATTCTGGGTCCAAGAGAAGAAGACGACGAGTTGAAGACTTGTTTAATAACCCGATGTGTCAGCATTTTTTTTAAACTATTGGTATTGAAAATACGCAAAATTCGTATATGTATTAGAATGCTGCATAAATAGTTCCAAAGCATGAACACTTACTCGAAATGAATTACAGAAACAATGTTCATATTTTTTAGAACAGCAAAAACTTGTTGTCACTTCTTGTTGTTACTCGACTTAGCGTTTGCAAGTTCACTGCTTGTGTGTTTTGCTACCATACTCGCAACATGTATGAACAGAACGAGGTGAACATAATGCGACAGCCAAATTTCACTTGGTACTTGGAGTACTACGTGAAGTTTGGCAAATAAAAGAAAATTATTTCTGTTGAGTGTAGTAAAAAAATTGAATTAAGTGAGGCAATTTTATACATAATATTATTTATTTAGATTTAAAGGTTACATTTTTAATAGGGCATCCTTTCCTTTTCAAAAAATGTTAATTGAATTTATGAAAAAAAGCATACATATGTATGAATAATTTTTTCATTATTTATTTTGAAGACTTAAAACGCCGACGTATTAGCCAATGTGGATGTAAAGGCTAAAACTTAAAATTTTCAGCATTGCATGAAAACTTCTTGTAGTACCACATGAAGTGAACATAGTTTTTAAGGTACTTTTTTTTTTTGTTGGCTACTGTTTTGTATGTTCATATTTTTCGGTACTCATTTAATCTGCCGTTGCTACTGGTTAGTATTTGTCAAACAAACAATCTCTTCTCTTCAATGCTTGTGCCCTGAGCGACAGAGCAAATATCTACTGTATTCGACAGCGAGTTTTACATATGAAGAAAAAAGTTACTCGTTGCAGCCCTTTAATATGTATTATGTTTTATTAAAAAAAAATAGTTATAACCGGTGTGCTTCGCTACCCTCATTATCATAAATTAAAATAAATATACATATAAGTATAAAGTGTTATTTTTATACTATCCCAGCAAAAACTGTTGCTTAGGCCGAAGCAGGTTTATAAGATAGAGGTGCTTGTTGATGTTGTGTCTCCTGCTTCGATTTTTAGATGAAAGAGCCCTTTCTTCTAATCATCCAAAATGCGCTAAAATCATGTTTGTTTTTCACCGCAAGTTTAAATAAATAAGAAGTTTTATTTTCCATTCGCTGTTTTCTTTATTATTCATATCAACTAAATGTAAATAGCCGACCAACTTCAACGTGCTTAAAAATAACTTGAGCGATCTCTCTGCCTTCTTTTTGTGCATCCTCGGATCCGCTTCAAAACTGCGCATCTCGAAAGCATGAAATTTTGTTACTGCTTTCAGAAACATAATCATCCTTAATCTATTAGGTGTCGGCAATTTTAAAGCAACGTCAATACTAATTTTGAATTGAATTTAATTAAAAAAAAATTTATTATTGTGGTTATTATTTTTGGCCTATTTAATCATTGATTTTGTTGTACCATATTATTTAGCTATTAGGCCTAAAAATCATTTTTATGAAAATAAAAATGCAAATATTTATTTCATATTGTCCTGACGTTTTGTGAATTTTTTGTTCACTTTCTCAAGGGATGTCGTCTATTTTATTAAAAAAAGAAGAAAAACAATAACAATATTCTTTTTTAAAACAATCAGAATTTTTCAAAAATAGTATAGCTTACTTCAATATTTTTAAATAAACATTTAAGTAGATTTAAATTATATGTTGTTTTGTGTTTTTTAAATTTTTTAATACAAAAAATAGTTAATTTAAAAAAATTTTTTTTTGTTTTGCTTTCGATGGCGGTCGTTTATACAATTGCTATTTTGTAATTTGCGCTCAAGTTATCCGTGTCTTCTATAATATTTAATGTTTTGTTTATTTTTTGTTGGATTCTCAGACTTTCAGTTACGTATATCTTTTTATCGTTGTTTACTTTGTCAAGTATTTTTATATTTTCAAAGTCTGGTTTATGTTTTGTGTTCGTTATGTGTTGTGATAATGCAGTATTCTCATTATTTTTATTGATGTCTGCTTTGTGTTCGTTAACTCTTTTTTCTAAACTTCTCTTTGTTGTACCAATGTAAACAAGATTACAGCTGTTTACTTAATCTCCTTTACATGTAATTTCATATACAACATTATTTTGTTGTAGTTTTTCTATAGGTGTTTTTGTTTTTGTAAATACTGTATTTACTGTTTTATTTGGTTTATAAGCTAAACATATGTTACTTTTGCCTATTGTTGTTTTTATGTTATTGTTGTCGGTAAGACCGGGTATATATTTAATACTGCAAAATTTTTTCACAGCATTAGGGTTTTCGTGTGTTTGATTTTTTGTCGATTTATAGGATGCTATGCAGGATGCGTTCAAAAATTTATCGCTGAAGTATATTATGCGCAAATAAACACAAAACACTAATCATAAAAATGGCTGATGGATATGTATGTGTTAATTTTTTTTATTTTATTATTTGTTTTTTTTATTATTTCTTAACCTTTTTCTATCTTGTAGATTAGATAATTTTACATCATTAGTTTTATCGTCCAGCTTAAAAATTAAATTTATCATTAACTTTTCCATTTTTGTTATATTTTTTCGTTCATAAATTCAAACATTGAAATGCGCAAAAAGAAGCATAAGCAACAGCTTAGTGGCAGTGCAAAATAATCATATTATGAAGCGCAGTGATGTATTTACGAACAGGCCCATTCTTTCTGTTTTTCAGCTACGCGCATTGCGCATTTGCGATTTTTTCAATGAGCATGAAAGGAATGCATATTGCGCAATTGGCAAAAGCTAACACTGACAACTACAGATAGGTTAAAGATTATTTTGGGAACCTGCCTTTACGGCTTAAGCCCACAGTGCTCTTAACATCCTGTGAATACATGTGTTCACAAGCACCTCCTAGTTACCGCTACCATATCCATTCTGAAGGAGAAGGAGTTTGCCCATAGCATATCCATCCCCGAGACAATGCAGTGTGTGTCCAATATAGGAAATACACTCTCTACCCCACGTAGACACTTTCTTACAGAATAAAATAGGAGCGCCAAAAAATTTCCCATAATAAAAGCTCAAATACGATAGTTTCTACTCGCATCTGATGACAATTTTAGTGAAAATTAAAATTTATAATATTTATAAAAACTTTCTTTTTTTATTTTAGCGATCTCTGGCGTCGTGTATTTGACCAACTACTTTTCAACATTGGCACCTGTCATATAGTATCTGTAAACGATTTTAAAATTTATCAGTTGGAATTGATTTATTTGGAATATTTGATGCTCAATAAAGAAAATCGCTACCAGGAATGCCTTTCATGTTTGAAGCAGATGCATGAGATTTTAGAACATAAAGATGCTTCTTATACATTACATTTACCAAATTTAGATAATGTGTGTATAAACATTAATTATATTCGAGATCTACAATTGAAATTTATAAGGTAATTCATGTATGATTACAACCCAACTTTACTTTTAATCATCTGTTTACTTAGTTGTCATCGATAAGTTGTTATGAAATACGTGCACAGATATGTGCTGTGTGCTTTTGATGCTTTGAGTGCGTAATGCAATCTCTACGTAAATGTGGCGTGTGTTTCTAAAATGAAAATGAGAGCACCAAAGCATTAAGTTAAGTTAATGTTGCATTATAATATCTTTAGGTAATACAAACATGAAAACTAACAAAAACTGTTTTTAAATGGTTTATTTTACATAAATTCATTGTTTATTAAAAAATAAAAACAAGATTCATTTAAGAAAAATAAATTTAATATCACAGAATGTTAACTAATTAAATTGTTCCCACCGAGTATTGAAGCTTTGTATTGTGCTTATTGTGTGTTAATTGTTTTTTTTCTTGTAGTCGTTAGCTGTCAATAGTAAAACGATTGCTCTCTTTCTTCTTTCTATTTAATATTTTAACGTAGTTTAAAGTTGATGCTATTTAGGACGATAGGCTATGCTACAGCTGCAAAACAATCGAGAGTAGGTATGAAACGGTACGAGTAAATACAAGTAGGTACTCGATACTTTTTCGAAGTAACCAAGTACTTTTGGTATCGAGTACCAAGTAGGTATCGGTAAAAAGTACTCGTATCGGTCAAAAATACTCGTTTTTTATTTTTCACAAGAATGCTAAAAATTTTTGCTTGCTTCTTAAATTATTTTTAACAATAAATAAACTTTCGTGAGAGTAAGACGTACTTTATTAAGCTCTGCCTAAAATTTTACATACCTTTTATGCTGGCAAATAAAAGTTATTAAACTCAATCTCTGATAATTACATACATACTATATTATATGGATGTTTAATAAAGTTATGAATTTAATTTGTTATATAATTTTTTTTTTTCATAATTTTATTATTTATTGAATCTTTAATTCAGATTGTAATATCAATAAAATTTTCAAATCTTAAATCTAAAAATGTTAAATATATGTTTAGCCAATGCTAAACAAAATTTTTAATTTCAACGGGTAATTTTGTTGTTTTACATCACTCGTGAACGGCTGAGAAAAAGAGTATCCCTTCTTTTCAGCCGGGTGTGGCCTCTATAATAAAGAATATTGCGCGCAAGTGGATTTAAGTGCAACTCAAGTTTTTTTAATATATTTTTTCGCGTGTTTTGGAAATACTGGCTTCACCTAGATCTAGATCTTTATGAATTCGATGATTTCTGACATACCAGGGGGCTGAAGTTATTGTACGTAGAATTTTATTCTGTCGCCTTTGAATTCTTTCGACATTCGATGCTGAGGCAGTGCCCCATAACTGGATTCCATAGGACCATATTGGTTTCAGGATCGCGTTGTATAAGAGAAGTTTACAGTCAAGGCTTAGTATAGAGTTTCTTCCAATAAGCCAATTCCTTTGGGCTGCTTTTAATTTCATTTGTGTTAACTTTGCGTCTATATGCCATTTCCATGTTAAACGACGATCAAGATGAACGCCTAGATATTTGACTACAGTGTGTTGTGGTATAGCCTCAGTGTTAATTTTTATAGGCGGGCATGTTTCCCTGCGCAATGTAAAAGTGACCTGTGCACATTTCTGCTCGTTAACTTTTATACGCCATTGTTTGAGCCAATTTTCCAGTTTGGATATATATCCTTGCAAGTTGCGGGAAGCTTCAACAGGGATTTCATGAACGCTTAGAAAAGCTGTATCATCAGCAAATGTTTACGTGTGAATGCTACTGCTTAACGGTAAGTCAGAGGCATATATTAAATAAAGTAATGGGCCAAAGATACTGACTTGAGGGACTCCGGGTTCAATCGACAGCGGAGGGCTTAAAAAATTGCCTTCCCTAACTACAAATTTACGTTCCATTAAATAGCTTTTTAAGAGCTTTACGATGTTTGCTGGTAGATTTTGTATTAGTTTGTTAATAAGACCTTCGTGCCATACTTTATCGAAGGCTTGAGAAACATCTATAAAGAGCGCAGAGCAATATTTCTTTTTCTCAAAAGTGTCTCTAACAACATTCGCAAGTCTGTGAGTTTGTTCAATTGTGCTATGTTGTCTACGAGAACCGAATTGATGATCTGGAATGCATCCATTACTAGTCACTGTAGGCACCAGCTTGCTCATATACAGCTTTTCAAATAGTTTAGAAATATTAGACAATAAACTAATAGGCCGATAGGATTCAACCTTTTTATGATCCTTGCGGGCTTAGGTATCATAGTAATAAGCGAAACCTTCCATTCAGTTGGATAGTATTTCAGCCGTAAAATACCATTAAAAATGAATAGTATTATTCTTTTTGTAATAAAAGGCAATTCTTGAAGCATTTTGTTGCTTATTTTGTCGACACCTGGGTCTTTTCTGGTGTTAAGACTAGTAATAGTATTTTCATACTCCGCCATGATAAATTTCAGCGGTATTTCTGGTAAAGAGGATACTGGTGGCAGTTCAACAATATCAGCAGAAATATTGGGGGTAAATACTTTTTCTAAGTGCTTAACAAATATATCACCTTTCTTAGCATCAGTTCTTGCACAGTCACCATTCGAATCTCTCGTAACGGAGGTTTGCAAATCACTGTCCTTTTTAGTCCACTGGCTGCACGCCACAGCGAATAATGTGTTTGTGGTGTTGCATAGAGTTCTTGAAGAAATTTTTGCAACGAAGCTGTTTTTTGTGTTTGTTAAACTTTTCTGAGCTGTTTGGTACATTCCTTCAGCCTTAACTTTAACTGAGGGGATCTGTAACGTATTAAAAAAACCATGAACTTATGAATCTTGTTTTGGAACGCAAACGGCATCTGCCAACATAAAAATGTAATAGAATATTTTCTTCTGGATAAACAAATCGATGTTATGCTTATCTCAGAAACTCATTTGAGGTCTCGAAGCTATTTTAGAACTAGTGGATATCCAATATTGATTAAGTGTTCAAAAGGCAAGGGGCGAAAATCTTAGAAAGGTTATATAGCCGTTTTCGTGTGTATGGCAACGAAAGCCATTCACCTAGAAGCCGTAAGTAACCTCACCACCGATACATTCTTAGCAGGATTACGAAGGTTCCTTTCATTAAGGGGCAAAGCAGCATTCTTATATTCGGACAACGTTTAAAATTTTTTAGGGGCAGCGCGAACGCTAGATAAAGAATTTTTAGAAGCAGTTACGAGTAAAAACAATTCGTGGGATCCTTGCATGTGAAAAAATTTAATGGCATTTTATTTCCCCGGCTAGCCCCCATTTAGGGGGGCTGGTGTTAAGTCTGTAAAATATCATCTCAAGAGAGTGACTGGAAATAGTATGCAATATTAAAGATGCTTAAGATAGCGAATTGGTCGAGGCAACTATGCGAATAATGTTAGAGAACGAGCATAATATAAAACATTTAGTTGAAAGGCAAACATCAGTTGTTAAGTCAACAACCAACATTTCAAAGAAAACCACTGAGGAAATAAGCATGCAGTTTAGAAAAATAAATGAGAAGATAAACAATATAATTAAAATCGTAAATACGGATTATTTTGTTTATAAAGGATCTATTAATTTCTTTATGATGAGGCAGCTGGAGACAATTGTTAACATAGCAGAAATAAAAATTCAGATCATTGGTTTGCTTATGGATGTTAATCGTGGAAAATTCAATCCAAGTCTGATTATAGGAAGAGATGTTTAAAATAAAGAAGCAATTAACATGAACATTGCGTCTGCCTGGGAAAAATAAAGATGTCACTCGTCAATCAATATATCGACGACTAATGGCAGCAAAATGACTGTTCGTGGATACAGAGTTGGTTATTGAAAACATGATCCCTCTATCTAATCAGTTTCAACTCTCATAGTTTACAGACGCGTTTTTATAATGGTCGCAACTGAATATTAAAAAAGTTAAATCACAAAAAAAAAACATTTATCACCTTTTCAAAGATATTCAAGAGGAACTATTCATCTGAAATTGAACTAAAGTCTAAATTGGCATTATCCTACATTTATCTTCATTCATTATAATAATAACGATAAAAATATGTATTGTAAGATATTGCCCCGGCAGAATGTTCAAATATAATTAACATAAATAAAAGATAAATATGTTTACTTAAGATGGTAAAGATAAACATATAATATTTTTGTCTTTCTTAGTTAGAGATAAGATATTTGTTTAAACTGTAATATTTTCTGTTAATTATAGTTTAAGATAAATATAATATTTTTGGTTTACCTTTGTCTGTTGGTGCTAAGGTATTTGTAAACTGTAGTGTTTTCCTTTAATTTCAGTTTACACATTGTGTAGGTACTGACAAAAAATAGAGTTAGTTATGATTAAGGTTTTATTATTTAACTAGATTATTTTTGGAAAAATGGGTAGTAATTATTTATATTTGAAACCTAAACAACTTTAATTTCGACTCTTCTACGAAAGGACTCTACTCAGTTTAGCCATAGATTTTGAAAAGAAAAAAGTGTCAGCAGTTATATGCCATTTCAATTCACATCTGTATAATTTCCTTAATCCGATTTTCAAATCACGATTTCGCCTTTAGGTCACTTTTAGAATATACATAAACATAAACATTTTATCTCTGATTAGATTTTCAAATTTTTTATGAGCATTCTTCGATTGGAATTTTTTTCTGAGCCATTATCTAAGGTGTGAAGCCGTTCTTCCAAGTCCGCTATAATACTAATGGTCAAAAAGTTCATATTATTAACACCATTATAAATAATGCATAATTTTAATTTTAACCAATTCAAACTCCTTTAATTTTAGCATATTTTAATCGTCCAGTTTAAGAAATTTTCCATATAATATAATTGATATTCTATATATGTATGTATTTATTTCCACAGACAAATTGATGTCAATAACATACCGACATTTTATGAGGAAGGATCATGGGAAAAATTAGCAAATGTAATTATAGTTAACATTGAAGCCGGTGAAAACAATTCCGACAATGAATGTTGGTTAAAAGATTTTTGTGCTCAAATACAAATTCTTTTACAATCTTTTTGGAATATGTCATCGTATGAGGTAAGAATTTTTAATATAATTATATGTATACGTATTGATGCATATACATGTGAAAATACTTTTTTTGTTGTTCTGACGAGTTTTGTATGCAATTATGGTTAATGTGCTATTTCCATTTTAATTGTAGCCCGTGGTGATCATTTATTAAAGATTAACAGTGTTATTCACAAACGTTTTATTAGAGGCTAATAAGCAGAATGTGCTAAAGTAGTATTCACAAACGTTTAACACGTTGGCTGCCACGGCGCACGTTTTAATGCGACACCCATATGTTACCCTGAGACCACGTCGCACATTTTCGTACATTTTAATATGGAATTTTACATGGAATTAGGATTCTCTTTTCTGTGGTGAACTTTTTGGTATATTTCCATGGCCGCTGTGTATTTTTAATGGTATTTTTTTGGTAAAGTCGCGAGTAGTCAAAACTTATTTTTAGGCACTAAGAAACAAAAAAGAACAAAAATAAGTTCTTGGCCTCAGGTGATCAAAATTGTTAAATGACATTGCTACTGACATTGCCAAGGTGTTAATAGGACTATGACGCGGTTATTACAAGCTAATAAACTCGAAAATTTTATTGTAGGCATCACGCTACTTTAGGCGTTTAATAACTCGACATTTGTATTTTTAAAATAAAAAAAAAGACGTGTGGCACTCGGGGACTGCCGCGATAAAGCTATTGCATAGCATTTTTTATCAACTTATGCAATTTCAATTTCAGCTTTCTAGCTATACTGGAAGTGCCCCATACAAAGAAGGGGCACCCTAGTCCCCCCAGGTAAAAAGTGCCTTACCTTAGTAACCTATCTCCTTCTCCTGGTTCTAAGCTACCTGCCCACCAATTTTCAGCCAAATCAGTTCAGCCGCTCTTGAGTTATAAATAGTGTAACTAACACTAAAGGGATTGGCTGTGCCTTATTATCTTTCGGTCAAGCTTTTCTTTAATTTGCCTCGGCCTTATCCACCTGCGGATAACGGTACTCTTTAACATAAATTGGATTTTCATGTTTTGTCACGATTTTGTGTTTAATGGCATTAGTAAAGGTCAATTTATCATTATCCAAATGAAAAAGCGATTTATATTTGCTGAAAAGTTTTTCTAATTCTGTTTTCTCTTTTTTATTCAAATGCTGAGTTTGAGTATGTTATCAGTTTGTTCTTCTTCTAACCTTCCATACCAAATCAGTATAATGATCCATCTCTTTGTCAACAAATTTAAAAATACTTTTGTTTAGCTTTATAGTTTGTTTTCCCAGATCAATTACCGCATTTAATTTTTCCAAGTTATTGTATCCCATTAACCCATCATAATTATTTGAAAATGTATGGACATAAAATCCTAATTGCTTCTCATATCTATCATCAAAAATGTTTTGTTTTTTTTCTTAATTCTACCTTTCCTTCAACAGTGGTAACAGTTATTGGTACTACCATCCGAATCTGATTATTCAACACTCCAGGTCTGACCAAGCTCAGGTAAGACCTAGTGTCCATCAGAAAAATGTAAAATTCCTTATCTTTATCCTTATCGATGCCCTTGCATGAAAATTTTCGGATTCAACTTCTGTAGGCACAGGAGCTCCATAACGTCTAATTCTCGATTGAGTTGAGTCATACTCCCTCTGTCTTTTTGGATTTCGATAGTCATATTTATATTGATGATAATTTTGATTAGTTTGCGAGCAATTAAGATTATTTTTTGGGTGATTAACTATCTAAGTATTTTAACTGTATGTGTTAGTAGTTTGTGGTGGAATAAAACTTTGTCGATAATTTCCTGAATTATTTGAAGGATAGTTGTTTTCTAAAATTTTCCCGCAAAAGAATTTGTTTGAAATTGCCTAGCTTGGCGATATCTTGAATCTAACTGTGGAATATAATTTGAGTGATTACCGTTGCTTTGACCATAACTTTTATTTCTACCGTATGTCCTTTGTAGTGTAGACTCTAGTTCACCATTCTCCGATAAAACCCTAATTGCTGCCTTCAGATCGGCTGCTAAATTTGCATTTATTAGTGCTTATGAATGAAGAAATATACTTTAATATGAATACCAACATATATATGCTAAGAATATTTCTTCAACAAAAAAAAAAAAAAAAAATATATACTTCAATAGGAAGTGCATATACATATGTGTATGAACAAAACAAAAAAAGAAAAGGTTATTTTCTTAAATGAACGTAATCATAGTTCTTCCATTCTATAAATTCTTATGTTTTACTTGTATTATTATTATTATTTAAAAATATATATTTTTGTTGTGAATTTTTTATTCGAACTGAGTGATGTTTAATCAAAGAAATTTTTATTAAATTAAATTCAATTAATATAGAGGATCTTTAACTTAAGCCTGAAAAATTAAAATTTCTTTGATTAATATATATTTTTTTATCAATAGTGGCTTTCATAAAATTGTTTAAGTTAAAAATTCGAAAATAATACTTTAGGCCTTTATTACAACTCGCCACTAGCTAAAGCTGAGATATAAATAATTCAGTTTTCATTACCATGAGTACTCGTATATTTTAAGGTAAAGTTGACATTAAGCTAAAAGGAGGAACACCTTGCTTTTTCGATTTTTCTCTGGTACTGCCACATTTTCAAAAAGATTAATTTCGTCATACAAAGAAAATTTTTAAATATCACCCTATTCCTCACTTTATCTAAAGTTAGACTTTACTATCACGTACATTAAAGGCAAGTAATAACTTTGCATTTGTTCTCTTTCTCTAATTTATAGAACTGCCTAATATGGTCGGAAAAATGTCTTCATTTTGCAGCGTCAAACTATTTACAAGAATCCAAAACTTCAAATCGATGTATGTTTTTGTCACAAATTATAAACTTTATAACATCCTACATAGAGGCGATTATTTTAAATGAAGGATTTCACTTTGGTAAATAAAAATCTTTTTTATACTAGATCTATAGATATTATCAAAAATTAATTTGAAACTGTTTGCTTATTCAACTAATTTGCTTTATTTTTTAATTATTATGAAAAACAAAAACAATAAAATAACATTTTTTTAGTATTTTATACATTATTAATACGAGTACACGCAATTTTTATTTAAAGTAGATTCATTTATATTTCAGAAATTAATGTTTCATAGGCCTAACATTGTTAATTTAAAGATTTATTTAGAACTACAAAAAATGTTTTAGAAAAATTTTACATGTCATTGAAATAAAAACGAAATGCTGTTACGATTAATATTAAATTTATATAACAAGTAGTTATAAGAAAAAATATGCACAGTTTATAGAAGGGAAATTAAATTGTATGAAATATTATTTCCAACACTTCCTCTCAAACTTGCATATATTATAAATTATAAACAACAATTAATTAAATTCTATTGACTGAAGTCCGATAACTCTTACAAATTTAAAGTGTTTAGATTTCGATAAAGTTTTTGTTAGTAGATCTGATACGTTTTCATATGTTGATATATACCGCAATTCAATTTCATTTGCTTTTACGACATCTCTCATATGTAGCTATTTTACATCGATCTGTTTGCTTCTTCCGTGTAAAACTGGATTTTTCGCCATATATTGAGCACTCAAGTTATCTCCATAAACTATCATTGGCTTTTTAATATCATATCCGCTTATTTCAACAAGCAACCTTTTCAAATAAACAGCTTCTCTCGCAGCCATTGATAAAGCCACAAATTCTGCTTCGGTGCTACTTAAGGCAATATTCGGTTGTCTCTTGCTTTCGCAACTGATGGAACTTCCCGCCATGATGAATGCTATACCAGTATAAGACTTGCGATCGTCGATACAACTAGCCCAATCAGCATCCACAAATGTTTTTGGTGTATCCCCTGTTTTTGAATACACCAATCTAAAATTTAATGTTGCAGATAGATATCTTAAAATATGCACGGCTGCCTTTAGATGTTCGATGTGAGGATTTGCATTTCTCTGTGCCAACTTCGCCACAGAATGAATTATATCTGGCCTGGTTGAAATGGCTAAATACATTAATGCTCCGATTATTGACTGATACTGTTTAGGATCAACTTTTCGACAATCTGTTTTGTTGCTGTGTATTTGAAATCCAGGATCTAAAGGCGTTGATACTGATCTGCAATTTGTCATGCCATACTCTTGCAACAAATTCTTTATATACTGCTCCTGACCAACTGCAATGGAACCTGTTTCTTCTTCTCTTTCTATTTCCATTCCCAAAAAAATTTTTTACTTTGCCACCATTAGCTATCTTGAATTTTTCATATATCTTACGTTTTACTACTTCTAATTCTTTTTTATTACTGCATGCAATCATTATATCATCAACGTACACTACTATCAAGTTAAATTTATCGCCTTTATTTGCCTGATTCAGGCACGATTCGTTCTTACAAGGAACGAAACCAATTTTGCGAATGTCCGCATCAATAGTAGTGTTCCAGGTACATCTGGACTGCTTAAGACCATAAAGTGATCGATTTAGCTTAAGAACCTTCTTTGGCTTAAGCTCATCTGCAAATCCATCTGGCTGTTTCATAAATACTTCTTCTTCGAGCTTACTGTTCAAATAGGCAGTTGAAACGTCAACGTGATGCAAATACAAGCTGTGTTCAGCAGCTAGCGCCATCATCATTCTAATAGTTGAGTAGCGAACAACTGGAGAAAATGTTTCGTTAAAATTTACACCAAATTCCTAACTACAACCCTTAGCTACTAGACGTGATTTAAATCGCTGTACGTTACCATGCTCATCTTTTTTCAGACTAAAATTCCACTTACAGCCGATCACCTTCTTGTTTTTCGGCAAATCTACTCGTACAATACTTCAAGTATTATTTTCTACTAGGGCTTTATATTCTTGTGCCATAGCATCTTTCCAATAATCACCAAATTCATTTTCATAAGCTTCTTGCACTGGTTGAGGTATTTTAATATTTTCACTTCTAATAAAATTTACAGTTTGGTAAACTTTTCTACGCCTTCCTCTAGCTCCAGTATGAATAAACTTTGGGCTTCCTCTCCCTCTTGTAGCTTCAGAAGGAAATCTTTCTTTTTTGTTCTCACCATCACTATTGGAACTGCAGGTTTGAAAATCTTCGCCACTTTCTCTATCTTTCTCAGTGTTTTCACTATTATTCTCATCTTCGTTATTGTTATCTTCAACTACATTGCCATCTTCTACTATTTTGTCATCTTCATCTTTTTCATGAATAATTTCATCAAAATTGTGTGAGTCTGAGCTTGCCGACTTGACCTCGCAGAATTTTACATCCCTTTTCTCAACAACACTTCTCCAGTCCGCGTCATACACCCTGTAAGCTTTGGATGTTGTTGAGTATCCTACAAATAAATAATTCTTATCCCTTGCAGCGAATTTTTTATGTTGAGTTATATCTAATGCAACTGCTTTTGAGTCGAAAACACGAAAGTGTTTAATGTTTGGTTTTCTTGAGTGCCATATTTGAAAAGGCGTCTTATCTTTTAGAATTTCCGCTATTGTTCTGTTGCGTATGTAAAGGGCTTTATTTACAGCTTCTGCCCACAAAGATTCGTTTACATTCGCGTGCAACATCATACTTCTGGACATTTCGATTATCGTTCTGTTGACTTCCGCAACACCGTTATGTTGTGGCATATACGGCACAGTCAGCTGTCGTCTAATGCCGCATTGCTTAAGAAAATCATCAAAACGTTTTGAAGGGAAAAATTAAATTAAAATGATTTCAGAGTACTGCTGGACACTCCAACGGGATACTGAAAATGATGAATTAAAAAAAAAAAAAGATCAAGCAAACATTTTTAAGTGGAATGACCGGAATTGTATTTTGCTTTTATGCAAATTTTAATATTTAATTTCAAGGAATATAAAAACTTTGCCGAACACTGATGTACCAATGATTATATTTATTGTTTATGATAATTACATTGTTTTTGTTTAAAATAAAAAACAAAAAAACAAAACAAATATTGTATTAAAAGAACACAAAAAATTGAATGTAGGGATTTTTGCAAATATTTTGTTTTTATAAAAAGTTTAATAAATCAAAAAGTTTTTAACGGATTTTAAAAACCAAAGTATCATTTTTTCCTTACAAAATATACTTTCATATTATGTGTATAAAAAATAGGGTTCTCTTACAAAATACTGCAAAAAAACATGTCCGAATATGAAAAATAGCGAAAAAATTCAACGGAAAATGCCTCTATAAGTGCATAGAGGTACGAAAAACCGGTTTTTTACCCGTAACTGCAGATTTTGGGGGTGTCCCGGAAATTTCAAATACAGATTTTTGATCTACTCGACAGCACCTACAAGAAAAATAATATCACTTCCCACGTATTTTTATTTGTCGCACTGTGTTATTCATCAGCATGCTTTTGTAGTTATTCATCAGCATGCTTTTGCTTTCAGTTAAATACTGGTTTCTTGTATGGTTACTACTTGCTTTTGTTTCTTTTAGTTTTACTCCGATCTCGCATAAATATTCTAAATGGTTTTTCATCTCTCAAGTTCATTTCTCACCTTTTCCCTTTTGTGAATGCATATTGTTTGTTTATTTAAGTGGGTTGTATCGGAAGTCTGCTGCTAAAAAAACAATAATTAATGTAATGGATGTAAACAATTTCTCCTAATAAAATTTCGTTATTAATAATAAAAGAAATTTTTAATTTTTAGGCTTAAGTTCGTTTTCTCTAAATTTAATTTTGTTATAAATTAAATTATTATTTAAATTCGAAAGAAAAATCTAGTGGCTCTTAATACTTGAACAGACAAAGAAAAATTAGACTGCGCGGAGGGTTGAACTGATATCGATGTTTCGAGACTAACCACAGTCTCATCATCAGAGTTGTCTACCGCTTTGACCTCACTGCCAAAACGGCAGCTGCAATCACATTAGTTAAAGATCCTCTATTCTTAATTGAATCTGCTGAATTACATGTAAGTTTTTACACTACAGCTTTTATCATTTTTAATGGGTTGGAACTTTACTATACTTTTTCAAATTCTATCTTGTTCAAGTTGAGTTTTATTCTAGTGTTTCTTAATTCATTCCTAGGTGGCAGCCTTCGGCTACCAATATTCTAGGGGTTTTTAATGACTGTGAATACATTTTGCAAGTGAGTAACTAAGAGATCACCTTTTTCACTAGCAGTTTTTGCACAGTCACCATTCGAACATCGTAGGGGGGCCATACTCATCACCGTCATACTAAGTGGACATTAACATTTTGGAATAATGTCTTTTCTTTGCGTGCAATTAGAATCCACCTTCATAAGTTTAAAAAAACCAACAAACGAACGCTGATGAAGGGTGGAGCGGCGTTCACTAATACGTTTTACTACTCTGATTGAATATTATAATGTTCCTTAACACTATTTGTAATTTGAATTTTCATTAATTCAATAAACTGAGCTTAAGCTTAAATAATATTTATTTTTCAAATATGTATTTTTATATAATTTTATATATACATTAATTGATTAGTTAAATATAAGTATCTTAAGTTTTTTAATTGTTAATTTAATTTTGTATACGTCTATTTTATATATTGAATTACGATGGATATAAAACAAAAGAGGTTTAATCGCATTCCTTAGTGAGTTTCTTATATACATACATAAGTTAATAACTAAAATATTTATTTTTTATTAAAGTTCAATCTCCTCTGTCGCAATTTTTATAATTTATACGTTGTATGAGTAAAATCTCAATATGTTCATACACACAATCTCATATTTATAATACTGGGGCAGATCAAAAATCAAGGTAAACATTTAAATTGCGCGGGTTACAATATGAAAAGTGCGATGGAAAATCGTTAAGCTACTTTACAGCTGCTGGTGAGGCTGGCGGCATATCGGTTGGGTAATTCCATGATATTTTATCTGAAGTTTTGCGCGTGATGCGTGCGGCAGTGAAGTTGTTCCAAAATTACTGACACTGACTTTTCCTTTTCCCAAAAGTGAAGAGCAAAGGTCGGCATTTTGCGACGTTTGAGGAGATAAAATCCGAATCGTTGAGAGCTCAAGGACATACCAGCAGATGCATATTAGAACTGTTTAGAAAGCGACATAATTGAAATTGATGAATAAATATATTTTTCTTTTAGAAAAATAAAAATTAATTTTATATATTGAATTAACCTTGTATACATGTTTTATATTGTTGAAGAAAATATGTGTTAATATCTTTGATTTAATTCACAAAGTTTCAGATTCTTATTAAACACAAGAAAACCTTCTAACGTATACTTCATCTAATATACATATATTCTTCATTCATTTTTGTATTGCGAACTAATAGTATTGTTTCGGCAATTGAAATTTTCTTTCTTCTTTATTATAGCTGTTTAAAGTTTTATTTTTTAAATTGTTATATACTTAAACATACTATACTACATACATATTACTAATCTTTAATATAGTTGCAGTATTAAAAAAAGAAAATTTGTGCCGATTGGTTCAAAACGTAATTCGTATTCTGGTTTATCATTTTGATGGAACATTTGAGAAAAATTGCAATCGTGGTCGTGAATTGAACTTTAAACGGCTGTGGGTTATTTTGCATCAACTAATTCTACGGTATTATTTCATTTATGTAAAAGTTTTATTTAATATTTTTTGGTATCTTTTAACAGAGAGGAGAATGATAGTTCTACCACTCATCATGCCAAAACTAATGCATCACAAGACTTAAATGATTTGATTCCAAAATCGTTTTTGATCCTGTTTACTGGACATGAATACTTGGGGAAACGCCAATGGTGTACTGATAACAATGGAGAATTTCTACAATACGTTTTGGATGCTGTTGTGCTTAATTTGAAGGCTCCATTATATGATGTTTGTCGCGATATTATATACGAATATATTGAACAGGTACAATTTTTAAAACAAAACTAACCATAAAAAAATAAATCAATCCATTCGTACTTAAATCCAGCCTATAGCTACGTTCACATTTATTAAATATTTGTGAAAAAAACGTGACCAAGAAAGAAACTAATAATTTATTTCCTTTAATTTCAATATTTTTTTTGGTTTTTAATGTTCTCATATATTTATTTTTAATGTTTTAAAATTTAAATACAAAGTTTTCTCTCAAACTAGTTTTCTTACATAAATCAAATAAACCAAAAATTGTTTATAAAGCCAAAGCCTTCTTGATAACTTCAGGATAGAGTAAAGTAACTTTAAAGACAGTATATTTTAATACATTGACATACAAGGTAGGTCTAAAACATTACAATTCCGCTAACTTGACCACCCAATCGACCTCGATTGTGTTATATTATGTGCCCCCGCAATCCATCCCTTTTCTCATCAACATTATCTTCTTTATATTCATAGTCGACAGACTCGTCAGTATTGCCTTCAGAGCACGCATTTTGCCTAAAATTTGAAGTTGGTTCCAGCTATTTCTTTAGTCTGGTCGAATCAATTATACCTCGGTAAGCCATTTGGGTTACGTTATAATTCTCGACGTCAGCAGTTTCATAACGCTCATTTCCCAAACACCTCTGAACAATATATGGCACTCGGTATTTTGAAATAACCTTCTCATTCGCACCAACCGTAGTATCAACATTTCTAACTACTACCAGGTCACCCAACTCAAATACCTTTGGATTACGATGATTTTTTCTGAAATATTTTACATTAAAATCTTGTGACTTCTTGATAGCCCCTGACGCAGTTGGCCTTACCTCATCTAAATCCAGCCTATTCTGATAAACTTCCTCTGTAAATATTCGGTTAACTCATCTAAAATCTCACCACTCTATTCGACGCCGAACAACAGGACACTTGGCGCTATAATTTTCAAAATACTTTTCTAAAACACAACACACTTCTTTGGTCCCGGGAGATTTGACCTCATATTGCTTTACAAATTTTGTGAATTATGAATGCGTTTACTACCTCCAACACGTACTTCTGTTTTGAATTAATATCAGGTAGAGGACCAAAATGATCAATGTGTAAAGTATTATTGCTATCCGATCCAGAATAAAAAATGCACTTCAAACAATTATGAGTAAAACGACTAGTTTTATCTCTCATATTGGAAAACCAATAGTGCTTCTGAATTTAGTTTAAACATTTCTTTACCCTTATGTGGCCATATTTCTCATGTACAAACCGGATTATATTTCCTTCTATTTCAGCAGTTACATACACCTGGCTCTGACCCTGTAAACCTTAACGAAACACCAAACTATTTTCCAGAATATATCCTTCTACTTCCCTTGCTCCAGTTTGCTACGCACCTCTTTTACTTTATCACCCTGTTCTGAACAATCTGAAAATTTAAGTCAACATTATCATCGTGTATAACTACGGCAATAGGTGCCCGACTCAACGCATCCACATGCACCATCTTCTTTCCTGTGCCGTATCTCGTAATCATAATTTTCAAGCTCTAATGCCCAGCGCGCAATACGATGACTAATGACTTTCCTACCCAATGTGAGTGCCAACGAATTACAATCAGTTAGTATCGTTAATTTAATACCTTCCAGAAACATTCTAAACCGGTTCAACGCGTATACAATTGCCAAAGCCTCTAGTTCGAAAGTATGGTTTTTTGACTCAGATACAGAAGCAGATTTCGAATAGTAGGCAACCGGATGAAATTTTCCATTATTGACGGGGCCATTAACTAACTTATCTCTTAGACTTATAAATGCTTCAGTACAAACATCTGTCCATTCGAAAATCTTTTCCTTTTTAGTAAGATCCGTAAGAGGCCTGGTGATTCTTGAAAAATTTCGAACGAAACGTCGAAAATATGAGAATAGTCCTAGACATATCTGTACTTCCTTCGCGTTTGAAGGCATTGGGTATTCTTTTATCGTCCTAATATGATCACCATTTGGCCTAAAACCCATTTCATTTACGCGATTCCCCAAATTTAATTTTAGGCTGAATTTTCCCAGCTAAAGTAAAACCTCACATAAAACCTACACATGTTCCACAAAGGTCTTCGTAGCTATAACAATATCGTCTATGTACACTACAATCTTTCCATTTTCTATAAGACTTCTCCATACCATGCTTTTAAATACCGCTGGAGCGCTCCTTAAACCAAAAGGCAAGTAGCAATACTCATACTGCCCAAAAGGCGTGATGAAAGAAGTATACTGTATAGAATCCTTATGAACCCGAACTTTATGGAAAGTACCCTTTAAATCTAACGTACTAAAATACTTCTTGTTGCCTAAGTACTCAAGGCCGTCCTCGATTACTGGTAATGGAAAATTATCCCTCAAGGTAATTTTATTCAAAGCGCAACTCTCCACTTCTCTTTCGAGCCAATACATCACTAACGTTTTAAATTTTATGCGCTCTCGATAAGATAATCTTCGAGGACTACTGAGCACAGGGATGTCGTTTGAGCACCGTATCTTCATAGAATAATCAATTTGACCCCGCATACCTACATCAACATTCTTTAAATAGTATTCATCTACAACCCTTCGCAAAATATTAGTGTAACAGGTCCCTAAACTAGGGTCAGTATCAATGCTAACCTAATCCTTAATTTCATCAGAACTTTTAGATTTCAATATTCCTTTTTCTTAACACAAATCATCAAAAACACCGGCTTCAAGGTTATTCTCATTCAATAGAGCACTGCCAAAATCATTAACCGATATACATTCAGTCACTTTTTCCCGGCCACATTCGCGATAAATAATTTGAACCTTATCTTCCTTTGCGCTTTTATATATTCCAAAAGACATAAGTGCACAAAAAGTAGACTCACTTAGTTTATTTCTATTTTTATTAATATTCAAATTCAAAAGATTATTTCTATCATATCTTTTAAGTACAGGGTATCCGACGGGAAGGTATACTCGCGGCTGTCATAGAATCCAAGTCGGTTTTGGTTTCATTTGGTGTCATGAAAACAAGTCGGTTTTGTTATTTTCGAATGCAAATAAAACCAATATTCGAATCAGCTCATTTGCTTACTGCTTTTAATGCAATTTTTTTTTTGTTTAAAAATTTTGTAAATTATAGTTTTTGCGCCAAAATATTATTAAAAATTGTGTTATTAATAAAAAAAACTTATAAAAAAGAGGATTAAGTGGTAATACAGTAAACAACATAATTGAATTATGTCGTTGTATTATTTACGTTTGTTCGTACATTTGTTTTGTAAAAATATAAAAAGTTGTTCTTTAAACATTTAAATATCTATAAAAATAAATAAAATGAGCGCTGCTGTTGTTGCATATTTGCTGTTAGATGAAGAGCGGGCAGAAGAGGTTAGCAGTAGACTTTTGCGAGATCGCAGCAACCCTCTTGAACTGCCGGGGACTGCGAAGTACATTTGTTATATAATCTACGTTCATACTTTAAGCTGCGCATATTCATACGTTACTACCGTTTAAACAAAGATGATTTATGTATGGTACTTGACACAATTAAAGAACACCTTTCACGTTCTAAAATCCCGTCATTGCTGCAACTTGCAGCTTCGTTGCGATTTTTAGCTGAAGGGTCTTATCAAAGAGCTGTTGGAAAGAGCGGTGGACCTGCGCTGTTTAGTGATTCAGCCAACTGTTGCCAAAGGGAATCAACTGTTGGTTTATCGCGTTTGGTGAATCCTCTTGCAAGATCCCGATATTTTTCCATAAACTCGATGAGTATCAAGTAATTTCACGAATTCACGAAAGACTTAGAAGAACAGTTAGGTACATTTTGGGCTATCTTATGAATAATTGTACAAAGATATCATAGGAGGGCAGGTTACGAGCAATAGGGAGTAATACCATCTCACTCCTTATAAAGCCATGCTCCACATATTATTATTATTTTTTTTTTTTTTTTTTTTGTTTTCTTTGTTTGTTTTTTGTTTATTTTCTCCTGTATTTTATTATTTTTGTCAGTACTGGTAATTTTAAAGCTACCTACTATCTTTAGATTTTTTGTAGCGTGCATTGTATTTTTGGCTAAACAAGATTACCATCCCATTTTCCCTGAGCCACGGTCGGCATTAAAGGTAGCTAAGTGTTTACGCTAGAATAGAATTTAAGATCGTCCGTTACAAGTTTGAATTTTTACCATCATTGCTTTATAGGTTATTTTCGAGCATGTTTCTTCTCTAAAAACTACCTTCATAAAATTTTCACTGTTTTGAAAATTTAATTATTTTGGATACATTTTTTTTTTTTGAAAATTTATAGAAAGGTACAGGTACATCTTCAAAAGTATATCCGATAATTTTATAAATTTTTACTAATTTTCAAAGTTCCTTTCTTATACGAAATGGAATTTTCTAGTGGAAGTGTTTTAGTAATTGAGTCGATATGTGATAAGGTGATCTCAGAGAAATTACCAAGGTATACATATATTTAAAATTTTAATAATTTTTGGTGGTTTGGTTGTCAAAAAGCGAACTTTTTTAATTTATTTTTAACAAAAATTGCAATGTGTTTTTTTTATTAATATATAAAATTTAATGAAGAACATGACATCATATACCAACACTGTGTGTTGCTTTAATATAAAAATATACGCTAATAAAGTTAATTATTTAGATTGGTTAATCTTTTTTTCTACAGGTGACCTACTGCTTGTTTAAATACCCTCAAAAAAAAGCTCGTTTACGACATTTGGAGGATCACGAAGCATCTCAAATACAACTAAGTTGGCCAAATGCTATACAAGTTTTTGATTTATATCGACCAGAGGATCTTCCTGAATTCAATTCTTATAAATTAGAATCAATTACATCAGATACGGAGCAGCTCTTATTAAAGGTTATATCCCTTATGCCGAAGGAACTGGATCCTTCCAAATCAATTGAGCATATTAGAATGTTTATCGAAGGATGTATTGAATCACCACCAACAGATCAAAATTCTTTTAAGTTGCCCTATAAAATATTAAGCTTGTATTATTTGCTGGCTGATTTTTATTTCAAAAATAGAGATTTTGGAAAAGCTATGAAATTTTATACACTTGATTTGACGGTGAATTCTACTCGATTTGACTCCTGGGCTGGCATGGCATTGTCTAAAGCAAGTAAAATAGAAACAAAACTAAACGGTATAGATCCAATAAGGTAAAGAACGTTTTTATTTGACTAAAATGATTTAATTATATCAATGTTTAATTATTAAAATTCGATACATTGCTTGAATGGGAGTCACTATCCAACAGTAGCGGATTAAAAAAAATATATAAATAAATCTGCAGTTTCGAAACGGACAGACAGATTATAATAAAATTTCATATAGCAAAATTTTTCAACCCAAAGAATAAATTTATTTAATAAAATAAAGAAAAGTAAATTATATATGTCTGTAGTAAATATGTTATTTTTAAATAAACCAAATGACAAATCCTGATGAAAATTATTTTTTTTATCTAAGCTTACAAAATTATTAGGAATCTAAGTTTATTTTAGTGACCCATTATTACTTATCTATTTTTCTCTAAGCTTATTAGATAAGCAATATTATCTAAAGGGGCGCTGTTCATTACTAAAAAATTGTTAATAAAATTTTTAAAATAGTATTCACAACACTTTTTTAAGCTTAGAACTCATGTTGGTAAGCATGGCTGCATTCCTAAACGCATATTGCTTTGCAGTGCAACAATGTCAGGTATTCTCAATCGCAACTGCGTAAACTCTGACAAAGTATGGCATTCCTAAACTCATCTGTTTCGCATCTGATATGCAAATAAACGCAACTAGCGCACTATGAAAATCGTGAATTTTTTTTAAACAACAATGGTGGAAAAGGATAGGTGCAAGAAGATTTCGTTTTAAAACAAAAAAGCTATTAATTATATTGCTCGTGGAGTGTTTTCCAAAAGTTTTAAAAATAATTTGTCTCGGTGTCATTGTAATTTTAAGTATGCAAAGCAAAGAAGTGTTTCTAATGATAATGTTTTTGCTTTACAGAGCTGTAAAATAAAATTACTTGATTTTAACACTGCTTTGACGTTGCATAAAGACGTTTAGGAAGGCAGCCCTTGTTACAAGGGATTTCTAAATCGTTTTGGTTTGTTGGGTAATTCTGTTTTGTTTATGTATAGTCAAACACGTTCTTAAAATATTCTATAAGTACACCAACGGGCTAACAGTACGGTGCAGTACGGGTACGGTAGAGCAGCGCTCGGCTAACGGAGCCTTTATTCTCGCTGATCACTACGTTGTGAACATTATGCTGTGAACGAATTTCGTCTAGCACGACGAATTTGTTGGTAAAAGTTGGATGCGTAAATTCGTCATGTGGCGCACAATTGGGATGAACAAATAACTGCTGTCATAATAATTAAAAAATTGTGTGTATATCTTATTAAACATTTTTTTAAATACACTGGAGCCCCGTTAATCAATCTCTACTTACATTTTTATACCATACCACTTATTTTTATCAAAAATCGAATTTTTTCACTTAGAAAAAAGTAATCCGATTTGAGTCGTTTCGTTTTGCGTCGCATTTCTCCGGTCCCCATTATTAACGACGAAAATCGAGGTCTAGTCCGCAAACATAACAGCGATAGTGTTACCGCATAAAGAAAATAATTCCTTTATAAAATCAAACATTTAAAAAAACTATTAAAAACAAATTTTATCTTTAATAATTATGTATATTTAACTAAAAAGCTAATATCATAAAAAGAAGCACTTATTAATGTAAAAATTAACATTATTTACTAATATATTTGAAAACTAAAAAATTAAGGTAACTCTGTAGTGATGTGTTCTTCGTTCGTCGGCGTATGAAATATAAATAAATCTATCAGACAATTCGTCACGCACGACGAATTTCGTCGACGTCGGTGTTTTATTCACTTTCATATGTATACATATGTTTTATTTTTGACGACGAATATTTGCAACGAAAAATTCGTCTTTCGTCCAAATTGTGTTCCCAGCATTAGCCTGAAACAATTAACACGACAACGTACTTAAGTAAGGACTAGGCAGATTGTGTAAAAGTGCTGGCAATACATTGTGAGTTTTGAGCTTACTTGGAAACAGCAATCTGTGACAAATTTTTGATGCAAATAATGAAAAAGTGAAACCGTTGTTTTGAGGTATTTCCAACGACCTACATGATTTTATAACTAAAGCCGGTGTATATACCGAAAAAAATTCCATCAGCTAACCATAATTTATATGTATTAGTCCAAAGTTGATGAAATTAAATATCTTATTTTAGTGATATGAACTTAACATTTTTCACTTTTTTCTGTTGTGTATCTAATGCAAAATCAGCTTTTTAAAAACAATTATCTTAAAATTATTTTTCTATATATTTTAATTATAGCATGGAAAGTATATGGGTAGAGAGTGGAGAAGTTTTGCGTTGCTTCGAGTGTTGTATAAATTTAAACCGTTTCCAAACGCTCCTATGGATTGAATATGGATCTTTTAGCTATATTATTCATTCTTGTTTCTCACGATACGTAAAATGTAACTCCAAAAACATGACTTTAGAAACGTAAGTACAATCATAGTATATAAGATATAATAATCGGAATATATTAAAATTTTGTATCAAGTAACTAAACTCTTTTAAAACAGGTAATTTATAATTCTCTTATAGTTTTTATGAATGATAAAATAATTTATTATAAGGATTAAGTAGTATCCTCGTGTGGTTTCAAGACAGGTTGTGTTTTCATACCTACAGTTTGTTTGAAATCGTTTTTTTTCTAAGTTGCTTATAAAACTTATATTTGTATATAAATTTGTTAATTCTTTCATGAGAATCGCTAATGTAAATTTCATCACGATTCAGCGTAGGTGCATCAATTGAATGTCAGTTCTGATGCATTTCTAACTATAAAACAATACGTCTTATGTGTTTTTTGGCACAATGAAGTGCAAAGTGTGTCGGATTAAAGATTAAATAAGTGGAAAGATCTGGTCCAAGGACCGGCACTGCGACACCTATTGGATCTTTTGTGCCATGGATCTCTAAATTAAACCAAGTGCTGAATGACTCTCCTTATGAAAGTCAGCACAGAGCTTGGAGAAGTCCTTCTAATATCCTCCGAACACACAAATTCAGAAAGAAGAACACGCCTTCTATGATTACACAAGACTATACATTCACAGAGAATGTGGGCCGTTGTCTCATCCTCTTCCATGCATAAACGGCACAAGGGTGAGCGAACTAGATTACTTTTCCAAAGATGGTAGTTCAGTCCATAATGACCGGAGAGGAAACCAGTAACTAGCCGTAAGTCGTTCCTGCTGAAATTCAGGATGCCACTGTATGAAAATGGCTGTAACAAAGATTTGGCCTGCCTTAGACCGGGAGAGCTCACCCAAATTTCCTTAGCGGTCGAAATGTCGTTCTCTCTGATTAGGGTAGTTACAGTCGACCAATTTATGCCACAAAAGGGCTCTGGGCCTATGAGAGGAGCGGCAGAGGCCCTTTTGGCCAGTTCATCCGCTACCTCGTTACCCGGGTGATCGCTATGGCCAGGTATCCAGTAAATGGAAACCTTGTTCCGTACCGATAGCTTCTGTAGTGAGTCAAAGCACTCTAAAACAAGCTTAGACCGGAATTCCCATGAAACTAAGGACTTAAGGGCAGCCTGACTATCGGAGAAGATAGCTATATGTGCGTCTTTAATGCCTCTGCTCAAATTAAAATTAACACATTTGGTAATTGCCTGTATTTCCGCCTGAAATACCGTGGGTCATTTGCCCATGGGGACTGAGATTTTAACGTTGGGTCCACAGACTCCAGCGCCTACTCCATCTAAACTTTTGGATCCATCCGTATACCAACATAAACTTCTGGAATCCACAAAGAAGCCATTACCCTCCCACGTGGCCCTAAGCGGAATTGTGACATTGAATCTTCTGTTGAATCTTAGTTCACAGGTTATCCTGTCGCTAGGCATCCCTAACAGCTTTCTGCATGATAATGTATTCAGGATCGGTGAATGCCCGTTGCCAGCACCGCGAGTAGAGTTACCGATACCCATCCGATAAGCGGCCATTGCCGCAGAAGATCTTATAAAGATTTATATAGGTGTTAACCCAATCAAGGCCTCAATGGCCAAAGTTGGGCATGATTTCATCGCACCAGTAGCAAGAAGACACGCCATTCTCTGAGCCTTGCAGAGTTTGTTTTTCGCCGTGGTCTGCAGAGTCTTCTGCCACTATACGATTGCGCCGTACGTAATGATTGGTCTGACAATCATCGTATAGATCCACATGATCATTTTTGGGCTCAAGCCCCAGATGCACCCAGCACAACTTTTCACCGCCCAGATCGCCCTAGTGGCTTTCTGTGTAACGCTGTCAACATGACGGTTCCAAGTCAACTTGCTATCAAAGATAACCCCCAGGTATTTGACTTCGCTCGAAAAAGGGATAATGCGCCCATGCAGCAGAATTGTCCCTAGAACAAGTTTCCTCTTAAGAGAGAAAGGTACCAGCATAGTCTTGTCAGAGTTGATAGTGAGGCCGTGTCTCCCACACCATGTCATAACAGTGCTCAATGCATCATTCATGATGTCTGAGAGAACGTAGCCGAATTTTCCAGTATCCATTACTACCAGATCGTTAGCATAGCCAATGACTTCATGCCCTTGTTCACTAAGAATGAGGAGAAGTTCATCCATCACTACTGACCAAAGGAGTGGTGATAAAACACCACCTTGGGGACACCCTTTGACTGCATTAATAGTAACCGTATCGTTACCCATAGTAGCAGTTATGTCCCTGCTCTCAAGCATTGACCTGATCCATCTCACAGAAGTGACGTCAAGGCCCTTTTGCCTGAGAGAGCATTCTATCGAATCATAATTAGTGTTATCGAAAGCGCCATTAATGTCCAAGAAGGCGCACAACGCGATTTCACCTGACCTATGAGCCTTCTCAATCTTAGTAGCAAGATGATGCAAAGCATGCTCAGTCGATTTTCCCTTAGCATAAGCATATTGGTTCACATGCAAGGGGACAGTTTTCAAAATCGTCAGTCTAATGTGCAGATCAGTTAGTCTCTCCATCGTTTTCAAAAGAAAGGATGTTAAGCTAATTGGTCTGTATGATTTGGCCAGATTACTTGGCCTGTTGCCCACTTTAGGTATAAAAACCACGTTAACTTTCCTCCACAGTTGGGGGATGTTTCCGAGGACAAAACTGGCTCTAAATAGGGCGGCGAGGGCACAAAGCAGTGTATCAATGCACCTCTGAATAAGTGCTGGAAAGATACTATCCCCGCCGGGAGCCTTAAAAGGTTGGAATGAAGCAATAGCCCATTTTATCCTATCCGGATTAAAAATAACCTTTGACAATTTGAAAGCTCCTCTGTACAAAACGGGAGAGCATTCTGTCAAGTCATCTTCATTTTGAACCTTGACAATTGAGTGTGGGAAGTGAACACTAAGTAACAGTTCCAAGGTCTCTCTTCGGTTCTTGGTATAACTACCATCAGCCTTCTTCATCAGACCTATTTCGCTCACATGAGAGCGAGAGAGAGCCTTATGCAATCTCGCTGCTGTAGGAGTATTCTCGATATCTTCGCAGAATTTCCTCCAGGATTCCCTTTTGGATCTCCTTATTTCCTTATTGTAGTCGGTCAGATACCTTCTGTACTCTTCCCAATTACCAGAGCGCTTAGCGTGATTAAAAAGTTTTCTAACTTTCCTGCGCATATCATCAAGAAGGTCACTCCACCACGGCACCTTGCGTGCCGTTCTACGGCTTTGTGAAATACTACTTTCATGATATGAGGAAATAACGACATAATTAAGCTGCTCTGCTGCTACCTCTAGTTCCTCCACAGAGTTAATATCGGAAGTTAGCAGATAGGCCTTTGAAGCCGTTACCTCCATAAACGTAGACCAGTTAGTGTGTTTACGACATGGTTGTTGAGTAACCGACTGGGCTCCCGGAAAATCGAACCTTATGTAACGATGATCCGAAAGAGAGACCTCGTCAGATTCCACTAGGTGGAATAGGCAAATCACCTGCAAAGTACGCTGAGGCACAGACCACTTGCCTGGTCCCTTGTTCCTTCGGGATCTTGATTAAGGCCGCCACCAGGTCCCTTTGGATGAATTCTAGAATGGGAATGTAATCAGTATATTTACTTATCAACATTGCCGTCCTAGGAACACAATTTCCTTTATAAAATAATAACTTACCGGGTTCTTGTTGAAGGCCATGAGTAATTCCATCTTCTCCAAATTGGCCAAAAAAAACCGTTGCTGATTTTTCCTGGAAAATACACTAAAAATCCTACGAGCCGTTCCCGAGTAATTCCATCTTCTCCAAATTGGCCAAAAAAAAGCGTTGCTGATTTTTCCTGAAAAATACACTAAAAATCCTACGAGCCGTTCCCGAGTAATTCCATCTTCTCCAAATTGGCAAAAAAAAAAAGCGTTGCTGATTTTAAAATATAGCCCTCAAAGAACATTTAGAGCGAATCGTGCTAAAAATCCTACGAGCCGTTTCCGAGTAATTCCATCTTCTCCAAATTGGCAAAAAAAAAAGGCGTGCTGATTTTTCCTGGAAAATACACTAAAAATCCTACGACCCGTTCCCGAGTAATTCCATCTTCTCCAAATTGGCAAAAAAAAGGCGTGCTGATTTTTCCTGGAAAATACACTAAAAATCCTACGACCCGTTCCCGAGTAATTCCATCTTCTCCAAATTGGCAAAAAAAAAGCGTTGCTGATTTTTCCTGGAAAATACACAAAAAATCCTACGAGCCGTTCCCGAGTAATCCCATCTTCTCCAAATTGGCAAAAAAAAAAGCGTTGCTGGTTTTTCCTGGAAAATACACTAAAAATCCTACGAGCCGTTCCCGAGTAATCCCATCTTCTCCAAATTGGCAAAAAAAAAGCGTTGCTGATTTTTCCTGGAAAATACACTAAAAATCCTACGAGCCGTTCCCGAGTAATCCCATCTTCTCCAAATTGGCAAAAAAAAGCGTTGCTGATTTTTCCTGGAAAATACACTAAAAATCCTACGAGCCGTTCCCGAGTAATCCCACCTTCTCCAAATTGGCAAAAAAAAGGCGTTGCTGATTTTTCCTGGAAAATTCACTAAAAATCCTACGAGCCGTTCCCGAGTAATTCCATCTTCTCCAAATTGGCATGATAGCCCATGGTTCCTGCACAAGAACCATGTCTATCTTTTTTTCGGCGAAAACCTTGCACAGCCCCTTTGGCGTGGTGGAGGTTCGCCTGTAGCACCTGCATGGTGCTCACACCTCTTCACAATCTTTAGAAGATTTCGCTGCTACCCTTTGTAGCTGCGCTCTTCTTGGTCCCTTACTTGGTCGGACCAGGCCACTGCTGCTCATGGTGGGAAGACCAAATGACTTTCCCGCGGTTTTAGTGGCTGTCGTAGCTGCAGCCTTGCCGACATTTGGACCAATGCCCGCAGAAACCATATGTTTCTTAATATCGGGTTTGGCTCGCTTCGATGCCAGGCCAATTTGCCGGAACGCACTACCTGGCTTGGCTTTATTTTCTAACTTCGCCGCGGCGGCCTTACTAGTGTGTCGGATTATCTCTATTCTTAGTGTTTACGTAGGAATCAGTGTTAATATCTATTTTTTCTCAAATATGTGAATATTAATATTTACTTTGTATGTGAGTACACATTTTCAACCCCCTATCGCTTACAGATTTTTCTGTAAGCTGTATTTTGTTTTAAGAGTAACCCACAGTTAATTTGAAGACATTCACTGTTTTATCGATATTTACTTGGTATAGGGGGGAAACATGTTTCACCGCTTCCTATCACGAGCAACACACATCCAGTTTCAAGACGTTCATTATTTGAGTTTCTCAGAATTCTAAGAATGTTAATATATATATCTGTATCTGGGATACCGTTCCTATTTGAGTTTCCCTGTATTTATTATTCCGGTTGAAAATTACTAGACGATCGGTATTATCTTTTGGCTTCCTATAAGGAACATAAAGACAAACAAATATACAAAAACAGATAAATCTTTCTATTTTTATATAAAGTTGTAGACATACATGATTGATTGATTTTTCACTAGCATTATTTCCAATAAATAATATAAAAAAGCTTTACGTTCCGATTAACTTAATTTGAGATACTTTAAAAATTATTTTCGTATTAACTGATGTGAACAAACAAAGAATGTTCACGCCCAACTTAACTTTGATTGGTCGTTTTAATTATCTTTTTCACAAATCAGTGCCATAATTGCTATTAAGCAAATTCTATTAAATTATCATACTTATTATTACATATATATAATATACAAATAGCACATCTGCCTATTAATTCAATATTATGTTCCCTCTCAAAACTCTTAGAGCCAATAATTCAGTGCTGATTTATATGTCATTTAAGTTTAAATGTTATTTATATACAAAATTCAGTTTTTCGCTGCAAAATTAAGTCAACATTAAATAGCCAACATTGTGCATTTAAATACTACTTAAGTTTTACGAATTCCATATGTTTTTGACTGCTTGTTCTTCTTATTTAAAGCAAAGCTTATAAAACAATTTGTGGCTGCTGACAAGTTGCATCAAACTTCCGCTTGTTTTGTCGTTATTATACTTTTAATCGTTCTGGAGTTTTCTTTTATTCTCTTAAAACAATTCAGCAGTTCTTAATTATTCTTAATTTTAGCTAAAATAAAAATATGTATGTTTTGGATTTTACTTTATTTGTTCTAGTCAGCTGCTCTGAAGGGAAATTTATGGGAAATTTTTTTTATTACGTTGTGCTACCAAGTTCTCAATACAATTAAATACGACTGAAAAACAGAAGTAGCACTTTAATGCAACATAAATTTAAATGAAAATGAGTTGAAAGAGTATTTAAATACGAAGTTAATTTTATCGAGTAGATCAACTTTATCTGCATTTAATTATGAATTTGTTTTGCTTAAGATTTTTTTGTAAATATTTGCTTAAATGAATGATAACTTAGGTAATGCAATTAGTGATAATTCTTTTTTGAGTACTAATTTAAGTAATCTGCGTCAAAATTTCAATGTTGGTCATATAAATTGCACAAGTTTTAATATTAGGCCGTTATGGAAAAATTCTCAAATACAATTGAGAAATCGGACTTACATAGCCTATAAGTATGGATCCTTGGCTTTAATTTCCCATTGGTTCAAATGAGTGACAAACAAATGTTATGGAAAAATTCTCAAATACAATTGAGAAATCGGACTTACATAGCCTATAAGTATGGATCCTTGGCTTTAATTTCCCATTGGTCCAAATGAGTGACAAAAAAATGTTATAGAAAAATTCTCAAATACAATTGAGAAATCGGACTATAAGTATGGATCCTTGGCTTTAATTTCCCATTGGTCCAAATGAGTGACAAACAAATAATATAGAAAAATTCTCAAATAGAATTGAGAAATCGGAATAACAAAGCCTATAAGTATGGATCCTTGGCTTTAATTTCCCATTGGTCCAAATGAGTGACAAACAAATGTTATAGAAAAATTCTCAAATATAATTGAGAAATCGGACTTACATAGTCTATAAGTATGGATCCTTGGCTTTAATTTCCCATTGGTCCAAATGAGTGACAAACAAATGTTATAGAAAAATTCTCAAATACAATGGAGAAATCGGACTTAGATAGCCTATAAGTATGGATCCTTGGCTTTAATTTCCCATTGGTCCAAATGAGTGACAAACAAATGTTATAGAAAAATTCTCAAATACAATGGAGAAATCGGACTTACATAGCCTATAAGTATGGATCCTTGGCTTTAATTTCCCATTGGTCCAAATGAGTGACAAACAAATGTTATAGAAAAATTCTCAAATACAATTGAGAAATCGGACTTACAAAGCCTATAAGTATGGATCCTTGGCTTTAATTTCCCATTGGTCCAAATGAGTGACAAACAAATGTTATAGAAAAATTCTCAAATACAATGGAGAAATCGGACTTACATAGCCTATAAGTATGGATCCTTGGCTTTAATTTCCCATTGGTCCAAATGAATGACAAACAAATGTTATAGAAAAATTCTCAAATACAATGGAGAAATCGGACTTACATAGCCTATAAGTATGGATCCTTGGCTTTAATTTCCCATTGGTCCAAATGAGTGACAAACATAAATGTGCCCACAAATAGCCAAATTCACGTAGAGCTGAACAAAATTTACACAATTTTAATCATTAAAATTTTATAGAAAAATTCTCAAATACAATTGAGAAATCGGACTTACATAGTCTATAAGTATGGATCCTTGGCTTTAATTTCCCATTGGTCCAAATGAGTGACAAACAAATGTTATAGAAAAATTCTCAAATACAATTGAGAAATCGGACTTACATAGCCTATAAGTATGGATCCTTGGCTTTAATTTCCCATTGGTCCAAATGAGTGACAAACAAATGTTATAGAAAAATTCTCAAATACAATTGAGAAATCGGACTTACATAGCCTATAAGTATGGATCCTTGGCTTTAATTTCCCATTGGTCCAAATGAGTGACAAACAAATGTTATAGAAAAATTCTCAAATACAATTGAGAAATCGGACTTACATAGCCTATAAGTATGGATCCTTGGCTTTAATTTCCCATTGGTCCAAATGAATGACAAACAAATGTTATAGAAAAATTCTCAAATACAATGGAGAAATCGGACTTACATAGCCTATAAGTATGGATCCTTGGCTTTAATTTCCCATTGGTCCAAATGAGTGACAAACATAAATGTGCCCACAAATAGCCAAATTCCCGTAGAGCTGAACAAAATTTACACAATTTTAATTTTTAAAATTTTATAGAAAAATTCTCAAATACAATGGAGAAATCGGACTTACATAGTCTATAAGTATGGATCCTTGGCTTTAATTTCCCATTGGTCCAAATGAGTGACAAACAAATGTTATAGAAAAATTCTCAAATACAATTGAGAAATTGGACTTACATAGTCTATAAGTATGGATTCTTGGCTTTAATTTCCCATTGGTCCTAATGAGTGACAAACAAATTTTATAGAAAAATTCTCAAATACAATTGAGAAATCGGACTTACATAGCCTATAAGTATGGATCCTTGGCTTTAATTTCCCATTGGTCCAAATGAGTGACAAACATAAATGTGCCCACAAATAGCCAAATTCACGTAGAGCTGAACAAAATTTACACAATTTTAATCATTAAAATTTTATAGAAAAATTCTCAAATACAATTGAGAAATCGGACTTACATAGTCTATAAGTATGGATCCTTGGCTTTAATTTCCCATTGGTCCAAATGAGTGACAAACAAATGTTATAGAAAAATTCTCAAATACAATTGAGAAATCGGACTTACATAGCCTATAAGTATGGATCCTTGGCTTTAATTTCCCATTGGTCCAAATGAGTGACAAACAAATGTTATAGAAAAATTCTCAAATACAATTGAGAAATCGGACTTACATAGTCTATGAGTATGCATCCTTGGCTTTAATTTCCCATTGGTGCAAATGATTGACAAACAAATGTTATAGAAAAATTCTCAAATACAATTGAGAAATCGGACTTACATAGTCTATAAGTATGGATCCTTGGCTTTAATTTCCCATTGGTCCAAATGAGTGACAAACAAATGTTATAGAAAAATTCTCAAATACAATGGAGAAATCGGACTTAGATAGTCTATAAGTATGGATCCTTGGCTTTAATTTCCCATTGGTCCAAATGAGTGACAAACATAAATGTGCCCACAAATAGCCAAATTCCCGTAGAGCTGAACAAAATTTACACAATTTTAAACTTTAAAATTTTATAGAAAAATTCTCAAATACAATTGAGAAATCGGACCTACATAGCGTATAAGTATGGATCCTTGGCTTTAATTTCCCATTGGTCCAAATGATTGACAAACAAATGTTATAGAAAAATTCTCAAATACAATTGAGAAATCGGACTTACATAGTCTATGAGTATGCATCCTTGGCTTTAATTTCCCATTGGTCCAAATGAGTGACAAACAAATGTTATAGAAAAATTCTCAAATACAATTGAGAAATCGGACTTACATAGCCTATAAGTATGGATCCTTGGCTTAAATTTCCCATTGGTCCAAATGAGTGACAAATAAATGTTATAGAAAAATTCTCAAATATAATTGAGAAATCGGACTTACATAGCCTATAAATATGGATCCTTGGCTTTAATTTCCCATTGGTCCAAATGAGTGACAAACAAATGTTATAGAAAAATTCTCAAATACAATTGAGAAATCGGACTTACATAGCCTATAAGTATGGATCCTTGGCTTTAATATCCCATTGGTTCAAATGAGTGACAAACAAATGTTATAGAAAAATTCTCAAATACAATTGAGAAATCGGACTTACATAGCCTATAAGTATGCATCCTTGGCTTTAATTTCCCATTGGTCCAAATGATTGACAAACAAATGTTATAGAAAAATTCTCAAATACAATTGAGAAATCGGACTTACATAGTCTATGAGTATGCATCCTTGGCTTTAATTTCCCATTGGTCCAAATGAGTGACAAACAAATGTTATAGAAAAATTCTCACATACAATTGAGAAATCGGACTTACATAGCCTATAAGTATGGATCCTTGGCTTAAATTTCCCATTGGTCCAAATGAGTGACAAACAAATGTTATAGAAAAATTCTCAAATATAATTGAGAAATCGGACTTACATAGCCTATAAGTATGGATCCTTGGCTTTAATTTCCCATTGGTCCAAATGAGTGACAAACAAATGTTATAGAAAAATTCTCACATACAATTGAGAAATCGGACTTACATAGCCTATAAGTATGGATCCTTGGCTTTAATTTCCCATTGGTCCAAATGAGTGACAAACAAATGTTATAGAAAAATTCTCAAATACAATTGAGAAATCGGACTTACATAGCCTATAAGTATGCATCCTTGGCTTTAATTTCCCATTGCTCCAAATGAGTGACAAACATAAATGTGCCCACAAATAGCCAAATTCCCGTAGAGCTGAACAAAATTTACACAATTTTAATCTTTAAAATTTTATAGAAAAATTCTCAAATACAATTGAGAAATCGGACTTAGATAGTCTATAAGTATGGATCCTTGGCTTTAATTTCTTATTGGTCCAAATGAGTGACAAACATAAATCTGCCCACAAATAGCCAAATTCCCGTAGAGCTGAACAAAATTTACACAATTTTAAACTTTAAAATGTTATAGAAAAATTCTCAAATACAATTGAGAAATCGGACTTACATAGTCTATGAGTATGCATCCTTGGCTTAAATTTCCCATTGGTCCAAATGATTGACAAACAAATGTTATAGAAAAATTCTCAAATACAATTGAGAAATCGGACTTACATAGTCTATGAGTATGCATCCTTGGCTTTAATTTCCCATTGGTTCAAATGAGTGACAAACAAATGTTATAGAAAAATTCTCAAATACAATTGAGAAATCGGACTTACATAGCCTATAAATATGGATCCTTGGCTTTAATTTCCCATTGGTCCAAATGAGTGACAAACAAATGTTATAGAAAAATTCTCAAATACAATTGAGAAATCGGACTTACATAGCCTATAAGTATGCATCCTTGGCTTTAATTTCCCATTGGTTCAAATGAGTGACAAACAAATGTTATAGAAAAATTCTCAAATACAATTGAGAAATCGGACTTACATAGCCTATAAGTATGGATCCTTGGCTTTAATTTCCCATTGGTTCAAATGAGTGACAAACAAATGTTATAGAAAAATTCTCAAATACAATTGAGAAATCGGACTTACATAGCCTATAAGTATGCATCCTTGGCTTTAATTTCCCATTGGTCCAAATGATTGACAAACAAATGTTATAGAAAAATTCTCAAATACAATTGAGAAATCGGACTTACATAGTCTATGAGTATGCATCCTTGGCTTTAATTTCCCATTGGTCCAAATGAGTGACAAACAAATGTTATAGAAAAATTCTCACATACAATTGAGAAATCGGACTTACATAGCCTATAAGTATGGATCCTTGGCTTAAATTTCCCATTGGTCCAAATGAGTGACAAACAAATGTTATAGAAAAATTCTCAAATATAATTGAGAAATCGGACTTACACAGCCTATAAGTATGGATCCTTGGCTTTAATTTCCCATTGGTCCAAATGAGTGACAAACAAATGTTATAGAAAAATTCTCAAATACAATTGAGAAATCGGACTTACATAGCGTATAAGTATGGATCCTTGGCTTTAATTTCCCATTGGTCCAAATGAGTGACAAACAAATGTTATAGAAAAATTCTCAAATACAATTGAGAAATCGGACTTACATAGCCTATAAGTATGCATCCTTGGCTTTAATTTCCCATTGGTTCAAATGAGTGACAAACAAATGTTATAGAAAAATTCTCAAATACAATTGAGAAATCGGACTTACATAGCCTATAAGTATGGATCCTTGGCTTTAATTTCCCATTGGTTCAAATGAGTGACAAACAAATGTTATAGAAAAATTCTCAAATACAATTGAGAAATCGGACTTACATAGCCTATAAGTATGCATCCTTGGCTTTAATTTCCCATTGGTCCAAATGATTGACAAACAAATGTTATAGAAAAATTCTCAAATACAATTGAGAAATCGGACTTACATAGTCTATGAGTATGCATCCTTGGCTTTAATTTCCCATTGGTCCAAATGAGTGACAAACAAATGTTATAGAAAAATTCTCACATACAATTGAGAAATCGGACTTACATAGCCTATAAGTATGGATCCTTGGCTTAAATTTCCCATTGGTCCAAATGAGTGACAAACAAATGTTATAGAAAAATTCTCAAATATAATTGAGAAATCGGACTTACATAGCCTATAAGTATGGATCCTTGGCTTTAATTTCCCATTGGTCCAAATGAGTGACAAACAAATGTTATAGAAAAATTCTCACATACAATTGAGAAATCGGACTTACATAGCCTATAAGTATGGATCCTTGGCTTTAATTTCCCATTGTTCCAAATGAGTGACAAACAAATGTTATAGAAAAATTCTCAAATACAATTGAGAAATCGGACTTACATAGCCTATAAGTATGGATCCTTGGCTTTAATTTCCCATTGGTCCAAATGAGTGACAAACATAAATGTGCCCACAAATAGCCAAATTCACGTAGAGCTGAACAAAATTTACACAATTTTAATCATTAAAATTTTATAGAAAAATTCTCAAATACAATGGAGAAATCGGACTTACATAGCCTATAAGTATGGATCCTTGGCTTTAATTTCCCATTGGTCCAAATGAGTGACAAACAAATGTTATAGAAAAATTCTCAAATACAATGGAGAAATCGGACTTACATATCCTATAAGTATGGATCCTTGGCTTTAATTTCCCATTGGTCCAAATGAATGACAAACAAATGTTATAGAAAAATTCTCAAATACAATGGAGAAATCGGACTTACATAGCCTATAAGTATGGATCCTTGGCTTTAATTTCCCATTGGTCCAAATGAGTGACAAACATAAATGTGCCCACAAATAGCCAAATTCACGTAGAGCTGAACAAAATTTACACAATTTTAATCATTAAAATTTTATAGAAAAATTCTCAAATACAATTGAGAAATCGGACTTACATAGTCTATAAGTATGGATCCTTGGCTTTAATTTCCCATTGGTCCAAATGAGTGACAAACAAATGTTATAGAAAAATTCTCAAATACAATTGAGAAATCGGACTTACATAGCCTATAAGTATGGATCCTTGGCTTTAATTTCCCATTGGTCCAAATGAGTGACAAACAAATGTTATAGAAAAATTCTCAAATACAATGGAGAAATCGGACTTACATAGCCTATAAGTATGGATCCTTGGCTTTAATTTCCCATTGGTCCAAATGAGTGACAAACATAAATGTGCCCACAAATAGCCAAATTCACGTAGAGCTGAACAAAATTTACACAATTTTAATCATTAAAATTTTATAGAAAAATTCTCAAATACAATTGAGAAATCGGACTTACATAGTCTATAAGTATGGATCCTTGGCTTTAATTTCCCATTGGTCCAAATGAGTGACAAACAAATGTTATAGAAAAATTCTCAAATACAATTGAGAAATCGGACTTACATAGCCTATAAGTATGGATCCTTGGCTTTAATTTCCCATTGGTCCAAATGAGTGACAAACAAATGTTATAGAAAAATTCTCAAATACAATTGAGAAATCGGACTTACATAGCCTATAAGTATGGATCCTTGGCTTTAATTTCCCATTGGTCCAAATGAGTGACAAACAAATGTTATAGAAAAATTCTCAAATACAATTGAGAAATCGGACTTACATAGCCTATAAGTATGGATCCTTGGCTTTAATTTCCCATTGGTCCAAATGAATGACAAACAAATGTTATAGAAAAATTCTCAAATACAATGGAGAAATCGGACTTACATAGCCTATAAGTATGGATCCTTGGCTTTAATTTCCCATTGGTCCAAATGAGTGACAAACATAAATGTGCCCACAAATAGCCAAATTCCCGTAGAGCTGAACAAAATTTACACAATTTTAATTTTTAAAATTTTATAGAAAAATTCTCAAATACAATGGAGAAATCGGACTTACATAGTCTATAAGTATGGATCCTTGGCTTTAATTTCCCATTGGTCCAAATGAGTGACAAACAAATGTTATAGAAAAATTCTCAAATACAATTGAGAAATTGGACTTACATAGTCTATAAGTATGGATCCTTGGCTTTAATTTCCCATTGGTCCTAATGAGTGACAAACAAATTTTATAGAAAAATTCTCAAATACAATTGAGAAATCGGACTTACATAGCCTATAAGTATGGATCCTTGGCTTTAATTTCCCATTGGTCCAAATGAGTGACAAACATAAATGTGCCCACAAATAGCCAAATTCACGTAGAGCTGAACAAAATTTACACAATTTTAATCATTAAAATTTTATAGAAAAATTCTCAAATACAATTGAGAAATCGGACTTACATAGTCTATAAGTATGGATCCTTGGCTTTAATTTCCCATTGGTCCAAATGAGTGACAAACAAATGTTATAGAAAAATTCTCAAATACAATTGAGAAATCGGACTTACATAGCCTATAAGTATGGATCCTTGGCTTTAATTTCCCATTGGTCCAAATGAGTGACAAACAAATGTTATAGAAAAATTCTCAAATACAATTGAGAAATCGGACTTACATAGTCTATGAGTATGCATCCTTGGCTTTAATTTCCCATTGGTGCAAATGATTGACAAACAAATGTTATAGAAAAATTCTCAAATACAATTGAGAAATCGGACTTACATAGCCTATAAGTATGGATCCTTGGCTTTAATTTCCCATTGGTCCAAATGAGTGACAAACAAATGTTATAGAAAAATTCTCAAATACAATGGAGAAATCGGACTTAGATAGTCTATAAGTATGGATCCTTGGCTTTAATTTCCCATTGGTCCAAATGAGTGACAAACATAAATGTGCCCACAAATAGCCAAATTCCCGTAGAGCTGAACAAAATTTACACAATTTTAAACTTTAAAATTTTATAGAAAAATTCTCAAATACAATTGAGAAATCGGACTTACATAGCGTATAAGTATGGATCCTTGGCTTTAATTTCCCATTGGTCCAAATGATTGACAAACAAATGTTATAGAAAAATTCTCAAATACAATTGAGAAATCGGACTTACATAGTCTATGAGTATGCATCCTTGGCTTTAATTTCCCATTGGTCCAAATGAGTGACAAACAAATGTTATAGAAAAATTCTCAAATACAATTGAGAAATCGGACTTACATAGCCTATAAGTATGGATCCTTGGCTTAAATTTCCCATTGGTCCAAATGAGTGACAAATAAATGTTATAGAAAAATTCTCAAATATAATTGAGAAATCGGACTTACATAGCCTATAAATATGGATCCTTGGCTTTAATTTCCCATTGGTCCAAATGAGTGACAAACAAATGTTATAGAAAAATTCTCAAATACAATTGAGAAATCGGATTTACATAGCCTATAAGCATGGATCCTTGGCTTTAATATCCCATTGGTTCAAATGAGTGACAAACAAATGTTATAGAAAAATTCTCAAATACAATGGAGAAATCGGACTTAGATAGTCTATAAGTATGCATCCTTGGCTTTAATTTCCCATTGCTCCAAATGAGTGACAAACATAAATGTGCCCACAAATAGCCAAATTCCCGTAGAGCTGAACAAAATTTACACAATTTTAATCTTTAAAATTTTATAGAAAAATTCTCAAATACAATTGAGAAATCGGACTTAGATAGTCTATAAGTATGGATCCTTGGCTTTAATTTCTTATTGGTCCAAATGAGTGACAAACATAAATCTGCCCACAAATAGCCAAATTCCCGTAGAGCTGAACAAAATTTACACAATTTTAATCTTTAAAATTTTATAGAAAAATTCTCAAATACAATTGAGAAATCGGACTTACATAGCCTATAAGTATGCATCCTTGGCTTTAATTTCCCATTGGTCCAAATGATTGACAAACAAATGTTATAGAAAAATTCTCAAATACAATTGAGAAATCGGACTTACATAGTCTATGAGTATGCATCCTTGGCTTTAATTTCCCATTGGTCCAAATGAGTGACAAACAAATGTTATAGAAAAATTCTCACATACAATTGAGAAATCGGACTTACATAGCCTATAAGTATGGATCCTTGGCTTAAATTTCCCATTGGTCCAAATGAGTGACAAACAAATGTTATAGAAAAATTCTCAAATATAATTGAGAAATCGGACTTACATAGCCTATAAGTATGGATCCTTGGCTTTAATTTCCCATTGGTCCAAATGAGTGACAAACAAATGTTATAGAAAAATTCTCAAATACAATTGAGAAATCGGATTTACATAGCCTATAAGCATGGATCCTTGGCTTTAATATCCCATTGGTTCAAATGAGTGACAAACAAATGTTATAGAAAAATTCTCAAATACAATGGAGAAATCGGACTTAGATAGTCTATAAGTATGCATCCTTGGCTTTAATTTCCCATTGCTCCAAATGAGTGACAAACATAAATGTGCCCACAAATAGCCAAATTCCCGTAGAGCTGAACAAAATTTACACAATTTTAATCTTTAAAATTTTATAGAAAAATTCTCAAATACAATTGAGAAATCGGACTTAGATAGTCTATAAGTATGGATCCTTGGCTTTAATTTCTTATTGGTCCAAATGAGTGACAAACATAAATCTGCCCACAAATAGCCAAATTCCCGTAGAGCTGAACAAAATTTACACAATTTTAATCTTTAAAATTTTATAGAAAAATTCTCAAATACAATTGAGAAATCGGACTTACATAGCCTATAAGTATGCATCCTTGGCTTTAATTTCCCATTGGTCCAAATGATTGACAAACAAATGTTATAGAAAAATTCTCAAATACAATTGAGAAATCGGACTTACATAGTCTATGAGTATGCATCCTTGGCTTTAATTTCCCATTGGTCCAAATGAGTGACAAACAAATGTTATAGAAAAATTCTCACATACAATTGAGAAATCGGACTTACATAGCCTATAAGTATGGATCCTTGGCTTAAATTTCCCATTGGTCCAAATGAGTGACAAACAAATGTTATAGAAAAATTCTCAAATATAATTGAGAAATCGGACTTACATAGCCTATAAGTATGGATCCTTGGCTTTAATTTCCCATTGGTCCAAATGAGTGACAAACAAATGTTATAGAAAAATTCTCACATACAATTGAGAAATCGGACTTACATAGCCTATAAGTATGGATCCTTGGCTTTAATTTCCCATTGGTCCAAATGAGTGACAAACAAATGTTATAGAAAAATTCTCAAATACAATTGAGAAATCGGACTTACATAGCCTATAAGTATGCATCCTTGGCTTTAATTTCCCATTGCTCCAAATGAGTGACAAACATAAATGTGCCCACAAATAGCCAAATTCCCGTAGAGCTGAACAAAATTTACACAATTTTAATCTTTAAAATTTTATAGAAAAATTCTCAAATACAATTGAGAAATCGGACTTACATAGTCTATGAGTATGCATCCTTGGCTTAAATTTCCCATTGGTCCAAATGATTGACAAACAAATGTTATAGAAAAATTCTCAAATACAATTGAGAAATCGGACTTACATAGTCTATGAGTATGCATCCTTGGCTTTAATTTCCCATTGGTTCAAATGAGTGACAAACAAATGTTATAGAAAAATTCTCAAATACAATTGAGAAATCGGACTTACATAGCCTATAAATATGGATCCTTGGCTTTAATTTCCCATTGGTCCAAATGAGTGACAAACAAATGTTATAGAAAAATTCTCAAATACAATTGAGAAATCGGACTTACATAGCGTATAAGTATGGATCCTTGGCTTTAATTTCCCATTGGTCCAAATGAGTGACAAACAAATGTTATAGAAAAATTCTCAAATACAATTGAGAAATCGGACTTACATAGCCTATAAGTATGCATCCTTGGCTTTAATTTCCCATTGGTTCAAATGAGTGACAAACAAATGTTATAGAAAAATTCTCAAATACAATTGAGAAATCGGACTTACATAGCCTATAAGTATGGATCCTTGGCTTTAATTTCCCATTGGTTCAAATGAGTGACAAACAAATGTTATAGAAAAATTCTCAAATACAATTGAGAAATCGGACTTACATAGCCTATAAGTATGCATCCTTGGCTTTAATTTCCCATTGGTCCAAATGATTGACAAACAAATGTTATAGAAAAATTCTCAAATACAATTGAGAAATCGGACTTACATAGTCTATGAGTATGCATCCTTGGCTTTAATTTCCCATTGGTCCAAATGAGTGACAAACAAATGTTATAGAAAAATTCTCACATACAATTGAGAAATCGGACTTACATAGCCTATAAGTATGGATCCTTGGCTTAAATTTCCCATTGGTCCAAATGAGTGACAAACAAATGTTATAGAAAAATTCTCAAATATAATTGAGAAATCGGACTTACATAGCCTATAAGTATGGATCCTTGGCTTTAATTTCCCATTGGTCCAAATGAGTGACAAACAAATGTTATAGAAAAATTCTCAAATACAATTGAGAAATCGGACTTACATAGCGTATAAGTATGGATCCTTGGCTTTAATTTCCCATTGGTCCAAATGAGTGACAAACAAATGTTATAGAAAAATTCTCAAATACAATTGAGAAATCGGACTTACATAGCCTATAAGTATGCATCCTTGGCTTTAATTTCCCATTGGTTCAAATGAGTGACAAACAAATGTTATAGAAAAATTCTCAAATACAATTGAGAAATCGGACTTACATAGCCTATAAGTATGCATCCTTGGCTTTAATTTCCCATTGGTCCAAATGATTGACAAACAAATGTTATAGAAAAATTCTCAAATACAATTGAGAAATCGGACTTACATAGTCTATGAGTATGCATCCTTGGCTTTAATTTCCCATTGGTCCAAATGAGTGACAAACAAATGTTATAGAAAAATTCTCACATACAATTGAGAAATCGGACTTACATAGCCTATAAGTATGGATCCTTGGCTTAAATTTCCCATTGGTCCAAATGAGTGACAAACAAATGTTATAGAAAAATTCTCAAATATAATTGAGAAATCGGACTTACATAGCCTATAAGTATGGATCCTTGGCTTTAATTTCCCATTGGTCCAAATGAGTGACAAACAAATGTTATAGAAAAATTCTCACATACAATTGAGAAATCGGACTTACATAGCCTATAAGTATGGATCCTTGGCTTTAATTTCCCATTGGTCCAAATGAGTGACAAACAAATGTTATAGAAAAATTCTCAAATACAATTGAGAAATCGGACTTACATAGCCTATAAGTATGGATCCTTGGCTTTAATTTCCCATTGGTTCAAATGAGTGACAAACAAATGTTATAGAAAAATTCTCAAATACAATTGAGAAATCGGACCTACATAGCCTATAAGTATGCATCCTTGGCTTTAATTTCCCATTGGTCCAAATGAGTGACAAACATAAATGTGCCCACAAATAGCCAAATTCCCGTAGAGCTGAACAAAATTTACACAATTTTAATCTTTAAAATTTTATAGAAAAATTCTCAAATACAATTGAGAAATCGGACTTAGATAGTCTATAAGTATGGATCCTTGGCTTTAATTTCTTATTGGTCCAAATGAGTGACAAACATAAATCTGCCCACAAATAGCAAAATTCCCGTAGAGCTGAACAAAATTTACACAATTTTAAACTTTAAAATGTTATAGAAAAATTCTCAAATACAATTGAGAAATCGGACTTACATAGTCTATGAGTATGCATCCTTGGCTTAAATTTCCCATTGGTCCAAATGATTGACAAACAAATGTTATAGAAAAATTCTCAAATACAATTGAGAAATCGGACTTACATAGTCTATGAGTATGCATCCTTGGCTTTAATTTCCCATTGGTCCAAATGAGTGACAAACAAATGTTATAGAAAAATTCTCAAATACAATTGAGAAATCGGACTTACATAGCCTATAAATATGGATCCTTGGCTTTAATTTCCCATTGGTCCAAATGAGTGACAAACAAATGTTATAGAAAAATTCTCAAATACAATTGAGAAATCGGACTTACATAGCGTATAAGTATGGATCCTTGGCTTTAATTTCCCATTGGTCCAAATGAGTGACAAACAAATGTTATAGAAAAATTCTCAAATACAATTGAGAAATCGGACTTACATAGCCTATAAGTATGGATCCTTGGCTTTAATTTCCCATTGGTCCAAATGAGTGACAAACATAAATGTGCCCACAAATAGCCAAATTCCCGTAGAGCTGAACAAAATTTACACAATTTTAATTTTTAAAATGTTATAGAAAAATTCTCAAATACAATTGAGAAATCGGACATACATAACCTATAAGTATGGATCCTTGGCTTTAATTTCCCATTGGTCCAAATGAGTGACAAACAAATGTTATAGAAAAATTCTCAAATACAATTGAGAAATCGGACTTACATAGCCTATAAGTATGGATCCTTGGCTTTAATTTCCCATTGGTCCAAATGAGTGACAAACAAATGTTATAGAAAAATTCTCAAATATAATTGAGAAATCGGACTTACATAGCCTATAAGTATGGATCCTTGGCTTTAATTTCCCATTGGTCCAAATGAGTGACAAACAAATTTTATAGAAAAATTCTTAAATACAATTGAGAAATCGGACTTACATAGTCTATAAGTATGGATCCTTGGCTTTAATTTCCCATTGGTCCAAATGAGTGACAAACAAATGTTATAGAAAAATTCTCAAATACAATTGAGAAATCGGACTTACATAGCCTATAAGTATGGATCCTTGGCTTTAATTTCCCATTGGTCCAAATGAGTGACAAACATAAATGTGCCCACAAATAGCCAAATTCCCGTAGAGCTGAACAAAATTTACACAATTTTAATTTTTAAAATTTTATAGAAAAATTCTCAAATACAATTGAGAAATCGGACTTACATAGCCTATAAGTATGGATCCTTGGCTTTAATTTCCCATTGGTCCAAATGAGTGACAAACAAATGTTATAGAAAAATTCTCAAATACAATTGAGAAATCGGACTTACATAGCCTATAAGTATGGATCCTTGGCTTTAATTTCCCATTGGTCCAAATGAGTGACAAACAAATGTTATAGAAAAATTCTCAAATATAATTGAGAAATCGGACTTACATAGCCTATAAGTATGGATCCTTGGCTTTAATTTCCAATTGGTCCAAATGAGTGACAAACAAATTTTATAGAAAAATTCTCAAATACAATTGAGAAATCGGACTTACATAGCCTATAAGTATGGACCCTTGGCTTTAATTTCCCATTGGTCCAAATGATTGACAAACAAATGTTATAGAAAAATTCTCAAATACAATTGAGAAATCGGACTTACATAGCCTATAAGTATGGATCCTTGGCTTTAATTTCCCATTGGTCCAAATGAGTGACAAACAAATGTTATAGAAAAATTCTCAAATATAATTGAGAAATCGGACTTACATAGCCTATAAGTATTGATCCTTGGCTTTAATTTCCCATTGGTCCAAATGAGTGACAAACAAATTTTATAGAAAAATTCTTAAATACAATTGAGAAATCGGACTTACATAGCCTATAAGTATGGATCCTTGGCTTTAATTTCCCATTGGTCCAAATGAGTGACAAACAAATTTTATAGAAAAATTCTCAAATACAATTGAGAAATCGGACTTACATAGCCTATAAGTATGGATCCTTGGCTTTAATTTCCCATTGGTCCAAATGAGTGACAAACAAATGTTATAGAAAAATTCTCAAATATAATTGAGAAATCGGACTTACATAGCCTATAAGTATGGATCCTTGGCTTTAATTACCCATTGGTCCAAATGAGTGACAAACAAATGTTATAGAAAAATTCTCAAATACAATTGAGAAATCGGACTTACATAGCCTATAAGTATGGTTCCTTGGCTTTAATTTCCCATTGGTCCAAATGAGTGACAAACAAATTTTATAGAAAAATTCTTAAATACAATTGAGAAATCGGACTTACATAGCCTATAAGTATGGATCCTTGGCTTTAATTTCCCATTGGTCCAAATGAGTGACAAACAAATGTTATAGAAAAATTCTCAAATACAATTGAGAAATCGGACTTACATAGCCTATAAGTATGGATCCTTGGCTTTAATTTCCCATTGGTCCAAATGAGTGACAAACAAATGTTATAGAAAAATTCTCAAATATAATTGAGAAATCGGACTTAGATAGCCTATAAGTATGGATCCTTGGCTTTAATTTCCCATTGGTCCAAATGAGTGACAAACAAATTTTATAGAAAAATTCTCAAATACAATTGAGAAATCGGACTTAGATAGCCTATAAGTATGGATCCTTGGCTTTAATTTCCCATTGGTCCAAATGAGTGACAAACAAATTTTATAGAAAAATTCTCAAATATAATTGAGAAATCGGACTTACATAGCCTATAAGTATGGATCCTTGGCTTTAATTTCCCATTGGTCCAAATGAGTGACAAACAAATTTTATAGAAAAATTCTTAAATACAATTGAGAAATCGGACTTACATAGCCTATAAGTATGGATCCTTGGCTTTAATTTCCCATTGGTCCAAATGAGTGACAAACATAAATGTGCCCACAAATAGCCAAATTCACGTAGAGCTGAACAAAATTTACACAATTTTAATCATTAAAATTTTATAGAAAAATTCTCAAATACAATTGAGAAATCGGACTTACATAGTCTATAAGTATGGATCCTTGGCTTTAATTTCCCATTGGTCCAAATGAGTGACAAACAAATTTTATAGAAAAATTCTCAAATACAATTGAGAAATCGGACTTACATAGCCTATAAGTATGGATCCTTGGCTTTAATTTCCCATTGGTCCAAATGAGTGACAAACATAAATGTGCCCACAAATAGCCAAATTCACGTAGAGCTGAACAAAATTTACACAATTTTAATCATTAAAATTTTATAGAAAAATTCTCAAATACAATTGAGAAATCGGACTTACATAGTCTATAAGTATGGATCCTTGGCTTTAATTTCCCATTGGTCCAAATGAGTGACAAACAAATGTTATAGAAAAATTCTCAAATATAATTGAGAAATCGGACTTACATAGCCTATAAGTATGGATCCTTGGCTTTAATTACCCATTGGTCCAAATGAGTGACAAACAAATGTTATAGAAAAATTCTTAAATACAATTGAGAAATCGGACTTACATAGCCTATAAGTATGGTTCCTTGGCTTTAATTTCCCATTGGTCCAAATGAGTGACAAACAAATTTTATAGAAAAATTCTTAAATACAATTGAGAAATCGGACTTACATAGCCTATAAGTATGGATCCTTGGCTTTAATTTCCCATTGGTCCAAATGAGTGACAAACAAATTTTATAGAAAAATTCTCAAATACAATTGAGAAATCGGACTTACATAGCCTATAAGTATGGATCCTTGGCTTTAATTTCCCATTGGTCCAAATGAGTGACAAACAAATTTTATAGAAAAATTCTCAAATACAATTGAGAAATCGGACTTACATAGCCTATAAGTATGGATCCTTGGCTTTAATTTCCCATTGGTCCAAATGAGTGACAAACAAATGTTATAGAAAAATTCTCAAATATAATTGAGAAATCGGACTTAGATAGCCTATAAGTATGGATCCTTGGCTTTAATTACCCATTGGTCCAAATGAGTGACAAACAAATGTTATAGAAAAATTCTCAAATACAATTGAGAAATCGGACTTACATAGCCTATAAGTATGGTTCCTTGGCTTTAATTTCCCATTGGTCCAAATGAGTGACAAACAAATTTTATAGAAAAATTCTTAAATACAATTGAGAAATCGGACTTACATAGCCTATAAGTATGGATCCTTGGCTTTAATTTCCCATTGGTCCAAATGAGTGACAAACATAAATGTGCCCACAAATAGCCAAATTCACGTAGAGCTGAACAAAATTTACACAATTTTAATCATTAAAATTTTATAGAAAAATTCTCAAATACAATTGAGAAATCGGACTTACATAGTCTATAAGTATGGATCCTTGGCTTTAATTTCCCATTGGTCCAAATGAGTGACAAACAAATTTTATAGAAAAATTCTCAAATACAATTGAGAAATCGGACTTACATAGCCTATAAGTATGGATCCTTGGCTTTAATTTCCCATTGGTCCAAATGAGTGACAAACATAAATGTGCCCACAAATAGCCAAATTCACGTAGAGCTGAACAAAATTTACACAATTTTAATCATTAAAATTTTATAGAAAAATTCTCAAATACAATTGAGAAATCGGACTTACATAGTCTATAAGTATGGATCCTTGGCTTTAATTTCCCATTGGTCCAAATGAGTGACAAATAAATGTTATGGAAAAATTCTCAAATACAATTGAGAAATCGGACATACATAGCCTATAAGTATGGATCCTTGGCTTTAATTTCCCATTGGTCCAAATGAGTGACAAACATAAATGTGCCCACAAATAGCCAAATTCACGTAGAGCTGAACAAAATTTACACAATTTTAATCATTAAAATTTTATAGAAAAATTCTCAAATACAATTGAGAAATCGGACTTACATAGCCTATAAGTATGGATCCTTGGCTTTAATTTCCCATTGGTCCAAATGAGTGACAAACATAAATGTGCCCACAAATAGCCAAATTCACGTAGAGCTGAACAAAATTTACACAATTTTAATCATTAAAATTTTATAGAAAAATTCTCAAATACAATTGAGAAATCGGACTTACATAGCCTATAAGTATGGATCCTTGGCTTTAATTTCCCATTGGTCCAAATGAGTGACAAACAAATGTTATAGAAAAATTCTCAAATATAATTGAGAAATCGGACTTAGATAGCCTATAAGTATGGTTCCTTGGCTTTAATTTCCCATTGGTCCAAATGAGTGACAAACAAATTTTATAGAAAAATTCTTAAATACAATTGAGAAATCGGACTTACATAGCCTATAAGTATGGATCCTTGGCTTTAATTTCCCATTGGTCCAAATGAGTGACAAACATAAATGTGCCCACAAATAGCCAAATTCACGTAGAGCTGAACAAAATTTACACAATTTAAATCATTAAAATTTTATAGAAAAATTCTTAATTACAATTGAGAAATCGGACTTACATAGTCTATAAGTATGGATCCTTGGCTTTAATTTCCCATTGGTCCAAATGAGTGACAAACAAATTTTATAGAAAAATTCTCAAATACAATTGAGAAATCGGACTTACATAGCCTATAAGTATTGATCCTTGGCTTTAATTTCCCATTGGTCCAAATGAGTGACAAACATAAATGTGCCCACAAATAGCCAAATTCACGTAGAGCTGAACAAAATTTACACAATTTTAATCATTAAAATTTTATAGAAAAATTCTCAAATACAATTGAGAAATCGGACTTACATAGTCTATAAGTATGGATCCTTGGCTTTAATTTCCCATTGGTCCAAATGAGTGACAAATAAATGTTATGGAAAAATTCTCAAATACAATTGAGAAATCGGACATACATAGCCTATAAGTATGGATCCTTGGCTTTAATTTCCCATTGGTCCAAATGAGTGACAAACATAAATGTGCCCACAAATAGCCAAATTCACGTAGAGCTGAACAAAATTTACACAATTTTAATCATTAAAATTTTATAGAAAAATTCTCAAATACAATTGAGAAATCGGACTTACATAATCTATAAGTATGGATCCTTGGCTTTAATTTCCCATTGGTCCAAATGAGTGACAAACAATTGTTATGGAAAAATTCTCAAATACAATTGAGAAATCGGACTTACATAGCCTATAAGTATGGATCCTTGGCTTTAATTTCCCATTGGTCCAAATGAGTGACAAACAAATGTTATGGAAAAATTCTCAAATACAATTGAGAAATCGGTCTTACATAGCCTATAAGTATGGATCCTTGGCTTTAATTTCCCATTGGTCCAAATGAGTGACAAACATAAATGTGCCCACAAATAGCCAAATTCACGTAGAGCTGAACAAAATTTACACAATTTTAATCATTAAAATTTTATAGAAAAATTCTCAAATACAATTGAGAAATCGGACTTACATAGTCTATAAGTATGGATCCTTGGCTTTAATTTCCCATTGGTCCAAATGAGTGACAAATAAATGTTATGGAAAAATTCTCAAATACAATTGAGAAATCGGACATACATAGCCTATAAGTATGGATCCTTGGCTTTAATTTCCCATTGGTCCAAATGAGTGACAAACATAAATGTGCCCACAAATAGCCAAATTCACGTAGAGCTCAACAAAATTTACACAATTTTAATCATTAAAATTTTATAGAAAAATTCTCAAATACAATTGAGAAATCGGACTTACATAGCCTATAAGTATGGATCCTTGGCTTTAATTTCCCATTGGTCCAAATGAGTGACGAAACAAATTTTATAGAAAAATTCTCAAATACAATTGAGAAATCGGACTTACATAGCCTATAAGTATGGATCCTTGGCTTTAATTTCCCATTGGTCCAAATGAGTGACAAACAAATTTTATAGAAAAATTCTTAAATACAATTGAGAAATCGGACTTACATAGCCTATAAGTATGGATCCTTGGCTTTAATTTCCCATTGGTCCAAATGAGTGAAAAACAAATTTTATAGAAAAATTCTCAAATACAATTGAGAAATCGGACATACATAGCCTATAAGTATGGATCCTTGGCTTTAATTTCCCATTGGTCCAAATGAGTGACAAACATAAATGTGCCCACAAATAGCCAAATTCACGTAGAGCTGAACAAAATTTACACAATTTTAATCATTAAAATTTTATAGAAAAATTCTCAAATACAATTGAGAAATCGGACTTACATAGTCTATAAGTATGGATCCTTGGCTTTAATTTCCCATTGGTCCAAATGAGTGACAAATAAATGTTATGGAAAAATTCTCAAATACAATTGAGAAATCGGACATACATAGCCTATAAGTATGGATCTATGGCTTTAATTTCCCATTGGTCCAAATGAGTGACAAACATAAATGTGCCCACAAATAGCCAAATTCACGTAGAGCTGAACAAAATTTACATAATTTTAATCATTAAAATTTTATAGAAAAATTCTCAAATACAATTGAGAAATCGGACTTACATAGTCTATAAGTATGGATCCTTGGCTTTAATTTCCCATTGGTCCAAATGAGTGACAAATAAATGTTATGGAAAAATTCTCAAATACAATTGAGAAATCGGACATACATAGCCTATAAGTATGGATCCTTAGCTTTAATTTCCCATTGGTCCAAATGAGTGACAAACATAAATGTGCCCACAAATAGCCAAATTCACGTAGAGCTGAACAAAATTTACACAATTTTAATCATTAAAATTTTATAGAAAAATTCTCAAATACAATTGAGAAATCGGACTTACATAGTCTATAAGTATGGATCCTTGGCTTTAATTTCCCATTGGTCCAAATGAGTGACAAACAAATGTTATGGAAAAATTCTCAAATACAATTGAGAAATCGGACTTACATAGCCTATAAGTATGGATCCTTGGCTTTAATTTCCCATTGGTCCAAATGAGTGACAAACAAATGTTATGGAAAAATTCTCAAATACAATTGAGAAATCGGACTTACATAGCCTATAAGTATGGATCCTTGGCTTTAATTTCCCATTGGTCCAAATGAGTGACAAACATAAATGTGCCCACAAATAGCCAAATTCACGTAGAGCTGAACAAAATTTACACAATTTTAATCATTAAAATTTTATAGAAAAATTCTCAAATACAATTGAGAAATCGGACTTACATAGTCTATAAGTATGGATCCTTGGCTTTAATTTCCCATTGGTCCAAATGAGTGACAAACAAATGTTATGGAAAAATTCTCAAATACAATTGAGAAATCGGACTTACATAGCCTATAAGTATGGATCCTTGGCTTTAATTTCCCATTGGTCCAAATGAGTGACAAACAAATGTTATAGAAAAATTCTCAAGTACAATTGAGAAATCGGACTTACATAGCCTATAAGTATGGATCCTTGGCTTTAATTTCCCATTGGTCCAAATGAGTGACAAACATAAATGTGCCCACAAATAGCCAAATTCACGTAGAGCTGAACAAAATTTACACAATTTTAATCATTAAAATTTTATAGAAAAATTCTCAAATACAATTGAGAAATCGGACTTACATAGTCTATAAGTATGGATCCTTGGCTTTAATTTCCCATTGGTCCAAATGAGTGACAAACATAAATGTGCCCACAAATAGCCAAATTCACGTAGAGCTGAACAAAATTTACACAATTTTAATCATTAAAATTTTATAGAAAAATTCTCAAATACAATTGAGAAATCGGACTTACATAGTCTATAAGTATGGATCCTTGGCTTTAATTTCCCATTGGTCCAAATGAGTGACAAACAAATGTTATAGAAAAATTCTCAAATACAATTGAGAAATCGGACTTACATAGCCTATAAGTATGGAACCTTGGCTTTAATTTCCCATTGGTCCAAATGAGTGACAAACAAATGTAATAGAAAAATTCTCAAGTACAATTGAGAAATCGGACTTACATAGCCTATAAGTATGGATCCTTGGCTTTAATTTCCCATTGGTCCAAATGAGTGACAAACATAAATGTGCCCACAAATAGCCAAATTCACGTAGAGCTGAACAAAATTTACACAATTTTAATCATTAAAATTTTATAGAAAAATTCTCAAATACAATTGAGAAATCGGACTTACATAGTCTATAAGTATGGATCCTTGGCTTTAATTACCCATTGGTCCAAATGAGTGACAAACAAATGTTATAGAAAAATTCTCAAATACAGTTGAGAAATCGGACTTACATAGCCTATAAGTATGGATCCTTGGCTTTTATTTCCCATTGGTCCAAATGAGTGACAAACAAATGTTATAGAAAAATTCTCAAATACAATTGAGAAATCGGACTTACATAGCCTATAAGTATGGAACCTTGGCTTTAATTTCCCATTGGTCCAAATGAGTGACAAACATAAATGTGCCCACAAATAGCCAAATTCACGTAGAGCTGAACAAAATTTACACAATTTTAATCATTAAAATTTTATAGAAAAATTCTCAAATAATATTGAGAAATCCGACTTACATAGTCTATAAGTATGGATCCTTGGCTTTAATTTCCCATTGGTCCAAATGAGTGACAAACAAATGTTATGGAAAAATTCTCAAATACAATTGAGAAATCGGACTTACATAACCTATAAGTATGGATCCTTGGCTTTAATTTCCCATTGGTCCAAATGAGTGACAAACAAATGTTATAGAAAAATTCTCAAGTACAATTGAGAAATCGGACTTACATAGCCTATAAGTATGGATCCTTGGCTTTAATTTCCCATTGGTCCAAATGAGTGACAAACATAAATGTGCCCACAAATAGCCAAATTCACGTAGAGCTGAACAAAATTTACACAATTTTAATCATTAAAATTTTATAGAAAAATTCTCAAATAATATTGAGAAATCCGACTTACATAGTCTATAAGTATGGATCCTTGGCTTTAATTTCCCATTGGTCCAAATGAGTGACAAACAAATGTTATGGAAAAATTCTCAAATACAATTGAGAAATCGGACTTACATAACCTATAAGTATGGATCCTTGGCTTTAATTTCCCATTGGTCCAAATGAGTGACAAACAAATGTTATAGAAAAATTCTCAAGTACAATTGAGAAATCGGACTTACATAGCCTATAAGTATGGATCCTTGGCTTTAATTTCCCATTGGTCCAAATGAGTGACAAACATAAATGTGCCCACAAATAGCCAAATTCACGTAGAGCTGAACAAAATTTACACAATTTTAATCATTAAAATTTTATAGAAAAATTCTCAAATACAATTGAGAAATCGGACTTACATAGTCTATAAGTATGGATCCTTGGCTTTAATTTCCCATTGGTCCAAATGAGTGACAAACATAAATGTGCACACAAATAGCCAAATTCACGTAGTGCTGAACAAAATTTACACAATTTTAATCATTAAAATTTTATAGAAAAATTCTCAAATACAATTGTGAAATCGGACTTACATAGTCTATAAGTATGGATCCTTGGCTTTAATTTCCCATTGGTCCAAATGAATGACAAACATAAATGTGCCCACAAATAGCCAAATTCACGTAGAGCTGAACAAAATTTACACAATTTTAATCATTAAAATTTTATAGAAAAATTCTCAAATACAATTGAGAAATCGGACTTACATAGTCTATAAGTATGGATCCTTGGCTTTAATTTCCCATTGGTTCAAATGAGTGACAAACAAATGTTATGGAAAAATTCTCAAATACAATTGAGAAATCGGACTTACATAGCCTATAAGTATGGATCCTTGGCTTTAATTTCCCATTGGTCCAAATGAGTGACAAATAAATGTTATAGAAAAATTCTCAAATACAATTGAGAAATCGGACTTACATAGCCTATAAGTATGGATCCTTGGCTTTAATTTCCCATTGGTCCAAATGAGTGACAAACATAAATGTGCCCACAAATAGCCAAATTCACGTAGAGCTGAACAAAATTTACACAATTTTAATCATTAAAATTTTATAGAAAAATTCTCAAATAATATTGAGAAATCCGACTTACATAGTCTATAAGTATGGATCCTTGGCTTTAATTTCCCATTGGTCCAAATGAGTGACAAACAAATGTTATGGAAAAATTCTCAAATACAATTGAGAAATCGGACTTACATAACCTATAAGTATGGATCCTTGGCTTTAATTTCCCATTGGTCCAAATGAGTGACAAACAAATGTTATAGAAAAATTCTCAAGTACAATTGAGAAATCGGACTTACATAGCCTATAAGTATGGATCCTTGGCTTTAATTTCCCATTGGTCCAAATGAGTGACAAACATAAATGTGCCCACAAATAGCCAAATTCACGTAGAGCTGAACAAAATTTACACAATTTTAATCATTAAAATTTTATAGAAAAATTCTCAAATACAATTGAGAAATCGGACTTACATAGTCTATAAGTATGGATCCTTGGCTTTAATTTCCCATTGGTCCAAATGAGTGACAAACATAAATGTGCACACAAATAGCCAAATTCACGTAGTGCTGAACAAAATTTACACAATTTTAATCATTAAAATTTTATAGAAAAATTCTCAAATACAATTGAGAAATCGGACTTACATAGTCTATAAGTATGGATCCTTGGCTTTAATTTCCCATTGGTCCAAATGAATGACAAACATAAATGTGCCCACAAATAGCCAAATTCACGTAGAGCTGAACAAAATTTACACAATTTTAATCATTAAAATTTTATAGAAAAATTCTCAAATACAATTGAGAAATCGGACTTACATAGTCTATAAGTATGGATCCTTGGCTTTAATTTCCCATTGGTTCAAATGAGTGACAAACAAATGTTATGGAAAAATTCTCAAATACAATTGAGAAATCGGACTTACATAGCCTATAAGTATGGATCCTTGGCTTTAATTTCCCATTGGTCCAAATGAGTGACAAATAAATGTTATAGAAAAATTCTCAAATACAATTGAGAAATCGGACTTACATAGTCTATAAGTATGGATCCTTGGCTTTAATTTCCCATTGGTCCAAATGAGTGACAAACATAAATGTGCCCACAAATAGCCAAATTCACGTAGAGCTGAACAAAATTTACACAATTTTAATCATTAAAATTTTATAGAAAAATTCTCAAATACAATTGAGAAATCGGACTTACATAGTCTATAAGTATGGATCCTTGGCTTTAATTTCCCATTGGTCCAAATGAGTGACAAACATAAATGTGCCCACAAATAGCCAAATTCACGTAGAGCTGAACAAAATTTACACAATTTTAATCATTAAAATTTTATAGAAAAATTCTCAAATACAATTGAGAAATCGGACTTACATAGTCTATAAGTATGGATCCTTGGCTTTAATTTCCCATTGGTCCAAATGAGTGACAAACATAAATGTGCACACAAATAGCCAAATTCACGTAGAGCTGAACAAAATTTACACAATTTTAATCATTAAAATTTTATAGAAAAATTCTCAAATACAATTGAGAAATCGGACTTACATAGTCTATAAGTATGGATCCTTGGCTTTAATTTCCCATTGGTTCAAATGAGTGACAAACAAATGTTATGGAAAAATTCTCAAATACAATTGAGAAATCGGACTTACATAGCCTATAAGTATGGATCCTTGGCTTTAATTTCCCATTGGTCCAAATGAGTGACAAACAAATGTTATGGAAAAATTCTCAAATACAATTGAGAAATCGGACTTACATAGCCTATAAGTATGGATCCTTGGCTTTAATTTCCCATTGGTCCAAATGAGTGACAAACATAAATGTGCCCACAAATAGCCAAATTCACGTAGAGCTGAACAAAATTTACACAATTTTAATCATTAAAATTTTATAGAAAAATTCTCAAATACAATTGAGAAATCGGACTTACATAGTCTATAAGTATGGATCCTTGGCTTTAATTTCCCATTGGTCCAAATGAGTGACAAACATAAATGTGCACACAAATAGCCAAATTCACGTAGAGCTGAACAAAATTTACACAATTTTAATCATTAAAATTTTATAGAAAAATTCTCAAATACAATTGAGAAATCGGACTTACATAGTCTATAAGTATGGATCATTGGCTTTAATTTCCCATTGGTCCAAATGAGTGACAAATAAATGTTATGGAAAAATTCTCAAATACAATTGAGAAATCGGACATACATAAGTATGGATCCTTGGCTTTAATTTCCCATTGGTCCAAATGAGTGACAAACAAATGTTATGGAAAAATTCTCAAATACAATTGAGAAATCGGACTTACATAACCTATAAGTATGGATCCTTGGCTTTAATTTCCCATTGGTCCAAATGAGTGACAAACAAATGTTATAGAAAAATTCTCAAGTACAATTGAGAAATCGGACTTACATAGCCTATAAGTATGGATCCTTGGCTTTAATTTCCCATTGGTCCAAATGAGTGACAAACATAAATGTGCCCACAAATAGCCAAATTCACGTAGAGCTGAACAAAATTTACACAATTTTAATCATTAAAATTTTATAGAAAAATTCTCAAATACAATTGAGAAATCGGACTTACATAGTCTATAAGTATGGATCCTTGGCTTTAATTTCCCATTGGTCCAAATGAGTGACAAACATAAATGTGCACACAAATAGCCAAATTCACGTAGAGCTGAACAAAATTTACACAATTTTAATCATTAAAATTTTATAGAAAAATTCTCAAATACAATTGAGAAATCGGACTTACATAGTCTATAAGTATGGATCCTTGGCTTTAATTTCCCATTGGTTCAAATGAGTGACAAACAAATGTTATGGAAAAATTCTCAAATACAATTGAGAAATCGGACTTACATAGCCTATAAGTATGGATCCTTGGCTTTAATTTCCCATTGGTCCAAATGAGTGACAAACAAATGTTATGGAAAAATTCTCAAATACAATTGAGAAATCGGACTTACATAGCCTATAAGTATGGATCCTTGGCTTTAATTTCCCATTGGTCCAAGTGAGTGACAAACATAAATGTGCCCACAAATAGCCAAATTCACGTAGAGCTGAACAAAATTTACACAATTTTAATCATTAAAATTTTATAGAAAAATTCTCAAATACAATTGAGAAATCGGACTTACATAGTCTATAAGTATGGATCCTTGGCATTAATTTCCCATTGGTCCAAATGAGTGACAAATAAATGTTATAGAAAAATTCTCAAATACAATTGAGAAATCGGACTTACATAGCCTATAAGTATGGAACCTTGGCTTTAATTTCCCATTGGTCCAAATGAGTGACAAACATAAATGTGCCCACAAATAGCCAAATTCACGTAGAGCTGAACAAAATTTACACAATTTTAATCATTAAAATTTTATAGAAAAATTCTCAAATACAATTGAGAAATCGGACTTACATAGTCTATAAGTATGGATCCTTGGCTTTAATTTCCCATTGGTCCAAATGAGTGACACACAAATGTTATGGAAAAATTCTCAAATACAATTGAGAAATCGGACTTACATAGTCTATAAGTATGGATCCTTGGCTTTAATTTCCCATTGGTCCGAATGATTGACAAACAAATGTTATAGAAAAATTCTCAAGTACAATTGAGAAATCGGACTTACATAGCCTATAAGTATGGATCCTTGGCTTTAATTTCCCATTGATCCAAATGAGTGACAAACATAAATGTGCCCACAAATAGCATAATTCACGTAGAGCTGAACAAAATTTACACAATTTTAATCATTAAAATTTTATAGAAAAATTCGCAAATACAATTGAGAAATCGGACTTACATAGTCTATAAGTATGGATCCTTGGCTTTAATTTCCCATTGGTCCAAATGAGTGACAAACATAAATGTGCCCACAAATAGCCAAATTCACGTAGAGCTGAACAAAATTTACACAATTTTAATCATTAAAATTTTATAGAAAAATTCTCAAATACAATTGAGAAATCGGACTTACATAGTCTATAAGTATGGATCCTTGGCTTTAATTTCCCATTGGTCCAAATGAATGACAAACATAAATGTGCCCACAAATAGCCAAATTCACGTAGAGCTGAACAAAATTTACACAATTTTAATCATTAAAATTTTATAGAAAAATTCTCAAATACAATTGAGAAATCGGACTTACATAGTCTATAAGTATGGATCCTTGGCATTAATTTCCCATTGGTCCAAATGAGTGACAAATAAATGTTATAGAAAAATTCTCAAATACAATTGAGAAATCGGACTTACATAGCCTATAAGTATGGAACCTTGGCTTTAATTTCCCATTGGTCCAAATGAGTGACAAACATAAATGTGCCCACAAATAGCCAAATTCACGTAGAGCTGAACAAAATTTACACAATTTTAATCATTAAAATTTTATAGAAAAATTCTCAAATACAATTGAGAAATCGGACTTACATAGTCTATAAGTATGGATCCTTGGCTTTAATTTCCCATTGGTCCAAATGAGTGACAAACAAATGTTATGGAAAAATTCTCAAATACAATTGAGAAATCGGACATACATAAACTATAAGTATGGATCCTTGGCTTTAATTTCCCATTGGTCCAAATGATTGACAAACAAATGTTATAGAAAAATTCTCAAGTACAATTGAGAAATCGGACTTACATAGTCTATAAGTATGGATCCTTGGCTTTAATTTCCCATTGGTCCAAATGAGTGACAAATAAATGTTATAGAAAAATTCTCAAATACAATTGAAAAATCGGACTTACATAGTCTATAAGTATGGATCCTTGGCTTTAATTTCCCATTGGTCCAAATGAGTGACAAATAAATGTTATAGAAAAATTCTCAAATACAATTGAAAAATCGGACTTACATAGTCTATAAGTATGGATCCTTGGCTTTAATTTCCCATTGGTCCAAATGAGTGACAAATAAATGTTATAGAAAAATTCTCAAATACAATTGAAAAATCGGACTTACATAGTCTATAAGTATGGATCCTTGGCTTTAATTTCCCATTGGTCCAAATGAGTGACAAATAAATGTTATAGAAAAATTCTCAAATACAATTGAAAAATCGGACTTACATAGTCTATAAGTATGGATCCTTGGCTTTAATTTCCCATTGGTCCAAATGAGTGACAAATAAATGTTATAGAAAAATTCTCAAATACAATTGAGAAATCGGACTTACATAGTCTATAAGTATGGATCCTTGGCTTTAATTTCCCATTGGTCCAAATGAGTGACAAATAAATGTTATAGAAAAATTCTCAAATACAATTGAAAAATCGGACTTACATAGTCTATAAGTATGGATCCTTGGCTTTAATTTCCCATTGGTCCAAATGAGTGACAAACATAAATGTGCCCACAAATAGCCAAATTCACGTAGAGCTGAACAAAATTTACACAATTTTAATCATAAAATTTTATAGAAAAATTCTCAAATACAATTGAGAAATCGGACTTACATAGTCTATAAGTATGGATCCTTGGCTTTAATTTCCCATTGGTCCAAATGAGTGACAAATAAATGTTATAGAAAAATTCTCAAATACAATTGAAAAATCGGACTTACATAGTCTATAAGTATGGATCCTTGGCTTTAATTTCCCATTGGTCCAAATGAGTGAAAAATAAATGTTATAGAAAAATTCTCAAATAGAATTGAAAAATCGGACTTACATAGTCTATAAGTATGGATCCTTGGCTTTAATTTCCCATTGGTCCAAATGAGTGACAAATAAATGTTATAGAAAAATTCTCAAATACAATTGAAAAATCGGACTTACATAGTCTATAAGTATGGATCCTTGGCTTTAATTTCCCATTGGTCCAAATGAGTGACAAATAAATGTTATAGAAAAATTCTCAAATACAATTGAAAAATCGGACTTACATAGTCTATAAGTATGGATCCTTGGCTTTAATTTCCTATTGGTCCAAATGAGTGACAAACATAAATGTGCCCACAAATAGCATAATTCACGTAGAGCTGAACAAAATTTACACAATTTTAATCATTAAAATTTTATAGAAAAATTCTCAAATACAATTTAGAAATCGGTCCAAATGAGTGACAAACATAAATGTGCCCACAAATAGCCAAATTCACGTAGAGCTGAACAAAATTTACACAATTTTAATCATTAAAATTTTATAGAAAAATTCTCAAATACAATTGAGAAATCGGACTTACATAGTCTATAAGTATGGATCCTTGGCTTTAATTTCCCATTGGTCCAAATGAGTGACAAACAAATGTTATGGAAAAATTCTCAAATACAATTGAGAAATCGGACTTACATAGCCTATAAGTATGGATCCTTGGCTTTAATTTCCCATTGGTCCAAATGAGTGACAAACATAAATGTGCCCACAAATAGACAAATTCACGTAGAGCTGAACAAAATTTACACAATTTTAATCATTAAAATTTTATAGAAAAATTCTCAAATACAATTGAGAAATCGGACTTACATAGTCTATAAGTATGGATCCTTGGCTTTAATTTCCCATTGGTCCAAATGAGTGACAAACAAATGTTATGGAAAAATTCTCAAATACAATTGAGAAATCGGACTTACATAGCCTATAAGTATGGATCCTTGGCTTTAATTTCCCATTGGTCCAAATGAGTGACAAACAAATGTTATAGAAAAATTCTCAAATACAATTGAGAAATCGGACTTACATAGTCTATAAGTATGGATCCTTGGCTTTAATTTCCCATTGGTCCAAATGAGTGACAAACAAATGTTATAGAAAAATTCTCAAATACAATTGAGAAATCGGACTTACATAGTCTATAAGTATGGATCCTTGGCTTTAATTTCCCATTGGTCCAAATGAGTGACAAACAAATGTTATAAAAAAATTCTCAAGTACAATTGAGAAATCGGACTTACATAGCCTATAAGTATGGATCCATGGCTTTAATTTCCCATTGGTCCAAATGAGTGACAAACATAAATGTGCCCACAAATAGCCAAATTCACGTAGAGCTGAACAAAATTTACACAATTTTAATCATTAAAATTTTATAGAAAAATTCTCAAATACAATTGAGAAATCGGACTTACATAGTCTATAAGTATGGATCCTTGGCTTTAATTTCCCATTGGTCCAAATGAGTGACAAATAAATGTTATAGAAAAATTCTCAAATACAATTGAGAAATCGGACTTACATAGCCTATAAGTATGGAACCTTGGCTTTAATTTCCCATTGGTCCAAATGAGTGACAAACATAAATGTGCCCACAAATAGCCAAATTCACGTAGAGCTGAACAAAATTTACACAATTTTAATCATTAAAATTTTATAGAAAAATTCTCAAATACAATTGAGAAATCGGACTTACATAGTCTATAAGTATGGATCCTTGGCTTTAATTTCCCATTGGTCCAAATGAGTGACAAACATAAATGTGCCCACAAATAGCCAAATTCACGTAGAGCTGAACAAAATTTACACAATTTTAATCATTAAAATTTTATAGAAAAATTCTCAAATACAATTGAGAAATCGGACTTACATAGTCTATAAGTATGGATCCTTGGCTTTAATTTCCCATTGGTCCAAATGAGTGACAAACATAAATGTGCCCACAAATAGCCAAATTCACGTAGAGCTGAACAAAATTTACACAATTTTAATCATTAAAATTTTATAGAAAAATTCTCAAATACAATTGAGAAATCGGACTTACATAGTCTATAAGTATGGATCCTTGGCTTTAATTTCCCATTGGTCCAAATGAGTGACAAACATAAATGTGCCCACAAATAGCCAAATTCACGTAGAGCTGAACAAAATTTACACAATTTTAATCATTAAAATTTTATAGAAAAATTCTCAAATACAATTGAGAAATCGGACTTACATAGTCTATAAGTATGGATCCTTGGCTTTAATTTCCCATTGGTCCAAATGAGTGACAAACAAATGTTATAGAAAAATTCTCAAGTACAATTGAGAAATCGGACTTACATAGCCTATAAGTATGGATCCATGGCTTTAATTTCCCATTGGTCCAAATGAGTGACAAACATAAATGTGCCCACAAATAGCCAAATTCACGTAGAGCTGAACAAAATTTACACAATTTTAATCATTAAAATTTTATAGAAAAATTCTCAAATACAATTGAGAAATCGGACTTACATAGTCTATAAGTATGGATCCTTGGCTTTAATTTCCCATTGGTCCAAATGAGTGACAAACATAAATGTGCCCACAAATAGCCAAATTCACGTAGAGCTGAACAAAATTTACACAATTTTAATCATTAAAATTTTATAGAAAAATTCTCAAATACAATTGAGAAATCGGACTTACATAGTCTATAAGTATGGATCCTTGGCTTTAATTTCCCATTGGTCCAAATGAGTGACAAACAAATGTTATAGAAAAATTCTCAAGTACAATTGAGAAATCGGACTTACATAGCTGATAAGTATGGATCCATGGCTTTAATTTCCCATTGGTCCAAATGAGTGACAAACATAAATGTGCCCACAAATAGCCAAATTCACGTAGAGCTGAACAAAATTTACACAATTTTAATCATTAAAATTTTATAGAAAAATTCTCAAATACAATTGAGAAATCGGACTTACATAGTCTATAAGTATGGATCCTTGGCTTTAATTTCCCATTGGTCCAAATGAGTGACAAACATAAATGTGCCCACAAATAGCCAAATTCACGTAGAGCTGAACAAAATTTACACAATTTTAATCATTAAAATTTTATAGAAAAATTCTCAAACACAATTGAGAAATCGGACTTACATAGTCTATAAGTATGGATCCTTGGCTTTAATTTCCCATTGGTCCAAATGAGTGACAAACAAATGTTATAGAAAAATTTTCAAGTACAATTGAGAAATCGGACTTACATAGCCTATAAGTATGGATCCATGGCTTTAATTTCCCATTGGTCCAAATGAGTGACAAACATAAATGTGCCCACAAATAGCCAAATTCACGTAGAGCTGAACAAAATTTACACAATTTTAATCATTAAAATTTTATAGAAAAATTCTCAAATACAATTGAGAAATCGGACTTACATAGTCTATAAGTATGGATCCTTGGCTTTAATTTCCCATTGGTCCAAATGAGTGACAAACAAATGTTATGGAAAAATTCTCAAATACAATTGAGAAATCGGACTTACATAGTCTATAAGTATGGATCCTTGGCTTTAATTTTCCATTGGTCCAAATGAGTGACAAACAAATGTTATGGAAAAATTCTCAAATACAATTGAGAAATCGGACTTACATAGTCTATAAGTATGGATCCTTGGCTTTAATTTCCCATTGGTCCAAATGAGTGACAAACAAATGTTATAGAAAAATTTTCAAGTACAATTGAGAAATCGGACTTACATAGCCTATAAGTATGGATCCATGGCTTTAATTTCCCATTGGTCCAAATGAGTGACAAACATAAATGTGCCCACAAATAGCCAAATTCACGTAGAGCTGAACAAAATTTACACAATTTTAATCATTAAAATTTTATAGAAAAATTCTCAAATACAATTGAGAAATCGGACTTACATAGTCTATAAGTATGGATCCTTGGCTTTAATTTCCCATTGGTCCAAATGAGTGACAAACAAATGTTATGGAAAAATTCTCAAATACAATTGATAAATCGGACTTACATAGCCTATAAGTATGGATCCTTGGCTTTAATTTCCCATTGGTCCAAATGACTGACAAACATAAATGTGCCCACAAATAGCCAAATTCACGTAGAGCTGAACAAAATTTACACAATTTTAATCATTAAAATTTTATAGAAAAATTCTCAAATACAATTGAGAAATCGGACTTACATAGTCTATAAGTATGGATCCTTGGCTTTAATTTCCCATTGGTCCAAATGAGTGACAAACAAATGTTATGGAAAAATTCTCAAATACAATTGAGAAATCGGACTTACATAGTCTATAAGTATGGATCCTTGGCTTTAATTTTCCATTGGTCCAAATGAGTGACAAACAAATGTTATGGAAAAATTCTCAAATACAATTGAGAAATCGGACTTACATAGTCTATAAGTATGGATCCTTGGCTTTAATTTCCCATTGGTCCAAATGAGTGACAAACAAATGTTATAGAAAAATTTTCAAGTACAATTGAGAAATCGGACTTACATAGCCTATAAGTATGGATCCATGGCTTTAATTTCCCATTGGTCCAAATGAGTGACAAACATAAATGTGCCCACAAATAGCCAAATTCACGTAGAGCTGAACAAAATTTACACAATTTTAATCATTAAAATTTTATAGAAAAATTCTCAAATACAATTGAGAAATCGGACTTACATAGTCTATAAGTATGGATCCTTGGCTTTAATTTCCCATTGGTCCAAATGAGTGACAAACAAATGTTATAGAAAAATTCTCAAGTACAATTGAGAAATCGGACTTACATAGCCTATAAGTATGGATCCATGGCTTTAATTTCCCATTGGTCCAAATGAGTGACAAACATAAATGTGCCCACAAATAGCCAAATTCACGTAGAGCTGAACAAAATTTACACAATTTTAATCATTAAAATTTTATAGAAAAATTCTCAAATACAATTGAGAAATCGGACTTACATAGTCTATAAGTATGGATCCTTGGCTTTAATTTCCCATTGGTCCAAATGAGTGACAAACATAAATGTGCCCACAAATAGCCAAATTCACGTAGAGCTGAACAAAATTTACACAATTTTAATCATTAAAATTTTATAGAAAAATTCTCAAACACAATTGAGAAATCGGACTTACATAGTCTATAAGTATGGATCCTTGGCTTTAATTTCCCATTGGTCCAAATGAGTGACAAACAAATGTTATAGAAAAATTTTCAAGTACAATTGAGAAATCGGACTTACATAGCCTATAAGTATGGATCCTTGGCTTTAATTTCCCATTGGTCCAAATGAGTGACAAACATAAATGTGCCCACAAATAGCCAAATTCACGTAGAGCTGAACAAAATTTACACAATTTTAATCATTAAAATTTTATAGAAAAATTCTCAAATACAATTGAGAAATCGGACTTACATAGTCTATAAGTATGGATCCTTGGCTTTAATTTTCCATTGGTCCAAATGAGTGACAAACAAATGTTATGGAAAAATTCTCAAATACAATTGAGAAATCGGACTTACATAGTCTATAAGTATGGATCCTTGGCTTTAATTTCCCATTGGTCCAAATGAGTGACAAACAAATGTTATAGAAAAATTTTCAAGTACAATTGAGAAATCGGACTTACATAGCCTATAAGTATGGATCCATGGCTTTAATTTCCCATTGGTCCAAATGAGTGACAAACATAAATGTGCCCACAAATAGCCAAATTCACGTAGAGCTGAACAAAATTTACACAATTTTAATCATTAAAATTTTATAGAAAAATTCTCAAATACAATTGAGAAATCGGACTTACATAGTCTATAAGTATGGATCCTTGGCTTTAATTTCCCATTGGTCCAAATGAGTGACAAACAAATGTTATGGAAAAATTCTCAAATACAATTGAGAAATCGGACTTACATAGCCTATAAGTATGGATCCTTGGCTTTAATTTTCCATTGGTCCAAATGAGTGACAAACAAATGTTATGGAAAAATTCTCAAATACAATTGAGAAATCGGACTTACATAGTCTATAAGTATGGATCCTTGGCTTTAATTTCCCATTGGTCCAAATGAGTGACAAACAAATGTTATAGAAAAATTTTCAAGTACAATTGAGAAATCGGACTTACATAGCCTATAAGTATGGATCCATGGCTTTAATTTCCCATTGGTCCAAATGAGTGACAAACATAAATGTGCCCACAAATAGCCAAATTCACGTAGAGCTGAACAAAATTTACACAATTTTAATCATTAAAATTTTATAGAAAAATTCTCAAATACAATTGAGAAATCGGACTTACATAGTCTATAAGTATGGATCCTTGGCTTTAATTTCCCATTGGTCCAAATGAGTGACAAACAAATGTTATGGAAAAATTCTCAAATACAATTGAGAAATCGGACTTACATAGCCTATAAGTATGGATCCTTGGCTTTAATTTCCCATTGGTCCAAATGACTGACAAACATAAATGTGCCCACAAATAGCCAAATTCACGTAGAGCTGAACAAAATTTACACAATTTTAATCATTAAAATTTTATAGAAAAATTCTCAAATACAATTGAGAAATCGGACTTACATAGTCTATAAGTATGGATCCTTGGCTTTAATTTCCCATTGGTCCAAATGAGTGACAAACAAATGTTATGGAAAAATTCTCAAATACAATTGAGAAATCGGACTTACATAGCCTATAAGTATGGATCCTTGGCTTTAATTTCCCATTGGTCCAAATGAGTGACAAACATAAATGTGCCCACAAATAGCCAAATTCACGTAGAGCTGAACAAAATTTACACAATTTTAATCATTAAAATTTTATAGAAAAATTCTCAAATACAATTGAGAAATCGGACTTACATAGTCTATAAGTATGGATCCTTGGCTTTAATTTCCCATTGGTCCAAATGAGTGACAAACAAATGTTATAGAAAAATTCTCAAGTACAATTGAGAAATCGGACTTACATAGCCTATAAGTATGGATCCATGGCTTTAATTTCCCATTGGTCCAAATGAGTGACAAACATAAATGTGCCCACAAATAGCCAAATTCACGTAGAGCTGAACAAAATTTACACAATTTTAATCATTAAAATTTTATAGAAAAATTCTCAAATACAATTGAGAAATCGGACTTACATAGTCTATAAGTATGGATCCTTGGCTTTAATTTCCCATTGGTCCAAATGAGTGACAAACATAAATGTGCCCACAAATAGCCAAATTCACGTAGAGCTGAACAAAATTTACACAATTTTAATCATTAAAATTTTATAGAAAAATTCTCAAACACAATTGAGAAATCGGACTTACATAGTCTATAAGTATGGATCCTTGGCTTTAATTTCCCATTGGTCCAAATGAGTGACAAACAAATGTTATAGAAAAATTTTCAAGTACAATTGAGAAATCGGACTTACATAGCCTATAAGTATGGATCCATGGCTTTAATTTCCCATTGGTCCAAATGAGTGACAAACATAAATGTGCCCACAAATAGCCAAATTCACGTAGAGCTGAACAAAATTTACACAATTTTAATCATTAAAATTTTATAGAAAAATTCTCAAATACAATTGAGAAATCGGACTTACATAGTCTATAAGTATGGATCCTTGGCTTTAATTTCCCATTGGTCCAAATGAGTGACAAACAAATGTTATGGAAAAATTCTCAAATACAATTGAGAAATCGGACTTACATAGTCTATAAGTATGGATCCTTGGCTTTAATTTTCCATTGGTCCAAATGAGTGACAAACAAATGTTATGGAAAAATTCTCAAATACAATTGAGAAATCGGACTTACATAGTCTATAAGTATGGATCCTTGGCTTTAATTTCCCATTGGTCCAAATGAGTGACAAACAAATGTTATAGAAAAATTTTCAAGTACAATTGAGAAATCGGACTTACATAGCCTATAAGTATGGATCCATGGCTTTAATTTCCCATTGGTCCAAATGAGTGACAAACATAAATGTGCCCACAAATAGCCAAATTCACGTAGAGCTGAACAAAATTTACACAATTTTAATCATTAAAATTTTATAGAAAAATTCTCAAATACAATTGAGAAATCGGACTTACATAGTCTATAAGTATGGATCCTTGGCTTTAATTTCCCATTGGTCCAAATGAGTGACAAACAAATGTTATGGAAAAATTCTCAAATACAATTGAGAAATCGGACTTACATAGCCTATAAGTATGGATCCTTGGCTTTAATTTCCCATTGGTCCAAATGACTGACAAACATAAATGTGCCCACAAATAGCCAAATTCACGTAGAGCTGAACAAAATTTACACAATTTTAATCATTAAAATTTTATAGAAAAATTCTCAAATACAATTGAGAAATCGGACTTACATAGTCTATAAGTATGGATCCTTGGCTTTAATTTCCCATTGGTCCAAATGAGTGACAAACATAAATGTGCCCACAAATAGCCAAATTCACGTAGAGCTGAACAAAATTTACACAATTTTAATCATTAAAATTTTATAGAAAAATTCTCAAATACAATTGAGAAATCGGACTTACATAGTCTATAAGTATGGATCCTTGGCTTTAATTTCCCATTGGTCCAAATGAGTGACAAACATAAATGTGCCCACAAATAGCCAAATTCACGTAGAGCTGAACAAAATTTACACAATTTTAATCATTAAAATTTTATAGAAAAATTCTCAAACACAATTGAGAAATCGGACTTACATAGTCTATAAGTATGGATCCTTGGCTTTAATTTCCCATTGGTCCAAATGAGTGACAAACAAATGTTATAGAAAAATTCTCAAGTACAATTGAGAAATCGGACTTACATAGCCTATAAGTATGGATCCATGGCTTTAATTTCCCATTGGTCCAAATGAGTGACAAACATAAATGTGCCCACAAATAGCCAAATTCACGTAGAGCTGAACAAAATTTACACAATTTTAATCATTAAAATTTTATAGAAAAATTCTCAAATACAATTGAGAAATCGGACTTACATAGTCTATAAGTATGGATCCTTGGCTTTAATTTCCCATTGGTCCAAATGAGTGACAAACATAAATGTGCCCACAAATAGCCAAATTCACGTAGAGCTGAACAAAATTTACACAATTTTAATCATTAAAATTTTATAGAAAAATTCTCAAATACAATTGAGAAATCGGACTTACATAGTCTATAAGTATGGATCCTTGGCTTTAATTTCCCATTGGTCCAAATGAGTGACAAACAAATGTTATGGAAAAATTCTCAAATACAATTGAGAAATCGGACTTACATAGTCTATAAGTATGGATCCTTAGCTTTAATTTCCCATTGGTCCAAATGAGTGACAAACATAAATGTGCCCACAAATAGCCAAATTCACGTAGAGCTGAACAAAATTTACACAATTTTAATCATTAAAATTTTATAGAAAAATTCTCAAATACAATTGAGAAATCGGACTTACATAGTCTATAAGTATGGATCCTTGGCTTTAATTTCCCATTGGTCCAAATGAGTGACAAACAAATGTTATGGAAAAATTCTCAAATACAATTGAGAAATCGGACTTACATAGCCTATAAGTATGGATCCTTGGCTTTAATTTCCCATTGGTCCAAATGAGTGACAAACATAAATGTGCCCACAAATAGCCAAATTCACGTAGAGCTGAACAAAATTTACACAATTTTAATCATTAAAATTTTATAGAAAAATTCTCAAATACAATTGAGAAATCGGACTTACATAGTCTATAAGTATGGATCCTTGGCTTTAATTTCCCATTGGTCCAAATGAGTGACAAACAAATGTTATAGAAAAATTCTCAAGTACAATTGAGAAATCGGACTTACATAGCCTATAAGTATGGATCCATGGCTTTAATTTCCCATTGGTCCAAATGAGTGACAAACATAAATGTGCCCACAAATAGCCAAATTCACGTAGAGCTGAACAAAATTTACACAATTTTAATCATTAAAATTTTATAGAAAAATTCTCAAATACAATTGAGAAATCGGACTTACATAGTCTATAAGTATGGATCCTTGGCTTTAATTTCCCATTGGTCCAAATGAGTGACAAACAAATGTTATGGAAAAATTCTCAAATACAATTGAGAAATCGGACTTACATAGCCTATAAGTATGGATCCTTGGCTTTAATTTCCCATTGGTCCAAATGAGTGACAAACATAAATGTGCCCACAAATAGCCAAATTCACGTAGAGCTGAACAAAATTTACACAATTTTAATCATTAAAATTTTATAGAAAAATTCTCAAATACAATTGAGAAATCGGACTTACATAGTCTATAAGTATGGATCCTTGGCTTTAATTTCCCATTGGTCCAAATGAGTGACAAACAAATGTTATAGAAAAATTCTCAAGTACAATTGAGAAATCGGACTTACATAGCCTATAAGTATGGATCCATGGCTTTAATTTCCCATTGGTCCAAATGAGTGACAAACATAAATGTGCCCACAAATAGCCAAATTCACGTAGAGCTGAACAAAATTTACACAATTTTAATCATTAAAATTTTATAGAAAAATTCTCAAATACAATTGAGAAATCGGACTTACATAGTCTATAAGTATGGATCCTTGGCTTTAATTTCCCATTGGTCCAAATGAGTGACAAACATAAATGTGCCCACAAATAGCCAAATTCACGTAGAGCTGAACAAAATTTACACAATTTTAATCATTAAAATTTTATAGAAAAATTCTCAAACACAATTGAGAAATCGGACTTACATAGTCTATAAGTATGGATCCTTGGCTTTAATTTCCCATTGGTCCAAATGAGTGACAAACAAATGTTATAGAAAAATTTTCAAGTACAATTGAGAAATCGGACTTACATAGCCTATAAGTATGGATCCATGGCTTTAATTTCCCATTGGTCCAAATGAGTGACAAACATAAATGTGCCCACAAATAGCCAAATTCACGTAGAGCTGAACAAAATTTACACAATTTTAATCATTAAAATTTTATAGAAAAATTCTCAAATACAATTGAGAAATCGGACTTACATAGTCTATAAGTATGGATCCTTGGCTTTAATTTCCCATTGGTCCAAATGAGTGACAAACAAATGTTATGGAAAAATTCTCAAATACAATTGAGAAATCGGACTTACATAGTCTATAAGTATGGATCCTTGGCTTTAATTTTCCATTGGTCCAAATGAGTGACAAACAAATGTTATGGAAAAATTCTCAAATACAATTGAGAAATCGGACTTACATAGTCTATAAGTATGGATCCTTGGCTTTAATTTCCCATTGGTCCAAATGAGTGACAAACAAATGTTATAGAAAAATTTTCAAGTACAATTGAGAAATCGGACTTACATAGCCTATAAGTATGGATCCATGGCTTTAATTTCCCATTGGTCCAAATGAGTGACAAACATAAATGTGCCCACAAATAGCCAAATTCACGTAGAGCTGAACAAAATTTACACAATTTTAATCATTAAAATTTTATAGAAAAATTCTCAAATACAATTGAGAAATCGGACTTACATAGTCTATAAGTATGGATCCTTGGCTTTAATTTCCCATTGGTCCAAATGAGTGACAAACAAATGTTATGGAAAAATTCTCAAATACAATTGAGAAATCGGACTTACATAGCCTATAAGTATGGATCCTTGGCTTTAATTTCCCATTGGTCCAAATGACTGACAAACATAAATGTGCCCACAAATAGCCAAATTCACGTAGAGCTGAACAAAATTTACACAATTTTAATCATTAAAATTTTATAGAAAAATTCTCAAATACAATTGAGAAATCGGACTTACATAGTCTATAAGTATGGATCCTTGGCTTTAATTTCCCATTGGTCCAAATGAGTGACAAACATAAATGTGCCCACAAATAGCCAAATTCACGTAGAGCTGAACAAAATTTACACAATTTTAATCATTAAAATTTTATAGAAAAATTCTCAAATACAATTGAGAAATCGGACTTACATAGTCTATAAGTATGGATCCTTGGCTTTAATTTCCCATTGGTCCAAATGAGTGACAAACATAAATGTGCCCACAAATAGCCAAATTCACGTAGAGCTGAACAAAATTTACACAATTTTAATCATTAAAATTTTATAGAAAAATTCTCAAACACAATTGAGAAATCGGACTTACATAGTCTATAAGTATGGATCCTTGGCTTTAATTTCCCATTGGTCCAAATGAGTGACAAACAAATGTTATAGAAAAATTCTCAAGTACAATTGAGAAATCGGACTTACATAGCCTATAAGTATGGATCCATGGCTTTAATTTCCCATTGGTCCAAATGAGTGACAAACATAAATGTGCCCACAAATAGCCAAATTCACGTAGAGCTGAACAAAATTTACACAATTTTAATCATTAAAATTTTATAGAAAAATTCTCAAATACAATTGAGAAATCGGACTTACATAGTCTATAAGTATGGATCCTTGGCTTTAATTTCCCATTGGTCCAAATGAGTGACAAACATAAATGTGCCCACAAATAGCCAAATTCACGTAGAGCTGAACAAAATTTACACAATTTTAATCATTAAAATTTTATAGAAAAATTCTCAAATACAATTGAGAAATCGGACTTACATAGTCTATAAGTATGGATCCTTGGCTTTAATTTCCCATTGGTCCAAATGAGTGACAAACAAATGTTATGGAAAAATTCTCAAATACAATTGAGAAATCGGACTTACATAGTCTATAAGTATGGATCCTTAGCTTTAATTTCCCATTGGTCCAAATGAGTGACAAACATAAATGTGCCCACAAATAGCCAAATTCACGTAGAGCTGAACAAAATTTACACAATTTTAATCATTAAAATTTTATAGAAAAATTCTCAAATACAATTGAGAAATCGGACTTACATAGTCTATAAGTATGGATCCTTGGCTTTAATTTCCCATTGGTCCAAATGAGTGACAAACAAATGTTATAGAAAAATTCTCAAGTACAATTGAGAAATCGGACTTACATAGCCTATAAGTATGGATCCATGGCTTTAATTTCCCATTGGTCCAAATGAGTGACAAACATAAATGTGCCCACAAATAGCCAAATTCACGTAGAGCTGAACAAAATTTACACAATTTTAATCATTAAAATTTTATAGAAAAATTCTCAAATACAATTGAGAAATCGGACTTACATAGTCTATAAGTATGGATCCTTGGCTTTAATTTCCCATTGGTCCAAATGAGTGACAAACATAAATGTGCCCACAAATAGCCAAATTCACGTAGAGCTGAACAAAATTTACACAATTTTAATCATTAAAATTTTATAGAAAAATTCTCAAATACAATTGAGAAATCGGACTTACATAGTCTATAAGTATGGATCCTTGGCTTTAATTTCCCATTGGTCCAAATGAGTGACAAACAAATGTTATAGAAAAATTCTCAAGTACAATTGAGAAATCGGACTTACATAGCCTATAAGTATGGATCCATGGCTTTAATTTCCCATTGGTCCAAATGAGTGACAAACATAAATGTGCCCACAAATAGCCAAATTCACGTAGAGCTGAACAAAATTTACACAATTTTAATCATTAAAATTTTATAGAAAAATTCTCAAATACAATTGAGAAATCGGACTTACATAGTCTATAAGTATGGATCCTTGGCTTTAATTTCCCATTGGTCCAAATGAGTGACAAACATAAATGTGCCCACAAATAGCCAAATTCACGTAGAGCTGAACAAAATTTACACAATTTTAATCATTAAAATTTTATAGAAAAATTCTCAAATACAATTGAGAAATCGGACTTACATAGTCTATAAGTATGGATCCTTGGCTTTAATTTCCCATTGGTCCAAATGAGTGACAAACAAATGTTATGGAAAAATTCTCAAATACAATTGAGAAATCGGACTTACATAGTCTATAAGTATGGATCCTTGGCTTTAATTTTCCATTGGTCCAAATGAGTGACAAACAAATGTTATGGAAAAATTCTCAAATACAATTGAGAAATCGGACTTACATAGTCTATAAGTATGGATCCTTGGCTTTAATTTCCCATTGGTCCAAATGAGTGACAAACAAATGTTATAGAAAAATTTTCAAGTACAATTGAGAAATCGGACTTACATAGCCTATAAGTATGGATCCATGGCTTTAATTTCCCATTGGTCCAAATGAGTGACAAACATAAATGTGCCCACAAATAGCCAAATTCACGTAGAGCTGAACAAAATTTACACAATTTTAATCATTAAAATTTTATAGAAAAATTCTCAAATACAATTGAGAAATCGGACTTACATAGTCTATAAGTATGGATCCTTGGCTTTAATTTCCCATTGGTCCAAATGAGTGACAAACAAATGTTATGGAAAAATTCTCAAATACAATTGAGAAATCGGACTTACATAGCCTATAAGTATGGATCCTTGGCTTTAATTTCCCATTGGTCCAAATGACTGACAAACATAAATGTGCCCACAAATAGCCAAATTCACGTAGAGCTGAACAAAATTTACACAATTTTAATCATTAAAATTTTATAGAAAAATTCTCAAATACAATTGAGAAATCGGACTTACATAGTCTATAAGTATGGATCCTTGGCTTTAATTTCCCATTGGTCCAAATGAGTGACAAACAAATGTTATGGAAAAATTCTCAAATACAATTGAGAAATCGGACTTACATAGTCTATAAGTATGGATCCTTGGCTTTAATTTTCCATTGGTCCAAATGAGTGACAAACAAATGTTATGGAAAAATTCTCAAATACAATTGAGAAATCGGACTTACATAGTCTATAAGTATGGATCCTTGGCTTTAATTTCCCATTGGTCCAAATGAGTGACAAACAAATGTTATAGAAAAATTTTCAAGTACAATTGAGAAATCGGACTTACATAGCCTATAAGTATGGATCCATGGCTTTAATTTCCCATTGGTCCAAATGAGTGACAAACATAAATGTGCCCACAAATAGCCAAATTCACGTAGAGCTGAACAAAATTTACACAATTTTAATCATTAAAATTTTATAGAAAAATTCTCAAATACAATTGAGAAATCGGACTTACATAGTCTATAAGTATGGATCCTTGGCTTTAATTTCCCATTGGTCCAAATGAGTGACAAACAAATGTTATGGAAAAATTCTCAAATACAATTGAGAAATCGGACTTACATAGCCTATAAGTATGGATCCTTGGCTTTAATTTCCCATTGGTCCAAATGACTGACAAACATAAATGTGCCCACAAATAGCCAAATTCACGTAGAGCTGAACAAAATTTACACAATTTTAATCATTAAAATTTTATAGAAAAATTCTCAAATACAATTGAGAAATCGGACTTACATAGTCTATAAGTATGGATCCTTGGCTTTAATTTCCCATTGGTCCAAATGAGTGACAAACAAATGTTATGGAAAAATTCTCAAATACAATTGAGAAATCGGACTTACATAGCCTATAAGTATGGATCCTTGGCTTTAATTTCCCATTGGTCCAAATGAGTGACAAACATAAATGTGCCCACAAATAGCCAAATTCACGTAGAGCTGAACAAAATTTACACAATTTTAATCATTAAAATTTTATAGAAAAATTCTCAAATACAATTGAGAAATCGGACTTACATAGTCTATAAGTATGGATCCTTGGCTTTAATTTCCCATTGGTCCAAATGAGTGACAAACAAATGTTATAGAAAAATTCTCAAGTACAATTGAGAAATCGGACTTACATAGCCTATAAGTATGGATCCATGGCTTTAATTTCCCATTGGTCCAAATGAGTGACAAACATAAATGTGCCCACAAATAGCCAAATTCACGTAGAGCTGAACAAAATTTACACAATTTTAATCATTAAAATTTTATAGAAAAATTCTCAAATACAATTGAGAAATCGGACTTACATAGTCTATAAGTATGGATCCTTGGCTTTAATTTCCCATTGGTCCAAATGAGTGACAAACATAAATGTGCCCACAAATAGCCAAATTCACGTAGAGCTGAACAAAATTTACACAATTTTAATCATTAAAATTTTATAGAAAAATTCTCAAATACAATTGAGAAATCGGACTTACATAGTCTATAAGTATGGATCCTTGGCTTTAATTTCCCATTGGTCCAAATGAGTGACAAACAAATGTTATGGAAAAATTCTCAAATACAATTGAGAAATCGGACTTACATAGCCTATAAGTATGGATCCTTGGCTTTAATTTCCCATTGGTCCAAATGAGTGACAAACATAAATGTGCCCACAAATAGCCAAATTCACGTAGAGCTGAACAAAATTTACACAATTTTAATCATTAAAATTTTATAGAAAAATTCTCAAATACAATTGAGAAATCGGACTTACATAGTCTATAAGTATGGATCCTTGGCTTTAATTTCCCATTGGTCCAAATGAGTGACAAACAAATGTTATAGAAAAATTCTCAAGTACAATTGAGAAATCGGACTTACATAGCCTATAAGTATGGATCCATGGCTTTAATTTCCCATTGGTCCAAATGAGTGACAAAGATAAATGTGCCCACAAATAGCCAAATTCACGTAGAGCTGAACAAAATTTACACAATTTTAATCATTAAAATTTTATAGAAAAATTCTCAAATACAATTGAGAAATCGGACTTACATAGTCTATAAGTATGGATCCTTGGCTTTAATTTCCCATTGGTCCAAATGAGTGACAAACATAAATGTGCCCACAAATAGCCAAATTCACGTAGAGCTGAACAAAATTTACACAATTTTAATCATTAAAATTTTATAGAAAAATTCTCAAATACAATTGAGAAATCGGACTTACATAGTCTATAAGTATGGATCCTTGGCTTTAATTTCCCATTGGTCCAAATGAGTGACAAACAAATGTTATAGAAAAATTCTCAAGTACAATTGAGAAATCGGACTTACATAGCCTATAAGTATGGATCCATGGCTTTAATTTCCCATTGGTCCAAATGAGTGACAAACATAAATGTGCCCACAAATAGCCAAATTCACGTAGAGCTGAACAAAATTTACACAATTTTAATCATTAAAATTTTATAGAAAAATTCTCAAATACAATTGAGAAATCGGACTTACATAGTCTATAAGTATGGATCCTTGGCTTCAATTTCCCATTGGTCCAAATGAGTGACAAACAAATGTTATAGAAAAATTCTCAAGTACAATTGAGAAATCGGACTTACATAGCCTATAAGTATGGATCCATGGCTTTAATTTCCCATTGGTCCAAATGAGTGACAAACATAAATGTGCCCACAAATAGCCAAATTCACGTAGAGCTGAACAAAATTTACACAATTTTAATCATTAAAATTTTATACAAAAATTCTCAAATACAATTGAGAAATCGGACTTACATAGTCTATAAGTATGGATCCTTGGCTTTAATTTCCCATTGGTCCAAATGAGTGACAAACATAAATGTGCCCACAAATAGCCAAATTCACGTAGAGCTGAACAAAATTTACACAATTTTAATCATTAAAATTTTATAGAAAAATTCTCAAACACAATTGAGAAATCGGACTTACATAGTCTATAAGTATGGATCCTTGGCTTTAATTTCCCATTGGTCCAAATGAGTGACAAACAAATGTTATAGAAAAATTTTCAAGTACAATTGAGAAATCGGACTTACATAGCCTATAAGTATGGATCCATGGCTTTAATTTCCCATTGGTCCAAATGAGTGACAAACATAAATGTGCCCACAAATAGCCAAATTCACGTAGAGCTGAACAAAATTTACACAATTTTAATCATTAAAATTTTATAGAAAAATTCTCAAATACAATTGAGAAATCGGACTTACATAGTCTATAAGTATGGATCCTTGGCTTTAATTTCCAATTGGTCCAAATGAGTGACAAACAAATGTTATGGAAAAATTCTCAAATACAATTGAGAAATCGGACTTACATAGTCTATAAGTATGGATCCTTGGCTTTAATTTTCCATTGGTCCAAATGAGTGACAAACAAATGTTATGGAAAAATTCTCAAATACAATTGAGAAATCGGACTTACATAGTCTATAAGTATGGATCCTTGGCTTTAATTTCCCATTGGTCCAAATGAGTGACAAACATAAATGTGCCCACAAATAGCCAAATTCACGTAGAGCTGAACAAAATTTACACAATTTTAATCATTAAAATTTTATAGAAAAATTCTCAAATACAATTGAGAAATCGGACTTACATAGTCTATAAGTATGGATACTTGGCTTTAATTTCCCATTGGTCCAAATGAGTGACAAACAAATGTTATAGAAAAATTCTCAAGTACAATTGAGAAATCGGACTTACATAGCCTATAAGTATGGATCCTTGGCTTTAATTTCCCATTGGTCCAAATGAGTGACAAACATAAATGTGCCCACAAATAGCCAAATTCACGTAGAGCTGAACAAAATTTACACAATTTTAATCATTAAAATTTTATAGAAAAATTCTCAAATACAATTGAGAAATCGGACTTACATAGTCTATAAGTATGGATCCTTGGCTTTAATTTCCCATTGGTCCAAATGAGTGACAAACAAATGTTATAGAAAAATTCTCAAGTACAATTGAGAAATCGGACTTACATAGCCTATAAGTATGGATCCTTGGCTTTAATTTCCCATTGGTCCAAATGAGTGACAAACATAAATGTGCCCACAAATAGCCAAATTCACGTAGAGCTGAACAAAATTTACACAATTTTAATCATTAAAATTTTATAGAAAAATTCTCAAATACAATTGAGAAATCGGACTTACATAGTCTATAAGTATGGATCCTTGGCTTTAATTTCCCATTGGTCCAAATGAGTGACAAACAAATGTTATGGAAAAATTCTCAAATACAATTGAGAAATCGGACTTACATAGTCTATAAGTATGGATCCTTGGCTTTAATTTCCCATTGGTCCAAATGAGTGACAAACAAATGTTATGGAAAAATTCTCAAATACAATTGAGAAATCGGACTTACATAGCCTATAAGTATGGATCCTTGGCTTTAATTTCCCATTGGTCCAAATGAGTGACAAACATAAATGTGCCCACAAATAGCCAAATTCACGTAGAGCTGAATAAAATTTACACAATTTTAATCATTAAAATTTTATAGAAAAATTCTCAAATACAATTGAGAAATCGGACTTACATAGTCTATAAGTATGGATCCTTGGCTTTAATTTCCCATTGGTCCAAATGAGTGACAAACAAATGTTATGGAAAAATTCTCAAATACAATTGAGAAATCGGACTTACATAGTCTATAAGTATGGATCCTTGGCTTTAATTTCCCATTGGTCCAAATGAGTGACAAACAAATGTTATGGAAAAATTCTCAAATACAATTGAGAAATCGGACTTACATAGCCTATAAGTATGGATCCTTGGCTTTAATTTCCCATTGGTCCAAATGAGTGACAAACATAAATGTGCCCACAAATAGCCAAATTCACGTAGAGCTGAACAAAATTTACACAATTTTAATCATTAAAATTTTATAGAAAAATTCTCAAATACAATTGAGAAATCGGACTTACATAGTCTATAAGTATGGATCCTTGGCTTTAATTTCCCATTTGTCCAAATGAGTGACAAACAAATGTTATAGAAAAATTCTCAAGTACAATTGAGAAATCGGACTTACATAGTCTATAAGTATGGATCCTTGGCTTTAATTTCCCATTGGTCCAAATGAGTGACAAACATAAATGTGCCCACAAATAGCCAAATTCACGTAGAGCTGAACAAAATTTACACAATTTTAATCATTAAAATTTTATAGAAAAATTCTCAAATACAATTGAGAAATCGGACTTACATAGTCTATAAGTATGGATCCTTGGCTTTAATTTCCCATTTGTCCAAATGAGTGACAAACAAATGTTATGGAAAAATTCTCAAATACAATTGAGAAATCGGACTTACATAGCCTATAAGTATGGATCCTTGGCTTTAATTTCCCATTGGTCCAAATGAGTGACAAACATAAATGTGCCCACAAATAGCCAAATTCACGTAGAGCTGAACAAAATTTACACAATTTTAATCATTAAAATTTTATAGAAAAATTCTCAAATACAATTGAGAAATCGGACTTACATAGTCTATAAGTATGGATCCTTGGCTTTAATTTCCCATTGGTCCAAATGAGTGACAAACATAAATGTGCCCACAAATAGCCAAATTCACGTAGAGCTGAACAAAATTTACACAATTTTAATCATTAAAATTTTATAGAAAAATTCTCAAATACAATTGAGAAATCGGACTTACATAGTCTATAAGTATGGATCCTTGGCTTTTTTAATTTCCCATTGGTCCAAATGAGTGACAAACAAATGTTATGGAAAAATTCTCAAATACAATTGAGAAATCGGACTTACATAGCCTATAAGTATGGATCCTTGGCTTTAATTTCCCATTGGTCCAAATGAGTGACAAACATAAATGTGCCCACAAATAGCCAAATTCACGTAGAGCTGAACAAAATTTACACAATTTTAATCATTAAAATTTTATAGAAAAATTCTCAAATACAATTGAGAAATCGGACTTACATAGTCTATAAGTATGGATCCTTGGCTTTAATTTCCCATTGGTCCAAATGAGTGACAAACAAATGTTATGGAAAAATTCTCAAATACAATTGAGAAATCGGACTTACATAGTCTATAAGTATGGATCCTTGGCTTTAATTTCCCATTGGTCCAAATGAGTGACAAACAAATGTTATGGAAAAATTCTCAAATACAATTGAGAAATCGGACTTACATAGCCTATAAGTATGGATCCTTGGCTTTAATTTCCCATTGGTCCAAATGAGTGACAAACATAAATGTGCCCACAATTAGCCAAATTCACGTAGAGCTGAACAAAATTTACACAATTTTAATCATTAAAATTTTATAGAAAAATTCTCAAATACAATTGAGAAATCGGACTTACATAGTCTATAAGTATGGATCCTTGGCTTTAATTTCCCATTGGTCCAAATGAGTGACAAACAAATGTTATAGAAAAATGCTCAAGTACAATTGAGAAATCGGACTTACATAGCCTATAAGTATGGATCCTTGGCTTTAATTTCCCATTGGTCCAAATGAGTGACAAACATAAATGTGCCCACAAATAGCCAAATTCACGTAGAGCTGAACAAAATTTACACAATTTTAATCATTAAAATTTTATAGAAAAATTCTCAAATACAATTGAGAAATCGGACTTACATAGTCTATAAGTATGGATCCTTGGCTTTAATTTCCCATTGGTCCAAATGAGTGACAAACAAATGTTATAGAAAAATGCTCAAGTACAATTGAGAAATCGGACTTACATAGCCTATAAGTATGGATCCTTGGCTTTAATTTCCCATTGGTCCAAATGAGTGACAAACATAAATGTGCCCACAATTAGCCAAATTCACGTAGAGCTGAACAAAATTTACACAATTTTAATCATTAAAATTTTATAGAAAAATTCTCAAATACAATTGAGAAATCGGACTTACATAGTCTATAAGTATGGATCCTTGGCTTTAATTTCCCATTGGTCCAAATGAGTGACAAACAAATGTTATAGAAAAATGCTCAAGTACAATTGAGAAATCGGACTTACATAGTCTATAAGTATTGATCCTTGGCTTTAATTTCCCATTGGTCCAAATGAGTGACAAACAAATGTTATGGAAAAATTCTCAAATACAATTGAGAAATCGGACTTACATAGTCTATAAGTATGGATCCTTGGCTTTAATTTCCCATTGGTCCAAATGAGTGACAAACAAATGTTATGGAAAAATTCTCAAATACAATTGAGAAATCGGACTTACATAGTCTATAAGTATGGATCCTTGGCTTTAATTTCCCATTGGTCCAAATGAGTGACAAACAAATGTTATGGAAAAATTCTCAAATACAATTGAGAAATCGGACTTACATAGCCTATAAGTATGGATCCTTGGCTTTAATTTCCCATTGGTCCAAATGAGTGACAAACATAAATGTGCCCACAATTAGCCAAATTCACGTAGAGCTGAACAAAATTTACACAATTTTAATCATTAAAATTTTATAGAAAAATTCTCAAATACAATTGAGAAATCGGACTTACATAGTCTATAAGTATGGATCCTTGGCTTTAATTTCCCATTGGTCCAAATGAGTGACAAACAAATGTTATGGAAAAATTCTCAAATACAATTGAGAAATCGGACTTACATAGTCTATAAGTATGGATCCTTGGCTTTAATTTCCCATTGGTCCAAATGAGTGACAAACAAATGTTATGGAAAAATTCTCAAATACAATTGAGAAATCGGACTTACATAGCCTATAAGTATGGATCCTTGGCTTTAATTTCCCATTGGTCCAAATGAGTGACAAACATAAATGTGCCCACAAATAGCCAAATTCACGTAGAGCTGAATAAAATTTACACAATTTTAATCATTAAAATTTTATAGAAAAATTCTCAAATACAATTGAGAAATCGGACTTACATAGTCTATAAGTATGGATCCTTGGCTTTAATTTCCCATTGGTCCAAATGAGTGACAAACATAAATGTGCCCACAAATAGCCAAATTCACGTAGAGCTGAACAAAATTTACACAATTTTAATCATTAAAATTTTATAGAAAAATTCTCAAATACAATTGAGAAATCGGACTTACATAGTCTATAAGTATGGATCCTTGGCTTTAATTTCCCATTGGTCCAAATGAGTGACAAAAAAATGTTATAGAAAAATTCTCAAATACAATTGAGAAATCGGACTTACATAGTCTATAAGTATGGATCCTTGGCTTTAATTTCCCATTGGTCCAAATGAGTGACAAACAAATGTTATAGAAAAATTCTCAAATACAATTGAGAAATCGGACTTACATAGCCTATAAGTATGGATCCTTGGCTTTAATTTTCCATTGGTCCAAATGAGTGACAAACATAAATGTGCCCACAAATAGCCAAATTCACGTAGAGCTGAACAAAATTTACACAATATTAATCATTAAAATTTTATAGAAAAATTCTCAAATACAATTGAGAAATCGGACTTACATAGTCTATAAGTATGGATCCTTGGCTTTAATTTCCCATTGGTCCAAATGAGTGACAAACAAATGTTATAGAAAAATTCTCAAATACAATTGAGAAATCGGACTTACATAGCCTATAAGTATGGATCCTTGGCTTTAATTTCCCATTGGTCCAAATGAGTGACAAACAAATGTTATAGAAAAATTCTCAAATACAATTGAGAAATCGGACTTACATAGTCTATAAGTATGGATCCTTGGCTTTAATTTCCCATTGGTCCAAATGAGTGACAAACAAATGTTATAGAAAAATTCTCAAGTACAATTGAGAAATCGGACTTACATAGCCTATAAGTATGGATCCATGGCTTTAATTTCCCATTGGTCCAAATGAGTGACAAACATAAATGTGCCCACAAATAGCCAAATTCACGTAGAGCTGAACAAAATTTACACAATTTTAATCATTAAAATTTTATAGAAAAATTCTCAAATACAATTGAGAAATCGGACTTACATAGTCTATAAGTATGGATCCTTGGCTTTAATTTCCCATTGGTCCAAATGAGTGACAAACAAATGTTATGGAAAAACTCTCAAATACAATTGAGAAATCGGACTTACATAGCCTATAAGTATGGATCCTTGGCTTTAATTTCCCATTGGTCCAAATGAGTGACAAACAAATGTTATAGAAAAATTCTCAAGTACAATTGAGAAATCGGACTTACATAGTCTATAAGTATGGATCCTTGGCTTTAATTTCCCATTGGTCCAAATGAGTGACAAACAAATGTTATAGAAAAATTCTCAAGTACAATTGAGAAATCGGACTTACATAGCCTATAAGAATGGATCCTTGGCTTTAATTTCCCATTGGTCCAAATGAGTGACAAACATAAATGTGCCCACAAATAGCCAAATTCACGTAGAGCTGAACAAAATTTACACAATTTTAATCATTAAAATTTTATAGAAAAATTCTCAAATACAATTGAGAAATCGGACTTACATAGTCTATAAGTATGGATCCTTGGCTTTAATTTCCCATTGGTCCAAATGAGTGACAAACAAATGTTATGGAAAAATTCTCAAATACAATTGAGAAATCGGACTTACATAGTCTATAAGTATGGATCCTTGGCTTTAATTTCCCATTGGTCCAAATGAGTGACAAACAAATGTTATGGAAAAATTCTCAAATACAATTGAGAAATCGGATTTACATAGCCTATAAGTATGGATCCTTGGCTTTAATTTCCCATTGGTCCAAATGAGTGACAAACAAATGTTATGGAAAAATTCTCAAATACAATTGAGAAATCGGACTTACATAGCCTATAAGTATGGATCCTTGGCTTTAATTTCCCATTGGTCCAAATGAGTGACAAACATAAATGTGCCCACAAATAGCCAAATTCACGTAGAGCTGAACAAAATTTACACAATTTTAATCATTAAAATTTTATAGAAAAATTCTCAAATACAATTGAGAAATCGGACTTACATAGTCTATAAGTATGGATCCTTGGCTTTAATTTCCCATTGGTCCAAATGAGTGACAAACAAATGTTATGGAAAAATTCTCAAATACAATTGAGAAATCGGACTTACATAGTCTATAAGTATGGATCCTTGGCTTTAATTTCCCATTGGTCCAAATGAGTGACAAACATAAATGTGCCCACAAATAGCCAAATTCACGTAGAGCTGAACAAAATTTACACAATTTTAATCATTAAAATTTTATAGAAAAATTCTCAAATACAATTGAGAAATCGGACTTACATAGTCTATAAGTATGGATCCTTGGCTTTAATTTCCCATTGGTCCAAATGAGTGACAAACAAATGTTATGGAAAAATTCTCAAATACAATTGAGAAATCGGACTTACATAGTCTATAAGTATGGATCCTTGGCTTTAATTTCCCATTGGTCCAAATGAGTGACAAACATAAATGTGCCCACAAATAGCCAAATTCACGTAGAGCTGAACAAAATTTACACAATTTTAATCATTAAAATTTTATAGAAAAATTCTCAAATACAATTGAGAAATCGGACTTACATAGTCTATAAGTATGGATCCTTGGCTTTAATTTCCCATTGGTCCAAATGAGTGACAAACAAATGTTATGGAAAAATTCTCAAATACAATTGAGAAATCGGACTTACATAGTCTATAAGTATGGATCCTTGGCTTTAATTTCCCATTGGTCCAAATGAGTGACAAACATAAATGTGCCCACAAATAGCCAAATTCACGTAGAGCTGAACAAAATTTACACAATTTTAATCATTAAAATTTTATAGAAAAATTCTCAAATACAATTGAGAAATCGGACTTACATAGTCTATAAGTATGGATCCTTGGCTTTAATTTCCCATTGGTCCAAATGAGTGACAAACAAATGTTATGGAAAAATTCTCAAATACAATTGAGAAATCGGACTTACATAGTCTATAAGTATGGATCCTTGGCTTTAATTTCCCATTGGTCCAAATGAGTGACAAACAAATGTTATGGAAAAATTCTCAAATACAATTGAGAAATCGGACTTACATAGCCTATAAGTATGGATCCTTGGCTTTAATTTCCCATTGGTCCAAATGAGTGACAAACAAATGTTATGGAAAAACTCTCAAATACAATTGAGAAATCGGACTTACATAGCCTATAAGTATGGATCCTTGGCTTTAATTTCCCATTGGTCCAAATGAGTGACAAACAAATGTTATAGAAAAATTCTCAAGTACAATTGAGAAATCGGACTTACATAGTCTATAAGTATGGATCCTTGGCTTTAATTTCCCATTGGTCCAAATGAGTGACAAACAAATGTTATAGAAAAATTCTCAAGTACAATTGAGAAATCGGACTTACATAGCCTATAAGTATGGATCCTTGGCTTTAATTTCCCATTGGTCCAAATGAGTGACAAACATAAATGTGCCCACAAATAGCCAAATTCACGTAGAGCTGAACAAAATTTACACAATTTTAATCATTAAAATTTTATAGAAAAATTCTCAAATACAATTGAGAAATCGGACTTACATAGTCTATAAGTATGGATCCTTGGCTTTAATTTCCCATTGGTCCAAATGAGTGACAAACAAATGTTATGGAAAAATTCTCAAATACAATTGAGAAATCGGACTTACATAGTCTATAAGTATGGATCCTTGGCTTTAATTTCCCATTGGTCCAAATGAGTGACAAACAAATGTTATGGAAAAATTCTCAAATACAATTGAGAAATCGGACTTACATAGCCTATAAGTATGGATCCTTGGCTTTAATTTCCCATTGGTCCAAATGAGTGACAAACAAATGTTATGGAAAAACTCTCAAATACAATTGAGAAATCGGACTTACATAGCCTATAAGTATGGATCCTTGGCTTTAATTTCCCATTGGTCCAAATGAGTGACAAACAAATGTTATAGAAAAATTCTCAAGTACAATTGAGAAATCGGACTTACATAGTCTATAAGTATGGATCCTTGGCTTTAACTTCCCATTGGTCCAAATGAGTGACAAACAAATGTTATAGAAAAATTCTCAAGTACAATTGAGAAATCGGACTTACATAGCCTATAAGAATGGATCCTTGGCTTTAATTTCCCATTGGTCCAAATGAGTGACAAACATAAATGTGCCCACAAATAGCCAAATTCACGTAGAGCTGAACAAAATTTACACAATTTTAATCATTAAAATTTTATAGAAAAATTCTCAAATACAATTGAGAAATCGGACTTACATAGTCTATAAGTATGGATCCTTGGCTTTAATTTCCCATTGGTCCAAATGAGTGACAAACAAATGTTATGGAAAAATTCTCAAATACAATTGAGAAATCGGACTTACATAGTCTATAAGTATGGATCCTTGGCTTTAATTTCCCATTGGTCCAAATGAGTGACAAACAAATGTTATGGAAAAATTCTCAAATACAATTGAGAAATCGGACTTACATAGCCTATAAGTATGGATCCTTGGCTTTAATTTCCCATTGGTCCAAATGAGTGACAAACATAAATGTGCCCACAAATAGCCAAATTCACGTAGAGCTGAACAAAATTTACACAATTTTAATCATTAAAATTTTATAGAAAAATTCTCAAATACAATTGAGAAATCGGACTTACATAGTCTATAAGTATGGATCCTTGGCTTTAATTTCCCATTGGTCCAAATAAGTGACAAACAAATGTTATGGAAAAATTCTCAAATACAATTGAGAAATCGGATTTACATAGCCTATAAGTATGGATCCTTGGCTTTAATTTCCCATTGGTCCAAATGAGTGACAAACAAATGTTATGGAAAAATTCTCAAATACAATTGAGAAATCGGACTTACATAGCCTATAAGTATGGATCCTTGGCTTTAATTTCCCATTGGTCCAAATGAGTGACAAACATAAATGTGCCCACAAATAGCCAAATTCACGTAGAGCTGAACAAAATTTACACAATTTTAATCATTAAAATTTTATAGAAAAATTCTCAAATACAATTGAGAAATCGGACTTACATAGTCTATAAGTATGGATCCTTGGCTTTAATTTCCCATTGGTCCAAATGAGTGACAAACAAATGTTATGGAAAAATTCTCAAATACAATTGAGAAATCGGACTTACATAGTCTATAAGTATGGATCCTTGGCTTTAATTTCCCATTGGTCCAAATGAGTGACAAACATAAATGTGCCCACAAATAGCCAAATTCACGTAGAGCTGAACAAAATTTACACAATTTTAATCATTAAAATTTTATAGAAAAATTCTCAAATACAATTGAGAAATCGGACTTACATAGTCTATAAGTATGGATCCTTGGCTTTAATTTCCCATTGGTCCAAATGAGTGACAAACAAATGTTATGGAAAAATTCTCAAATACAATTGAGAAATCGGACTTACATAGTCTATAAGTATGGATCCTTGGCTTTAATTTCCCATTGGTCCAAATGAGTGACAAACATAAATGTGCCCACAAATAGCCAAATTCACGTAGAGCTGAACAAAATTTACACAATTTTAATCATTAAAATTTTATAGAAAAATTCTCAAATACAATTGAGAAATCGGACTTACATAGTCTATAAGTATGGATCCTTGGCTTTAATTTCCCATTGGTCCAAATGAGTGACAAACAAATGTTATGGAAAAATTCTCAAATACAATTGAGAAATCGGACTTACATAGTCTATAAGTATGGATCCTTGGCTTTAATTTCCCATTGGTCCAAATGAGTGACAAACATAAATGTGCCCACAAATAGCCAAATTCACGTAGAGCTGAACAAAATTTACACAATTTTAATCATTAAAATTTTATAGAAAAATTCTCAAATACAATTGAGAAATCGGACTTACATAGTCTATAAGTATGGATCCTTGGCTTTAATTTCCCATTGGTCCAAATGAGTGACAAACAAATGTTATGGAAAAATTCTCAAATACAATTGAGAAATCGGACTTACATAGTCTATAAGTATGGATCCTTGGCTTTAATTTCCCATTGGTCCAAATGAGTGACAAACAAATGTTATGGAAAAATTCTCAAATACAATTGAGAAATCGGACTTACATAGCCTATAAGTATGGATCCTTGGCTTTAATTTCCCATTGGTCCAAATGAGTGACAAACAAATGTTATGGAAAAATTCTCAAATACAATTGAGAAATCGGACTTACATAGCCTATAAGTATGGATCCTTGGCTTTAATTTCCCATTGGTCCAAATGAGTGACAAACATAAATGTGCCCACAAATAGCCAAATTCACGTAGAGCTGAACAAAATTTACACAATTTTAATCATTAAAATTTTATAGAAAAATTCTCAAATACAATTGAGAAATCGGACTTACATAGTCTATAAGTATGGATCCTTGGCTTTAATTTCCCATTGGTCCAAATGAGTGACAAACAAATGTTATGGAAAAATTCTCAAATACAATTGAGAAATCGGACTTACATAGTCTATAAGTATGGATCCTTGGCTTTAATTTCCCATTGGTCCAAATGAGTGACAAACATAAATGTGCCCACAAATAGCCAAATTCACGTAGAGCTGAACAAAATTTACACAATTTTAATCATTAAAATTTTATAGAAAAATTCTCAAATACAATTGAGAAATCGGACTTACATAGTCTATAAGTATGGATCCTTGGCTTTAATTTCCCATTGGTCCAAATGAGTGACAAACAAATGTTATGGAAAAATTCTCAAATACAATTGAGAAATCGGACTTACATAGTCTATAAGTATGGATCCTTGGCTTTAATTTCCCATTGGTCCAAATGAGTGACAAACATAAATGTGCCCACAAATAGCCAAATTCACGTAGAGCTGAACAAAATTTACACAATTTTAATCATTAAAATTTTATAGAAAAATTCTCAAATACAATTGAGAAATCGGACTTACATAGTCTATAAGTATGGATCCTTGGCTTTAATTTCCCATTGGTCCAAATGAGTGACAAACAAATGTTATGGAAAAATTCTCAAATACAATTGAGAAATCGGACTTACATAGTCTATAAGTATGGATCCTTGGCTTTAATTTCCCATTGGTCCAAATGAGTGACAAACATAAATGTGCCCACAAATAGCCAAATTCACGTAGAGCTGAACAAAATTTACACAATTTTAATCATTAAAATTTTATAGAAAAATTCTCAAATACAATTGAGAAATCGGACTTACATAGTCTATAAGTATGGATCCTTGGCTTTAATTTCCCATTGGTCCAAATGAGTGACAAACAAATGTTATGGAAAAATTCTCAAATACAATTGAGAAATCGGACTTACATAGTCTATAAGTATGGATCCTTGGCTTTAATTTCCCATTGGTCCAAATGAGTGACAAACATAAATGTGCCCACAAATAGCCAAATTCACGTAGAGCTGAACAAAATTTACACAATTTTAATCATTAAAATTTTATAGAAAAATTCTCAAATACAATTGAGAAATCGGACTTACATAGTCTATAAGTATGGATCCTTGGCTTTAATTTCCCATTGGTCCAAATGAGTGACAAACAAATGTTATGGAAAAATTCTCAAATACAATTGAGAAATCGGACTTACATAGTCTATAAGTATGGATCCTTGGCTTTAATTTCCCATTGGTCCAAATGAGTGACAAACATAAATGTGCCCACAAATAGCCAAATTCACGTAGAGCTGAACAAAATTTACACAATTTTAATCATTAAAATTTTATAGAAAAATTCTCAAATACAATTGAGAAATCGGACTTACATAGTCTATAAGTATGGATCCTTGGCTTTAATTTCCCATTGGTCCAAATGAGTGACAAACAAATGTTATGGAAAAATTCTCAAATACAATTGAGAAATCGGACTTACATAGTCTATAAGTATGGATCCTTGGCTTTAATTTCCCATTGGTCCAAATGAGTGACAAACAAATGTTATGGAAAAATTCTCAAATACAATTGAGAAATCGGACTTACATAGCCTATAAGTATGGATCCTTGGCTTTAATTTCCCATTGGTCCAAATGAGTGACAAACATAAATGTGCCCACAAATAGCCAAATTCACGTAGAGCTGAACAAAATTTACACAATTTTAATCATTAAAATTTTATAGAAAAATTCTCAAATACAATTGAGAAATCGGACTTACATAGTCTATAAGTATGGATCCTTGGCTTTAATTTCCCATTGGTCCAAATGAGTGACAAACAAATGTTATGGAAAAATTCTCAAATACAATTGAGAAATCGGACTTACATAGTCTATAAGTATGGATCCTTGGCTTTAATTTCCCATTGGTCCAAATGAGTGACAAACATAAATGTGCCCACAAATAGCCAAATTCACGTAGAGCTGAACAAAATTTACACAATTTTAATCATTAAAATTTTATAGAAAAATTCTCAAATACAATTGAGAAATCGGACTTACATAGTCTATAAGTATGGATCCTTGGCTTTAATTTCCCATTGGTCCAAATGAGTGACAAACAAATGTTATGGAAAAATTCTCAAATACAATTGAGAAATCGGACTTACATAGCCTATAAGTATGGATCCTTGGCTTTAATTTCCCATTGGTCCAAATGAGTGACAAACAAATGTTATGAAAAAATTCTCAAATACAATTGAGAAATCGGACTTACATAGCCTATAAGTATGGATCCTTGGCTTTAATTTCCCATTGGTCCAAATGAGTGACAAACAAATGTTATGGAAAAATTCTCAAATACAATTGAGAAATCGGACTTACATAGTCTATAAGTATGGATCCTTGGCTTTAATTTCCCATTGGTCCAAATGATTGACAAACAAATGTTATGGAAAAATTCTCAAATACAATTGAGAAATCGGACTTACATAGCCTATAAGTATGGATCCTTGGCTTTAATTTCCCATTGGTCCAAATGAGTGACAAACATAAATGTGCCCACAAATAGCCAAATTCACGTAGAGCTGAACAAAATTTACACAATTTTAATCATTAAAATTTTATAGAAAAATTCTCAAATACAATTGAGAAATCGGACTTACATAGTCTATAAGTATGGATCCTTGGCTTTAATTTCCCATTGGTCCAAATGAGTGACAAACAAATGTTATGGAAAAATTCTCAAATACAATTGAGAAATCGGACTTACATAGTCTATAAGTATGGATCCTTGACTTTAATTTCCCATTGGTCCAAATGAGTGACAAACAAATGTTATGGAAAAATTCTCAATTACAATTGAGAAATCGGACTTACATAGCCTATAAGTATGGATCCTTGGCTTTAATTTCCCATTGGTCCAAATGAGTGACAAACATAAATGTGCCCACAAATAGCCAAATTCACGTAGAGCTGAATAAAATTTACACAATTTTAATCATTAAAATTTTATAGAAAAATTCTCAAATACAATTGAGAAATCGGACTTACATAGTCTATAAGTATCGATCCTTGGCTTTAATTTCCCATTGGTCCAAATGAGTGACAAACAAATGTTATGGAAAAATTCTCAAATACAATTGAGAAATCGGACTTACATAGTCTATAAGTATGGATCCTTGGCTTTAATTTCCCATTGGTCCAAATGAGTGACAAACAAATGTTATGGAAAAATTCTCAAATACAATTGAGAAATCGGACTTACATAGTCTATAAGTATGGATCCTTGGCTTTAATTTCCCATTGGTCCAAATGAGTGACAAACAAATGTTATAGAAAATTTCTCAAATACAATTGAGAAATCGGACTTACATAGTCTATAAGTATGGATCCTTGGCTTTAATTTCCCATTGGTCCAAATGAGTGACAAACAAATGTTTTGGAAAAATTCTCAAATACAATTGAGAAATCGGACTTACATAGTCTATAAGTATGGATCCTTGGCTTTAATTTCCCATTGGTCCAAATGAGTGACAAACAAATGTTATGGAAAAATTCTCAAATACAATTGAGAAATCGGACTTACATAGTCTATAAGTATGGATCCTTGGCTTTAATTTCCCATTGGTCCAAATGAGTGACAAACAAATGTTATGGAAAAATTCTCAAATACAATTGAGAAATCGGACTTACATAGTCTATAAGTATGGATCCTTGGCTTTAATTTCCCATTGGTCCAAATGAGTGACAAACAAATGTTATAGAAAAATTCTCAAATACAATTGAGAAATCGGACTTACATAGTCTATAAGTATGGATCCTTGGCTTTAATTTCCCATTGGTCCAAATGAGTGACAAACAAATGTTATGGAAAAATTCTCAAATACAATTGAGAAATCGGACTTACATAGCCTATAAGTATGGATCCTTGGCTTTAATTTCCCATTGGTCCAAATGAGTGACAAACATAAATGTGCCCACAAATAGCCAAATTCACGTAGAGCTGAATAAAATTTACACAATTTTAATCATTAAAATTTTATAGAAAAATTCTCAAATACAATTGAGAAATCGGACTTACATAGTCTATAAGTATGGATCCTTGGCTTTAATTTCCCATTGGTCCAAATGAGTGACAAACAAATGTTATGGAAAAATTCTCAAATACAATTGAGAAATCGGACTTACATAGTCTATAAGTATGGATCCGTGGCTTTAATTTCCCATTGGTCCAAATAAGTGACAAACAAATGTTATGGAAAAATTCTCAAATACAATTGAGAAATCGGACTTACATAGTCTATAAGTATGGATCCTTGGCTTTAATTTCCCATTGGTCCAAATGAGTGACAAACAAATGTTATAGAAAAATTCTCAAATACAATTGAGAAATCGGACTTACATAGCTTATAAGTATGGATCCTTGGCTTTAATTTCCCATTGGTCCAAATGAGTGACAAACAAATGTTATAGAAAAATTCTCAAGTACAATTGAGAAATCGGACTTACATAGCCTATAAGTATGGATCCATGGCTTTAATTTCCCATTGGTCCAAATGAGTGACAAACATAAATGTGCCCACAAATAGCCAAATTCACGTAGAGCTGAACAAAATTTACACAATTTTAATCATTAAAATTTTATAGAAAAATTCTCAAATACAATTGAGAAATCGGATTAACATAGTCTATAAGTATGGATCCTTGGCTTTAATTTCCCATTGGTCCAAATGAGTGACAAACAAATGTTATGGAAAAATTCTCAAATACAATTGAGAAATCGGACTTACATAGTCTATAAGTATGGATCCTTGGCTTTAATTTCCCATTGGTCCAAATGAGTGACAAACAAATGTTATGGAAAAATTCTCAAATACAATTGAGAAATCGGACTTACATAGCCTATAAGTATGGATCCTTGGCTTTAATTTCCCATTGGTCCAAATGAGTGACAAACATAAATGTGCCCACAAATAGCCAAATTCACGTAGAGCTGAACAAAATTTACACAATTTTAATCATTAAAATTTTATAGAAAAATTCTCAAATACAATTGAGAAATCGGACTTACATAGTCTATAAGTATGGATCCTTGGCTTTAATTTCCCATTGGTCCAAATGAGTGACAAACAAATGTTATGGAAAAATTCTCAAATACAATTGAGAAATCGGACTTACATAGCTTATAAGTATGGATCCTTGGCTTTAATTTCCCATTGGTCCAAATGAGTGACAAACAAATGTTATGGAAAAATTCTCAAATACAATTGAGAAATCGGACTTACATAGTCTATAAGTATGGATCCTTGGCTTTAATTTCCCATTGGTCCAAATGAGTGACAAACAAATGTTATGGAAAAATTCTCAAAAACAATTGAGAAATCGGACTTACATAGCCTATAAGTATGGATCCTTGGCTTTAATTTCCCATTGGTCCAAATGAGTGACAAACATAAATGTGCCCACAAATAGCCAAATTCACGTAGAGCTGAACAAAATTTACACAATTTTAATCATTAAAATTTTATAGAAAAATTCTCAAATACAATTGAGAAATCGGACTTACATAGTCTATAAGTATGGATCCTTGGCTTTAATTTCCCATTGGTCCAAATGAGTGACAAACAAATGTTATGGAAAAATTCTCAAATACAATTGAGAAATCGGACTTACATAGCTTATAAGTATGGATCCTTGGCTTTAATTTCCCATTGGTCCAAATGAGTGACAAACAAATGTTATGGAAAAATTCTCAAATACAATTGAGAAATCGGACTTACATAGTCTATAAGTATGGATCCTTGGCTTTAATTTCCCATTGGTCCAAATGAGTGACAAACAAATGTTATAGAAAAATTCTCAAATACAATTGAGAAATCGGACTTACATAGCTTATAAGTATGGATCCTTGGCTTTAATTTCCCATTGGTCCAAATGAGTGACAAACAAATGTTATAGAAAAATTCTCAAGTACAATTGAGAAATCGGACTTACATAGCCTATAAGTATGGATCCATGGCTTTAATTTCCCATTGGTCCAAATGAGTGACAAACATAAATGTGCCCACAAATAGCCAAATTCACGTAGAGCTGAACAAAATTTACACAATTTTAATCATTAAAATTTTATAGAAAAATTCTCAAATACAATTGAGAAATCGGATTAACATAGTCTATAAGTATGGATCCTTGGCTTTAATTTCCCATTGGTCCAAATGAGTGACAAACAAATGTTATGGAAAAATTCTCAAATACAATTGAGAAATCGGACTTACATAGTCTATAAGTATGGATCCTTGGCTTTAATTTCCCATTGGTCCAAATGAGTGACAAACAAATGTTATGGAAAAATTCTCAAATACAATTGAGAAATCGGACTTACATAGCCTATAAGTATGGATCCTTGGCTTTAATTTCCCATTGGTCCAAATGAGTGACAAACATAAATGTGCCCACAAATAGCCAAATTCACGTAGAGCTGAACAAAATTTACACAATTTTAATCATTAAAATTTTATAGAAAAATTCTCAAATACAATTGAGAAATCGGACTTACATAGTCTATAAGTATGGATCCTTGGCTTTAATTTCCCATTGGTCCAAATGAGTGACAAACAAATGTTATGGAAAAATTCTCAAATACAATTGAGAAATCGGACTTACATAGCTTATAAGTATGGATCCTTGGCTTTAATTTCCCATTGGTCCAAATGAGTGACAAACAAATGTTATGGAAAAATTCTCAAATACAATTGAGAAATCGGACTTACATAGTCTATAAGTATGGATCCTTGGCTTTAATTTCCCATTGGTCCAAATGAGTGACAAACAAATGTTATGGAAAAATTCTCAAATACAATTGAGAAATCGGACTTACATAGCTTATAAGTATGGATCCTTGGCTTTAATTTCCCATTGGTCCAAATGAGTGACAAACAAATGTTATGGAAAAATTCTCAAATACAATTGAGAAATCGGACTTACATAGTCTATAAGTATGGATCCTTGGCTTTAATTTCCCATTGGTCCAAATGAGTGACAAACATAAATGTGCCCACAAATAGCCAAATTCACGTAGAGCTGAACAAAATTTACACAATTTTAATCATTAAAATTTTATAGAAAAATTCTCAAATACAATTGAGAAATCGGACTTACATAGTTTATAAGTATGGATCCTTGGCTTTAATTTCCCATTGGTCCAAATGAGTGACAAACAAATGTTATGGAAAAATTCTCAAATACAATTGAGAAATCGGACTTACATAGTCTATAAGTATGGATCCTTGGCTTTAATTTCCCATTGGTCCAAATGAGTGACAAACAAATGTTATGGAAAAATTCTCAAATACAATTGAGAAATCGGACTTACATAGCCTATAAGTATGGATCCTTGGCTTTAATTTCCCATTGGTCCAAATGAGTGACAAACATAAATGTGCCCACAAATAGCCAAATTCACGTAGAGCTGAATTAAATTTACACAATTTTAATCATTAAAATTTTATAGAAAAATTCTCAAATACAATTGAGAAATCGGACTTACATAGTCTATAAGTATGGATCCTTGGCTTTAATTTCCCATTGGTCCAAATGAGTGACAAACAAATGTTATAGAAAAATTCTCAAGTACAATTGAGAAATCGGACTTACATAGCCTATAAGTATGGATCCATGGCTTTAATTTCCCATTGGTCCAAATGAGTGACAAACATAAATGTGCCCACAAATAGCCAAATTCACGTAGAGCTGAACAAAATTTACACAATTTTAATCATTAAAATTTTATAGAAAAATTCTCAAATACAATTGAGAAATCGGACTTACATAGTCTATAAGTATGGATCCTTGGCTTTAATTTCCCATTGGTCCAAATGAGTGACAAACAAATGTTATGGAAAAATTCTCAAATACAATTGAGAAATCGGACTTACATAGCCTATAAGTATGGATCCTTGGCTTTAATTTCCCATTGGTCCAAATGAGTGACAAACATAAATGTGCCCACAAATAGCCAAATTCATGTAGAGCTGAACAAAATTTACACAATTTTAATCATTAAAATTTTATAGAAAAATTCTCAAATACAATTGAGAAATCGGACTTACATAGTCTATAAGTATGGATCCTTGGCTTTAATTTCCCATTGGTCCAAATGAGTGACAAACAAATGTTATAGAAAAATTCTCAAGTACAATTGAGAAATCGGACTTACATAGCCTATAAGTATGGATCCATGGCTTTAATTTCCCATTGGTCCAAATGAGTGACAAACATAAATGTGCCCACAAATAGCCAAATTCACGTAGAGCTGAACAAAATTTACACAATTTTAATCATTAAAATTTTATAGAAAAATTCTCAAATACAATTGAGAAATCGGACTTACATAGTCTATAAGTATGGATCCTTGGCTTTAATTTCCCATTGGTCCAAATGAGTGACAAACAAATGTTATGGAAAAATTCTCAAATACAATTGAGAAATCGGACTTACATAGCTTATAAGTATGGATCCTTGGCTTTAATTTCCCATTGGTCCAAATGAGTGACAAACAAATGTTATAGAAAAATTCTCAAGTACAATTGAGAAATCGGACTTACATAGCCTATAAGTATGGATCCATGGCTTTAATTTCCCATTGGTCCAAATGAGTGACAAACATAAATGTGCCCACAAATAGCCAAATTCACGTAGAGCTGAACAAAATTTACACAATTTTAATCATTAAAATTTTATAGAAAAATTCTCAAATACAATTGAGAAATCGGATTAACATAGTCTATAAGTATGGATCCTTGGCTTTAATTTCCCATTGGTCCAAATGAGTGACAAACAAATGTTATGGAAAAATTCTCAAATACAATTGAGAAATCGGACTTACATAGTCTATAAGTATGGATCCTTGGCTTTAATTTCCCATTGGTCCAAATGAGTGACAAACAAATGTTATGGAAAAATTCTCAAATACAATTGAGAAATCGGACTTACATAGCCTATAAGTATGGATCCTTGGCTTTAATTTCCCATTGGTCCAAATGAGTGACAAACATAAATGTGCCCACAAATAGCCAAATTCACGTAGAGCTGAACAAAATTTACACAATTTTAATCATTAAAATTTTATAGAAAAATTCTCAAATACAATTGAGAAATCGGACTTACATAGTCTATAAGTATGGATCCTTGGCTTTAATTTCCCATTGGTCCAAATGAGTGACAAACAAATGTTATGGAAAAATTCTCAAATACAATTGAGAAATCGGACTTACATAGCTTATAAGTATGGATCCTTGGCTTTAATTTCCCATTGGTCCAAATGAGTGACAAACAAATGTTATGGAAAAATTCTCAAATACAATTGAGAAATCGGACTTACATAGTCTATAAGTATGGATCCTTGGCTTTAATTTCCCATTGGTCCAAATGAGTGACAAACAAATGTTATGGAAAAATTCTCAAAAACAATTGAGAAATCGGACTTACATAGCCTATAAGTATGGATCCTTGGCTTTAATTTCCCATTGGTCCAAATGAGTGACAAACATAAATGTGCCCACAAATAGCCAAATTCACGTAGAGCTGAACAAAATTTACACAATTTTAATCATTAAAATTTTATAGAAAAATTCTCAAATACAATTGAGAAATCGGACTTACATAGTTTATAAGTATGGATCCTTGGCTTTAATTTCCCATTGGTCCAAATGAGTGACAAACAAATGTTATGGAAAAATTCTCAAATACAATTGAGAAATCGGACTTACATAGTCTATAAGTATGGATCCTTGGCTTTAATTTCCCATTGGTCCAAATGAGTGACAAACAAATGTTATGGAAAAATTCTCAAATACAATTGAGAAATCGGACTTACATAGCCTATAAGTATGGATCCTTGGCTTTAATTTCCCATTGGTCCAAATGAGTGACAAACATAAATGTGCCCACAAATAGCCAAATTCACGTAGAGCTGAATTAAATTTACACAATTTTAATCATTAAAATTTTATAGAAAAATTCTCAAATACAATTGAGAAATCGGACTTACATAGTCTATAAGTATGGATCCTTGGCTTTAATTTCCCATTGGTCCAAATGAGTGACAAACAAATGTTATAGAAAAATTCTCAAGTACAATTGAGAAATCGGACTTACATAGCCTATAAGTATGGATCCATGGCTTTAATTTCCCATTGGTCCAAATGAGTGACAAACATAAATGTGCCCACAAATAGCCAAATTCACGTAGAGCTGAACAAAATTTACACAATTTTAATCATTAAAATTTTATAGAAAAATTCTCAAATACAATTGAGAAATCGGACTTACATAGTCTATAAGTATGGATCCTTGGCTTTAATTTCCCATTGGTCCAAATGAGTGACAAACAAATGTTATGGAAAAATTCTCAAATACAATTGAGAAATCGGACTTACATAGCCTATAAGTATGGATCCTTGGCTTTAATTTCCCATTGGTCCAAATGAGTGACAAACATAAATGTGCCCACAAATAGCCAAATTCACGTAGAGCTGAATAAAATTTACACAATTTTAATCATTAAAATTTTATAGAAAAATTCTCAAATACAATTGAGAAATCGGACTTACATAGTCTATAAGTATGGATCCTTGGCTTTAATTTCCCATTAGTCCAAATGAGTGACAAACAAATGTTATGGAAAAATTCTCAAATACAATTGAGAAATCGGACTTACATAGTCTATAAATATGGATCCTTGGCTTTAATTTCCCATTGGTCCAAATGAGTGACAAACAAATGTTATGGAAAAATTCTCAAATACAATTGAGAAATCGGACTTACATAGTCTATAAGTATGGATCCTTGGCTTTAATTTCCCATTGGTCCAAATGAGTGACAAACAAATGTTATAGAAAAATTCTCAAATACAATTGAGAAATCGGACTTACATAGCTTATAAGTATGGATCCTTGGCTTTAATTTCCCATTGGTCCAAATGAGTGACAAACAAATGTTATAGAAAAATTCTCAAGTACAATTGAGAAATCGGACTTACATAGCCTATAAGTATGGATCCATGGCTTTAATTTCCCATTGGTCCAAATGAGTGACAAACATAAATGTGCCCACAAATAGCCAAATTCACGTAGAGCTGAACAAAATTTACACAATTTTAATCATTAAAATTTTATAGAAAAATTCTCAAATACAATTGAGAAATCGGATTAACATAGTCTATAAGTATGGATCCTTGGCTTTAATTTCCCATTGGTCCAAATGAGTGACAAACAAATGTTATGGAAAAATTCTCAAATACAATTGAGAAATCGGACTTACATAGTCTATAAGTATGGATCCTTGGCTTTAATTTCCCATTGGTCCAAATGAGTGACAAACAAATGTTATGGAAAAATTCTCAAATACAATTGAGAAATCGGACTTACATAGTCTATAAGTATGGATCCTTGGCTTTAATTTCCCATTGGTCCAAATGAGTGACAAACAAATGTTATGGAAAAATTCTCAAATACAATTGAGAAATCGGACTTACATAGCCTATAAGTATGGATCCTTGGCTTTAATTTCCCATTGGTCCAAATGAGTGACAAACAAATGTTATGGAAAAATTCTCAAATACAATTGAGAAATCGGACTTACATAGTCTATAAGTATGGATCCTTGGCTTTAATTTCCCATTGGTCCAAATGAGTGACAAACAAATGTTATGGAAAAATTCTCAAATACAATTGAGAAATCGGACTTACATAGTCTATAAGTATGGATCCTTGGCTTTAATTTCCCATTGGTCCAAATGAGTGACAAACAAATGTTATGGAAAAATTCTCAAATACAATTGAGAAATCGGACTTACATAGCCTATAAGTATGGATCCTTGGCTTTAATTTCCCATTGGTCCAAATGAGTGACAAACATAAATGTGCCCACAAATAGCCAAATTCACGTAGAGCTGAACAAAATTTACACAATTTTAATCATTAAAATTTTATAGAAAAATTCTCAAATACAATTGAGAAATCGGACTTACATAGCCTATAAGTATGGATCCTTGGCTTTAATTTCCCATTGGTCCAAATGAGTGACAAACAAATGTTATGGAAAAATTCTCAAATACAATTGAGAAATCGGACTTACATAGTCTATAAGTATGGATCCTTGGCTTTAATTTCCCATTGGTCCAAATGAGTGACAAACAAATGTTATGGAAAAATTCTCAAATACAATTGAGAAATCGGACTTACATAGCCTATAAGTATGGATCCTTGGCTTTAATTTCCCATTGGTCCAAATGAGTGACAAACATAAATGTGCCCACAAATAGCCAAATTCACGTAGAGCTGAACAAAATTTACACAATTTTAATCATTAAAATTTTATAGAAAAATTCTCAAATACAATTGAGAAATCGGACTTACATAGTCTATAAGTATGGATCCTTGGCTTTAATTTCCCATTGGTCCAAATGAGTGACAAACAAATGTTATGGAAAAATTCTCAAATACAATTGAGAAATCGGACTTACATAGCCTATAAGTATGGATCCTTGGCTTTAATTTCCCATTGGTCCAAATGAGTGACAAACATAAATGTGCCCACAAATAGCCAAATTCACGTAGAGCTGAACAAAATTTACACAATTTTAATCATTAAAATTTTATAGAAAAATTCTCAAATACAATTGAGAAATCGGACTTACATAGTCTATAAGTATGGATCCTTGGCTTTAATTTCCCATTGGTCCAAATGAGTGACAATCAAATGTTATGGAAAAATTCTCAAATACAATTGAGAAATCGGACTTACATAGCCTATAAGTATGGATCCATGGCTTTAATTTCCCATTGGTCCAAATGAGTGACAAACAAATGTTATGGAAAAATTCTCAAATACAATTGAGAAATCGGACTTACATAGTCTATAAGTATGGATCCTTGGCTTTAATTTCCCATTGGTCCAAATGAGTGACAAACAAATGTTATGGAAAAATTCTCAAATACAATTGAGAAATCGGACTTACATAGCCTATAAGTATGGATCCTTGGCTTTAATTTCCCATTGGTCCAAATGAGTGACAAACATAAATGTGCCCACAAATAGCCAAATTCACGTAGAGCTGAACAAAATTTACACAATTTTAATCATTAAAATTTTATAGAAAAATTCTCAAATACAATTGAGAAATCGGACTTACATAGTCTATAAGTATGGATCCTTGGCTTTAATTTCCCATTGGTCCAAATGAGTGACAAACAAATGTTATGGAAAAATTCTCAAATACAATTGAGAAATCGGACTTACATAGCCTATAAGTATGGATCCTTGGCTTTAATTTCCCATTGGTCCAAATGAGTGACAAACATAAATGTGCCCACAAATAGCCAAATTCACGTAGAGCTGAACAAAATTTACACAATTTTAATCATTAAAATTTTATAGAAAAATTCTCAAATACAATTGAGAAATCGGACTTACATAGTCTATAAGTATGGATCCTTGGCTTTAATTTCCCATTGGTCCGAATGAGTGCCAAACAAATGTTATGGAAAAATTCTCAAATACAATTGAGAAATCGGACTTACATAGTCTATAAGTATGGATCCTTGGCTTTAATTTCCCATTGGTCCAAATGAGTGACAAACAAATGTTATGGAAAAATTCTCAAATACAATTGAGAAATCGGACTTACATAGCCTATAAGTATGGATCCTTGGCTTTAATTTCCCATTGGTCCAAATGAGTGACAAACATAAATGTGCCCACAAATAGCCAAATTCACGTAGAGCTGAACAAAATTTACACAATTTTAATCATTAAAATTTTATAGAAAAATTCTCAAATACAATTGAGAAATCGGACTTACATAGTCTATAAGTATGGATCCTTGGCTTTAATTTCCCATTGGTCCAAATGAGTGACAAACAAATGTTATGGAAAAATTCTCAAATACAATTGAGAAATCGGACTTACATAGCGTATAAGTATGGATCCTTGGCTTTAATTTCCCATTGGTCCAAATGAGTGACAAACATAAATGTGCCCACAAATAGCCAAATTCACGTAGAGCTGAACAAAATTTACACAATTTTAATCATTAAAATTTTATAGAAAAATTCTCAAATACAATTGAGAAATCGGACTTACATAGTCTATAAGTATGGATCCTTGGCTTTAATTTCCCTTTGGTCCAAATGAGTGACAATCAAATGTTATGGAAAAATTCTCAAATACAATTGAGAAATCGGACTTACATAGCCTATAAGTATGGATCCATGGCTTTAATTTCCCATTGGTCCAAATGAGTGACAAACAAATGTTATGGAAAAATTCTCAAATACAATTGAGAAATCGGACTTACATAGTCTATAAGTATGGATCCTTGGCTTTAATTTCCCATTGGTCCAAATGAGTGACAAACAAATGTTATGGAAAAATTCTCAAATACAATTGAGAAATCGGACTTACATAGCCTATAAGTATGGATCCTTGGCTTTAATTTCCCATTGGTCCAAATGAGTGACAAACATAAATGTGCCCACAAATAGCCAAATTCACGTAGAGCTGAACAAAATTTACACAATTTTAATCATTAAAATTTTATAGAAAAATTCTCAAATACAATTGAGAAATCGGACTTACATAGTCTATAAGTATGGATCCTTGGCTTTAATTTCCCATTGGTCCGAATGAGTGCCAAACAAATGTTATGGAAAAATTCTCAAATACAATTGAGAAATCGGACTTACATAGTCTATAAGTATGGATCCTTGGCTTTAATTTCCCATTGGTCCAAATGAGTGACAAACAAATGTTATGGAAAAATTCTCAAATACAATTGAGAAATCGGACTTACATAGCCTATAAGTATGGATCCTTGGCTTTAATTTCCCATTGGTCCAAATGAGTGACAAACATAAATGTGCCCACAAATAGCCAAATTCACGTAGAGCTGAACAAAATTTACACAATTTTAATCATTAAAATTTTATAGAAAAATTCTCAAATACAATTGAGAAATCGGACTTACATAGTCTATAAGTATGGATCCTTGGCTTTAATTTCCCATTGGTCCAAATGAGTGACAAACAAATGTTATGGAAAAATTCTCAAATACAATTGAGAAATCGGACTTACATAGCCTATAAGTATGGATCCTTGGCTTTAATTTCCCATTGGTCCAAATGAGTGACAAACATAAATGTGCCCACAAATAGCCAAATTCACGTAGAGCTGAACAAAATTTACACAATTTTAATCATTAAAATTTTATAGAAAAATTCTAAAATACAATTGAGAAATCGGACTTACATAGTCTATAAGTATGGATCCTTGGCTTTAATTTCCCATTGGTCCAAATGAGTGACAAACAAATGTTATGGAAAAATTCTCAAATACAATTGAGAAATCGGACTTACATAGTCTATAAGTATGGATCCTTGGCTTTAATTTCCCATTGGTCCAAATGAGTGACAAACAAATGTTATGGAAAAATTCTCAAATAGAATTGAGAAATCGGACTTACATAGTCTATAAGTATGGATCCTTGGCTTTAATTTCCCATTGGTCCAAATGAGTGACAAACAAATGTTATAGCAAAATTCTCAAATACAATTGAGAAATCGGACTTACATAGCCTATAAGTATGGATCCTTGGCTTTAATTTCCCATTGGTCCAAATGAGTGACAAAAATAAATGTGCCCACAAATAGCCAAATTCACGTAGAGCTGAACAAAATTTACACAATTTTAATCATTAAAATTTTATAGAAAAATTCTCAAATACAATTGAGAAATCGGACTTACATAGTCTATAAGTATGGATCCTTGGCTTTAATTTCCCATTGGTCCAAATGAGTGACAAACAAATGTTATGGAAAAATTCTCAAATACAATTGAGAAATCGGACTTACATAGCCTATAAGTATGGATCCATGGCTTTAATTTCCCATTGGTCCAAATGAGTGACAAACAAATGTTATGGAAAAATTCTCAAATACAATTGAGAAATCGGACTTACATAGTCTATAAGTATGGATCCTTGGCTTTAATTTCCCATTGGTCCAAATGAGTGACAAACAAATGTTATGGAAAAATTCTCAAATACAATTGAGAAATCGGACTTACATAGCCTATAAGTATGGATCCTTGGCTTTAATTTCCCATTGGTCCAAATGAGTGACAAACATAAATGTGCCCACAAATAGCCAAATTCACGTAGAGCTGAACAAAATTTACACAATTTTAATCATTAAAATTTTATAGAAAAATTCTCAAATACAATTGAGAAATCGGACTTACATAGTCTATAAGTATGGATCCTTGGCTTTAATTTCCCATTGGTCCAAATGAGTGACAAACAAATGTTATGGAAAAATTCTCAAATACAATTGAGAAATCGGACTTACATAGCCTATAAGTATGGATCCATGGCTTTAATTTCCCATTGGTCCAAATGAGTGACAAACAAATGTTATGGAAAAATTCTCAAATACAATTGAGAAATCGGACTTACATAGCCTATAAATATGGATCCTTGGCTTTAATTTCCCATTGGTCCAAATGAGTGACAAACAAATGTTATGGAAAAATTCTCAAATACAATTGAGAAATCGGACTTACATAGTCTATAAGTATGGATCCTTGGCTTTAATTTCCCATTGGTCCAAATGAGTGACAAACAAATGTTATGGAAAAATTCTCAAATACAATTGAGAAATCGGACTTACATAGCCTATAAGTATGGATCCTTGGCTTTAATTTCCCATTGGTCCAAATGAGTGACAAACAAATGTTATGGAAAAATTCTCAAATACAATTGAGAAATCGGACTTACATAGCCTATAAGTATGGATCCATGGCTTTAATTTCCCATTGGTCCAAATGAGTGACAAACAAATGTTATGGAAAAATTCTCAAATACAATTGAGAAATCGGACTTACATAGCCTATAAGTATGGATCCTTGGCTTTAATTTCCCATTGGTCCAAATGAGTGACAAACAAATGTTATGGAAAAATTCTCAAATACAATTGAGAAATCGGACTTACATAGCCTATAAGTATGGATCCTTGGCTTTAATTTCCCATTGGTCCAAATGAGTGACAAACAAATGTTATGGAAAAATTCTCAAATACAATTGAGAAATCGGACTTACATAGCCTATAAGTATGGATCCATGGCTTTAATTTCCCATTGGTCCAAATGAGTGACAAACAAATGTTATGGAAAAATTCTCAAATACAATTGAGAAATCGGACTTACATAGCCTATAAGTATGGATCCTTGGCTTTAATTTCCCATTGGTCCAAATGAGTGACAAACAAATGTTATGGAAAAATTCTCAAATACAATTGAGAAATCGGACTTACATAGTCTATAAGTATGGATCCTTGGCTTTAATTTCCCATTGGTCCAAATGAGTGACAAACAAATGTTATGGAAAAATTCTCAAATACAATTGAGAAATCGGACTTACATAGCCTATAAGTATGGATCCTTGGCTTTAATTTCCCATTGGTCCAAATGAGTGACAAACATAAATGTGCCCACAAATAGCCAAATTCACGTAGAGCTGAACAAAATTTACACAATTTTAATCATTAAAATTTTATAGAAAAATTCTCAAATACAATTGAGAAATCGGACTTACATAGTCTATAAGTATGGATCCTTGGCTTTAATTTCCCATTGGTCCAAATGAGTGACAAACAAATGTTATGGAAAAATTCTCAAATACAATTGAGAAATCGGACTTACATAGCCTATAAGTATGGATCCATGGCTTTAATTTCCCATTGGTCCAAATGAGTGACAAACAAATGTTATGGAAAAATTCTCAAATACAATTGAGAAATCGGACTTACATAGCCTATAAGTATGGATCCTTGGCTTTAATTTCCCATTGGTCCAAATGAGTGACAAACATAAATGTGCCCACAAATAGCCAAATTCACGTAGAGCTGAACAAAATTTACACAATTTTAATCATTAAAATTTTATAGAAAAATTCTCAAATACAATTGAGAAATCGGACTTACATAGTCTATAAGTATGGATCCTTGGCTTTAATTTCCCATTGGTCCAAATGAGTGACAAACAAATGTTATGGAAAAATTCTCAAATACAATTGAGAAATCGGACTTACATAGCCTATAAGTATGGATCCTTGGCTTTAATTTCCCATTGGTCCAAATGAGTGACAAACATAAATGTGCCCACAAATAGCCAAATTCACGTAGAGCTGAACAAAATTTACACAATTTTAATCATTAAAATTTTATAGAAAAATTCTCAAATACAATTGAGAAATCGGACTTACATAGTCTATAAGTATGGATCCTTGGCTTTAATTTCCCATTGGTCCAAATGAGTGACAAACAAATGTTATAGAAAAATTCTCAAGTACAATTGAGAAATCGGACTTACATAGCCTATAAGTATGGATCCATGGCTTTAATTTCCCATTGGTCCAAATGAGTGACAAACATAAATGTGCCCACAAATAGCCAAATTCACGTAGAGCTGAACAAAATTTACACAATTTTAATCATTAAAATTTTATAGAAAAATTCTCAAATACAATTGAGAAATCGGACTTACATAGATTATAAGTATGGATCCTTGGCTTTAATTTCCCATTGGTCCAAATGAGTGACAAACAAATGTTATGGAAAAATTCTCAAATACAATTGAGAAATCGGACTTACATAGCCTATAAGTATGGATCCTTGGCTTTAATTTCCCATTGGTCCAAATGAGTGACAAACAAATGTTATAGAAAAATTCTCAAATACAATTGAGAAATCGGACTTACATAGTCTATAAGTATGGATCCTTGGCTTTAATTTCCCATTGGTCCAAATGAGTGACAAACAAATGTTATGGAAAAATTCTCAAATACAATTGAGAAATCGGACTTACATAGTCTATAAGTATGGATCCTTGGCTTTAATTTCCCATTGGTCCAAATGAGTGACAAACAAATGTTATGGAAAAATTCTCAAATACAATTGAGAAATCGGACTTACATAGCCTATAAGTATGGATCCTTGGCTTTAATTTCCCATTGGTCCAAATGAGTGACAAACAAATGTTATAGAAAAATTCTCAAATACAATTGAGAAATCGGACTTACATAGCCTATAAGTATGGATCCTTGGCTTTAATTTCCCATTGGTCCAAATGAGTGACAAACATAAATGTGCCCACAAATAGCCAAATTCACGTAGAGCTGAACAAAATTTACACAATTTTAATCATTAAAATTTTATAGAAAAATTCTCAAATACAATTGAGAAATCGGACTTACATAGTCTATAAGTATGGATCTTTGGCTTTAATTTCCCATTGGTCCAAATGAGTGACAAACAAATGTTATGGAAAAATTCTCAAGTACAATTGAGAAATCGGACTTACATAGCCTATAAGTATGGATCCTTGGCTTTAATTTCCCATTGGTCCAAATGAGTGACAAACAAATGTTATGGAAAAATTCTCAAATACAATTGAGAAATCGGACTTACATAGTCTATAAGTATGGATCCTGGGCTTTAATTTCCCATTGGTCCAAATGAGTGACAAACAAATGTTATGGAAAAATTCTCAAATACAATTGAGAAATCGGACTTACATAGTCTATAAGTATGGATCCTTGGCTTTAATTTCCCATTGGTCCAAATGAGTGACAAACAAATGTTATGGAAAAATTCTCAAATACAATTGAGAAATTGGACTTACATAGCCTATAAGTATGGATCCTTGGCTTTAATTTCCCATTGGTCCAAATGAGTGACAAACATAAATGTGCCCACAAATAGCCAAATTCACGTAGAGCTGAACAAAATTTACACAATTTTAATCATTAAAATTTTATAGAAAAATTCTCAAATACAATTGAGAAATCGGACTTACATAGTCTATAAGTATGGATCCTTGGCTTTAATTTCCCATTGGTCCAAATGAGTGACAAACAAATGTTATGGAAAAATTCTCAAATACTATTGAGAAATCGGACTTACATAGTCTATAAGTATGGATCCTTGGCTTTAATTTCCCATTGGTCCAAATGAGTGACAAACAAATGTTATGGAAAAATTCTCAAATACAATTGAGAAATCGGACTTACATAGCCTATAAGTATGGATCCTTGGCTTTAATTTCCCATTGGTCCAAATGAGTGACAAACATAAATGTGCCCACAAATAGCAAAATTCACGTAGAGCTGAACAAAATTTACACAATTTTAATCATTAAAATTTTATAGAAAAATTCTCAAATACAATTGAGAAATCGGACTTACATAGTCTATAAGTATGGATCCTTGGCTTTAATTTCCCATTGGTCCAAATGAGTGACAAACAAATGTTATAGAAAAATTCTCAAGTACAATTGAGAAATCGGACTTACATAGCCTATAAGTATGGATCCATGGCTTTAATTTCCCATTGGTCCAAATGAGTGACAAACATAAATGTGCCCACAAATAGCCAAATTCACGTAGAGCTGAACAAAATTTACACAATTTTAATCATTAAAATTTTATAGAAAAATTCTCAAATACAATTGAGAAATCGGACTTACATAGTCTATAAGTATGGATCCTTGGCTTTAATTTCCCATTGGTCCAAATGAGTGACAAACAAATGTTATGGAAAAATTCTCAAATACAATTGAGAAATCGGACTTACATAGCCTATAAGTATGGATCCTTGGCTTTAATTTCCCATTGGTCCAAATGAGTGACAAACAAATGTTATAGAAAAATTCTCAAATACAATTGAGAAATCGGACTTACATAGTCTATAAGTATGGATCCTTGGCTTTAATTTCCCATTGGTCCAAATGAGTGACAAACAAATGTTATGGAAAAATTCTCAAATACAATTGAGAAATCGGACTTACATAGTCTATAAGTATGGATCCTTGGCTTTAATTTCCCATTGGTCCAAATGAGTGACAAACAAATGTTATGGAAAAATTCTCAAATACAATTGAGAAATCGGACTTACATAGCCTATAAGTATGGATCCTTGGCTTTAATTTCCCATTGGTCCAAATGAGTGACAAACAAATGTTATAGAAAAATTCTCAAATACAATTGAGAAATCGGACTTACATAGCCTATAAGTATGGATCCTTGGCTTTAATTTCCCATTGGTCCAAATGAGTGACAAACATAAATGTGCTCACAAATAGCCAAATTCACGTAGAGCTGAACAAAATTTACACAATTTTAATCATTAAAATTTTATAGAAAAATTCTCAAATACAATTGAGAAATCGGACTTACATAGCCTATAAGTATGGATCTTTGGCTTTAATTTCCCATTGGTCCAAATGAGTGACAAACAAATGTTATAGAAAAATTCTCAAGTACAATTGAGAAATCGGACTTACATAGTCTATAAGTATGGATCCTTGGCTTTAATTTCCCATTGGTCCAAATGAGTGACAAACAAATTTTATGGAAAAATTCTCAAATACAATTGAGAAATCGGACTTACATAGCCTATAAGTATGGATCCTTGGCTTTAATATTTCCCATTGGTCCAAATGAGTGACAAACATAAATGTGCCCACAAATAGCCAAATTCACGTAGAGCTGAACAAAATTTACACAATTTTAATCATTAAAATTTTATAGAAAAATTCGCAAATACAATTGAGAAATCGGACTTACATAGTCTATAAGTATGGATCCTTGGCTTTAATTTCCCATTGGTCCAAATGAGTGACAAACAAATGTTATGGAAAAATTCTCAAATACAATTGAGAAATCGGACTTACATAGTCTATAAGTATGGATCCTTGGCTTTAATTTCCCATTGGTCCAAATGAGTGACAAACATAAATGTGCCCACAAATAGCCAAATTCACGTAGAGCTGAACAAAATTTACACAATTTTAATCATTAAAATTTTATAGAAAAATTCTCAAATACAATTGAGAAATCGGACTTACATAGTCTATAAGTATGGATCCTTGGCTTTAATTTCCCATTGGTCCAAATGAGTGACAAACAAATTTTATGGAAAAATTCTCAAATACAATTGAGAAATCGGACTTACATAGCCTATAATTATGGATCCTTGGCTTTAATTTCCCATTGGTCCAAATGAGTGACAAACATAAATGTGCCCACAAATAGCCAAATTCACGTAGAGCTGAACAAAATTTACACAATTTTAATCATTAAAATTTTATAGAAAAATTCTCAAATACAATTGAGAAATCGGACTTACATAGTCTATAAGTATGGATCCTTGGCTTTAATTTCCCATTGGTCCAAATGAGTGACAAACAAATGTTATAGAAAAATTCTCAAGTACAATTGAGAAATCGGACTTACATAGCCTATAAGTATGGATCCATGGCTTTAATTTCCCATTGGTCCAAATGAGTGACAAACATAAATGTGCCCACAAATAGCCAAATTCACGTAGAGCTGAACAAAATTTACACAATTTTAATCATTAAAATTTTATAGAAAAATTCTCAAATACAATTGAGAAATCGGACTTACATAGTCTATAAGTATGGATCCTTGGCTTTAATTTCCCATTGGTCCAAATGAGTGACAAACAAATGTTATGGAAAAATTCTCAAATACAATTGAGAAATCGGACTTACATAGTCTATAAGTATGGATCCTTGGCTTTAATTTCCCATTGGTCCAAATGAGTGACAAACAAATGTTATGGAAAAATTCTCAAATACAATTGAGAAATCGGACTTACATAGCCTATAATTATGGATCCTTGGCTTTAATTTCCCATTGGTCCAAATGAGTGACAAACATAAATGTGCCCACAAATAGCCAAATTCACGTAGAGCTGAACAAAATTTACACAATTTTAATCATTAAAATTTTATAGAAAAATTCTCAATTACAATTGAGAAATCGGACTTACATAGTCTATAAGTATGGATCCTTGGCTTTAATTTCCCATTGGTCCAAATGAGTGACAAACAAATGTTATAGAAAAATTCTCAAGTACAATTGAGAAATCGGACTTACATAGCCTATAAGTATGGATCCATGGCTTTAATTTCCCATTGGTCCAAATGAGTGACAAACATAAATGTGCCCACAAATAGCCAAATTCACGTAGAGCTGAACAAAATTTACACAATTTTAATCATTAAAATTTTATAGAAAAATTCTCAAATACAATTGAGAAATCGGACTTACATAGTCTATAAGTATGGATCCTTGGCTTTAATTTCCCATTGGTCCAAATGAGTGACAAACAAATGTTATGGAAAAATTCTCAAATACAATTGAGAAATCGGACTTACATAGCCTATAAGTATGGATCCATGGCTTTAATTTCCCATTGGTCCAAATGAGTGACAAACATAAATGTGCCCACAAATAGCCAAATTCACGTAGAGCTGAACAAAATTTACACAATTTTAATCATTAAAATTTTATAGAAAAATTCTCAAATACAATTGAGAAATCGGACTTACATAGTCTATAAGTATGGATCATTGGCTTTAATTTCCCATTGGTCCAAATGAGTGACAAACAAATGTTATGGAAAAATTCTCAAATACAATTGAGAAATCGGACTTACATAGTCTATAAGTATGGATCATTGGCTTTAATTTCCCATTGGTCCAAATGAGTGACAAACAAATGTTATGGAAAAATTCTCAAATACAATTGAGAAATCGGACTTACATAGCCTATAAGTATGGATCCTTGGCTTTAATTTCCCATTGGTCCAAATGAGTGACAAACAAATGTTATAGAAAAATTCTCAAATACAATTGAGAAATCGGACTTACATAGCCTATAAGTATGGATCCTTGGCTTTAATTTCCCATTGGTCCAAATGAGTGACAAACATAAATGTGCTCACAAATAGCCAAATTCACGTAGAGCTGAACAAAATTTACACAATTTTAATCATTAAAATTTTATAGAAAAATTCTCAAATACAATTGAGAAATCGGACTTACATAGCCTATAAGTATGGATCTTTGGCTTTAATTTCCCATTGGTCCAAATGAGTGACAAACAAATTTTATGGAAAAATTCTCAAATACAATTGAGAAATCGGACTTACATAGCCTATAAGTATGGATCCTTGGCTTTAATATTTCCCATTGGTCCAAATGAGTGACAAACATAAATGTGCCCACAAATAGCCAAATTCACGTAGAGCTGAACAAAATTTACACAATTTTAATCATTAAAATTTTATAGAAAAATTCTCAAATACAATTGAGAAATCGGACTTACATAGTCTATAAGTATGGATCCTTGGCTTTAATTTCCCATTGGTCCAAATGAGTGACAAACAAATTTTATGGAAAAATTCTCAAATACAATTGAGAAATCGGACTTACATAGCCTATAATTATGGATCCTTGGCTTTAATTTCCCATTGGTCCAAATGAGTGACAAACATAAATGTGCCCACAAATAGCCAAATTCACGTAGAGCTGAACAAAATTTACACAATTTTAATCATTAAAATTTTATAGAAAAATTCTCAAATACAATTGAGAAATCGGACTTACATAGTCTATAAGTATGGATCCTTGGCTTTAATTTCCCATTGGTCCAAATGAGTGACAAACAAATGTTATAGAAAAATTCTCAAGTACAATTGAGAAATCGGACTTACATAGCCTATAAGTATGGATCCATGGCTTTAATTTCCCATTGGTCCAAATGAGTGACAAACATAAATGTGCCCACAAATAGCCAAATTCACGTAGAGCTGAACAAAATTTACACAATTTTAATCATTAAAATTTTATAGAAAAATTCTCAAATACAATTGAGAAATCGGACTTACATAGTCTATAAGTATGGATCCTTGGCTTTAATTTCCCATTGGTCCAAATGAGTGACAAACAAATGTTATGGAAAAATTCTCAAATACAATTGAGAAATCGGACTTACATAGTCTATAAGTATGGATCCTTGGCTTTAATTTCCCATTGGTCCAAATGAGTGACAAACAAATGTTATGGAAAAATTCTCAAATACAATTGAGAAATCGGACTTACATAGCCTATAAGTATGGATCCTTGGCTTTAATTTCCCATTGGTCCAAATGAGTGACAAACATAAATGTGCCCACAAATAGCCAAATTCACGTAGAGCTGAACAAAATTTACACAATTTTAATCATTAAAATTTTATAGAAAAATTCTCAAATACAATTGAGAAATCGGACTTACATAGTCTATAAGTATGGATCCTTGGCTTTCATTTCCCATTGGTCCAAATGAGTGACAAACAAATGTTATGGAAAAATTCTCAAATACAATTGAGAAATCGGACTTACATAGCCTATAAGTATGGATCCTTGGCTTTAATTTCCCATTGGTCCAAATGAGTGACAAACATAAATGTGCCCACAAATAGCCAAATTCACGTAGAGCTGAACAAAATTTACACAATTTTAATCATTAAAATTTTATAGAAAAATTCTCAAATACAATTGAGAAATCGGACTTACATAGTCTATAAGTATGGATCCTTGGCTTTAATTTCCCATTGGTCCAAATGAGTGACAAACAAATGTTATGGAAAAATTCTCAAATACAATTGAGAAATCGGACTTACATAGCCTATAAGTATGGATCCTTGGCTTTAATTTCCCATTGGTCCAAATGAGTGACAAACATAAATGTGCCCACAAATAGCCAAATTCACGTAGAGCTGAACAAAATTTACACAATTTTAATCATTAAAATTTTATAGAAAAATTCTCAAATACAATTGAGAAATCGGACTTACATAGTCTATAAGTATGGATCCTTGGCTTTAATTTCCCATTGGTCCAAATGAGTGACAAACAAATGTTATGGAAAAATTCTCAAATACAATTGAGAAATCGGACTTACATAGCCTATAAGTATGGATCCTTGGCTTTAATTTCCCATTGGTCCAAATGAGTGACAAACATAAATGTGCCCACAAATAGCCAAATTCACGTAGAGCTGAACAAAATTTACACAATTTTAATCATTAAAATTTTATAGAAAAATTCTCAAATACAATTGAGAAATCGGACTTACATAGTCTATAAGTATGGATCCTTGGCTTTCATTTCCCATTGGTCCAAATGAGTGACAAACAAATGTTATGGAAAAATTCTCAAATACAATTGAGAAATCGGACTTACATAGCCTATAAGTATGGATCCTTGGCTTTAATTTCCCATTGGTCCAAATGAGTGACAAACATAAATGTGCCCACAAATAGCCAAATTCACGTAGAGCTGAACAAAATTTACACAATTTTAATCATTAAAATTTTATAGAAAAATTCTCAAATACAATTGAGAAATCGGACTTACATAGTCTATAAGTATGGATCCTTGGCTTTCATTTCCCATTGGTCCAAATGAGTGACAAACAAATGTTATGGAAAAATTCTCAAATACAATTGAGAAATCGGACTTACATAGCCTATAAGTATGGATCCTTGGCTTTAATTTCCCATTGGTCCAAATGAGTGACAAACATAAATGTGCCCACAAATAGCCAAATTCACGTAGAGCTGAACAAAATTTACACAATTTTAATCATTAAAATTTTATAGAAAAATTCTCAAATACAATTGAGAAATCGGACTTACATAGTCTATAAGTATGGATCCTTGGCTTTAATTTCCCATTGGTCCAAATGAGTGACAAACAAATGTTATGGAAAAATTCTCAAATACAATTGAGAAATCGGACTTACATAGCCTATAAGTATGGATCCTTGGCTTTAATTTCCCATTGGTCCAAATGAGTGACAAACATAAATGTGCCCACAAATAGCCAAATTCACGTAGAGCTGAACAAAATTTACACAATTTTAATCATTAAAATTTTATAGAAAAATTCTCAAATACAATTGAGAAATCGGACTTACATAGTCTATAAGTATGGATCCTTGGCTTTAATTTCCCATTGGTCCAAATGAGTGACAAACAAATGTTATGGAAAAATTCTCAAATACAATTGAGAAATCGGACTTACATAGCCTATAAGTATGGATCCTTGGCTTTAATTTCCCATTGGTCCAAATGAGTGACAAACATAAATGTGCCCACAAATAGCCAAATTCACGTAGAGCTGAACAAAATTTACACAATTTTAATCATTAAAATTTTATAGAAAAATTCTCAAATACAATTGAGAAATCGGACTTACATAGTCTATAAGTATGGATCCTTGGCTTTAATTTCCCATTGGTCCAAATGAGTGACAAACAAATGTTATGGAAAAATTCTCAAATACAATTGAGAAATCGGACTTACATAGCCTATAAGTATGGATCCTTGGCTTTAATTTCCCATTGGTCCAAATGAGTGACAAACATAAATGTGCCCACAAATAGCCAAATTCACGTAGAGCTGAACAAAATTTACACAATTTTAATCATTAAAATTTTATAGAAAAATTCTCAAATACAATTGAGAAATCGGACTTACATAGTCTATAAGTATGGATCCTTGGCTTTAATTTCCCATTGGTCCAAATGAGTGACAAACAAATGTTATGGAAAAATTCTCAAATACAATTGAGAAATCGGACTTACATAGCCTATAAGTATGGATCCTTGGCTTTAATTTCCCATTGGTCCAAATGAGTGACAAACATAAATGTGCCCACAAATAGCCAAATTCACGTAGAGCTGAACAAAATTTACACAATTTTAATCATTAAAATTTTATAGAAAAATTCTCAAATACAATTGAGAAATCGGACTTACATAGTCTATAAGTATGGATCCTTGGCTTTCATTTCCCATTGGTCCAAATGAGTGACAAACAAATGTTATGGAAAAATTCTCAAATACAATTGAGAAATCGGACTTACATAGCCTATAAGTATGGATCCTTGGCTTTAATTTCCCATTGGTCCAAATGAGTGACAAACATAAATGTGCCCACAAATAGCCAAATTCACGTAGAGCTGAACAAAATTTACACAATTTTAATCATTAAAATTTTATAGAAAAATTCTCAAATACAATTGAGAAATCGGACTTACATAGTCTATAAGTATGGATCCTTGGCTTTAATTTCCCATTGGTCCAAATGAGTGACAAACAAATGTTATGGAAAAATTCTCAAATACAATTGAGAAATCGGACTTACATAGCCTATAAGTATGGATCCTTGGCTTTAATTTCCCATTGGTCCAAATGAGTGACAAACATAAATGTGCCCACAAATAGCCAAATTCACGTAGAGCTGAACAAAATTTACACAATTTTAATCATTAAAATTTTATAGAAAAATTCTCAAATACAATTGAGAAATCGGACTTACATAGTCTATAAGTATGGATCCTTGGCTTTAATTTCCCATTGGTCCAAATGAGTGACAAACAAATGTTATAGAAAAATTCTCAAGTACAATTGAGAAATCGGACTTACATAGCCTATAAGTATGGATCCATGGCTTTAATTTCCCATTGGTCCAAATGAGTGACAAACATAAATGTGCCCACAAATAGCCAAATTCACGTAGAGCTGAACAAAATTTACACAATTTTAATCATTAAAATTTTATAGAAAAATTCTCAAATACAATTGAGAAATCGGACTTACATAGTCTATAAGTATGGATCCTTGGCTTTAATTTCCCATTGGTCCAAATGAGTGACAAACAAATGTTATGGAAAAATTCTCAAATACAATTGAGAAATCGGACTTACATAGTCTATAAGTATGGATCCTTGGCTTTAATTTCCCATTGGTCCAAATGAGTGACAAACAAATGTTATGGAAAAATTCTCAAATACAATTGAGAAATCGGACTTACATAGCCTATAAGTATGGATCCTTGGCTTTAATTTCCCATTGGTCCAAATGAGTGACAAACATAAATGTGCCCACAAATAGCCAAATTCACGTAGAGCTGAACAAAATTTACACAATTTTAATCATTAAAATTTTATAGAAAAATTCTCAAATACAATTGAGAAATCGGACTTACATAGTCTATAAGTATGGATCCTTGGCTTTCATTTCCCATTGGTCCAAATGAGTGACAAACAAATGTTATGGAAAAATTCTCAAATACAATTGAGAAATCGGACTTACATAGCCTATAAGTATGGATCCTTGGCTTTAATTTCCCATTGGTCCAAATGAGTGACAAACATAAATGTGCCCACAAATAGCCAAATTCACGTAGAGCTGAACAAAATTTACACAATTTTAATCATTAAAATTTTATAGAAAAATTCTCAAATACAATTGAGAAATCGGACTTACATAGTCTATAAGTATGGATCCTTGGCTTTAATTTCCCATTGGTCCAAATGAGTGACAAACAAATGTTATGGAAAAATTCTCAAATACAATTGAGAAATCGGACTTACATAGCCTATAAGTATGGATCCTTGGCTTTAATTTCCCATTGGTCCAAATGAGTGACAAACTTAAATGTGCCCACAAATAGCCAAATTCACGTAGAGCTGAACAAAATTTACACAATTTTAATCATTAAAATTTTATAGAAAAATTCTCAAATACAATTGAGAAATCGGACTTACATAGTCTATAAGTATGGATCCTTGGCTTTAATTTCCCATTGGTCCAAATGAGTGACAAACAAATGTTATGGAAAAATTCTCAAATACAATTGAGAAATCGGACTTACATAGCCTATAAGTATGGATCCTTGGCTTTAATTTCCCATTGGTCCAAATGAGTGACAAACATAAATGTGCCCACAAATAGCCAAATTCACGTAGAGCTGAACAAAATTTACACAATTTTAATCATTAAAATTTTATAGAAAAATTCTCAAATACAATTGAGAAATCGGACTTACATAGTCTATAAGTATGGATCCTTGGCTTTAATTTCCCATTGGTCCAAATGAGTGACAAACAAATGTTATGGAAAAATTCTCAAATACAATTGAGAAATCGGACTTACATAGTCTATAAGTATGGATCCTTGGCTTTAATTTCCCATTGGTCCAAATGAGTGACAAACAAATGTTATGGAAAAATTCTCAAATACAATTGAGAAATCGGACTTACATAGCCTATAAGTATGGATCCTTGGCTTTAATTTCCCATTGGTCCAAATGAGTGACAAACATAAATGTGCCCACAAATAGCCAAATTCACGTAGAGCTGAACAAAATTTACACAATTTTAATCATTAAAATTTTATAGAAAAATTCTCAAATACAATTGAGAAATCGGACTTACATAGTCTATAAGTATGGATCCTTGGCTTTAATTTCCCATTGGTCCAAATGAGTGACAAACAAATGTTATGGAAAAATTCTCAAATACAATTGAGAAATCGGACTTACATAGCCTATAAGTATGGATCCTTGGCTTTAATTTCCCATTGGTCCAAATGAGTGACAAACATAAATGTGCCCACAAATAGCCAAATTCACGTAGAGCTGAACAAAATTTACACAATTTTAATCATTAAAATTTTATAGAAAAATTCTCAAATACAATTGAGAAATCGGACTTACATAGTCTATAAGTATGGATCCTTGGCTTTCATTTCCCATTGGTCCAAATGAGTGACAAACAAATGTTATGGAAAAATTCTCAAATACAATTGAGAAATCGGACTTACATAGCCTATAAGTATGGATCCTTGGCTTTAATTTCCCATTGGTCCAAATGAGTGACAAACATAAATGTGCCCACAAATAGCCAAATTCACGTAGAGCTGAACAAAATTTACACAATTTTAATCATTAAAATTTTATAGAAAAATTCTCAAATACAATTGAGAAATCGGACTTACATAGTCTATAAGTATGGATCCTTGGCTTTAATTTCCCATTGGTCCAAATGAGTGACAAACAAATGTTATGGAAAAATTCTCAAATACAATTGAGAAATCGGACTTACATAGCCTATAAGTATGGATCCTTGGCTTTAATTTCCCATTGGTCCAAATGAGTGACAAACATAAATGTGCCCACAAATAGCCAAATTCACGTAGAGCTGAACAAAATTTACACAATTTTAATCATTAAAATTTTATAGAAAAATTCTCAAATACAATTGAGAAATCGGACTTACATAGTCTATAAGTATGGATCCTTGGCTTTAATTTCCCATTGGTCCAAATGAGTGACAAACAAATGTTATGGAAAAATTCTCAAATACAATTGAGAAATCGGACTTACATAGCCTATAAGTATGGATCCTTGGCTTTAATTTCCCATTGGTCCAAATGAGTGACAAACATAAATGTGCCCACAAATAGCCAAATTCACGTAGAGCTGAACAAAATTTACACAATTTTAATCATTAAAATTTTATAGAAAAATTCTCAAATACAATTGAGAAATCGGACTTACATAGTCTATAAGTATGGATCCTTGGCTTTAATTTCCCATTGGTCCAAATGAGTGACAAACAAATGTTATGGAAAAATTCTCAAATACAATTGAGAAATCGGACTTACATAGCCTATAAGTATGGATCCTTGGCTTTAATTTCCCATTGGTCCAAATGAGTGACAAACATAAATGTGCCCACAAATAGCCAAATTCACGTAGAGCTGAACAAAATTTACACAATTTTAATCATTAAAATTTTATAGAAAAATTCTCAAATACAATTGAGAAATCGGACTTACATAGTCTATAAGTATGGATCCTTGGCTTTAATTTCCCATTGGTCCAAATGAGTGACAAACAAATGTTATGGAAAAATTCTCAAATACAATTGAGAAATCGGACTTACATAGCCTATAAGTATGGATCCTTGGCTTTAATTTCCCATTGGTCCAAATGAGTGACAAACATAAATGTGCCCACAAATAGCCAAATTCACGTAGAGCTGAACAAAATTTACACAATTTTAATCATTAAAATTTTATAGAAAAATTCTCAAATACAATTGAGAAATCGGACTTACATAGTCTATAAGTATGGATCCTTGGCTTTAATTTCCCATTGGTCCAAATGAGTGACAAACAAATGTTATGGAAAAATTCTCAAATACAATTGAGAAATCGGACTTACATAGTCTATAAGTATGGATCCTTGGCTTTAATTTCCCATTGGTCCAAATGAGTGACAAACAAATGTTATGGAAAAATTCTCAAATACAATTGAGAAATCGGACTTACATAGCCTATAAGTATGGATCCTTGGCTTTAATTTCCCATTGGTCCAAATGAGTGACAAACATAAATGTGCCCACAAATAGCCAAATTCACGTAGAGCTGAACAAAATTTACACAATTTTAATCATTAAAATTTTATAGAAAAATTCTCAAATACAATTGAGAAATCGGACTTACATAGTCTATAAGTATGGATCCTTGGCTTTAATTTCCCATTGGTCCAAATGAGTGACAAACAAATGTTATGGAAAAATTCTCAAATACAATTGAGAAATCGGACTTACATAGCCTATAAGTATGGATCCTTGGCTTTAATTTCCCATTGGTCCAAATGAGTGACAAACATAAATGTGCCCACAAATAGCCAAATTCACGTAGAGCTGAACAAAATTTACACAATTTTAATCATTAAAATTTTATAGAAAAATTCTCAAATACAATTGAGAAATCGGACTTACATAGTCTATAAGTATGGATCCTTGGCTTTAATTTCCCATTGGTCCAAATGAGTGACAAACAAATGTTATGGAAAAATTCTCAAATACAATTGAGAAATCGGACTTACATAGCCTATAAGTATGGATCCTTGGCTTTAATTTCCCATTGGTCCAAATGAGTGACAAACATAAATGTGCCCACAAATAGCCAAATTCACGTAGAGCTGAACAAAATTTACACAATTTTAATCATTAAAATTTTATAGAAAAATTCTCAAATACAATTGAGAAATCGGACTTACATAGTCTATAAGTATGGATCCTTGGCTTTAATTTCCCATTGGTCCAAATGAGTGACAAACAAATGTTATAGAAAAATTCTCAAGTACAATTGAGAAATCGGACTTACATAGCCTATAAGTATGGATCCATGGCTTTAATTTCCCATTGGTCCAAATGAGTGACAAACATAAATGTGCCCACAAATAGCCAAATTCACGTAGAGCTGAACAAAATTTACACAATTTTAATCATTAAAATTTTATAGAAAAATTCTCAAATACAATTGAGAAATCGGACTTACATAGTCTATAAGTATGGATCCTTGGCTTTAATTTCCCATTGGTCCAAATGAGTGACAAACAAATGTTATGGAAAAATTCTCAAATACAATTGAGAAATCGGACTTACATAGTCTATAAGTATGGATCCTTGGCTTTAATTTCCCATTGGTCCAAATGAGTGACAAACAAATGTTATGGAAAAATTCTCAAATACAATTGAGAAATCGGACTTACATAGCCTATAAGTATGGATCCTTGGCTTTAATTTCCCATTGGTCCAAATGAGTGACAAACATAAATGTGCCCACAAATAGCCAAATTCACGTAGAGCTGAACAAAATTTACACAATTTTAATCATTAAAATTTTATAGAAAAATTCTCAAATACAATTGAGAAATCGGACTTACATAGTCTATAAGTATGGATCCTTGGCTTTCATTTCCCATTGGTCCAAATGAGTGACAAACAAATGTTATGGAAAAATTCTCAAATACAATTGAGAAATCGGACTTACATAGCCTATAAGTATGGATCCTTGGCTTTAATTTCCCATTGGTCCAAATGAGTGACAAACATAAATGTGCCCACAAATAGCCAAATTCACGTAGAGCTGAACAAAATTTACACAATTTTAATCATTAAAATTTTATAGAAAAATTCTCAAATACAATTGAGAAATCGGACTTACATAGTCTATAAGTATGGATCCTTGGCTTTAATTTCCCATTGGTCCAAATGAGTGACAAACAAATGTTATGGAAAAATTCTCAAATACAATTGAGAAATCGGACTTACATAGCCTATAAGTATGGATCCTTGGCTTTAATTTCCCATTGGTCCAAATGAGTGACAAACATAAATGTGCCCACAAATAGCCAAATTCACGTAGAGCTGAACAAAATTTACACAATTTTAATCATTAAAATTTTATAGAAAAATTCTCAAATACAATTGAGAAATCGGACTTACATAGTCTATAAGTATGGATCCTTGGCTTTAATTTCCCATTGGTCCAAATGAGTGACAAACAAATGTTATGGAAAAATTCTCAAATACAATTGAGAAATCGGACTTACATAGCCTATAAGTATGGATCCTTGGCTTTAATTTCCCATTGGTCCAAATGAGTGACAAACATAAATGTGCCCACAAATAGCCAAATTCACGTAGAGCTGAACAAAATTTACACAATTTTAATCATTAAAATTTTATAGAAAAATTCTCAAATACAATTGAGAAATCGGACTTACATAGTCTATAAGTATGGATCCTTGGCTTTAATTTCCCATTGGTCCAAATGAGTGACAAACAAATGTTATGGAAAAATTCTCAAATACAATTGAGAAATCGGACTTACATAGCCTATAAGTATGGATCCTTGGCTTTAATTTGCCATTGGTCCAAATGAGTGACAAACATAAATGTGCCCACAAATAGCCAAATTCACGTAGAGCTGAACAAAATTTACACAATTTTAATCATTAAAATTTTATAGAAAAATTCTCAAATACAATTGAGAAATCGGACTTACATAGTCTATAAGTATGGATCCTTGGCTTTAATTTCCCATTGGTCCAAATGAGTGACAAACAAATGTTATGGAAAAATTCTCAAATACAATTGAGAAATCGGACTTACATAGCCTATAAGTATGGATCCTTGGCTTTAATTTCCCATTGGTCCAAATGAGTGACAAACATAAATGTGCCCACAAATAGCCAAATTCACGTAGAGCTGAATAAAATTTACACAATTTTAATCATTAAAATTTTATAGAAAAATTCTCAAATACAATTGAGAAATCGGACTTACATAGTCTATAAGTATGGATCCTTGGCTTTAATTTCCCATTGGTCCAAATGAGTGACAAACAAATGTTATGGAAAAATTCTCAAATACAATTGAGAAATCGGACTTACATAGCGTATAAGTATGGATCCTTGGCTTTAATTTCCCATTGGTCCAAATGAGTGACAAACAAATGTTATAGAAAAATTCTCAAATACAATTGAGAAATCGGACTTACATAGTCTATAAGTATGGATCCTTGGCTTTAATTTCCCATTGGTCCAAATGAGTGACAAACAAATGTTATGGAAAAATTCTCAAATACAATTGAGAAATCGGACTTACATAGCCTATAAGTATGGATCCTTGGCTTTAATTTCCCATTGGTCCAAATGAGTGACAAACATAAATGTGCCCACAAATAGCCAAATTCACGTAGAGCTGAACAAAATTTACACAATTTTAATCATTAAAATTTTATAGAAAAATTCTCAAATACAATTGAGAAATCGGACTTACATAGGTTATAAGTATGGATCCTTGGCTTTAATTTCCCATTGGTCCAAATGAGTGACAAACAAATGTTATGGAAAAATTCTCAAATACAATTGAGAAATCGGACTTACATAGTCTATAAGTATGGATCCTTGGCTTTAATTTCCCATTGGTCCAAATGAGTGACAAACAAATGTTATGGAAAAATTCTCAAATACAATTGAGAAATCGGACTTACATAGCCTATAAGTATGGATCCTTGGCTTTAATTTCCCATTGGTCCAAATGAGTGACAAACATAAATGTGCCCACAAATAGCCAAATTCACGTAGAGCTGAACAAAATTTACACAATTTTAATCATTAAAATTTTATAGAAAAATTCTCAAATACAATTGAGAAATCGGACTTACATAGTCTATAAGTATGGATCCTTGGCTTTAATTTCCCATTGGTCCAAATGAGTGACAAACAAATGTTATGGAAAAATTCTCAAATACAATTGAGAAATCGGACTTACATAGCCTATAAGTATGGATCCATGGCTTTAATTTCCCATTGGTCCAAATGAGTGACAAACATAAATGTGCCCACAAATAGCCAAATTCACGTAGAGCTGAACAAAATTTACACAATTTTAATCATTAAAATTTTATAGAAAAATTCTCAAATACAATGGAGAAATCGGACTTACATAGTCTATAAGTATGCATCCTTGGCTTTAATTTCCCATTGGTCCAAATGAGTGACAAACAAATGTTATGGAAAAATTCTCAAATACAATTGAGAAATCGGACTTACATAGCCTACAAGTATGGATCCTTGGCTTTAATTTCCCATTGGTCCAAATGAGTGACAAACATAAATGTGCCCACAAATAGCCAAATTCACGTAGAGCTGAACAAAATTTACACAATTTTAATCATTAAAATTTTATAGAAAAATTCTCAAATACAATTGAGAAATCGGACTTACATAGTCTATTAGTATGGATCCTTGGCTTTAATTTCCCATTGGTCCAAATGAGTGACAAACAAATGTTATGGAAAAATTCTCAAATACAATTGAGAAATCGGACTTACATAGCCTATAAGTATGGATCCTTGGCTTTAATTTCCCATTGGTCCAAATGAGTGACAAACAAATGTTATGGAAAAATTCTCAAATACAATTGAGAAATCGGACTTACATAGTCTATAAGTATGGATCCTTGGCTTTAATTTCCCATTGGTCCAAATGAGTGACAAACAAATGTTATGGAAAAATTCTCAAATACAATTGAGAAATCGGACTTACATAGCCTATAAGTATGGATCCTTGGCTTTAATTTCCCATTGGTCCAAATGAGTGACAAACAAATGTTATGGAAAAATTCTCAAATACAATTGAGAAATCGGACTTACATAGCCTACAAGTATGGATCCTTGGCTTTAATTTCCCATTGGTCCAAATGAGTGACAAACATAAATGTGCCCACAAATAGCCAAATTCACGTAGAGCTGAACAAAATTTACACAATTTTAATCATTAAAATTTTATAGAAAAATTCTCAAATACAATTGAGAAATCGGACTTACATAGTCTATAAGTATGGATCCTTGGCTTTAATTTCCCATTGGTCCAAATGAGTGACAAACAAATGTTATGGAAAAATTCTCAAATACAATTGAGAAATCGGACTTACATAGCCTATAAGTATGGATCCTTGGCTTTAATTTCCCATTGGTCCAAATGAGTGACAAACATAAATGTGCCCACAAATAGCCAAATTCACGTAGAGCTGAACAAAATTTACACAATTTTAATCATTAAAATTTTATAGAAAAATTCTCAAATACAATTGAGAAATCGGACTTACATAGTCTATAAGTATGGATCCTTGGCTTTAATTTCCCATTGGTCCAAATGAGTGACAAACAAATGTTATGGAAAAATTCTCAAATACAATTGAGAAATCGGACTTACATAGCCTATAAGTATGGATCCTTGGCTTTAATTTCCCATTGGTCCAAATGAGTGACAAACATAAATGTGCCCACAAATAGCCAAATTCACGTAGAGCTGAACAAAATTTACACAATTTTAATCATTAAAATTTTATAGAAAAATTCTCAAATACAATTGAGAAATCGGACTTACATAGTCTATAAGTATGGATCCTTGGCTTTAATTTCCCATTGGTCCAAATGAGTGACAAACAAATGTTATGGAAAAATTCTCAAATACAATTGAGAAATCGGACTTACATAGCCTATAAGTATGGATCCTTGGCTTTAATTTCCCATTGGTCCAAATGAGTGACAAACATAAATGTGCCCACAAATAGCCAAATTCACGTAGAGCTGAACAAAATTTACACAATTTTAATCATTAAAATTTTATAGAAAAATTCTCAAATACAATTGAGAAATCGGACTTACATAGTCTATAAGTATGGATCCTTGGCTTTAATTTCCCATTGGTCCAAATGAGTGACAAACAAATGTTATGGAAAAATTCTCAAATACAATTGAGAAATCGGACTTACATAGCCTATAAGTATGGATCCTTGGCTTTAATTTCCCATTGGTCCAAATGAGTGACAAACATAAATGTGCCCACAAATAGCCAAATTCACGTAGAGCTGAACAAAATTTACACAATTTTAATCATTAAAATTTTATAGAAAAATTCTCAAATACAATTGAGAAATCGGACTTACATAGTCTATAAGTATGGATCCTTGGCTTTAATTTCCCATTGGTCCAAATGAGTGACAAACAAATGTTATGGAAAAATTCTCAAATACAATTGAGAAATCGGACTTACATAGCCTATAAGTATGGATCCATGGCTTTAATTTCCCATTGGTCCAAATGAGTGACAAACATAAATGTGCCCACAAATAGCCAAATTCACGTAGAGCTGAACAAAATTTACACAATTTTAATCATTAAAATTTTATAGAAAAATTCTCAAATACAATGGAGAAATCGGACTTACATAGTCTATAAGTATGCATCCTTGGCTTTAATTTCCCATTGGTCCAAATGAGTGACAAACAAATGTTATGGAAAAATTCTCAAATACAATTGAGAAATCGGACTTACATAGCCTACAAGTATGGATCCTTGGCTTTAATTTCCCATTGGTCCAAATGAGTGACAAACATAAATGTGCCCACAAATAGCCAAATTCACGTAGAGCTGAACAAAATTTACACAATTTTAATCATTAAAATTTTATAGAAAAATTCTCAAATACAATTGAGAAATCGGACTTACATAGTCTATAAGTATGGATCCTTGGCTTTAATTTCCCATTGGTCCAAATGAGTGACAAACAAATGTTATGGAAAAATTCTCAAATACAATTGAGAAATCGGACTTACATAGTCTATAAGTATGGATCCTTGGCTTTAATTTCCCATTGGTCCAAATGAGTGACAAACAAATGTTATGGAAAAATTCTCAAATACAATTGAGAAATCGGACTTACATAGCCTATAAGTATGGATCCTTGGCTTTAATTTCCCATTGGTCCAAATGAGTGACAAACATAAATGTGCCCACAAATAGCCAAATTCACGTAGAGCTGAACAAAATTTACACAATTTTAATCATTAAAATTTTATAGAAAAATTCTCAAATACAATTGAGAAATCGGACTTACATAGTCTATAAGTATGGATCCTTGGCTTTAATTTCCCATTGGTCCAAATGAGTGACAAACAAATGTTATGGAAAAATTCTCAAATACAATTGAGAAATCGGACTTACATAGCCTATAAGTATGGATCCTTGGCTTTAATTTCCCATTGGTCCAAATGAGTGACAAACATAAATGTGCCCACAAATAGCCAAATTCACGTAGAGCTGAACAAAATTTACACAATTTTAATCATTAAAATTTTATAGAAAAATTCTCAAATACAATTGAGAAATCGGACTTACATAGTCTATAAGTATGGATCCTTGGCTTTAATTTCCCATTGGTCCAAATGAGTGACAAACAAATGTTATGGAAAAATTCTCAAATACAATTGAGAAATCGGACTTACATAGCCTATAAGTATGGATCCTTGGCTTTAATTTCCCATTGGTCCAAATGAGTGACAAACATAAATGTGCCCACAAATAGCCAAATTCACGTAGAGCTGAACAAAATTTACACAATTTTAATCATTAAAATTTTATAGAAAAATTCTCAAATACAATTGAGAAATCGGACTTACATAGTCTATAAGTATGGATCCTTGGCTTTAATTTCCCATTGGTCCAAATGAGTGACAAACAAATGTTATGGAAAAATTCTCAAATACAATTGAGAAATCGGACTTACATAGCCTATAAGTATGGATCCTTGGCTTTAATTTCCCATTGGTCCAAATGAGTGACAAACATAAATGTGCCCACAAATAGCCAAATTCACGTAGAGCTGAACAAAATTTACACAATTTTAATCATTAAAATTTTATAGAAAAATTCTCAAATACAATTGAGAAATCGGACTTACATAGTCTATAAGTATGGATCCTTGGCTTTAATTTCCCATTGGTCCAAATGAGTGACAAACAAATGTTATGGAAAAATTCTCAAATACAATTGAGAAATCGGACTTACATAGCCTATAAGTATGGATCCTTGGCTTTAATTTCCCATTGGTCCAAATGAGTGACAAACATAAATGTGCCCACAAATAGCCAAATTCACGTAGAGCTGAACAAAATTTACACAATTTTAATCATTAAAATTTTATAGAAAAATTCTCAAATACAATTGAGAAATCGGACTTACATAGTCTATAAGTATGGATCCTTGGCTTTAATTTCCCATTGGTCCAAATGAGTGACAAACAAATGTTATGGAAAAATTCTCAAATACAATTGAGAAATCGGACTTACATAGCCTATAAGTATGGATCCATGGCTTTAATTTCCCATTGGTCCAAATGAGTGACAAACATAAATGTGCCCACAAATAGCCAAATTCACGTAGAGCTGAACAAAATTTACACAATTTTAATCATTAAAATTTTATAGAAAAATTCTCAAATACAATGGAGAAATCGGACTTACATAGTCTATAAGTATGCATCCTTGGCTTTAATTTCCCATTGGTCCAAATGAGTGACAAACAAATGTTATGGAAAAATTCTCAAATACAATTGAGAAATCGGACTTACATAGCCTACAAGTATGGATCCTTGGCTTTAATTTCCCATTGGTCCAAATGAGTGACAAACATAAATGTGCCCACAAATAGCCAAATTCACGTAGAGCTGAACAAAATTTACACAATTTTAATCATTAAAATTTTATAGAAAAATTCTCAAATACAATTGAGAAATCGGACTTACATAGTCTATAAGTATGGATCCTTGGCTTTAATTTCCCATTGGTCCAAATGAGTGACAAACAAATGTTATGGAAAAATTCTCAAATACAATTGAGAAATCGGACTTACATAGTCTATAAGTATGGATCCTTGGCTTTAATTTCCCATTGGTCCAAATGAGTGACAAACAAATGTTATGGAAAAATTCTCAAATACAATTGAGAAATCGGACTTACATAGCCTATAAGTATGGATCCTTGGCTTTAATTTCCCATTGGTCCAAATGAGTGACAAACATAAATGTGCCCACAAATAGCCAAATTCACGTAGAGCTGAACAAAATTTACACAATTTTAATCATTAAAATTTTATAGAAAAATTCTCAAATACAATTGAGAAATCGGACTTACATAGTCTATAAGTATGGATCCTTGGCTTTAATTTCCCATTGGTCCAAATGAGTGACAAACAAATGTTATAGAAAAATTCTCAAGTACAATTGAGAAATCGGACTTACATAGCCTATAAGTATGGATCCATGGCTTTAATTTCCCATTGGTCCAAATGAGTGACAAACATAAATGTGCCCACAAATAGCCAAATTCACGTAGAGCTGAACAAAATTTACACAATTTTAATCATTAAAATTTTATAGAAAAATTCTCAAATACAATTGAGAAATCGGACTTACATAGTCTATAAGTATGGATCCTTGGCTTTAATTTCCCATTGGTCCAAATGAGTGACAAACAAATGTTATGGAAAAATTCTCAAATACAATTGAGAAATCGGACTTACATAGCCTATAAGTATGGATCCTTGGCTTTAATTTCCCATTGGTCCAAATGAGTGACAAACATAAATGTGCCCACAAATAGCCAAATTCACGTAGAGCTGAATAAAATTTACACAATTTTAATCATTAAAATTTTATAGAAAAATTCTCAAATACAATTGAGAAATCGGACTTACATAGTCTATAAGTATGGATCCTTGGCTTTAATTTCCCATTGGTCCAAATGAGTGACAAACAAATGTTATGGAAAAATTCTCAAATACAATTGAGAAATCGGACTTACATAGCCTATAAGTATGGATCCTTGGCTTTAATTTCCCATTGGTCCAAATGAGTGACAAACATAAATGTGCCCACAAATAGCCAAATTCACGTAGAGCTGAACAAAATTTACACAATTTTAATCATTAAAATTTTATAGAAAAATTCTCAAATACAATTGAGAAATCGGACTTACATAGTCTATAAGTATGGATCCTTGGCTTTAATTTCCCATTGGTCCAAATGAGTGACAAACAAATGTTATGGAAAAATTCTCAAATACAATTGAGAAATCGGACTTACATAGCCTATAAGTATGGATCCTTGGCTTTAATTTCCCATTGGTCCAAATGAGTGACAAACATAAATGTGCCCACAAATAGCCAAATTCACGTAGAGCTGAACAAAATTTACACAATTTTAATCATTAAAATTTTATAGAAAAATTCTCAAATACAATTGAGAAATCGGACTTACATAGTCTATAAGTATGGATCCTTGGCTTTAATTTCCCATTGGTCCAAATGAGTGACAAACAAATGTTATGGAAAAATTCTCAAATACAATTGAGAAATCGGACTTACATAGCCTATAAGTATGGATCCTTGGCTTTAATTTCCCATTGGTCCAAATGAGTGACAAACATAAATGTGCCCACAAATAGCCAAATTCACGTAGAGCTGAACAAAATTTACACAATTTTAATCATTAAAATTTTATAGAAAAATTCTCAAATACAATTGAGAAATCGGACTTACATAGTCTATAAGTATGGATCCTTGGCTTTAATTTCCCATTGGTCCAAATGAGTGACAAACAAATGTTATGGAAAAATTCTCAAATACAATTGAGAAATCGGACTTACATAGCCTATAAGTATGGATCCTTGGCTTTAATTTCCCATTGGTCCAAATGAGTGACAAACATAAATGTGCCCACAAATAGCCAAATTCACGTAGAGCTGAACAAAATTTACACAATTTTAATCATTAAAATTTTATAGAAAAATTCTCAAATACAATTGAGAAATCGGACTTACATAGTCTATAAGTATGGATCCTTGGCTTTAATTTCCCATTGGTCCAAATGAGTGACAAACAAATGTTATGGAAAAATTCTCAAATACAATTGAGAAATCGGACTTACATAGCCTATAAGTATGGATCCTTGGCTTTAATTTCCCATTGGTCCCAATGAGTGACAAACATAAATGTGCCCACAAATAGCCAAATTCACGTAGAGCTGAACAAAATTTACACAATTTTAATCATTAAAATTTTATAGAAAAATTCTCAAATACAATTGAGAAATCGTACTTACATAGTCTATAAGTATGGATCCTTGGCTTTAATTTCCCATTGGTCCAAATGAGTGACAAACAAATGTTATGGAAAAATTCTCAAATACAATTGAGAAATCGGACTTACATAGTCTATAAGTATGGATCCTTGGCTTTAATTTCCCATTGGTCCAAATGAGTGACAAACAAATGTTATGGAAAAATTCCCACAAATAGCCAAATTCACGTAGAGCTGAACAAAATTTACACAATTTTAATCATTAAAATTTTATAGAAAAATTCTCAAATACAATTGAGAAATCGGACTTACATAGTCTATAAGTATGGATCCTTGGCTTTAATTTCCCATTGGTCCAAATGAGTGACAAACAAATGTTATGGAAAAATTCTCAAATACAATTGAGAAATCGGACTTACATAGCCTATAAGTATGGATCCTTGGCTTTAATTTCCCATTGGTCCCAATGAGTGACAAACATAAATGTGCCCACAAATAGCCAAATTCACGTAGAGCTGAACAAAATTTACACAATTTTAATCATTAAAATTTTATAGAAAAATTCTCAAATACAATTGAGAAATCGTACTTACATAGTCTATAAGTATGGATCCTTGGCTTTAATTTCCCATTGGTCCAAATGAGTGACAAACAAATGTTATGGAAAAATTCTCAAATACAATTGAGAAATCGGACTTACATAGCCTATAAGTATGGATCCTTGGCTTTAATTTCCCATTGGTCCAAATGAGTGACAAACATAAATGTGCCCACAAATAGCCAAATTCACGTAGAGCTGAACAAAATTTACACAATTTTAATCATTAAAATTTTATAGAAAAATTCTCAAATACAATTGAGAAATCGGACTTACATAGTCTATAAGTATGGATCCTTGGCTTTAATTTCCCATTGGTCCAAATGAGTGACAAACAAATGTTATGGAAAAATTCTCAAATACAATTGAGAAATCGGACTTACATAGCCTATAAGTATGGATCCATGGCTTTAATTTCCCATTGGTCCAAATGAGTGACAAACAAATGTTATGGAAAAATTCTCAAATACAATTGAGAAATCGGACTTACATAGCCTATAAGTATGGATCCTTGGCTTTAATTTCCCATTGGTCCAAATGAGTGACAAACAAATGTTATGGAAAAATTCTCAAATACAATTGAGAAATCGGACTTACATAGTCTATAAGTATGGATCCTTGGCTTTAATTTCCCATTGGTCCAAATGAGTGACAAACAAATGTTATGGAAAAATTCTCAAATACAATTGAGAAATCGGACTTACATAGCCTATAAGTATGGATCCTTGGCTTTAATTTCCCATTGGTCCAATTGAGTGACAAACATAAATGTGCTCACAAATAGCCAAATTCACGTAGAGCTGAACAAAATTTACACAATTTTAATCATTAAAATTTTATAGAAAAATTCTCAAATACAATTGAGAAATCGGACTTACATAGTCTATAAGTATGGATCCTTGGCTTTAATTTCCCATTGGTCCAAATGAGTGACAAACAAATGTTATAGAAAAATTCTCAAGTACAATTGAGAAATCGGACTTACATAGCCTATAAGTATGGATCCATGGCTTTAATTTCCCATTGGTCCAAATGAGTGACAAACAAATGTTATGGAAAAATTCTCAAATACAATTGAGAAATCGGACTTACATAGCCTATAAGTATGGATCCTTGGCTTTAATTTCCCATTGGTCCAAATGAGTGACAAACATAAATGTGCCCACAAATAGCCAAATTCACGTAGAGCTGAACAAAATTTACACAATTTTAATCATTAAAATTTTATAGAAAAATTCTCAAATACAATTGAGAAATCGGACTTACATAGTCTATAAGTATGGAGCCTTGGCTTTAATTTCCCATTGGTCCAAATGAGTGACAAACAAATGTTATGGAAAAATTCTCAAATACAATTGAGAAATCGGACTTACATAGCCTATAAGTATGGATCCTTGGCTTTAATTTCCCATTGGTTCAAATGAGTGACAAACAAATGTTATGGAAAAATTCTCAAATACAATTGAGAAATCGGACTTACATAGCCTATAAGTATGGATCCATGGCTTTAATTTCCCATTGGTCCAAATGAGTGACAAACAAATGTTATGGAAAAATTCTCAAATACAATTGAGAAATCGGACTTACATAGCCTATAAGTATGGATCCTTGGCTTTAATTTCCCATTGGTCCAAATGAGTGACAAACATAAATGTGCCCACAAATAGCCAAATTCACGTAGAGCTGAACAAAATTTACACAATTTTAATCATTAAAATTTTATAGAAAAATTCTCAAATACAATTGAGAAATCGGACTTACATAGTCTATAAGTATGGAGCCTTGGCTTTAATTTCCCATTGGTCCAAATGAGTGACAAACAAATGTTATGGAAAAATTCTCAAATACAATTGAGAAATCGGACTTACATAGCCTATAAGTATGGATCCTTGGCTTTAATTTCCCATTGGTTCAAATGAGTGACAAACAAATGTTATGGAAAAATTCTCAAATACAATTGAGAAATCGGACTTACATAGCCTATAAGTATGGATCCATGGCTTTAATTTCCCATTGGTCCAAATGAGTGACAAACAAATGTTATGGAAAAATTCTCAAATACAATTGAGAAATCGGACTTACATAGCCTATAAGTATGGATCCTTGGCTTTAATTTCCCATTGGTCCAAATGAGTGACAAACATAAATGTGCCCACAAATAGCCAAATTCACGTAGAGCTGAACAAAATTTACACAATTTTAATCATTAAAATTTTATAGAAAAATTCTCAAATACAATTGAGAAATCGGACTTACATAGTCTATAAGTATGGATCCTTGGCTTTAATTTCCCATTGGTCCAAATGAGTGACAAACAAATGTTATGGAAAAATTCTCAAATACAATTGAGAAATCGGACTTACATAGCCTATAAGTATGGATCCTTGGCTTTAATTTCCCATTGGTCCAAATGAGTGACAAACATAAATGTGCCCACTAATAGCCAAATTCACGTAGAGCTGAACAAAATTTACACAATTTTAATCATTAAAATTTTATAGAAAAATTCTCAAATACAGTTGAGAAATCGGACTTACATAGTCTATAAGTATGGATCCTTGGCTTTAATTTTCCATTGGTCCAAATGAGTGACAAACAAATGTTATGGAAAAATTCTCAAATACAATTGAGAAATCGGACTTACATAGTCTATAAGTATGGATCCTTGGCTTTAATTTCCCATTGGTCCAAATGAGTGACAAACAAATGTTATGGAAAAATTCTCAAATACAATTGAGAAATCGGACTTACATAGCCTATAAGTATGGATCCTTGGCTTTAATTTCCCATTGGTCCAAATGAGTGACAAACATAAATGTGCCCACAAATAGCCAAATTCACGTAGAGCTGAACAAAATTTACACAATTTTAATCATTAAAATTTTATAGAAAAATTCTCAAATACAATTGAGAAATCGGACTTACATAGTCTATAAGTATGGATCCTTGGCTTTAATTTCCCATTGGTCCAAATGAGTGACAAACAAATGTTATGGAAAAATTCTCAAATACAATTGAGAAATCGGACTTACATAGCCTATAAGTATGGATCCTTGGCTTTAATTTCCCATTGGTCCAAATGAGTGACAAACATAAATGTGCCCACAAATAGCCAAATTCACGTAGAGCTGAACAAAATTTACACAATTTTAATCATTAAAATTTTATAGAAAAATTCTCAAATACAATTGAGAAATCGGACTTACATAGTCTATAAGTATGGATCCTTGGCTTTAATTTCCCATTGGTCCAAATGAGTGACAAACAAATGGTATGGAAAAATTCTCAAATACAATTGAGAAATCGGACTTACATAGCCTATAAGTATGGATCCATGGCTTTAATTTCCCATTGGTCCAAATGAGTGACAAACAAATGTTATGGAAAAATTCTCAAATACAATTGAGAAATCGGACTTACATAGCCTATAAGTATGGATCCTTGGCTTTAATTTCCCATTGGTCCAAATGAGTGACAAACAAATGTTATGGAAAAATTCTCAAATACAATTGAGAAATCGGACTTACATAGTCTATAAGTATGGATCCTTGGCTTTAATTTCCCATTGGTCCAAATGAGTGACAAACAAATGTTATAGAAAAATTCTCAAGTACAATTGAGAAATCGGACTTACATAGCCTATAAGTATGGATCCATGGCTTTAATTTCCCATTGGTCCAAATGAGTGACAAACAAATGTTATGGAAAAATTCTCAAATACAATTGAGAAATCGGACTTACATAGTCTATAAGTATGGATCCTTGGCTATAATTTCCCATTGGTCCAAATGAGTGACAAACAAATGTTATGGAAAAATTCTCAAATACAATTGAGAAATCGGACTTACATAGCCTATAAGTATGGATCCTTGGCTTTAATTTCCCATTGGTCCAAATGAGTGACAAACATAAATGTGCCCACAAATAGCCAAATTCACGTAGAGCTGTCAAAATTTACACAATTTTAATCATTAAAATTTTATAGAAAAATTCTCAAATACAATTGAGAAATCGGACTTACATAGTCTATAAGTATGGATCCTTGGCTTTAATTTCCCATTGGTCCAAATGAGTGACAAACAAATGTTATGGAAAAATTCTCAAATACAATTGAGAAATCGGACTTACATAGTCTATAAGTATGGATCCTTGGCTTTAATTTCCCATTGGTCCAAATGAGTGACAAACAAATGTTATGGAAAAATTCTCAAATACAATTGAGAAATCGGACTTACATAGCCTATAAGTATGGATCCTTGGCTTTAATTTCCCATTGGTCCAAATGAGTGACAAACATAAATGTGCCCACAAATAGCCAAATTCACGTAGAGCTGAACAAAATTTACACAATTTTAATCATTAAAATTTTATAGAAAAATTCTCAAATACAATTGAGAAATCGGACTTACATAGTCTATAAGTATGGAGCCTTGGCTTTAATTTCCCATTGGTCCAAATGAGTGACAAACAAATGTTATGGAAAAATTCTCAAATACAATTGAGAAATCGGACTTACATAGCCTATAAGTATGGATCCTTGGCTTTAATTTCCCATTGGTCCAAATGAGTGACAAACAAATGTTATGGAAAAATTCTCAAATACAATTGAGAAATCGGACTTACATAGCCTATAAGTATGGATCCATGGCTTTAATTTCCCATTGGTCCAAATGAGTGACAAACAAATGTTATGGAAAAATTCTCAAATACAATTGAGAAATCGGACTTACATAGCCTATAAGTATGGATCCTTGGCTTTAATTTCCCATTGGTCCAAATGAGTGACAAACATAAATGTGCCCACAAATAGCCAAATTCACGTAGAGCTGAACAAAATTTACACAATTTTAATCATTAAAATTTTATAGAAAAATTCTCAAATACAATTGAGAAATCGGACTTACATAGTCTATAAGTATGGATCCTTGGCTTTAATTTCCCATTGGTCCAAATGAGTGACAAACAAATGTTATGGAAAAATTCTCAAATACAATTGAGAAATCGGACTTACATAGCCTATAAGTATGGATCCTTGGCTTTAATTTCCCATTGGTCCAAATGAGTGACAAACAAATGTTATGGAAAAATTCTCAAATACAATTGAGAAATCGGACTTACATAGCCTATAAGTATGGATCCATGGCTTTAATTTCCCATTGGTCCAAATGAGTGACAAACAAATGTTATGGAAAAATTCTCAAATACAATTGAGAAATCGGACTTACATAGCCTATAAGTATGGATCCTTGGCTTTAATTTCCCATTGGTCCAAATGAGTGACAAACATAAATGTGCCCACAAATAGCCAAATTCACGTAGAGCTGAACAAAATTTACACAATTTTAATCATTAAAATTTTATAGAAAAATTCTCAAATACAATTGAGAAATCGGACTTACATAGTCTATAAGTATGGATCCTTGGCTTTAATTTCCCATTGGTCCAAATGAGTGACAAACAAATGTTATGGAAAAATTCTCAAATACAATTGAGAAATCGGACTTACATAGTCTATAAGTATGGATCCTTGGCTTTAATTTCCCATTGGTCCAAATGAGTGACAAACAAATGTTATGGAAAAATTCTCAAATACAATTGAGAAATCGGACTTACATAGTCTATAAGTATGGATCCTTGGCTTTAATTTCCCATTGGTCCAAATGAGTGACAAACAAATGTTATGGAAAAATTCTCAAATACAATTGAGAAATCGGGCTTACATAGTCTATAAGTATGGATCCTTGGCTTTAATTTCCCATTGGTCCAAATGAGTGACAAACAAATGTTATGGAAAAATTCTCAAATACAATTGAGAAATCGGACTTACATAGTCTATAAGTATGGATCCTTGGCTTTAATTTCCCATTGGTCCAAATGAGTGACAAACATAAATGTGCCCACAAATAGCCAAATTCACGTAGAGCTGAACAAAATTTACACAATTTTAATCATTAAAATTTTATAGAAAAATTCTCAAATACAATTGAGAAATCGGACTTACATAGTCTATAAGTATGGATCCTTGGCTTTAATTTCCCATTGGTCCAAATGAGTGACAAACAAATGTTATGGAAAAATTCTCAAATACAATTGAGAAATCGGACTTACATAGTCTATAAGTATGGATCCTTGGCTTTAATTTCCCATTGGTCCAAATGAGTGACAAACAAATGTTATGGAAAAATTCTCAAATACAATTGAGAAATCGGACTTACATAGTCTATAAGTATGGATCCTTGGCTTTAATTTCCCATTGGTCCAAATGAGTGACAAACAAATGTTATGGAAAAATTCTCAAATACAATTGAGAAATCGGACTTACATAGTCTATAAGTATGGATCCTTGGCTTTAATTTCCCATTGGTCCAAATGAGTGACAAACATAAATGTGCCCACAAATAGCCAAATTCACGTAGAGCTGAACAAAATTTACACAATTTTAATCATTAAAATTTTATAGAAAAATTCTCAAATACAATTGAGAAATCGGACTTACATAGTCTATAAGTATGGCTCCTTGGCTTTAATTTCCCATTGGTCCAAATGAGTGACAAACCAATGTTATAGAAAAATTCTCAAGTACAATTGAGAAATCGGACTTACATAGTCTATAAGTATGGATCCTTGGCTTTAATTTCACATTGGTCCAATTGAGTGACAAACAAATGTTATAGAAAAATTCTCAAATACAATTGAGTAATCGGACTAACATAGTCTATAAGTATGGATCCTTGGCTTTAATTTCCCATTGGTCCAAATGAGTGACAAACATAAATGTGCCCACAAATAGCCAAATTCACGTAGAGCTGAACAAAATTTACACAATTTTAATCATTAAAATTTTATAGAAAAATTCTCAAATACAATTGAGAAATCGGACTTACATAGTCTATAAGTATGGATCCTTGGCTTTAATTTCCCATTGGTCCAAATGAGTGACAAACATATGTTATGGAAAAATTCTCAAATACAATTGAGAAATCGGACTTACATAGTCTATAAGTATGGATCCTTGGCTTTAATTTCCCATTGGTCCAAATGAGTGACAAACAAATGTTATGGAAAAATTCTCAAATACAATTGAGAAATCGGACTTACATAGTCTATAAGTATGGATCCTTGGCTTTAATTTCCCATTGGTCCAAATGAGTGACAAACATAAATGTGCCCACAAATAGCCAAATTCACGTAGAGCTGAACCAAATTTACACAATTTTAATCATTAAAATTTTATAGAAAAATTCTCAAATACAATTGAGAAATCGGACTTACATAGTCTATAAGTATGGATCCTTGGCTTTAATTTCCCATTGGTCCAAATGAGTGACAAACAAATGTTATGGAAAAATTCTCAAATACAATTGAGAAATCGGACTTACATAGTCTATAAGTATGGATCCTTGGCTTTAATTTTCCATTGGTCCAAATGAGTGACAAACAAATGTTATGGAAAAATTCTCAAATACAATTGAGAAATCGGACTTACATAGTCTATAAGTATGGATCCTTGGCTTTAATTTTCCATTGGTCCAAATGAGTGACAAACAAATGTTATGGAAAAATTCTCAAATACAATTGAGAAATCGGACTTACATAGTCTATAAGTATGGATCCTTGGCTTTAATTTTCCATTGGTCCAAATGAGTGACAAACAAATGTTATGGAAAAATTCTCAAATACAATTGAGAAATCGGACTTACATAGTCTATAAGTATGGATCCTTGGCTTTAATTTCCCATTGGTCCAAATGAGTGACAAACAAATGTTATGGAAAAATTCTCAAATACAATTGAGAAATCGGACTTACATAGTCTATAAGTATGGATCCTTGGCTTTAATTTTCCATTGGTCCAAATGAGTGACAAACAAATGTTATGGAAAAATTCTCAAATACAATTGAGAAATCGGACTTACATAGTCTATAAGTATGGATCCTTGGCTTTAATTTCCCATTGGTCCAAATGAGTGACAAACAAATGTTATGGAAAAATTCTCAAATACAATTGAGAAATCGGACTTACATAGCCTATAAGTATGGATCCTTGGCTTTAATTTCCCATTGGTCCAAATGAGTGACAAACATAAATGTGCCCACAAATAGCCAAATTCACGTAGAGCTGAACAAAATTTACACAATTTTAATCATTAAAATTTTATAGAAAAATTCTCAAATACAATTGAGAAATCGGACTTACATAGTCTATAAGTATGGATCCTTGGCTTTAATTTCCCATTGGTCCAAATGAGTGACAAACAAATGGTATGGAAAAATTCTCAAATACAATTGAGAAATCGGACTTACATAGCCTATAAGTATGGATCCATGGCTTTAATTTCCCATTGGTCCAAATGAGTGACAAACAAATGTTATGGAAAAATTCTCAAATACAATTGAGAAATCGGACTTACATAGCCTATAAGTATGGATCCTTGGCTTTAATTTCCCATTGGTCCAAATGAGTGACAAACAAATGTTATAGAAAAATTCTCAAGTACAATTGAGAAATCGGACTTACATAGCCTATAAGTATGGATCCATGGCTTTAATTTCCCATTGGTCCAAATGAGTGACAAACAAATGTTATGGAAAAATTCTCAAATACAATTGAGAAATCGGACTTACATAGTCTATAAGTATGGATCCTTGGCTATAATTTCCCATTGGTCCAAATGAGTGACAAACAAATGTTATGGAAAAATTCTCAAATACAATTGAGAAATCGGACTTACATAGCCTATAAGTATGGATCCTTGGCTTTAATTTCCCATTGGTCCAAATGAGTGACAAACAAATGTTATGGAAAAATTCTCAAATACAATTGAGAAATCGGACTTACATAGCCTATAAGTATGGATCCATGGCTTTAATTTCCCATTGGTCCAAATGAGTGACAAACAAATGTTATGGAAAAATTCTCAAATACAATTGAGAAATCGGACTTACATAGCCTATAAGTATGGATCCTTGGCTTTAATTTCCCATTGGTCCAAATGAGTGACAAACATAAATGTGCCCACAAATAGCCAAATTCACGTAGAGCTGAACAAAATTTACACAATTTTAATCATTAAAATTTTATAGAAAAATTCTCAAATACAATTGAGAAATCGGACTTACATAGTCTATAAGTATGGATCCTTGGCTTTAATTTCCCATTGGTCCAAATGAGTGACAAACAAATGTTATGGAAAAATTCTCAAATACAATTGAGAAATCGGACTTACATAGTCTATAAGTATGGATCCTTGGCTTTAATTTCCCATTGGTCCAAATGAGTGACAAACAAATGTTATGGAAAAATTCTCAAATACAATTGAGAAATCGGACTTACATAGTCTATAAGTATGGATCCTTGGCTTTAATTTCCCATTGGTCCAAATGAGTGACAAACAAATGTTATGGAAAAATTCTCAAATACAATTGAGAAATCGGGCTTACATAGTCTATAAGTATGGATCCTTGGCTTTAATTTCCCATTGGTCCAAATGAGTGACAAACAAATGTTATGGAAAAATTCTCAAATACAATTGAGAAATCGGACTTACATAGTCTATAAGTATGGATCCTTGGCTTTAATTTCCCATTGGTCCAAATGAGTGACAAACATAAATGTGCCCACAAATAGCCAAATTCACGTAGAGCTGAACAAAATTTACACAATTTTAATCATTAAAATTTTATAGAAAAATTCTCAAATACAATTGAGAAATCGGACTTACATAGTCTATAAGTATGGATCCTTGGCTTTAATTTCCCATTGGTCCAAATGAGTGACAAACAAATGTTATGGAAAAATTCTCAAATACAATTGAGAAATCGGACTTACATAGTCTATAAGTATGGATCCTTGGCTTTAATTTCCCATTGGTCCAAATGAGTGACAAACAAATGTTATGGAAAAATTCTCAAATACAATTGAGAAATCGGACTTACATAGTCTATAAGTATGGATCCTTGGCTTTAATTTCCCATTGGTCCAAATGAGTGACAAACAAATGTTATGGAAAAATTCTCAAATACAATTGAGAAATCGGACTTACATAGTCTATAAGTATGGATCCTTGGCTTTAATTTCCCATTGGTCCAAATGAGTGACAAACATAAATGTGCCCACAAATAGCCAAATTCACGTAGAGCTGAACAAAATTTACACAATTTTAATCATTAAAATTTTATAGAAAAATTCTCAAATACAATTGAGAAATCGGACTTACATAGTCTATAAGTATGGCTCCTTGGCTTTAATTTCCCATTGGTCCAAATGAGTGACAAACCAATGTTATAGAAAAATTCTCAAGTACAATTGAGAAATCGGACTTACATAGTCTATAAGTATGGATCCTTGGCTTTAATTTCACATTGGTCCAATTGAGTGACAAACAAATGTTATAGAAAAATTCTCAAATACAATTGAGTAATCGGACTAACATAGTCTATAAGTATGGATCCTTGGCTTTAATTTCCCATTGGTCCAAATGAGTGACAAACATAAATGTGCCCACAAATAGCCAAATTCACGTAGAGCTGAACAAAATTTACACAATTTTAATCATTAAAATTTTATAGAAAAATTCTCAAATACAATTGAGAAATCGGACTTACATAGTCTATAAGTATGGATCCTTGGCTTTAATTTCCCATTGGTCCAAATGAGTGACAAACATATGTTATGGAAAAATTCTCAAATACAATTGAGAAATCGGACTTACATAGTCTATAAGTATGGATCCTTGGCTTTAATTTCCCATTGGTCCAAATGAGTGACAAACAAATGTTATGGAAAAATTCTCAAATACAATTGAGAAATCGGACTTACATAGTCTATAAGTATGGATCCTTGGCTTTAATTTCCCATTGGTCCAAATGAGTGACAAACATAAATGTGCCCACAAATAGCCAAATTCACGTAGAGCTGAACCAAATTTACACAATTTTAATCATTAAAATTTTATAGAAAAATTCTCAAATACAATTGAGAAATCGGACTTACATAGTCTATAAGTATGGATCCTTGGCTTTAATTTCCCATTGGTCCAAATGAGTGACAAACAAATGTTATGGAAAAATTCTCAAATACAATTGAGAAATCGGACTTACATAGTCTATAAGTATGGATCCTTGGCTTTAATTTTCCATTGGTCCAAATGAGTGACAAACAAATGTTATGGAAAAATTCTCAAATACAATTGAGAAATCGGACTTACATAGTCTATAAGTATGGATCCTTGGCTTTAATTTTCCATTGGTCCAAATGAGTGACAAACAAATGTTATGGAAAAATTCTCAAATACAATTGAGAAATCGGACTTACATAGTCTATAAGTATGGATCCTTGGCTTTAATTTTCCATTGGTCCAAATGAGTGACAAACAAATGTTATGGAAAAATTCTCAAATACAATTGAGAAATCGGACTTACATAGTCTATAAGTATGGATCCTTGGCTTTAATTTCCCATTGGTCCAAATGAGTGACAAACAAATGTTATGGAAAAATTCTCAAATACAATTGAGAAATCGGACTTACATAGTCTATAAGTATGGATCCTTGGCTTTAATTTTCCATTGGTCCAAATGAGTGACAAACAAATGTTATGGAAAAATTCTCAAATACAATTGAGAAATCGGACTTACATAGTCTATAAGTATGGATCCTTGGCTTTAATTTCCCATTGGTCCAAATGAGTGACAAACAAATGTTATGGAAAAATTCTCAAATACAATTGAGAAATCGGACTTACATAGTCTATAAGTATGGATCCTTGGCTTTAATTTCCCATTGGTCCAAATGAGTGACAAACATAAATGTGCCCACAAATAGCCAAATTCACGTAGAGCTGAACAAAATTTACACAATTTTAATCATTAAAATTTTATAGAAAAATTCTCAAATACAATTGAGAAATCGGACTTACATAGTCTATAAGTATGGATCCTTGGCTTTAATTTCCCATTGGTCCAAATGAGTGACAAACAAATGGTATGGAAAAATTCTCAAATACAATTGAGAAATCGGACTTACATAGCCTATAAGTATGGATCCATGGCTTTAATTTCCCATTGGTCCAAATGAGTGACAAACAAATGTTATGGAAAAATTCTCAAATACAATTGAGAAATCGGACTTACATAGCCTATAAGTATGGATCCTTGGCTTTAATTTCCCATTGGTCCAAATGAGTGACAAACAAATGTTATAGAAAAATTCTCAAGTACAATTGAGAAATCGGACTTACATAGCCTATAAGTATGGATCCATGGCTTTAATTTCCCATTGGTCCAAATGAGTGACAAACAAATGTTATGGAAAAATTCTCAAATACAATTGAGAAATCGGACTTACATAGTCTATAAGTATGGATCCTTGGCTATAATTTCCCATTGGTCCAAATGAGTGACAAACAAATGTTATGGAAAAATTCTCAAATACAATTGAGAAATCGGACTTACATAGCCTATAAGTATGGATCCTTGGCTTTAATTTCCCATTGGTCCAAATGAGTGACAAACATAAATGTGCCCACAAATAGCCAAATTCACGTAGAGCTGTCAAAATTTACACAATTTTAATCATTAAAATTTTATAGAAAAATTCTCAAATACAATTGAGAAATCGGACTTACATAGTCTATAAGTATGGATCCTTGGCTTTAATTTCCCATTGGTCCAAATGAGTGACAAACAAATGTTATGGAAAAATTCTCAAATACAATTGAGAAATCGGACTTACATAGTCTATAAGTATGGATCCTTGGCTTTAATTTCCCATTGGTCCAAATGAGTGACAAACAAATGTTATGGAAAAATTCTCAAATACAATTGAGAAATCGGACTTACATAGCCTATAAGTATGGATCCTTGGCTTTAATTTCCCATTGGTCCAAATGAGTGACAAACATAAATGTGCCCACTAATAGCCAAATTCACGTAGAGCTGAACAAAATTTACACAATTTTAATCATTAAAATTTTATAGAAAAATTCTCAAATACAATTGAGAAATCGGACTTACATAGTCTATAAGTATGGATCCTTGGCTTTAATTTTCCATTGGTCCAAATGAGTGACAAACAAATGTTATGGAAAAATTCTCAAATACAATTGAGAAATCGGACTTACATAGTCTATAAGTATGGATCCTTGGCTTTAATTTCCCATTGGTCCAAATGAGTGACAAACAAATGTTATGGAAAAATTCTCAAATACAATTGAGAAATCGGACTTACATAGCCTATAAGTATGGATCCTTGGCTTTAATTTCCCATTGGTCCAAATGAGTGACAAACATAAATGTGCCCACAAATAGCCAAATTCACGTAGAGCTGAACAAAATTTACACAATTTTAATCATTAAAATTTTATAGAAAAATTCTCAAATACAATTGAGAAATCGGACTTACATAGTCTATAAGTATGGATCCTTGGCTTTAATTTCCCATTGGTCCAAATGAGTGACAAACAAATGGTATGGAAAAATTCTCAAATACAATTGAGAAATCGGACTTACATAGCCTATAAGTATGGATCCATGGCTTTAATTTCCCATTGGTCCAAATGAGTGACAAACAAATGTTATGGAAAAATTCTCAAATACAATTGAGAAATCGGACTTACATAGCCTATAAGTATGGATCCTTGGCTTTAATTTCCCATTGGTCCAAATGAGTGACAAACAAATGTTATAGAAAAATTCTCAAGTACAATTGAGAAATCGGACTTACATAGCCTATAAGTATGGATCCATGGCTTTAATTTCCCATTGGTCCAAATGAGTGACAAACAAATGTTATGGAAAAATTCTCAAATACAATTGAGAAATCGGACTTACATAGTCTATAAGTATGGATCCTTGGCTATAATTTCCCATTGGTCCAAATGAGTGACAAACAAATGTTATGGAAAAATTCTCAAATACAATTGAGAAATCGGACTTACATAGCCTATAAGTATGGATCCTTGGCTTTAATTTCCCATTGGTCCAAATGAGTGACAAACATAAATGTGCCCACAAATAGCCAAATTCACGTAGAGCTGTCAAAATTTACACAATTTTAATCATTAAAATTTTATAGAAAAATTCTCAAATACAATTGAGAAATCGGACTTACATAGTCTATAAGTATGGATCCTTGGCTTTAATTTCCCATTGGTCCAAATGAGTGACAAACAAATGTTATGGAAAAATTCTCAAATACAATTGAGAAATCGGACTTACATAGTCTATAAGTATGGATCCTTGGCTTTAATTTCCCATTGGTCCAAATGAGTGACAAACAAATGTTATGGAAAAATTCTCAAATACAATTGAGAAATCGGACTTACATAGCCTATAAGTATGGATCCTTGGCTTTAATTTCCCATTGGTCCAAATGAGTGACAAACATAAATGTGCCCACAAATAGCCAAATTCACGTAGAGCTGAACAAAATTTACACAATTTTAATCATTAAAATTTTATAGAAAAATTCTCAAATACAATTGAGAAATCGGACTTACATAGTCTATAAGTATGGAGCCTTGGCTTTAATTTCCCATTGGTCCAAATGAGTGACAAACAAATGTTATGGAAAAATTCTCAAATACAATTGAGAAATCGGACTTACATAGCCTATAAGTATGGATCCTTGGCTTTAATTTCCCATTGGTCCAAATGAGTGACAAACAAATGTTATGGAAAAATTCTCAAATACAATTGAGAAATCGGACTTACATAGCCTATAAGTATGGATCCATGGCTTTAATTTCCCATTGGTCCAAATGAGTGACAAACAAATGTTATGGAAAAATTCTCAAATACAATTGAGAAATCGGTCTTACATAGCCTATAAGTATGGATCCTTGGCTTTAATTTCCCATTGGTCCAAATGAGTGACAAACATAAATGTGCCCACAAATAGCCAAATTCACGTAGAGCTGAACAAAATTTACACAATTTTAATCATTAAAATTTTATAGAAAAATTCTCAAATACAATTGAGAAATCGGACTTACATAGTCTATAAGTATGGATCCTTGGCTTTAATTTCCCATTGGTCCAAATGAGTGACAAACAAATGTTATGGAAAAATTCTCAAATACAATTGAGAAATCGGACTTACATAGCCTATAAGTATGGATCCTTGGCTTTAATTTCCCATTGGTCGAAATGAGTGACAAACATAAATGTGCCCACAAATAGCCAAATTCACGTAGAGCTGAACAAAATTTACACAATTTTAATCATTAAAATTTTATAGAAAAATTCTCAAATACAATTGAGAAATCGGACTTACATAGTCTATAAGTATGGATCCTTGGCTTTAATTTCCCATTGGTCCAAATGAGTGACAAACAAATGTTATGGAAAAATTCTCAAATACAATTGAGAAATCGGACTTACATAGTCTATAAGTATGGATCCTTGGCTTTAATTTCCCATTGGTCCAAATGAGTGACAAACAAATGTTATGGAAAAAATCTCAAATACAATTGAGAAATCGGACTTACATAGTCTATAAGTATGGATCCTTGGCTTTAATTTCCCATTGGTCCAAATGAGTGACAAACAAATGTTATGGAAAAATTCTCAAATACAATTGAGAAATCGGGCTTACATAGTCTATAAGTATGGATCCTTGGCTTTAATTTCCCATTGGTCCAAATGAGTGACAAACAAATGTTATGGAAAAATTCTCAAATACAATTGAGAAATCGGACTTACATAGTCTATAAGTATGGATCCTTGGCTTTAATTTCCCATTGGTCCAAATGAGTGACAAACAAATGTTATGGAAAAATTCTCAAATACAATTGAGAAATCGGGCTTACATAGTCTATAAGTATGGATCCTTGGCTTTAATTTCCCATTGGTCCAAATGAGTGACAAACATAAATGTGCCCACAATAGCCAAATTCACGTAGAGCTGAACAAAATTTACACAATTTTAATCATTAAAATTTTATAGAAAAATTCTCAAATACAATTGAGAAATCGGACTTACATAGTCTATAAGTATGGCTCCTTGGCTTTAATTTCCCATTGGTCCAAATGAGTGACAAACCAATGTTATAGAAAAATTCTCAAGTACAATTGAGAAATCGGACTTACATAGTCTATAAGTATGGATCCTTGGCTTTAATTTCACATTGGTCCAATTGAGTGACAAACAAATGTTATAGAAAAATTCTCAAATACAATTGAGTAATCGGACTAACATAGTCTATAAGTATGGATCCTTGGCTTTAATTTCCCATTGGTCCAAATGAGTGACAAACATAAATGTGCCCACAAATAGCCAAATTCACGTAGAGCTGAACAAAATTTACACAATTTTAATCATTAAAATTTTATAGAAAAATTCTCAAATACAATTGAGAAATCGGACTTACATAGTCTATAAGTATGGATCCTTGGCTTTAATTTCCCATTGGTCCAAATGAGTGACAAACATATGTTATGGAAAAATTCTCAAATACAATTGAGAAATCGGACTTACATAGTCTATAAGTATGGATCCTTGGCTTTAATTTCCCATTGGTCCAAATGAGTGACAAACAAATGTTATGGAAAAATTCTCAAATACAATTGAGAAATCGGACTTACATAGTCTATAAGTATGGATCCTTGGCTTTAATTTCCCATTGGTCCAAATGAGTGACAAACATAAATGTGCCCACAAATAGCCAAATTCACGTAGAGCTGAACCAAATTTACACAATTTTAATCATTAAAATTTTATAGAAAAATTCTCAAATACAATTGAGAAATCGGACTTACATAGTCTATAAGTATGGATCCTTGGCTTTAATTTCCCATTGGTCCAAATGAGTGACAAACAAATGTTATGGAAAAATTCTCAAATACAATTGAGAAATCGGACTTACATAGTCTATAAGTATGGATCCTTGGCTTTAATTTCCCATTGGTCCAAATGAGTGACAAACAAATGTTATGGAAAAATTCTCAAATACAATTGAGAAATCGGACTTACATAGTCTATAAGTATGGATCCTTGGCTTTAATTTCCCATTGGTCCAAATGAGTGACAAACAAATGTTATGGAAAAATTCTCAAATACAATTGAGAAATCGGACTAACATAGTCTATAATTATGGATCCTTGGCTTTAATTTCCCATTGGTTCAAATGAGTGACAAACAAATGTTATGGAAAAATTCTCAAATACAATTGAGAAATCGGACTTACATAGTCTATAAGTATGGATCCTTGGCTTTAATTTCCCATTGGTCCAAATGAGTGACAAACATAAATGTGCCCACAAATAGCCAAATTCACGTAGAGCTGAACAAAATTTACACAATTTTAATCATTAAAATGTTATAGAAAAATTCTCAAATACAATTGAGTAATCGGACTAACATAGTCTATAAGTATGGATCCTTGGCTTTAATTTCCCATTGGTCCAAATGAGTGACAAACAAATGTTATGGAAAAATTCTCAAATACAATTGAGAAATCGGACTTACATAGTCTATAAGTATGGATCCTTGGCTTTAATTTCCCATTGGTCCAAATGAGTGACAAACAAATGTTATGGAAAAATTCTCAAATACAATTGAGAAATCGGACTTACATAGTCTATAAGTATGGATCCTTGGCTTTAATTTCCCATTGGTCCAAATGAGTGACAAACAAATGTTATGGAAAAATTCTCAAATACAATTGAGAAATCGGACTTACATAGTCTATAAGTATGGATCCTTGGCTTTAATTTCCCATTGGTTCAAATGAGTGACAAACAAATGTTATGGAAAAATTCTCAAATACAATTGAGAAATCGGACTTACATAGTCTATAAGTATGGATCCTTGGCTTTAATTTCCCATTGGTTCAAATGAGTGACAAACAAATGTTATGGAAAAATTCTCAAATACAATTGAGAAATCGGACTTACATAGTCTATAAGTATGGATCCTTGGCTTTAATTTCCCATTGGTTCAAATGAGTGACAAACAAATGTTATGGAAAAATTCTCAAATACAATTGAGTAATCGGACTAACATAGTCTATAAGTATGGATCCTTGGCTTTAATTTCCCATTGGTCCAAATGAGTGACAAACAAATGTTATGGAAAAATTCTCAAATACAATTGAGAAATCGGACTTACATAGTCTATAAGTATGGATCCTTGGCTTTAATTTCCCATTGGTCCAAATGAGTGACAAACAAATGTTATGGAAAAATTCTCAAAGACAATTGAGAAATCGGACTTACATAGTCTATAAGTATGGATCCTTGGCTTTAATTTCCCATTGGTCCAAATGAGTGACAAACAAATGTTATGGAAAAATTCTCAAATACAATTGAGAAATCGGACTAACATAGTCTATAAGTATGGATCCTTGGCTTTAATTTCCCATTGGTTCAAATGAGTGACAAACAAATGTTATGGAAAAATTCTCAAATACAATTGAGAAATCGGACTTACATAGTCTATAAGTATGGATCCTTGGCTTTAATTTCCTATTGGTTCAAATGAGTGACAAACAAATGTTATGGAAAAATTCTCAAATACAATTGAGAAATCGGACTTACATAGTCTATAAGTATGGATCCATGGCTTTAATTTCCCATTGGTCCAAATGAGTGACAAACATAAATGTGCCCACAAATAGCCAAATTCACGTAGAGCTGAACAAAATTTACACAATTTTAATCATTAAAATTTTATAGAAAAATTCTCAAATACAATTGAAAAATCGGACTTACATAGTCTATAAGTATGGATCCTTGGCTTTAATTTCCCATTGGTCCAAATGAGTGACAAACATAAATGTGCCCACAAATAGCCAAATTCACGTAGAGCTGAACAAAATTTACACAATTTTAATCATTAAAATTTTATAGAAAAATTCTCAAATACAATTGAGAAATCGGACTTACATAGTCTATAAGTATGGATCCTTGGCTTTAATTTCCCATTGGTCCAAATGAGTGACAAACAAATGTTATGGAAAAATTCTCAAATACAATTGAGAAATCGGACTTACATAGTCTATAAGTATGGATCCTTGGCTTTAATTTCCCATTGGTTCAAATGAGTGACAAACAAATGTTATGGAAAAATTCTCAAATACAATTGAGAAATCGGACTTACATAGTCTATAAGTATGGATCCTTGGCTTTAATTTCCCATTGGTTCAAATGAGTGACAAACAAATGTTATGGAAAAATTCTCAAATACAATTGAGAAATCGGACTTACATAGCCTATAAGTATGGATCCTTGGCTTTAATTTCCCATTGGTCCAAATGAGTGACAAACATAAATGTGCCCACAAATAGCCAAATTCACGTAGAGCTGAACAAAATTTACACAATTTTAATCATTAAAATTTTATAGAAAAATTCTCAAATACAATTGAGAAATCGGACTTACATAGTCTATAAGTATGGATCCTTGGCTTTAATTTCCCATTGGTCCAAATGAGTGACAAACAAATGTTATGGAAAAATTCTCAAATACAATTGAGAAATCGGACTTACATAGCCTATAAGTATGGATCCTTGGCTTTAATTTCCCATTGGTCCAAATGAGTGACAAACATAAATGTGCCCACAAATAGCCAAATTCACGTAGAGCTGAACAAAATTTACACAATTTTAATCATTAAAATTTTATAGAAAAATTCTCAAATACAATTGAGAAATCGGACTTACATAGTCTATAAGTATGGATCCTTGGCTTTAATTTCCCATTGGTCCAAATGAGTGACAAACAAATGTTATAGAAAAATTCTCAAGTACAATTGAGAAATCGGACTTACATAGCCTATAAGTATGGATCCATGGCTTTAATTTCCCATTGGTCCAAATGAGTGACAAACATAAATGTGCCCACAAATAGCCAAATTCACGTAGAGCTGAACAAAATTTACACAATTTTAATCACTAAAATTTTATAGAAAAATTCTCAAATACAATTGAGAAATCGGACTTACATAGTCTATAAGTATGGATCCTTGGCTTTAATTTCCCATTGGTCCAAATGAGTGACAAACATAAATGTGCCCACAAATAGCCAAATTCACGTAGAGCTGAACAAAATTTACACAATTTTAATCACTAAAATTTTATAGAAAAATTCTCAAATACAATTGAGAAATCGGACTTACATAGTCTATAAGTATGGATCCTTCGCTTTAATTTCCCATTGGTCCAAATGAGTGACAAACAAATGTTATAGAAAAATTCTCAAATACAATTGAGAAGTCGGACTTACATAGCCTATAAGTATGGATCCATGGCTTTAATTTCCCATTGGTCCAAATGAGTGACAAACATAAATGTGCCCACAAATAGCCAAATTCACGTAGAGCTGAACAAAATTTACACAATTTTAATCATTAAAATTTTATAGAAAAATTCTCAAATACAATTGAGAAATCGGACTTACATAGTCTATAAGTATGGATCCTTGGCTTTAATTTCCCATTGGTCCAAATGAGTGACAAACAAATGTTATGGAAAAATTCTCAAATACAATTGAGAAATCGGACTTACATAGCCTATAAGTATGGATCCTTGGCTTTAATTTCCCATTGGTCCAAATGAGTGACAAACATAAATGTGCCCACAAATAGCCAAATTCACGTAGAGCTGAACAAAATTTACACAATTTTAATCATTAAAATTTTATAGAAAAATTCTCAAATACAATTGAGAAATCGGACTTACATAGTCTATAAGTATGGATCCTTGGCTTTAATTTCCCATTGGTCCAAATGAGTGACAAACAAATGTTATGGAAAAATTCTCAAATACAATTGAGAAATCGGACTTACATAGTCTATAAGTATGGATCCTTGGCTTTAATTTCCCATTGGTCCAAATGAGTGACAAACATAAATGTGCCCACAAATAGCCAAATTCACGTAGAGCTGAACAAAATTTACACAATTAAAATTTTATAGAAAAATTCTCAAATACAATTGAGAAATCGGACTTACATAGTCTATAAGTATGGATCCTTGGCTTTAATTTCCCATTGGTCCAAATGAGTGACAAACATAAATGTGCCCACAAATAGCCAAATTCACGTAGAGCTGAACAAAATTTACACAATTTTAATCATTAAAATTTTATAGAAAAATTCTCAAATACAATTGAGAAATCGGACTTACATAGTCTATAAGTATGGATCCTTCGCTTTAATTTCCCATTGGTCCAAATGAGTGACAAACAAATGTTATAGAAAAATTCTCAAGTACAATTGAGAAATCGGACTTACATAGCCTATAAGTATGGATCCATGGCTTTAATTTCCCATTGGTCCAAATGAGTGACAAACATAAATGTGCCCACAAATAGCCAAATTCACGTAGAGCTGAACAAAATTTACACAATTTTAATCTTTAAAATTTTATAGAAAAATTCTCAAATACAATTGAGAAATCGGACTTACATAGTCTATAAGTATGGATCCTTCGCTTTAATTTCCCATTGGTCCAAATGAGTGACAAACAAATGTTATGGAAAAATTCTCAAATACAATTGAGAAATCGGACTTACATAGCCTATAAGTATGGATCCTTGGCTTTAATTTCCCATTGGTCCAAATGAGTGACAAACATAAATGTGCCCACAAATAGCCAAATTCACGTAGAGCTGAACAAAATTTACACAATTTTAATCATTAAAATTTTATAGAAAAATTCTCAAATACAATTGAGAAATCGGACTTACATAGTCTATAAGTATGGATCCTTGGCTTTAATTTCCCATTGGTCCAAATGAGTGACAAACAAATGTTATGGAAAAATTCTCAAATACAATTGAGAAATCGGACTTACATAGCCTATAAGTATGGATCCTTGGCTTTAATTTCCCATTGGTCCAAATGAGTGACAAACAAATGTTATAGAAAAATTCTCAAGTACAATTGAGAAATCGGACTTACATAGTCTATAAGTATGGATCCTTGGCTTTAATTTCCCATTGGTCCAAATGAGTGACAAACAAATGTTATAGAAAAATTCTCAAGTACAATTGAGAAATCGGACTTACATAGTCTATAAGTATGGATCCTTGGCTTTAATTTCCCATTGGTCCAAATGAGTGACAAACAAATGTTATGGAAAAATTCTCAAATACAATTGAGAAATCGGACTTACATAGCCTATAAGTATGGATCCTTGGCTTTAATTTCCCATTGGTCCAAATGAGTGACAAAAAATGTTATGGAAAAATTCTCAAATACAATTGAGAAATCGGACTTACATAACCTATAAGTATGGATCCTTGGCTTTAATTTCCCATTGGTCCAATTGAGTGACAAACAAATGTTATAGAAAAATTCTCAAGTACAATTGAGAAATCGGACTTACATAGTCTATAAGTATGGATCCATGGCTTTAATTTCCCATTGGTCCAAATGAGTGACAAACAAATGTTATAGAAAAATTCTCAAGTACAATTGAGAAATCGGACTTACATAGTCTATAAGTATGGATCCTTGGCTTTAATTTCCCATTGGTCCAAATGAGTGACAAACAAATGTTATAGAAAAATTGTCAAATACAATTGAGAAATCGGACTTACATAGCCTATAAGTATGGATCCTTGGCTTTAATTTCCCATTGGTCCAAATGAGTGACAAACAAATGTTATGGAAAAATTCTCAAGTACAATTGAGAAATCGGACTTACATAGCCTATAAGTATGGATCCTTGGCTTTAATTTCCCATTGGTCCAAATGAGTGACAAACATAAATGTGCCCACAAATAGCCAAATTCACGTAGAGCTGAACAAAATTTACACAATTTTAATCATTAAAATTTTATAGAAAAATTCTCAAATACAATTGAGAAATCGGACTTACATAGCCTATAAGTATGGATCCTTGGCTTTAATTTCCCATTGGTCCAAATGAGTGACAAACAAATGTTATAGAAAAATTCTCAAGTACAATTGAGAAATCGGACTTACAATTTTTCCAATTTACACAATTTTAATCATTAAAATTTTATAGAAAAATTCTCAAATACAATTGAGAAATCGGACTTACATAGTCTATAAGTATGGATCCTTGGCTTTAATTTCCCATTGGTCCAAATGAGTGACAAACAAATGTTATGGAAAAATTCTCAAATACAATTGAGAAATCGGATTTACATAGCCTATAAGTATGGATCCTTGGCTTTAATTTCCCATTGGTCCAAATGAGTGACAAACAAATGTTATAGAAAAATTCTCAAGTACAATTGAGAAATCGGACTTACATAGCCTATAAGTATGGATCCTTGGCTTTTATTTCCCATTGCTCCAAATGAGTGACAAACATAAATGTGCCCACAAATAGCCAAATTCACGTAGAGCTGAACAAAATTTACACAATTTTAATCATTAAAATTTTATAGAAAAATTCTCAAATACAATTGAGAAATCGGACTTACATAGCCTATAAGTATGGATCCTTGGCTTTAATTTCCCATTGGTCCAAATGAGTGACAAACAAATGTTATAGAAAAATTCTCAAGTACAATTGAGAAATCGGACTTACAATTTTTCCAATTTACACAATTTTAATCATTAAAATTTTATAGAAAAATTCTCAAATACAATTGAGAAATCGGACTTACATAGTCTATAAGTATGGATCCTTGGCTTTAATTTCCCATTGGTCCAAATGAGTGACAAACAAATGTTATGGAAAAATTCTCAAATACAATTGAGAAATCGGACTTACATAGCCTATAAGTATGGATCCTTGGCTTTAATTTCCCATTGGTCCAAATGAGTGACAAACAAATGTTATAGAAAAATTCTCAAATAATATTGAGAAATCGGACTTACATAGCCTATAAGTATGGATCCTTGGCTTTAATTTCCCATTGGTCCAAATGAGTGACAAACATAAATGTGCCCACAAATAGCCAAATTCACGTAGAGCTGAACAAAATTTACACAATTTTAATCATTAAAATTTTATAGAAAAATTCTCAAATACAATTGAGAAATCGGACTTACATAGTCTATAAGTATGGATCCTTGGCTTTAATTTCCCATTGGTCCAAATGAGTGACAAACAAATGTTATGGAAAAATTCTCAAATACAATTGAGAAATCGGACTTACATAGCCTATAAGTATGGATCCTTGGCTTTAATTTCCCATTGGTCCAAATGAGTGACAAACAAATGTTATAGAAAAATTCTCAAATACAATTGAGAAATCGGACTTACATAGCCTATAAGTATGGATCCTTGGCTTTAATTTCCCATTGGTCCAAATGAGTGACAAACATAAATGTGCCCACAAATAGCCAAATTCACGTAGAGCTGAACAAAATTTACCCAATTTTAATCATTAAAATATTATAGAAAAATTCTCAAATACAATTGAGAAATCGGACTTACATAGTCTATAAGTATGGATCCTTGGCTTTAATTTCCCATTGGTCCAAATGAGTGACAAACAAATGTTATGGAAAAATTCTCAAATACAATTGAGAAATCGGACTTACATAGCCTATAAGTATGGATCCTTGGCTTTAATTTCCCATTGGTCCAAATAAGTGACAAACAAATGTTATGGAAAAATTCTCAAATACAATTGAGAAATCGGACTTACATAGCCTATAAGTATGGATCCTTGGCTTTAATTTCCCATTGGTCCAAATGAGTGACAAACATAAATGTGCCCACAAATAGCCAAATGCACGTAGAGCTGAACAAAATTTACACAATTTTAATCATTAAAATTTTATAGAAAAATTCTCAAGTACAATTGAGAAATCGGACTTACATAGCCTATAAGTATGGATCCTTGGCTTTAATTTCCCATTGGTCCAAATGAGTGACAAACAAATGTTATGGAAAAATTCTAAAATACAATTGAGAAATCGGACTTACATAGCCTATAAGTATGGATCCTTGGCTTTAATTTCCCATTGGTCCAAATGAGTGACAAACATAAATGTGCCCACAAATAGCCAAATTCACGTAGAGCTGAACAAAATTTACACAATTTTAATCATTAAAATTTTATAGAAAAATTCTCAAATACAATTGAGAAATCGGACTTACATAGCCTATAAGTATGGATCCTTGGCTTTAATTTCCCATTGGTCCAAATGAGTGACAAACAAATGTTATGGAAAAATTCTCAAATACAATTGAGAAATCGGACTTACATAGCCTATAAGTATGGATCCTTGGCTTTAATTTCCCATTGGTCCAAATGAGTGACAAACATAAATGTGCCCACAAATAGCCAAATTCACGTAGAGCTGAACAAAATTTACACAATTTTAATCAATAAAAATTTTATAGAAAAATTCTCAAATACAATTGATAAATCGGACTTACATAGCCTATAAGTATGGATCCTTGGCTTTAATTTCCCATTGGTCCAAATGAGTGACAAACAAATGTTATGGAAAAATTCTCAAATACAATTGAGAAATCGGACTTACATAGCCTATAAGTATGGATCCTTGGCTTTAATTTCCCATTGGTCCAAATGAGTGACAAACAAATGTTATAGAAAAATTCTCAAGTACAATTAAGAAATCGGACTTACATAGCCTATAAGTATGGATCCTTGGCTTTAATTTCCCATTGGTCCAAATGAGTGACAAACATAAATGTGCCCACAAATAGCCAAATTCACGTAGAGCTGAACAAAATTTACACAATTTTAATCATTAAAATTTTATAGAAAAATTCTCAAATACAATTGAGAAATCGGACTTACATAGTCTATAAGTATGGATCCTTGGCTTTAATTTCCCATTGGTCCAAATGAGTGACAAACAAATGTTATGGAAAAATTCTCAAATACAATTGAGAAATCGGACTTACATAGTCTATAAGTATGGATCCTTGGCTTTAATTTCCCATTGGTCCAAATGAGTGACAAACAAATGTTATGGAAAAATTCTCAAATACAATTGAGAAATCGGACTTACATAGCCTATAAGTATGGATCCTTGGCTTTAATTTCCCATTGGTCCAAATGAGTGACAAACAAATGTTATAGAAAAATTCTCAAGTACAATTGAGAAATCGGACTTACATAGCCTATAAGTATGGATCCTTGGCTTTAATTTCCCATTGGTCCAAATGAGTGACAAACATAAATGTGCCCACAAATAGCCAAATTCACGTAGAGCTGAACAAAATTTACACAATTTTAATCATTAAAATTTTATAGAAAAATTCTCAAATACAATTGAGAAATCGGACTTACATAGTCTATAAGTATGGATCCTTGGCTTTAATTTCCCATTGGTCCAAATGAGTGACAAACAAATGTTATGGAAAAATTCTCAAATACAATTGAGAAATCGGACTTACAATTTTTCCAATTTACACAATTTTAATCATTAAAATTTTATAGAAAAATTCTCAAATACAATTGAGAAATCGGACTTACATAGTCTATAAGTATGGATCCTTGGCTTTAATTTCCCATTGGTCCAAATGAGTGACAAACAAATGTTATGGAAAAATTCTCAAATACAATTGAGAAATCGGACTTACATAGCCTATAAGTATGGATCCTTGGCTTTAATTTCCCATTGGTCCAAATGAGTGACAAACAAATGTTATAGAAAAATTCTCAAATAATATTGAGAAATCGGACTTACATAGCCTATAAGTATGGATCCTTGGCTTTAATTTCCCATTGGTCCAAATGAGTGACAAACATAAATGTGCCCACAAATAGCCAAATTCACGTAGAGCTGAACAAAATTTACACAATTTTAATCATTAAAATTTTATAGAAAAATTCTCAAATACAATTGAGAAATCGGACTTACATAGTCTATAAGTATGGATCCTTGGCTTTAATTTCCCATTGGTCCAAATGAGTGACAAACAAATGTTATGGAAAAATTCTCAAATACAATTGAGAAATCGGACTTACATAGCCTATAAGTATGGATCCTTGGCTTTAATTTCCCATTGGTCCAAATGAGTGACAAACAAATGTTATAGAAAAATTCTCAAATACAATTGAGAAATCGGACTTACATAGCCTATAAGTATGGATCCTTGGCTTTAATTTCCCATTGGTCCAAATGAGTGACAAACATAAATGTGCCCACAAATAGCCAAATTCACGTAGAGCTGAACAAAATTTACCCAATTTTAATCATTAAAATATTATAGAAAAATTCTCAAATACAATTGAGAAATCGGACTTACATAGTCTATAAGTATGGATCCTTGGCTTTAATTTCCCATTGGTCCAAATGAGTGACAAACAAATGTTATGGAAAAATTCTCAAATACAATTGAGAAATCGGACTTACATAGCCTATAAGTATGGATCCTTGGCTTTAATTTCCCATTGGTCCAAATAAGTGACAAACAAATGTTATGGAAAAATTCTCAAATACAATTGAGAAATCGGACTTACATAGCCTATAAGTATGGATCCTTGGCTTTAATTTCCCATTGGTCCAAATAAGTGACAAACAAATGTTATGGAAAAATTCTCAAATACAATTGAGAAATCGGACTTACATAGTCTATAAGTATGGATCCTTGGCTTTAATTTCCCATTGGTCCAAATGAGTGACAAACATAAATGTGCCCACAAATAGCCAAATGCACGTAGAGCTGAACAAAATTTACACAATTTTAATCATTAAAATTTTATAGAAAAATTCTCAAGTACAATTGAGAAATCGGACTTACATAGCCTATAAGTATGGATCCTTGGCTTTAATTTCCCATTGGTCCAAATGAGTGACAAACAAATGTTATGGAAAAATTCTAAAATACAATTGAGAAATCGGACTTACATAGCCTATAAGTATGGATCCTTGGCTTTAATTTCCCATTGGTCCAAATGAGTGACAAACATAAATGTGCCCACAAATAGCCAAATTCACGTAGAGCTGAACAAAATTTACACAATTTTAATCATTAAAATTTTATAGAAAAATTCTCAAATACAATTGAGAAATCGGACTTACATAGCCTATAAGTATGGATCCTTGGCTTTAATTTCCCATTGGTCCAAATGAGTGACAAACAAATGTTATGGAAAAATTCTCAAATACAATTGAGAAATCGGACTTACATAGCCTATAAGTATGGATCCTTGGCTTTAATTTCCCATTGGTCCAAATGAGTGACAAACATAAATGTGCCCACAAATAGCCAAATTCACGTAGAGCTGAACAAAATTTACACAATTTTAATCATTAAAATTTTATAGAAAAATTCTCAAATACAATTGATAAATCGGACTTACATAGCCTATAAGTATGGATCCTTGGCTTTAATTTCCCATTGGTCCAAATGAGTGACAAACAAATGTTATGGAAAAATTCTCAAATACAATTGAGAAATCGGACTTACATAGCCTATAAGTATGGATCCTTGGCTTTAATTTCCCATTGGTCCAAATGAGTGACAAACAAATGTTATAGAAAAATTCTCAAGTACAATTAAGAAATCGGACTTACATAGCCTATAAGTATGGATCCTTGGCTTTAATTTCCCATTGGTCCAAATGAGTGACAAACATAAATGTGCCCACAAATAGCCAAATTCACGTAGAGCTGAACAAAATTTACACAATTTTAATCATTAAAATTTTATAGAAAAATTCTCAAATACAATTGAGAAATCGGACTTACATAGTCTATAAGTATGGATCCTTGGCTTTAATTTCCCATTGGTCCAAATGAGTGACAAACAAATGTTATGGAAAAATTCTCAAATACAATTGAGAAATCGGACTTACATAGTCTATAAGTATGGATCCTTGGCTTTAATTTCCCATTGGTCCAAATGAGTGACAAACAAATGTTATGGAAAAATTCTCAAATACAATTGAGAAATCGGACTTACATAGCCTACAAGTATGGATCCTTGGCTTTAATTTCCCATTGGTCCAAATGAGTGACAAACATAAATGTGCCCACAAATAGCCAAATTCACGTAGAGCTGAACAAAATTTACACAATTTTAATCATTAAAATTTTATAGAAAAATTCTCAAATACAATTGAGAAATCGGACTTACATAGTCTATAAGTATGGATCCTTGGCTTTAATTTCCCATTGGTCCAAATGAGTGACAAACAAATGTTATGGAAAAATTCTCAAATACAATTGAGAAATCGGACTTACATAGCCTATAAGTATGGATCCTTGGCTTTAATTTCCCATTGGTCCAAATGAGTGACAAACAAATGTTATGGAAAAATTCTCAAATACAATTGAGAAATCGGACTTACATAGCCTATAAGTATGGATCCTTGGCTTTAATTTCCCATTGGTCCAAATGAGTGACAAACATAAATGTGCCCACAAATAGCCAAATTCACGTAGAGCTGAACAAAATTTACACAATTTTAATCATTAAAATTTTATAGAAAAATTCTCAAATACAATTGAGAAATCGGACTTACATAGTCTATAAGTATGGATCCTTGGCTTTAATTTCCCATTGGTCCAAATGAGTGACAAACAAATGTTATGGAAAAATTCTCAAATACAATTGAGAAATCGGACTTACATAGCCTATAAGTATGGATCCTTGGCTTTAATTTCCCATTGGTCCAAATGAGTGACAAACAAATGTTATAGAAAAATTCTCAAGTACAATTGAGAAATCGGACTTACATAGCCTATAAGTATGGATCCTTGGCTTTAATTTCCCATTGGTCCAAATGAGTGACAAACATAAATGTGCCCACAAATAGCCAAATTCACGTAGAGCTGAACAAAATTTACACAATTTTAATCATTAAAATTTTATAGAAAAATTCTCAAATACAATTGAGAAATCGGACTTACATAGTCTATAAGTATGGATCCTTGGCTTTAATTTCCCATTGGTCCAAATGAGTGACAAACATAAATGTGCCCACAAATAGCCAAATTCACGTAGAGCTGAACAAAATTTACACAATTTTAATCATTAAAATTTTATAGAAAAATTCTTAAATACAATTGAGAAATCGGACTTACATAGCCTATAAGTATGGATCCTTGGCTTTAATTTCCCATTGGTCCAAATGAGTGACAAACAAATGTTATGGAAAAATTCTCAAATACAATTGAGAAATCGGACTTACATAGTCTATAAGTATGGATCCTTGGCTTTAATTTCCCATTGGTCCAAATGAGTGACAAACAAATGTTATGGAAAAATTCTCAAATACAATTGAGAAATCGGACTTACATAGCCTATAAGTATGGATCCTTGGCTTTAATTTCCCATTGGTCCAAATGAGTGACAAACATAAATGTGCCCACAAATAGCCAAATTCACGTAGAGCTGAACAAAATTTACACAATTTTAATCATTAAAATTTTATAGAAAAATTCTCAAATACAATTGCGAAATCGGACTTACATAGTCTATAAGTATGGATCCTTGGCTTTAATTTCCCATTGGTCCAAATGAGTGACAAACATAAATGTGCCCACAAATAGCCAAATTCACGTAGAGCTGAACAAAATTTACACAATTTTAATCATTAAAATTTTATAGAAAAATTCTCAAATACAATTGAGAAATCGGACTTACATAGTCTATAAGTATGGATCCTTGGCTTTAATTTCCCATTGGTCCAAATGAGTGACAAACAAATGTTATAGAAAAATTCTCAAATACAATTGAGAAATCGGACTTACATAGCCTATAAGTATGGATCCTTGGCTATTATTTCCCATTGGTCCAAATGAGTGACAAACAAATGTTATAGAAAAATTCTCAAATACAATTGAGAAATCGGACTTACATAGCCTATAAGTATGGAACCTTGGCTTTAATTTCCCATTGGTCCAAATGAGTGACAAACAAATGTAATAGAAAAATTCTCAAGTACAATTGAGAAATCGGACTTACATAGCCTATAAGTATGGATCCTTGGCTTCAATTTCCCATTGGTCCAAATGAGTGACAAACATAAATGTGCCCACAAATAGCCAAATTCACGTAGAGCTGAACAAAATTTACACAATTTTAATCATTAAAATTTTATAGAAAAATTCTCAAATACAATTGAGAAATCGGACTTACATAGTCTATAAGTATGGATCCTTGGCTTTAATTTCCCATTGGTCCAAATGAGTGACAAACAAATGTTATAGAAAAATTCTCAAGTACAATTGAGAAATCGGACTTACATAGTCTATAAGTATGGATCCTTGGCTTTAATTTCCCATTGGTCCAAATGAGTGACAAACATAAATGTGCCCACAAATAGCCAAATTCACGTAGAGCTGAACAAAATTTACACAATTTTAATCATTAAAATTTTATAGAAAAATTCTCAAATAATATTGAGAAATCCGACTTACATAGTCTATAAGTATGGATCCTTGGCTTTAATTTCCCATTGGTCCAAATGAGTGACAAACAAATGTTATGGAAAAATTCTCAAGTACAATTGAGAAATCGGACTTACATAGTCTATAAGTATGGATCCTTGGCTTTAATTTCCCATTGGTCCAAATGAGTGACAAACAAATGTTATGGAAAAATTCTCAAGTACAATTGAGAAATCGGACTTACATAGTCTATAAGTATGGATCCTTGGCTTTAATTTCCCATTGGTCCAAATGAGTGACAAACATAAATGTGCCCACAAATAGCCAAATTCACGTAGAGCTGAACAAAATTTACACAATTTTAATCATTAAAATTTTATAGAAAAATTCTCAAATACAATTGAGAAATCGGACTTACATAGTCTATAAGTATGGATCCTTGGCTTTAATTTCCCATTGGTCCAAATGAGTGACAAACAAATGTTATAGAAAAATTCTCAAGTACAATTGAGAAATCGGACTTACATAGTCTATAAGTATGGATCCTTGGCTTTAATTTCCCATTGGTCCAAATGAGTGACAAACAAATGTTATGGAAAAATTCTCAAGTACAATTGAGAAATCCGACTTACATAGTCTATAAGTATGGATCCTTGGCTTTAATTTCCCATTGGTCCAAATGAGTGACAAACAAATGTTATGGAAAAATTCTCAAGTACAATTGAGAAATCGGACTTACATAGTCTATAAGTATGGATCCTTGGCTTTAATTTCCCATTGGTCCAAATGAGTGACAAACATAAATGTGCCCACAAATAGCCAAATTCACGTAGAGCTGAACAAAATTTACACAATTTTAATCATTAAAATTTTATAGAAAAATTCTCAAATACAATTGAGAAATCGGACTTACATAGTCTATAAGTATGGATCCTTGGCTTTAATTTCCCATTGGTCCAAATGAGTGACAAACAAATGTTATAGAAAAATTCTCAAGTACAATTGAGAAATCGTACTTACATAGTCTATAAGTATGGATCCTTGGCTTTAATTTCCCATTGGTCCAAATGAGTGACAAACATAAATGTGCCCACAAATAGCCAAATACACGTAGAGCTGAACAAAATTTACACAATTTTAATCATTAAAATTTTATAGAAAAATTCTCAAATACAATTGAGAAATCGGACTTACATAGTCTATAAGTATGGATCCTTGGCTTTAATTTCCCATTGGTCCAAATGAGTGACAAACATAAATGTGCACACAAATAGCCAAATTCACGTAGAGCTGAACAAAATTTACACAATTTTAATCATTAAAATTTTATAGAAAAATTCTCAAATACAATTGAGAAATCGGACTTACATAGTCTATAAGTATGGATCCTTGGCTTTAATTTCCCATTGGTCCAAATGAGTGACAAACAAATGTTATGGAAAAATTCTCAAGTACAATTGAGAAATCGGACTTACATAGTCTATAAGTATGGATCCTTGGCTTTAATTTCCCATTGGTCCAAATGAGTGACAAACAAATGTTATGGAAAAATTCTCAAGTACAATTGAGAAATCGGACTTACATAGTCTATAAGTATGGATCCTTGGCTTTAATTTCCCATTGGTCCAAATGAGTGACAAACAAATGTTATGGAAAAATTCTCAAGTACAATTGAGAAATCGGACTTACATAGTCTATAAGTATGGATCCTTGGCTTTAATTTCCCATTGGTCCAAATGAGTGACAAACAAATGTTATGGAAAAATTCTCAAGTACAATTGAGAAATCGGACTTACATAGTCTATAAGTATGGATCCTTGGCTTTAATTTCCCATTGGTCCAAATGAGTGACAAACAAATGTTATGGAAAAATTCTCAAGTACAATTGAGAAATCGGACTTACATAGTCTATAAGTATGGATCCTTGGCTTTAATTTCCCATTGGTCCAAATGAGTGACAAACAAATGTTATGGAAAAATTCTCAAGTACAATTGAGAAATCCGACTTACATAGTCTATAAGTATGGATCCTTGGCTTTAATTTCCCATTGGTCCAAATGAGTGACAAACAAATGTTATGGAAAAATTCTCAAGTACAATTGAGAAATCGGACTTACATAGTCTATAAGTATGGATCCTTGGCTTTAATTTCCCATTGGTCCAAATGAGTGACAAACATAAATGTGCCCACAAATAGCCAAATTCACGTAGAGCTGAACAAAATTTACACAATTTTAATCATTAAAATTTTATAGAAAAATTCTCAAATACAATTGAGAAATCGGACTTACATAGTCTATAAGTATGGATCCTTGGCTTTAATTTCCCATTGGTCCAAATGAGTGACAAACAAATGTTATAGAAAAATTCTCAAGTACAATTGAGAAATCGGACTTACATAGTCTATAAGTATGGATCCTTGGCTTTAATTTCCCATTGGTCCAAATGAGTGACAAACATAACTGTGCCCACAAATAGCCAAATTCACGTAGAGCTGAACAAAATTTACACAATTTTAATCATTAAAATTTTATAGAAAAATTCTCAAATACAATTGAGAAATCGGACTTACATAGTCTATAAGTATGGATCCTTGGCTTTAATTTCCCATTGGTCCAAATGAGTGACAAACATAAATGTGCACACAAATAGCCAAATTCACGTAGAGCTGAACAAAATTTACACAATTTTAATCATTAAAATTTTATAGAAAAATTCTCAAATACAATTGAGAAATCGGACTTACATAGTCTATAAGTATGGATCCTTGGCTTTAATTTCCCATTGGTCCAAATGAATGACAAACATAAATGTGCCCACAAATAGCCAAATTCACGTAGAGCTGAACAAAATTTACACAATTTTATTCATTAAAATTTTATAGAAAAATTCTCAAATACAATTGAGAAATCGGACTTACATAGTCTATAAGTATGGATCCTTGGCTTTAATTTCCCATTGGTCCAAATGAGTGACAAACAAATGTTATGGAAAAATTCTCAAATACAATTGAGAAATCGGACTTACATAGCCTATAAGTATGGATCCTTGGCTTTAATTTCCCATTGGTCCAAATGAGTGACAAATAAATGTTATAGAAAAATTCTCAAATACAATTGAGAAATCGGACTTACATAGTCTATAAGTATGGATCCTTGGCTTTAATTTCCCATTGGTCCAAATGAGTCACAAACATAAATGTGCCCACAAATAGCCAAATTCACGTAGAGCTGAACAAAATTTACACAATTTTAATCATTAAAATTTTATAGAAAAATTCTCAAATACAATTGAGAAATCGGACTTACATAGTCTATAAGTATGGATCATTGGCTTTAATTTCCCATTGGTCCAAATGAGTGACAAATAAATGTTATGGAAAAATTCTCAAATACAATTGAGAAATCGGACTTACATAGTCTATAAGTATGGATCCTTGGCTTTAATTTCCCATTGGTCCAAATGAGTGACAAACATAAATGTGCCCACAAATAGCCAAATTCACGTAGAGCTGAACAAAATTTACACAATTTTAATCATTAAAATTTTATAGAAAAATTCTCAAATACAATTGAGAAATCGGACTTACATAGTCTATAAGTATGGATCCTTGGCTTTAATTTCCCATTGGTCCAAATGAATGACAAACATAAATGTGCCCACAAATAGCCAAATTCACGTAGAGCTGAACAAAATTTACACAATTTTAATCATTAAAATTTTATAGAAAAATTCTCAAATACAATTGAGAAATCGGACTTACATAGTCTATAAGTATGGATCCTTGGCTTTAATTTCCCATTGGTCCAAATGAGTGACAAACAAATGTTATGGAAAAATTCTCAAATACAATTGAGAAATCGGACTTACATAGCCTATAAGTATGGATCCTTGGCTTTAATTTCCCATTGGTCCAAATGAGTGACAAACAAATGTTATAGAAAAATTCTCAAATACAATTGAGAAATCGGACTTACATAGTCTATAAGTATGGATCCTTGGCTTTAATTTCCCATTGGTCCAAATGAGTGACAAACAAATGTTATGGAAAAATTCTCAAATACAATTGAGAAATCGGACTTACATAGCCTATAAGTATGGATCCTTGGCTTTAATTTCCCATTGGTCCAAATGACTGACAAACATAAATGTGCCCACAAATAGCCAAATTCACGTAGAGCTGAACAAAATTTACACAATTTTAATCATTAAAATTTTATAGAAAAATTCTCAAATACAATTGAGAAATCGGACTTACATAGTCTATAAGTATGGATCCTTGGCTTTAATTTCCCATTGGTCCAAATGAGTGACAAACATAAATGTGCACACAAATAGCCAAATTCACGTAGAGCTGAACAAAATTTACACAATTTTAATCATTAAAATTTTATAGAAAAATTCTCAAATACAATTGAGAAATCGGACTTACATAGTCTATAAGTATGGATCCTTGGCTTTAATTTCCCATTGGTCCAAATGAGTGACAAACATAAATGTGCACACAAATAGCCAAATTCACGTAGAGCTCAACAAAATTTACACAATTTTAATCATTAAAATTTTATAGAAAAATTCTCAAATACAATTGAGAAATCGGACTTACATAGTCTATAAGTATGGATCCTTGGCTTTAATTTCCCATTGGTCCAAATGAGTGACAAACAAATGTTATAGAAAAATTCTCAAATACAATTGAGAAATCGGACTTACATAGCCTATAAGTATGGATCCTTGGCTTTTATTTCCCATTGGTCCAAATGAGTGACAAACATAAATGTGCACACAAATAGCCAAATTCACGTAGAGCTGAACAAAATTTACACAATTTTAATCATTAAAATTTTATAGAAAAATTCTCAAATAATATTGAGAAATCCGACTTACATAGTCTATAAGTATGGATCCTTGGCTTTAATTTCCCATTGGTCCAAATGAGTGACAAACAAATGTTATGGAAAAATTCTCAAATACAATTGAGAAATCGGACTTACATAACCTATAAGTATGGATCCTTGGCTTTAATTTCCCATTGGTCCAAATGAGTGACAAACAAATGTTATAGAAAAATTCTCAAGTACAATTGAGAAATCGGACTTACATAGTCTATAAGTATGGATCCTTGGCTTTAATTTCCCATTGGTCCAAATGAGTGACAAACAAATGTTATGGAAAAATTCTCAAATACAATTGAGAAATCGGACTTACATAACCTATAAGTATGGATCCTTGGCTTTAATTTCCCATTGGTCCAAATGAGTGACAAACAAATGTTATGGAAAAATTCTCAAATACAATTGAGAAATCGGACTTACATAACCTATAAGTATGGATCCTTGGCTTTAATTTCCCATTGGTCCAAATGAGTGACAAACAAATGTTATAGAAAAATTCTCAAGTACAATTGAGAAATCGGACTTACATAGTCTATAAGTATGGATCCTTGGCTTTAATTTCCCATTGGTCCAAATGAGTGACAAACATAAATGTGCCCACAAATAGCCAAATTCACGTAGAGCTGAACAAAATTTACACAATTTTAATCATTAAAATTTTATAGAAAAATTCTCAAATAATATTGAGAAATCCGACTTACATAGTCTATAAGTATGGATCCTTGGCTTTAATTTCCCATTGGTCCAAATGAGTGACAAACAAATGTTATGGAAAAATTCTCAAATACAATTGAGAAATCGGACTTACATAACCTATAAGTATGGATCCTTGGCTTTAATTTCCCATTGGTCCAAATGAGTGACAAACAAATGTTATAGAAAAATTCTCAAGTACAATTGAGAAATCGGACTTACATAGTCTATAAGTATGGATCCTTGGCTTTAATTTCCCATTGGTCCAAATGAGTGACAAACATAAATGTGCCCACAAATAGCCAAATTCACGTAGAGCTGAACAAAATTTACACAATTTTAATCATTAAAATTTTATAGAAAAATTCTCAAATACAATTGAGAAATCGGACTTACATAGTCTATAAGTATGGATCCTTGGCTTTAATTTCCCATTGGTCCAAATGAGTGACAAACATAAATGTGCACACAAATAGCCAAATTCACGTAGAGCTGAACAAAATTTACACAATTTTAATCATTAAAATTTTATAGAAAAATTCTCAAATACAATTGAGAAATCGGACTTACATAGTCTACAAGTATGGATCCTTGGCTTTAATTTCCCATTGGTCCAAATGAATGACAAACATAAATGTGCCCACAAATAGCCAAATTCACGTAGAGCTGAACAAAATTTACACAATTTTATTCATTAAAATTTTATAGAAAAATTCTCAAATACAATTGAGAAATCGGACTTACATAGTCTATAAGTATGGATCCTTGGCTTTAATTTCCCATTGGTCCAAATGAGTGACAAACAAATGTTATGGAAAAATTCTCAAATACAATTGAGAAATCGGACTTACATAGCCTATAAGTATGGATCCTTGGCTTTAATTTCCCATTGGTCCAAATGAGTGACAAATAAATGTTATAGAAAAATTCTCAAATACAATTGAGAAATCGGACTTACATAGTCTATAAGTATGGATCCTTGGCTTTAATTTCCCATTGGTCCAAATGAGTGACAAACAAATGTTATGGAAAAATTCTCAAATACAATTGAGAAATCGGACTTACATAGCCTATAAGTATGGATCCTTGGCTTTAATTTCCCATTGGTCCAAATGAGTGACAAACAAATGTTATAGAAAAATTCTCAAATACAATTGAGAAATCGGACTTACATAGTCTATAAGTATGGATCCATGGCTTTAATTTCCCATTGGTCCAAATGGGTGACAAACAAATGTTATAGAAAAATTCTCAAGTACAATTGAGAAATCGGACTTACATAGTCTATAAGTATGGATCCTTGGCTTTAATTTCCCATTGGTCCAAATGAGTGACAAACAAATGTTATGGAAAAATTCTCAAATACAATTGAGAAATCGGACTTACATAGTCTATAAGTATGGATCCATGGCTTTAATTTCCCATTGGTCCAAATGGGTGACAAACAAATGTTATAGAAAAATTCTCAAGTACAATTGAGAAATCGGACTTACATAGTCTATAAGTATGGATCCATGGCTTTAATTTCCCATTGGTCCAAATGAGTGACAAACAAATGTTATGGAAAAATTCTCAAATACAATTGAGAAATCGGACTTGCATCGCCTATAAGTATGGATCCTTGGCTTTTATTTCCCATTGGTCCAAATGAGTGACAAACATAAATGTGCACACAAATAGCCAAATTCACGTAGAGCTGAACAAAATTTACACAATTTTAATCATTAAAATTTTATAGAAAAATTCTCAAATACAATTGAGAAATCGGACTTACATAGTCTATAAGTATGGATCCTTGGCTTTAATTTCCCATTGGTCCAAATGAGTGACAAACAAATGTTATAGAAAAATTCTCAAATACAATTGAGAAATCGGACTTACATAGCCTATAAGTATGGATCCTTGGCTTTTATTTCCCATTGGTCCAAATGGGTGACAAACAAATGTTATAGAAAAATTCTCAAATACAATTGAGAAATCGGACTTACATAGCCTATAAGTATGGAACCTTAGCTTTAATTTCCCATTGGTCCAAATGAGTGACAAACATAAATGTGCCCACAAATAGCCAAATTCACGTAGAGCTGAACAAAATTTACACAATTTTAATCATTAAAATTTTATAGAAAAATTCTCAAATACAATTGAGAAATCGGACTTACATAGTCTATAAGTATGGATCCTTGGCTTTAATTTCCCATTGGTCCAAATGAATGACAAACATAAATGTGCCCACAAATAGCCAAATTCACGTAGAGCTGAACAAAATTTACACAATTTTATTCATTAAAATTTTATAGAAAAATTCTCAAATACAATTGAGAAATCGGACTTACATAGTCTATAAGTATGGATCCTTGGCTTTAATTTCCCATTGGTCCAAATGAGTGACAAACAAATGTTATGGAAAAATTCTCAAATACAATTGAGAAATCGGACTTACATAGCCTATAAGTATGGATCCTTGGCTTTAATTTCCCATTGGTCCAAATGAGTGACAAATAAATGTTATAGAAAAATTCTCAAATACAATTGAGAAATCGGACTTACATAGCCTATAAGTATGGATCCTTGGCTTTAATTTCCCATTGGTCCAAATGAGTGACAAACAAATGTTATAGAAAAATTCTCAAATACAATTGAGAAATCGGACTTACATAGTCTATAAGTATGGATCCTTGGCTTTAATTTCCCATTGGTCCAAATGAGTGACAAATAAATGTTATAGAAAAATTCTCAAATACAATTGAGAAATCGGACTTACATAGTCTATAAGTATGGATCCTTGGCTTTAATTTCCCATTGGTCCAAATGAGTGACAAACAAATGTTATAGAAAAATTCTCAAATACAATTGAGAAATCGGACTTACATAGCCTATAAGTATGGATCCTTGGCTTTTATTTCCCATTGGTCCAAATGGGTGACAAACAAATGTTATAGAAAAATTCTCAAATACAATTGAGAAATCGGACTTACATAGCCTATAAGTATGGAACCTTAGCTTTAATTTCCCATTGGTCCAAATGAGTGACAAACATAAATGTGCCCACAAATAGCCAAATTCACGTAGAGCTGAACAAAATTTACACAATTTTAATCATTAAAATTTTATAGAAAAATTCTCAAATACAATTGAGAAATCGGACTTACATAGCCTATAAGTATGGATTCTTGGCTTTAATTTCCCATTGGTCCAAATGAGTGACAAATAAATGTTATAGAAAAATTCTCAAATACAATTGAGAAATCGGACTTACATAGTCTATAAGTATGGATCCTTGGCTTTAATTTCCCATTGGTCCAAATGAGTGACAAACAAATGTTATGGAAAAATTCTCAAATACAATTGAGAAATCGGATTTACATAGCCTATAAGTATGGATCCTTGGCTTTAATTTCCCATTGGTCCAAATGAGTGACAAACAAATGTTATAGAAAAATTCTCAAATACAATTGAGAAATCGGACTTACATAGTCTATAAGTATGGATCCTTGGCTTTAATTTCCCATTGGTCCAAATGAGTGACAAATAAATGTTATAGAAAAATTCTCAAATACAATTGAGAAATCGGACTTACATAGTCTATAAGTATGGATCCTTGGCTTTAATTTCCCATTGGTCCAAATGGGTGACAAACATAAATGTGCCCACAAATAGCCAAATTCACGTAGAGCTGAACAAAATTTACACAATTTTAATCATTAAAATTTTATAGAAAAATTCTCAAGTACAATTGAGAAATCGGACTTACATAGTCTATAAGTATGGATCCATGGCTTTAATTTCCCATTGGTCCAAATGAGTGACAAACAAATGTTATGGAAAAATTCTCAAATACAATTGAGAAATCGGACTTACATAGTCTATAAGTATGGATCCATGGCTTTAATTTCCCATTGGTCCAAATGGGTGACAAACAAATGTTATAGAAAAATTCTCAAGTACAATTGAGAAATCGGACTTACATAGTCTATAAGTATGGATCCATGGCTTTAATTTCCCATTGGTCCAAATGAGTGACAAACAAATGTTATGGAAAAATTCTCAAATACAATTGAGAAATCGGACTTACATAGCCTATAAGTATGGATCCTTGGCTTTAATTTCCCATTGGTCCAAATGAGTGACAAACATAAATGTGCACACAAATAGCCAAATTCACGTAGAGCTGAACAAAATTTACACAATTTTAATCATTAAAATTTTATAGAAAAATTCTCAAATACAATTGAGAAATCGGACTTACATAGTCTATAAGTATGGATCCTTGGCTTTAATTTCCCATTGGTCCAAATGAGTGACAAACATAAATGTGCACACAAATAGCCAAATTCACGTAGAGCTGAACAAAATTTACACAATTTTAATCATTAAAATTTTATAGAAAAATTCTCAAATACAATTGAGAAATCGGACTTACATAGTCTATAAGTATGGATCCTTGGCTTTAATTTCCCATTGGTCCAAATGAGTGACAAACAAATGTTATAGAAAAATTCTCAAATACAATTGAGAAATCGGACTTACATAGCCTATAAGTATGGATCCTTGGCTTTTATTTCCCATTGGTCCAAATGGGTGACAAACAAATGTTATAGAAAAATTCTCAAATACAATTGAGAAATCGGACTTACATAGCCTATAAGTATGGAACCTTAGCTTTAATTTCCCATTGGTCCAAATGAGTGACAAACATAAATGTGCCCACAAATAGCCAAATTCACGTAGAGCTGAACAAAATTTACACAATTTTAATCATTAAAATTTTATAGAAAAATTCTCAAATACAATTGAGAAATCGGACTTACATAGCCTATAAGTATGGATTCTTGGCTTTAATTTCCCATTGGTCCAAATGAGTGACAAATAAATGTTATAGAAAAATTCTCAAATACAATTGAGAAATCGGACTTACATAGTCTATAAGTATGGATCCTTGGCTTTAATTTCCCATTGGTCCAAATGAGTGACAAACAAATGTTATGGAAAAATTCTCAAATACAATTGAGAAATCGGACTTACATAGCCTATAAGTATGGATTCTTGGCTTTAATTTCCCATTGGTCCAAATGAGTGACAAATAAATGTTATAGAAAAATTCTCAAATACAATTGAGAAATCGGACTTACATAGTCTATAAGTATGGATCCTTGGCTTTAATTTCCCATTGGTCCAAATGAGTGACAAACAAATGTTATGGAAAAATTCTCAAATACAATTGAGAAATCGGACTTACATAGCCTATAAGTATGGATCCTTGGCTTTAATTTCCCATTGGTCCAAATGAGTGACAAACAAATGTTATAGAAAAATTCATAAATACAATTGAGAAATCGGACTTACATAGTCTATAAGTATGGATCCTTGGCTTTAATTTCCCATTGGTCCAAATGAGTGACAAACAAATGTTATGGAAAAATTCTCAAATACAATTGAGAAATCGGACTTACATAGCCTATAAGTATGGATCCTTGGCTTTAATTTCCCATTGGTCCAAATGACTGACAAACATAAATGTGCCCACAAATAGCCAAATTCACGTAGAGCTGAACAAAATTTACACAATTTTAATCATTAAAATTTTATAGAAAAATTCTCAAATACAATTGAGAAATCGGACTTACATAGTCTATAAGTATGGATCATTGGCTTTAATTTCCCATTGGTCCAAATGAGTGACAAACAAATGTTATGGAAAAATTCTCAAATACAATTGAGAAATCGGACTTACATAGTCTATAAGTATGGATCCTTGGCTTTAATTTCCCATTGGTCCAAATGAGTGACAAACAAATGTTATAGAAAAATTCTCAAGTACAATTGAGAAATCGGACTTACATAGCCTATAAGTATGGATCCATGGCTTTAATTTCCCATTGGTCCAAATGAGTGACAAACATAAATGTGCCCACAAATAGCCAAATTCACGTAGAGCTGAACAAAATTTACACAATTTTAATCATTAAAATTTTATAGAAAAATTCTCAAATACAATTGAGAAATCGGACTTACATAGTCTATAAGTATGGATCATTGGCTTTAATTTCCCATTGGTCCAAATGAGTGACAAACAAATGTTATGGAAAAATTCTCAAATACAATTGAGAAATCGGACTTACATAGTCTATAAGTATGGATCATTGGCTTTAATTTCCCATTGGTCCAAATGAGTGACAAACAAATGTTATGGAAAAATTCTCAAATACAATTGAGAAATCGGACTTACATAGCCTATAAGTATGGATCCTTGGCTTTAATTTCCCATTGGTCCAAATGAGTGACAAACAAATGTTATAGAAAAATTCATAAATACAATTGAGAAATCGGACTTACATAGTCTATAAGTATGGATCCTTGGCTTTAATTTCCCATTGGTCCAAATGAGTGACAAACAAATGTTATGGAAAAATTCTCAAATACAATTGAGAAATCGGACTTACATAGCCTATAAGTATGGATCCTTGGCTTTAATTTCCCATTGGTCCAAATGACTGACAAACATAAATGTGCCCACAAATAGCCAAATTCACGTAGAGCTGAACAAAATTTACACAATTTTAATCATTAAAATTTTATAGAAAAATTCTCAAATACAATTGAGAAATCGGACTTACATAGTCTATAAGTATGGATCCTTGGCTTTAATTTCCCATTGGTCCAAATGAGTGACAAACATAAATGTGCACACAAATAGCCAAATTCACGTAGAGCTGAACAAAATTTACACAATTTTAATCATTAAAATTTTATAGAAAAATTCTCAAATACAATTGAGAAATCGGACTTACATAGTCTATAAGTATGGATCCTTGGCTTTAATTTCCCATTGGTCCAAATGAGTGACAAACAAATGTTATAGAAAAATTCTCAAATACAATTGAGAAATCGGACTTACATAGCCTATAAGTATGGATCCTTGGCTTTTATTTCCCATTGGTCCAAATGGGTGACAAACAAATGTTATAGAAAAATTCTCAAATACAATTGAGAAATCGGACTTACATAGCCTATAAGTATGGAACCTTAGCTTTAATTTCCCATTGGTCCAAATGAGTGACAAACATAAATGTGCCCACAAATAGCCAAATTCACGTAGAGCTGAACAAAATTTACACAATTTTAATCATTAAAATTTTATAGAAAAATTCTCAAATACAATTGAGAAATCGGACTTACATAGTCTATAAGTATGGATCCTTGGCTTTAATTTCCCATTGGTCCAAATGAATGACAAACATAAATGTGCCCACAAATAGCCAAATTCACGTAGAGCTGAACAAAATTTACACAATTTTAATCATTAAAATTTTATAGAAAAATTCTCAAATACAATTGAGAAATCGGACTTACATAGCCTATAAGTATGGAACCTTAGCTTTAATTTCCCATTGGTCCAAATGAGTGACAAACATAAATGTGCCCACAAATAGCCAAATTCACGTAGAGCTGAACAAAATTTACACAATTTTAATCATTAAAATTTTATAGAAAAATTCTCAAATACAATTGAGAAATCGGACTTACATAGTCTATAAGTATGGATCATTGGCTTTAATTTCCCATTGGTCCAAATGAGTGACAAATAAATGTTATAGAAAAATTCTCAAATACAATTGAGAAATCGGACTTACATAGTCTATAAGTATGGATCATTGGCTTTAATTTCCCATTGGTCCAAATGAGTGACAAATAAATGTTATAGAAAAATTCTCAAATACAATTGAGAAATCGGACTTACATAGTCTATAAGTATGGATCATTGGCTTTAATTTCCCATTGGTCCAAATGAGTGACAAACAAATGTTATGGAAAAATTCTCAAATACAATTGAGAAATCGGACTTACATAGCCTATAAGTATGGATCCTTGGCTTTAATTTCCCATTGGTCCAAATGAGTGACAAATAAATGTTATAGAAAAATTCTCAAATACAATTGAGAAATCGGACTTACATAGTCTATAAGTATGGATCATTGGCTTTAATTTCCCATTGGTCCAAATGAGTGACAAATAAATGTTATAGAAAAATTCTCAAATACAATTGAGAAATCGGACTTACATAGTCTATAAGTATGGATCATTGGCTTTAATTTCCCATTGGTCCAAATGAGTGACAAACAAATGTTATGGAAAAATTCTCAAATACAATTGAGAAATCGGACTTACATAGCCTATAAGTATGGATCCTTGGCTTTAATTTCCCATTGGTCCAAATGAGTGACAAACATAAATGTGCCCACAAATAGCCAAATTCACGTAGAGCTGAACAAAATTTACACAATTTTAATCATTAAAATTTTATAGAAAAATTCTCAAATACAATTGAGAAATCGGAGTTACATAGTCTATAAGTATGGATCCTTGGCTTTAATTTCCCATTGGTCCAAATGAGTGACAAACAAATGTTATGGAAAAATTCTCAAATACAATTGAGAAATCGGACTTACATAGCCTATAAGTATGGATTCTTGGCTTTAATTTCCCATTGGTCCAAATGAGTGACAAATAAATGTTATAGAAAAATTCTCAAATACAATTGAGAAATCGGACTTACATAGTCTATAAGTATGGATCCTTGGCTTTAATTTCCCATTGGTCCAAATGAGTGACAAACAAATGTTATAGAAAAATTCATAAATACAATTGAGAAATCGGACTTACATAGTCTATAAGTATGGATCCTTGGCTTTAATTTCCCATTGGTCCAAATGAGTGACAAATAAATGTTATAGAAAAATTCTCAAATACAATTGAGAAATCGGACTTACATAGTCTATAAGTATGGATCATTGGCTTTAATTTCCCATTGGTCCAAATGAGTGACAAACAAATGTTATGGAAAAATTCTCAAATACAATTGAGAAATCGGACTTACATAGCCTATAAGTATGGATCCTTGGCTTTAATTTCCCATTGGTCCAAATGAGTGACAAACAAATGTTATAGAAAAATTCATAAATACAATTGAGAAATCGGACTTACATAGTCTATAAGTATGGATCCTTGGCTTTAATTTCCCATTGGTCCAAATGAGTGACAAACAAATGTTATGGAAAAATTCTCAAATACAATTGAGAAATCGGACTTACATAGCCTATAAGTATGGATCCTTGGCTTTAATTTCCCATTGGTCCAAATGACTGACAAACATAAATGTGCCCACAAATAGCCAAATTCACGTAGAGCTGAACAAAATTTACACAATTTTAATCATTAAAATTTTATAGAAAAATTCTCAAATACAATTGAGAAATCGGACTTACATAGTCTATAAGTATGGATCCTTGGCTTTAATTTCCCATTGGTCCAAATGAGTGACAAACAAATGTTATAGAAAAATTCTCAAGTACAATTGAGAAATCGGACTTACATAGCCTATAAGTATGGATCCCTGGCTTTAATTTCCCATTGGTCCAAATGAGTGACAAACATAAATGTGCCCACAAATAGCCAAATTCACGTAGAGCTGAACAAAATTTACACAATTTTAATCATTAAAATTTTATAGAAAAATTCTCAAATACAATTGAGAAATCGGACTTACATAGTCTATAAGTATGGATCCTTGGCTTTAATTTCCCATTGGTCCAAATGAGTGACAAACAAATGTTATGGAAAAATTCTCAAATACAATTGAGAAATCGGACTTACATAGTCTATAAGTATGGATCCTTGGCTTTAATTTCCCATTGGTCCAAATGAGTGACAAACATAAATGTGCCCACAAATAGCCAAATTCACGTAGAGCTGAACAAAATTTACACAATTTTAATCATTAAAATTTTATAGAAAAATTCTCAAATACAATTGAGAAATCGGACTTACATAGTCTATAAGTATGGATCCTTGGCTTTAATTTCCCATTGATCCAAATGAGTGACAAACATAAATGTGCCCACAAATAGCCAAATTCACGTAGAGCTGAACAAAATTTACACAATTTTAATCATTAAAATTTTATAGAAAAATTCTCAAATACAATTGAGAAATCGGACTTACATAGTCTATAAGTATGGATCCTTGGCTTTAATTCCCCATTGGTCCAAATGAGTGACAAACAAATGTTATAGAAAAATTCTCAAGTACAATTGAGAAATCGGACTTACATAGCCTATAAGTATGGATCCTTGGCTTTAATTTCCCATTGGTCCAAATGAGTGACAAACATAAATGTGCCCACAAATAGCCAAATTCACGTAGAGCTGAACAAAATTTACACAATTTTAATCATTAAAATTTTATAGAAAAATTCTCAAATACAATTGAGAAATCGGACTTACATAGTCTATAAGTATGGATCCTTGGCTTTAATTTCCCATTGGTCCAAATGAGTGACAAACAAATGTTATGGAAAAATTCTCAAATACAATTGAGAAATCGGACTTACATAGTCTATAAGTATGGATCCTTGGCTTTAATTTCCCATTGGTCCAAATGAGTGACAAACAAATGTTATGGAAAAATTCTCAAATACAATTGAGAAATCGGACTTACATAGTCTATAAGTATGGATCCTTGGCTTTAATTTCCCATTGGTCCAAATGAGTGACAAACATAAATGTGCCCACAAATAGCCAAATTCACGTAGAGCTGAATAAAATTTACACAATTTTAATCATTAAAATTTTATAGAAAAATTCTCAAATACAATTGAGAAATTGGACTTACATAGTCTATAAGTATGGATCCTTGGCTTTAATTTCCCATTGGTCCAAATGAGTGACAAACAAATGTTATGGAAAAATTCTCAAATACAATTGAGAAATCGGACTTACATAGCCTATAAGTATGGATCCTTGGCTTTAATTTCCCATTGGTCCAAATGAGTGACAAACATAAATGTGCCCACAAATAGCCAAATTCACGTAGAGCTGAACAAAATTTACACAATTTTAATCATTAAAATTTTATAGAAAAATTCTCAAATACAATTGAGAAATCGGACTTACATAGTCTATAAGTATGGATCCTTGGCTTTAATTTCCCATTGGTCCAAATGAGTGACAAACAAATGTTATGGAAAAATTCTCAAATACAATTGAGAAATCGGACTTACATAGTCTATAAGTATGGATCCTTGGCTTTAATTTCCCATTGGTCCAAATGAGTGACAAACATAAATGTGCCCACAAATAGCCAAATTCACGTAGAGCTGAATAAAATTTACACAATTTTAATCATTAAAATTTTATAGAAAAATTCTCAAATACAATTGAGAAATCGGACTTACATAGTCTATAAGTATGGATCCTTGGCTTTAATTTCCCATTGGTCCAAATGAGTGACAAACAAATGTTATGGAAAAATTCTCAAATACAATTGAGAAATCGGACTTACATAGCCTATAAGTATGGATCCTTGGCTTTAATTTCCCATTGGTCCAAATGAGTGACAAACATAAATGTGCCCACAAATAGCCAAATTCACGTAGAGCTGAACAAAATTTACACAATTTTAATCATTAAAATTTTATAGAAAAATTCTCAAATACAATTGAGAAATCGGACTTACATAGTCTATAAGTATGGATCCTTGGCTTTAATTTCCCATTGGTCCAAATGAGTGACAAACAAATGTTATGGAAAAATTCTCAAATACAATTGAGAAATCGGACTTACATAGTCTATAAGTATGGATCCTTGGCTTTAATTTCCCATTGGTCCAAATGAGTGACAAACAAATGTTATGGAAAAATTCTCAAATACAATTGAGAAATCGGACTTACATAGTCTATAAGTATGGATCCTTGGCTTTAATTTCCCATTGGTCCAAATGAGTGACAAACAAATGTTATGGAAAAATTCTCAAATACAATTGAGAAATCGGACTTACATAGCCTATAAGTATGGATCCTTGGCTTTAATTTCCCATTGGTCCAAATGAGTGACAAACATAAATGTGCCCACAAATAGCCAAATTCACGTAAAGCTGAATAAAATTTACACAATTTTAATCATTAAAATTTTATAGAAAAATTCTCAAATACAATTGAGAAATCGGACTTACATAGTCTATAAGTATGGATCCTTGGCTTTAATTTCCCATTGGTCCAAATGAGTGACAAACAAATGTTATGGAAAAATTCTCAAATACAATTGAGAAATCGGACTTACATAGTCTATAAGTATGGATCCTTGGCTTTAATTTCCCATTGGTCCAAATGAGTGACAAACAAATGTTATGGAAAAATTCTCAAATACAATTGAGAAATCGGACTTACATAGTCTATAAGTATGGATCCTTGGCTTTAATTTCCCATTGGTCCAAATGAGTGACAAACAAATGTTATGGAAAAATTCTCAAATACAATTGAGAAATCGGACTTACATAGTCTATAAGTATGGATCCTTGGCTTTAATTTCCCATTGGTCCAAATGAGTGACAAACAAATGTTATGGAAAAATTCTCAAATACAATTGAGAAATCGGACTTACATAGCCTATAAGTATGGATCCTTGGCTTTAATTTCCCATTGGTCCAAATGAGTGACAAACATAAATGTGCCCACAAATAGCCAAATTCACGTAGAGCTGAACAAAATTTACACAATTTTAATTATTAAAATTTTATAGAAAAATTCTCAAATACAATTGAGAAATCGGACTTACATAGTCTATAAGTATGGATCCTTGGCTTTAATTTCCCATTGGGCCAAATGAGTGACAAACAAATGTTATGGAAAAATTCTCAAATACAATTGAGAAATCGGACTTACATAGCCTATAAGTATGGATCCTTGGCTTTAATTTCCCATTGGTCCAAATGACTGACAAACATAAATGTGCCCACAAATAGCCAAATTCACGTAGAGCTGAACAAAATTTACACAATTTTAATCATTAAAATTTTATAGAAAAATTCTCAAATACAATTGAGAAATCGGACTTACATAGTCTATAAGTATGGATCCTTGGCTTTAATTTCCCATTGGTCCAAATGAGTGACAAACAAATGTTATAGAAAAATTCTCAAGTACAATTGAGAAATCGGACTTACATAGCCTATAAGTATGGATCCATGGCTTTAATTTCCCATTGGTCCAAATGAGTGACAAACATAAATGTGCCCACAAATAGCCAAATTCACGTAGAGCTGAACAAAATTTACACAATTTTAATCATTAAAATTTTATAGAAAAATTCTCAAATACAATTGAGAAATCGGACTTACATAGTCTATAAGTATGGATCCTTGGCTTTAATTTCCCATTGGTCCAAATGAGTGACAAACATAAATGTGCCCACAAATAGCCAAATTCACATAGAGCTGAACAAAATTTACACAATTTTAATCATTAAAATTTTATAGAAAAATTCTCAAATACAATTGAGAAATCGGACTTACATAGTCTATAAGTATGGATCCTTGGCTTTAATTTCCCATTGGTCCAAATGAGTGACAAACAAATGTTATGGAAAAATTCTCAAATACAATTGAGAAATCGGACTTACATAGTCTATAAGTATGGATCCTTGGCTTTAATTTCCCATTGGTCCAAATGAGTGACAAACAAATGTTATGGAAAAATTCTCAAATACAATTGAGAAATCGGACTTACATAGTCTATAAGTATGGATCCTTGGCTTTAATTTCCCATTGGTCCAAATGAGTGACAAACATAAATGTGCCCACAAATAGCCAAATTCACGTAGAGCTGAACAAAATTTACACAATTTTAATCATTAAAATTTTATAGAAAAATTCTCAAATACAATTGAGAAATCGGACTTACATAGTCTATAAGTATGGATCCTTGGCTTTAATTCCCCATTGGTCCAAATGAGTGACAAACATAAATGTGCCCACAAATAGCCAAATTCACGTAGAGCTGAACAAAATTTACACAATTTTAATCATTAAAATTTTATAGAAAAATTCTCAAGTACAATTGAGAAATCGGACTTACATAGCCTATAAGTATGGAGCCTTGGCTTTAATTTCCCATTGGTCCAAATGAGTGACAAACATAAATGTGCCCACAAATAGCCAAATTCACGTAGAGCTGAACAAAATTTACACAATTTTAATCATTAAAATTTTATAGAAAAATTCTCAAATACAATTGAGAAATCGGACTTACATAGTCTATAAGTATGGATCCTTGGCTTTAATTTCCCATTGGTCCAAATGAGTGACAAACAAATGTTATGGAAAAATTCTCAAATACAATTGAGAAATCGGACTTACATAGTCTATAAGTATGGATCCTTGGCTTTAATTTCCCATTGGTCCAAATGAGTGACAAACAAATGTTATGGAAAAATTCTCAAATACAATTGAGAAATCGGACTTACATAGCCTATAAGTATGGATCCTTGGCTTTAATTTCCCATTGGTCCAAATGAGTGACAAACATAAATGTGCCCACAAATAGCCAAATTCACGTAGAGCTGAATAAAATTTACACAATTTTAATCATTAAAATTTTATAGAAAAATTCTCAAATACAATTGAGAAATCGGACTTACATAGTCTATAAGTATGGATCCTTGGCTTTAATTTCCCATTGGTCCAAATGAGTGACAAACAAATGTTATGGAAAAATTCTCAAATACAATTGAGAAATCGGACTTACATAGCCTATAAGTATGGATCCTTGGCTTTAATTTCCCATTGGTCCAAATGAGTGACAAACATAAATGTGCCCATAAATAGCCAAATTCACGTAGAGCTGAATAAAATTTACACAATTTTAATCATTAAAATTTTATAGAAAAATTCTCAAATACAATTGAGAAATCGGACTTACATAGTCTATAAGTATGGATCCTTGGCTTTAATTTCCCATTGGTCCAAATGAGTGACAAACAAATGTTATGGAAAAATTCTCAAATACAATTGAGAAATCGGACTTACATAGCCTATAAGTATGGATCCTTGGCTTTAATTTCCCATTGGTCCAAATGAGTGACAAACATAAATGTGCCCATAAATAGCCAAATTCACGTAGAGCTGAATAAAATTTACACAATTTTAATCATTAAAATTTTATAGAAAAATTCTCAAATACAATTGAGAAATCGGACTTACATAGTCTATAAGTATGGATCCTTGGCTTTAATTTCCCATTGGTCCAAATGAGTGACAAACAAATGTTATGGAAAAATTCTCAAATACAATTGAGAAATCGGACTTACATAGTCTATAAGTATGGATCCTTGGCTTTAATTTCCCATTGGTCCAAATGAGTGACAAACAAATGTTATGGAAAAATTCTCAAATACAATTGAGAAATCGGACTTACATAGTCTATAAGTATGGATCCTTGGCTTTAATTTCCCATTGGTCCAAATGAGTGACAAACAAATGTTATGGAAAAATTCTCAAATACAATTGAGAAATCGGACTTACATAGTCTATAAGTATGGATCCTTGGCTTTAATTTCCCATTGGTCCAAATGAGTGACAAACAAATGTTATGGAAAAATTCTCAAATACAATTGAGAAATCGGACTTACATAGCCTATAAGTATGGATCCTTGGCTTTAATTTCCCATTGGTCCAAATGAGTGACAAACATAAATGTGCCCATAAATAGCCAAATTCACGTAGAGCTGAATAAAATTTACACAATTTTAATCATTAAAATTTTATAGAAAAATTCTCAAATACAATTGAGAAATCGGACTTACATAGTCTATAAGTATGGATCCTTGGCTTTAATTTCCCATTGGTCCAAATGAGTGACAAACAAATGTTATGGAAAAATTCTCAAATACAATTGAGAAATCGGACTTACATAGCCTATAAGTATGGATCCTTGGCTTTAATTTCCCATTGGTCCAAATGAGTGACAAACATAAATGTGCCCATAAATAGCCAAATTCACGTAGAGCTGAATAAAATTTACACAATTTTAATCATTAAAATTTTATAGAAAAATTCTCAAATACAATTGAGAAATCGGACTTACATAGTCTATAAGTATGGATCCTTGGCTTTAATTTCCCATTGGTCCAAATGAGTGACAAACAAATGTTATGGAAAAATTCTCAAATACAATTGAGAAATCGGACTTACATAGCCTATAAGTATGGATCCTTGGCTTTAATTTCCCATTGGTCCAAATGAGTGACAAACATAAATGTGCCCATAAATAGCCAAATTCACGTAGAGCTGAATAAAATTTACACAATTTTAATCATTAAAATTTTATAGAAAAATTCTCAAATACAATTGAGAAATCGGACTTACATAGTCTATAAGTATGGATCCTTGGCTTTAATTTCCCATTGGTCCAAATGAGTGACAAACAAATGTTATGGAAAAATTCTCAAATACAATTGAGAAATCGGACTTACATAGCCTATAAGTATGGATCCTTGGCTTTAATTTCCCATTGGTCCAAATGAGTGACAAACATAAATGTGCCCATAAATAGCCAAATTCACGTAGAGCTGAATAAAATTTACACAATTTTAATCATTAAAATTTTATAGAAAAATTCTCAAATACAATTGAGAAATCGGACTTACATAGTCTATAAGTATGGATCCTTGGCTTTAATTTCCCATTGGTCCAAATGAGTGACAAACAAATGTTATGGAAAAATTCTCAAATACAATTGAGAAATCGGACTTACATAGCCTATAAGTATGGATCCTTGGCTTTAATTTCCCATTGGTCCAAATGAGTGACAAACATAAATGTGCCCATAAATAGCCAAATTCACGTAGAACTGAATAAAATTTACACAATTTTAATCATTAAAATTTTATAGAAAAATTCTCAAATACAATTGAGAAATCGGACTTACATAGTCTATAAGTATGGATCCTTGGCTTTAATTTCCCATTGGTCCAAATGAGTGACAAACAAATGTTATGGAAAAATTCTCAAATACAATTGAGAAATCGGACTTACATAGCCTATAAGTATGGATCCTTGGCTTTAATTTCCCATTGGTCCAAATGAGTGACAAACATAAATGTGCCCATAAATAGCCAAATTCACGTAGAGCTGAATAAAATTTACACAATTTTAATCATTAAAATTTTATAGAAAAATTCTCAAATACAATTGAGAAATCGGACTTACATAGTCTATAAGTATGGATCCTTGGCTTTAATTTCCCATTGGTCCAAATGAGTGACAAACAAATGTTATGGAAAAATTCTCAAATACAATTGAGAAATCGGACTTACATAGCCTATAAGTATGGATCCTTGGCTTTAATTTCCCATTGGTCCAAATGAGTGACAAACATAAATGTGCCCATAAATAGCCAAATTCACGTAGAGCTGAATAAAATTTACACAATTTTAATCATTAAAATTTTATAGAAAAATTCTCAAATACAATTGAGAAATCGGACTTACATAGTCTATAAGTATGGATCCTTGGCTTTAATTTCCCATTGGTCCAAATGAGTGACAAACAAATGTTATGGAAAAATTCTCAAATACAATTGAGAAATCGGACTTACATAGCCTATAAGTATGGATCCTTGGCTTTAATTTCCCATTGGTCCAAATGAGTGACAAACATAAATGTGCCCATAAATAGCCAAATTCACGTAGAGCTGAATAAAATTTACACAATTTTAATCATTAAAATTTTATAGAAAAATTCTCAAATACAATTGAGAAATCGGACTTACATAGTCTATAAGTATGGATCCTTGGCTTTAATTTCCCATTGGTCCAAATGAGTGACAAACAAATGTTATGGAAAAATTCTCAAATACAATTGAGAAGTCGGACTTACATAGCCTATAAGTATGGATCCTTGGCTTTAATTTCCCATTGGTCCAAATGAGTGACAAACAAATGTTATGGAAAAATTCTCAAATACAATTGAGAAATCGGACTTACATAGTCTATAAGTATGGATCCTTGGCTTTAATTTCCCATTGGTCCAAATGAGTGACAAACAAATGTTATGGAAAAATTCTCAAATACAATTGAGAAATCGGACTTACATAGTCTATAAGTATGGATCCTTGGCTTTAATTTCCCATTGGTCCAAATGAGTGACAAACAAATGTTATGGAAAAATTCTCAAATACAATTGAGAAATCGGACTTACATAGTCTATAAGTATGGATCCTTGGCTTTAATTTCCCATTGGTCCAAATGAGTGACAAACAAATGTTATGGAAAAATTCTCAAATACAATTGAGAAATCGGACTTACATAGCCTATAAGTATGGATCCTTGGCTTTAATTTCCCATTGGTCCACATGAGTGACAAACATAAATGTGCCCACAAATAGCCAAATTCACGTAGAGCTGAATAAAATTTACACAATTTTAATCATTAAAATTTTATAGAAAAATTCTCAAATACAATTGAGAAATCGGACTTACATAGTCTATAAGTATGGATCCTTGGCTTTAATTTCCCATTGGTCCAAATGAGTGACAAACAAATGTTATGGAAAAATTCTCAAATACAATTGAGAAATCGGACTTACATAGCCTATAAGTATGGATCCTTGGCTTTAATTTCCCATTGGTCCAAATGAGTGACAAACAAATGTTATGGAAAAATTCTCAAATACAATTGAGAAATCGGACTTACATAGTCTATAAGTATGGATCCTTGGCTTTAATTTCCCATTGGTCCAAATGAGTGACAAACAAATGTTATAGAAAAATTCTCAAGTACAATTGAGAAATCGGACTTACATAGCCTATAAGTATGGAGCCTTGGCTTTAATTTCCCATTGGTCCAAATGAGTGACAAACATAAATGTGCCCACAAATAGCCAAATTCACGTAGAGCTGAACAAAATTTACACAATTTTAATCATTAAAATTTTATAGAAAAATTCTCAAATACAATTGAGAAATCGGACTTACATAGTCTATAAGTATGGATCCTTGGCTTTAATTTCCCATTGGTCCAAATGAGTGACAAACAAATGTTATGGAAAAATTCTCAAATACAATTGAGAAATCGGACTTACATAGTCTATAAGTATGGATCCTTGGCTTTAATTTCCCATTGGTCCAAATGAGTGACAAACAAATGTTATGGAAAAATTCTCAAATACAATTGAGAAATCGGACTTACATAGCCTATAAGTATGGATCCTTGGCTTTAATTTCCCATTGGTCCAAATGAGTGACAAACATAAATGTGCCCATAAATAGCCAAATTCACGTAGAGCTGAATAAAATTTACACAATTTTAATCATTAAAATTTTATAGAAAAATTCTCAAATACAATTGAGAAATCGGACTTACATAGTCTATAAGTATGGATCCTTGGCTTTAATTTCCCATTGGTCCAAATGAGTGACAAACAAATGTTATGGAAAAATTCTCAAATACAATTGAGAAATCGGACTTACATAGCCTATAAGTATGGATCCTTGGCTTTAATTTCCCATTGGTCCACATGAGTGACAAACATAAATGTGCCCACAAATAGCCAAATTCACGTAGAGCTGAATAAAATTTACACAATTTTAATCATTAAAATTTTATAGAAAAATTCTCAAATACAATTGAGAAATCGGACTTACATAGTCTATAAGTATGGATCCTTGGCTTTAATTTCCCATTGGTCCAAATGAGTGACAAACAAATGTTATGGAAAAATTCTCAAATACAATTGAGAAATCGGACTTACATAGCCTATAAGTATGGATCCTTGGCTTTAATTTCCCATTGGTCCAAATGAGTGACAAACAAATGTTATGGAAAAATTCTCAAATACAATTGAGAAATCGGACTTACATAGCCTATAAGTATGGATCCTTGGCTTTAATTTCCCATTGGTACACATGAGTGACAAACATAAATGTGCCCACAAATAGCCAAATTCACGTAGAGCTGAATAAAATTTACACAATTTTAATCATTAAAATTTTATAGAAAAATTCTCAAATACAATTGAGAAATCGGACTTACATAGTCTATAAGTATGGATCCTTGGCTTTAATTTCCCATTGGTACAAATGAGTGACAAACAAATGTTATGGAAAAATTCTCAAATATAATTGAGAAATCGGACTTACATAGCCTATAAGTATGGATCCTTGGCTTTAATTTCCCATTGGTCCAAATGAGTGACAAACATAAATGTGCCCATAAATAGCCAAATTCACGTAGAGCTGAATAAAATTTACACAATTTTAATCATTAAAATTTTATAGAAAAATTCTCAAATACAATTGAGAAATCGGACTTACATAGTCTATAAGTATGGATCCTTGGCTTTAATTTCCCATTGGTCCAAATGAGTGACAAACAAATGTTATGGAAAAATTCTCAAATACAATTGAGAAATCGGACTTACATAGCCTATAAGTATGGATCCTTGGCTTTAATTTCCCATTGGTCCAAATGAGTGACAAACATAAATGTGCCCATAAATAGCCAAATTCACGTAGAGCTGAATAAAATTTACACAATTTTAATCATTAAAATTTTATAGAAAAATTCTCAAATACAATTGAGAAATCGGACTTACATAGTCTATAAGTATGGATCCTTGGCTTTAATTTCCCATTGGTCCAAATGAGTGACAAACAAATGTTATGGAAAAATTCTCAAATACAATTGAGAAATCGGACTTACATAGCCTATAAGTATGGATCCTTGGCTTTAATTTCCCATTGGTCCACATGAGTGACAAACATAAATGTGCCCACAAATAGCCAAATTCACGTAGAGCTGAATAAAATTTACACAATTTTAATCATTAAAATTTTATAGAAAAATTCTCAAATACAATTGAGAAATCGGACTTACATAGTCTATAAGTATGGATCCTTGGCTTTAATTTCCCATTGGTCCAAATGAGTGACAAACAAATGTTATGGAAAAATTCTCAAATACAATTGAGAAATCGGACTTACATAGCCTATAAGTATGGATCCTTGGCTTTAATTTCCCATTGGTCCAAATGAGTGACAAACATAAATGTGCCCATAAATAGCCAAATTCACGTAGAGCTGAATAAAATTTACACAATTTTAATCATTAAAATTTTATAGAAAAATTCTCAAATACAATTGAGAAATCGGACTTACATAGTCTATAAGTATGGATCCTTGGCTTTAATTTCCCATTGGTCCAAATGAGTGACAAACAAATGTTATGGAAAAATTCTCAAATACAATTGAGAAATCGGACTTACATAGCCTATAAGTATGGATCCTTGGCTTTAATTTCCCATTGGTCCAAATGAGTGACAAACATAAATGTGCCCATAAATAGCCAAATTCACGTAGAGCTGAATAAAATTTACACAATTTTAATCATTAAAATTTTATAGAAAAATTCTCAAATACAATTGAGAAATCGGACTTACATAGTCTATAATTATGGATCCTTGGCTTTAATTTCCCATTGGTCCAAATGAGTGACAAACAAATGTTATGGAAAAATTCTCAAATACAATTGAGAAATCGGACTTACATAGCCTATAAGTATGGATCCTTGGCTTTAATTTCCCATTGGTCCAAATGAGTGACAAACATAAATGTGCCCATAAATAGCCAAATTCACGTAGAGCTGAATAAAATTTACACAATTTTAATCATTAAAATTTTATAGAAAAATTCTCAAATACAATTGAGAAATCGGACTTACATAGTCTATAAGTATGGATCCTTGGCTTTAATTTCCCATTGGTCCAAATGAGTGACAAACAAATGTTATGGAAAAATTCTCAAATACAATTGAGAAATCGGACTTACATAGCCTATAAGTATGGATCCTTGGCTTTAATTTCCCATTGGTCCAAATGAGTGACAAACAAATGTTATGGAAAAATTCTCAAATACAATTGAGAAATCGGACTTACATAGCCTATAAGTATGGATCCTTGGCTTTAATTTCCCATTGGTCCAAATGAGTGACAAACAAATGTTATGGAAAAATTCTCAAATACAATTGAGAAATCGGACTTACATAGCCTATAAGTATGGATCCTTGGCTTTAATTTCCCATTGGTCCAAATGAGTGACAAACATAAATGTGCCCATAAATAGCCAAATTCACGTAGAGCTGAATAAAATTTACACAATTTTAATCATTAAAATTTTATAGAAAAATTCTCAAATACAATTGAGAAATCGGACTTACATAGCCTATAAGTATGGATCCTTGGCTTTAATTTCCCATTGGTCCAAATGAGTGACAAACAAATGTTATGGAAAAATTCTCAAATACAATTGAGAAATCGGACTTACATAGCCTATAAGTATGGATCCTTGGCTTTAATTTCCCATTGGTCCAAATGAGTGACAAACATAAATGTGCCCATAAATAGCCAAATTCACGTAGAGCTGAATAAAATTTACACAATTTTAATCATTAAAATTTTATAGAAAAATTCTCAAATACAATTGAGAAATCGGACTTACATAGTCTATAAGTATGGATCCTTGGCTTTAATTTCCCATTGGTCCAAATGAGTGACAAACAAATGTTATGGAAAAATTCTCAAATACAATTGAGAAATCGGACTTACATAGCCTATAAGTATGGATCCTTGGCTTTAATTTCCCATTGGTCCAAATGAGTGACAAACATAAATGTGCCCATAAATAGCCAAATTCACGTAGAGCTGAATAAAATTTACACAATTTTAATCATTAAAATTTTATAGAAAAATTCTCAAATACAATTGAGAAATCGGACTTACATAGCCTATAAGTATGGATCCTTGGCTTTAATTTCCCATTGGTCCAAATGAGTGACAAACAAATGTTATGGAAAAATTCTCAAATACAATTGAGAAATCGGACTTACATAGCCTATAAGTATGGATCCTTGGCTTTAATTTCCCATTGGTCCAAATGAGTGACAAACATAAATGTGCCCATAAATAGCCAAATTCACGTAGAGCTGAATAAAATTTACACAATTTTAATCATTAAAATTTTATAGAAAAATTCTCAAATACAATTGAGAAATCGGACTTACATAGCCTATAAGTATGGATCCTTGGCTTTAATTTCCCATTGGTCCAAATGAGTGACAAACAAATGTTATGGAAAAATTCTCAAATACAATTGAGAAATCGGACTTACATAGCCTATAAGTATGGATCCTTGGCTTTAATTTCCCATTGGTCCAAATGAGTGACAAACATAAATGTGCCCATAAATAGCCAAATTCACGTAGAGCTGAATAAAATTTACACAATTTTAATCATTAAAATTTTATAGAAAAATTCTCAAATACAATTGAGAAATCGGACTTACATAGCCTATAAGTATGGATCCTTGGCTTTAATTTCCCATTGGTCCAAATGAGTGACAAACAAATGTTATGGAAAAATTCTCAAATACAATTGAGAAATCGGACTTACATAGCCTATAAGTATGGATCCTTGGCTTTAATTTCCCATTGGTCCAAATGAGTGACAAACATAAATGTGCCCATAAATAGCCAAATTCACGTAGAGCTGAATAAAATTTACACAATTTTAATCATTAAAATTTTATAGAAAAATTCTCAAATACAATTGAGAAATCGGACTTACATAGTCTATAAGTATGGATCCTTGGCTTTAATTTCCCATTGGTCCAAATGAGTGACAAACAAATGTTATGGAAAAATTCTCAAATACAATTGAGAAATCGGACTTACATAGCCTATAAGTATGGATCCTTGGCTTTAATTTCCCATTGGTCCAAATGAGTGACAAACATAAATGTGCCCATAAATAGCCAAATTCACGTAGAGCTGAATAAAATTTACACAATTTTAATCATTAAAATTTTATAGAAAAATTCTCAAATACAATTGAGAAATCGGACTTACATAGTCTATAAGTATGGATCCTTGGCTTTAATTTCCCATTGGTCCAAATGAGTGACAAACAAATGTTATGGAAAAATTCTCAAATACAATTGAGAAATCGGACTTACATAGCCTATAAGTATGGATCCTTGGCTTTAATTTCCCATTGGTCCAAATGAGTGACAAACATAAATGTGCCCATAAATAGCCAAATTCACGTAGAGCTGAATAAAATTTACACAATTTTAATCATTAAAATTTTATAGAAAAATTCTCAAATACAATTGAGAAATCGGACTTACATAGTCTATAAGTATGGATCCTTGGCTTTAATTTCCCATTGGTCCAAATGAGTGACAAACAAATGTTATGGAAAAATTCTCAAATACAATTGAGAAATCGGACTTACATAGCCTATAAGTATGGATCCTTGGCTTTAATTTCCCATTGGTCCAAATGAGTGACAAACATAAATGTGCCCATAAATAGCCAAATTCACGTAGAGCTGAATAAAATTTACACAATTTTAATCATTAAAATTTTATAGAAAAATTCTCAAATACAATTGAGAAATCGGACTTACATAGTCTATAAGTATGGATCCTTGGCTTTAATTTCCCATTGGTCCAAATGAGTGACAAACAAATGTTATGGAAAAATTCTCAAATACAATTGAGAAATCGGACTTACATAGTCTATAAGTATGGATCCTTGGCTTTAATTTCCCATTGGTCCAAATGAGTGACAAACAAATGTTATGGAAAAATTCTCAAATACAATTGAGAAATCGGACTTACATAGTCTATAAGTATGGATCCTTGGCTTTAATTTCCCATTGGTCCAAATGAGTGACAAACAAATGTTATGGAAAAATTCTCAAATACAATTGAGAAATCGGACTTACATAGTCTATAAGTATGGATCCTTGGCTTTAATTGCCCATTGGTCCAAATGAGTGACAAACAAATGTTATGGAAAAATTCTCAAATACAATTGAGAAATCGGACTTACATAGTCTATAAGTATGGATCCTTGGCTTTAATTTCCCATTGGTCCAAATGAGTGACAAACAAATGTTATGGAAAAATTCTCAAATACAATTGAGAAATCGGACTTACATAGCCTATAAGTATGGATCCTTGGCTTTAATTTCCCATTGGTCCACATGAGTGACAAACATAAATGTGCCCACAAATAGCCAAATTCACGTAGAGCTGAATAAAATTTACACAATTTTAATCATTAAAATTTTATAGAAAAATTCTCAAATACAATTGAGAAATCGGACTTACATAGTCTATAAGTATGGATCCTTGGCTTTAATTTCCCATTGGTCCAAATGAGTGACAAACAAATGTTATGGAAAAATTCTCAAATACAATTGAGAAATCGGACTTACATAGCCTATAAGTATGGATCCTTGGCTTTAATTTCCCATTGGTCCAAATGAGTGACAAACATAAATGTGCCCATAAATAGCCAAATTCACGTAGAGCTGAATAAAATTTACACAATTTTAATCATTAAAATTTTATAGAAAAATTCTCAAATACAATTGAGAAATCGGACTTACATAGTCTATAAGTATGGATCCTTGGCTTTAATTTCCCATTGGTCCAAATGAGTGACAAACAAATGTTATGGAAAAATTCTCAAATACAATTGAGAAATCGGACTTACATAGCCTATAAGTATGGATCCTTGGCTTTAATTTCCCATTGGTCCAAATGAGTGACAAACAAATGTTATGGAAAAATTCTCAAATACAATTGAGAAATCGGACTTACATAGTCTATAAGTATGGATCCTTGGCTTTAATTTCCCATTGGTCCAAATGAGTGACAAACAAATGTTATGGAAAAATTCTCAAATACAATTGAGAAATCGGACTTACATAGTCTATAAGTATGGATCCTTGGCTTTAATTTCCCATTGGTCCAAATGAGTGACAAACAAATGTTATGGAAAAATTCTCAAATACAATTGAGAAATCGGACTTACATAGTCTATAAGTATGGATCCTTGGCTTTAATTTCCCATTGGTCCAAATGAGTGACAAACAAATGTTATGGAAAAATTCTCAAATACAATTGAGAAATCGGACTTACATAGTCTATAAGTATGGATCCTTGGCTTTAATTTCCCATTGGTCCAAATGAGTGACAAACAAATGTTATGGAAAAATTCTCAAATACAATTGAGAAATCGGACTTACATAGCCTATAAGTATGGATCCTTGGCTTTAATTTCCCATTGGTCCACATGAGTGACAAACATAAATGTGCCCACAAATAGCCAAATTCACGTAGAGCTGAATAAAATTTACACAATTTTAATCATTAAAATTTTATAGAAAAATTCTCAAATACAATTGAGAAATCGGACTTACATAGTCTATAAGTATGGATCCTTGGCTTTAATTTCCCATTGGTCCAAATGAGTGACAAACAAATGTTATGGAAAAATTCTCAAATACAATTGAGAAATCGGACTTACATAGCCTATAAGTATGGATCCTTGGCTTTAATTTCCCATTGGTCCAAATGAGTGACAAACATAAATGTGCCCATAAATAGCCAAATTCACGTAGAGCTGAATAAAATTTACACAATTTTAATCATTAAAATTTTATAGAAAAATTCTCAAATACAATTGAGAAATCGGACTTACATAGTCTATAAGTATGGATCCTTGGCTTTAATTTCCCATTGGTCCAAATGAGTGACAAACAAATGTTATGGAAAAATTCTCAAATACAATTGAGAAATCGGACTTACATAGCCTATAAGTATGGATCCTTGGCTTTAATTTCCCATTGGTCCAAATGAGTGACAAACAAATGTTATGGAAAAATTCTCAAATACAATTGAGAAATCGGACTTACATAGTCTATAAGTATGGATCCTTGGCTTTAATTTCCCATTGGTCCAAATGAGTGACAAACAAATGTTATAGAAAAATTCTCAAGTACAATTGAGAAATCGGACTTACATAGCCTATAAGTATGGAGCCTTGGCTTTAATTTCCCATTGGTCCAAATGAGTGACAAACATAAATGTGCCCACAAATAGCCAAATTCACGTAGAGCTGAACAAAATTTACACAATTTTAATCATTAAAATTTTATAGAAAAATTCTCAAATACAATTGAGAAATCGGACTTACATAGTCTATAAGTATGGATCCTTGGCTTTAATTTCCCATTGGTCCAAATGAGTGACAAACAAATGTTATGGAAAAATTCTCAAATACAATTGAGAAATCGGACTTACATAGTCTATAAGTATGGATCCTTGGCTTTAATTTCCCATTGGTCCAAATGAGTGACAAACAAATGTTATGGAAAAATTCTCAAATACAATTGAGAAATCGGACTTACATAGTCTATAAGTATGGATCCTTGGCTTTAATTTCCCATTGGTCCAAATGAGTGACAAACAAATGTTATGGAAAAATTCTCAAATACAATTGAGAAATCGGACTTACATAGCCTATAAGTATGGATCCTTGGCTTTAATTTCCCATTGGTCCAAATGAGTGACAAACATAAATGTGCCCATAAATAGCCAAATTCACGTAGAGCTGAATAAAATTTACACAATTTTAATCATTAAAATTTTATAGAAAAATTCTCAAATACAATTGAGAAATCGGACTTACATAGTCTATAAGTATGGATCCTTGGCTTTAATTTCCCATTGGTCCAAATGAGTGACAAACAAATGTTATGGAAAAATTCTCAAATACAATTGAGAAATCGGACTTACATAGCCTATAAGTATGGATCCTTGGCTTTAATTTCCCATTGGTCCAAATGAGTGACAAACAAATGTTATGGAAAAATTCTCAAATACAATTGAGAAATCGGACTTACATAGTCTATAAGTATGGATCCTTGGCTTTAATTTCCCATTGGTCCAAATGAGTGACAAACAAATGTTATAGAAAAATTCTCAAGTACAATTGAGAAATCGGACTTACATAGCCTATAAGTATGGATCCTTGGCTTTAATTTCCCATTGGTCCAAATGAGTGACAAACATAAATGTACCCACAAATAGCCAAATTCACGTAGAGCTGAACAAAATTTACACAATTTTAATCATTAAAATTTTATAGAAAAATTCTCAAATACAATTGAGAAATCGGACTTACATAGTCTATAAGTATGGATCCTTGGCTTTAATTTCCCATTGGTCCAAATGAGTGACAAACATAAATGTGCCCACAAATAGCCAAATTCACGTAGAGCTGAACAAAATTTACACAATTTTAATCATTAAAATTTTATAGAAAAATTCTCAAATACAATTGAGAAATCGGACTTACATAGTCTATAAGTATGGATCCTTGGCTTTAATTTCCCATTGGTCCAAATGAGTGACAAACAAATGTTATAGAAAAATTCTCAAGTACAATTGAGAAATCGGACTTACATAGTCTATAAGTATGGATCCTTGGCTTTAATTTCCCATTGGTCCAAATGAGTGACAAACATAAATGTGCCCACAAATAGCCAAATTCACGTAGAGCTGAACAAAATTTACACAATTTTAATCATTAAAATTTTATAGAAAAATTCTCAAATACAATTGAGAAATCGGACTTACATACATAGTCTATAAGTATGGATCCTTGGCTTTAATTTCCCATTGGTCCAAATGAGTGACAAACAAATGTTATGGAAAAATTCTCAAATACAATTGAGAAATCGGACTTACATAGCCTATAAGTATGGATCCTTGGCTTTAATTTCCCGTTGGTCCAAATGAGTGACAAACATAAATGTGCCCACAAATAGCCAAATTCACGTAGAGCTGAACAAAATTTACACAATTTTAATCATTAAAATTTTATAGAAAAATTCTCAAATACAATTGAGAAATCGGACTTACATAGTCTATAAGTATGGATCCTTGGCTTTAATTTCCCATTGGTCCAAATGAGTGACAAACAAATGTTATAGAAAAATTCTCAAGTACAATTGAGAAATCGGACTTACATAGCCTATAAGTATGGATCCATGGCTTTAATTTCCCATTGGTCCAAATGAGTGACAAACATAAATGTGCCCACAAATAGCCAAATTCACGTAGAGCTGAACAAAATTTACACAATTTTAATCATTAAAATTTTATAGAAAAATTCTCAAATACAATTGAGAAATCGGACTTACATAGTCTATAAGTATGGATCCTTGGCTTTAATTTCCCATTGGTCCAAATGAGTGACAAACATAAATGTGCCCACAAATAGCCAAATTCACGTAGAGCTGAACAAAATTTACACAATTTTAATCATTAAAATTTTATAGAAAAATTCTCAAATACAATTGAGAAATCGGACTTACATAGTCTATAAGTATGGATCCTTGGCTTTAATTTCCCATTGGTCCAAATGAGTGACAAACATAAATGTGCCCACAAATTATCCAAATTCACGTAGAGCTGAACAAAATTTACACAATTTTAATCATTAAAATTTTATAGAAAAATTCTCAAATACAATTGAGAAATCGGACTTACATAGTCTATAAGTATGGATCCTTGGCTTTAATTTCCCATTGGTCCAAATGAGTGACAAACAAATGTTATGGAAAAATTCTCAAATACAATTGAGAAATCGGACTTACATAGTCTATAAGTATGGATCCTTGGCTTTAATTTCCCATTGGTCCAAATGAGTGACAAACAAATGTTATGGAAAAATTCTCAAATACAATTGAGAAATCGGATTTACATAGCCTATAAGTATGGATCCTTGGCTTTAATTTCCCATTGGTCCAAATGAGTGACAAACATAAATGTGCCCACAAATAGCCAAATTCACGTAGAGCTGAACAAAATTTACACAATTTTAATCATTAAAATTTTATAGAAAAATTCTCAAATACAATTGAGAAATCGGACTTACATAGTCTATAAGTATGGATCCTTGGCTTTAATTTCCCATTGGTCCAAATGAGTGACAAACAAATGTTATAGAAAAATTCTCAAGTACAATTGAGAAATCGGACTTACATAGTCTATAAGTATGGATCCTTGGCTTTAATTTCCCATTGGTCCAAATGAGTGACAAACATAAATGTGCCCACAAATAGCCAAATTCACGTAGAGCTGAACAAAATTTACACAATTTTAATCATTAAAATTTTATAGAAAAATTCTCAAATACAATTGAGAAATCGGACTTACATACATAGTCTATAAGTATGGATCCTTGGCTTTAATTTCCCATTGGTCCAAATGAGTGACAAACAAATGTTATAGAAAAATTCTCAAGTACAATTGAGAAATCGGACTTACATAGCCTATAAGTATGGATCCTTGGCTTTAATTTCCCATTGGTCCAAATGAGTGACAAACAAATGTTATAGAAAAATTCTCAAATACAATTGAGAAATCGGACTTACATAGTCTATAAGTATGGATCCTTGGCTTTAATTTCCCATTGGTCCAAATGAGTGACAAACATAAATGTGCCCACAAATAGCCAAATTCACGTAGAGCTGAACAAAATTTACACAATTTTAATCATTAAAATTTTATAGAAAAATTCTCAAATACAATTGAGAAATCGGACTTACATAGTCTATAAGTATGGATCCTTGGCTTTAATTTCCCATTGGTCCAAATGAGTGACAAACAAATGTTATGGAAAAATTCTCAAATACAATTGAGAAATCGGACTTACATAGCCTATAAGTATGGATCCTTGGCTTTAATTTCCCATTGGTCCAAATGAGTGACAAACATAAATGTGCCCACAAATAGCCAAATTCACGTAGAGCTGAACAAAATTTACACAATTTTAATCATTAAAATTTTATAGAAAAATTCTCAAATACAATTGAGAAATCGGACTTACATAGTCTATAAGTATGGATCCTTGGCTTTAATTTCCCATTGGTCCAAATGAGTGACAAACAAATGTTATAGAAAAATTCTCAAGTACAATTGAGAAATCGGACTTACATAGCCTATAAGTATGGATCCATGGCTTTAATTTCCCATTGGTCCAAATGAGTGACAAACATAAATGTGCCCACAAATAGCCAAATTCACGTAGAGCTGAACAAAATTTACACAATTTTAATCATTAAAATTTTATAGAAAAATTCTCAAATACAATTGAGAAATCGGACTTACATAGTCTATAAGTATGGATCCTTGGCTTTAATTTCCCATTGGTCCAAATGAGGGACAAACAAATGTTATGGAAAAATTCTCAAATACAATTGAGAAATCGGACTTACATAGCCTATAAGTATGGATCCTTGGCTTTAATTTCCCATTGGTCCAAATGAGTGACAAACATAAATGTGCCCACAAATAGCCAAATTCACGTAGAGCTGAACAAAATTTACACAATTTTAATCATTAAAATTTTATAGAAAAATTCTCAAATACAATTGAGAAATCGGACTTACATAGTCTATAAGTATGGATCCTTGGCTTTAATTTCCCATTGGTCCAAATGAGTGACAAACAAATGTTATGGAAAAATTCTCAAATACAATTGAGAAATCGGACTTACATAGCCTTTAAGTATGGATCCTTGGCTTTAATTTCCCATTGGTCCAAATGAGTGACAAACATAAATGTGCCCACAAATAGCCAAATTCACGTAGAGCTGAACAAAATTTACACAATTTTAATTATTAAAATTTTATAGAAAAATTCTCAAATACAATTGAGAAATCGGACTTACATAGTCTATAAGTATGGATCCTTGGCTTTAATTTCCCATTGGTCCAAATGAGTGACAAACAAATGTTATAGAAAAATTCTCAAGTACAATTGAGAAATCGGACTTACATAGCCTTTAAGTATGGATCCTTGGCTTTAATTTCCCATTGGTCCAAATGAGTGACAAACATAAATGTGCCCACAAATAGCCAAATTCACGTAGAGCTGAACAAAATTTACACAATTTTAATCATTTAATTTAATTTCCCATTGGTCCAAATGAGTGACAAACAAATGTTATAGAAAAATTCTCAAGTACAATTGAGAAATCGGACTTACATAGTCTATAAGTATGGATCCTTGGCTTTAATTTCCCATTGGTCCAAATGAGTGACAAACAAATGTTATGGAAAAATTCTCAAATACAATTGAGAAATCGGACTTACATAGCCTATAAGTATGGATCCTTGGCTTTAATTTCCCATTGGTCCAAATGAGTGACAAACATAAATGTGCCCACAAATAGCCAAATTCACGTAGAGCTGAACAAAATTTACAAAATTTTAATCATTAAAATTTTATAGAAAAATTCTCAAATACAATTGAGAAATCGGACTTACATAGTCTATAAGTATGGATCCTTGGCTTTAATTTCCCATTGGTCCAAATGAGTGACAAACAAATGTTATAGAAAAATTCTCAAATACAATTGAGAAAGCGGACTTACATAACCTATAAGTATGGATCCTTGGCTTTAATTTCCCATTGGTCCAAATGAGTGACAAACAAATGTTATGGAAAAATTCTCAAATACAATTGAGAAATCGGACTTACATAGTCTATAAGTATGGATCCTTGGCTTTAATTTCCCATTGGTCCAAATGAGTGACAAACAAATGTTATGGAAAAATTCTCAAATACAATTGAGAAATCGGACTTACATAGCCTATAAGTATGGATCCTTGGCTTTAATTTCCCATTGGTCCAAATGAGTGACAAACATAAATGTGCCCACAAATAGCCAAATTCACGTAGAGCTGAACAAAATTTACAAAATTTTAATCATTAAAATTTTATAGAAAAATTCTCAAATACAATTGAGAAATCGGACTTACATAGTCTATAAGTATGGATCCTTGGCTTTAATTTCCCATTGGTCCAAATGAGTGACAAACAAATGTTATAGAAAAATTCTCAAATACAATTGAGAAAGCGGACTTACATAACCTATAAGTATGGATCCTTGGCTTTAATTTCCCATTGGTCCAAATGAGTGACAAACAAATGTTATGGAAAAATTCTCAAATACAATTGAGAAATCGGACTTACATAGCCTATAAGTATGGATCCATGGCTTTAATTTCCCATTGGTCCAAATGAGTGACAAACATAAATGTGCCCACAAATAGCCAAATTCACGTAGAGCTGAACAAAATTTACACAATTTTAATCATTAAAATTTTATAGAAAAATTCTCAAATACAATTGAGAAATCGGACTTACATACATAGTCTATAAGTATGGATCCTTGGCTTTAATTTCCCATTGGTCCAAATGAGTGACAAACAAATGTTATAGAAAAATTCTCAAGTACAATTGAGAAATCGGACTTACATAGCCTATAAGTATGGATCCTTGGCTTTAATTTCCCATTGGTCCAAATGAGTGACAAACATAAATGTGCCCACAAATAGCCAAATTCACGTAGAGCTGAACAAAATTTACACAATTTTAATCATTAAAATTTTATAGAAAAATTCTCAAATACAATTGAGAAATCGGACTTACATAGTCTATAAGTATGGATCCTTGGCTTTAATTTCCCATTGGTCCAAATGAGTGACAAACAAATGTTATAGAAAAATTCTCAAGTACAATTGAGAAATCGGACTTACATAGCCTATAAGTATGGATCCATGGCTTTAATTTCCCATTGGTCCAAATGAGTGACAAACATAAATGTGCCCACAAATAGCCAAATTCACGTAGAGCTGAACAAAATTTACACAATTTTAATCATTAAAATTTTATAGAAAAATTCTCAAATACAATTGAGAAATCGGACTTACATAGTCTATAAGTATGGATCCTTGGCTTTAATTTCCCATTGGTCCAAATGAGTGACAAACAAATGTTATAGAAAAATTCTCAAGTACAATTGAGAAATCGGACTTACATAGCCTATAAGTATGGATCCATGGCTTTAATTTCCCATTGGTCCAAATGAGTGACAAACATAAATGTGCCCACAAATAGCCAAATTCACGTAGAGCTGAACAAAATTTACACAATTTTAATCATTAAAATTTTATAGAAAAATTCTCAAATACAATTGAGAAATCGGACTTACATAGTCTATAAGTATGGATCCTTGGCTTTAATTTCCCATTGGTCCAAATGAGTGACAAACAAATGTTATAGAAAAATTCTCAAGTACAATTGAGAAATCGGACTTACATAGCCTATAAGTATGGATCCATGGCTTTAATTTCCCATTGGTCCAAATGAGTGACAAACATAAATGTGCCCACAAATAGCCAAATTCACGTAGAGCTGAACAAAATTTACACAATTTTAATCATTAAAATTTTATAGAAAAATTCTCAAATACAATTGAGAAATCGGACTTACATACATAGTCTATAAGTATGGATCCTTGGCTTTAATTTCCCATTGGTCCAAATGAGTGACAAACAAATGTTATAGAAAAATTCTCAAGTACAATTGAGAAATCGGACTTACATAGCCTATAAGTATGGATCCTTGGCTTTAATTTCCCATTGGTCCAAATGAGTGACAAACAAATGTTATAGAAAAATTCTCAAATACAATTGAGAAATCGGACTTACATAGTCTATAAGTATGGATCCTTGGCTTTAATTTCCCATTGGTCCAAATGAGTGACAAACATAAATGTGCCCACAAATAGCCAAATTCACGTAGAGCTGAACAAAATTTACACAATTTTAATCATTAAAATTTTATAGAAAAATTCTCAAATACAATTGAGAAATCGGACTTACATACATAGTCTATAAGTATGGATCCTTGGCTTTAATTTCCCATGGGTCCAAATGAGTGACAAACAAATGTTATAGAAAAATTCTCAAGTACAATTGAGAAATCGGACTTACATAGCCTATAAGTATGGATCCTTGGCTTTAATTTCCCATTGGTCCAAATGAGTGACAAACAAATGTTATAGAAAAATTCTCAAATACAATTGAGAAATCGGACTTACATAGTCTATAAGTATGGATCCTTGGCTTTAATTTCCCATTGGTCCAAATGAGTGACAAACAAATGTTATAGAAAAATTCTCAAGTACAATTGAGAAATCGGACTTACATAGCCTATAAGTATGGATCCTTGGCTTTAATTTCCCATTGGTCCAAATGAGTGACAAACAAATGTTATAGAAAAATTCTCAAATACAATTGAGAAATCGGACTTACATAGTCTATAAGTATGGATCCTTGGCTTTAATTTCCCATTGGTCCAAATGAGTGACAAACATAAATGTGCCCACAAATAGCCAAATTCACGTAGAGCTGAACAAAATTTACACAATTTTAATCATTAAAATTTTATAGAAAAATTCTCAAATACAATTGAGAAATCGGACTTACATACATAGTCTATAAGTATGGATCCTTGGCTTTAATTTCCCATGGGTCCAAATGAGTGACAAACAAATGTTATAGAAAAATTCTCAAGTACAATTGAGAAATCGGACTTACATAGCCTATAAGTATGGATCCTTGGCTTTAATTTCCCATTGGTCCAAATGAGTGACAAACAAATGTTATAGAAAAATTCTCAAATACAATTGAGAAATCGGACTTACATACATAGTCTATAAGTATGGATCCTTGGCTTTAATTTCCCATGGGTCCAAATGAGTGACAAACAAATGTTATAGAAAAATTCTCAAGTACAATTGAGAAATCGGACTTACATAGCCTATAAGTATGGATCCTTGGCTTTAATTTCCCATTGGTCCAAATGAGTGACAAACATAAATGTGCCCACAAATAGCCAAATTCACGTAGAGCTGAACAAAATTTACACAATTTTAATCATTAAAATTTTATAGAAAAATTCTCAAATACAATTGAGAAATCGGACTTACATAGTCTATAAGTATGGATCCTTGGCTTTAATTTCCCATTGGTCCAAATGAGTGACAAACATAAATGTGCCCACAAATAGCCAAATTCACGTAGAGCTGAATAAAATTTACACAATTTTAATCATTAAAATTTTATAGAAAAATTCTCAAATACAATTGAGAAATCGGACTTACATAGTCTATAAGTATGGATCCATGGCTTTAATTTCCCATTGGTCCAAATGAGTGACAAACAAATGTTATAGAAAAATTCTCAAGTACAATTGAGAAATCGGACTTACATAGCCTATAAGTATGGATCCATGGCTTTAATTTCCCATTGGTCCAAATGAGTGACAAACATAAATGTGCCCACAAATAGCCAAATTCAAGTAGAGCTGAACAAAATTTACACAATTTTAATTATTAAAATTTTATAGAAAAATTCTCAAATACAATTGAGAAATCGGACTTACATAGCCTATAAGTATGGATCCATGGCTTTAATTTCCCATTGGTCCAAATGAGTGACAAACATAAATGTGCCCACAAATAGCCAAATTCACGTAGAGCTGAACAAAATTTACACAATTTTAATCATTAAAATTTTATAGAAAAATTCTCAAATACAATTGAGAAATCGGACTTACATAGTCTATAAGTATGGATCCTTGGCTTTAATTTCCCATGGGTCCAAATGAGTGACAAACAAATGTTATAGAAAAATTCTCAAGTACAATTGAGAAATCGGACTTACATAGCCTATAAGTATGGATCCATGGCTTTAATTTCCCATTGGTCCAAATGAGTGACAAACATAAATGTGCCCACAAATAGCCAAATTCACGTAGAGCTGAACAAAATTTACACAATTTTAATCATTAAAATTTTATAGAAAAATTCTCAAATACAATTGAGAAATCGGACTTACATAGTCTATAAGTATGGATCCTTGGCTTTAATTTCCCATTGGTCCAAATGAGTGACAAACAAATGTTATAGAAAAATTCTCAAGTACAATTGAGAAATCGGACTTACATAGCCTATAAGTATGGATCCATGGCTTTAATTTCCCATTGGTCCAAATGAGTGACAAACATAAATGTGCCCACAAATAGCCAAATTCACGTAGAGCTGAACAAAATTTACACAATTTTAATCATTAAAATTTTATAGAAAAATTCTCAAATACAATTGAGAAATCGGACTTACATACATAGTCTATAAGTATGGATCCTTGGCTTTAATTTCCCATTGGTCCAAATGAGTGACAAACAAATGTTATAGAAAAATTCTCAAGTACAATTGAGAAATCGGACTTACATAGCCTATAAGTATGGATCCTTGGCTTTAATTTCCCATTGGTCCAAATGAGTGACAAACAAATGTTATAGAAAAATTCTCAAATACAATTGAGAAATCGGACTTACATAGTCTATAAGTATGGATCCTTGGCTTTAATTTCCCATTGGTCCAAATGAGTGACAAACATAAATGTGCCCACAAATAGCCAAATTCACGTAGAGCTGAACAAAATTTACACAATTTTAATCATTAAAATTTTATAGAAAAATTCTCAAATACAATTGAGAAATCGGACTTACATACATAGTCTATAAGTATGGATCCTTGGCTTTAATTTCCCATGGGTCCAAATGAGTGACAAACAAATGTTATAGAAAAATTCTCAAGTACAATTGAGAAATCGGACTTACATAGCCTATAAGTATGGATCCATGGCTTTAATTTCCCATTGGTCCAAATGAGTGACAAACATAAATGTGCCCACAAATAGCCAAATTCACGTAGAGCTGAATAAAATTTACACAATTTTAATCATTAAAATTTTATAGAAAAATTCTCAAATACAATTGAGAAATCGGACTTACATAGTCTATAAGTATGGATCCTTGGCTTTAATTTCCCATTGGTCCAAATGAGTGACAAACAAATGTTATGGAAAAATTCTCAAATACAATTGAGAAATCGGACTTACATAGCCTATAAGTATGGATCCTTGGCTTTAATTTCCCATTGGTCCAAATGAGTGACAAACATAAATGTGCCCACAAATAGCCAAATTCACGTAGAGCTGAACAAAATTTACACAATTTTAATCATTAAAATTTTATAGAAAAATTCTCAAATACAATTGAGAAATCGGACTTACATAGTCTATAAGTATGGATCCTTGGCTTTAATTTCCCATTGGTCCAAATGAGTGACAAACAAATGTTATGGAAAAATTCTCAAATACAATTGAGAAATCGGACTTACATAGCCTATAAGTATGGATCCTTGGCTTTAATTTCCCATTGGTCCAAATGAGTGACAAACATAAATGTGCCCACAAATAGCCAAATTCACGTAGAGCTGAATAAAATTTACACAATTTTAATCATTAAAATTTTATAGAAAAATTCTCAAATACAATTGAGAAATCGGACTTACATAGTCTATAAGTATGGATCCATGGCTTTAATTTCCCATTGGTCCAAATGAGTGACAAACAAATGTTATAGAAAAATTCTCAAGTACAATTGAGAAATCGGACTTACATAGCCTATAAGTATGGATCCATGGCTTTAATTTCCCATTGGTCCAAATGAGTGACAAACATAAATGTGCCCACAAATAGCCAAATTCAAGTAGAGCTGAACAAAATTTACACAATTTTAATTATTAAAATTTTATAGAAAAATTCTCAAATACAATTGAGAAATCGGACTTACATAGTCTATAAGTATGGATCCTTGGCTTTAATTTCCCATGGGTCCAAATGAGTGACAAACAAATGTTATAGAAAAATTCTCAAGTACAATTGAGAAATCGGACTTACATAGCCTATAAGTATGGATCCATGGCTTTAATTTCCCATTGGTCCAAATGAGTGACAAACATAAATGTGCCTACAAATAGCCAAATTCACGTAGAGCTGAACAAAATTTTCACAATTTTAATTATTAAAATTTTATAGAAAAATTCTCAAATACAATTGAGAAATCGGACTTACATAGTCTATAAGTATGGATCCTTGGCTTTAATTTCCCATTGGTCCAAATGAGTGACAAACAAATGTTATAGAAAAATTCTCAAGTACAATTGAGAAATCGGACTTACATAGCCTTTAAGTATGGATCCTTGGCTTTAATTTCCCATTGGTCCAAATGAGTGACAAACATAAATGTGCCCACAAATAGCCAAATTCACGTAGAGCTGAACAAAATTTACACAATTTTAATCATTTAATTTAATTTCCCATTGGTCCAAATGAGTAACAAACAAATGTTATAGAAAAATTCTCAAGTACAATTGAGAAATCGGACTTACATAGTCTATAAGTATGGATCCTTGGCTTTAATTTCCCATTGGTCCAAATGAGTGACAAACAAATGTTATAGAAAAATTCTCAAGTACAATTGAGAAATCGGACTTACATAGCCTATAAGTATGGATCCTTGGCTTTAATTTCCCATTGGTCCAAATGAGTGACAAACATAAATGTGCCCACAAATAGCCAAATTCACGTAGAGCTGAATAAAATTTACACAATTTTAATCATTAAAATTTTATAGAAAAATTCTCAAATACAATTGAGAAATCGGACTTACATAGTCTATAAGTATGGATCCTTGGCTTTAATTTCCCATTGGTCCAAATGAGTGACAAACAAATGTTATGGAAAAATTCTCAAATACAATTGAGAAATCGGACTTACATAGCCTATAAGTATGGATCCTTGGCTTTAATTTCCCATTGGTCCAAATGAGTGACAAACAAATGTTATAGAAAAATTCTCAAGTACAATTGAGAAATCGGACTTACATAGTCTATAAGTATGGATCCTTGGCTTTAATTTCCTATTGGTCCAAATGAGTGACAAACAAATGTTATAGAAAAATTCTCAAGTACAATTGAGAAATCGGACTTACATAGTCTATAAGTATGGATCCTTGGCTTTAATTTCCCATTGGTCCAAATGAGTGACAAACAAATGTTATAGAAAAATTCTCAAATACAATTGAGAAATCGGACTTACATAGTCTATAAGTATGGATCCTTGGCTTTAATTTCCCATTGGTCCAAATGAGTGACAAACATAAATGTGCCCACAAATAGCCAAATTCACGTAGAGCTGAATAAAATTTACACAATTTTAATCATTAAAATTTTATAGAAAAATTCTCAAATACAATTGAGAAATCGGACTTACATAGTCTATAAGTATGGATCCTTGGCTTTAATTTCCCATTGGTCCAAATGAGTGACAAACAAATGTTATAGAAAAATTCTCAAATACAATTGAGAAATCGGACTTACATAGCCTATAAGTATGGATCCTTGGCTTTAATTTCCCATTGGTCCAAATGAGTGACAAACATAAATGTGCCCACAAATAGCCAAATTCACGTAGAGCTGAACAAAATTTACACAATTTTAATAATTAAAATTTTATAGAAAAATTCTCAAATACAATTGAGAAATCGGACTTACATAGTCTATAAGTATGGATCCTTGGCTTTAATTTCCCATTGGTCCAAATGAGTGACAAACAAATGTTATGGAAAAATTCTCAAATACAATTGAGAAATCGGACTTACATAGTCTATAAGTATGGATCCTTGGCTTTAATTTCCCATTGGTCCAAATGAGTGACAAACATAAATGTGCCCACAAATAGCCAAATTCACGTAGAGCTGAATAAAATTTACACAATTTTAATCATTAAAACAAATGTTATGGAAAAATTCTCAAATACAATTGAGAAATCGGACTTACATAGTCTATAAGTATGGATCCTTGGCTTTAATTTCCCATTGGTCCAAATGAGTGACAAACAAATGTTATGGAAAAATTCTCAAATACAATTGAGAAATCGGACTTACATAGTCTATAAGTATGGATCCTTGGCTTTAATTTCCCATTGGTCCAAATGAGTGACAAACAAATGTTATGGAAAAATTCTCAAATACAATTGAGAAATCGGACTTACATAGTCTATAAGTATGGATCCTTGGCTTTAATTTCCCATTGGTCCAAATGAGTGACAAACAAATGTTATGGAAAAATTCTCAAATACAATTGAGAAATCGGACTTACATAGCCTATAAGTATGGATCCTTGGCTTTAATTTCCCATTGGTCCAAATGAGTGACAAACATAAATGTGCCCACAAATAGCCAAATTCACGTCATAGCCTATAAGTATGGATCCTTGGCTTTAATTTCCCATTGGTCCAAATGAGTGACAAACATAAATGTGCCCACAAATAGCCAAATTCACGTAGAGCTGAACAAAATTTACACAATTTTAATCATTAAAATTTTATAGAAAAATTCTCAAATACAATTGAGAAATCGGACTTACATAGTCTATAAGTATGGATCCTTGGCTTTAATTTCCCATTGGTCCAAATGAGTGACAAACAAATGTTATGGAAAAATTCTCAAATACAATTGAGAAATCGGACTTACATAGCCTATAAGTATGGATACTTGGCTTTAATTTCCCATTGGTCCAAATGAGTGACAAACAAATGTTATAGAAAAATTCTCAAATACAATTGAGAAATCGGACTTACATAGTCTATAAGTATGGATCCTTGGCTTTAATTTCCCATTGGTCCAAATGAGTGACAAACAAATGTTATGGAAAAATTCTCAAATACAATTGAGAAATCGGACTTACATAGTCTATAAGTATGGATCCTTGGCTTTAATTTCCCATTGGTCCAAATGAGTGACAAACAAATGTTATGGAAAAATTCTCAAATACAATTGAGAAATCGGACTTACATAGTCTATAAGTATGGATCCTTGGCTTTAATTTCCCATTGGTCCAAATGAGTGACAAACAAATGTTATGGAAAAATTCTCAAATACAATTGAGAAATCGGACTTACATAGCCTATAAGTATGGATCCTTGGCTTTAATTTCCCATTGGTCCAAATGAGTGACAAACAAATGTTATAGAAAAATTCTCAAATACAATTGAGAAATCGGACTTACATAGTCTATAAGTATGGATCCTTGGCTTTAATTTCCCATTGGTCCAAATGAGTGACAAACAAATGTTATGGAAAAATTCTCAAATACAATTGAGAAATCGGACTTACATAGCCTATAAGTATGGATCCTTGGCTTTAATTTCCCATTGGTCCAAATGAGTGACAAACATAAATGTGCCCACAAATAGCCAAATTCACGTAGAGCTGAACAAAATTTACACAATTTTAATCATTAAAATTTTATAGAAAAATTCTCAAATACAATTGAGAAATCGGACTTACATAGTCTATAAGTATGGATCCTTGGCTTTAATTTCCCATTGGTCCAAATGAGTGACAAACAAATGTTATGGAAAAATTCTCAAATACAATTGAGAAATCGGACTTACATAGCCTATAAGTATGGATCCATGGCTTTAATTTCCCATTGGTCCAAATGAGTGACAAACATAAATGTGCCCACAAATAGCCAAATTCACGTGGAGCTGAACAAAATTTACACAATTTTAATCATTAAAATTTTATAGAAAAATTCTCAAATACAATTGAGAAATCGGACTTACATAGTCTATAAGTATGGATCCTTGGCTTTAATTTCCCATTGGTCCAAATGAGTGACAAACAAATGTTATAGAAAAATTCCCAAATACAATTGAGAAATCGGACTTACATAGTCTATAAGTATGGATCCTTGGCTTTAATTTCCCATTGGTCCAAATGAGTGACAAACAAATGTTATGGAAAAATTCTCAAATACAATTGAGAAATCGGACTTACATAGTCTATAAGTATGGATCCTTGGCTTTAATTTCCCATTGGTCCAAATTAGTGACAAACAAATGTTATGGAAAAATTCCCAAATACAATTGAGAAATCGGACTTACATAGTCTATAAGTATGGATCCTTGGCTTTAATTTCCCATTGGTCCAAATGAGTGACAAACATAAATGTGCCCACAAATAGCCAAATTCACGTAGAGCTGAACAAAATTTACACAATTTTAATAATTAAAATTTTATAGAAAAATTCTCAAATACAATTGAGAAATCGGACTTACATAGTCTATAAGTATGGATCCTTGGCTTTAATTTCCCATTGGTCCAAATGAGTGACAAACAAATGTTATGGAAAAATTCTCAAATACAATTGAGAAATCGGACTTACATAGTCTATAAATATGGATCCTTGGCTTTAATTTCCCATTGGTCCAAATTAGTGACAAACAAATGTTATGGAAAAATTCCCAAATACAATTGAGAAATCGGACTTACATAGTCTATAAGTATGGATCCTTGGCTTTAATTTCCCATTGGTCCAAATGAGTGACAAACAAATGTTATGGAAAAATTCTCAAATACAATTGAGAAATCGGACTTACATAGTCTATAAGTATGGATCCTTGGCTTTAATTTCCCATTGGTCCAAATTAGTGACAAACAAATGTTATGGAAAAATTCTCAAATACAATTGAGAAATCGGACTTACATAGCCTATAAGTATGGATCCTTGGCTTTAATTTCCCATTGGTCCAAATGAGTGACAAACATAAATGTGCCCACAAATAGCCAAATTCACGTAGAGCTGAACAAAATTTACACAATTTTAATAATTAAAATTTTATAGAAAAATTCTCAAATACAATTGAGAAATCGGACTTACATAGTCTATAAGTATGGATCCTTGGCTTTAATTTCCCATTGGTCCAAATGAGTCACAAACAAATGTTATAGAAAAATTCTCAAGTACAATTGAGAAATCGGACTTACATAGCCTATAAGTATGGATCCATGGCTTTAATTTCCCATTGGTCCAAATGAGTGACAAACATAAATGTGCCCACAAATAGCCAAATTCACATAGAGCTGAACAAAATTTACACAATTTTAATCATTAAAATTTTATAGAAAAATTCTCAAATACAATTGAGAAATCGGACTTACATAGTCTATAAGTATGGATCCTTGGCTTTAATTTCCCATTGGTCCAAATGAGTGACAAACAAATGTTATGGAAAAATTCTCAAATACAATTGAGAAATCGGACTTACATAGTCTATAAGTATGGATCCTTGGCTTTAATTTCCCATTGGTCCAAATGAGTCACAAACAAATGTTATAGAAAAATTCTCAAGTACAATTGAGAAATCGGACTTACATAGCCTATAAGTATGGATCCATGGCTTTAATTTCCCATTGGTCCAAATGAGTGACAAACATAAATGTGCCCACAAATAGCCAAATTCACGTAGAGCTGAACAAAATTTACACAATTTTAATCATTAAAATTTTATAGAAAAATTCTCAAATACAATTGAGAAATCGGACTTACATAGCCTATAAGTATGGATCCTTGGCTTTAATTTCCCATTGGTCCAAATGAGTGACAAACAAATGTTATAGAAAAATTCTCAAATACAATTGAGAAATCGGACTTACATAGTCTATAAGTATGGATCCTTGGCTTTAATTTCCCATTGGTCCAAATGAGTGACAAACAAATGTTATGGAAAAATTCTCAAATACAATTGAGAAATCGGACTTACATAGCCTATAAGTATGGATCCTTGGGTTTAATTTCCCATTGGTCCAAATGAGTGACAAACAAATGTTATGGAAAAATTCTCAAATACAATTGAGAAATCGGACTTACATAGCCTATAAGTATGGATCCTTGGCTTTAATTTCCCATTGGTCCAAATGAGTGACAAACATAAATGTGCCCACAAATAGCCAAATTCACGTAGAGCTGAACAAAATTTACACAATTTTAATCATTAAAATTTTATAGAAAAATTCTCAAATACAATTGAGAAATCGGACTTACATAGTCTATAAGTATGGATCCTTGGCTTTAATTTCCCATTGGTCCAAATGAGTGACAAACAAATGTTATGGAAAAATTCTCAAATACAAGGGAGAAATCAGACTTACATAGTCTATAAGTATGGATCCTTGGCTTTAATTTCCCATTGGTCCAAATGAGTGACAAACAAATGTTATGGAAAAATTCTCAAATACAATTGAGAAATCGGACTTACATAGTCTATAAGTATGGATCCTTGGCTTTAATTTCCCATTGGTCCAAATGAGTGACAAACATATGTTATGGAAAAATTCTCAAATACAATTGAGAAATCGGACTTACATAGCCTATAAGTATGGATCCTTGGCTTTAATTTCCCATTGGTCCAAATGAGTGACAAACATAAATGTGCCCACAAATAGCCAAATTCACGTAGAGCTGAACAAAATTTACACAATTTTAATCATTAAAATTTTATAGAAAAATTCTCAAATACAATTGAGAAATCGGACTTACATAGTCTATAAGTATGGATCCTTGGCTTTAATTTCCCATTGGTCCAAATGAGTGACAAACAAATGTTATGGAAAAATTCTCAAATACAATTGAGAAATCGGACTTACATAGTCTATAAGTATGGATCCTTGGCTTTAATTTCCCATTGGTCCAAATGAGTGACAAACAAATGTTATGGAAAAATTCTCAAATACAATTGAGAAATCGGACTTACATAGCCTATAAGTATGGATCCTTGGCTTTAATTTCCCATTGGTCCAAATGAGTGACAAACATAAATATGCCCACAAATAGCCAAATTCACGTAGAGCTGAACAAAATTTACACAATTTTAATCATTAAAATTTTATAGAAAAATTCTCAAATACAATTGAGAAATCGGACTTACATAGTCTATAAGTATGGATCCTTGGCTTTAATTTCCCATTGGTCCAAATGAGTGACAAACAAATGTTATAGAAAAATTCTCAAGTACAATTGAGAAATCGGACTTACATAGCCTATAAGTATGGATCCATGGCTTTAATTTCCCATTGGTCCAAATGAGTGACAAACATAAATGTGCCCACAAATAGCCAAATTCACGTAGAGCTGAACAAAATTTACACAATTTTAATCATTAAAATTTTATAGAAAAATTCTCAAAAACAATTGAGAAATCGGACTTACATAGTCTATAAGTATGGATCCTTGGCTTTAATTTCCCATTGGTCCAAATGTGTGACAAACAAATGTTATGGAAAAATTCTCAAATACAATTGAGAAATCGGACTTACATAGCCTATAAGTATGGATCCTTGGCTTTAATTTCCCATTGGTCCAAATGAGTGACAAACATAAATGTGCCCACAAATAGCCAAATTCACGTAGAGCTGAACAAAATTTACACAATTTTAATCATTAAAATTTTATAGAAAAATTCTCAAATACAATTGAGAAATCGGACTTACATAGTCTATAAGTATGGATCCTTGGCTTTAATTTCCCATTGGTCCAAATGAGTGACAAACAAATGTTATGGAAAAATTCTCAAATACAATTGAGAAATCGGACTTACATAGCCTATAAGTATGGATCCTTGGCTTTAATTTCCCATTGGTCCAAATGAGTGACAAACATAAATGTGCCCACAAATAGCCAAATTCACGTAGAGCTGAACAAAATTTACACAATTTTAATCATTAAAATTTTATAGAAAAATTCTCAAATACAATTGAGAAATCGGACTTACATAGTCTATAAGTATGGATCCTTGGCTTTAATTTCCCATTGGTCCAAATGAGTGACAAACAAATGTTATGGAAAAATTCTCAAATACAATTGAGAAATCGGACTTACATAGCCTATAAGTATGGATCCTTGGCTTTAATTTCCCATTGGTCCAAATGAGTGACAAACAAATGTTATGGAAAAATTCTCAAATACAATTGAGAAATCGGACTTACATAGCCTATAAGTATGGATCCTTGGCTTTAATTTCCCATTGGTCCAAATGAGTGACAAACATAAATGTGCCCACAAATAGCCAAATTCACGTAGAGCTGAACAAAATTTACACAATTTTAATCATTAAAATTTTATAGAAAAATTCTCAAATACAATTGAGAAATCGGACTTACATAGTCTATAAGTATGGATCCTTGGCTTTAATTTCCCATTGGTCCAAATGAGTGACAAACAAATGTTATGGAAAAATTCTCAAATACAATTGAGAAATCGGACTTACATAGCCTATAAGTATGGATCCTTGGCTTTAATTTGCCATTGGTCCAAATGAGTGACAAACATAAATGTGCCCACAAATAGCCAAATTCACGTAGAGCTGAACAAAATTTACACAATTTTAATCATTAAAATTTTATAGAAAAATTCTCAAATACAATTGAGAAATCGGACTTACATAGTCTATAAGTATGGATCCTTGGCTTTAATTTCCCATTGGTCCAAATGAGTGACAAACAAATGTTATGGAAAAATTCTCAAATACAATTGAGAAATCGGACTTACATAGTCTATAAGTATGGATCCTTGGCTTTAATTTCCCATTGGTCCAAATGAGTGACAAACAAATGTTATGGAAAAATTCTCAAATACAATTGAGAAATCGGACTTACATAGTCTATAAGTATGGATCCTTGGGTTTAATTTCCCATTGGTCCAAATGAGTGACAAACATAAATGTGCCCACAAATAGCCAAATTCACGTAGAGCTGAACAAAATTTACACAATTTTAATCATTAAAATTTTATAGAAAAATTCTCAAATACAATTGAGAAATCAGACTTACATAGCCTATAAGTATGGATCCTTGGCTTTAATTTCCCATTGGTCCAAATGAGTGACAAACATAAATGTGCCCACAAATAGCCAAATTCACGTAGAGCTGAACAAAATTTACACAATTTTAATCATTAAAATTTTATAGAAAAATTCTCAAATACAATTGAGAAATCGGACTTACATAGTCTATAAGTATGGATCCTTGGCTTTAATTTCCCATTGGTCCAAATGAGTGACAAACAAATGTTATGGAAAAATTCTCAAATACAATTGAGAAATCGGACTTACATAGCCTATAAGTATGGATCCTTGGCTTTAATTTCCCATTGGTCCAAATGAGTGACAAACAAATGTTATGGAAAAATTCTCAAATACAATTGAGAAATCGGACTTACATAGCCTATAAGTATGGATCCTTGGCTTTAATTTCCCATTGGTCCAAATGAGTGACAAACATAAATGTGCCCACAAATAGCCAAATTCACGTAGAGCTGAACAAAATTTACACAATTTTAATCATTAAAATTTTATAGAAAAATTCTCAAATACAATTGAGAAATCGGACTTACATAGTCTATAAGTATGGATCCTTGGCTTTAATTTCCCATTGGTCCAAATGAGTGACAAACAAATGTTATGGAAAAATTCTCAAATACAATTGAGAAATCGGACTTACATAGCCTATAAGTATGGATCCTTGGCTTTAATTTGCCATTGGTCCAAATGAGTGACAAACATAAATGTGCCCACAAATAGCCAAATTCACGTAGAGCTGAACAAAATTTACACAATTTTAATCATTAAAATTTTATAGAAAAATTCTCAAATACAATTGAGAAATCGGACTTACATAGTCTATAAGTATAGATCCTTGGCTTTAATTTCCCATTGGTCCAAATGAGTGACAAACAAATGTTATGGAAAAATTCTCAAATACAATTGAGAAATCGGACTTACATAGCCTATAAGTATGGATCCTTGGCTTTAATTTCCCATTGGTCCAAATGAGTGACAAACATAAATGTGCCCACAAATAGCCAAATTCACGTAGAGCTGAACAAAATTTACACAATTTTAATCATTAAAATTTTATAGAAAAATTCTCAAATACAATTGAGAAATCGGACTTACATAGCCTATAAGTATGGATCCTTGGCTTTAATTTCCCATTGGTCCAAATGAGTGACAAACATAAATGTGCCCACAAATAGCCAAATTCACGTAGAGCTGAACAAAATTTACACAATTTTAATCATTAAAATTTTATAGAAAAATTCTCAAATACAATTGAGAAATCGGACTTACATAGTCTATAAGTATGGATCCTTGGCTTTAATTTCCCATTGGTCCAAATGAGTGACAAACAAATGTTATGGAAAAATTCTCAAATACAATTGAGAAATCGGACTTACATAGCCTATAAGTATGGATCCTTGGCTTTAATTTCCCATTGGTCCAAATGAGTGACAAACAAATGTTATGGAAAAATTCTCAAATACAATTGAGAAATCGGACTTACATAGCCTATAAGTATGGATCCTTGGCTTTAATTTCCCATTGGTCCAAATGAGTGACAAACATAAATGTGCCCACAAATAGCCAAATTCACGTAGAGCTGAACAAAATTTACACAATTTTAATCATTAAAATTTTATAGAAAAATTCTCAAATACAATTGAGAAATCGGACTTACATAGTCTATAAGTATGGATCCTTGGCTTTAATTTCCCATTGGTCCAAATGAGTGACAAACAAATGTTATGGAAAAATTCTCAAATACAATTGAGAAATCGGACTTACATAGCCTATAAGTATGGATCCTTGGCTTTAATTTGCCATTGGTCCAAATGAGTGACAAACATAAATGTGCCCACAAATAGCCAAATTCACGTAGAGCTGAACAAAATTTACACAATTTTAATCATTAAAATTTTATAGAAAAATTCTCAAATACAATTGAGAAATCGGACTTACATAGTCTATAAGTATGGATCCTTGGCTTTAATTTCCCATTGGTCCAAATGAGTGACAAACAAATGTTATGGAAAAATTCTCAAATACAATTGAGAAATCGGACTTACATAGTCTATAAGTATGGATCCTTGGCTTTAATTTCCCATTGGTCCAAATGAGTGACAAACAAATGTTATGGAAAAATTCTCAAATACAATTGAGAAATCGGACTTACATAGCCTATAAGTATGGATCCTTGGCTTTAATTTCCCATTGGTCCAAATGAGTGACAAACATAAATGTGCCCACAAATAGCCAAATTCACGTAGAGCTGAACAAAATTTACACAATTTTAATCATTAAAATTTTATAGAAAAATTCTCAAATACAATTGAGAAATCGGACTTACATAGTCTATAAGTATGGATCCTTGGCTTTAATTTCCCATTGGTCCAAATGAGTGACAAACAAATGTTATGAAAAATTCTCAAATACAATTGAGAAATCGGACTTACATAGCCTATAAGTATGGATCCTTGGCTTTAATTTCCCATTGGTCCAAATGAGTGACAAACATAAATGTGCCCACAAATAGCCAAATTCACGTAGAGCTGAACAAAATTTACACAATTTTAATCATTAAAATTTTATAGAAAAATTCTCAAATACAATTGAGAAATCGGACTTACATAGTCTATAAGTATGGATCCTTGGCTTTAATTTCCCATTGGTCCAAATGAGTGACAAACAAATGTTATGGAAAAATTCTCAAATACAATTGAGAAATCGGACTTACATAGCCTATAAGTATGGATCCTTGGCTTTAATTTCCCATTGGTCCAAATGAGTGACAAACATAAATGTGCCCACAAATAGCCAAATTCACGTAGAGCTGAACAAAATTTACACAATTTTAATCATTAAAATTTTATAGAAAAATTCTCAAATACAATTGAGAAATCGGACTTACATAGTCTATAAGTATGGATCCTTGGCTTTAATTTCCCATTGGTCCAAATGAGTGACAAACAAATGTTATGGAAAAATTCTCAAATACAATTGAGAAATCGGACTTACATAGTCTATAAGTATGGATCCTTGGCTTTAATTTCCCATTGGTCCAAATGAGTGACAAACAAATGTTATGGAAAAATTCTCAAATACAATTGAGAAATCGGACTTACATAGCCTATAAGTATGGATCCTTGGCTTTAATTTCCCATTGGTCCAAATGAGTGACAAACATAAATGTGCCCACAAATAGCCAAATTCACGTAGAGCTGAACAAAATTTACACAATTTTAATCATTAAAATTTTATAGAAAAATTCTCAAATACAATTGAGAAATCGGACTTACATAGTCTATAAGTATGGATCCTTGGCTTTAATTTCCCATTGGTTCAAATGAGTGACAAACAAATGTTATGGAAAAATTCTCAAATACAATTGAGAAATCGGACTTACATAGCCTATAAGTATGGATCCTTGGCTTTAATTTCCCATTGGTCCAAATGAGTGACAAACATAAATGTGCCCACAAATAGCCAAATTCACGTAGAGCTGAACAAAATTTACACAATTTTAATCATTAAAATTTTATAGAAAAATTCTCAAATACAATTGAGAAATCGTACTTACATAGTCTATAAGTATGGATCCTTGGCTTTAATTTCCCATTGGTCCAAATGAGTGACAAACAAATGTTATGGAAAAATTCTCAAATACAATTGAGAAATCGGACTTACATAGCCTATAAGTATGGATCCTTGGCTTTAATTTCCCATTGGTCCAAATGAGTGACAAACATAAATGTGCCCACAAATAGCCAAATTCACGTAGAGCTGAACAAAATTTACACAATTTTAATCATTAAAATTTTATAGAAAAATTCTCAAATACAATTGAGAAATCGGACTTACATAGTCTATAAGTATGGATCCTTGGCTTTAATTTCCCATTGGTTCAAATGAGTGACAAACAAATGTTATGGAAAAATTCTCAAATACAATTGAGAAATCGGACTTACATAGCCTATAAGTATGGATCCTTGGCTTTAATTTCCCATTGGTCCAAATGAGTGACAAACATAAATGTGCCCACAAATAGCCAAATTCACGTAGAGCTGAACAAAATTTACACAATTTTAATCATTAAAATTTTATAGAAAAATTCTCAAATACAATTGAGAAATCGGACTTACATAGTCTATAAGTATGGATCCTTGGCTTTAATTTCCCATTGGTCCAAATGAGTGACAAACAAATGTTATGGAAAAATTCTCAAATACAATTGAGAAATCGGACTTACATAGCCTATAAGTATGGATCCTTGGCTTTAATTTCCCATTGGTCCAAATGAGTGACAAACATAAATGTGCCCACAAATAGCCAAATTCACGTAGAGCTGAACAAAATTTACACAATTTTAATCATTAAAATTTTATAGAAAAATTCTCAAATACAATTGAGAAATCGGACTTACATAGTCTATAAGTATGGATCCTTGGCTTTAATTTCCCATTGGTCCAAATGAGTGACAAACAAATGTTATGGAAAAATTCTCAAATACAATTGAGAAATCGGACTTACATAGCCTATAAGTATGGATCCTTGGCTTTAATTTCCCATTGGTCCAAATGAGTGACAAACATAAATGTGCCCACAAATAGCCAAATTCACGTAGAGCTGAACAAAATTTACACAATTTTAATCATTAAAATTTTATAGAAAAATTCTCAAATACAATTGAGAAATCGGACTTACATAGTCTATAAGTATGGATCCTTGGCTTTAATTTCCCATTGGTTCAAATGAGTGACAAACAAATGTTATGGAAAAATTCTCAAATACAATTGAGAAATCGGACTTACATAGCCTATAAGTATGGATCCTTGGCTTTAATTTCCCATTGGTCCAAATGAGTGACAAACATAAATGTGCCCACAAATAGCCAAATTCACGTAGAGCTGAACAAAATTTACACAATTTTAATCATTAAAATTTTATAGAAAAATTCTCAAATACAATTGAGAAATCGGACTTACATAGTCTATAAGTATGGATCCTTGGCTTTAATTTCCCATTGGTCCAAATGAGTGACAAACAAATGTTATGGAAAAATTCTCAAATACAATTGAGAAATCGGACTTACATAGCCTATAAGTATGGATCCTTGGCTTTAATTTCCCATTGGTCCAAATGAGTGACAAACATAAATGTGCCCACAAATAGCCAAATTCACGTAGAGCTGAACAAAATTTACACAATTTTAATCATTAAAATTTTATAGAAAAATTCTCAAATACAATTGAGAAATCGGACTTACATAGTCTATAAGTATGGATCCTTGGCTTTAATTTCCCATTGGTCCAAATGAGTGACAAACAAATGTTATGGAAAAATTCTCAAATACAATTGAGAAATCGGACTTACATAGTCTATAAGTATGGATCCTTGGGTTTAATTTCCCATTGGTCCAAATGAGTGACAAACAAATGTTATGGAAAAATTCTCAAATACAATTGAGAAATCGGACTTACATAGCCTATAAGTATGGATCCTTGGCTTTAATTTCCCATTGGTCCAAATGAGTGACAAACATAAATGTGCCCACAAATAGCCAAATTCACGTAGAGCTGAACAAAATTTACACAATTTTAATCATTAAAATTTTATAGAAAAATTCTCAAATACAATTGAGAAATCGGACTTACATAGTCTATAAGTATGGATCCTTGGCTTTAATTTCCCATTGGTCCAAATGATTGACAAACAAATGTTATGGAAAAATTCTCAAATACAATTGAGAAATCGGACTTACATAGCCTATAAGTATGGATCCTTGGCTTTAATTTCCCATTGGTCCAAATGAGTGACAAACATAAATGTGCCCACAAATAGCCAAATTCACGTAGAGCTGAACAAAATTTACACAATTTTAATCATTAAAATTTTATAGAAAAATTCTCAAATACAATTGAGAAATCGGACTTACATAGTCTATAAGTATGGATCCTTGGCTTTAATTTCCCATTGGTCCAAATGAGTGACAAACAAATGTTATGGAAAAATTCTCAAATACAATTGAGAAATCGGACTTACATAGCCTATAAGTATGGATCCTTGGCTTTAATTTCCCATTGGTCCAAATGAGTGACAAACATAAATGTGCCCACAAATAGCCAAATTCACGTAGAGCTGAACAAAATTTACACAATTTTAATCATTAAAATTTTATAGAAAAATTCTCAAATACAATTGAGAAATCGGACTTACATAGTCTATAAGTATGGATCCTTGGCTTTAATTTCCCATTGGTCCAAATGAGTGACAAACAAATGTTATGGAAAAATTCTCAAATACAATTGAGAAATCGGACTTACATAGCCTATAAGTATGGATCCTTGGCTTTAATTTCCCATTGGTCCAAATGAGTGACAAACAAATGTTATGGAAAAATTCTCAAATACAATTGAGAAATCGGACTTACATAGTCTATAAGTATGGATCCTTGGCTTTAATTTCCCATTGGTCCAAATGAGTGACAAACAAATGTTATGGAAAAATTCTCAAATACAATTGAGAAATCGGACTTACATAGTCTATAAGTATGGATCCTTGGCTTTAATTTCCCATTGGTCCAAATGAGTGACAAACAAATGTTATGGAAAAATTCTCAAATACAATTGAGAAATCGGACTTACATAGCCTATAAGTATGGATCCTTGGCTTTAATTTCCCATTGGTCCAAATGAGTGACAAACATAAATGTGCCCACAAATAGCCAAATTCACGTAGAGCTGAACAAAATTTACACAATTTTAATCATTAAAATTTTATAGAAAAATTCTCAAATACAATTGAGAAATCGGACTTACATAGTCTATAAGTATGGATCCTTGGCTTTAATTTCCCATTGGTCCAAATGAGTGACAAACAAATGTTATGGAAAAATTCTCAAATACAATTGAGAAATCGGACTTACATAGCCTATAAGTATGGATCCTTGGCTTTAATTTCCCATTGGTCCAAATGAGTGACAAACAAATGTTATGGAAAAATTCTCAAATACAATTGAGAAATCGGACTTACATAGTCTATAAGTATGGATCCTTGGGTTTAATTTCCCATTGGTCCAAATGAGTGACAAACAAATGTTATGGAAAAATTCTCAAATACAATTGAGAAATCGGACTTACATAGTCTATAAGTATGGATCCTTGGCTTTAATTTCCCATTGGTCCAAATGAGTGACAAACAAATGTTATGGAAAAATTCTCAAATACAATTGAGAAATCGGACTTACATAGTCTATAAGTATGGATCCTTGGCTTTAATTTCCCATTGGTCCAAATGAGTGACAAACAAATGTTATGGAAAAATTCTCAAATACAATTGAGAAATCGGACTTACATAGTCTATAAGTAATGATCCTTGGCTTTAATTTCCCATTGGTCCAAATGAGTGACAAACATAAATGTGCCCACAAATAGCCAAATTCACGTAGAGCTGAACAAAATTTACACAATTTTAATCATTAAAATTTTATAGAAAAATTCTCAAATACAATTGAGAAATCGGACTTACATAGTCTATAAGTATGGATCCTTGGCTTTAATTTCCCATTGGTCCAAATGAGTGACAAACAAATGTTATGGAAAAATTCTCAAATACAATTGAGAAATCGGACTTACATAGCCTATAAGTATGGATCCTTGGCTTTAATTTCCCATTGGTCCAAATGAGTGACAAACATAAATGTGCCCACAAATAGCCAAATTCACGTAGAGCTGAACAAAATTTACACAATTTTAATCATTAAAATTTTATAGAAAAATTCTCAAATACAATTGAGAAATCGGACTTACATAGTCTATAAGTATGGATCCTTGGCTTTAATTTCCCATTGGTCCAAATGAGTGACAAACAAATGTTATGGAAAAATTCTCAAATACAATTGAGAAATCGGACTTACATAGCCTATAAGTATGGATCCTTGGCTTTAATTTCCCATTGGTCCAAATGAGTGACAAACATAAATGTGCCCACAAATAGCCAAATTCACGTAGAGCTGAACAAAATTTACACAATTTTAATCATTAAAATTTTATAGAAAAATTCTCAAATACAATTGAGAAATCGGACTTACATAGTCTATAAGTATGGATCCTTGGCTTTAATTTCCCATTGGTCCAAATGAGTGACAAACAAATGTTATGGAAAAATTCTCAAATACAATTGAGAAATCGGACTTACATAGCCTATAAGTATGTATCCTTGGCTTTAATTTCCCATTGGTCCAAATGAGTGACAAACAAATGTTATGGAAAAATTCTCAAAAACAATTGAGAAATCGGACTTACATAGTCTATAAGTATGGATCCTTGGCTTTAATTTCCCATTGGTCCAAATGAGTGACAAACAAATGTTATGGAAAAATTCTCAAATACAATTGAGAAATCGGACTTACATAGCCTATAAGTATGGATCCTTGGCTTTAATTTCCCATTGGTCCAAATGAGTGACAAACATAAATGTGCCCACAAATAGCCAAATTCACGTAGAGCTGAACAAAATTTACACAATTTTAATCATTAAAATTTTATAGAAAAATTCTCAAATACAATTGAGAAATCGGACTTACATAGTCTATAAGTATGGATCCTTGGCTTTAATTTCCCATTGGTCCAAATGAGTGACAAACAAATGTTATGGAAAAATTCTCAAATACAATTGAGAAATCGGACTTACATAGTCTATAAGTATGGATCCTTGGCTTTAATTTCCCATTGGTCCAAATGAGTGACAAACAAATGTTATGAAAAAATTCTCAAATACAATTGAGAAATCGGACTTACATAGCCTATAAGTATGGATCCTTGGCTTTAATTTCCCATTGGTCCAAATGAGTGACAAACATAAATGTGCCCACAAATAGCCAAATTCACGTAGAGCTGAACAAAATTTACACAATTTTAATCATTAAAATTTTATAGAAAAATTCTCAAATACAATTGAGAAATCGGACTTACATAGTCTATAAGTATGGATCCTTGGCTTTAATTTCCCATTGGTCCAAATGAGTGACAAACAAATGTTATGGAAAAATTCTCAAATACAATTGAGAAATCGGACTTACATAGTCTATAAGTATGGATCCTTGGCTTTAATTTCCCATTGGTCCAAATGAGTGACAAACAAATGTTATGGAAAAATTCTCAAATACAATTGAGAAATCGGACTTACATAGCCTACAAGTATGGATCCTTGGCTTTAATTTCCCATTGGTCCAAATGAGTGACAAACAAATGTTATAGAAAAATTCTCAAGTACAATTGAGAAATCGGACTTACATAGCCTATAAGTATGGATCCATGGCTTTAATTTCCCATTGGTCCAAATGAGTGACAAACATAAATGTGCCCACAAATAGCCAAATTCACGTAGAGCTGAACAAAATTTACACAATTTTAATCATTAAAATTTTATAGAAAAATTCTCAAATACAATTGAGAAATCGGACTTACATAGTCTATAAGTATGGATCCTTGGCTTTAATTTCCCATTGGTCCAAATGAGTGACAAACAAATGTTATGGAAAAATTCTCAAATACAATTGAGAAATCGGACTTACATAGCCTATAAGTATGGATCCTTGGCTTTAATTTCCCATTGGTCCAAATGAGTGACAAACAAATGTTATAGAAAAATTCTCAAGTACAATTGAGAAATCGGACTTACATAGTCTATAAGTATGGATCCTTGGCTTTAATTTCCCATTGGTCCAAATGAGTGACAAACAAATGTTATGGAAAAATTCTCAAATACAATTGAGAAATCGGACTTACATAGCCTATAAGTATGGATCCTTGGCTTTAATTTCCCATTGGTCCAAATGAGTGACAAACAAATGTTATAGAAAAATTCTCAAGTACAATTGAGAAATCGGACTTACATAGCCTATAAGTATGGATCCTTGGCTTTAATTTCCCATTGGTCCAAATGAGTGACAAACAAATGTTATGGAAAAATTCTCAAATACAATTGAGAAATCGGACTTACATAGCCTATAAGTATGGATCCTTGGCTTTAATTTCCCATTGGTCCAAATGAGTGACAAACAAATGTTATAGAAAAATTCTCAAGTACAATTGAGAAATCGGACTTACATAGCCTATAAGTATGGATCCTTGGCTTTAATTTCCCATTGGTCCAAATGAGTGACAAACAAATGTTATAGAAAAATTCTCAAGTACAATTGAGAAATCGGACTTACATAGCCTATAAGTATGGATCCTTGGCTTTAATTTCCCATTGGTCCAAATTAGTGACAAACAAATGTTATGGAAAAATTCTCAAATACAATTGAGAAATCGGACTTACATAGCCTATAAGTATGGATCCTTGGCTTTAATTTCCCATTGGTCCAAATGAGTGACAAACAAATGTTATAGAAAAATTCTCAAGTACAATTGAGAAATCGGACTTACATAGCCTATAGGTATGGATCCTTGGCTTTAATTTCCCATTGGTCCAAATGAGTGACAAACAAATGTTATAGAAAAATTCTCAAGTACAATTGAGAAATCGGACTTACATAGTCTATAAGTATGGATCCTTGGCTTTAATTTCCCATTGGTCCAAATGAGTGACAAACAAATGTTATAGAAAAATTCTCAAATACAATTGAGAAATCGGACTTACATAGTCTATAAGTATGGATCCTTGGCTTTAATTTCCCATTGGTCCAAATGAGTGACAACCAAATGTTATAGAAAAATTCTCAAGTACAATTGAGAAATCGGACTTACATAGCCTATAAGTATGGATCCTTGGCTTTAATTTCCCATTGGTCCAAATGAGTGACAAACAAATGTTATAGAAAAATTCTCAAGTACAATTGAGAAATCGGACTTACATAGTCTATAAGTATGGATCCTTGGCTTTAATTTCCCATTGGTCCAAATGAGTGACAAACAAATGTTATGGAAAAATTCTCAAATACAATTGAGAAATCGGACTTACATAGCCTATTAGTATGGATCCTTGGCTTTAATTTCCCATTGGTCCAAATGAGTGACAAACAAATGTTATAGAAAAATTCTCAAGTACAATTGAGAAATCGGACTTACATAGTCTATAAGTATGGATCCTTGGCTTTAATTTCCCATTGGTCCAAATGAGTGACAAACAAATGTTATAGAAAAATTCTCAAATACAATTGAGAAATCGGACTTACATAGTCTATAAGTATGGATCCTTGGCTTTAATTTCCCATTGGTCCAAATGAGTGACAACCAAATGTTATAGAAAAATTCTCAAGTACAATTGAGAAATCGGACTTACATAGCCTATAAGTATGGATCCTTGGCTTTAATTTCCCATTGGTCCAAATGAGTGACAAACATAAATGTGCCCACAAATAGCCGAATTCACGTAGAGCTGAACAAAATTTACACAATTTTAATCATTAAAATTTTATAGAAAAATTCTCAAATACAATTGAGAAATCGGACTTACATAGCCTATAAGTATGGATCCTTGGCTTTAATTTCCCATTGGTCCAAATGAGTGACAAACAAATGTTATAGAAAAATTCTCAAGTACAATTGAGAAATCGGACTTACAATTTTTCCAATTTACACAATTTTAATCATTAAAATTTTATAGAAAAATTCTCAAATACAATTGAGAAATCGGACTTACATAGCCTATAAGCATGGATCCTTGGCTTTAATTTCCCATTGGTCCAAATGAGTGACAAACAAATGTTATAGAAAAATTCTCAAGTACAATTGAGAAATCGGACTTACAATTTTTCCAATTTACACAATTTTAATCATTAAAATTTTATAGAAAAATTCTCAAATACAATTGAGAAATCGGACTTACATAGCCTATAAGTATGGATCCTTGGCTTTAATTTCCCATTGGTCCAAATGAGTGACAAACATAAATGTGCCCACAAATAGCCAAATTCACGTAGAGCTGAACAAAATTTACACAATTTTAATCATTAAAATTTTATAGAAAAATTCTCAAATACAATTGAGAAATCGGACTTACATAGTCTATAAGTATGGATCCTTGGCTTTAATTTCCCATTGGTCCAAATGAGTGACAAACAAATGTTATGGAAAAATTCTCAAATACAATTGAGAAATCGGACTTACATAGTCTATAAGTATGGATCCTTGGCTTTAATTTCCCATTGGTCCAAATGAGTGACAAACAAATGTTATGGAAAAATTCTCAAATACAATTGAGAAATCGGACTTACATAGTCTATAAGTATGGATCCTTGGCTTTAATTTCCCATTGGTCCAAATGAGTGACAAACAAATGTTATGGAAAAATTCTCAAATACAATTGAGAAATCGGACTTACATAGCCTATAAGTATGGATCCATGGCTTTAATTTCCCATTGGTCCAAATGAGTGACAAACAAATGTTATGGAAAAATTCTCAAATACAATTGAGAAATCGGACTTACATAGCCTATAAGTATGGATCCTTGGCTTTAATTTCCCATTGGTCCAAATGAGTGACAAACAAATGTTATGGAAAAATTCTCAAATACAATTGAGAAATCGGACTTACATAGCCTATAAGTATGGATCCTTGGCTTTAATTTCCCATTGGTCCAAATGAGTGACAAACATAAATGTGCCCACAAATAGCCAAATTCACGTAGAGCTGAACAAAATTTACACAATTTTAATCATTAAAATTTTATAGAAAAATTCTCAAATACAATTGAGAAATCGGACTTACATAGTCTATAAGTATGGATCCTTGGCTTTAATTTCCCATTGGTCCAAATGAGTGACAAACAAATGTTATAGAAAAATTCTCAAGTACAATTGAGAAATCGGACTTACATAGCCTATAAGTATGGATCCATGGCTTTAATTTCCCATTGGTCCAAATGAGTGACAAACATAAATGTGCCCACAAATAGCCAAATTCACGTAGAGCTGAACAAAATTTACACAATTTTAATCATTAAAATTTTATAGAAAAATTCTCAAATACAATTGAGAAATCGGACTTACATAGTCTATAAGTATGGATCCTTGGCTTTAATTTCCCATTGGTCCAAATGAGTGACAAACAAATGTTATGGAAAAATTCTCAAATACAATTGAGAAATCGGACTTACATAGCCTATAAGTATGGATCCTTGGCTTTAATTTCCCATTGGTCCAAATGAGTGACAAACATAAATGTGCCCACAAATAGCCAAATTCACGTAGAGCTGAACAAAATTTACACAATTTTAATCATTAAAATTTTATAGAAAAATTCTCATATACAATTGAGAAATCGGACTTACATAGTCTATAAGTATGGATCCTTGGCTTTAATTTCCCATTGGTCCAAATGAGTGACAAACAAATGTTATGGAAAAATTCTCAAATACAATTGAGAAATCGGACTTACATAGCCTATAAGTATGGATCCTTGGCTTTAATTTCCCATTGGTCCAAATGAGTGACAAACATAAATGTGCCCACAAATAGCCAAATTCACGTAGAGCTGAACAAAATTTACACAATTTTAATCATTAAAATATTATAGAAAAATTCTCAAATACAATTGAGAAATCGGACTTACATAGTCTATAAGTATGGATCCTTGGCTTTAATTTCCCATTGGTCCAAATGAGTGACAAACAAATGTTATGGAAATATTCTCAAATACAATTGAGAAATCGGACTTACATAGTCTATAAGTATGGATCCTTGGCTTTAATTTCCCATTGGTCCAAATGAGTGACAAACAAATGTTATGGAAAAATTCTCAAATACAATTGAGAAATCGGACTTACATAGCCTATAAGTATGGATCCTTGGCTTTAATTTCCTATTGGTCCAAATGAGTGACAAACATAAATGTGCCCACAAATAGCCAAATTCACGTAGAGCTGAACAAAATTTACACAATTTTAATCATTAAAATTTTATAGAAAAATTCTCAAATACAATTGAGAAATCGGACTTACATAGTCTATAAGTATGGATCCTTGGCTTTAATTTCCCATTGGTCCAAATGAGTGACAAACAAATGTTATGGAAAAATTCTCAAATACAATTGAGAAATCGGACTTACATAGTCTATAAGTATGGATCCTTGGCTTTAATTTCCCATTGGTCCAAATGAGTGACAAACAAATGTTATGGAAAAATTCTCAAATACAATTGAGAAATCGGACTTACATAGCCTACAAGTATGGATCCTTGGCTTTAATTTCCCATTGGTCCAAATGAGTGACAAACAAATGTTATAGAAAAATTCTCAAGTACAATTGAGAAATCGGACTTACATAGCCTATAAGTATGGATCCATGACTTTAATTTCCCATTGGTCCAAATGAGTGACAAACATAAATGTGCCCACAAATAGCCAAATTCACGTAGAGCTGAACAAAATTTACACAATTTTAATCATTAAAATTTTATAGAAAAATTCTCAAATACAATTGAGAAATCGGACTTACATAGTCTATAAGTATGGATCCTTGGCTTTAATTTCCCATTGGTCCAAATGAGTGACAAACATAAATGTGCCCACAAATAGCCAAATTCACGTAGAGCTGAACAAAATTTACACAATTTTAATCATTAAAATTTTATAGAAAAATTCTCAAGTACAATTGAGAAATCGGACTTACATAGCCTATAAGTATGGATCCTTGGCTTTAATTTCCCATTGGTCCAAATGAGTGACAAACAAATGTTATAGAAAAATTCTCAAATACAATTGAGAAATCGGACTTACATAGCCTATAAGTATGGATCCTTGGCTTTAATTTCCCATTTGTCCAAATGAGTGACAAACAAATGTTATAGAAAAATTCTCAAATACAATTGAGAAATCGGACTTACATAGCCTATAAGTATGGATCCTTGGCTTTAATTTCCCATTTGTCCAAATGAGTGACAAACATCAATGTGCCCACAAATAGCCAAATTCACGTAGAGCTGAACAAAATTTACCCAATTTTAATCATTAAAATATTATAGAAAAATTCTCAAATACAATTGAGAAATCGGACTTACATAGTCTATAAGTATGGATCCTTGGCTTTAATTTCCCATTGGTCCAAATGAGTGACAAACAAATGTTATGGAAAAATTCTCAAATACAATTGAGAAATCGGACTTACATAGCCTATAAGTATGGATCCTTGGCTTTAATTTCCCATTGGTCCAAATGAGTGACAAACAAATGTTATAGAAAAATTCTCAAATACAATTGAGAAATCGGACTTACATAGCCTATAAGCATGGATCCTTGGCTTTAATTTCCCATTTGTCCAAATGAGTGACAAACATCAATGTGCCCACAAATAGCCAAATTCACGTAGAGCTGAACAAAATTTACACAATTTTAATCATTAAAATTTTATAGAAAAATTCTCAAATACAATTGAGAAATCGGACTTACATAGTCTATAAGTATGGATCCTTGGCTTTAATTTCCCATTGGTCCAAATGAGTGACAAACAAATGTTATGGAAAAATTCTCAAATACAATTGAGAAATCGGACTTACATAGTCTATAAGTATGGATCCTTGGCTTTAATTTCCCATTGGTCCAAATGAGTGACAAACAAATGTTATGGAAAAATTCTCAAATACAATTGAGAAATCGGACTTACATAGCCTATAAGTATGGATCCATGGCTTTAATTTCCCATTGGTCCAAATGAGTGACAAACAAATGTTATGGAAAAATTCTCAAATACAATTGAGAAATCGGACTTACATAGCCTATAAGTATGGATCCTTGGCTTTAATTTCCCATTGGTCCAAATGAGTGACAAACAAATGTTATGGAAAAATTCTCAAATACAATTGAGAAATCGGACTTACATAGCCTATAAGTATGGATCCTTGGCTTTAATTTCCCATTGGTCCAAATGAGTGACAAACATAAATGTGCCCACAAATAGCCAAATTCACGTAGAGCTGAACAAAATTTACACAATTTTAATCATTAAAATTTTATAGAAAAATTCTCAAATACAATTGAGAAATCGGACTTACATAGTCTATAAGTATGGATCCTTGGCTTTAATTTCCCATTGGTCCAAATGAGTGACAAACAAATGTTATAGAAAAATTCTCAAGTACAATTGAGAAATCGGACTTACATAGCCTATAAGTATGGATCCATGGCTTTAATTTCCCATTGGTCCAAATGAGTGACAAACATAAATGTGCCCACAAATAGCCAAATTCACGTAGAGCTGAACAAAATTTACACAATTTTAATCATTAAAATTTTATAGAAAAATTCTCAAATACAATTGAGAAATCGGACTTACATAGTCTATAAGTATGGATCCTTGGCTTTAATTTCCCATTGGTCCAAATGAGTGACAAACAAATGTTATGGAAAAATTCTCAAATACAATTGAGAAATCGGACTTACATAGCCTATAAGTATGGATCCTTGGCTTTAATTTCCCATTGGTCCAAATGAGTGACAAACATAAATGTGCCCACAAATAGCCAAATTCACGTAGAGCTGAACAAAATTTACACAATTTTAATCATTAAAATTTTATAGAAAAATTCTCATATACAATTGAGAAATCGGACTTACATAGTCTATAAGTATGGATCCTTGGCTTTAATTTCCCATTGGTCCAAATGAGTGACAAACAAATGTTATGGAAAAATTCTCAAATACAATTGAGAAATCGGACTTACATAGCCTATAAGTATGGATCCTTGGCTTTAATTTCCCATTGGTCCAAATGAGTGACAAACATAAATGTGCCCACAAATAGCCAAATTCACGTAGAGCTGAACAAAATTTACACAATTTTAATCATTAAAATTTTATAGAAAAATTCTCAAATACAATTGAGAAATCGGACTTACATAGTCTATAAGTATGGATCCTTGGCTTTAATTTCCCATTGGTCCAAATGAGTGACAAACAAATGTTATGGAAAAATTCTCAAATACAATTGAGAAATCGGACTTACATAGCCTATAAGTATGGATCCTTGGCTTTAATTTCCCATTGGTCCAAATGAGTGACAAACATAAATGTGCCCACAAATAGCCAAATTCACGTAGAGCTGAACAAAATTTACACAATTTTAATCATTAAAATTTTATAGAAAAATTCTCAAATACAATTGAGAAATCGGACTTACATAGTCTATAAGTATGGATCCTTGGCTTTAATTTCCCATTGGTCCAAATGAGTGACAAACAAATGTTATGGAAATATTCTCAAATACAATTGAGAAATCGGACTTACATAGTCTATAAGTATGGATCCTTGGCTTTAATTTCCCATTGGTCCAAATGAGTGACAAACAAATGTTATGGAAAAATTCTCAAATACAATTGAGAAATCGGACTTACATAGCCTATAAGTATGGATCCTTGGCTTTAATTTCCCATTGGTCCAAATGAGTGACAAACATAAATGTGCCCACAAATAGCCAAATTCACGTAGAGCTGAACAAAATTTACACAATTTTAATCATTAAAATTTTATAGAAAAATTCTCAAATACAATTGAGAAATCGGACTTACATAGTCTATAAGTATGGATCCTTGGCTTTAATTTCCCATTGGTCCAAATGAGTGACAAACAAATGTTATGGAAAAATTCTCAAATACAATTGAGAAATCGGACTTACATAGTCTATAAGTATGGATCCTTGGCTTTAATTTCCCATTGGTCCAAATGAGTGACAAACAAATGTTATGGAAAAATTCTCAAATACAATTGAGAAATCGGACTTACATAGCCTACAAGTATGGATCCTTGGCTTTAATTTCCCATTGGTCCAAATGAGTGACAAACAAATGTTATAGAAAAATTCTCAAGTACAATTGAGAAATCGGACTTACATAGCCTATAAGTATGGATCCATGGCTTTAATTTCCCATTGGTCCAAATGAGTGACAAACATAAATGTGCCCACAAATAGCCAAATTCACGTAGAGCTGAACAAAATTTACACAATTTTAATCATTAAAATTTTATAGAAAAATTCTCAAATACAATTGAGAAATCGGACTTATATAGTCTATAAGTATGGATCCTTGGCTTTAATTTCCCATTGGTCCAAATGAGTGACAAACAAATGTTATAGAAAAATTCTCAAGCACAATTGAGAAATCGGACTTACATAGTCATTGGTCCAAATGAGTGACAAACATAAATGTGCCCACAAATAGCCAAATTCACGTAGAGCTGAACAAAATTTACACAATTTTAATCATTAAAATTTTATAGAAAAATTCTCAAATACAATTGAGAAATCGGACTTACATAGCCTATAAGTATGGATCCTTGGCTTTAATTTCCCATTGGTCCAAATGAGTGACAAACATAAATGTGCCCACAAATAGCCAAATTCACGTAGAGCTGAACAAAATTTACACAATTTTAATCATTAAAATTTTATAGAAAAATTCTCAAATACAATTGAGAAATCGGACTTACATAGCCTATAAGTATGGATCCTTGGCTTTAATTTCCCATTGGTCCAAATGAGTGACAAACAAATGTTATAGAAAAATTCTCAAGTACAATTGAGAAATCGGACTTACAATTTTTCCAATTTACACAATTTTAATCATTAAAATTTTATAGAAAAATTCTCAAATACAATTGAGAAATCGGACTTACATAGTCTATAAGTATGGATCCTTGGCTTTAATTTCCCATTGGTCCAAATGAGTGACAAACAAATGTTATGGAAAAATTCTCAAACACAATTGAGAAATCGGACTTACATAGCCTATAAGTATGGATCCTTGGCTTTAATTTCCCATTTGTCCAAATGAGTGACAAACAAATGTTATAGAAAAATTCTCAAATACAATTGAGAAATCGGACTTACATAGCCTATAAGTATGGATCCTTGGCTTTAATTTCCCATTGGTCCAAATGAGTGACAAACATAAATGTGCCCACAAATAGCCAAATTCACGTAGAGCTGAACAAAATTTACACAATTTTAATCATTAAAATTTTATAGAAAAATTCTCAAATACAATTGAGAAATCGGACTTACATAGTCTATAAGTATGGATCCTTGGCTTTAATTTCCCATTGGTCCAAATGAGTGACAAACATAAATGTGCCCACAAATAGCCAAATTCACGTAGAGCTGAACAAAATTTACACAATTTTAATCATTAAAATTTTATAGAAAAATTCTCAAGTACAATTGAGAAATCGGACTTACATAGCCTATAAGTATGGATCCTTGGCTTTAATTTCCCATTGGTCCAAATGAGTGACAAACAAATGTTATGGAAAAATTCTCAAATACAATTGAGAAATCGGACTTACATAGCCTATAAGTATGGATCCTTGGCTTTAATTTCCCATTGGTCCAAATGAGTGACAAACAAATGTTATGGAAAAATTCTCAAATACAATTGAGAAATCGGACTTACATAGCCTATAAGTATGGATCCTTGGCTTTAATTTCCCATTGGTCCAAATGAGTGACAAACATAAATGTGCCCACAAATAGCCAAATTCACGTAGAGCTGAACAAAATTTACACAATTTTAATCATTAAAATTTTATAGAAAAATTCTCAAATACAATTGAGAAATCGGACTTACATAGCCTATAAGTATGGATCCTTGGCTTTAATTTCCCATTGGTCCAAATGAGTGACAAACATAAATGTGCCCACAAATATCCAAATTCACGTAGAGCTGAACAAAATTTACACAATTTTAATCATTAAAATTTTATAGAAAAATTCTCAAATACAATTGAGAAATCGGACTTACATAGATTATAAGTATGGATCCTTGGCTTTAATTTCCCATTGGTCCAAATGAGTGACAAACAAATGTTATGGAAAAATTCTCAAATACAATTGAGAAATCGGACTTACATAGCCTATAAGTATGGATCCTTGGCTTTAATTTCCCATTGGTCCAAATGAGTGACAAACATAAATGTGCCCACAAATAGCCAAATTCACGTAGAGCTGAACAAAATTTACACAATTTTAATCATTAAAATTTTATAGAAAAATTCTCAAATACAATTGAGAAATCGGACTTACATAGATTATAAGTATGGATCCTTGGCTTTAATTTCCCATTGGTCCAAATGAGTGACAAACAAATGTTATGGAAAAATTCTCAAATACAATTGAGAAATCGGACTTACATAGCCTATAAGTATGGATCCTTGGCTTTAATTTCCCATTGGTCCAAATGAGTGACAAACATAAATGTGCCCACAAATAGCCAAATTCACGTAGAGCTGAACAAAATTTACACAATTTTAATCATTAAAATTTTATAGAAAAATTCTCAAGTACAATTGAGAAATCGGACTTACATAGCCTATAAGTATGGATCCTTGGCTTTAATTTCCCATTGGTCCAAATGAGTGACAAACAAATGTTATGGAAAAATTCTCAAATACAATTGAGAAATCGGACTTACATAGCCTATAAGTATGGATCCTTGGCTTTAATTTCCCATTGGTCCAAATGAGTGACAAACAAATGTTATGGAAACATTCTCAAATACAATTGAGAAATCGGACTTACATAGCCTATAAGTATGGATCCTTGGCTTTAATTTCCCATTGGTCCAAATGAGTGACAAACATAAATGTGCCCACAAATAGCCAAATTCACGTAGAGCTGAACAAAATTTACACAATTTTAATCATTAAAATTTTATAGAAAAATTCTCAAATACAATTGAGAAATCGGACTTACATAGCCTATAAGTATGGATCCTTGGCTTTAATTTCCCATTGGTCCAAATGAGTGACAAACATAAATGTGCCCACAAATATCCAAATTCACGTAGAGCTGAACAAAATTTACACAATTTTAATCATTAAAATTTTATAGAAAAATTCTCAAATACAATTGAGAAATCGGACTTACATAGCCTATAAGTATGGATCCTTGGCTTTAATTTCCCATTGGTCCAAATGAGTGACAAACAAATGTTATGGAAAAATTCTCAAATACAATTGAGAAATCGGACTTACATAGCCTATAAGTATGGATCCTTGGCTTTAATTTCCCATTGGTCCAAATGAGTGACAAAAATAAATGTGCCCACAAATATCCAAATTCACGTAGAGCTGAACAAAATTTACACAATTTTAATCATTAAAATTGTATAGAAAAATTCTCAAATACAATTGAGAAATCGGACTTACATAGCCTATAAGTATGGATCCTTGGCTTTAATTTCCCATTGGTCCAAATGAGTGACAAACAAATGTTATGGAAAAATTCTCAAATACAATTGAGAAATCGGACTTACATAGCCTATAAGTATGGATCCTTGGCTTTAATTTCCCATTGGTCCAAATGAGTGACAAACATAAATGTGCCCACAAATAGCCAAATTCACGTAGAGCTGAACAAAATTTACACAATTTTAATCATTAAAATTTTATAGAAAAATTCTCAAATACAATTGAGAAATCGGACTTACATAGTCTATAAGTATGGATCCTTGGCTTTAATTTCCCATTGGTCCAAATGAGTGACAAACAAATGTTATGGAAAAATTCTCAAATACAATTGAGAAATCGGACTTACATAGTCTATAAGTATGGATCCTTGGCTTTAATTTCCCATTGGTCCAAATGAGTGACAAACAAATGTTATGGAAAAATTCTCAAATACAATTGAGAAATCGGACTTACATAGCCTACAAGTATGGATCCTTGGCTTTAATTTCCCATTGGTCCAAATGAGTGACAAACAAATGTTATAGAAAAATTCTCAAGTACAATTGAGAAATCGGACTTACATAGCCTATAAGTATGGATCCATGGCTTTAATTTCCCATTGGTCCAAATGAGTGACAAACATAAATGTGCCCACAAATAGCCAAATTCACGTAGAGCTGAACAAAATTTACACAATTTTAATCATTAAAATTTTATAGAAAAATTCTCAAATACAATTGAGAAATCGGACTTACATAGTCTATAAGTATGGATCCTTGGCTTTAATTTCCCATTGGTCCAAATGAGTGACAAACAAATGTTATAGAAAAATTCTCAAGCACAATTGAGAAATCGGACTTACATAGTCATTGGTCCAAATGAGTGACAAACATAAATGTGCCCACAAATAGCCAAATTCACGTAGAGCTGAACAAAATTTACACAATTTTAATCATTAAAATTTTATAGAAAAATTCTCAAATACAATTGAGAAATCGGACTTACATAGCCTATAAGTATGGATCCTTGGCTTTAATTTCCCATTGGTCCAAATGAGTGACAAACATAAATGTGCCCACAAATAGCCAAATTCACGTAGAGCTGAACAAAATTTACACAATTTTAATCATTAAAATTTTATAGAAAAATTCTCAAATACAATTGAGAAATCGGACTTACATAGCCTATAAGTATGGATCCTTGGCTTTAATTTCCCATTGGTCCAAATGAGTGACAAACAAATGTTATAGAAAAATTCTCAAGTACAATTGAGAAATCGGACTTACAATTTTTCCAATTTACACAATTTTAATCATTAAAATTTTATAGAAAAATTCTCAAATACAATTGAGAAATCGGACTTACATAGTCTATAAGTATGGATCCTTGGCTTTAATTTCCCATTGGTCCAAATGAGTGACAAACAAATGTTATGGAAAAATTCTCAAACACAATTGAGAAATCGGACTTACATAGCCTATAAGTATGGATCCTTGGCTTTAATTTCCCATTGGTCCAAATGAGTGACAAACATAAATGTGCCCACAAATAGCCAAATTCACGTAGAGCTGAACAAAATTTACACAATTTTAATCATTAAAATTTTATAGAAAAATTCTCAAATACAATTGAGAAATCGGACTTACATAGTCTATAAGTATGGATCCTTGGCTTTAATTTCCCATTGGTCCAAATGAGTGACAAACAAATGTTATGGAAAAATTCTCAAACACAATTGAGAAATCGGACTTACATAGCCTATAAGTATGGATCCATGGCTTTAATTTCCCATTGGTCCAAATGAGTGACAAACATAAATGTGCCCACAAATAGCCAAATTCACGTAGAGCTGAACAAAATTTACACAATTTTAATCATTAAAATTTTATAGAAAAATTCTCAAATACAATTGAGAAATCGGACTTACATAGTCTATAAGTATGGATCCTTGGCTTTAATTTCCCATTGGTCCAAATGAGTGACAAACAAATGTTATGGAAAAATTCTCAAATACAATTGAGAAATCGGACTTACATAGTCTATAAGTATGGATCCTTGGCTTTAATTTCCCATTGGTCCAAATGAGTGACAAACAAATGTTATGGAAAAATTCTCAAATACAATTGAGAAATCGGACTTACATAGCCTACAAGTATGGATCCTTGGCTTTAATTTCCCATTGGTCCAAATGAGTGACAAACAAATGTTATAGAAAAATTCTCAAGTACAATTGAGAAATCGAACTTACATAGCCTATAAGTATGGATCCATGGCTTTAATTTCCCATTGGTCCAAATGAGTGACAAACATAAATGTGCCCACAAATAGCCAAATTCACGTAGAGCTGAACAAAATTTACACAATTTTAATCATTAAAATTTTATAGAAAAATTCTCAAATACAATTGAGAAATCGGACTTACATAGTCTATAAGTATGGATCCTTGGCTTTAATTTCCCATTGGTCCAAATGAGTGACAAACAAATGTTATAGAAAAATTCTCAAGCACAATTGAGAAATCGGACTTACATAGTCATTGGTCCAAATGAGTGACAAACATAAATGTGCCCACAAATAGCCAAATTCACGTAGAGCTGAACAAAATTTACACAATTTTAATCATTAAAATTTTATAGAAAAATTCTCAAATACAATTGAGAAATCGGACTTACATAGCCTATAAGTATGGATCCTTGGCTTTAATTTCCCATTGGTCCAAATGAGTGACAAACATAAATGTGCCCACAAATAGCCAAATTCACGTAGAGCTGAACAAAATTTACACAATTTTAATCATTAAAATTTTATAGAAAAATTCTCAAATACAATTGAGAAATCGGACTTACATAGCCTATAAGTATGGATCCTTGGCTTTAATTTCCCATTGGTCCAAATGAGTGACAAACAAATGTTATAGAAAAATTCTCCAGTACAATTGAGAAATCGGACTTACAATTTTTCCAATTTACACAATTTTAATCATTAAAATTTTATAGAAAAATTCTCAAATACAATTGAGAAATCGGACTTACATAGTCTATAAGTATGGATCCTTGGCTTTAATTTCCCATTGGTCCAAATGAGTGACAAACAAATGTTATGGAAAAATTCTCAAACACAATTGAGAAATCGGACTTACATAGCCTATAAGTATGGATCCTTGGCTTTAATTTCCCATTTGTCCAAATGAGTGACAAACAAATGTTATAGAAAAATTCTCAAATACAATTGAGAAATCGGACTTACATAGCCTATAAGTATGGATCCTTGGCTTTAATTTCCCATTGGTCCAAATGAGTGACAAACATAAATGTGCCCACAAATAGCCAAATTCACGTAGAGCTGAACAAAATTTACACAATTTTAATCATTAAAATTTTATAGAAAAATTCTCAAATACAATTGAGAAATCGGACTTACATAGTCTATAAGTATGGATCCTTGGCTTTAATTTCCCATTGGTCCAAATGAGTGACAAACAAATGTTATGGAAAAATTCTCAAATACAATTGAGAAATCGGACTTACATAGCCTATAAGTATGGATCCTTGGCTTTAATTTCCCATTGGTCCAAATGAGTGACAAACATAAATGTGCCCACAAATAGCCAAATTCACGTAGAGCTGAACAAAATTTACACAATTTTAATCATTAAAATTTTATAGAAAAATTCTCAAGTACAATTGAGAAATCGGACTTACATAGCCTATAAGTATGGATCCTTGGCTTTAATTTCCCATTGGTCCAAATGAGTGACAAACAAATGTTATGGAAAAATTCTCAAATACAATTGAGAAATCGGACTTACATAGCCTATAAGTATGGATCCTTGGCTTTAATTTCCCATTGGTCCAAATGAGTGACAAACAAATGTTATGGAAAAATTCTCAAATACAATTGAGAAATCGGACTTACATAGCCTATAAGTATGGATCCTTGGCTTTAATTTCCCATTGGTCCAAATGAGTGACAAACATAAATGTGCCCACAAATAGCCAAATTCACGTAGAGCTGAACAAAATTTACACAATTTTAATCATTAAAATTTTATAGAAAAATTCTCAAATACAATTGAGAAATCGGACTTACATAGCCTATAAGTATGGATCCTTGGCTTTAATTTCCCATTGGTCCAAATGAGTGACAAACATAAATGTGCCCACAAATAGCCAAATTCACGTAGAGCTGAACAAAATTTACACAATTTTAATCATTAAAATATTATAGAAAAATTCTCAAATACAATTGAGAAATCGGACTTACATAGCCTATAAGTATGGATCCTTGGCTTTAATTTCCCATTGGTCCAAATGAGTGACAAACATAAATGTGCCCACAAATATCCAAATTCACGTAGAGCTGAACAAAATTTACACAATTTTAATCATTAAAATTTTATAGAAAAATTCTCAAATACAATTGAGAAATCGGACTTACATAGCCTATAAGTATGGATCCTTGGCTTTAATTTCCCATTGGTCCAAATGAGTGACAAACAAATGTTATGGAAAAATTCTCAAATACAATTGAGAAATCGGACTTACATAGCCTATAAGTATGGATCCTTGGCTTTAATTTCCCATTGGTCCAAATGAGTGACAAAAATAAATGTGCCCACAAATATCCAAATTCACGTAGAGCTGAACAAAATTTACACAATTTTAATCATTAAAATTTTATAGAAAAATTCTCAAATACAATTGAGAAATCGGACTTACATAGCCTATAAGTATGAATCCTTGGCTTTAATTTCCCATTGGTCCAAATGAGTGACAAACAAATGTTATGGAAAAATTCTCAAATACAATTGAGAAATCGGACTTACATAGCCTATAAGTATGGATCCTTGGCTTTAATTTCCCATTGGTCCAAATGAGTGACAAACATAAATGTGCCCACAAATAGCCAAATTCACGTAGAGCTGAACAAAATTTACACAATTTTAATCATTAAAATTTTATAGAAAAATTCTCAAATACAATTGAGAAATCGGACTTACATAGCCTATAAGTATGGATCCTTGGCTTTAATTTCCCATTAGTCCAAATGAGTGACAAACAAATGTTATGGAAAAATTCTCAAATACAATTGAGAAATCGGACTTACATAGCCTATAAGTATGGATCCTTGGCTTTAATTTCCCATTGGTCCAAATGAGTGACAAACATAAATGTGCCCACAAATAGCCAAATTCACGTAGAGCTGAACAAAATTTACACAATTTTAATCATTAAAATTTTATAGAAAAATTCTCAAATACAATTGAGAAATCGGACTTACATAGCCTATAAGTATGGATCCTTGGCTTTAATTTCCCATTGGTCCAAATGAGTGACAAACAAATGTTATGGAAAAATTCTCAAATACAATTGAGAAATCGGACTTACATAGCCTATAAGTATGGATCCTTGGCTTTAATTTCCCATTGGTCCAAATGAGTGACAAACATAAATGTGCCCACAAATAGCCAAATTCACGTAGAGCTGAACAAAATTTACACAATTTTAATCATTAAAATTTTATAGAAAAATTCTCAAGTACAATTGAGAAATCGGACTTACATAGCCTATAAGTATGGATCCTTGGCTTTAATTTCCCATTGGTCCAAATGAGTGACAAACAAATGTTATGGAAAAATTCTCAAATACAATTGAGAAATCGGACTTACATAGCCTATAAGTATGGATCCTTGGCTTTAATTTCCCATTGGTCCAAATGAGTGACAAACATAAATGTGCCCACAAATAGCCAAATTCACGTAGAGCTGAACAAAATTTACACAATTTTAATCATTAAAATTTTATAGAAAAATTCTCAAATACAATTGAGAAATCGGACTTACATAGCCTATAAGTATGGATCCTTGGCTTTAATTTCCCATTGGTCCAAATGAGTGACAAACATAAATGTGCCCACAAATAGCCAAATTCACGTAGAGCTGAACAAAATTTACACAATTTTAATCATTAAAATATTATAGAAAAATTCTCAAATACAATTGAGAAATCGGACTTACATAGCCTATAAGTATGGATCCTTGGCTTTAATTTCCCATTGGTCCAAATGAGTGACAAACATAAATGTGCCCACAAATATCCAAATTCACGTAGAGCTGAACAAAATTTACACAATTTTAATCATTAAAATTTTATAGAAAAATTCTCAAATACAATTGAGAAATCGGACTTACATAGCCTATAAGTATGGATCCTTGGCTTTAATTTCCCATTGGTCCAAATGAGTGACAAACAAATGTTATGGAAAAATTCTCAAATACAATTGAGAAATCGGACTTACATAGCCTATAAGTATGGATCCTTGGCTTTAATTTCCCATTGGTCCAAATGAGTGACAAAAATAAATGTGCCCACAAATATCCAAATTCACGTAGAGCTGAACAAAATTTACACAATTTTAATCATTAAAATTTTATAGAAAAATTCTCAAATACAATTGAGAAATCGGACTTACATAGCCTATAAGTATGGATCCTTGGCTTTAATTTCCCATTGGTCCAAATGAGTGACAAACAAATGTTATGGAAAAATTCTCAAATACAATTGAGAAATCGGACTTACATAGCCTATAAGTATGGATCCTTGGCTTTAATTTCCCATTGGTCCAAATGAGTGACAAACATAAATGTGCCCACAAATAGCCAAATTCACGTAGAGCTGAACAAAATTTACACAATTTTAATCATTAAAATTTTATAGAAAAATTCTCAAATACAATTGAGAAATCGGACTTACATAGCCTATAAGTATGGATCCTTGGCTTTAATTTCCCATTAGTCCAAATGAGTGACAAACAAATGTTATGGAAAAATTCTCAAATACAATTGAGAAATCGGACTTACATAGCCTATAAGTATGGATCCTTGGCTTTAATTTCCCATTGGTCCAAATGAGTGACAAACATAAATGTGCCCACAAATAGCCAAATTCACGTAGAGCTGAACAAAATTTACACAATTTTAATCATTAAAATTTTATAGAAAAATTCTCAAATACAATTGAGAAATCGGACTTACATAGCCTATAAGTATGGATCCTTGGCTTTAATTTCCCATTGGTCCAAATGAGTGACAAACAAATGTTATGGAAAAATTCTCAAATACAATTGAGAAATCGGACTTACATAGCCTATAAGTATGGATCCTTGGCTTTAATTTCCCATTGGTCCAAATGAGTGACAAACATAAATGTGCCCACAAATAGCCAAATTCACGTAGAGCTGAACAAAATTTACACAATTTTAATCATTAAAATTTTATAGAAAAATTCTCAAGTACAATTGAGAAATCGGACTTACATAGCCTATAAGTATGGATCCTTGGCTTTAATTTCCCATTGGTCCAAATGAGTGACAAACAAATGTTATGGAAAAATTCTCAAATACAATTGAGAAATCGGACTTACATAGCCTATAAGTATGGATCCTTGGCTTTAATTTCCCATTGGTCCAAATGAGTGACAAACATAAATGTGCCCACAAATAGCCAAATTCACGTAGAGCTGAACAAAATTTACACAATTTTAATCATTAAAATTTTATAGAAAAATTCTCAAATACAATTGAGAAATCGGACTTACATAGCCTATAAGTATGGATCCTTGGCTTTAATTTCCCATTGGTCCAAATGAGTGACAAACAAATGTTATGGAAAAATTCTCAAATACAATTGAGAAATCGGACTTACATAGCCTATAAGTATGGATCCTTGGCTTTAATTTCCCATTGGTCCAAATGAGTGACAAACAAATGTTATGGAAAAATTCTCAAATACAATTGAGAAATCGGACTTACATAGCCTATAAGTATGGATCCTTGGCTTTAATTTCCCATTGGTCCAAATGAGTGACAAACAAATGTTATGGAAAAATTCTCAAATACAATTGAGAAATCGGACTTACATAGCCTATAAGTATGGATCCTTGGCTTTAATTTCCCATTGGTCCAAATGAGTGACAAACATAAATGTGCCCACAAATAGCCAAATTCACGTAGAGCTGAACAAAATTTACACAATTTTAATCATTAAAATTTTATAGAAAAATTCTCAAGTACAATTGAGAAATCGGACTTACATAGCCTATAAGTATGGATCCTTGGCTTTAATTTCCCATTGGTCCAAATGAGTGACAAACAAATGTTATGGAAAAATTCTCAAATACAATTGAGAAATCGGACTTACATAGCCTATAAGTATGGATCCTTGGCTTTAATTTCCCATTGGTCCAAATGAGTGACAAACATAAATGTGCCCACAAATAGCCAAATTCACGTAGAGCTGAACAAAATTTACACAATTTTAATCATTAAAATTTTATAGAAAAATTCTCAAATACAATTGAGAAATCGGACTTACATAGCCTATAAGTATGGATCCTTGGCTTTAATTTCCCATTGGTCCAAATGAGTGACAAACATAAATGTGCCCACAAATAGCCAAATTCACGTAGAGCTGAACAAAATTTACACAATTTTAATCATTAAAATTTTATAGAAAAATTCTCAAATACAATTGAGAAATCGGACTTACATAGCCTATAAGTATGGATCCTTGGCTTTAATTTCCCATTGGTCCAAATGAGTGACAAACATAAATGTGCCCACAAATAGCCAAATTCACGTAGAGCTGAACAAAATTTACACAATTTTAATCATTAAAATTTTATAGAAAAATTCTCAAATACAATTGAGAAATCGGACTTACATAGCCTATAAGTATGGATCCTTGGCTTTAATTTCCCATTGGTCCAAATGAGTGACAAACATAAATGTGCCCACAAATAGCCAAATTCACGTAGAGCTGAACAAAATTTACACAATTTTAATCATTAAAATTTTATAGAAAAATTCTCAAGTACAATTGAGAAATCGGACTTACATAGCCTATAAGTATGGATCCTTGGCTTTAATTTCCCATTGGTCCAAATGAGTGACAAACAAATGTTATGGAAAAATTCTCAAATACAATTGAGAAATCGGACTTACATAGTCTATAAGTATGGATCCTTGGCTTTAATTTCCCATTGGTCCAAATGAGTGACAAACAAATGTTATGGAAAAATTCTCAAATACAATTGAGAAATCGGACTTACATAGCCTATAAGTATGGATCCTTGGCTTTAATTTCCCATTGGTCCAAATGAGTGACAAACAAATGTTATGGAAAAATTCTCAAATACAATTGAGAAATCGGACTTACATAGCCTATAAGTATGGATCCTTGGCTTTAATTTCCCATTAGTCCAAATGAGTGACAAACAAATGTTATGGAAAAATTCTCAAATACAATTGAGAAATCGGACTTACATAGCCTATAAGTATGGATCCTTGGCTTTAATTTCCCATTGGTCCAAATGAGTGACAAACATAAATGTGCCCACAAATAGCCAAATTCACGTAGAGCTGAACAAAATTTACACAATTTTAATCATTAAAATTTTATAGAAAAATTCTCAAATACAATTGAGAAATCGGACTTACATAGCCTATAAGTATGGATCCTTGGCTTTAATTTCCCATTGGTCCAAATGAGTGACAAACAAATGTTATGGAAAAATTCTCAAATACAATTGAGAAATCGGACTTACATAGCCTATAAGTATGGATCCTTGGCTTTAATTTCCCATTGGTCCAAATGAGTGACAAACATAAATGTGCCCACAAATAGCCAAATTCACGTAGAGCTGAACAAAATTTACACAATTTTAATCATTAAAATTTTATAGAAAAATTCTCAAATACAATTGAGAAATCGGACTTACATAGTCAATAAGTATGGATCCTTGGCCTTAATTTCCCATTGGTCCAAATGAGTGACAAACAAATGTTATGGAAAAATTCTCAAATACAATTGAGAAATCGGACTTACATAGCCTATAAGTATGGATCCTTGGCTTTAATTTCCCATTGGTCCAAATGAGTGACAAACATAAATGTGCCCACAAATAGCCAAATTCACGTAGAGCTGAACAAAATTTACACAATTTTAATCATTAAAATTTTATAGAAAAATTCTCAAATACAATTGAGAAATCGGACTTACATAGTCTATAAGTATGGATCCTTGGCCTTAATTTCCCATTGGTCCAAATGAGTGACAAACAAATGTTATGGAAAAATTCTCAAATACAATTGAGAAATTGGACTTACATAGCCTATAAGTATGGATCCTTGGCTTTAATTTCCCATTGGTCCAAATGAGTGACAAACAAATGTTATAGAAAAATGCTCAAATACAATTGAGAAATCGGACTTACATAGCCTATAAGTATGGATCCTTGGCTTTAATTTCCCATTGGTCCAAATGAGTGACAAACATAAATGTGCCCACAAATAGCCAAATTCACGTAGAGCTGAACAAAATTTACACAATTTTAATCATTAAAATTTTATAGAAAAATTCTCAAATACAATTGAGAAATCGGACTTACATAGTCTATAAGTATGGATCCTTGGCCTTAATTTCCCATTGGTCCAAATGAGTGACAAACAAATGTTATGGAAAAATTCTCAAATACAATTGAGAAATCGGACTTACATAGCCTATAAGTATGGATCCTTGGCTTTAATTTCCCATTGGTCCAAATGAGTGACAAACATAAATGTGCCCACAAATAGCCAAATTCACGTAGAGCTGAACAAAATTTACACAATTTTAATCATTAAAATTTTATAGAAAAATTCTCAAATACAATTGAGAAATCGGACTTACATAGTTTATAAGTATGGATCCTTGGCTTTAATTTCCCATTGGTCCAAATGAGTGACAAACATAAATGTGCCCACAAATAGCCAAATTCACGTAGAGCTGAACAAAATTTACACAATTTTAATCATTAAAATTTTATAGAAAAATTCTCAAATACAATTGAGAAATCGGACTTACATAGTCTATAAGTATGGATCCTTGGCCTTAATTTCCCATTGGTCCAAATGAGTGACAAAAAAATGTTATGGAAAAATTCTCAAATACAATTGAGAAATCGGACTTACATAGCCTATAAGTATGGATCCTTGGCTTTAATTTCCCATTGGTCCAAATGAGTGACAAACATAAATGTGCCCACAAATAGCCAAATTCACGTAGAGCTGAACAAAATTTACACAATTTTAATCATTAAAATTTTATAGAAAAATTCTCAAATACAATTGAGAAATCGGACTTACATAGTCTATAAGTATGGATCCTTGGCCTTAATTTCCCATTGGTCCAAATGAGTGACAAACAAATGTTATGGAAAAATTCTCAAATACAATTGAGAAATCGGACTTACATAGCCTATAAGTATGGATCCTTGGCTTTAATTTCCCATTGGTCCAAATGAGTGACAAACATAAATGTGCCCACAAATAGCCAAATTCACGTAGAGCTGAACAAAATTTACACAATTTTAATCATTAAAATTTTATAGAAAAATTCTCAAATACAATTGAGAAATCGGACTTACATAGTCTATAAGTATGGATCCTTGGCTTTAATTTCCCATTGGTCCAAATGAGTGACGAACAAATGTTATGGAAAAATTCTCAAATACAATTGAGAAATCGGACTTACATAGCCTATAAGTATGGATCCTTGGCTTTAATTTCCCATTGGTCCAAATGAGTGACAAACAAATGTTATAGAAAAATTCTCAAATACAATTGAGAAATCGGACTTACATAGCCTATAAGTATGGATCCTTGGCTTTAATTTCCCATTGGTCCAAATGAGTGACAAACATAAATGTGCCCACAAATAGCCAAATTCACGTAGAGCTGAACAAAATTTACACAATTTTAATCATTAAAATTTTATAGAAAAATTCTCAAATACAATTGAGAAATCGGACTTACATAGCCTATAAGTATGGATCCTTGGCTTTAATTTCCCATTGGTCCAAATGAGTGACAAACAAATGTTATAGAAAAATTCTCAAATACAATTGAGAAATCGGACTTACATAGCCTATAAGTATGGATCCTTGGCTTTAATTTCCCATTGGTCTAAATGAGTGACAAACAAATGTTATGGAAAAATTCTCAAATACAATTGAGAAATCAGATTTACATAGCCTATAAGTATGGATCCTTGGCTTTAATTTCCCATTGGTTCAAATGAGTGACAAACAAATGTTATAGAAAAATTCTCAAATACAATTGAGAAATCGGACTTACATAGTCTATAAGTATGGATCCTTGGCTTTAATTTCCCATTGGTCCAAATGAGTGACAAACAAATGTTATGGAAAAATTCTCAAATACAATTGAGAAATCAGATTTACATAGCCTATAAGTATGGATCCTTGGCTTTAATTTCCCATTGGTCCAAATGAGTGACAAACAAATGTTATGGAAAAATTCTCAAATACAATTGAGAAATCAGATTTACATAGCCTATAAGTATGGATCCTTGGCTTTAATTTCCCATTGGTCCAAATGAGTGACAAACAAATGTTATGGAAAAATTCTCAAATACAATTGAGAAATCGGACTTACATAGCCTATAAGTATGGATCCTTGGCTTTAATTTCCCATTGGTTCAAATGAGTGACAAACAAATGTTATAGAAAAATTCTCAAATACAATTGAGAAATCAGATTTACATAGCCTATAAGTATGGATCCTTGGCTTTAATTTCCCATTGGTCCAAATGAGTGACAAACAAATGTTATGGAAAAATTCTCAAATACAATTGAGAAATCGGACTTACATAGTCTATAAGTATGGATCCTTGGCTTTAATTTCCCATTGGTCCAAATGAGTGACAAACAAATGTTATGGAAAAATTCTCAAATACAATTGAGAAATCGGACTTACATAGTCTATAAGTATGGATCCTTGGCTTTAATTTCCCATTGGTTCAAATGAGTGACAAACAAATGTTATAGAAAAATTCTCAAATACAATTGAGAAATCGGACTTACATAGTCTATAAGTATGGATCCTTGGCTTTAATTTCCCATTGGTCCAAATGAGTGACAAACAAATGTTATGGAAAAATTCTCAAATACAATTGAGAAATCAGATTTACATAGCCTATAAGTATGGATCCTTGGCTTTAATTTCCCATTGGTTCAAATGAGTGACAAACAAATGTTATAGAAAAATTCTCAAATACAATTGAGCAATCGGACTTACATAGTCTATAAGTATGGATCCTTGGCTTTAATTTCCCATTGGTCCAAATGAGTGACAAACAAATGTTATGGAAAAATTCTCAAATACAATTGAGAAATCAGATTTACATAGCCTATAAGTATGGATCCTTGGCTTTAATTTCCCATTGGTTCAAATGAGTGACAAACAAATGTTATAGAAAAATTCTCAAATACAATTGAGAAATCGGACTTACATAGTCTATAAGTATGGATCCTTGGCTTTAATTTCCCATTGGTCCAAATGAGTGACAAACAAATGTTATGGAAAAATTCTCAAATACAATTGAGAAATCGGACTAACATAGCCTATAAGTATGGATCCTTGGCTTTAATTTCCCATTGGTCCAAATGAGTGACAAACATAAATGTGCCCACAAATAGCCAAATTCACGTAGAGCTGAACAAAATTTACACAATTTTAATCATTAAAATTTTATAGAAAAATTCTCAAATACAATTGAGAAATCGGACTTACATAGTCTATAAGTATGGATCCTTGGCTTTAATTTCCCATTGGTCCAAATGAGTGACAAACAAATGTTATGGAAAAATTCTCAAATACAATTGAGAAATCGGACTAACATAGCCTATAAGTATGGATCCTTGGCTTTAATTTCCCATTGGTCCAAATGAGTGACAAACATAAATGTGCCCACAAATAGCCAAATTCACGTAGAGCTGAACAAAATTTACACAATTTTAATCATTAAAATTTTATAGAAAAATTCTCAAATACAATTGAGAAATCGGACTTACATAGTCTATAAGTATGGATCCTTGGCTTTAATTTCCCATTGGTCCAAATGAGTGACAAACATAAATGTGCCCACAAATAGCCAAATTCACGTAGAGCTGAACAAAATTTACATAATTTTAATCATTAAAATTTTATAGAAAAATTCTCAAATACAATTGAGAAATCGGACTTACATAGCCTATAAGTATGGATCCTTGGCTTTAATTTCCCATTGGTCCAAATGAGTGACAAACAAATGTTATAGAAAAATTCTCAAATACAATTGAGAAATCGGACTTACATAGCCTATAAGTATGGATCCTTGGCTTTAATTTCCCATTGGTCCAAATGAGTGACAAACATAAATGTGCCCACAAATAGCCAAATTCACGTAGAGCTGAACAAAATTTACACAATTTTAATCATTAAAATTTTATAGAAAAATTCTCAAATACAATTGAGAAATCGGACTTACATAGCCTATAAGTATGGAACCTTGGCTTTAATTTCCCATTGGTCCAAATGAGTGACAAACATAAATGTGCCCACAAATAGCCAAATTCACGTAGAGCTGAACAAAATTTACACAATTTTAATCATTAAAATTTTATAGAAAAATTCTCAAATACAATTGAGAAATCGGACTTACATAGTCTATAAGTATGGATCCTTGGCTTTAATTTCCCATTGGTCCAAATGAGTGACAAACATAAATGTGCCCACAAATAGCCAAATTCACGTAGAGCTGAACAAAATTTACACAATTTTAATCATTAAAATTTTATAGAAAAATTCTCAAATACAATTGAGAAATCGGACTTACATAGCCTATAAGTATGGATCCTTGGCTTTAATTTCCCATTGGTCCAAATGAGTGACAAACAAATGTTATAGAAAAATTCTCAAATACAATTGAGAAATCGGACTTACATAGCCTATAAGTATGGATCCTTGGCTTTAATTTCCCATTGGTCCAAATGAGTAACAAACATAAATGTGCCCACAAATAGCCAAATTCACGTAGAGCTGAACAAAATTTACACAATTTTAATCATTAAAATTTTATAGAAAAATTCTCAAATACAATTGAGAAATCGGACTTACACATAGCCTATAAGTATGGAACCTTGGCTTTAATTTCCCATTGGTCCAAATGAGTGACAAACATAAATGTGCCCACAAATAGCCAAATTCACGTAGAGCTGAACAAAATTTACACAATTTTAATCATTAAAATTTTATAGAAAAATTCTCAAATACAATTGAGAAATCGGACTTACATAGTCTATAAGTATGGATCCTTGGCTTTAATTTCCCATTGGTCCAAATGAGTGACAAACATAAATGTGCCCACAAATAGCCAAATTCACGTAGTGCTGAACAAAATTTACACAATTTTAATCATTAAAATTTTATAGAAAAATTCTCAAATACAATTGAGAAATCGGACTTACATAGCCTATAAGTATGGAACCTTGGCTTTAATTTCCCATTGGTCCAAATGAGTGACAAACATAAATGTGCCCACAAATAGCCAAATTCACGTAGAGCTGAACAAAATTTACACAATTTTAATCATTAAAATTTTATAGAAAAATTCTCAAATACAATTGAGAAATCGGACTTACATAGCCTATAAGTATGGAACCTTGGCTTTAATTTCCCATTGGTCCAAATGAGTGACAAACATAAATGTGCCCACAAATAGCCAAATTCACGTAGAGCTGAACAAAATTTACACAATTTTAATCATTAAAATTTTATAGAAAAATTCTCAAATACAATTGAGAAATCGGACTTACATAGTCTATAAGTATGGATCCTTGGCTTTAATTTCTTATTGGTCCAAATGAGTGACAAACATAAATGTGCCCACAAATAGCCAAATTCACGTAGAGCTGAACAAAATTTACACAATTTTAATCATTAAAATTTTATAGAAAAATTCTCAAATACAATTGAGAAATCGGACTTACATAGCCTATAAGTATGGATCCTTGGCTTTAATTTCCCATTGGTCCAAATGAGTGACAAAAAAATGTTATGGAAAAATTCTCAAATACAATTGAGAAATCGGACTTACATAGCCTATAAGTATGGATCCTTGGCTTTAATTTCCCATTGGTCCAAATGAGTGACAAACATAAATGTGCCCACAAATAGCCAAATTCACGTAGAGCTGAACAAAATTTACACAATTTTAATCATTAAAATTTTATAGAAAAATTCTCAAATACAATTGAGAAATCGGACTTACATAGTCTATAAGTATGGATCCTTGGCCTTAATTTCCCATTGGTCCAAATGAGTGACAAACAAATGTTATGGAAAAATTCTCAAATACAATTGAGAAATCGGACTTACATAGCCTATAAGTATGGATCCTTGGCTTTAATTTCCCATTGGTCCAAATGAGTGACAAACATAAATGTGCCCACAAATAGCCAAATTCACGTAGAGCTGAACAAAATTTACACAATTTTAATCATTAAAATTTTATAGAAAAATTCTCAAATACAATTGAGAAATCGGACTTACATAGTCTATAAGTATGGATCCTTGGCTTTAATTTCCCATTGGTCCAAATGAGTGACGAACAAATGTTATGGAAAAATTCTCAAATACAATTGAGAAATCGGACTTACATAGCCTATAAGTATGGATCCTTGGCTTTAATTTCCCATTGGTCCAAATGAGTGACAAACAAATGTTATAGAAAAATTCTCAAATACAATTGAGAAATCGGACTTACATAGCCTATAAGTATGGATCCTTGGCTTTAATTTCCCATTGGTCCAAATGAGTGACAAACATAAATGTGCCCACAAATAGCCAAATTCACGTAGAGCTGAACAAAATTTACACAATTTTAATCATTAAAATTTTATAGAAAAATTCTCAAATACAATTGAGAAATCGGACTTACATAGCCTATAAGTATGGATCCTTGGCTTTAATTTCCCATTGGTCCAAATGAGTGACAAACAAATGTTATAGAAAAATTCTCAAATACAATTGAGAAATCGGACTTACATAGCCTATAAGTATGGATCCTTGGCTTTAATTTCCCATTGGTCTAAATGAGTGACAAACAAATGTTATGGAAAAATTCTCAAATACAATTGAGAAATCAGATTTACATAGCCTATAAGTATGGATCCTTGGCTTTAATTTCCCATTGGTTCAAATGAGTGACAAACAAATGTTATAGAAAAATTCTCAAATACAATTGAGAAATCGGACTTACATAGTCTATAAGTATGGATCCTTGGCTTTAATTTCCCATTGGTCCAAATGAGTGACAAACAAATGTTATGGAAAAATTCTCAAATACAATTGAGAAATCAGATTTACATAGCCTATAAGTATGGATCCTTGGCTTTAATTTCCCATTGGTCCAAATGAGTGACAAACAAATGTTATGGAAAAATTCTCAAATACAATTGAGAAATCAGATTTACATAGCCTATAAGTATGGATCCTTGGCTTTAATTTCCCATTGGTCCAAATGAGTGACAAACAAATGTTATGGAAAAATTCTCAAATACAATTGAGAAATCGGACTTACATAGCCTATAAGTATGGATCCTTGGCTTTAATTTCCCATTGGTTCAAATGAGTGACAAACAAATGTTATAGAAAAATTCTCAAATACAATTGAGAAATCAGATTTACATAGCCTATAAGTATGGATCCTTGGCTTTAATTTCCCATTGGTCCAAATGAGTGACAAACAAATGTTATGGAAAAATTCTCAAATACAATTGAGAAATCGGACTTACATAGTCTATAAGTATGGATCCTTGGCTTTAATTTCCCATTGGTTCAAATGAGTGACAAACAAATGTTATAGAAAAATTCTCAAATACAATTGAGAAATCGGACTTACATAGTCTATAAGTATGGATCCTTGGCTTTAATTTCCCATTGGTTCAAATGAGTGACAAACAAATGTTATAGAAAAATTCTCAAATACAATTGAGAAATCGGACTTACATAGTCTATAAGTATGGATCCTTGGCTTTAATTTCCCATTGGTCCAAATGAGTGACAAACAAATGTTATGGAAAAATTCTCAAATACAATTGAGAAATCAGATTTACATAGCCTATAAGTATGGATCCTTGGCTTTAATTTCCCATTGGTTCAAATGAGTGACAAACAAATGTTATAGAAAAATTCTCAAATACAATTGAGCAATCGGACTTACATAGTCTATAAGTATGGATCCTTGGCTTTAATTTCCCATTGGTCCAAATGAGTGACAAACAAATGTTATGGAAAAATTCTCAAATACAATTGAGAAATCAGATTTACATAGCCTATAAGTATGGATCCTTGGCTTTAATTTCCCATTGGTTCAAATGAGTGACAAACAAATGTTATAGAAAAATTCTCAAATACAATTGAGAAATCGGACTTACATAGTCTATAAGTATGGATCCTTGGCTTTAATTTCCCATTGGTCCAAATGAGTGACAAACAAATGTTATGGAAAAATTCTCAAATACAATTGAGAAATCGGACTAACATAGCCTATAAGTATGGATCCTTGGCTTTAATTTCCCATTGGTCCAAATGAGTGACAAACATAAATGTGCCCACAAATAGCCAAATTCACGTAGAGCTGAACAAAATTTACACAATTTTAATCATTAAAATTTTATAGAAAAATTCTCAAATACAATTGAGAAATCGGACTTACATAGTCTATAAGTATGGATCCTTGGCTTTAATTTCCCATTGGTCCAAATGAGTGACAAACAAATGTTATGGAAAAATTCTCAAATACAATTGAGAAATCGGACTAACATAGCCTATAAGTATGGATCCTTGGCTTTAATTTCCCATTGGTCCAAATGAGTGACAAACATAAATGTGCCCACAAATAGCCAAATTCACGTAGAGCTGAACAAAATTTACACAATTTTAATCATTAAAATTTTATAGAAAAATTCTCAAATACAATTGAGAAATCGGACTTACATAGTCTATAAGTATGGATCCTTGGCTTTAATTTCCCATTGGTCCAAATGAGTGACAAACATAAATGTGCCCACAAATAGCCAAATTCACGTAGAGCTGAACAAAATTTACATAATTTTAATCATTAAAATTTTATAGAAAAATTCTCAAATACAATTGAGAAATCGGACTTACATAGCCTATAAGTATGGATCCTTGGCTTTAATTTCCCATTGGTCCAAATGAGTAACAAACAAATGTTATAGAAAAATTCTCAAATACAATTGAGAAATCGGACTTACATAGCCTATAAGTATGGATCCTTGGCTTTAATTTCCCATTGGTCCAAATGAGTGACAAACATAAATGTGCCCACAAATAGCCAAATTCACGTAGAGCTGAACAAAATTTACACAATTTTAATCATTAAAATTTTATAGAAAAATTCTCAAATACAATTGAGAAATCGGACTTACATAGCCTATAAGTATGGAACCTTGGCTTTAATTTCCCATTGGTCCAAATGAGTGACAAACATAAATGTGCCCACAAATAGCCAAATTCACGTAGAGCTGAACAAAATTTACACAATTTTAATCATTAAAATTTTATAGAAAAATTCTCAAATACAATTGAGAAATCGGACTTACATAGTCTATAAGTATGGATCCTTGGCTTTAATTTCCCATTGGTCCAAATGAGTGACAAACATAAATGTGCCCACAAATAGCCAAATTCACGTAGAGCTGAACAAAATTTACACAATTTTAATCATTAAAATTTTATAGAAAAATTCTCAAATACAATTGAGAAATCGGACTTACATAGCCTATAAGTATGGATCCTTGGCTTTAATTTCCCATTGGTCCAAATGAGTGACAAACAAATGTTATAGAAAAATTCTCAAATACAATTGAGAAATCGGACTTACATAGCCTATAAGTATGGATCCTTGGCTTTAATTTCCCATTGGTCCAAATGAGTAACAAACATAAATGTGCCCACAAATAGCCAAATTCACGTAGAGCTGAACAAAATTTACACAATTTTAATCATTAAAATTTTATAGAAAAATTCTCAAATACAATTGAGAAATCGGACTTACACATAGCCTATAAGTATGGAACCTTGGCTTTAATTTCCCATTGGTCCAAATGAGTGACAAACATAAATGTGCCCACAAATAGCCAAATTCACGTAGAGCTGAACAAAATTTACACAATTTTAATCATTAAAATTTTATAGAAAAATTCTCAAATACAATTGAGAAATCGGACTTACATAGTCTATAAGTATGGATCCTTGGCTTTAATTTCCCATTGGTCCAAATGAGTGACAAACATAAATGTGCCCACAAATAGCCAAATTCACGTAGTGCTGAACAAAATTTACACAATTTTAATCATTAAAATTTTATAGAAAAATTCTCAAATACAATTGAGAAATCGGACTTACATAGCCTATAAGTATGGAACCTTGGCTTTAATTTCCCATTGGTCCAAATGAGTGACAAACATAAATGTGCCCACAAATAGCCAAATTCACGTAGAGCTGAACAAAATTTACACAATTTTAATCATTAAAATTTTATAGAAAAATTCTCAAATACAATTGAGAAATCGGACTTACATAGCCTATAAGTATGGAACCTTGGCTTTAATTTCCCATTGGTCCAAATGAGTGACAAACATAAATGTGCCCACAAATAGCCAAATTCACGTAGAGCTGAACAAAATTTACACAATTTTAATCATTAAAATTTTATAGAAAAATTCTCAAATACAATTGAGAAATCGGACTTACATAGTCTATAAGTATGGATCCTTGGCTTTAATTTCTTATTGGTCCAAATGAGTGACAAACATAAATGTGCCCACAAATAGCCAAATTCACGTAGAGCTGAACAAAATTTACACAATTTTAATCATTAAAATTTTATAGAAAAATTCTCAAATACAATTGAGAAATCGGACTTACATAGCCTATAAGTATGGATCCTTGGCTTTAATTTCCCATTGGTCCAAATGAGTGACAAACATAAATGTGCCCACAAATAGCCAAATTCACGTAGAGCTGAACAAAATTTACACAATTTTAATCATTAAAATTTTATAGAAAAATTCTCAAATACAATTGAGAAATCGGACTTACATAGTCTATAAGTATGGATCCTTGGCTTTAATTTCCCATTGGTCCAAATGAGTGACAAACAAATGTTATGGAAAAATTCTCAAATACAATTGAGAAATCGGACTTACATAGCCTATAAGTATGGATCCTTGGCTTTAATTTCCCATTGGTCCAAATGAGTGACAAACATAAATGTGCCCACAAATAGCCAAATTCACGTAGAGCTGAACAAAATTTACACAATTTTAATCATTAAAATTTTATAGAAAAATTCTCAAATACAATTGAGAAATCGGACTTACATAGTCTATAAGTATGGATCCTTGGCTTTAATTTCCCATTGGTCCAAATGAGTGACAAACAAATGTTATGGAAAAATTCTCAAATACAATTGAGAAATCGGACTTACATAGCCTATAAGTATGGAACCTTGGCTTTAATTTCCCATTGGTCCAAATGAGTGACAAACATAAATGTGCCCACAAATAGCCAAATTCACGTAGAGCTGAACAAAATTTACACAATTTTAATCATTAAAATTTTATAGAAAAATTCTCAAATACAATTGAGAAATCGGACTTACATAGCCTATAAGTATGGATCCTTGGCTTTAATTTCCCATTGGTCCAAATGAGTGACAAACATAAATGTGCCCACAAATAGCCAAATTCACGTAGAGCTGAACAAAATTTACACAATTTTAATCATTAAAATTTTATAGAAAAATTCTCAAATACAATTGAGAAATCGGACTTACATAGTCTATAAGTATGGATCCTTGGCTTTAATTTCCCATTGGTCCAAATGAGTGACAAACATAAATGTGCCCACAAATAGCCAAATTCACGTAGAGCTGAACAAAATTTACACAATTTTAATCATTAAAATTTTATAGAAAAATTCTCAAATACAATTGAGAAATCGGACTTACATAGTCTATAAGTATGGATCCTTGGCTTTAATTTCCCATTGGTCCAAATGAGTGACAAACATAAATGTGCCCACAAATAGCCAAATTCACGTAGTGCTGAACAAAATTTACACAACTTTAATCTTTAAAATTTTATAGAAAAATTCTCAAATACAATTGAGAAATCGGACTTACATAGCCTATAAGTATGGATCCTTGGCTTTAATTTCCCATTGGTCCAAATGAATGACAAACATAAATGTGCCCACAAATAGCCAAATTCACGTAGAGCTGAACAAAATTTACACAATTTTAATCATTAAAATTTTATAGAAAAATTCTCAAATACAATTGAGAAATCGGACTTACATAGCCTATAAGTATGGAACCTTGGCTTTAATTTCCCATTGGTCCAAATGAGTGACAAACATAAATGTGCCCACAAATAGCCAAATTCACGTAGAGCTGAACAAAATTTACACAATTTTAATCATTAAAATTTTATAGAAAAATTCTCAAATACAATTGAGAAATCGGACTTACATAGTCTATAAGTATGGATCCTTGGCTTTAATTTCTTATTGGTCCAAATGAGTGACAAACATAAATGTGCCCACAAATAGCCAAATTCACGTAGAGCTGAACAAAATTTACACAATTTTAATCATTAAAATTTTATAGAAAAATTCTCAAATACAATTGAGAAATCGGACTTACATAGCCTATAAGTATGGATCCTTGGCTTTAATTTCCCATTGGTCCAAATGAGTGACAAACATAAATGTGCCCACAAATAGCCAAATTCACGTAGAGCTGAACAAAATTTACACAATTTTAATCATTAAAATTTTATAGAAAAATTCTCAAATACAATTGAGAAATCGGACTTACATAGTCTATAAGTATGGATCCTTGGCTTTAATTTCCCATTGGTCCAAATGAGTGACAAACAAATGTTATGGAAAAATTCTCAAATACAATTGAGAAATCGGACTTACATAGCCTATAAGTATGGAACCTTGGCTTTAATTTCCCATTGGTCCAAATGAGTGACAAACATAAATGTGCCCACAAATAGCCAAATTCACGTAGAGCTGAACAAAATTTACACAATTTTAATCATTAAAATTTTATAGAAAAATTCTCAAATACAATTGAGAAATCGGACTTACATAGCCTATAAGTATGGATCCTTGGCTTTAATTTCCCATTGGTCCAAATGAGTGACAAACATAAATGTGCCCACAAATAGCCAAATTCACGTAGAGCTGAACAAAATTTACACAATTTTAATCATTAAAATTTTATAGAAAAATTCTCAAATACAATTGAGAAATCGGACTTACATAGTCTATAAGTATGGATCCTTGGCTTTAATTTCCCATTGGTCCAAATGAGTGACAAACAAATGTTATGGAAAAATTCTCAAATACAATTGAGAAATCGGACTTACATAGCCTATAAGTATGGATCCTTGGCTTTAATTTCCCATTGGTCCAAATGAGTGACAAACATAAATGTGCCCACAAATAGCCAAATTCACGTAGTGCTGAACAAAATTTACACAATTTTAATCATTAAAATTTTATAGAAAAATTCTCAAATACAATTGAGAAATCGGACTTACATAGTCTATAAGTATGGATCCTTGGCTTTAATTTCTTATTGGTCCAAATGAGTGACAAACATAAATGTGCCCACAAATAGCCAAATTCACGTAGAGCTGAACAAAATTTACACAATTTTAATCATTAAAATTTTATAGAAAAATTCTCAAATACAATTGAGAAATCGGACTTACATAGCCTATAAGTATGGATCCTTGGCTTTAATTTCCCATTGGTCCAAATGAGTGACAAACAAATGTTATAGAAAAATTCTCAAATACAATTGAGAAATCGGACTTACATAGCCTATAAGTATGGATCCTTGGCTTTAATTTCCCATTGGTCCAAATGAGTGACAAACATAAATGTGCCCACAAATAGCCAAATTCACGTAGAGCTGAACAAAATTTACACAATTTTAATCATTAAAATTTTATAGAAAAATTCTCAAATACAATTGAGAAATCGGACTTATATAGTCTATAAGTATGGATCCTTGGCTTTAATTTCCCATTGGTCCAAATGAGTAACAAACATAAATGTGCCCACAAATAGCCAAATTCACGTAGAGCTGAACAAAATTTACACAATTTTAATCATTAAAATTTTATAGAAAAATTCTCAAATACAATTGAGAAATCGGACTTACACATAGCCTATAAGTATGGAACCTTGGCTTTAATTTCCCATTGGTCCAAATGAGTGACAAACATAAATGTGCCCACAAATAGCCAAATTCACGTAGAGCTGAACAAAATTTACACAATTTTAATCATTAAAATTTTATAGAAAAATTCTCAAATACAATTGAGAAATCGGACTTACATAGCCTATAAGTATGGAACCTTGGCTTTAATTTCCCATTGGTCCAAATGAGTGACAAACATAAATGTGCCCACAAATAGCCAAATTCACGTAGAGCTGAACAAAATTTACACAATTTTAATCATTAAAATTTTATAGAAAAATTCTCAAATACAATTGAGAAATCGGACTTACATAGTCTATAAGTATGGATCCTTGGCTTTAATTTCCCATTGGTCCAAATGAGTGACAAACATAAATGTGCCCACAAATAGCCAAATTCACGTAGTGCTGAACAAAATTTACACAATTTTAATCATTAAAATTTTATAGAAAAATTCTCAAATACAATTGAGAAATCGGACTTACATAGCCTATAAGTATGGAACCTTGGCTTTAATTTCCCATTGGTCCAAATGAGTGACAAACATAAATGTGCCCACAAATAGCCAAATTCACGTAGAGCTGAACAAAATTTACACAATTTTAATCATTAAAATTTTATAGAAAAATTCTCAAATACAATTGAGAAATCGGACTTACATAGTCTATAAGTATGGATCCTTGGCTTTAATTTCTTATTGGTCCAAATGAGTGACAAACATAAATGTGCCCACAAATAGCCAAATTCACGTAGAGCTGAACAAAATTTACACAATTTTAATCATTAAAATTTTATAGAAAAATTCTCAAATACAATTGAGAAATCGGACTTACATAGTCTATAAGTATGGATCCTTGGCTTTAATTTCCCATTGGTCCAAATGAGTGACAAACAAATGTTATGGAAAAATTCTCAAATACAATTGAGAAATCGGACTTACATAGCTTATAAGTATGGAACCTTGGCTTTAATTTCCCATTGGTCCAAATGAGTGACAAACATAAATGTGCCCACAAATAGCCAAATTCACGTAGAGCTGAACTAAATTTACACAATTTTAATCATTAAAATTTTATAGAAAAATTCTCAAATACAATTGAGAAATCGGACTTACATAGCCTATAAGTATGGATCCTTGGCCTTAATTTCCCATTGGTCCAAATGAGTGAAAAACAAATTTTATAGAAAAATTCTCAAATACAATTGAGAAATCGGACTTACATAGCCTATAAGTATGGATCCTTGCCTTTAATTTCCCATTGGTCCAAATGAGTGACAAACATAAATGTGCCCACAAATAGCCAAATTCACGTAGAGCTGAACAAAATTTACACAATTTTAATCATTAAAATTTTATAGAAAAATTCTCAAATACAATTGAGAAATCGGACTTACATAGCCTATAAGTATGGATCCTTGGCTTTAATTTCCCATTGGTCCAAATGAGTGACAAACATAAATGTGCCCACAAATAGCCAAATTCACGTAGAGCTGAACAAAATTTACACAATTTTAATCATTAAAATTTTATAGAAAAATTCTCAAATACAATTGAGAAATCGGACTTACATAGTCTATAAGTATGGATCCTTGGCTTTAATTTCCCATTGGTCCAAATGAGTGACAAACAAATGTTATGGAAAAATTCTCAAATACAATTGAGAAATCGGACTTACATAGTCTATAAGTATGGATCCTTGGCTTTAATTTCCCATTGGTCCAAATGAGTGACAAACAAATGTTATAGAAAAATTCTCAAATACAATTGAGAAATCGGACTTACATAGCCTATAAGTATGGATCCTTGGCTTTAATTTCCCATTGGTCCAAATGAGTGACAAACATAAATGTGCCCACAAATAGCCAAATTCACGTAGAGCTGAACAAAATTTACACAATTTTAATCATTAAAATTTTATAGAAAAATTCTCAAATACAATTGAGAAATCGGACTTACATAGCCTATAAGTATGGATCCTTGGCTTTAATTTCCCATTGGTCCAAATGAGTGACAAACATAAATGTGCCCACAAATAGCCAAATTCACGTAGAGCTGAACAAAATTTACACAATTTTAATCATTAAAATTTTATAGAAAAATTCTCAAATACAATTGAGAAATCGGACTTACATAGTCTATAAGTATGGATCCTTGGCTTTAATTTCCCATTGGTCCAAATGAGTGACAAACAAATGTTATGGAAAAATTCTCAAATACAATTGAGAAATCGGACTTACATAGCCTATAAGTATGGATCCTTGCCTTTAATTTCCCATTGGTCCAAATGAGTGACAAACAAATGTTATAGAAAAATTCTCAAATACAATTGAGAAATCGGACTTACATAGCCTATAAGTATGGATCCTTGGCTTTAATTTCCCATTGGTCCAAATGAGTGACAAACAAATGTTATGGAAAAATTCTCAAATACAATTGAGAAATCGGACTTACATAGCCTATAAGTATGGAACCTTGGCTTTAATTTCCCATTGGTCCAAATGAGAGACAAACATAAATGTGCCCACAAATAGCCAAATTCACGTAGAGCTGAACAAAATTTACACAATTTTAATCATTAAAATTTTATAGAAAAATTCTCAAATACAATTGAGAAATCGGACTTACATAGTCTATAAGTATGGATCCTTGGCTTTAATTTCCCATTGGTCCAAATGAGTGACAAACAAATGTTATGGAAAAATTCTCAAATACAATTGAGAAATCGGACTTACATAGCCTATAAGTATGGATCCTTGGCTTTAATTTCCCATTGGTCCAAATGAGTGACAAACAAATGTTATGGAAAAATTCTCACATACAATTGAGAAATCGGACTTACATAGCCTATAAGTATGGATCCTTGGCTTTAATTTCCCATTGGTCCAAATGAGTGACAAACAAATGTTATGGAAAAATTCTCACATACAATTGAGAAATCGGACTTACATAGTCTATAAGTATGGATCCTTGGCTTTAGTTTCCCATTGGTCCAAATGAGTGACAAACAAATGTTATAGAAAAATTCTCAAATACAATTGAGAAATCGGACTTACATAGCCTATAAGTATGGATCCTTGGCTTTAATTTCCCATTGGTCCAAATGAGTGACAAACAATTGTTATAGAAAAACTCTCAAATACAATTGAGAAATCGGACTTACATAGCCTATAAGTATGGATCCTTGGCTTTAATTTCCCATTGGTCCAAATGAGTGACAAACATAAATGTGCCCACAAATAGCCAAATTCACGTAGAGCTGAACAAAATTTACACAATTTTAATCATTAAAATTTTATAGAAAAATTCTCAAATACAATTGAGAAATCGGACTTACATAGTCTATAAGTATGGATCCTTGGCTTTAATTTCCCATTGGTCCAAATGAGTGACAAACAAATGTTATGGAAAAATTCTCAAATACAATTGAGAAATCGGACTTACATAGCCTATAAGTATGGAACCTTGGCTTTAATTTCCCATTGGTCCAAATGAGTGACAAACATAAATGTGCCCACAAATAGCCAAATTCACGTAGATCTGAACAAAATTTACACAATTTTAATCATTAAAATTTTATAGAAAAATTCTCAAATACAATTGAGAAATCGGACTTACATAGCCTATAAGTATGGATCCTTGGCCTTAATTTCCCATTGGTCCAAATGAGTGACAAACATAAATGTGCCCACAAATAGCCAAATTCACGTAGAGCTGAACAAAATTTACACAATTTTAATCATTAAAATTTTATAGAAAAATTCTCAAATACAATTGAGAAATCGGACTTACATAGTCTATAAGTATGGAACCTTGGCTTTAATTTCTCATTGGTCCAAATGAGTGACAAACATAAATGTGCCCACAAATAGCCAAATTCACGTAGAGCTGAACAAAATTTACACAATTTTAATCATTAAAATTTTATAGAAAAATTCTCAAATACAATTGAGAAATCGGACTTACATAGTCTATAAGTATGGATCCTTGGCTTTAATTTCCCATTGGTCCAAATGAGTGACAAACATAAATGTGCCCACAAATAGCCAAATTCACGTAGAGCTGAACAAAATTTACACAATTTTAATCATTAAAATTTTATAGAAAAATTCTCAAATACAATTGAGAAATCGGACTTACATAGCCTATAAGTATGGAACCTTGGCTTTAATTTCCCATTGGTCCAAATGAGTGACAAACATAAATGTGCCCACAAATAGCCAAATTCACGTAGAGCTGAACAAAATTTACACAATTTTAATCATTAAAATTTTATAGAAAAATTCTCAAATACAATTGAGAAATCGGACTTACATAGTCTATAAGTATGGATCCTTGGCTTTAATTTCCCATTGGTCCAAATGAGTGACAAACATAAATGTGCCCACAAATAGCCAAATTCACGTAGTGCTGAACAAAATTTACACAATTTTAATCATTAAAATTTTATAGAAAAATTCTCAAATACAATTGAGAAATCGGACTTACATAGTCTATAAGTATGGAACCTTGGCTTTAATTTCTCATTGGTCCAAATGAGTGACAAACATAAATGTGCCCACAAATAGCCAAATTCACGTAGAGCTGAACAAAATTTACACAATTTTAATCATTAAAATTTTATAGAAAAATTCTCAAATACAATTGAGAAATCGGACTTACATAGCCTATAAGTATGGATCCTTGGCTTTAATTTCCCATTGGTCCAAATGAGTGACAAACAAATGTTATGGAAAAATTCTCAAATACAATTGAGAAATCGGACTTACATAGTCTATAAGTATGGATCCTTGGCTTTAATTTCCCATTGGTCCAAATGAGTGACAAACAAATGTTATGGAAAAATTCTCAAATACAATTGAGAAATCGGACTTACATAGCCTATAAGTATGGATCCTTGGCTTTAATTTCTCATTGGTCCAAATGAGTGACAAACAAATGTTATGGAAAAATTCTCAAATACAATTGAGAAATCGGACTTACATAGTCTATAAGTATGGATCCTTGGCTTTAATTTCCCATTGGTCCAAATGAGTGACAAACAAATGTTATGGAAAAATTCTCACATACAATTGAGAAATCGGACTTACATAGCCTATAAGTATGGAACCTTGGCTTTAATTTCCCATTGGTCCAAATGAGTGACAAACATAAATGTGCCCACAAATAGCCAAATTCACGTAGAGCTGAACAAAATTTACACAATTTTAATCATTAAAATTTTATAGAAAAATTCTCAAACACAATTGAGAAATCGGACTTACATAGCCTATAAGTATGGATCCTTGGCTTTAATTTCCCATTGGTCCAAATGAGTGACAAACATAAATGTGCCCACAAATAGCCAAATTCACGTAGAGCTGAACAAAATTTACACAATTTTAATCATTAAAATTTTATAGAAAAATTCTCAAATACAATTGAGAAATCGGACTTACATAGTCTATAAGTATGGATCCTTGGCTTTAATTTCTTATTGGTCCAAATGAGTGACAAACATAAATGTGCCCACAAATAGCCAAATTCACGTAGAGCTGAACAAAATTTACACAATTTTAATCATTAAAATTTTATAGAAAAATTCTCAAATACAATTGAGAAATCGGACTTACATAGTCTATAAGTATGGATCCTTGGCTTTAATTTCCCATTGGTCCAAATGAGTGACAAACAAATGTTATGGAAAAATTCTCAAATACAATTGAGAAATCGGACTTACATAGCTTATAAGTATGGAACCTTGGCTTTAATTTCCCATTGGTCCAAATGAGTGACAAACATAAATGTGCCCACAAATAGCCAAATTCACGTAGAGCTGAACTAAATTTACACAATTTTAATCATTAAAATTTTATAGAAAAATTCTCAAATACAATTGAGAAATCGGACTTACATAGCCTATAAGTATGGATCCTTGGCCTTAATTTCCCATTGGTCCAAATGAGTGAAAAACAAATTTTATAGAAAAATTCTCAAATACAATTGAGAAATCGGACTTACATAGCCCATAAGAATGGATCCTTGGCTTTAACTTCCCATTGGTCCAAATGAGTGACAAACAAATGTTATAGAAAAATTCTCAAATACAATTGAGAAATCGGACTTACATAGCCTATAAGTATGGATCCTTGGCTTTAATTTCCCATTGGTCCAAATGAGTGACAAACATAAATGTACCCACAAATTGCCAAATTCACGTAGAGCTGAACAAAATTTACACAATTTTAATCTTCAAAATTTTATAGAAAAATTCTCAAATACAATTGAGAAATCGGACTTACATAGCCTATAAGTATGGATCCTTGGCTTTAATTTCCCATTGGTCCAAATGAGTGACAAACATAAATGTGCCCACAAATTGCCAAATTCACGTAGAGCTGAACAAAATTTACACAATTTTAATCTTCAAAATTTTATAGAAAAATTCTCAAATACAATTGAGAAATCGGACTTACATAGCCTATAAGTATGGATCCTTGGCTTTAATTTCCCATTGGTCCAAATGAGTGACAAACAAATTTTATAGAAAAATTCTCAAATACAATTGAGAAATCGGACTTACATAGCCTATAAGTATGGATCCTTGGCTTTAATTTCCCATTGGTCCAAATGAGTGACAAACATAAATGTGCCCACAAATTGCCAAATTCACGTAGAGCTGAACAAAATTTACACAATTTTAATCTTCAAAATTTTATAGAAAAATTCTCAAATACAATTGAGAAATCGGACTTACATAGCCTATAAGTATGGATCCTTGGCTTTAATTTCCCATTGGTCCAAATGAGTGACAAACAAATGTTATAGAATAATTCTCAAGTACAATTGAGAAATCGGACTACCATAGCCTATAAGTATGGATCCTTGGCTTTAATTTCCCATTGGTCCAAATGAGTGACAAACATAAATGTGCCCACAAATAGCCAAATTCACGTAGAGCTGAACAAAATTTACACAATTTTAATCATTAAAATTTTATAGAAAAATTCTCAAATACAATTGAGAAATCGGACTTACATAGCCTATAAGTATGGATCCTTGGCTTTAATTTCCCATTGGTCCAAATGAGTGACAAACATAAATGTGCCCACAAATAGCCAAATTCACGTAGAGCTGAACAAAATTTACACAATTTTAATCATTAAAATTTTATAGAAAAATTCTCAAATACAATTGAGAAATCGGACTTACATAGTCTATAAGTATGGATCCTTGGCTTTAATTTCCCATTGGTCCAAATGAGTGACAAACAAATGTTATGGAAAAATTCTCAAATACAATTGAGAAATCGGACTTACATAGCCTATAAGTATGGAACCTTGGCTTTAATTTCCCATTGGTCCAAATGAGTGACAAACAAATGTTATAGAAAAATTCTCAAATACAATTGAGAAATCGGACTTACATAGCCTATAAGTATGGATCCTTGGCTTTAATTTCCCATTGGTCCAAATGAGTGACAAACAAATGTTATGGAAAAATTCTCAAATACAATTGAGAAATCGGACTTACATAGCCTATAAGTATGGAACCTTGGCTTTAATTTCCCATTGGTCCAAATGAGTGACAAACATAAATGTGCCCACAAATAGCCAAATTCACGTAGAGCTGAACAAAATTTACACAATTTTAATCATTAAAATTTTATAGAAAAATTCTCAAATACAATTGAGAAATCGGACTTACATAGTCTATAAGTATGGATCCTTGGCTTTAATTTCCCATTGGTCCAAATGAGTGACAAACAAATGTTATGGAAAAATTCTCAAATACAATTGAGAAATCGGACTTACATAGCCTATAAGTATGGATCCTTGGCTTTAATTTCCCATTGGTCCAAATGAGTGACAAACAAATGTTATGGAAAAATTCTCACATACAATTGAGAAATCGGACTTACATAGCCTATAAGTATGGATCCTTGGCTTTAATTTCCCATTGGTCCAAATGAGTGACAAACAAATGTTATGGAAAAATTCTCACATACAATTGAGAAATCGGACTTACATAGTCTATAAGTATGGATCCTTGGCTTTAGTTTCCCATTGGTCCAAATGAGTGACAAACAAATGTTATAGAAAAATTCTCAAATACAATTGAGAAATCGGACTTACATAGCCTATAAGTATGGATCCTTGGCTTTAATTTCCCATTGGTCCAAATGAGTGACAAACAATTGTTATAGAAAAACTCTCAAATACAATTGAGAAATCGGACTTACATAGCCTATAAGTATGGATCCTTGGCTTTAGTTTCCCATTGGTCCAAATGAGTGACAAACAAATGTTATAGAAAAATTCTCAAATACAATTGAGAAATCGGACTTACATAGCCTATAAGTATGGAACCTTGGCTTTAATTTCCCATTGGTCCAAATGAGTGACAAACATAAATGTGCCCACAAATAGCCAAATTCACGTAGAGCTGAACAAAATTTACACAATTTTAATCATTAAAATTTTATAGAAAAATTCTCAAATACAATTGAGAAATCGGACTTACATAGCCTATAAGTATGGATCCTTGGCCTTAATTTCCCATTGGTCCAAATGAGTGACAAACATAAATGTGCCCACAAATAGCCAAATTCACGTAGAGCTGAACAAAATTTACACAATTTTAATCATTAAAATTTTATAGAAAAATTCTCAAATACAATTGAGAAATCGGACTTACATAGTCTATAAGTATGGAACCTTGGCTTTAATTTCTCATTGGTCCAAATGAGTGACAAACATAAATGTGCCCACAAATAGCCAAATTCACGTAGAGCTGAACAAAATTTACACAATTTTAATCATTAAAATTTTATAGAAAAATTCTCAAATACAATTGAGAAATCGGACTTACATAGCCTATAAGTATGGAACCTTGGCTTTAATTTCCCATTGGTCCAAATGAGTGACAAACATAAATGTGCCCACAAATAGCCAAATTCACGTAGAGCTGAACAAAATTTACACAATTTTAATCATTAAAATTTTATAGAAAAATTCTCAAATACAATTGAGAAATCGGACTTACATAGCCTATAAGTATGGATCCTTGGCCTTAATTTCCCATTGGTCCAAATGAGTGACAAACATAAATGTGCCCACAAATAGCCAAATTCACGTAGAGCTGAACAAAATTTACACAATTTTAATCATTAAAATTTTATAGAAAAATTCTCAAATACAATTGAGAAATCGGACTTACATAGTCTATAAGTATGGAACCTTGGCTTTAATTTCTCATTGGTCCAAATGAGTGACAAACATAAATGTGCCCACAAATAGCCAAATTCACGTAGAGCTGAACAAAATTTACACAATTTTAATCATTAAAATTTTATAGAAAAATTCTCAAATACAATTGAGAAATCGGACTTACATAGTCTATAAGTATGGATCCTTGGCTTTAATTTCCCATTGGTCCAAATGAGTGACAAACATAAATGTGCCCACAAATAGCCAAATTCACGTAGAGCTGAACAAAATTTACACAATTTTAATCATTAAAATTTTATAGAAAAATTCTCAAATACAATTGAGAAATCGGACTTACATAGTCTATAAGTATGGAACCTTGGCTTTAATTTCTCATTGGTCCAAATGAGTGACAAACATAAATGTGCCCACAAATAGCCAAATTCACGTAGAGCTGAACAAAATTTACACAATTTTAATCATTAAAATTTTATAGAAAAATTCTCAAATACAATTGAGAAATCGGACTTACATAGCCTATAAGTATGGATCCTTGGCTTTAATTTCCCATTGGTCCAAATGAGTGACAAACAAATGTTATGGAAAAATTCTCAAATACAATTGAGAAATCGGACTTACATAGCCTATAAGTATGGATCCTTGGCTTTAATTTCTCATTGGTCCAAATGAGTGACAAACAAATGTTATAGAAAAATTCTCAAATACAATTGAGAAATCGGACTTACATAGTCTATAAGTATGGATCCTTGGCTTTAATTTCCCATTGGTCCAAATGAGTGACAAACAAATGTTATGGAAAAATTCTCACATACAATTGAGAAATCGGACTTACATAGCCTATAAGTATGGAACCTTGGCTTTAATTTCCCATTGGTCCAAATGAGTGACAAACATAAATGTGCCCACAAATAGCCAAATTCACGTAGAGCTGAACAAAATTTACACAATTTTAATCATTAAAATTTTATAGAAAAATTCTCAAACACAATTGAGAAATCGGACTTACATAGCCTATAAGTATGGATCCTTGGCTTTAATTTCCCATTGGTCCAAATGAGTGACAAACATAAATGTGCCCACAAATAGCCAAATTCACGTAGAGCTGAACAAAATTTACACAATTTTAATCATTAAAATTTTATAGAAAAATTCTCAAATACAATTGAGAAATCGGACTTACATAGTCTATAAGTATGGAACCTTGGCTTTAATTTCTCATTGGTCCAAATGAGTGACAAACATAAATGTGCCCACAAATAGCCAAATTCACGTAGAGCTGAACAAAATTTACACAATTTTAATCATTAAAATTTTATAGAAAAATTCTCAAATACAATTGTGAAATCGGACTTACATAGTCTATAAGTATGGAACCTTGGCTTTAATTTCTCATTGGTCCAAATGAGTGACAAACATAAATGTGCCCACAAATAGCCAAATTCACGTAGAGCTGAACAAAATTTACACAATTTTAATCATTAAAATTTTATAGAAAAATTCTCAAATACAATTGAGAAATCGGACTTACATAGTCTATAAGTATGGATCCTTGGCTTTAATTTCCCATTGGTCCAAATGAGTGACAAACATAAATGTGCCCACAAATAGCCAAATTCACGTAGATCTGAACAAAATTTACACAACTTTAATCTTTAAAATTTTATAGAAAAATTCTCAAATACAATTGAGAAATCGGACTTACATAGCCTATAAGTATGGATCCTTGGCTTTAATTTCCCATTGGTCCAAATGAGTGACAAACATAAATGTGCCCACAAATAGCCAAATTCACGTAGAGCTGAACAAAATTTACACAATTTTAATCATTAAAATTTTATAGAAAAATTCTCAAATACAATTGAGAAATCGGACTTACATAGATTATAAGTATGGATCCTTGGCTTTAATTTCCCATTGGTCCAAATGAGTGACAAACAAATGTTATGGAAAAATTCTCAAATACAATTGAGAAATCGGACTTACATAGCCTATAAGTATGGATCCTTGGCTTTAATTTCCCATTGGTCCAAATGAGTGACAAACATAAATGTGCCCACAAATAGCCAAATTCACGTAGAGCTGAACAAAATTTACACAATTTTAATCATTAAAATTTTATAGAAAAATTCTCAAATACAATTGAGAAATCGGACTTACATAGATTATAAGTATGGATCCTTGGCTTTAATTTCCCATTGGTCCAAATGAGTGACAAACAAATGTTATGGAAAAATTCTCAAATACAATTGAGAAATCGGACTTACATAGCCTATAAGTATGGATCCTTGGCTTTAATTTCCCATTGGTCCAAATGAGTGACAAACATAAATGTGCCCACAAATAGCCAAATTCACGTAGAGCTGAACAAAATTTACACAATTTTAATCATTAAAATTTTATAGAAAAATTCTCAAATACAATTGAGAAATCGGACTTACATAGTCTATAAGTATGGATCCTTGGCTTTAATTTCCCATTGGTCCAAATGAGTGACAAACAAATGTTATGGAAAAATTCTCAAATACAATTGAGAAATCGGACTTACATAGCCTATAAGTATGGATCCTTGGCTTTAATTTCCCATTGGTCCAAATGAGTGACAAACATAAATGTGCCCACAAATAGCCAAATTCACGTAGAGCTGAACAAAATTTACACAATTTTAATCATTAAAATTTTATAGAAAAATTCTCAAATACAATTGAGAAATCGGACTTACATAGATTATAAGTATGGATCCTTGGCTTTAATTTCCCATTGGTCCAAATGAGTGACAAACAAATGTTATGGAAAAATTCTCAAATACAATTGAGAAATCGGACTTACATAGCCTATAAGTATGGAACCTTGGCTTTAATTTCCCATTGGTCCAAATGAGTGACAAACATAAATGTGCCCACAAATAGCCAAATTCACGTAGAGCTGAACAAAATTTACACAATTTTAATCATTAAAATTTTATAGAAAAATTCTCAAATACAATTGAGAAATCGGACTTACATAGATTATAAGTATGGATCCTTGGCTTTAATTTCCCATTGGTCCAAATGAGTGACAAACAAATGTTATGGAAAAATTCTCAAATACAATTGAGAAATCGGACTTACATAGCCTATAAGTATGGAACCTTGGCTTTAATTTCCCATTGGTCCAAATGAGTGACAAACATAAATGTGCCCACAAATAGCCAAATTCACGTAGAGCTGAACAAAATTTACACAATTTTAATCATTAAAATTTTATAGAAAAATTCTCAAATACAATTGAGAAATCGGACTTACATAGATTATAAGTATGGATCCTTGGCTTTAATTTCCCATTGGTCCAAATGAGTGACAAACAAATGTTATGGAAAAATTCTCACATACAATTGAGAAATCGGACTTACATAGCCTATAAGTATGGAACCTTGGCTTTAATTTCCCATTGGTCCAAATGAGTGACAAACATAAATGTGCCCACAAATAGCCAAATTCACGTAGAGCTGAACAAAATTTACACAATTTTAATCATTAAAATTTTATAGAAAAATTCTCAAATACAATTGAGAAATCGGACTTACATAGCCTATAAGTATGGAACCTTGGCTTTAATTTCCCATTGGTCCAAATGAGTGACAAACATAAATGTGCCCACAAATAGCCAAATTCACGTAGAGCTGAACAAAATTTACACAATTTTAATCATTAAAATTTTATAGAAAAATTCTCAAATACAATTGAGAAATCGGACTTACATAGCCTATAAGTATGGATCCTTGGCTTTAATTTCCCATTGGTCCAAATGAGTGACAAACAAATTTTATAGAAAAATTCTCAAATACAATTGAGGAATCGGACTTACATAGCCTATAAGTATGGATCCTTGGCTTTAATTTCCCATTGGTCCAAATGAGTGACAAACAAATGTTATAGAAAAATTCTCAAATACAATTGAGAAATCGGACTTACATAGTCTATAAGTATGGATCCTTGGCTTTAATTTCCCATTGGTCCAAATGAGTGACAAACAAATGTTATGGAAAAATTCTCACATACAATTGAGAAATCGGACTTACATAGCCTATAAGTATGGAACCTTGGCTTTAATTTCCCATTGGTCCAAATGAGTGACAAACATAAATGTGCCCACAAATAGCCAAATTCACGTAGAGCTGAACAAAATTTACACAATTTTAATCATTAAAATTTTATAGAAAAATTCTCAAATACAATTGAGAAATCGGACTTACATAGCCTATAAGTATGGAACCTTGGCTTTAATTTCCCATTGGTCCAAATGAGTGACAAACATAAATGTGCCCACAAATAGCCAAATTCACGTAGAGCTGAACAAAATTTACACAATTTTAATCATTAAAATTTTATAGAAAAATTCTCAAATACAATTGAGAAATCGGACTTACATAGTCTATAAGTATGGATCCTTGGCTTTAATTTCCCATTGGTCCAAATGAGTGACAAACAAATGTTATGGAAAAATTCTCAAATACAATTGAGAAATCGGACTTACATAGCCTATAAGTATGGATCCTTGCCTTTAATTTCCCATTGGTCCAAATGAGTGACAAACAAATGTTATAGAAAAATTCTAAAATACAATTGAGAAATCGGACTTACATAGCCTATAAGTATGGATCCTTGGCTTTAATTTCCCATTGGTCCAAATGAGTGACAAACAAATGTTATGGAAAAATTCTCAAATACAATTGAGAAATCGGACTTACATAGCCTATAAGTATGGATCCTTGGTTTTAATTTCCCATTGGTCCAAATGAGTGACAAACAAATGTTATAGAAAAATTCTCAAATACAATTGAGAAATCGGACTTACATAGTCTATAAGTATGGATCCTTGGCTTTAATTTCCCATTGGTCCAAATGAGTGACAAACAAATGTTATAGAAAAATTCTCAAATACAATTGAGAAATCGGACTTACATAGCCTATAAGTATGGAACCTTGGCTTTAATTTCCCATTGGTCCAAATGAGTGACAAACATAAATGTGCCCACAAATAGCCAAATTCACGTAGAGCTGAACAAAATTTACACAATTTTAATCATTAAAATTTTATAGAAAAATTCTCAAATACAATTGAGAAATCGGACTTACATAGCCTATAAGTATGGATCCTTGGCTTTAATTTCCCATTGGTCCAAATGAGTGACAAACAAATTTTATAGAAAAATTCTCAAATACAATTGAGGAATCGGACTTACATAGCCTATAAGTATGGATCCTTGGCTTTAATTTCCCATTGGTCCAAATGAGTGACAAACAAATGTTATAGAAAAATTCTCAAATACAATTGAGAAATCGGACTTACATAGTCTATAAGTATGGATCCTTGGCTTTAATTTCCCATTGGTCCAAATGAGTGACAAACAAATGTTATGGAAAAATTCTCACATACAATTGAGAAATCGGACTTACATAGCCTATAAGTATGGAACCTTGGCTTTAATTTCCCATTGGTCCAAATGAGTGACAAACATAAATGTGCCCACAAATAGCCAAATTCACGTAGAGCTGAACAAAATTTACACAATTTTAATCATTAAAATTTTATAGAAAAATTCTCAAATACAATTGAGAAATCGGACTTACATAGCCTATAAGTATGGAACCTTGGCTTTAATTTCCCATTGGTCCAAATGAGTGACAAACATAAATGTGCCCACAAATAGCCAAATTCACGTAGAGCTGAACAAAATTTACACAATTTTAATCATTAAAATTTTATAGAAAAATTCTCAAATACAATTGAGAAATCGGACTTACATAGCCTATAAGTATGGATCCTTGGCTTTAATTTCCCATTGGTCCAAATGAGTGACAAACAAATGTTATCGAAAAATTCTCAAATACAATTGAGAAATCGGACTTACATAGTCTATAAGTATGGATCCTTGGCTTTAATTTCCCATTGGTCCAAATGAGTGACAAACAAATGTTATGGAAAAATTCTCAAATACAATTGAGAAATCGGACTTACATAGCCTATAAGTATGGATCCTTGCCTTTAATTTCCCATTGGTCCAAATGAGTGACAAACAAATGTTATAGAAAAATTCTAAAATACAATTGAGAAATCGGACTTACATAGCCTATAAGTATGGATCCTTGGCTTTAATTTCCCATTGGTCCAAATGAGTGACAAACAAATGTTATGGAAAAATTCTCAAATACAATTGAGAAATCGGACTTACATAGCCTATAAGTATGGATCCTTGGCTTTAATTTCCCATTGGTCCAAATGAGTGACAAACAAATGTTATAGAAAAATTCTCAAATACAATTGAGAAATCGGACTTACATAGTCTATAAGTATGGATCCTTGGCTTTAATTTCCCATTGGTCCAAATGAGTGACAAACAAATGTTATGGAAAAACTCTCAAATACAATTGAGACATCGGACTTACATAGCCTATAAGTATGGAACCTTGGCTTTAATTTCCCATTGGTCCAAATGAGTGACAAACAAATGTTATCGAAAAATTCTCAAATACAATTGAGAAATCGGACTTACATAGTCTATAAGTATGGATCCTTGGCTTTAATTTCCCATTGGTCCAAATGAGTGACAAACAAATGTTATGGAAAAATTCTCAAATACAATTGAGAAATCGGACTTACATAGTCTATAAGTATGGATCCTTGGCTTTAATTTCCCATTGGTCCAAATGAGTAACAAACAAATGTTATGGAAAAATTCTCAAATACAATTGAGAAATCGGACTACCATAGCCTATAAGTATGGATCCTTGCCTTTAATTTCCCATTGGTCCAAATGAGTGACAAACAAATGTTATAGAAAAATTCTCAAATACAATTGAGAAATCGGACTTACATAGTCTATAAGTATGGATCCTTGGCTTTAATTTCCCATTGGTCCAAATGAGAGACAAACAAATGTTATGAAAAAATTCTCAAATACAATTGAGAAATCGGACTTACATAGTCTATAAGTATGGATCCTTGGCTTTAATTTCCCATTGGTCCAAATGAGTGACAAACATAAATGTGCCCACAAATAGCCAAATTCACGTAGAGCTGAACAAAATTTACACAATTTTAATCATTAAAATTTTATAGAAAAATTCTCAAATACAATTGAGAAATCGGACTTACATAGCCTATAAGTATGGATCCTTGGCTTTAATTTCCCATTGGTCCAAATGAGTGACAAACAAATGTTATGGAAAAACTCTCAAATACAATTGAGAAATCGGACTTACATAGCCTATAAGTATGGAACCTTGGCTTTAATTTCCCATTGGTCCAAATGAGTGACAAACATAAATGTGCCCACAAATAGCCAAATTCACGTAGAGCTGAACAAAATTTACACAATTTTAATCATTAAAATTTTATAGAAAAATTCTCAAATACAATTGAGAAATCGGACTTACATAGTCTATAAGTATGGATCCTTGGCTTTAATTTCCCATTGGTCCAAATGAGTGACAAACAAATGTTATGGAAAAACTCTCAAATACAATTGAGACATCGGACTTACATAGCCTATAAGTATGGAACCTTGGCTTTAATTTCCCATTGGTCCAAATGAGTGACAAACAAATGTTATCGAAAAATTCTCAAATACAATTGAGAAATCGGACTTACATAGTCTATAAGTATGGATCCTTGGCTTTAATTTCCCATTGGTCCAAATGAGTGACAAACAAATGTTATGGAAAAATTCTCAAATACAATTGAGAAATCGGACTTACATAGTCTATAAGTATGGATCCTTGGCTTTAATTTCCCATTGGTCCAAATGAGTAACAAACAAATGTTATGGAAAAATTCTCAAATACAATTGAGAAATCGGACTACCATAGCCTATAAGTATGGATCCTTGCCTTTAATTTCCCATTGGTCCAAATGAGTGACAAACAAATGTTATAGAAAAATTCTCAAATACAATTGAGAAATCGGACTTACATAGTCTATAAGTATGGATCCTTGGCTTTAATTTCCCATTGGTCCAAATGAGAGACAAACAAATGTTATGAAAAAATTCTCAAATACAATTGAGAAATCGGACTTACATAGTCTATAAGTATGGATCCTTGGCTTTAATTTCCCATTGGTCCAAATGAGTGACAAACATAAATGTGCCCACAAATAGCCAAATTCACGTAGAGCTGAACAAAATTTACACAATTTTAATCATTAAAATTTTATAGAAAAATTCTCAAATACAATTGAGAAATCGGACTTACATAGCCTATAAGTATGGATCCTTGGCTTTAATTTCCCATTGGTCCAAATGAGTGACAAACAAATGTTATAGAAAAATTCTCAAATACAATTGAGAAATCGGACTTACATAGCCTATAAGTATGGAACCTTGGCTTTAATTTCCCATTGGTCCAAATGAGTGACAAACATAAATGTGCCCACAAATAGCCAAATTCACGTAGAGCTGAACAAAATTTACACAATTTTAATCATTAAAATTTTATAGAAAAATTCTCAAATACAATTGAGAAATCGGATTTACATAGTCTATAAGTATGGATCCTTGGCTTTAATTTCCCATTGGTCCAAATGAGTGACAAACAAATGTTATAGAAAAATTCTCAAATACAATTGAGAAATCGGACTTACAAAGCCTATAAGTTTGGAACCTTGGCTTTAATTTCCCATTGGTCCAAATGAGTGACAAACATAAATGTGCCCACAAATAGCCAAATTCACGTAGAGCTGAACAAAATTTACACAATTTTAATCATTAAAATTTTATAGAAAAATTCTCAAATACAATTGAGAAATCGGACTTACATAGTCTATAAGTATGGATCCTTGGCTTTAATTTCCCATTGGTCCAAATGAGTGACAAACAAATGTTATGGAAAAATTCTCAAATACAATTGAGAAATCGGACTTACATAGATTATAAGTATGGATCCTTGGCTTTAATTTCCCATTGGTCCAAATGAGTGACAAACAAATGTTATGGAAAAATTCTCAAATACAATTGAGAAATCGGACTTACATAGCCTATAAGTATGGATCCTTGGCTTTAATTTCCCATTGGTCCAAATGAGTGACAAACATAAATGTGCCCACAAATAGCCAAATTCACGTAGATCTGAACAAAATTTACACAACTTTAATCTTTAAAATTTTATAGAAAAATTCTCAAATACAATTGGGAAATCGGACTTACATAGCCTATAAGTATGGATCCTTGGCTTTAATTTCCCATTGGTCCAAATGAGTGACAAACAAATGTTATGGAAAAATTCTCAAATACAATTGAGAAATCGGACTTACATAGCCTATAAGTATGGATCCTTGGCTTTAATTTCCCATTGGTCCAAATGAGTGACAAACATAAATGTGCCCACAAATAGCCAAATTCACGTAGAGCTGAACAAAATTTACACAATTTTAATCATTAAAATTTTATAGAAAAATTCTCAAATACAATTGAGAAATCGGACTTACATAGATTATAAGTATGGATCCTTGGCTTTAATTTCCCATTGGTCCAAATGAGTGACAAACAAATGTTATGGAAAAATTCTCAAATACAATTGAGAAATCGGACTTACATAGCCTATAAGTATGGATCCTTGGCTTTAATTTCCCATTGGTCCAAATGAGTGACAAACATAAATGTGCCCACAAATAGCCAAATTCACGTAGAGCTGAACAAAATTTACACAATTTTAATCATTAAAATTTTATAGAAAAATTCTCAAATACAATTGAGAAATCGGACTTACATAGTCTATAAGTATGGATCCTTGGCTTTAATTTCCCATTGGTCCAAATGAGTGACAAACATAAATGTGCCCACAAATAGCCAAATTCACGTAGAGCTGAACAAAATTTACACAATTTTAATCATTAAAATTTTATAGAAAAATTCTCAAATACAATTGAGAAATCGGACTTACATAGCCTATAAGTATGGATCCTTGGCTTTAATTTCCCATTGGTCCAAATGAGTGACAAACATAAATGTGCCCACAAATAGCCAAATTCACGTAGAGCTGAACAAAATTTACACAATTTTAATCATTAAAATTTTATAGAAAAATTCTCAAATACAATTGAGAAATCGGACTTACATAGTCTATAAGTATGGATCCTTGGCTTTAATTTCCCATTGGTCCAAATGAGTGACAAACAAATGTTATGGAAAAATTCTCAAATACAATTGAGAAATCGGACTTACATAGCCTATAAGTATGGATCCTTGGCTTTAATTTCCCATTGGTCCAAATGAGTGACAAACATAAATGTGCCCACAAATAGCCAAATTCACGTAGAGCTGAACAAAATTTACACAATTTTAATCATTAAAATTTTATAGAAAAATTCTCAAATACAATTGAGAAATCGGACTTACATAGTCTATAAGTATGGATCCTTGGCTTTAATTTCCCATTGGTCCAAATGAGTGACAAACAAATGTTATGGAAAAATTCTCAAATACAATTGAGAAATCGGACTTACATAGCCTATAAGTATGGATCCTTGGCTTTAATTTCCCATTGGTCCAAATGAGTGACAAACATAAATGTGCCCACAAATAGCCAAATTCACGTAGTGCTGAACAAAATTTACACAATTTTAATCATTAAAATTTTATAGAAAAATTCTCAAATACAATTGAGAAATCGGACTTACATAGTCTATAAGTATGGATCCTTGGCTTTAATTTCCCATTGGTCCAAATGAGTGACAAACAAATGTTATGGAAAAATTCTCAAATACAATTGAGAAATCGGACTTACATAGCCTATAAGTATGGATCCTTGGCTTTAATTTCCCATTGGTCCAAATGAGTGACAAACATAAATGTGCCCACAAATAGCCAAATTCACGTAGAGCTGAACAAAATTTACACAATTTTAATCATTAAAATTTTATAGAAAAATTCTCAAATACAATTGAGAAATCGAACTTACATAGTCTATAAGTATGGATCCTTGGCTTTAATTTCCCATTGGTCCAAATGAGTGACAAACATAAATGTGCCCACAAATAGCCAAATTCACGTAGAGCTGAACAAAATTTACACAATTTTAATCATTAAAATTTTATAGAAAAATTCTCAAATACAATTGAGAAATCGGACTTACATAGTCTATAAGTATGGATCCTTGGCTTTAATTTCCCATTGGTCCAAATGAGTGACAAACAAATGTTATGGAAAAATTCTCAAATACAATTGAGAAATCGGACTTACATAGCCTATAAGTATGGATCCTAGGCTTTAATTTCCCATTGGTCCAAATGAGTGACAAACATAAATGTGCCCACAAATAGCCAAATTCACGTAGAGCTGAACAAAATTTACACAACTTTAATCTTTAAAATTTTATAGAAAAATTCTCAAATACAATTGAGAAATCGGACTTACATAGCCTATAAGTATGGATCCTTGGCTTTAATTTCCCATTGGTCCAAATGAGTGACAAACATAAATGTGCCCACAAATAGCCAAATTCACGTAGAGCTGAACAAAATTTACACAATTTTAATCATTAAAATTTTATAGAAAAATTCTCAAATACAATTGAGAAATCGGACTTACATAGTCTATAAGTATGGATCCTTGGCTTTAATTTCCCATTGGTCCAAATGAGTGACAAACAAATGTTATGGAAAAATTCTCAAATACAATTGAGAAATCGGACTTACATAGCCTATAAGTATGGATCCTTGGCTTTAATTTCCCATTGGTCCAAATGAGTGACAAACATAAATGTGCCCACAAATAGCCAAATTCACGTAGAGCTGAACAAAATTTACACAATTTTAATCATTAAAATTTTATAGAAAAATTCTCAAATACAATTGAGAAATCGGACTTACATAGATTATAAGTATGGATCCTTGGCTTTAATTTCCCATTGGTCCAAATGAGTGACAAACAAATGTTATAGAAAAATTCTCAAATACAATTGAGAAATCGGACTTACATAGATTATAAGTATGGATCCTTGGCTTTAATTTCCCATTGGTCCAAATGAGTGACAAACAAATGTTATAGAAAAATTCTCAAGTACAATTGAGAAATCGGACTTACATAGCCTATAAGTATGGATCCTTGGCTTTAATTTCCCATTGGTCCAAATGAGTGACAAACATAAATGTGCCCACAAATAGCCAAATTCACGTAGAGCTGAACAAAATTTACACAATTTTAATCATTAAAATTTTATAGAAAAATTCTCAAATACAATTGAGAAATCGGACTTACATAGATTATAAGTATGGATCCTTGGCTTTAATTTCCCATTGGTCCAAATGAGTGACAAACAAATGTTATGGAAAAATTCTCAAATACAATTGAGAAATCGGACTTACATAGCCTATAAGTATGGATCCTTGGCTTTAATTTCCCATTGGTCCAAATGAGTGACAAACATAAATGTGCCCACAAATAGCCAAATTCACGTAGAGCTGAACAAAATTTACACAATTTTAATCATTAAAATTTTATAGAAAAATTCTCAAATACAATTGAGAAATCGGACTTACATAGTCTATAAGTATGGATCCTTGGCTTTAATTTCCCATTGGTCCAAATGAGTGACAAACAAATGTTATGGAAAAATTCTCAAATACAATTGAGAAATCGGACTTACATAGCCTATAAGTATGTATCCTTGGCTTTAATTTCCCATTGGTCCAAATGAGTGACAAACATAAATGTGCCCACAAATAGCCAAATTCACGTAGAGCTGAACAAAATTTACACAATTTTAATCATTAAAATTTTATAGAAAAATTCTCAAATACAATTGAGAAATCGGACTTACATAGTCTATAAGTATGGATCCTTGGCTTTAATTTCCCATTGGTCCAAATGAGTGACAAACATAAATGTGCCCACAAATAGCCAAATTCACGTAGATCTGAACAAAATTTACACAACTTTAATCTTTAAAATTTTATAGAAAAATTCTCAAATACAATTGAGAAATCGGACTTACATAGCCTATAAGTATGGATCCTTGGCTTTAATTTCCCATTGGTCCAAATGAGTGACAAACATAAATGTGCCCACAAATAGCCAAATTCACGTAGAGCTGAACAAAATTTACACAATTTTAATCATTAAAATTTTATAGAAAAATTCTCAAATACAATTGAGAAATCGGACTTACATAGTCTATAAGTATGGATCCTTGGCTTTAATTTCCCATTGGTCCAAATGAGTGACAAACAAATGTTATGGAAAAATTCTCAAATACAATTGAGAAATCGGACTTACATAGCCTATAAGTATGGATCCTTGGCTTTAATTTCCCATTGGTCCAAATGAGTGACAAACAAATGTTATGGAAAAATTCTCAAATACAATTGAGAAATCGGACTTACATAGCCTATAAGTATGGATCCTTGGCTTTAATTTCCCATTGGTCCAAATGAGTGACAAACATAAATGTGCCCACAAATAGCCAAATTCACGTAGAGCTGAACAAAATTTACACAATTTTAATCATTAAAATTTTATAGAAAAATTCTCAAATACAATTGAGAAATCGGACTTACATAGTCTATAAGTATGGATCCTTGGCTTTAATTTCCCATTGGTCCAAATGAGTGACAAACAAATGTTATGGAAAAATTCTCAAATACAATTGAGAAATCGGACTTACATAGCCTATAAGTATGGATCCTTGGCTTTAATTTCCCATTGGTCCAAATGAGTGACAAACATAAATGTGCCCACAAATAGCCAAATTCACGTAGAGCTGAACAAAATTTACACAATTTTAATCATTAAAATTTTATAGAAAAATTCTCAAATACAATTGAGAAATCGGACTTACATAGTCTATAAGTATGGATCCTTGGCTTTAATTTCCCATTGGTCCAAATGAGTGACAAACAAATGTTATGGAAAAATTCTCAAATACAATTGAGAAATCGGACTTACATAGCCTATAAGTATGGATCCTTGGCTTTAATTTCCCATTGGTCCAAATGAGTGACAAACATAAATGTGCCCACAAATAGCCAAATTCACGTAGTGCTGAACAAAATTTACACAATTTTAATCATTAAAATTTTATAGAAAAATTCTCAAATACAATTGAGAAATCGGACTTACATAGTCTATAAGTATGGATCCTTGGCTTTAATTTCCCATTGGTCCAAATGAGTGACAAACAAATGTTATGGAAAAATTCTCAAATACAATTGAGAAATCGGACTTACATAGCCTATAAGTATGGATCCTTGGCTTTAATTTCCCATTGGTCCAAATGAGTGACAAACATAAATGTGCCCACAAATAGCCAAATTCACGTAGAGCTGAACAAAATTTACACAATTTTAATCATTAAAATTTTATAGAAAAATTCTCAAATACAATTGAGAAATCGAACTTACATAGTCTATAAGTATGGATCCTTGGCTTTAATTTCCCATTGGTCCAAATGAGTGACAAACAAATGTTATGGAAAAATTCTCAAATACAATTGAGAAATCGGACTTACATAGCCTATAAGTATGGATCCTTGGCTTTAATTTCCCATTGGTCCAAATGAGTGACAAACATAAATGTGCCCACAAATAGCCAAATTCACGTAGATCTGAAAAAAAATTTACACAACTTTAATCTTTAAAATTTTATAGAAAAATTCTCAAATACAATTGAGAAATCGGACTTACATAGTCTATAAGTATGGATCCTTGGCTTTAATTTCCCATTGGTCCAAATGAGTGACAAACAAATGTTATGGAAAAATTCTCAAATACAATTGAGAAATCGGACTTACATAGCCTATAAGTATGGATCCTTGGCTTTAATTTCCCATTGGTCCAAATGAGTGACAAACATAAATGTGCCCACAAATAGCCAAATTCACGTAGAGCTGAACAAAATTTACACAATTTTAATCATTAAAATTTTATAGAAAAATTCTCAAATACAATTGAGAAATCGGACTTACATAGTCTATAAGTATGGATCCTTGGCTTTAATTTCCCATTGGTCCAAATGAGTGACAAACAAATGTTATGGAAAAATTCTCAAATACAATTGAGAAATCGGACTTACATAGCCTATAAGTATGGATCCTTGGCTTTAATTTCCCATTGGTCCAAATGAGTGACAAACATAAATGTGCCCACAAATAGCCAAATTCACGTAGAGCTGAACAAAATTTACACAATTTTAATCATTAAAATTTTATAGAAAAATTCTCAAATACAATTGAGAAATCGGACTTACATAGTCTATAAGTATGGATCCTTGGCTTTAATTTCCCATTGGTCCAAATGAGTGACAAACAAATGTTATGGAAAAATTCTCAAATACAATTGAGAAATCGGACTTACATAGCCTATAAGTATGGATCCTTGGCTTTAATTTCCCATTGGTCCAAATGAGTGACAAACATAAATGTGCCCACAAATAGCCAAATTCACGTAGAGCTGAACAAAATTTACACAATTTTAATCATTAAAATTTTATAGAAAAATTCTCAAATACAATTGAGAAATCGGACTTACATAGATTATAAGTATGGATCCTTGGCTTTAATTTCCCATTGGTCCAAATGAGTGACAAACAAATGTTATAGAAAAATTCTCAAATACAATTGAGAAATCGGACTTACATAGATTATAAGTATGGATCCTTGGCTTTAATTTCCCATTGGTCCAAATGAGTGACAAACAAATGTTATAGAAAAATTCTCAAGTACAATTGAGAAATCGGACTTACATAGCCTATAAGTATGGATCCTTGGCTTTAATTTCCCATTGGTCCAAATGAGTGACAAACAAATGTTATAGAAAAATTCTCAAGTACAATTGAGAAATCGGACTTACATAGATTATAAGTATGGATCCTTGGCTTTAATTTCCCATTGGTCCAAATGAGTGACAAACAAATGTTATAGAAAAATTCTCAAGTACAATTGAGAAATCGGACTTACATAGATTATAAGTATGGATCCTTGGCTTTAATTTCCCATTGCTCCAAATGAGTGACAAACAAATGTTATAGAAAAATTCTCAAGTACAATTGAGAAATCGGACTTACATAGATTATAAGTATGGATCCTTGGCTTTAATTTCCCATTGCTCCAAATGAGTGACAAACAAATGTTATAGAAAAATTCTCAAGTACAATTGAGAAATCGGACTTACATAGATTATAAGTATGGATCCTTGGCTTTAATTTCCCATTGGTCCAAATGAGTGACAAACATAAATGTGCCCACAAATAGCCAAATTCACGTAGAGCTGAACAAAATTTACACAATTTTAATCATTAAAATTTTATAGAAAAATTCTCAAATACAATTGAGAAATCGGACTTACATAGATTATAAGTATGGATCCTTGGCTTTAATTTCCCATTGGTCCAAATGAGTGACAAACAAATGTTATAGAAAAATTCTCAAGTACAATTGAGAAATCGGACTTACATAGATTATAAGTATGGATCCTTGGCTTTAATTTCCCATTGCTCCAAATGAGTGACAAACAAATGTTATAGAAAAATTCTCAAGTTCAATTGAGAAATCGGACTTACATAGCCTATAAGTATGGATCCTTGGCTTTAATTTCCCATTGGTCCAAATGAGTGACAAACATAAATGTGCCCACAAATAGCCAAATTCACGTAGAGCTGAACAAAATTTACACAATTTTAATCATTAAAATTTTATAGAAAAATTCTCAAATACAATTGAGAAATCGGACTTACATAGTCTATAAGTATGGATCCTTGGCTTTAATTTCCCATTGGTCCAAATGAGTGACAAACAAATGTTATGGAAAAATTCTCAAATACAATTGAGAAATCGGACTTACATAGCCTATAAGTATGGATCCTTGGCTTTAATTTCCCATTGGTCCAAATGAGTGACAAACAAATGTTATAGAAAAATTCTCAAGTACAATTGAGAAATCGGACTTACATAGCCTATAAGTATGGATCCTTGGCTTTAATTTCCCATTGGTCCAAATGAGTGACAAACATAAATGTGCCCACAAATAGCCAAATTCACGTAGAGCTGAACAAAATTTACACAATTTTAATCATTAAAATTTTATAGAAAAATTCTCAAATACAATTGAGAAATCGGACTTACATAGATTATAAGTATGGATCCTTGGCTTTAATTTCCCATTGGTCCAAATGAGTGACAAACAAATGTTATGGAAAAATTCTCAAATACAATTGAGAAATCGGACTTACATAGCCTATAAGTATGGATCATTGGCTTTAATTTCCCATTGGTCCAAATGAGTGACAAACATAAATGTGCCCACAAATAGCCAAATTCACGTAGAGCTGAACAAAATTTACACAATTTTAATCATTAAAATTTTATAGAAAAATTCTCAAATACAATTGAGAAATCGGACTTACATAGTCTATAAGTATGGATCCTTGGCTTTAATTTCCCATTGGTCCAAATGAGTGACAAACAAATGTTATGGAAAAATTCTCAAATACAATTGAGAAATCGGACTTACATAGCCTATAAGTATGGATCCTTGGCTTTAATTTCCCATTGGTCCAAATGAGTGACAAACATAAATGTGCCCACAAATAGCCAAATTCACGTAGAGCTGAACAAAATTTACACAATTTTAATCATTAAAATTTTATAGAAAAATTCTCAAATACAATTGAGAAATCGGACTTACATAGTCTATAAGTATGGATCCTTGGCTTTAATTTCCCATTGGTCCAAATGAGTGACAAACAAATGTTATGGAAAAATTCTCAAATACAATTGAGAAATCGGACTTACATAGCCTATAAGTATGGATCCTTGGCTTTAATTTCCCATTGGTCCAAATGAGTGACAAACAAATGTTATGGAAAAATTCTCAAATACAATTGAGAAATCGGACTTACATAGTCTATAAGTATGGATCCTTGGCTTTAATTTCCCATTGGTCCAAATGAGTGACAAACAAATGTTATAGAAAAATTCTCAAGTACAATTGAGAAATCGGACTTACATAGCCTATAAGTATGGATCCTTGGCTTTAATTTCCCATTGGTCCAAATGAGTGACAAACATAAATGTGCCCACAAATAGCCAAATTCACGTAGAGCTGAACAAAATTTACACAATTTTAATCATTAAAATTTTATAGAAAAATTCTCAAATACAATTGAGAAATCGGACTTACATAGTCTATAAGTATGGATCCTTGGCTTTAATTTCCCATTGGTCCAAATGAGTGACAAACAAATGTTATGGAAAAATTCTCAAATACAATTGAGAAATCGGACTTACATAGCCTATAAGTATGGATCCTTGGCTTTAATTTCCCATTGGTCCAAATGAGTGACAAACAAATGTTATAGAAAAATTCTCAAGTACAATTGAGAAATCGGACTTACATAGCCTATAAGTATGGATCCTTGGCTTTAATTTCCCATTGGTCCAAATGAGTGACAAACATAAATGTGCCCACAAATAGCCAAATTCACGTAGAGCTGAACAAAATTTACACAATTTTAATCATTAAAATTTTATAGAAAAATTCTCAAATACAATTGAGAAATCGGACTTACATAGTCTATAAGTATGGATCCTTGGCTTTAATTTCCCATTGGTCCAAATGAGTGACAAACAAATGTTATGGAAAAATTCTCAAATACAATTGAGAAATCGGACTTACATAGCCTATAAGTATGGATCCTTGGCTTTAATTTCCCATTGGTCCAAATGAGTGACAAACATAAATGTGCCCACAAATAGCCAAATTCACGTAGAGCTGAACAAAATTTACACAATTTTAATCATTAAAATTTTATAGAAAAATTCTCAAATACAATTGAGAAATCGGACTTACATAGTCTATAAGTATGGATCCTTGGCTTTAATTTCCCATTGGTCCAAATGAGTGACAAACAAATGTTATGGAAAAATTCTCAAATACAATTGAGAAATCGGACTTACATAGCCTATAAGTATGGATCCTTGGCTTTAATTTCCCATTGGTCCAAATGAGTGACAAACAAATGTTATGGAAAAATTCTCAAATACAATTGAGAAATCGGACTTACATAGTCTATAAGTATGGATCCTTGGCTTTAATTTCCCATTGGTCCAAATGAGTGACAAACAAATGTTATAGAAAAATTCTCAAGTACAATTGAGAAATCGGACTTACATAGCCTATAAGTATGGATCCTTGGCTTTAATTTCCCATTGGTCCAAATGAGTGACAAACATAAATGTGCCCACAAATAGCCAAATTCACGTAGAGCTGAACAAAATTTACACAATTTTAATCATTAAAATTTTATAGAAAAATTCTCAAATACAATTGAGAAATCGGACTTACATAGTCTATAAGTATGGATCCTTGGCTTTAATTTCCCATTGGTCCAAATGAGTGACAAACAAATGTTATGGAAAAATTCTCAAATACAATTGAGAAATCGGACTTACATAGCCTATAAGTATGGATCCTTGGCTTTAATTTCCCATTGGTCCAAATGAGTGACAAACAAATGTTATAGAAAAATTCTCAAGTACAATTGAGAAATCGGACTTACATAGCCTATAAGTATGGATCCTTGGCTTTAATTTCCCATTGGTCCAAATGAGTGACAAACATAAATGTGCCCACAAATAGCCAAATTCACGTAGAGCTGAACAAAATTTACACAATTTTAATCATTAAAATTTTATAGAAAAATTCTCAAATACAATTGAGAAATCGGACTTACATAGTCTATAAGTATGGATCCTTGGCTTTAATTTCCCATTGGTCCAAATGAGTGACAAACAAATGTTATGGAAAAATTCTCAAATACAATTGAGAAATCGGACTTACATAGCCTATAAGTATGGATCCTTGGCTTTAATTTCCCATTGGTCCAAATGAGTGACAAACATAAATGTGCCCACAAATAGCCAAATTCACGTAGAGCTGAACAAAATTTACACAATTTTAATCATTAAAATTTTATAGAAAAATTCTCAAATACAATTGAGAAATCGGACTTACATAGTCTATAAGTATGGATCCTTGGCTTTAATTTCCCATTGGTCCAAATGAGTGACAAACAAATGTTATGGAAAAATTCTCAAATACAATTGAGAAATCGGACTTACATAGCCTATAAGTATGGATCCTTGGCTTTAATTTCCCATTGGTCCAAATGAGTGACAAACATAAATGTGCCCACAAATAGCCAAATTCACGTAGAGCTGAACAAAATTTACACAATTTTAATCATTAAAATTTTATAGAAAAATTCTCAAATACAATTGAGAAATCGGACTTACATAGATTATAAGTATGGATCCTTGGCTTTAATTTCCCATTGGTCCAAATGAGTGACAAACAAATGTTATAGAAAAATTCTCAAATACAATTGAGAAATCGGACTTACATAGATTATAAGTATGGATCCTTGGCTTTAATTTCCCATTGGTCCAAATGAGTGACAAACAAATGTTATAGAAAAATTCTCAAGTACAATTGAGAAATCGGACTTACATAGCCTATAAGTATGGATCCTTGGCTTTAATTTCCCATTGGTCCAAATGAGTGACAAACAAATGTTATAGAAAAATTCTCAAGTACAATTGAGAAATCGGACTTACATAGATTATAAGTATGGATCCTTGGCTTTAATTTCCCATTGGTCCAAATGAGTGACAAACAAATGTTATAGAAAAATTCTCAAGTACAATTGAGAAATCGGACTTACATAGATTATAAGTATGGATCCTTGGCTTTAATTTCCCATTGCTCCAAATGAGTGACAAACAAATGTTATAGAAAAATTCTCAAGTACAATTGAGAAATCGGACTTACATAGATTATAAGTATGGATCCTTGGCTTTAATTTCCCATTGCTCCAAATGAGTGACAAACAAATGTTATAGAAAAATTCTCAAGTACAATTGAGAAATCGGACTTACATAGATTATAAGTATGGATCCTTGGCTTTAATTTCCCATTGGTCCAAATGAGTGACAAACATAAATGTGCCCACAAATAGCCAAATTTACGTAGAGCTGAACAAAATTTACACAATTTTAATCATTAAAATTTTATAGAAAAATTCTCAAATACAATTGAGAAATCGGACTTACATAGATTATAAGTATGGATCCTTGGCTTTAATTTCCCATTGGTCCAAATGAGTGACAAACAAATGTTATAGAAAAATTCTCAAGTACAATTGAGAAATCGGACTTACATAGTCTATAAGTATGGATCCTTGGCTTTAATTTCCCATTGGTCCAAATGAGTGACAAACAAATGTTATGGAAAAATTCTCAAATACAATTGAGAAATCGGACTTACATAGCCTATAAGTATGGATCCTTGGCTTTAATTTCCCATTGGTCCAAATGAGTGACAAACATAAATGTGCCCACAAATAGCCAAATTCACGTAGAGCTGAACAAAATTTACACAATTTTAATCATTAAAATTTTATAGAAAAATTCTCAAATACAATTGAGAAATCGGACTTACATAGTCTATAAGTATGGATCCTTGGCTTTAATTTCCCATTGGTCCAAATGAGTGACAAACAAATGTTATGGAAAAATTCTCAAATACAATTGAGAAATCGGACTTACATAGCCTATAAGTATGGATCCTTGGCTTTAATTTCCCATTGGTCCAAATGAGTGACAAACATAAATGTGCCCACAAATAGCCAAATTCACGTAGAGCTGAACAAAATTTACACAATTTTAATCATTAAAATTTTATAGAAAAATTCTCAAATACAATTGAGAAATCGGACTTACATAGATTATAAGTATGGATCCTTGGCTTTAATTTCCCATTGGTCCAAATGAGTGACAAACAAATGTTATAGAAAAATTCTCAAATACAATTGAGAAATCGGACTTACATAGATTATAAGTATGGATCCTTGGCTTTAATTTCCCATTGGTCCAAATGAGTGACAAACAAATGTTATAGAAAAATTCTCAAGTACAATTGAGAAATCGGACTTACATAGCCTATAAGTATGGATCCTTGGCTTTAATTTCCCATTGGTCCAAATGAGTGACAAACAAATGTTATAGAAAAATTCTCAAGTACAATTGAGAAATCGGACTTACATAGATTATAAGTATGGATCCTTGGCTTTAATTTCCCATTGGTCCAAATGAGTGACAAACAAATGTTATAGAAAAATTCTCAAGTACAATTGAGAAATCGGACTTACATAGATTATAAGTATGGATCCTTGGCTTTAATTTCCCATTGCTCCAAATGAGTGACAAACAAATGTTATAGAAAAATTCTCAAGTACAATTGAGAAATCGGACTTACATAGCCTATAAGTATGGATCCTTGGCTTTAATTTCCCATTGGTCCAAATGAGTGACAAACATAAATGTGCCCACAAATAGCCAAATTCACGTAGAGCTGAACAAAATTTACACAATTTTAATCATTAAAATTTTATAGAAAAATTCTCAAATACAATTGAGAAATCGGACTTACATAGTCTATAAGTATGGATCCTTGGCTTTAATTTCCCATTGGTCCAAATGAGTGACAAACAAATGTTATGGAAAAATTCTCAAATACAATTGAGAAATCGGACTTACATAGCCTATAAGTATGGATCCTTGGCTTTAATTTCCCATTGGTCCAAATGAGTGACAAACAAATGTTATAGAAAAATTCTCAAGTACAATTGAGAAATCGGACTTACATAGCCTATAAGTATGGATCCTTGGCTTTAATTTCCCATTGGTCCAAATGAGTGACAAACATAAATGTGCCCACAAATAGCCAAATTCACGTAGAGCTGAACAAAATTTACACAATTTTAATCATTAAAATTTTATAGAAAAATTCTCAAATACAATTGAGAAATCGGACTTACATAGATTATAAGTATGGATCCTTGGCTTTAATTTCCCATTGGTCCAAATGAGTGACAAACAAATGTTATGGAAAAATTCTCAAATACAATTGAGAAATCGGACTTACATAGCCTATAAGTATGGATCATTGGCTTTAATTTCCCATTGGTCCAAATGAGTGACAAACATAAATGTGCCCACAAATAGCCAAATTCACGTAGAGCTGAACAAAATTTACACAATTTTAATCATTAAAATTTTATAGAAAAATTCTCAAATACAATTGAGAAATCGGACTTACATAGTCTATAAGTATGGATCCTTGGCTTTAATTTCCCATTGGTCCAAATGAGTGACAAACAAATGTTATGGAAAAATTCTCAAATACAATTGAGAAATCGGACTTACATAGCCTATAAGTATGGATCCTTGGCTTTAATTTCCCATTGGTCCAAATGAGTGACAAACATAAATGTGCCCACAAATAGCCAAATTCACGTAGAGCTGAACAAAATTTACACAATTTTAATCATTAAAATTTTATAGAAAAATTCTCAAATACAATTGAGAAATCGGACTTACATAGTCTATAAGTATGGATCCTTGGCTTTAATTTCCCATTGGTCCAAATGAGTGACAAACAAATGTTATGGAAAAATTCTCAAATACAATTGAGAAATCGGACTTACATAGCCTATAAGTATGGATCCTTGGCTTTAATTTCCCATTGGTCCAAATGAGTGACAAACAAATGTTATGGAAAAATTCTCAAATACAATTGAGAAATCGGACTTACATAGTCTATAAGTATGGATCCTTGGCTTTAATTTCCCATTGGTCCAAATGAGTGACAAACAAATGTTATAGAAAAATTCTCAAGTACAATTGAGAAATCGGACTTACATAGCCTATAAGTATGGATCCTTGGCTTTAATTTCCCATTGGTCCAAATGAGTGACAAACATAAATGTGCCCACAAATAGCCAAATTCACGTAGAGCTGAACAAAATTTACACAATTTTAATCATTAAAATTTTATAGAAAAATTCTCAAATACAATTGAGAAATCGGACTTACATAGTCTATAAGTATGGATCCTTGGCTTTAATTTCCCATTGGTCCAAATGAGTGACAAACAAATGTTATGGAAAAATTCTCAAATACAATTGAGAAATCGGACTTACATAGCCTATAAGTATGGATCCTTGGCTTTAATTTCCCATTGGTCCAAATGAGTGACAAACAAATGTTATAGAAAAATTCTCAAGTACAATTGAGAAATCGGACTTACATAGCCTATAAGTATGGATCCTTGGCTTTAATTTCCCATTGGTCCAAATGAGTGACAAACATAAATGTGCCCACAAATAGCCAAATTCACGTAGAGCTGAACAAAATTTACACAATTTTAATCATTAAAATTTTATAGAAAAATTCTCAAATACAATTGAGAAATCGGACTTACATAGATTATAAGTATGGATCCTTGGCTTTAATTTCCCATTGGTCCAAATGAGTGACAAACAAATGTTATAGAAAAATTCTCAAATACAATTGAGAAATCGGACTTACATAGATTATAAGTATGGATCCTTGGCTTTAATTTCCCATTGGTCCAAATGAGTGACAAACAAATGTTATAGAAAAATTCTCAAGTACAATTGAGAAATCGGACTTACATAGCCTATAAGTATGGATCCTTGGCTTTAATTTCCCATTGGTCCAAATGAGTGACAAACATAAATGTGCCCACAAATAGCCAAATTCACGTAGAGCTGAACAAAATTTACACAATTTTAATCATTAAAATTTTATAGAAAAATTCTCAAATACAATTGAGAAATCGGACTTACATAGTCTATAAGTATGGATCCTTGGCTTTAATTTCCCATTGGTCCAAATGAGTGACAAACAAATGTTATGGAAAAATTCTCAAATACAATTGAGAAATCGGACTTACATAGCCTATAAGTATGGATCCTTGGCTTTAATTTCCCATTGGTCCAAATGAGTGACAAACAAATGTTATAGAAAAATTCTCAAGTACAATTGAGAAATCGGACTTACATAGCCTATAAGTATGGATCCTTGGCTTTAATTTCCCATTGGTCCAAATGAGTGACAAACATAAATGTGCCCACAAATAGCCAAATTCACGTAGAGCTGAACAAAATTTACACAATTTTAATCATTAAAATTTTATAGAAAAATTCTCAAATACAATTGAGAAATCGGACTTACATAGTCTATAAGTATGGATCCTTGGCTTTAATTTCCCATTGGTCCAAATGAGTGACAAACAAATGTTATGGAAAAATTCTCAAATACAATTGAGAAATCGGACTTACATAGCCTATAAGTATGGATCCTTGGCTTTAATTTCCCATTGGTCCAAATGAGTGACAAACAAATGTTATAGAAAAATTCTCAAGTACAATTGAGAAATCGGACTTACATAGCCTATAAGTATGGATCCTTGGCTTTAATTTCCCATTGGTCCAAATGAGTGACAAACATAAATGTGCCCACAAATAGCCAAATTCACGTAGAGCTGAACAAAATTTACACAATTTTAATCATTAAAATTTTATAGAAAAATTCTCAAATACAATTGAGAAATCGGACTTACATAGATTATAAGTATGGATCCTTGGCTTTAATTTCCCATTGGTCCAAATGAGTGACAAACAAATGTTATGGAAAAATTCTCAAATACAATTGAGAAATCGGACTTACATAGCCTATAAGTATGGATCCTTGGCTTTAATTTCCCATTGGTCCAAATGAGTGACAAACATAAATGTGCCCACAAATAGCCAAATTCACGTAGAGCTGAACAAAATTTACACAATTTTAATCATTAAAATTTTATAGAAAAATTCTCAAATACAATTGAGAAATCGGACTTACATAGTCTATAAGTATGGATCCTTGGCTTTAATTTCCCATTGGTCCAAATGAGTGACAAACAAATGTTATGGAAAAATTCTCAAATACAATTGAGAAATCGGACTTACATAGCCTATAAGTATGGATCCTTGGCTTTAATTTCCCATTGGTCCAAATGAGTGACAAACATAAATGTGCCCACAAATAGCCAAATTCACGTAGAGCTGAACAAAATTTACACAATTTTAATCATTAAAATTTTATAGAAAAATTCTCAAATACAATTGAGAAATCGGACTTACATAGTCTATAAGTATGGATCCTTGGCTTTAATTTCCCATTGGTCCAAATGAGTGACAAACATAAATGTGCCCACAAATAGCCAAATTCACGTAGATCTGAACAAAATTTACACAACTTTAATCTTTAAAATTTTATAGAAAAATTCTCAAATACAATTGAGAAATCGGACTTACATAGCCTATAAGTATGGATCCTTGGCTTTAATTTCCCATTGGTCCAAATGAGTGACAAACATAAATGTGCCCACAAATAGCCAAATTCACGTAGAGCTGAACAAAATTTACACAATTTTAATCATTAAAATTTTATAGAAAAATTCTCAAATACAATTGAGAAATCGGACTTACATAGTCTATAAGTATGGATCCTTGGCTTTAATTTCCCATTGGTCCAAATGAGTGACAAACAAATGTTATTGAAAAATTCTCAAATACAATTGAGAAATCGGACTTACATAGCCTATAAGTATGGATCCTTGGCTTTAATTTCCCATTGGTCCAAATGAGTGACAAACAAATGTTATGGAAAAATTCTCAAATACAATTGAGAAATCGGACTTACATAGCCTATAAGTATGGATCCTTGGCTTTAATTTCCCATTGGTCCAAATGAGTGACAAACATAAATGTGCCCACAAATAGCCAAATTCACGTAGAGCTGAACAAAATTTACACAATTTTAATCATTAAAATTTTATAGAAAATTTCTCAAATACAATTGAGAAATCGGACTTACATAGTCTATAAGTATGGATCCTTGGCTTTAATTTCCCATTGGTCCAAATGAGTGACAAACAAATGTTATGGAAAAATTCTCAAATACAATTGAGAAATCGGACTTACATAGCCTATAAGTATGGATCCTTGGCTTTAATTTCCCATTGGTCCAAATGAGTGACAAACATAAATGTGCCCACAAATAGCCAAATTCACGTAGAGCTGAACAAAATTTACACAATTTTAATCATTAAAATTTTATAGAAAAATTCTCAAATACAATTGAGAAATCGGACTTACATAGTCTATAAGTATGGATCCTTGGCTTTAATTTCCCATTGGTCCAAATGAGTGACAAACATAAATGTGCCCACAAATAGCCAAATTCACGTAGATCTGAACAAAATTTACACAACTTTAATCTTTAAAATTTTATAGAAAAATTCTCAAATACAATTGAGAAATCGGACTTACATAGCCTATAAGTATGGATCCTTGGCTTTAATTTCCCATTGGTCCAAATGAGTGACAAACATAAATGTGCCCACAAATAGCCAAATTCACGTAGAGCTGAACAAAATTTACACAATTTTAATCATTAAAATTTTATAGAAAAATTCTCAAATACAATTGAGAAATCGGACTTACATAGTCTATAAGTATGGATCCTTGGCTTTAATTTCCCATTGGTCCAAATGAGTGACAAACAAATGTTATGGAAAAATTCTCAAATACAATTGAGAAATCGGACTTACATAGCCTATAAGTATGGATCCTTGGCTTTAATTTCCCATTGGTCCAAATGAGTGACAAACATAAATGTGCCCACAAATAGCCAAATTCACGTAGAGCTGAACAAAATTTACACAATTTTAATCATTAAAATTTTATAGAAAAATTCTCAAATACAATTGAGAAATCGGACTTACATAGTCTATAAGTATGGATCCTTGGCTTTAATTTCCCATTGGTCCAAATGAGTGACAAACAAATGTTATGGAAAAATTCTCAAATACAATTGAGAAATCGGACTTACATAGCCTATAAGTATGGATCCTTGGCTTTAATTTCCCATTGGTCCAAATGAGTGACAAACATAAATGTGCCCACAAATAGCCAAATTCACGTAGAGCTGAACAAAATTTACACAATTTTAATCATTAAAATTTTATAGAAAAATTCTCAAATACAATTGAGAAATCGGACTTACATAGTCTATAAGTATGGATCCTTGGCTTTAATTTCCCATTGGTCCAAATGAGTGGCAAACATAAATGTGCCCACAAATAGCCAAATTCACGTAGATCTGAACAAAATTTACACAACTTTAATCTTTAAAATTTTATAGAAAAATTCTCAAATTCAATTGAGAAATCGGACTTACATAGCCTATAAGTATGGATCCTTGGCTTTAATTTCCCATTGGTCCAAATGAGTGGCAAACAAATGTTATGGAAAAATTCTCAAATACAATTGAGAAATCGGACTTACATAGCCTATAAGTATGGATCCTTGGCTTTAATTTCCCACTGGTCCAAATGAGTGACAAACAAATGTTATGGAAAAATTCTCAAATACAATTGAGAAACCGGACTTACATAGCCTATAAGTATGGATCCTTGGCTTTAATTTCCCATTGGTCCAAATGAGTGACAAACATAAATGTGCCCACAAATAGCCAAATTCACGTAGAGCTGAACAAAATTTACACAATTTTAATCATTAAAATTTTATAGAAAAATTCTCAAATACAATTGAGAAATCGGACTTACATAGTCTATAAGTATGGATCCTTGGCTTTAATTTCCCGTTGGTCCAAATGAGTGACAAACAAATGTTATGGAAAAATTCTCAAATACAATTGAGAAATCGGACTTACATAGCCTATAAGTATGGATCCTTGGCTTTAATTTCCCATTGGTCCAAATGAGTGACAAACATAAATGTGCCCACAAATAGCCAAATTCACGTAGAGCTGAACAAAATTTACACAATTTTAATCATTAAAATTTTATAGAAAAATTCTCAAATACAATTGAGAAATCGGACTTACATAGTCTATAAGTATGGATCCTTGGCTTTAATTTCCCATTGGTCCAAATGAGTGACAAACAAATGTTATGGAAAAATTCTCAAATACAATTGAGAAATCGGACTTACATAGCCTATAAGTATGGATCCTTGGCTTTAATTTCCCATTGGTCCAAATGAGTGACAAACAAATGTTATAGAAAAATTCTTAAATACAATTGAGAAATCGGACTTACATAGTCTATAAGTATGGATCCTTGGCTTTAATTTCCCACTGGTCCAAATGAGTGACAAACAAATGTTATGGAAAAATTCTCAAATACAATTGAGAAATCGGACTTACATAGTCTATAAGTATGGATCCTTGGCTTTAATTTCCCATTGGTCCAAATGAGTGGCAAACAAATGTTATGGAAAAATTCTCAAATACAATTGAAAAATCGGACTTACATAGTCTATAAGTATGGATCCTTGGCTTTAATTTCCCATTGGTCCAAATGAGTGACAAACAAATGTTATGGAAAAATTCTCAAATACAATTGAGAAATCGGACTTACATAGTCTATAAGTATGGATCCTTGGCTTTAATTTCCCATTGGTCCAAATGAGTGGCAAACAAATGTTATGGAAAAATTCTCAAATACAATTGAGAAATCGGACTTACATAGTCTATAAGTATGGATCCTTGGCTTTAATTTCCCATTGGTCCAAATGAGTGACAAACAAATGTTATAGAAAAATTCTCAAATACAATTGAGAAATCGGACTTACATAGTCTATAAGTATGGATCCTTGGCTTTAATTTCCCATTGGTCCAAATGAGTGACAAACAAATGTTATGGAAAAATTCTCAAATACAATTGAGAAATCGGACTTACATAGTCTATAAGTATGGATCCTTGGCTTTAATTTCCCATTGGTCCAAATGAGTGGCAAACAAATGTTATGGAAAAATTCTCAAATACAATTGAAAAATCGGACTTACATAGCCTATAAGTATGGATCCTTGGCTTTAATTTCCCACTGGTCCAAATGAGTGACAAACAAATGTTATGGAAAAATTCTCAAATACAATTGAGAAATCGGACTTACATAGCCTATAAGTATGGATCCTTGGCTTTAATTTCCCATTGGTCCAAATGAGTGACAAACATAAATGTGCCCACAAATAGCCAAATTCACGTAGAGCTGAACAAAATTTACACAATTTTAATCATTAAAATTTTATAGAAAAATTCTCAAATACAATTGAGAAATCGGACTTACATAGTCTATAAGTATGGATCCTTGGCTTTAATTTCCCATTGGTCCAAATGAGTGACAAACAAATGTTATGGAAAAATTCTCAAATACAATTGAGAAATCGGACTTACATAGCCTATAAGTATGGATCCTTGGCTTTAATTTCCCATTGGTCCAAATGAGTGACAAACATAAATGTGCCCACAAATAGCCAAATTCACGTAGATCTGAACAAAATTTACACAACTTTAATCTTTAAAATTTTATAGAAAAATTCTCAAATACAATTGAGAAATCGGACTTACATAGCCTATAAGTATGGATCCTTGGCTTTAATTTCCCATTGGTCCAAATGAGTGACAAACAAATGTTATAGAAAAATTCTTAAATACAATTGAGAAATCGGACTTACATAGCCTATAAGTATGGATCCTTGGCTTTAATTTCCCATTGGTCCAAATGAGTGGCAAACAAATGTTATGGAAAAATTCTCAAATACAATTGAGAAATCGGACTTACATAGCCTATAAGTATGGATCCTTGGCTTTAATTTCCCACTGGTCCAAATGAGTGACAAACAAATGTTATGGAAAAATTCTCAAATACAATTGAGAAATCGGACTTACATAGCCTATAAGTATGGATCCTTGGCTTTAATTTCCCATTGGTCCAAATGAGTGACAAACAAATGTTATAGAAAAATTCTCAAATACAATTGAGAAATCGAACTTACATAGCCTATAAGTATGGATCCTTGGCTTTAATTTCCCATTGTTCCAAATGAGTGACAAACAAATGTTATAGAAAAATTCTCAAATACAATTGAGAAATCGAACTTACATAGCCTATAAGTATGGATCCTTGGCTTTCATTTCCCATTGGTCCAAATGAGTGACAAACAAATGTTATAGACAAATTCTCAAATACAATTGAGAAATCGGACTTACATAGCCTATAAGTATGGATCCTTGGCTTTAATTTCCCATTGGTCCAAATGAGTGACAAACATAAATGTGCCCAAAAATAGCCAAATTCACGTAGAGCTGAACAAAATTTACACAATTTTAATCTTCAAAATTTTATAGAAAAATTCTCAAATACAATTGAGAAATCGGACTTACATAGCCTATAAGTATGGATCCTTGGCTTTAATTTCCCATTGGTCCAAATGAGTGACAAACAAATTTTATAGAATAATTCTCAAGTACAATTGAGAAATCGGACTTACATAGCCTATAAGTATGGATCCTTGGCTTTAATTTCCCATTGGTCCAAATGAGTGACAAACAAATGTTATAGAATAATTCTCAAATACAATTGAGAAATCGGACTTACATAGCCTATAAGTATGGATCCTTGGCTTTAATTTCCCATTGGTCCAAATGAGTGACAAACAAATGTTATAGAATAATTCTCAAGTACAATTGAGAAATCGGACTTACATAGCCTATAAGTATGGATCCTTGGCTTTAATTTCCCATTGGTCCAAATGAGTGACAAACATAAATGTGCCCAAAAATAGCCAAATTCACGTAGAGCTGAACAAAATTTACACAATTTTAATCTTCAAAATTTTATAGAAAAATTCTCAAATACAATTGAGAAATCGGACTTACATAGCCTATAAGTATGGATCCTTGGCTTTAATTTCCCATTGGTCCAAATGAGTGACAAACAAATTTTATAGAATAATTCTCAAGTACAATTGAGAAATCGGACTTACATAGCCTATAAGTATGGATCCTTGGCTTTAATTTCCCATTGGTCCAAATGAGTGACAAACAAATGTTATAGAATAATTCTCAAATACAATTGAGAAATCGGACTTACATAGCCTATAAGTATGGATCCTTGGCTTTAATTTCCCATTGGTCCAAATGAGTGACAAACAAATGTTATAGAATAATTCTCAAATACAATTGAGAAATCGGACTTACATAGCCTATAAGTATGGATCCTTGGCTTTAATTTCCCATTGGTCCAAATGAGTGACAAACAAATGTTATAGAATAATTCTCAAGTACAATTGAGAAATCGGACTTACATAGCCTTTAAGTATGGATCCTTGGCTTTAATTTCCCATTGGTCCAAATGAGTGACAAACAAATGTTATAGAATAATTCTCAAGTACAATTGAGAAATCGGACTTACATAGCCTATAAGTATGGATCCTTGGCTTTAATTTCCCATTGGTCCAAATGAGTGACAAACATAAATGTGCCCAAAAATAGCCAAATTCACGTAGAGCTGAACAAAATTTACACAATTTTAATCTTCAAAATTTTATAGAAAAATTCTCAAATACAATTGAGAAATCGGACTTACATAGCCTATAAGTATGGATCCTTGGCTTTAATTTCCCATTGGTCCAAATGAGTGACAAACATAAATGTGCCCACAAATTGCCAAATTCACGTAGAGCTGAACAAAATTTACACAATTTTAATCTTCAAAATTTTATAGAAAAATTCTCAAATACAATTGAGAAATCGGACTTACATAGCCTATAAGTATGGATCCTTGGCTTTAATTTCCCATTGGTCCAAATGAGTGAAAAACAAATTTTATAGAAAAATTCTCAAATACAATTGATAAATCGGACTTACATAGCCTATAAGTATGGATCCTTGGCCTTAATTTCCCATTGGTCCAAATGAGTGAAAAACAAATTTTATAGAAAAATTCTCAAATACAATTGAGAAATCGGACTTAGATAGTCTATAAGTATGGAACCTTGGCTTTAATTTCCCATTGGTCCAAATGAGTGACAAACAAATGTTATAGAAAAATTCTCAAATACAATTGAGAAATCGGACTTAGATAGTCTATAAGTATGGATCCTTGGCTTTAATTTCCCATTGGTCCAAATGAGTGACAAACATAAATGTGCCCACAAATAGCCAAATTCACGTAGAGCTGAACAAAATTTACACAATTTTAATCATTAAAATTTTATAGAAAAATTCTCAAATACAATTGAGAAATCGGACTTACATAGTCTATAAGTATGGATCCTTGGCTTTAATTTCCCATTGGTCCAAATGAGTGAAAAACAAATTTTATAGAAAAATTCTCAAATACAATTGATAAATCGGACTTACATAGCCTATAAGTATGGATCCTTGGCCTTAATTTCCCATTGGTCCAAATGAGTGAAAAACAAATTTTATAGAAAAATTCTCAAATACAATTGAGAAATCGGACTTAGATAGTCTATAAGTATGGAACCTTGGCTTTAATTTCCCATTGGTCCAAATGAGTGACAAACAAATGTTATAGAAAAATTCTCAAATACAATTGAGAAATCGGACTTAGATAGTCTATAAGTATGGATCCTTGGCTTTAATTTCCCATTGGTCCAAATGAGTGACAAACATAAATGTGCCCACAAATAGCCAAATTCACGTAGATCTGAACAAAATTTACACAACTTTAATCTTTAAAATTTTATAGAAAAATTCTCAAATACAATTGAGAAATCGGACTTACATAGTCTATAAGTATGGATCCTTGGCCTTAATTTCCCATTGGTCCAAATGAGTGAAAAACAAATTTTATAGAAAAATTCTCAAATACAATTGAGAAATCGGACTTAGATAGTCTATAAGTATGGAACCTTGGCTTTAATTTCCCATTGGTCCAAATGAGTGACAAACAAATGTTATAGAAAAATTCTCAAATACAATTGAGAAATCGGACTTAGATAGTCTATAAGTATGGATCCTTGGCTTTAATTTCCCATTGGTCCAAATGAGTGAGATTAAGCATTTACTTGTTGGTAAATATTTGGACGTATTTGGTGTTATTGAAACGTGGTTAAAGTCAAATGTTTCTGATAGTGCTGTAAATATTCCAGGATATGCCCTCCACAGAAATGATCGTCCAGGTACTAGGGGTGGTGGTGTTGCTCTTTATATATCTGATGAAATTAAACATATAATAATCTATACTGGAAATAATTATGGATCAGTAGAGTGTTTATTTGCTGAAGTGCTTGTTGGTGTTTCTTAAGTTTTGGTTGGTGTTGTTTATTTACCCCATGGTGATTTTGCCGCATTTGAAAATGAAATATTTGACCTTCTGGTTCAGTATTCTAGTGTTGTCATTCTTGGTGACTTTACTACTAATTTATTTAACGTTAATAAGTCACAGTTAGCTCGCAATAGTGTTTCCAGAATCGGACTTTCTGTTATACATAATTCACGTAAATAACGTATTTTGATGTTCATCATAATTCATCATCCTTATTGGATTTTTTTCTTGTTTCTGATGCTGAATTTGTAGATAAATGTGGACAGTTTCAATGCCCAGGTATTACCAGGCATTGTTATATTTTTCTTTCACTAAAGGCGCGGAAAGTTCTTAATAAGCGTTTCTATAATTATTACGATTATAATGCTGTTAGTGTTGATACTTTTCAAGCTAGGTTATCTGATTGTTGGTTTGACAACATGTACATGCAGCTTAGTATTTTAAATGATAATATGCTGTTTCTACACTCTATTGTACCCTTGAAGCGTTGTATCATTAAAAACCGTGTTGATAGTTTGATTAATGCGCCTGAAGTTAAATATCAAATTTCGCTTCGTGATTTATCTTATGAAGTATATCAATGTGATAAAACTGCTGTAAATTGGAAAATTTTTACCCGGCATAGGAATAAGGTTAAGTCAATTATTAGAAAACTTAAGGCAAGAACTCATTGCGCATTATTTGAGAATAAGGATAGTAGACAAATCTGGAAAATACTAAAGAATAATGGTATTGGGAAGAATAATGATATTTCTGAAGCTATTGATCCTGATGAATTGAATGAAGTGTTTTCTTCTCATCAATTGGCAGATTGCACCTATTTTACTGATTTCTCTACTATTCCTTATGATGGCTTTTCTTTTCATTCTGTGGATTTAGTTGAAATGATTGACGCCTTTGAACTTTTCCAATTGCAAAATGTTGCCGCCGCGTTATTTCGGGATGCTCCATACAAATTGTATGGGCATGAGAACTTTTGACAGCTAAAAAACGCTTGCCGCTCTTGTTTAGGTATGGCTGTAAGTTTTCAAATGAGTTCTGTCGCATCTGAGACTATTTTACACTGCAGGTCTGCTTCAAACGGATTTGAGAAATCGTCTATCTCCGCAAAATTTGAGAACACTTTGTTTTTTAAACAAAAATCTTATTAATATCAATTTTAAATATAAATCTTTTGCAATGTTGTTTTTATAATTTTAATTTAATTCGTTATCTTTTAAATCTTATTAATATCAATTTTAAATCTTGAGCCAATCTAAACTGAATTCCAACGTTTATTTTGTAAAAAAATAAATATTGCAGACGTTTTGTTGTTTGAAAATTTGAAGTTGAGAAACTGAAATGTATTGACAAATTTGATGATTTGAATGGCGCATTAATAAACACTGTTATTTTGTATAATAGAAGAATTACTCTACTTGAGTTTTGTTAATTTTTACTTCAGCTGAATTTCAATATGCGTATCGGTAGCGGCGATATTTAGTTTTGAGTATCGGTATCGGATCGGCGAAATGGCGTATCCCTAATTTAAACTTTAATGTCATAAAATTTTCTTTCCAATAAAGCCAATGATTTAAACTTGTGTCACTTTTTGTGTATTAAGAAATTTTTTATAAAAAATAACAATAACAAATTTATTTTTAAACCAATATTTCGCTACCACGCAATGGGTAGCTTCTTCAGGGTTATATATAATAATATTCATAATAAAATACCATAGCCAAAATACCTTTATGACCGCTTACAGTTCACAAGATCATCGCGAGGAAATGGCATTCTCCAATTTCGGCATAATGACACGGCATCTGAGAGACAGTTTTATATATTAACAATTCGTCTCTAGAACCAACTTTCTCCTAATTTGCAAAATACTAGCAACGCAATTAAATTTAAGCATTTACTGTGTCAATCGTTTCGTTAAACTAAATTTATTAATATCTTAACACATATATAACTTGTTGATATTATTATTTATTTATTTTTTTAGTTAATGTTCACCTTTTGTCACACACCTAATGTAACTTGTCTGACTCTAATACTATAATTTTATAAGATATTATGTCTTGTTGCATTAGAGTAGTATATATTTAATAATGTACAATTGAAGTTTGCGTACGTTTTAGTAAATTTTAAATAAAAATCGTTAAAAAATAAAGAAATTACTAATTTTATTGAAAGTTATATAGAGCTGTAGTGTAATTTTATATGAAAAAATGTTAAAAAAGTCACTGCATAATGGCCAAACCCATAATAAATTAAAATTTTCAAATAATTTTTTAATAAGATAATAATTTGCCTTAAAATTGCGAAAAAGGCAAGAATGAATAGCTTAAACATGAATATATTTGTCTGAACAATTTTTATTTGTTTAAATCATATTTTAATGCTTTTTTAGATTATCTGTAATAAACGAAAGAAAAAATAAGATGCTAACAATCGCCTACAATTGTTTTTCATTGGCCAATTCACTACAAAACTCTACAACAGCAGGTATCAGTGAATGTAATTCTGATTCCAATGACGAAAAGTGGTTATGTCAATACATGCTTGGTAAAATATCAGAAAAACGAAAACAGGATCCAAAGGTTTACTTAAGTCATTACTTAATGGTTGGTATTTAAATTTCTTATTAAATTGATTACTATTAAACGATATCCTTAAAAAATATTAAATACTTTTAATTATGTTCTTTAGGCAGCCAACTACCTGTACGAAAATAGTGCAACTTATCCTATAAAAATTAACCATAGCAATCCTACATTGCTCTCAATTGAAGCATTGGAAGTTTTTTATCGTATCAATGCTGCAATAATTAAATATATACAAAATGAAAAGAAAATAACACGCTGTACTGGAGAGCTCTTTAAGAAGGTTTTAAAAGATTTATCAAGCAGCCCATTTGCTTACAATAAAGCAAAAATTGATGGTAAGTATAATTGTCTAAAAGAATTAACTTCCAACGAATTGACTACCCAAAGAAAGAAATTAAGGCCCTAGTAGTGTAAATCACATAACCTAGTAAAATTTTTATGGAAATCAAAAACAACAATATAAATATTCTAATATATTGTTTTTGTTTTACATACAAATTTTTCACAGAATAAATGCGTTAGTTTGTCTTTAAAAATTTTTATAAAGAGGAAAACATATTTTTAAGATATTAAAAATTTTGTTTTTGCTTTCCATATAAATTACACTCTCGTTACGTTATTTACTCATTTAAATTGTAATATAACAGTGGACAGTAGGTACTTTTGCAAAATAAATGGTATTAAATCTGAAACTTCTTAAGTGCTGTTGAAACTTAAAAAATATTTAGTGGAGGAATCAGGCTAGATAACGCGTGCTTCTGTGGCTTTTTTGGATCGGGTGTGTTTTATCTGCATGCGAACTATCGATAACTATATTTTGATAGCTTAGATGTTGTAATACTGTTGACATTTCTGTTCACTAAAGTTTGACAAGTCATAGTGGGTCACTTAACGCTAGAACAAAGATTCCAAATTGTGGAAATTTACTTTAAAAAGATCACTCAGCGCTTAAAGAATTGTGTTTAGCGATGAAGCTCATTGCTCGTTACGGCAATAAGCTAAATTGTCATATTTGGAGCGAAAATAATCCTCAAGCTGTTAGCGAATGACTAGTATATCAAATAAAATTTGCTTTTTGATACCGTTTACACTTCGGCGGCATCATTGCTACTAATTTTTTTCGAAATTGACTGATCGAAGTCATATCGAGTCATAACCGCAAAAATAGCTTAAACGACAAAAACAATTTTAGCTTAAGTGACAAGCCTCTGTCACAAAAAAATACAAAAAAATCATTCAATGCACTCTTAAAAAAATTGATTTTGCTATAAATTCGTAGCGGTTCTGTGTGTGGCCATGAAATTGTAAGATATTATGCAAATGTTGCGAATTATTAATTTTCTTAAATAAAAAATTAAAATTGAAATCCACGTCGCTTAAGCTATTTTTGCGGTTATGACTCGATATTTAAAAATTAAATGCCGTGAAGCTATTTATCAGATTATAATGAAAAAAGAATTCATTCCAACAATATTGCTGTCTTGTATTATCATTTTAAGTTCTTATCCAGCTAAAACATCACCCGATGGAAAGGCAAGAGGAGTACAGTGAGCCAAAGCTGACTACCTGCGACTCAAACTAAATTCTAAGAAGTTTAAATTTTTTTAAATGTTATCGGATTTAAAAGAGTTGTGAATTAAACTAAAAACTAAAAAAATTTTCTTAAATGTGTTAACGTGAACAAAATACTTTTTAATATCTGTTTTCTTGAAGTTTACCAGGGGTGTCACAGAAACCAAATTCGTACGAAAGTGAATGTGAAAATGTTTTTACCTTCTCAAGAAAACGTAAAACGCAAAACTTTCCGATTCAAAATAGTATAGTGTAATTGATAATTTTAGAGTACTTACATAAAAGAATTGCTAAAAATATATTACAAATGGTAATGAATAACATTTATATGTTTTTTTTTAAAGTTTATAAAATCAGCAAGATAAAAATGTGTAAATAAGCAAAAGAAAGCCTAGTCATATATGTATATTTTTTTACAATACCATATCTTTTTTAAGTGAAATTGGTAGAAATCCAACTTATCATCTCAAGAAAAAAAAAATAAAAATTGTTAAACTTCAGTTGGTTTTTATTTGAATCCAAATATTTTTATAAGCTGCAGTTTATTACTGAAGCAAGTAAATAAAAAATTTTCCCCCTTAAAAATGCAAGTTATTTTGTGTTAACAATACTCAGAATTATTTTATTTACAAACATAAATACATATGTACAATGTATGAATGTACTCGTATATCACTTCTATTTTGTTTACAAAGCAGCTGTTCAGAAAAGATGCCATATTTACGATATTAGCAAAAAGAAAAAAAAAACAATTGGGGTATTCACACTGTAGTTATAAGTCATATGTCATAAAATAATAGCACACCAAAATATGACAATAATAAACCAAACCATAAACATACCTCAAAATGTCTTATTATTATATGACTTTTTTGCTTGAAGCACAACAACAATTTTTTTAAACTATTGTAAAATCATAAGACATTATGACAATATGACTGATATGACAACAGTGTGAACACCCCAAATGTTTTGATTTTTTCGGTTTTATGAAATCATATGAAAGCTGAAAAAGCAAATCAAAAACTGTTCGAATTAAAAAATGTGTAAATTTTCACTTTCCTACAAATTTGTGACACACATTTATATATGGGTAAAGATTCAAAGTTTTGACTAGCGCCAATATTAAAACTATATTTTGCAAATGTTTAATAACATTGTTCGGTAGGTACATATATAGTTTAAGAAGATTTGATCATATCTCCCAATACGTATCTTTGCTTTAGGGGCTGTGCACATATTACGTAACGCTGTTTTCAGAGATTTTATACCCCTTTTTCTTTCCTATAGACCTACTGATATTTATTATTTTATGTATATACAACACAATAATGAATTTAAGAGAAACAGTACCGATAGCCAGCGGCGAACTTTGCATACCACATCACGTCTCTTCAATGAAGTTTGTCACACTTTGTAATCAATGAATTCTAGCTTACAAAGTGTATGGCGCCAGTGTATGGAATTTATAAAAATGAATTTCGTTCATTTTTTATATGTATATATGTGTTGTTTTGTTGTTTGTATATGTACATGTTTAAATACTTATGTATATGAACGTGCATTGTACAATTCTTGGACCTGTATATTCGCTGACATATAAATATACATACGCACATACATATGTACTCTTGTTGTTAACACATAATATAATGTCAACACAAAAAACATAATTAACACATAATAATTATTAAAATGCAAAATGCTTATATGACAAAATGCAGTCATTTCCTCTTTGAAATGTTGAACATAAATAAAGTTATTAACCTTAGAATTGTTTTACCTTGAGAAAGGTTTAATGTTACAATAAATAAAGTCATTTACCTTGAGAAATGTTTAATGTTTAAAATAACTGCAAAATAATGAATTTTTATAATTGTTAATAATGTATATTTGTTATTAATTTTAGTTAGACGTAAGAAATTAAATGTATAAAAAGACATGCAAAAATAAAGAACGTGTGGCATACAAAGAGTAACTCTTATGATTGCTTGACCAGTCTTAGTGTTTCTACTAAGGCTTACATCTAATTTACAATAGCACATGGTGTTTCTACCTGGGCTAACCCAAGACATAAAATATTAAATCTGAGCTCCAAAGGAAACCTTTGGTGCTCAATACTTTTTTAGTTGACAACTCAACATTTCGTGACCCCTAGATTTTCATAATTGACAAAGTTTCCCCCCACCAGTGGTAAGGAGCTTTGAAAATTAAGAAAAAAACACGCAAAAATTTTGGGCAGATCCCCAAAATTCAACACATGCTAACAAAGTGATCCTGTAATAAGGCATAGGATAATACTTTGGATGCACTCAACAGGACAACAGTCCAAAAATACAACAGGCAATATTTGGGCAGATCCCCAAAAACGCAACATTTGCTATCGACTTACTCCTGTAACAAGGCACAGGATCATACAACGAATTACATTTGGGCAGATCCCCAAAATTCAACAATTACTATCGGCGTAATCCTGTAACAAGGCACAGGATTATATTTCGGCTACACACATAAGGACGTCATCAGTCCACACAATAGGACATCAGTCCAAAAAGAAAAGTAAAACACGTACATTTGATTTAAAACAGCAACGCTTCATCAACTATGGCATCTTTTGAAGAGCTGATAGCAGTCCAGCAGAAGACGGCGGAAGAAATACAAGCGATAATCCGCAATTTCAAAAAGGACTCTCCCAAAAGGAAGACCAGAGAATACTACTTGGAGCGTCTACAACGGCTTTACACGGCATGGCTAGAATTTGAAAGCACTGACAACAAAATAAGGTGTCTATCAAATCTACCATTGCAATACAATTATTTTACGGAGCAGTACTTGCGTATCTCAGACGACACAATGAAGTATAAAGATTTGTTTGAGTCCGAAAGTAAAAAAGTGCCAAAACCAACACCTTCCACCAGACAATACACAGAGACCGAAAGCGCAATAAGCGGTACGCAGGGCGAGACACAACTTGACGAAATCACAAGCAAAGTTCTTTCATACACTGGGCATTGATGAGAGCGCTAAGACGAACTATTGATGAAGTCATGGCGGAGGAAAATAAAGAAGATTCATATTGCCAGGCCAAATTAGCACTCATTGATAAATATATGGAGGATTTCTCGAAAAATAACGATACCTTATGGCAATTACCAAATGCAAGCTAAGGTACACAACGTCCAATTCAAGCTACAATACGATGTAAATATTGCCGGCGAATATAATCCACGAAAGATTAACAGGATTGAGCATTATCAACCCCATCTGCCAAAAATTCAGATTCCAAAATTCAGCGGCAGTTACCTACAATGGGTAGCTTTTAAAGACCTTTACACCCAGCTGATCCACAACGCATCAATGAGCGAGGTTGAGAAAATGTTTTACTTAACCACACACCTGACAGATGAGCCAAAAAATCTAATAAAACATTTGCCAATTACAACAGCAAATTATGCAATCGCGTGGAATATTCTGTTGAATAGATACGACAACAAAAGACTCATTGTGACAACACTATTAAACAACTTGATGTCTCATCCACAAATGAAAAACGAAACGGCACAAGCGCTAAAAGCCTTACATGATGTCACTAAAGAATGCATCTATGGTTTAAGCGCACAAGGACTTCCAGTGGACAAATGGGACGCCATAATGGTTCACATACTATTGAAAAAACTTGATCACTCAACTCAAACAATATTTGAACAATCACTAGAAGACAATAAGAACCTCGTAAGTCTAAATGCACTACTTAGATTTCTCGAACATCGGTTCCAAGCATTGGAAACACGCGGAAGGTCTCACGAATGTGGCGGTGGAAAGGATAGAGCCAAAATTATTACAGCAGCTACATCAACCCAAACTTGTAAGGTATGTGGATCGACAGGACATCCCATATATTACTGCGAAAAGTTCCTAAAAAGGTCCCCAGCTGAGAGACTACAATGGACACAAAAAAAACAGACTTTGCGTGAATTGCTTTAAGTCAGATCATGCTACCAAGGCATGCACTTCACGGTCTTGCTCAAAGTGTACAAAGAAACACAACACATTATTGCACTTGGAATTAGCAAGAGAAAACACATCAGCAACTTCGGCAGAAAGCTACAAAAAATCACAACACCCAGCCTCTGCACCGAATAAAAATACTCCAATCGTAGCTGCAACAAACAATCAAGTCATCGACAACACCCAAGTATTACTAGCCACTGCAAGAGTGAAGATAATTGGAGCCAATGGCCGTACCTGCATATTCCGAGCTCTACTAGATTCTGGATCACAAGTTAATTTGGTGACAAACAGAGTACTGTATCATTGGACTCTTCCGATTCTTCATTGTGCATTGAAGGAATAGGCCGTAAGATTCACAACGTATCCCAACGAATCAATATAGAGCTACATGCATGTTCAGGCAGTTATGCTACCAGAATCGAAGCATTTGTTCTTCCAACCATTGTATCACCTCAGCCTTCAAAATCATTCGATACATCAGATTGGAATCTTCCCGAAAATATTAGTTTAGCAGATCCATGGCTCAATCAAATGGATAAAATTGACATTTTGATTGGAGCAGAATTTTATCATCAATTAATGCGCCCACAACAGATAAGGATCAACCAGAACTTACCAATCCTACAAAATACAGTTTTGGGTTGGATCGTGACAGGTAAATTACAAGAAAAAAATGACGGCGTGCTTACCTGTGCAGTGTTTACCCCAGAACAACAAACAACAAACCAACTTATTGAAAAATTTTGGAGGCTTGATGACACGAATAATACAAAGTTCTTATTTTCACGAAGTCGACAAAGGAACATTTTAGAAATAATTTGACGTGTTCAGAAATGTGTTGAAAAACTCTCAATTTATATATACTCGTATAGCTTATAATACGATTAAATAACAATATCAGTCTATTCATGTTTGATGAAGAGCAACCACTATATACTTCAGGACAATAAGTAATGTGTGTCATTAATATAGAATGCGCCAAATTAAACCTTATTTTAATTGGAAGATGAGTATTGACGCTATAAAGGGTCTCAATGTGATGTTTATCTTTTCAGAGATATTAGAAATGTGGTTCTCAAAGGAGAGGTTAGTGTCAAGTATTAAACCAGGACATTTCAAAATGTTAACAAAAGTCACACAAACGCCATCAAACAAAACAGTGATGAATAATCAAAGTTCCGTGACCCAAATGTTAGTGCCTTAGTTTCAGTTAGATTGAAATTGAGTTTGTTCCGTTCTGCCCAATTCGAAACTAACGACGTATTAATAGTTTCCTCATGACAATCAAGAAATTGAGGTTCTCCAGTAAATAGCAAATTAATGTCATCTGCGAAAAGGAACATCTTACATTTCGTGTTTCCAATAAAGATCACGAAATCTTTTTTGCGCCGTAGTCTGGTTACTTTTTAAAATATGAGCGTATAAATTTTGATTATTAGGTTTTTGTTGAGCAAGAGTCGTGTTAGACTTTAAAACAATTGAATATTGATTATGGCTGGACGACGTTTGAGGTAACTGTGGGTAGTTTAAAGGAGTGTTTGGCTAAGCGGGAGCATTTGTTTTTCTCTTCGACGAATAAAGAAGGCAGCCCCTATAGTTAGCAGTGTAGTTTCCGCCGCAATTGCCACATATTTTTGCCCTGGTATCACTTTTTATTTTGTCATAGTTAGCGGTACTGTGTAACTCACCATACACAACGCAAACGGTAGGCAACTTGCAATAAATTTTGCGATGGCCAAATTCTTGGCAGTTCATGCATTGGATAGGTCCAGTTTTTTTTATGTTGCAGATCAACGGTGACTCTTCTGTACTTTAAATTATAAGCGTGCAATTTATTTTTTTTTTTTATTTTCAAGTCACCTGGCTGTAGCTCGACTCTCAAAAAAGTTTGGAGAAATTTTTCCCTATTTTTAATGTCTGAATAATTTTTCACTTTGAAGCCACTATTTTCAAGGCCAGACTTTACCTCTTCTGGATCCACTTGATTCAATATGCCTTTTATAACTACTGTTTGGCCTTTAGTACTCTTTAGTTGATATGTAGTAAAGTTTTTATTTTAAGATGCAAAGTCTGAAACTATTTTTCGGTAATTATTTTCTTGAGTTACCTGAATTTTTGTTTCGTTGATTTTGCCGCACTTAATTGGAGTTACATATAACTCATTTTCTCCAATTAATGAGATAACGCTTTTAACCAATAAACTGGAAACTCAAACCAAGCTGTTCTCTTAAATATATGGGTGGTGTCTTTCTCGACCTTGTTAAGGTTGTGTCTTCATCGCCTTGTTGAGTTAAAATCGCGAAACGATTTTCGGAATTTTTAATATATTTACCATATCTAGGAACTTTTGCCGTTGACGCTATTTGAGCAGATTTGGGACTTCTTCCGTTTTTCAGCACTTTTATGTACCTATCCATACCTGTTTGAATTTTATTATCACTATTTTCACTCATTGCATCTGTGCGCGTTGGTCACCTTGTTATTTATTGTTTGTTTGTTTGTACAGCCAAGTTGACAAGTTTGCTAATGGGTGCACTAGTTGTTGTTTCCTGATTACTATTTAAAATGTACGTAGAGGATGATCGCGCACGAGTATTTGTGGTTTGTGTAAGGTTTAAGATTGTGTTTAAATTATTTTTTTTATTGTCATCATCAGCAACCAAGGTTAAATACACATTCCTACTGCTTGTAGGTTTATTGTTGTTGTTGACAAAGCGATTACTTCGTCTGCAGAAAACATCCATGGTCTCTGACCGACAACCTCCAGACCACTAGTCTAGCATTGCTACCTATCAGCCACGGCGGCACCCAATATCCATATAGGGTATTGAGACTGGACATCTGAAAGATTCATTCTCTTGGTAACTCTGACAATATGTTTTAAATCCGTTTTTTTATCAATCAGACTAGTAGAACGTATCAGTATACCGATTTCAAGGCCGCTACACCTCTCATCAGCGTTCGTTTGTTAATTTTTACAATTAATGTAAAGTGGATACTACTTCGGGAGAATATCAACCATTTAACCAAATTTTAAACGGAAATAGAATACGAGAATTGTTATAATTCCTTTTTATTCCATTTTTACATATTGAAACAACTTTTGGTTAGTACGAAATTCCCCATATCTCAACTTAATAAAAATTGCTCATTTATAAATTAATATACATAAGTTCAAATTATAATTACATATCTTCGTAATAATAATATGGAATGGTAAATTATGTTTATACAAAATGATACCAAAAATGACGAATCTTATATTTTGTTGTTTTGTATTCCACGCAAAGTTACATAATTAATTTTATATTTAAGAACCAAAATTTTTTTTCACTAACGGTTTTTAATTTCAAATACATTAAGTAATTATTTAATTTATTATTGATTCTGTTAAGGTAACTCTCTTAATTTGTTAAAAGGAAAGCAGACAAACAAGTTCAAGCAGCCAGGAAATTATATTATTAAAATAGAAGATCCAAATAATGTTGTAGACAACAAAATTTTCGCTAATGAATTATTAAAAGGTGTTGATTACCAAGAACTCGAGGACACTAAGGAAAACGAATCAATTGTAGGACCGCCAACAAAGGTAAGTTTAGTATATAACATTTTGCAATAGAAACCGATGTCATTTCATGTACTGAAGGCTTAAAACAGTTTAAACATGTAAACAAAACCGGCACGTGCTAAAAAAATTTTCTCTTTTTTAATTTTTATTTAAAAAAATAGATTATTTTAAAAAAATTTTATTAAAAAAAAAACACTGCTTGAAAAAAAACTGACCCACATTCGCAGTTATTACGGAGTACATAATGTATCTTTTCAGATGCAACCACTAAAAGTAATTTTAGAACAGATTTTTCTACACCTTAAAATGTAGTGGAATAGATTCTTTTTGGTATTGAGATGGATTGACCCCTTTTGCCCGGACAAAATTATTTGTACTGAGAACTTTCTGCAGCAGATTCACTTATTTCGATTAATATTATGTTAGTTCAGTTCAAGTTCAGTTAAGTTCAAGATTTTTCTTTAATCTAGTACTTGGCGTAGTTGAAATACGCCACCCGTAATTAGGCTGATTATTTTACAATAGTTTAAAAAAATTGTTGTTGGGCTTCAAGCAAAAATGTCATGTAATAATAAGACTTTTTAAGGTATGTTTATGGTTTGTCATAAAATAATAGTAGAAACATTAGTCGAGCAGCTGAATTTCTTCAGTCTAGCCAGCGATGATATTTACAAGCTGCCGCCACTTATAAATAACACAAAAAAATATCAGGGTTTAAAAAACTAAGATACTTATTTAATTTATTGCAGCTTCAAAAAAATTTTTAACGACTTCACATACATAAAACAAAAAGGAGTTGTGTCATTTTGATAATTGAAAATCGTGTACGAGATTTTATGTGTGTATGTATGGATATATGTATGTATGTATACATGTATGTGTGTGTATGTATGTATGTATGTAGGTTAGTGTATCAACGTGTGTATATCTACATACATAGTATGTACATTCTTTGAAGCTGCAATTTTCTACACATATTTTTTTTGCCGTTCAGAAATATTTTTTCTTGAATCCAATCAAAATTTGATTAATTTTTAGTGTTGATATTTCTTGATGCAAAGAGACAGATTTTTAAATATTACTCATTTTAAGATCGGCATGTTTATCATAATAGTCGAAGTTGTGTTTGGTTGGAATGGCATTTTGTTGTTTGGTATATTTTAAAGTGGTATATTTTTGAAAGAATTATTTTGTGTATGTGTTTTTTCACATTTTTGTGTTGATAGATAGTTTTCATTGACATACATTTTTGCTGAACAATATATTAGAGAGAATTTATTAAAAAATTTAACTATGCAGATATTGTGGGCGTGTAACCTACTTAATATATTATTTAGTTTGCAAATATGAATTTTTTTAGAAAACTGTAAATGTATTTGTTACCATGTAAAATAATTTAGTTTCTATAGTATCACAAATGGAAACGGATCATATTTTCTCACTAGTCAGTCAGTAGGATAATAAATAAAAAACTAATTTTAAACCCTGAAAAATATGTGTTTGTATAAGTGATATACCTGGCAACTTGTGAACGTTTTTCCACTTGCCGCCGTCCAAAAAATAGTTCAGCACATGTTACCTGCAACAGCTGCTTTGTATTATATTTCTTTCAGCAAGTTCGTATAGATAAAAACAATTTGAAAATTTTAATTGATAATGAACATTTTTGAATATTTACAGGAAATTTATTATATTCTTTATTAAAAATTCGGACTGAATTAAAAAAAATGCAAACGTATGCGCACTAATCCGACTAAAAGTTGAGTGTTGTTAAATGTTTATCAGCTGGCAAAAGTATGACATAGCACACTAAATTATGACGGGGTGTTCACACTTGTCATATTTTGGTGTGCTATTATTTTATGACATATGTACAGATAAAAATTTTTTTCCGTACAATATGGGTGAATCCACTCCACGTCTCCACGTTCAATAAATATTTGCGAACAGAAGCAATAACATCGGCAGATTAAGTGCATAAATATGTTAATGTACAAGCTTATGTTGACAGCTATAGAACACATATTGTGTGATGGACATAAATTAAGCAAATCTGCTGTGAATGGTTGTGTGAAAATTTAATAACTTACCTACTTTTTGTTTGAAAGAGAGGAATCTATTTGCGGATATCAGAATTATTAGTAAAGTACTTTTTTTTAATTTGTGAAGTTTTTATTCGAACTGAGTGATGTTTAATCAAAGAAATTTTTAATTTTTCAGGCTTAAGTTTGTTTTCTCTAAATTTAATGATGAGACTGTGGTTAGTCTCGAAACATCGATGTCAGTTCAACCCTCCGCGCAGTCAAAAAACTTTTTCTTTGTCTGTTTCAAGTATTAAGAGCCACTAGATTTGTCTTTCTTTCTAATTTAAATAGTACTTTTTTTTATTTAAATCGTGGAAAAATATTCGTGAAATAGGTATTGGGAAAAATAATGTAAATTGCTCTGTAAATTCTAATGTAGACATAAACATGTTAAACAAACAATTTGTCAATGTTCCAGTTGAAAGGCAAATTGTAAACAAGTATGCTCAACTTAACATTGTGCCACCTGAAGACAGTTTTTGTTTCAGATGTGTAGATCAAGCAGAAGTCCGAAAAAGCTTATTTGGCATCAAATCTCAATCTGAAGGTTTAGACGATAGCAATCCTAGATTTTTTATTTAATTCTATATTAACAAAATCAGTTTTTCCGGATGTTTGGAAGAAGGCTAAAATAACAATATTTTCAGTACGATAGCCATTTTACCATTCCTATCTAAAGCTTTGGAAAATATTATGAAAACACAAATATACGAATATCTTGATTCAGTTTCAACTCTGGTAGTGAACAGGCGCGTTTTTATAATCGTCGCAACTGAATATAAAAAAAAAAATATAAAAAGAAAAAAATTTTTAAGTCACAAAAAATATAAAAAAAAAAAAACATTTATTGAACAGTTATTTTACTGGTTTTATTTTATTTTTTGCTTGTGTGCAATACACATAAATATTTGCATACACAAACTAATATAAGTGAAAATAAAAAAAGGGAACTCTGATGAGTTCATCTTCTGACAAAACCAACAATAATCCTACAAGCAGTAGGAATGTACAATATATAACTTTAGTTGCTGATGACGACAATAAAAAAAATTAATTAAACAAAAACCTAAATTTAACAGAAAACACAAATACTCGTGCGCGATCATTATCTCTGAACATGTTAAATAGTGATCAAGAAGCAACAACAATTGCACCCATCAGCAAACTTGTCAGCTTAGCTGTACAAACAAACAATAAGTAACAAGGTGACCAACGTGCACAAAATGGTAGTACGGTGAGTGCAATAAATGATAATAAAATTCAAACAGGAATGGACAGATACATAACCGTGTTAAAATCAGCTCAAATAGCTTCAACAGCGAAAGTTCCCAGAGATGGAAATATCAAAATAAAAAATTCCGAAAATCGTTTCGCGATTTTATCTGAACAAGACAATGAAGACACAACTACAACAAGGTCGAGTAAACCTCCACCGATATATTTAAGAGAGCAGAACTCTAGTTTTTTGGTAAAAAGCCTTATCTCCTTAATTGGAGAAAATGAGTTCTATGTAACTCCAATTAAGCGCGGAAATATTAACAAAACAAAAATCCAGGTAGTGCAATAAAGTAATTACCGAAAAACAGTTTCTGACCTTGAGTCAAAAAACAAAAATTTTTATACGTACCAATTAAAGAGTGGTATAGGTCTAACCGTCGTTATAAAAGGTATAGACTCTAGTGTGGATCCAGAAGATGTTAAGTCTGGCCTTCAAAATAACGGCTTCAAAGTTAAAAATGTTTCTAACATCAAAAATAGGGAAAAAATCCCCCAACCTATTTTTAGAGTCGAGCTACAGCCAGGTGACTTGAAAATTAAAAAAAAATGAATCGCACCCAATCTATAATCTAAAGTACTTGTTACACAGAAAAGTTATGGTTGAGATGCCACATAAAAAAAATGGACCTATCCAATGCATGAACTGTCAAGAATTTGGCCATACCAAAACTTATTGCAAGTTGCCTACCGTTTGCGTTGTATGTGGTGAGTTGCACAGCACCTCTAACTGTGACAAAATAAAAGGTGATACCAAGGCAAAAAATGCGGCAATTGCAGTGGAAACCACACTGTTAACTATAGAGGCTGCCCTCTTTACTCTTTTTTTAAAAAATACGTCGAACAGAAAAACAAATGCTACGCCGGATCAGCCCAACACTCCTTTAAACTACCCTCAGTTTCCTCAACCGTCGTCTAGCCATAATCAATACTCATATGTCTTAAAATCTAACACGACTCTCACTCAACAAAAACCTAATAGTCAATTTTCATACGCTAATATTTTAAAGAGTAACCAGGCGCAAAAAACTGTACCAGCAAATGACGAATCAGGGCATAATTTTAGTCGTATTGAAGCCTCGATAGAGATCCTAATACAAACAGTAAATACATTTACTCTCAACATGTCCTGTATGGTGCAGGAAATGTTAAAAATGCAGTCTACCTTGTTGCAGGCTGTATTGAAAAAACCATGAACTTAAGAATCTGTTTTTGGAACGCAAACGGCATCTGCCAACACAAAAATGAAATAGAATATTTTCTTCTGTATAAACATATCGATGTTATGCTTATCTCATAAACTCATTTGACGTCTCGAAGCTATTTTAAAATTAGTGGATATAATTTCTACGACACTGAGGATCCTCGTGGTAGAGCTTGTGGTGGCTCTGGAAGCCTAATGCTAAATGACCTTCGTGAAGAATATCTTCAAGCAACAAATATCTGTATTGAAAATTTTTATCAAAAGCTTGTGATATCATCTGTTTATTCTCCTTCCAGGTTTTCAATTTCAGAGAGTCAATATACCGCATTTTATACAACACTGAGGTCCCGTTTTCTAGCAGCTGGCGACTACAATGCTAAACACACTTTTTGGGGTTCACGTTTAATCAGTCCTTAAGGGTCGTGTTTTGCTTGACACAATTTCAAAAATGGGTTTGAATGTAGTTTCAAGTGGTCAGACAACATATTGGCCAACGGATCGACAAAAAATTCCTGATGTTATCGACTTTGGAATCTCGAAAGGTGTGCCCAGCGAAATGATGGAAGTAGAAGCATCTTTGGATGTGTCTTCAGATCATTCGCCTACTATTATCACAATTTACTCACACACAACCGCAAGACCAACATGTGATTTACCGCTGGCATCTGCACGTATTAACTGGCTGAAATACAAAAAATATTTGAGTGCTCATTACACGGAAAATATGCCATTGAGAACACCTACTGACATAGAAAATTCTATTAGGTTGTTTGAAGCACATGCTAAACAAGCTGCTCTTAATGCTTCTTCAATTCAACCAAATCAACAAGCGAGATTTAACAATATTTTTTGTGCAGATATAGAAAGGCTATTGACCGAAAAACGGAGAGCTCGACGAGAATGGCAACGTTACAGATCGCCTCAGCTAAAATTAAGGCTTAAGGAGTGTACCAAACAGCTAAGAAAAGTTTTACAATCACAAAAAACAGCTTCGCTGCAAAAATTTCTGCAAGAACTCGATGCAACACCATCAACAGATTATTCGCTGTGGCGTGCAGCCAGAGGACTTAAAAGGCCAGTGATTTGCAATCCACCATTACGAGCCTCTAATGGTGACTGGGCAAGAACTGATGCTGAAAAAGGTGATCTATTTGTTAAGCACCTAGAAAAAGTATTTACCCCGAATATTTCTGCTGATATTGTTGAACTGCCACCAGTCGTCTCTTTACCAGAAATACCGATGAGATTTAACATGACGGAGATTGAAAATACTATTACTAGTATTAACACCAGAAAAGCCCCAGTAGTGCGATTCAGTAACAAAAGTGTTCTTATTAGAAAACAGTGATTCTTTAAAACCTTGTTTTTATTAATAATACATGTTATATTAAAACTTTTGCTAATAAATTGTTTGTCGCTGTTAGAACAAAAGAAATAAGAAAATTAACAAATGTCACACTCCCAAACAAACTTAACACACTGAAAGAAAAAGTCTTCGAACAATTTAAAATTGTATATAATGACCACTGGTTTGAAAATAAAACCAATATCACAATACCAATTGAATGCAAATGGATGCTTTCCTTAGGGAAAAAATTCGCTTTGCCTATAGAAAAGTACAATTTCTCCCCCATTGACGTTATTGTAGACATCGAACAATGCATACAAACATCTGAAGAAGATGCTAATAAAGAAAAGGACATAGCAAGAACAAAACTGGCAATCATGATTACAACATTCAAGAAGAAAATGAAAAACACACAAAAAGAAAAGCTCATTCTGAAAATATTTAATACCACAAGAGCGTTCTTAAAGAAAAACAAAAATATTTTAATCTTACAGGCAGACAAAGAAAACAAAACCATTGCGATGTTCAAAACGGAATATGAAAATAGAATGAAAGATCTTTTGGATGACAAAAATACATACAGAATAATTAGAGGCGACCCTACTGCAAAATTATAAAAAAATAATAATAAAATTATCGCAGAATTATCCAAAAACGGCCACATTAATAATTTTAAAAAATGGAAATTACTATGTTCAGCAGCCACCGCACCAAGAATATATGTATGGATTACCCAAAATCCATAAGCCCGGTATTCCTCTTAGACCTATTGCATCCTCAATAGAAGTACCATGCTTGGGCCTCTCCAAATATATTGGGAAAATTTTAAAACATTTAATATCCGAATAGTACAACATTAAAAATTCAGTAGAATTAAAACAAAAGTTACAAAACATAAATATTGGAGAGAATGATATATTAGTATCGTTTGACGTTGTTTCCTTGTTTACCAACATCCCAGTGCAAAATGCAATAAAAAATATTATGACAAAATGGCAGATTATAAAAAATCATACTACCATTAGTAGAACCAAATTTTTAGAGATTCTACAGTTTTGTCTCAATGACAATAGTTATTTTATTTACAATGATAAATTTTACAACCAAATATTCGGCATGCCGATGGGAAATCCACTCTTACCAACTATCACCGATATAGTACTTGATAACATACTAAACGATGCAATATCAGAACTCAAAACCAAAAATATACATATTAAATTCATCGCAAAATATGTAGACGACATTTTGGCAGTAATCAACCTGACGATCGGGATGAAATAAAAAACACTATAAAAACACTAAATTACCAACACACAAAAATAAAGTTCACAATGGAGATTAAAAAAGAGCGAAGCATAAATTAGCTAGACGCGAAACTTATTAGAGAACTAATTAAAATTTATTTTTGATTGGCACTCAAAAGCTACGGCATCCGGTCGAATAATAAATTATAACTCTACACAACCTAAATCACAGATCACAAAAAATTTAATAGAAAGAGTTTTAAAAATAAGTGACATACAGTTCCACAAAACAAACATACAAAATGTTTACAATACACTGATCAATAATAGTTTCCCAAAAAATATGATCAACACATTAATACAAACGACTAAACATCGTTTACAACACATAGAAAATAACACAAATGCCGAAAAAAAACAAAAAAGAAATTTCTATAGTGTAAAATACATTCCCGTTCTTACTGTAAACAGAAACATAAATAAATGTAATAAAAAACAACAACATAAGCTTTGCTTATAAACCAAACCACACATTAAGCTCAGTATTTACTTACATAAAAACACCAATACAGAAAGAACAATAAAGCAATGTTGTTTACGAAATTACAAGTAAGGGGAACGAAGAACAGAAATGCGACCGTATATACATATGTACATAGGAACAACAAAGAGAAATTTATCAACCAGAATATCTGAGCACAAAATGGACATAAACAAAAGAAAAGTAACAACAGCACTTGCACAACATATGTATACTTGAAACAGGACTCACAGCCAGCGTTGTCAACTTTGAAATTTCAAAACGCACCAAAATGGAGCAAAAAACGCGCCATTTAACAAAAAACGCACCAAGTTCAGAATTTTTTTTATTGAAAATTTTTATTGAATTAATTTTGCGTTTTTAAAACATTTAACTTTTGTTTAAAATTCTAATGTTGAATCAATATTGTGCCATTACATAAAGTGCATCATTCTCCACACTTTTTCAATGCTAGATAATGTTTCGACATCGGATTCCAATTGTACTGTTAATGGCATGATATCATATTTGTAATGGGATAAAACATTTTGTACAATATCGATTGTTGATGTCGTTTGTAGCTAAATGGGCTCAAAGCTGCAATGTGTTTCCGTGTTCCAGCATGCCGAACAAGGGTGGATATTTAGGCGTGACGTCGCAAATTGCAATAAAAGCATCTTACTTTTGTGATATTATTTGATCAAGGCCGAATCCATTTCTTAAGCTCTTTAGCAGACTCGACAGAAACTTTTACTACAAAACCAATTATGTACTATGAAAATGTAAAAGGGACAGCAAATTCCCTATAATGAAATGTTTCATAATACAAATTATCTACAACAAGACGGTTTTACTTTGTGCATATGTTTTGGTACGTCTTAAATATCATTACTGGTTGTTCTTATTGTGGTCTGTAAAATTGTGTTGAATTTTCTTTAGTGCCAACCGAAATTAAAAAAACGCACCAAAATTTAAAAAAAAGCGCACCACGCACCAACTGAGAAATTTGTCGCACAAAACATTTAAAAAAGCACCAAAAAAGGTGCGAAACGCACCAAGTTGACAACGCTGCACACAGCCGATTTCGAAGAAGTTAAAGTGATAGATAGAGAAAAATTTACAAAAAAGAGATACACTAAAGAGAGCTTACACATACAAAAAAAAATAAACAAACCAATAAATCTGAAAGAAGATACAAATAACATCAGTACCAGTTACAGAGTGGCTATTGAATAAACAGTTGATTTTTTATAAAAAATTCCTTAGAAAGATTTACGAATCCTCAATTTTTATTTATTTATTTATGTTAAATGTAATTTAACTTTAAAAAAATTGTAATTTCAAACCCTATTATAAAAATAAAAATTATAGTATTAATTTTGAAAATATTTTGGAAATAAAACGGACAAACCCCTGAAGAAGTCGACATATAATCGACGAAACGTCGGGAAAAATTGTAATTATATTGTTTAATTACTTGGAATATAGGACTTATTAGCTTAACGTACACATATGTACAAAAATTTAAACCATTGGCCAATTACGAAAAAAGGAATCTCATGCGAAATTGCTTCTTAATTTATGACTGTTTACTAAAAAAATGTAAATGTTACACAATAAACCACAAAAAATTATTATAAATTCAAAAAAATATATGTTTATTCAGTACACAAATGTAGTTTTACTTTAATTTAAAATACCGACAATTAATAAGGCGTTAAACTAATATTCATTTATGAATAATACTTTGAGGAATTTTGCTTAATAGTGGATAGTAAACCTACTTAATTTTTCTGCATAACACTGACAAAGATTACAGCGAGCAAAATGTATTAAAAAAGTTCCAAAAAATGCAGTAACGCCAACAACTTTGGAACATTTTTCGAAAAACTTTAAAATTTACTATAAATTTAAAATTTTAGACATCCAGCTTTACAGAATTTTGGTGAATAATTGGGCTTGGCACCGACCCAATGAGGAGTATTTGAGTTTAAAAGCTGGCAAATATTGTTAAGGGGATTTCTTTTTATTTCGTTTAAAGTCCTACATTTCATATTTAAATGGAAATTTTTAAAATAATCCCTCATCATTCAACTTAATCCCAAAAATTTTGTCGGCAGGCTATCCGATCTGTTTTATTTTGTTGTTTATTTTCGCCAAAATGTAAGCTTTTAATTAATATTTACTTTTTAAAGCTACATAATTATGCCGGATAATTTTGTATAAAGTCCGGTTTGTATAAAAACTTTAAGTGAAAAAAATGTTGCAAGAGTAGCACTTTCTTACTTGAGGAAAATTAAAATTAAAATTTACAAATTCTACAAATCATAACATTTGAAATGTTATATTTTTCAAGTGAAATAATCAATAATGCTCAACATTTTCCTCAAATTCGAACATAGTACTAGGCTTAAATAAAATTATTTTTTATACAATTTTGTTACATATAAAAAGTTGTATAAATAAAAATTGCAATCAGATTTAATAGAGATACCTAAAAAGTTGTAAAATCATTATACAAATTAATACTAACAATGGTTGAGTGGCTGAATTATTTGTTTATCTTCGTTTATATTTACATTTTAAAGGTTTTGAATACGCGATTGTGAGAATAGCTGGCAAGTTGCATTCTGCGTTAATTTTTGCTGGCCATTGTACCAAGTCTTTAAACGATGAGAAATTTCCGCAAATGATGGCCTTCTTACGGACTGTTCATGCCAACATTCTATCATCAAGGAGTATACAGCTGTTGGGCAGGATTCTGGGCAAGATAGGAGCTGCCTTGATCGAACAAGATTAATAACCTCTTGATTACTGTGACCAAAATATGGCTTTAAATAAAAATTGTTTATTTTAGATTAGAATATATTTTGTTCATATAGTTAGATACCCCTACCTGCATTCCATAACTATAAATTTCCCACAAAACAACACCGAACGACCAAACATCACTTTCTGTTGTAAATTTTCCATACAAAATAGATTCGGATGGCATCCAACGCACAGGCAGTAATGATTTTGATTGTACCCTTTGAAAATTTATTTTAAAGAAAAGTAAAATAGTTTTTCAATTTATTATTTAAAAATGATTTTTTATCTTTCATGATTTTTATAGACTATAGTTCGTAACGTAATGATCAGGGAATTATATATTGTTAATATTTTAGGCAACAAGGAATTTTTAATATCCATAATCACTTAGATTTTAACATACACGTCTGAATAGAACAAAAGTTTTTTTTCGGTAGAATCCACTAAACCTCATCAGTATTCATATGTACAATGCGGCCACTACTTGTTAGGTTGCTTTTTTGAAGTGGGTACATATCCCATATATACATATATCGAATGAAAATGTAATACCGGACTTCGCACTGCTAATTTGATGTTAATCTCCTGATTATTTTGTTCTACTTAAGTCAAACTTTTATGGTTTGATTTTATACTTAAGTATATTTTTGAGTAATGCTCGTTGAACATGCATTTAGCACAAGTCAATCGTTATTTCGTATGTGAATTTAATTATTTCGAACTGCTTTTTTGTCTGTGTTAAGTTTTTAGGCAAAAGTTCGGAAAGTAATGATGTTTTCGTGTTGCACAGAGATACCTAGCATGTTGTGAAAGTATTATACATTCATGTGTATAATACTGACGATGTTAAGTGGCTTCTACCAAAACCAACGTTTGCTCTATTGAGCCGTGTATGTTGAAAGTGATAATAGATATTAAAAATTCCTTGTTGCGTGAAATATTAAAAATATATAATTCTCTCTAAACATTACGTTACGAACTTTACCCTATAAAATAGTTTTTATTTTCAATACCTGTAATAATCGGAACTATAAATATCTCTTGATAAGCCAAAATCTGATATTTTCACCATTAGCTGTTCCGCAACTAAACAATTTCGTGCTGCTAGATCTCGGTGTATATAATGATGTCCGGATAAATATTCCATGCCCTCACTTATTTGATGGGCAATCTGAAGAAATTCCAATTGAGTTAGAGATTTATTTTCATTTGGTGAATTGGCGATAAGGAATTCATGCAAATCTCCATTTGACATATATTCAAACAGCATGCAAAATGGCTCTTTATTTAAAACCACACCGAGTATACAGACTATGTTATCGTGCTTAAGATCAGAAATTAAATCTATTTCTCGTTTAAAGTCTTGCTGTGTTTTAAATGATGCATTTTCCTTCAAAGCTTTGACTGCTACAAATATTTTTTCTCCCGGCAATGTTAGTTGTCCTTTGTAGACTTTACCTGAAAAATAATTATGTATGTCAGTAAATAAATTTTTCACTAACATAGATATCTGTATCAATTAGATGTACCAAAGGCCCCTTCTCCAAGCTCTTCAACAAACTCCACATCTTCCAGTGTAAAGTGAGGTATTTTTAATAGTGAACCTCGCTCGATATTTTGTGCAAATGACGATAGTAGGTCGCTTTCCAGATTTGTATTGACCCGAGACATTTCAATTGATGAAGTAACTTGAGAATTGCCGTATATATTTTTATCTGCATTCGGTGTATTTATCTAAAAGTTTAAATTGATGTAATTTAAATAAAATTATTTTCTTACTATTTACATTTTGTATATTTGTCATTCCATGATTTCCCCTTCGTTTAAAAATGTATATAGATATGTATACTAAAAATATACTTAATAGTGCTCCGATTGTCATAAATATGTACACCCAAATGCTGTCTGAACATTTTGGTATATTACACGGCTCTATAATTTTTTCAAATGATTTATCACCAACAAAGCACCAAGGTCTATCTTCCATACTACCTGGGTTTCTTAAAGAAAAATGTAGATAAACTGATTCAATTAAAATATTCCCAATAGTTAAAATTTTTGTAATGTAAATTAAAAAATATCATATCGGGTAAACAACGTTTTGTGGCCTTAAGCTGCCCACACACGAGTGATTTGTGCGTGTGATTTGTTCGCGTACCATTTCTCCACAAACGACGAACAAATCACAATAACCTTATACGTCAAAAAGAAAACATGAATTGTGAAGCGGATGATGCAATTTCTCTTTTGATTATATACTTACATACATACATATGTTTGTATGGATTTGTATGGGCAAAACCAAATTATATATGCATACATATGTACGTACCTACATAGAAGCAAACTAATATTATTAAAAAACATGTATGTATGTATGAAAATACATTCATACATACGAGTATATACATAAATATGTCATGGTATAATAAATAAATAAATGTAAATATGAGTATGTAATATAAGAAAAAATTTCATCGAATTATTTTGTTCTTTATTTCTCCCTTTATATTTTTAAATTTTGTTTTGCCAAATGACATTTTCTTCTTTTGAAATCTTAATACATATGTACATATGTATGCATGTAAATAATAAACTAAAAATTCCTTAATAATCATCTTTAAAAATATTCAACTCGACCACAAACAATAGTAAATAAAAAATGCAGAAAAATGCTTGCTACTCATCTCCGCAGTACATAAGTACATACATACATGCACACATGTTATCTCTTTTACGTTTCGTTGTGCACTAAAATGAAAAATTTTAAAATGTTCGCGCACAAGTCCACTAACAATCCAACAAATCACAAGAAATTGAAAATGTTCAATTTCTTATGCTTTGTGCGCGCACAGCCCCATTAACTTGTAACAAGACGTCGAACACGAACAAATCACACGCACAAATCAATCGTGTGTGGGCACCTTTAACTACCTGCAATAGTTTTGGCCTGCTAGTTCTGGGAAATCAGATATTTCTTTCATAAGCCAAGACCAGCGTAAACATGTCTTGCCTGAGATTGATAAAGCAAGAGTTCCTCTATAGCCAGAACCATCCTCCCAGTAACATGTTTGTGTTGGATCAACATCAATAGTTATGCCTATAGTTGAACAATCACTATGACGTGGCAAGTGTGAGCAATCTTCTAGTGGTAACTTTTGGCCAATCACTGGATGTCGCTTCGCTATTGCATACTCTTTTTGACAAAGTTCATTTTCTAGCAATTCACATTCGTCTCGGCAAATTCGACGTAAGTTTTCAGTTTCTCTTGTTGGTGGATACTGGCTAGATATTTCAGCGGAAAATACATCTTCATAGGTAACTGACGATTTACGTTTCAGAGACAATTTTTGGTCTTTTGAATTTTTTCCCAAAAACCTTTTAAGTCTGCTATAGTTTGTAATGCGATTTTCAATTCCCTCGACATTGAATCTGATATTTTTTCTAAATTTACGTTCCTTTTGTGTGGCTCTGTTAGAAAAGTACAATAAATTTGTTCGCTCAGGAGTTCGGCATAATGGCAGTGCGCTATAGCATAAGCTAGGAAGAGCATAAATACGACAATTTGCATTCATGTCTCTGAAAACGAAAATATATAATTTAATTTACACCATATATTTATTTAAAGTAGTATACAGACTAAAACCAGTATTTACTTAGATTCCTTTATGACACCGTATGCAGCCTTAAGGCGTTCCTCTAATTCACTTAAAGACAAATTGGGTGGAATAAAAACATACTTTTTAGCTAAATAATTTGTGCATGTTGTACCATTGTAGACTTGACAAATGCCTGTCGGAATCTGTACAAAAACAGTTAATATTATTTAAATGTGTTACAAAAGTCTATATGTACATATGTACATACATATGTATGTATACGTACCTCATCGATAAAATTTTCATATGAAATTTCCATGTTAAACCTAAAATAGCAATTATAATTTATCATATGCATGTATGCATGTATTTATATACATACATATTTAACGAATATATATGTATATATAAATATATAAATATGTATACTCTTACGAGTATATTCTGATGTATTTATATTTTTTGTTTATAACTAACCCAGTTTTATTTAACAATTTAACGTTTTGTGTTGCTTGTGAAAATGACTCAGCAATTACTAGAATACAAAAAACTTGTATAAAAAGATGACTGTTTCTATTAAATTCCATTATCACAATAATGAAAATATACTATTTACTTCATATACAAAAGACTGTGCCAATTTTCAACCCTTGTACTCCTGCTGCCCTTGCATAGATTCTTTTAACAACTTCCACCCTTAACCTATTGTGCTGCCAGATTTGATAACTTCCTTAATCTAAAGCGTAACTTACAACCATTTCCATTCCTCACAAAAAAAATATTTTCAATAAAAATTTAATAAATTAGAAACGAACCTGAAACCAGTTTTGAAAATACACGTACTATTAGGTGTTAAAAATTTCATTTAGGAAAATATACCCGGCTGGTCTTAGACACCTAAAATACTGCATTATATCCATTCCGTCTATTCTAGAGCTAGCTTTCCCATTAACATTTTATATGTTAAAAATATAAATATTTATATATTCATATAATAAAATATTAATCTATGGTACACAGAAGATATTATTTGTATATATAAGCAAACGTCCGTGTCCAACATGCAGGTTCAACATACTACTTAATAATAAAGTTTAAGCGTGTGAATCTGCATCGTAGGCAAAATTCGAAGTTTATTATATATTATTTTGTAACCTCAGCATTAGATTTAAAAAATTAAGATCAGTTACTAAAGAGACACAAAACACAATCAACGTTTTTTTCACTTGATATCCATAATTATATACACATAAAAAAATATTTTTAGTTAATCCAACTATTTAGTTTTTAATTAACTGTTGGACCAAATGCAATTTTCATTATCCCAATATATCTATTAGTTAAAGCAACCATGCGACAGAAGTAATTGAAGTACTTGTGAAAATTCGTAAAACTAGCAAATTTGGTCAAACGAACTTTTTGCTCAAGGTGGATTTTAACCACTTTTTCTATATTTTAACAAGGTTATATCTCGGTATACCGTACAGAATTTATGTATATTCTTTGTTTGAAGCTAAGTCAAAAAAAAGCGAAACAAACCTACCCGCAAAAATGCCTATTTCCCCCATTTTTCGCATTTTTTGTTCAATATCTGGTTTAAAAATCCACAAATATGCTGTTTTTTCCTTTATAAACTTTATTTTGCATGAAAATAAAAATTCCGATTCATATTAAAGCTATTCTCACACAGAAAATATGAGATTTTCATTTGTTATCTAGCCATGGAAGCCAAATTTAGAAAATTTTAAATTAAACACCTTCAATATTCGAAAGCATATTTGTGAAAGATTAGCTTTTCATTAATTTTCGTATATCCGGTCCACCCAGAGTACATGTATGAAATAAAAAAAACTGAAACTGAAACTCAGTCTAGCTAAAATTAGCAAAGGTACGGATCCTTGTCTGTATTTAAATATTGCCATGTATAAATTTGTTCACATCTATATATTTGCATTACCAATAATTTTTTCGCAAATTCGTATTAAAAATATATCAATTGTGTTTCAGGATAAAAATGTGAAACAATTATAACTTTAATAAACAGCCAAAATTAATGGCAGGGTTTAAAAAAAACTAATATATTTACTAAAAATTCCACTCATATTCCATAATTTTATGTGAAAACTAGAAAAATATTGAAAACAAATAAATTTCCAGTTTCCTAAAAAAAATTTTTCACTTGACAACTGATTTGCTTTTATAGCACGGACACATGAACAGATAACAACAGCGTTGCCATTTTGGTGCTTTTCGGGTATATTTTGGTGCTTTTTTACTTAATCAATACCCGAAATTTTGTTAAATACCCGTTTTTGAAAAGCGGGTATTTATAGTGCTTTGAACAATTTCTCACAGTGCTTTTAGGTGCGTTTTAAATAATCAACATTTTTGACACCGAACCATTTTCCTACTATTCTTTAAACCCACCTAATACTTTTTTAACCAACTGCGTATTATTTGCATCTTTATTTTGAGTAGTACTGGCAAACTGTTAAGAGTTTGAATTTTTATGATTTCTTTGTTTAGCATTGATCTTACTTTTAATATTAGTACATATCCTTTGATTTGTTTGTTGTGTAAATTTAAGCAAGAAAGTGCCTTGGTTATTATCACGCTGAACAGTTATTAAAAGTAAGTTCTTCATTGATGTTAAAGTTCAGATTTGTTAAAGTTCATCATATAACAATGGCTTTCCCTTAGATCGAAAAAGAAATATTTATATAGAAAAGCTTGGGAAAATGATCCAGCTTTTAAAAGGTGGCTTAGATCAGCAAAATATGAACTAAAAGCATATTTTATTTGTTGTAATTGTGAAATAAATGCACGATAAAGCGATTTACTCCGACAAAGTCACACAAAAAGCCACGAAAAAGCAATAGATCTGTCTTTTGATCCCCCAGACCCAAAACAAAATTAGGTTAGTGCTTTTGTTCCCAGTTTTTTTTTATTTATTAATGTTTCTCAACTGGATGTTTTCATTCATAATTTTTTTGGACACGCACATATCTAATTTCTAGAACGAATAAGAATGCTCACGGTTAGTAACAAACCTGATGCAATTGAAAATAATTGCAAAAGAAAACGCTCCAAAGATGGAACTCCACTATTGTCACCGTGTGGCCACAATATTGTTTTTTTTTTTATATATTTTTGTTTCACCCTGATAAAACTTGCAATAAAACTAAAAGAAAAAAATTTAACTTTACTATTCTTTTTAAACGCGTTTAGCAATTATAAAAAAAAAATGGGCCGTTAAATACTTTTATTTAAATAAGTTTATTTTGTTACTTTGCTTTTTGATGAATACTTTATAATTTTGTTATATGTTGGAATAATATAAAAAAACATATGTAATTATTTGTTAATATTTGTACAGACTAAAGTTCGTAAATATTTATAATCAGACAAATATTAGGTAGACATTGTTAACATATTTCGAGCAACAAACGAAAAATTTAATATTTATACATCCCTTTTGTAGATTTTTCAACCGCACTGGCTGAATAGAAACAAACGTTGTTTTTCGGTAAAAGCCACTAAACCTCGTCAGTATTCATGTGCAAATGCTTTTTCCTTTGTTGCTCGAAATATGTTAACAATGTCTACCTAATATTTCTCTGATTATTAACATTTACGAACTTTAGCCTGTACAAATATTAATAATAAACAGTTCGTAGTAATTTAAAAAATTACAATTAATATACATATGTAATTATATTTAACAATTCATTATATAATATTTTATTCGAATAAATGTTCTCAAGAATTTATGTTTTGAAAATTTTTATATATTTGTTTTGAGTTAACTAATCTATATGCATTTTAAAAATCCCAGAATGCCGGGATTGGAATTATTTAAATCCCGAATCCCGGGATTCACAAATCCAGTCCCCATTGGCATCCCTAGTGCTACACCCCGCGCAAAATACAACTTATGGCGGAACGACGTAGGATATGGCTACCCTCAACCCTTTATTGCAACGTAGTCATATCTAAAAAACTTAAACGTGGTAAAATGCAAGTTGTCAAAACATAAGCATTTACTTATATGGACGGCTTAAGCATATATGTAAGTCTTTCTAACTTCAGTTTAGATAGAGATATGTTTATGACATTTTTTTTTTACAAATAAAGAAGGTGTTGAGACACTCTTTCTCTTCAGGAACTTTAATTTTTTTTTTTTGAGATATGACTACGTTGCAATAAAGGAGCGATATGTTAATGCCCAACTAAAGCAATGAATGTTTTGAAAATTGTTGTTTTACTATACAAATAAAATACGAATTATAAAAATCTAGGGTGGGTTGATGTTAGGAAACTGGCATTCCCCATACAAAGAAAATATTAATCATTAATATTTATACAGGCTAAAGTTCGTAAATGTTAATAATCAGAGAAATATTAAATAGATATTGTTAACCAGTTTGTTAAATAAAACGAGTAGTTATTTTTCTTTTTATATTAATAAATTGTTTGCAAAGAAATTTTGTAAATTCTAGGAATAACTCTAGGAAATAACTAAATAAAATGAAATAATGTTGCAATTTAATAATTCTGGGAAATAATAGTGCTTATCTTTGTATTAAAATAATAAAATGTTTATTTATGTATTTGTTATTGTAGAATCCTTGGTTGTAGTCATATCTGCCAGATTTGACGATTTATCGTCATTTTGACGATTTTGGGTCCTAAAAATGACATGGTGACGATGGGACGATTTATACCCTCATTTTTACGATTTTAAATAATTCAACTTTGCAACATTTATATGTACTAGTAAAGCAACCGTGAACTGCTGGAAATTGTAATGAGCAACTTTTTAAAAACTAGTTTGCTTAATACTGAAAACTTTTATTTAAATGAAAAAAAATTTTTTAAGTTTTGAAGACATTTATTTAGGAATATTTGCCAGAGACTTATTGAAAGAAGCACAAATAAATGCAAAAGAAAAATATGATAGTAGTAATAATTGTGCTAATTTTTATATAGAGCTTTTGTGATCAGATATTATCAAGATTTGATTTTGAACATAAATATAAAGCTCTTGGCCAAATTAATCCATTTAATATTAGGTATTCATGAAGAAAAAAGTTGGTTTTCTGAAATTATAAAAGAATTTTTCATTTTGTTGAAGAAAGTGAAAACCAAGTGCTAGAAACTGAGTTCAGACAATTAAAATTATTGTCCTGATAAAAACATATAACTATTGGATTCTTGGAAAGAATATCAGAGATGCAAACTAGGGATTCTAGTCTTCTTTTTCCAAATATATTATACATATATGTATATGTACAATGTACATATTTTCTTTAAAAAATATATTTTTATTGTGTAAATTTTATTGTAGTTTTTATACATTTTTAAAAAAAAATGTTTCCAAAAATTTTACTACATTGGAAAAAAAAAATAACTTAACGACATGGTATAATAAATAAGGTAAAGTTGTCCCGGCAGCTGTAGACGTGTATTTTTCTTTTACAAATGTCAAATTGTATGTAGCAGAGCAACAAGCTGATTAAAAGTTTGTAGCGGCGTCTAAGCAAAAAAAATTATTTTAAATTATAAAAAATAAAAATATGTGCTGTAAAGAAAAATTGTATATAAAATTAAGAAACTTAAACCTAATAACGCATTTTTAAAAGACGAGCTACCAGTTAAAGTAATAAAAAACCGATGTGTTTGGCAGCGGCTCGAATTCATAAAACGGCGACGATGTCCGGCCTCGAAGCGATCGGCTTGTTTCTCTAATTTTGACACACAGAAAATATTTTACACTAACAAAATGCCTGTTGTTTTTGTGACGTTGTATTTGTTTTAGGGACAAGACTACCTTATTTATTACACAATGACTTAAGGATTGAATTTTTTCCATACAAAGTATATATATATATATGTATATATCAAAGGAGTGAAAAACATGCAATCTATTTACATATGAGTTTATTGTGAAATATAATTGAAGTATCTTCAATTCAATGTTTGTATCTGATCTCTGTATTTAAAGAATACTGTTTTTTTTTAATAAGATTTGTTTATTTAAAAGTTTTGTTATATTTTGCCTCTGATAAAATATGTTTTGTTGGTAAAAAATCGGTTTTTTCATTTGACGTTTTTACGACGATTTCAATAAGCTATATTGACGATAATTACGATTTTTGCCCAAAAATATGACGATATTACCTCAAAAAATCTGGCAGCTATGGTTGTAGTTGAAATTTTTGTTGTTGTTATTGTAGTTATTAAGTTGTTTGGTGACCATTGGTAAGGCATCCCCCTTAGAGTAGAGTGTGGCCACGAGGATTCTGTAGGGGCACGAACGAAGCTGCCAATAAATCTTGTAGTCGGTATATATTGAATTTTCTTCCTCAAGCATATTGATGTGCCGATGGTAATTAATATGATTATGAAAATTGTTCCGCATATATCTTATTTGTGATTAGTTATTGTTTTTTCAAGCAAATACATTACTTTATCGTTGAATTGGTATGGCCTCAGTGTTTGCAAGTTGAATTCTTCTACGAAAGTGTCCGGGATCTCGTTTACAAACATTTATATACTCGTGTGTTTAAAAAATTTTGAAAGCTATTTTTAGCTTTGTAATTCACAAAAATATATTTGTGAGTTTTTGTATAAATAAATGAGCTTTAAAAATTTTTAAACATAAAGGGTAAAACATCAACTGATGAGTTGGTATGGCTACCAACGAAATATATATTTAGATATTGCTAACCCGCAACAACTACATAAAATTTAAAACATAAATACTTGAGTACATGCTCAAATAAATGTAAAATTTAGTATTTTTGAATATTTTAAGCAAACCATTTTCAAACCATTAGAGACTACTTGCTTATCGAGTATGTTATTGTACACAACACTAATTATAACTTGACAATTAACACGAAACTTTGTTGTTAACACATAATCACAAAAGTAAAAAACTCACACAATAGTTAATTTGGCTTTATTAAACATTTGTGAATAATGTTTCCTATTACCGGTTAATAAGACAAAAACTTATTGTTAACTAATGTGTACATAATCTCTTCAATATCAATTTTTTATGAATAACACTGTTATTATATTTCATTTCTGATTTTAATATTTTAATAGAAAAAATATATATAAAATAATCTTCACATATTACCTTATTTTTATGTTTTTTTTACTTCAAATTCTCTAAATTAGCTGTTGAAAAATAAAAATGTTAGCGCTGTATATAGCAGAGTTTAGTTTTACCATATTTTTGCTCAGTTGAATTGACAGACTTAGCTGAAACCATTGGACATATTGTATTTTACTGAACTACTGAGCTATTGAAGTAAAGTGAGCTATTGAACTAAAAGAAAGAATTAGTTCAGTTAACTGAGGTGAGCGGAAAAGAGCGCATACTCAACTGATATAAAAAACACAACTCTAGTCATATCCTTACATTTCTGAATTGTATTGTAGTATGCTCTAGTATATATAAAGCTGGTGGCTTTTTATTTTTCACCATTATTCCACATACGAGCAGTACGGCCAAAGTACGAATTCTCTCTGTAATGCGTGGTGCGGTTCACTGACATATCGACCACAAAGGGATGTGCTCTTGATGAAGAGCGTGTTATACGTGAAAAGTGGCGGGTTTCAGGAACAAGTTCCCAGATTTCATTAGAGCACATTCCGTTGTAGGAGCGATAGAACAACGAAACACACCCAACATTGCGTCGATGCTCCAATGAGTCAATACAGTTGGCTACCCTACTGTCACCGATAAGCTTCTTCGCCCTATCCTGTACGCGGTCGAGTAACTTCAAAATAGATTTTGAAGCACCGGCCCATACATGAGAGTTGTATTCCATTTTCGGTCGGATAAAGGTGGTATAAATATTAAGGAGATCAGATGGAGTGAAGTATGTCCTACACCGTCTTAAAAAGCCGAGGCACTTGAATGCTTCTTTTGAGACATGAAAAATGTGATCATTCCATTGAACATCACAATGAATTTTCATGCCAAGAACATCAAGAGCTTCTGATTCCTCAATATCTATACCATCCATGTTTACAGATAGAGCAGCATGTCCGGTCATACGTCTATGTATGAGCATAGCACATTGGGTCTTTCGTGCGTTAAAATTTACCCTATTAGCATGACCCCAATTTCAAATTAACAGGAGATCGCGATTTAGCGTATCATTCATATTTTGCCGCATTGCCTGGATCTCCGACGGTTGTGGCCTGTTGCTGAATGAATACGAATGAACTAAGCTGCTGTCATCTGCAAAAGAGTAGATAGGGTTGGAAGTTTGACGTAGAAGGTCATTAAGAAAAATAAGAAAAAGGGTAGGAGAAAGAACGGAGCCTTGCGGTACCCCTGAATTTAACTTGAACTCGTTTGATGAGACCCCATCTACAACAACTCGTATAGTGCGATCTCTGAGAAAGTTCGATACAAATCGAGTGCAGCCATCACCGACACCAAAAGCAATCAGTTTTGACAGAAGTGCTCCATGCCACACTCTATCAAATACCTTGGAAATATCTAGAGCCACCACTTTACTTTCGCCAAAGTGATGTATGCTATTACACCACTTCTCCGAAAGGAAAGCAAGTAGGTCCCCCGTAGAGCGGCCCCTACGAAAGCCATACTGCCGGTCGCTAAGTAAACTGTTGAGCTCCACATACTTCACAAGATGGAAATTCAACATACTTTCCATTACTTTGGAAAGCGCAGAACAAATTGCAATTGAGCGGTAATTTTCAGGGTTGTTGGCCTCCCCCTTTTTAGGGATCGGCGTTACATTGGCAACCTTCCAACACTTTGGAAATTCACCAGCATGGTACAAAGTGCTAAACAGGCGTGCCAATGGACGTGCTAACGTGCTGAGATACCATCCGACCCAGGAGACTTGTTTACGTTAAGCTTCGCTAAAACCTTTTTAACTGCACGCGCTCGAAAGAATATTTTTGGCATAGATACAAATACTCCCTCGAGAACGGGTAGTGGTTGACTGCTTTCCGGCAAGTGAAAATTTCTTGCAAACATTTTAGCCAGAAGGTTAGCTTTATCAACCGGGTCAGTGAATTTGTACCCTATTGCCAAATAATCCAATTACATACATAGATTAAAAAATATATCTTTACAGCCTTCATTTATAAATAATAAAATCGAATGTTTTTTCATACATATCATCTATTTTTAAAATCTTAAAAGAATTTTCTTAAATTTGTTGTATGGTTTTTGTTAAATGTTAATTTTTCGTTTTTATTTTAGGGTTGTTTTTGTACCTCAGGTTCTATAATAGCCGCAAGTAGTGGATCAACTTCAGTTCTATCTTCAGATACTTCCAGTGTCGGAAGTGAATCAGAATCCGATGACTTCATCACTGACAATGACAATAATATTCATATTAAAGGAGAAGTGCTTATGGCCGAAGAACTACAAATTATTTACAGAATGGTTGTTCAAAATATAGAGGAATGCATCACTCGGTTTCCAGAACATTACAAATCGATTTATCGTCTAATAAGCTATTACATGAACTCGGCGGCAGACTATAAGGATCTTACTTTAAGTGAACAACTTTTGCTTGGGCAGTACAAGACAAGTTTGGGAAATTCAGTGAATGGCTTATTCTACGATAGAAAAAATAACAACCTATTCAATGGTATATGGCGCATACCGTCATCTGAAATTGATCGCCCTGGAAGCTTTTCAGCACATCTGGTCAAATGCGTTAAAATATTTATTCAATTGCTTTTTGCAACTAAAAATCACAGTATATTAGCTGATCTAGCTATGAATTTATATAAAACCCCTGATTTGGACAAGTAAGTATGTTTTATTTAAAAGATATCTTAAAGGTTCAAATAGTAGTACATACAAATTTTAATTGAACGGGCAAACGATATGCAGTAATTCATGATAAAAGCTCCGAAGGTGGTTTTACTCTCTCATTTCGTAAACTCATGCCCTATCTTGGAACAATAAGGATTATAACTTGTTTAGCTATTTACTTAAATTAGTAACAAAATTCTAATCGAGCTTGAGATATTGTTTTATTATAAAAATATATTCCCGTTTCTTTGTGTGGCTTCTTTAGGGAAATTTCTTAAAAAAAATAGAAGGAAATATTAACAACAATGAAAATATTCTAATAGCATTTCGAATTGAAATAAAAGCTTTTTCAAAAAATCACAATTTTCTCTATTATTACATGGTATGTATTTTGTAAACTAAGTTACACGTTTTTGTATTTTTTCTTCCGTCTTGCTACTTTGTGTGTTAATTGTATTAGACATCTTATTTATATACATATATATTTATTACCATCAAAAATACTAAATATGTCTATTATTTCAGAAATTCGCGTAACATATCGAGTCATAACCGCAGAAATAGCTTAAGCGACGTGGTTTTCAATTTTAATTTTTTTTTGTAATAAATGAAATAATTCGCAACATTTGTATAATATCTTACAATTTCATGGCCACACACGGAACCGCTACGAATTTATAGCAAAATCAATTTTTTTAAGAGTGCATTGAATGATTCTATGTATTTTTTCGTGACAGAGGCTTGTCACTTAAGCTAAAATTATTTTTGTCGTTTTAGCTATTTTTGCGGTTATGATTCGATATGTTAACGGCTTATAAATTTTTGATTCTAAAACAGTTACCGCATCTCTTCGATATAAATATATTTCCTATTTATTTTGCAAGACAAGCGAGAAGTGAAATTATTATCATTTAATATATCTATAACACTGATCATATCTGATGATTGGTTTATTGTTTGGGGGGAAAGGGGGTTGATGATTTTCTTTCTAGATCGTTTGTTGCAGGCTTTAAATTTTTACACTTTTTTTTCAACACCACCTTAATTATATGCACACCTGAATGTATGTAAATCTTTAGTTTGATTTATTTATATTGTCTGGTTTTTAATTATGTGTTTCAAAACACTTTTTCCTTTTATGTTTAAAACTAAATTATGTTTATTTGTTCTTTTCGTATATGTAATAATTTTTTATATAAAATTATATTTTTATATATAAAGCATGCATACATGCAGTGATATAAATGTGTTCTTTTCACCTTTTAGTTATGTACATATGGATGGACATACATATAAGTATGTACATATGTGAAATGGGTTTTAGTTATTAAGTGTTAAATTATTATGTGATATGAAATATTATTTGTTTTAGTTTGGTTTAATAATATTTTACTTTTTTGGTTCTTTAAAGTTTTCTTTTTTTTTTTTTGGTTTTTGCTGCACTTTTTGTCACTACTCTTTTGCTTCACACTCTTCACCGGTCATAAATCAACTGTCACTATTGCTCAGTTTCTTTTTTGTTCTACTTCAAATTCGTTCTGTTTGGTGATGTTGGGTTTACTTATTATCGGTAATCATTAAAAGGGTGCAAGGTGACCATTCGCGCGTAAAAAGTTATGTTACATGATACTAGACCAATTTTTAATGATGATTTTAAATATGTAACTAAAAGTTATGTATCAGCTCCAGCTAAAAATATATAGCATGTATTTTTTTAATAAAACGTTATATAATTAAAGTTAATACTATTTTATTTTACCATATCATAAGTTGAAAAAATCTTCTTTTATTTGCTTTCCTTTTTAAAGCTGAAGGCAGGGATTTGTTCTGAATACTCCAACAATAGCCAGCCATCATGTGTGAATTCCAGTAGCCTTGATAGCGTTCCCGCAACGTACGAATCCTGGTGTAATCGTTCGCCCTGCTCTTCACTTAAATCGCCAAGATTGGTAGGAAAATAGTCCAGGGGGATATGGAAAAACTTAATGCTCATGTTACATCCAACACTTTGAAAGTACTCATTAAATGTTGAGGATTGTCAGAATTTCTTTTACTTCCCAAAAAATTTTGAACAAGCCAAACAAACAAATGCCATTCCTTTTTCTCAATCTTTGTCATAAAATCTCTAAAATTTGAGACATTTATTAACGATCTTATCTGTGGCCCATCAAAAATGCCTGCTTTTATCTTTTCGGCACTTAGTTTTAAAAAATCACTATCACTACTGTTATTTTCCGCCTCTAAATGCGTAGGCTCCTCCTGTGGTACACAACCTTGCGGTTCAGGTGATACCTTGGCGATCAAAACATGTCTATATGCCAACTGTATGCAAGGATGTTCCCTTTGGGCTCGATTTTTTCGGTTCATGCCACTTATATTCACCAAACCAAAATAACAGTCGTTCAGTGGTTCACGGGTTCGTTTCAGATCATTTTGTGTTATTTGTCCACAAACTTAGAACGTGCGTTGGGCACGTTTTGCATACCTTTTGCGGAACCCAAGGCTTATGTTTCATTTCCAGCGGGTGACCAAAGTATGTAAATTATCCTTCTTTTAGAACGCTGTCATGTTTGAACGGATTTCCCTAAACACATATTCTCCACAAATAAAACAAAAATTATTCGGTTTATTCACACAAATTCGTCTTAATGATGCCATGTCAAATTATTTTATGAAAACTGCGAAACAAAATTATCATCAGCAAATTAACACTATACAACATCGCATTTTAACCCATTAATGCCTGACCATAGATCCGCTCGCACGGTTTTAATAAAATTTTTAAACATGTACCTGGTAGCCTATATAAGTTGTGCGGAATGAATAAATCAATTTTAGCTCCTTGCGTACCCGAGATAGGACATTGGCATTTAAATACCCAACAGGCTTTAGTGTGATATTTTTTTAATATTTTAAACAAATTATTTCTTTTATTTTAGTTAAATTAATAACTTTATTTATTTAAATATATATTATATGGCCATTAAAACGCCGAAAATTATTTCCAACTGCGTTATAATTGTAAGCGATTGCTTCGTCAAAAATTAATCCGGTTTCGAGTTCTACAGCTTATTAGATAAATCAAAAAAAAGGGGAATCACCTTTTGTTTCTTTTTCTCAATGCAGTTGGAATTTTTCATTGCGACCTAAAATTGATAAAGAGACATTACCAAAATGGTCTCGGCGACAAAATTACAAGTGTGCCAAGGTGGCTTTTGATGATAGCGCGAGTGCATATAAGGCTTTCTATGAAAGTATCGGTGCCATGGAACTTTAAGGAAATTTTATCGATGATGATGTGTTGAATCTAATAGAGGATTATACGAAAAAATATGATGCAGCAAGCAATTGTTCATCATTTATAACAACAATTACCGAAATGAAAACGTTCTTAGGGATCACTGGGATGTGCGATGATAAAATAATATATTTCAAGAGACGGATTCAAACGGATCATACAATTTTTACATGTTTGTGATAACACTGCGTTGGAACCAAACAACAAATTTGCTGAAGTCGCCCCATTGAATAATTTGATAAACAAACAGTTTCTTATATTTTAGGTATTTCTTTCTATTGATGAGCAAATGATTGCATACTATGGCCGACATTCATGCCGAAGGCTACTTGTATCAGTTAATTCCATGCGATGGTGCATCGGACCAGGATTGTTCACACTTACAGTTAGTTCCATGCTTCCAGAACTATCACAATAGAGCAGCTCCAGAAAAATCAAAAATCGGAGAGGCTAAATAATTTATGACTTTATTAAATAACTCATTCAGTTTCAACTCTCGTAGTGTACAGACGCGTTTTTATAATCGTCGCAACTTAATATTAAAAATTATTGAAAGTTAAACCCACAAAAAAAAAAACCAAAACAAAACATTTATTGAACAGTAATTTTACCTGTTCTTATTTTATTTTTTGCTTGTGTGCAATATACATAAATATTTGCATACACCAACTAATAATATAAGTGAACACAAAAAAGAGAACTCTAAATGAGTTCATCTTCTAACAACAACAATAAAACTACAAGCAGTAGGAATATTTATTTAACTTTGGTTGCTGATGACGACAATAAAAAAAAAATTAATTAAACACAAACCTGAATTCTACGCAAAACACAAATACTCGTGCGCGATCATGCTCTCCGTACATGCTAAATAGTGATAAAGAAGCAACAACAATAGCACGCATTAGCAAACTTGTCGTCTTTGGAATTATGAAAGGCGAAATGATTGAAGTTGAATCATCTTTTGATTTATCTTCAGATCACTCGCCTACAATTGTCACTATTTACTCTCACACAACTGTTACACCTACATGTGGCTTACCGCTGACATCTGCACGTATTAATATTTGAGTGCTCATTACACGGAAAATATGTCGTTGAGAACACCTACTGACATGAAAATTCTATTAGGTTGTTTGAAGCACATGTTAAACAAGATGCTCTTAATGCTTCTTCCAATCAACCAAATCAACAAGTGACATTAAACAATTTTTTTTGTGTGGATATAGAAAGGCTATTGACTGAAAAACGAAGAGCTCGACGAGAATGGCAACGTCACAGATCGCCTCAGCTAAAAATAAGACTTAAGCAATGTACCAAACAGCTCAGGAAACTTTTACAAACACAAAAAACAGATTCGCTGCAAAAATTTCCTCAAGAACTTGATGCAACACCACAAACAGATTATTCCCTGTTGAGTGCAGCCAGAAGACTTAAAAGGCCAGTGATATGCAAACCTCCCTTGCGAGCTGCGAATGGTGACGGGGCAAGAACTGATGATGAAAAAGGTGCTCTTTTTGTTACACACTTGGAAAAAGTATTCACTCCAAATATTTCCGCTGATATTGTTGAACTGCCACCAGTTGTCTCTTTGCCAGAAATACGGCTGAGATTTAACATTGTGGAGATTGAAAATGCCAGTACTAGTCTTAACACCAAAAAAAGCACCAGGTGTCGACAAAAGTAGCTGCAAAATGCTTCAAGAACTACATTTCATTGCAAAATGAATAATACTATTCATTTTTAACAGTATTCTACGCCTAGAACACTATCCAAAAGAATGGAAGGTGTCGCTAATAACTATGATACCAAAGCCTGGAAAGGATCATACAAACGTTGAATCCTACCGGCCAATTAGTTTATTATCTAACATTTCAAAACTGTTTGAAAAGCTTTACATGAGCAAGCTGATGCCTATAGTGACTAGTAATGGATGCATTCCAGATCATCAATTCGATTTTCGCTGGCAACATAACACTATAGAACAAAATCACAGGCTCGTGAATGTTGTTAGAGACACTTTTGAAAAAAAGAAATATTGCTCTGCGCTCTTTATAGATGCTTCTCAAGCCTTCGATAAAGTATGGCACGAAGGTCTCATACACAAATTAACGCAAAATCTTTCCGCAAACGTCTTCAGGCTTTTAAAAAACTATTTAAAGGGACGCAAATTTATAGTTCGAGAAGGCAACTTTTTAAGCCCTCCGCAGCCGATCGAAGCCGGAGTTCCCCAAGGCAGCATCTTCGGTCCCTTGCTGTACTTAATATATGCATCTGACTTACCGTTAAGCAGAAACATTCATACATCAACATTTGCTGATGATACAGATTTTCTAAGCGTTCATGGAAATCCCGTAGAGCCTTCCCGCAACTTCAAGGATACATATCAAAATTAGAAAAATGGCTAAAATAATGGCGTATAAAAGTCAACGAGCAGAAATGTGTTTACGTCACTTTTATGTTGCGCAGAGAAACATGCCCGCCTATACAAATAAACACCGAGGCTATACCCCAACACACTGTAGTCAAATACCTAGGCGTTCACCTTGATCGCCGCTTAACATGGAAATCGCACAATCGCGAAGTTGATACAAATGAAATTAAAAGCAGCCCAAATGAATTGGCTTATTGGAAGGAACTCTATACTAAGCCTAGACTGTAAACTTTTATTATACAACGCGGTCCTGAAACCAATATGGTCCTACGGAATCCAGTTATGGGGCACTGCCTCAGCATCGAATGACGAAAAAATTCAAAGGCGACAAAACAAAATTTTACGTGCAATAACAGCAGCCCCCTGGTATATCCGTAATCAGCGAATTCACAAAGATCTTGATGTTCCTTTGGTGAAGACAGTATTTTCAAAACACGCGAAAAAATACATAGAAAACCTTGAATTGCACCCAAATCCACTTGCGCGCAATATTCTACATTATAGAGGCCACACCAGGTTGAGAAGGAGGGATACTCTTTTTCGCAGTCGTACACGAGAGATATAAATCAACAAAAATCAACCGTAGAAATTAAAAATTTTGTTTAGCATTGGCTAAACTTTTATTTAACACGAGATATACCGGTGCGCTTCGCTACCCCCTCGTTATAAAATAAAATTCCTATTGTGAAAATTTAATGACGATCAGTCCAGTAGTTAAGACTATATTACGATTTTTTATTTTCCTAAAAAGGGGCGTGGTCCCACCCTCTTTTCTCCTGGTACGTATTCCAAATTATGCCAATACCATATGTACCAAATATCATCGATGTAGGTAAAAAAAATGCCCAAAATATGGCGATTTAACTTTTTGGGTTATATGGGCGGTGCCACGCCTCTTTGTCCAATAAAAACTTCATATAGCCTATTATTCCTTCCAAAATCACAGTAACATGCTGTGAAAATTTCAGGAAGATCGGACCAAGGGTTTGGTTTTCCCTAAAAGGGGCGTGGTCCCACCCACTTTTCTCCTGGTACGTATTCCAAATTATGCCAATACCATATGTACCAAATATCATCGATGTAGGTAAAAAAATGCCCAAAATATGGTGATTTAACTTTTTGGGTTATATGGGCGGTGCCACGCCTCTTTGTCCAATTAAAACTTCATATAGCCTATGTCACCCGCCTGAATATTTCGAAGATTCTCTGAAAATTTCATCAAAATCGGCCCAGCCGTTTTCGAGTCCATTTCTTACATACATACACACATCCTCTTTTATATATATAGATTTTTAGATTAAAATTTGAATAACTTATTGATGTTTCAATTTATTATTGAAGATTCAATAAATAATAAAATTATCAAAAAAAAAAAAAACACCACAAACAGATTATTCGCTGTGGCGTGCAGCCAGAGGACTTAAAAGGCCAGTGATATGCAAACCTCCCTTACGAGTTTCGAATGGTGACTGTGCAAAAACTGATGCTGAAAAAGGTGCTCTTTTTGTTAAACACTTAGAAAAAGTATTTACTCCGAATATTTCTGCTGATATTGTTGAACTGCCGCCAGTCGTCTCTTTACCAGAAATACCGCTGAGATTTAACATTGTGGAGATTGAAAAGGGTGAGTCTTAACACCAGAAAGCCCTAGATGTCGACAAAATAAGCAACAAAATGCTTCAAGAATTGCCTTTCATTGCAAAAAAATAATACTATTCATTTTTAACGGTATTTTACGGCTGCAATACTATCCAACTGAATGGAAGGTTTCGCTTATTACTATGATACCAAAGCCTGGCAAGGATCATACAAAGGTTGAATCCTATCGGCCTATTAGTTTATTGTCTAATATTTCTAAACTATTTGAAAAGCTGTATATGAGCAAGCTGATGCCTATAGTGACTAGTAATGGATGCATTCCAGATCATCAATTCGGTTCTCGCAGACAACATAGCACAATTGAACAAACTCAAAGACTTGTGAATGTTGTTAGAGACACTTTTGAAAAAAAGAAATATTGCTTTCGATAAAGTATGGCACGAAGGTCTTATACACAAATTAACGCAAAATCTTCCCGCAAACATCGTAAAACTATTTAAAAGGAACGCAAATTTGTAATTCGAGAAGCCAATTTTTTAAGCCCTCCGCACTCCGCAGTCGATCGAAGCCGGAGTTTCCCAAGGCAGCATCTTCGGTCCCTTGCTGTACTAACCGTTAAGCAGTAACATTCACACGTCAACATTTGCTGATGATACAGCTTTTCTAAGCGTTCATGAAAGCCCTGTAGAAGCTTCCCGCAACTTTCCAGGTTATATATCCAAACTGGAAAAATGGCTCAAACAATGGAGGGCCGACCCACCTATGCCAGTGGCACACCCCCTGGAACCATACAAACATTTCAAAAAATTACCATTTTTGGCACTTTACAAGAAAAAATCAGCGAAATGGCTATGTTTTTTTTTTTATTAAGTTAAAAAGTTATATATACAACCCTTGTTTACCTGATAACGAGATAAAAGTAAACAAATATCTTTACGAAGTGTAATTACCAACAGAATAGAAAATGGTAATTACTTTTTAGTTGTGTCGTTCTAAGAGTCTTGTGTTATTTTTGGGTTAAATACTGGTAGTCCCTTATAGCTAGGTAATAAAATATATCTTCCATGTGTTTACAATATGTATCTATATGCAGTAAAGAGCATGCCTAAAATCAGGTACGGATATGTTCTATTTAGTTTTAAGGTTCTCATTTTTAGTATTTAAGTCCAATTTTTTATAATAAAAATTCAGTATTTTAAAACTACTCAAAGCGTAAGCTACATAGTTTATTATTTAAGCAATCATCCTATTACAATGAATCCACCATCTTGTACACCGCAAGATGAAGCCACAACAACTATCGAAAACCCAATGAGTCATATACCCAAGCATGATGTTACTGTTTTTGGTGTGTCTACTGATTTGAGTGATCTTAATTTACCAACCCATCTGGATATCTTGAGATATTATTTTTACTTGAGCGAACGTTCTAAAACAGACCAAAAAAAGTTTTCCTACAAATCATTCACTATTGAAGTACAAAATAAGTTGATTGGAATTTGGGAATAACTTGGTATGGAAATAATACTATATACCCATTTACATTATACACCGTCTGCCGAGCACATGATCACTAATCACTATTAACTTTTTTACATATTATAGGGGACGTTTTAAAGCTACCTATAACGGGTGGGTGTTTTCTACTTTTCGCTCTGTCCTTTAATTGGCAACGCTTTTCCCGATCATTTTACGACTTAAAAAAAATCCTTATTTTACCTACATATGTATATGGATGATTAAGGCAAAACGTAAAAATTTTTAGTTTTTTAATTTTTTCAAAGCTACTCAATCTCTATTTCTAATTAGAAGCCATAATCTATAATCTCGTCCTCACTAGAATTTTTTTACTGTCGTCACTTTTTTGGGTATTTAAATACCCATTAGGCAGAAATGGGTTAAGTAAAAGCTATAATTCATAAACTAGAGCTGTTTAAAAAAGAAGGGTATTTTTAGAATCAAATTAGTAAACATCACTAGGTAAAAGTCATTTATCAGACAAAAGTTGCTATTTTGTTGTGCAGTGTAATTAATCAGCTATGCTTCATATGAAACTCTCTATCACTTGATAATATTCTATCTATAAGATTCTTGGCAGTAATGAGATTCGCATCGCACGGTAGCGCATAGTCTAATTGCATCATGAAATTTAAGGAGCTGTTTTTGAGTTTACATTTAAAGTTTGGATTTTCTATCTTTAAAGGGGATAGAACCTCAAAGTGGGTATCCTCGGGGTTCTGAAAATTTCACACATGTGCCAAGCTGACATTTTTTGTCTGATAAAAAAAGAATTTTTGAAGTAGATTTTTCTATCCAAGAGCTAAAATAAATGTATAACATCAATGAGTTAAGGATATATTCGAGTAAAAAAACAAAAATTTTATTTTATTTACCTACCTTGGTTTATTCTTTTGCTAATTGGTAAGTAAAATATTGTCGAACTTGCATAACTCTTTTTCATATTTATAATACTTTTCAAATATATTTGTATGAAAATTGTCAAAAGTCAAAAATCAGTACACACTTGTATAAATAAAAATATTAACCAACAAAGGTAATTTTAAGCTCAGTTAACAAAAATTGTAATACATTTTAAGTTCTTAACAAATATTAAAATAAATAAAGAACATCGCCAAAACCCATTTAGGCAAGGTCAGGTTGAACCTATGGAAATCGATAATATACAATCAAAAATGAGTAGACTTCAAATAGTAAGACACTCTGATCCGCAGATTGGCCAAAATCGCTTAATCTCTGACAGGCAAAATCAAGAAGAAACTCAAGCAAACTATAGCAGTAGAGAAGAAGTAAATAATTGTATTTTTTTTACGAAACGGCCTTGGAATGGCTACCCAAAATAAAATTAGTAATTGATAATAAAAGTTATAGTGCGCTAATAGATACAGGCGCCAGTTTTAGTTTAATAAATAGCAAAATAAAAGATTTTCCGAAAGTAAAGTTAAAAGACCCAATAGTATTTAGCACAATCACAAATGAAGATGCAATAAATTATGAAGTGTGCACAGTAGCACCAGTAGAATTTAATTTACCTAATAACGCAAGAGTGAGATGGAAGGCAGGAAGAAAGTACGACTTTATAATAGGTATGGATATTTTAAAGTTTCTCAAGGCACACATAAAAATCGAAGAAAAAAAAATAATTTTAAATAAAAAAGAAAGCAAATTTCTAAATAGCCCTTACAATCTTAACCAAATTTATGCCCTTGAAGCCACGGATTTAAATTTAGACAGATTAAAGTTAGATCATTTAAACCAAGAGGAGTATAGGGAAATTACAACGCTACTGAAGCGATTTAATAAGTTGTTATTAAGGGAAGGCGATACATTAAATTCAACATGAAATAAAAACGACAACCCAACAAGAGATCAATTCAAAATTATACCGTTACCCACCGCAACATGAAATGGAGGTGAGGAAACAAATAAAAGAAATATAAGAACAAGGAATTATCAAAAAAAAGTTACTCCAGATACTCTAGTCCGCTCATAGTGGTACCGAAAAAGATGGATAATTCGGGTGAAAAAAAATTTCGTTTAGTAGTAGACTATAGAAAATTAAATGACGTAACAGTTGACGATAAATATCCCCTTCCAAACAACGACTCAATCCTAGATAAACTAGGAAAGGCCCAATATTTCACAACGCTCGATTTGGCAAAGGGTTACCACCAAATCTTAGTAAAAGAAGAAGATAGGGAAAAAACGGCATTTGTGACACCTCACGGTCTGTATGAGTTCATAAGGATGCCGTTTGGATTAAAAAACGCCCCCGCCACCTTTCAGCGTCTCATGAATGAGATTTTGCGAAATTTTATAAAAAAGACATGCGTAGTTTATTTGAACGACATCCTGATTTTTAGTACCACGTTACCAGAACATGTGAAAGCAATTAAAGACATATTCAATGTGTTGGAAAGTAAAAATTTAAAAATTCAAATTGATAAGTGTAATTTTTTGAGGAAGGAAACAGAATTTCTAGGCCACATCCTAACGAAAGACGGCATGAAACCGAATCCTAATAAAATTAAAATTATTGTAAATTTAGAATTACCAAAAACCGAAAAGCAAATAAAAAGTTTTTTGGTCTTGACCGGCTATTATCGCAAATTCGTAAAGAACTATGCAAAAGCCAATTACGAAATATTTGAAAAAAGGGGTACGAATTAACCTGAAAGACCCAACCTACATTGAAGCGTTCGAAAAATTAAAGACACTAATAAGTACACATCCAATTTTACGCTACCCAGACTTCGAAAAACAATTTACGTTGACGACAGATGCATGTAACTACGCTATTGGCGCAGTATTGTCGCAGGAAGGACACCCAGTTTGTTTTGCATCAAGGACATTGAACAACCATGAGGGAAACTACTCTGCCACGGATAAAGAATTTTTGGCGATAATATGGAGTGTCAACTATATCAGGCCATATGTATACGGCAGAAGATTTAAAATCTTAACGGATCATCAGCCTATTAAATTTTTATATTCAAAATATAGGGGCAAGGATATGTCACCACGACATCAGATATGGCTATTAAAACTAGGAGAATACCAATTCGACATTGACTATTTAAAAGGCAAGGATAATAAGGTAGCTGACTTCCTAAGTAGGATACAAAATAATGAGAACATTGTTGCGGTAGAAATGGAGAATAAGAGTATAGACACCTTAGAATTCTCTCTCAAAAATGTAGAGGACAACATCTTTGACCTAAACATAATAAGTAATATTGAAGAAGAAAGCGAATGCAATGCTACAATACATTCTGCAGAAGAGAATTTAAGTGATCATTTTTACATTAAGGAAGAAATAGTAAACAAATACAAAACCCAAATAATACTAACAAATAATAAAGTGGAAGAAATGAGAAAGTTACACAATAAAAGAATAATATTCATAGCAGAAAGTGATTTTGAAAATATGGGCGAGATATTTAGAAAATATTTAACGAAAGGATTGGTAGGCATATATTCTGAATTATCCATGCATAAGTATAATATAGTACAACAGAAACTGATACAGATGTTCTCAAATGATAAAAATATAAAATTTATAAAATGTACCAACAGGGCACAGGATATCGAAACCGAAGTGGGGGCAGTAAAACAGATATCATTATACCTTGTGAAAGAAAGTATGCACTCAGGTATACAAGAAACTTATAATCAAATAAAAAATAAAATTTATTACCCAAAATTAATGGAGTTGATTCAGATCTTTATCAATCAGTGCGATATTTGCCAAGAGGTGAAGTATGATAGAAAACCCATCAAACCAAAATTTAATATTACAGAAACACCGGCCGAAAAAATTGAAATTATACACGTAGATACGTATGTCATGAAAGGATTCCATTTTTTAACCATCATAGATAAATTTTCAAAATTCGGAGCGGCTTATCCATTGACCGATAAAAATCATATTACCATTATCGACCAGACCATTTCACTAAATTGGGAAAATCTAGGAAAATAATTGCAGACAATGAATTTAAAAGCGTAAGGATAAAAGAATTTTTGGACAATGAAAATATAGAACTTCATTTAACTAAGCCCAATAGCCATACAGGCAATGCAGACGTGGAAAGATTCCATAATACGATAGCAGAAAAATTTTGAATTTTGTATAAATTAGAAAAAGGTTTGTCAGTTAAACAGTTAATACAGAAAGCCATTCGAAATTATAATGATAGACAGCGACAAAATATACACCAAAGGAAGTACACGATAATAAAGTAGATTTTGAAATAGTGAAAAAAAAAATTTAGAAGCAACAAAACATAAAATCATAAATAGATTAAATAAAAATAGAGAGGATTATGAGGAAAGGAGATCGGAAGGATTTATAAAAAATTACAAAGCGGTTAGGCACAAAGAGCAACCAAAATATAGGAAGCAAAAATTTAAAGGTATTCTCACCTTAACAAGATTAAAAAACCATTAAAATTTTCAGATACTAATCATGATACCGCTAATGACGATATAGACACGACCGAGTGAAGGCACAATGATTCTAACGTAACTACCGGACCAAATAGGATTTATTGACCTACAAATAAGAGACCAGGAAATAGTTAAGGACAGTGACATAGTACTACATATAATTGATGTTAAACAATTAGAAAATATTATTAATGAAATGACAGACAATATTATACTAGCGAAAACAAGTAACAAGGACATACTACAAGCCGAATTACTTGAAGCAAGAAATATATTAATAACGTTAGTACCAACAGAAAAAAGACAAAAAAGAGGACTTATAAATACAATAGGTACTGTAGCTAAATGGACATTTGGAACAATGGACGACGACGATAGACAGACCATACAAAAACATTTATTACATACTGAGGAGATCTTAAACACGCAAATACACATAAACAATCATTTTAATTTAGCGCTAGAACAAATAAAAAACATTATAAAAGACGATAAAAAAGAAATTGAAAAAGGTCTTAATACTATAAATAAAATGATAGACGAAGAATACGAACAACATATGTATCTACAACAATTAACAAAAATTCAATTGATAAAAAGTAAAATAGAACAAATTCGGAATAATGTAGTCTCAGCAAAGTACGGATTTGTTCATCCAAATATCTTAACAAGTCATGAAATTAATAAATATAATATTGATTTTAATAAATTAAAATATTTGCAATTAGGAATAGCAACTTTTAATAATACTTATTTAGTACTAAGCATTAAAATAACAAAATTGTTCATACAAGCGAAAATAACAAAAATTGTACCATTACCAAATAAAAATCAAAAAGAAATAGAATCCAGAATAGAGGAAGCTTTTACGTATAAAAATAAAACTATGCAATTTGAAGAGAATAAACATTTTAGACAATTAAAACCTAGCATATAAATTAGCTAATTTTATTTAACCGAAATTCTATGCAGCACGCCGGGTGTACTACTGCATAGGTTTAAACAAATAGTTTTCCATTTCTCTCATATGTAAAAATTTTAAAAACTTATTACCAAAATTTACTTATAATAAATATGTATTTTAATTTTTCACAATAGGAGGTACATTACTGATGCTGAGCGAAAAGATTTGTGCCAACAAAGTATAAATTATTGCATAGAAATATTACGGTCTATACTTCAAAGAAATGTCGATAAAGGCAATGACACAGAAATATTAAATCTTTTATTAGATACATATAAAATTCACAAAAAATGTGTTAAATACATGAACCAGAAGGAGCCGTTGGTTGCTGAACTTCTAGTTGATGTATACAAACTTTTTATCAAAGATAAAGTTGAGTATATCCCAGATAATTGCAATTTCTTGGACTTAGCAATTAAACTTTGCGTACAGGAAATAACTGCACAAAAAAATATGGAAAAGTATGTACCCACTGATAGTAGTACGAACACATCGGGATATATCGCAACACAATCATCCCAAATATCAAATGTAACGGTACGTATCAATTTATTTAAAAATTACGTTATACACCTTTTCGTAAAAACAGTATAATTATTTTCCCCAATGGCGCTTAAATTTCAATTACAATGAAACAAAGATAATCTGCTTAGCAATCATAAGTAAGGGTCATTCCCTCAGTGCTGCTCACTTCTTATTAATTTTACAGGTTCGTTTTATTGTAAATAAATAAACCACGAATATTTTTTTTTACAACACTGTTTATTTAACACTGAACTACAAGAAACACACCATAAATAATTACTCTTGAATACTTTTTTAGTGCTGTTTTATTTCTATTAATATGTTTTCTTATATACTAGAAATCTTGAACTAGTTTAGGTATTATAACAATAAATGTTTATAAGCACAGACCACTAATGATATTTTTAAAGATAAGTGACATGTGTGTAAACACAGACAACTATTGGTAACTGTAATTACTTAGGTCTAACAACTTATATTGAATCTTTATTAAAATTAACCAATAAACTAAGATAATTATAAATCCTAAATGAACACACAACTAAGTCTAGACCGTAAATATTTTGTAACAAAGATAATTATAAATCCTAAATAAACATACAACTAAATCTATTGTAAATATATGTTCATATTTGAACATTCTGCCGGCCGGAACGTGTTGTAGGAGCTGTAAAGTCTATTTGTATTGTTGTCCTTTTCTTGCAGTACCTAATTTTAATGAAAATGATTAATGCAATAATTAATATTACCAGTAGAATGATTAGAGATGAATGTCCACTGATAGTATGGAAGCGCAATTTTCTTAGCTCGACCTTCGTTGATTGTCGCATTTCCAGCTGTTTAGATAAGTCGTCGAATTGAGTAAAGTTAGCACTGTGAACTTTTAGTGGTTTAGTGTGCAAAGAGGTAAGTTCACTTATATTTTTGCGCCACACGATGAATTTGGGTATAAAATCAGTGTTTGAATTTAATTGTTTCGAAGCCTCTAAGAATATTTGTGGGGAGGTCGCTTTCCATCCAGATTTGAGAGTCAAAATGCCTTGTGTTGGTAAATTTAGCCAGTTTATTAGACCCTTTCCACAATTTATCTCTATGTCCATGCCTTCATTAAATTTATAGAGCCATTTGTTTTCTTCCCAAAGATTTTCATTTTCAATCTGCTTAAATTTACGGTCGGCGTTACGTATATCCTTTAGAGATGATAGTTGACATACCTTATTTGTAGCGGGTATACATGCCCGTCTGAGACATCATTGTATATACAATATTTTTATTATTGTATATAATGCAGTAAGCTTCAATTATAGGTATCATCGTTGCTTTCTCTTTACTTACAGGAATAGGAATTATTCTATATACTTATATCTGATGAGAATTTAACAGAGGAATTTCCGCTTTGATTATTAATCTGCCGTCTAGTATCATTCCTTTAGCCATCAATGCATTGTATACTTCTTTTAGGGGGATTCCTGAAGTTTCTCCTGGAAGAGTAAGTTTTTCTGGTAATTGCCCTTGAATTTTGACTAATTCGTGCTGTAACTGAGCGGGCTGAAGAAGATGTGGATTGATATGACCATGATTAATATCGATAAGTAAATTAATAATAGACATTTGTGTGGTTTCGCAATCTTCAATCATCATGTACAGCCTTGTTACGTGTATTTGGAACATAGATGTTTGCCTTTCGGTGTCTTGCGTTTCTTTTTTTTTTTTTTTTTAATTAGGACCAGCACTCAGGGGATGACCCCTACGTATGCAGTGCACTGTACCGGAACTCAGGAAGAGGGATAGGGTAGAGAAGATAGATGTTGAAAATTTAGAAGACTTAGCTCTTTCACAACTCTGCTTTGCACGTTATGTTAATTTTTAAGGCAGTGTTGAGGCGCCTTCGGTGTTAAGTAGACGCATTAACTATGTTAAGCTGTATTAGCAGGCATTTTATTAATTGTTTTACTTCGCCGGTGTTTCGCTAACCGACGAAGGAAGGCGATGTTGTGTACATTAGCTTGGATAGCATCAATCATTGTCGGAACAGTTTTTTATTGACCAGTGCTATGCCTTCATCACTTAAATTGTCCGACAACAATTAATACAATGTCTCACTAATGTACATTAGAGAAATTAATGATGTTGATTGACATGCTTTGGCCAGGATTTAAACCCAGGCCACAAGTCATTGTTTGCTTAGTAGTCAACGCGCTAAACACTTCGCCCAACACCACCTTCTGCTATTTTATCAATTGTTGTAGCTGCCTTGACATTACTTGAAAGTTATTATTAACTTCGTCTTTTGTTTTCTTCACTATATTTACTGTTGAATTTATAATAGACGTTTGTTGTTTCGCTAGTTTCACCAAATCTTCCTGGTTATCCAAAAGGTTTCTCATGTTCTCCTCCATTTCTGCTCTATCCTCAGCATCCATCATTCAAAAATGTATATGGTAGATAGATCCAACAAATTCAAATGGAGCTCTTATTGTTCTTTCACGGCTGTTTAGCAAGTTATTATTACCTTTTAAAGTATTATATCTTTGATTCATCGCGTTTGTCATTTGTTTACATATTTCTTCATAATGGTTTAATTTTAGACAGATATTCTCCAATTCTCTTAATGAAGTTTAAATTCTAATGACTTCTTCAAAGTATGAATTTAAGTCGTAGTATATAACTAGATTCCATTTGGAATTCACCATGTATAGTTTTCCCATGTGATCAAAATATATCACTGATTGACTGTGAATTGTAGATACCGTTGCTCCAATGCATTATAGGAAATTCCATCCCTTTTTTTGGCCAAAATTAATTACAGCCAAACGGGTGGACCGATTTGAACAATTTTTTGGATTTGAGTTTTGGTGATCACTAAAAAGAAAGGGAGTGACCGAAAAAGTTTTTCATACACTCAGAAAAAAACATAGTAAATTTAATTAAAAAATTAACAAATAATTACTTCTAAGAAGGGGTTACGGGTTATAGTTCCCGCATCCAAGATTTTTTTAGATATTTGATAGATAATCTGGGCCCAAATCGCCGCATACGTGAGCGAGTAAGGTTTCGTATCGAATAAAATTTCGTGAGTATCGAATAACCGGATCGCGGCATTCGATAGCTTTTGAATCGAAATTTGTTGATATTTGTAAAAGATTTTTTTCATTGTAGTAGAACAAAACCATATGTCTACTTAAAATGTAAATAAAAAATTTAAAAATATTTAAAAAAAAAAGAAGTAAGCAAATAATATATTCTTAAAATTTAAATGTTTTCTCGTTTTTAAAGCTTTTATTTTGTAGAAAATGGATTTCCTGTTTTTATTTTACTTGTTTTCATCTGAAAAAGAAGACGAAAACCATCTCCCGGACGGTCCACCACCGTTTTTTCTCTTGGACTCCTTATCGAATGAAATATTTTTTTTTAGAATTGTGTTTTTGGTCTGCATAAACCTAAAAATTAATGGAAGTTTGTAACTTCGCTTACAAAATATACATACATAAGCATGTACATATGTACAAACCTTACGGCAAGCCGACGCTGTTTTCACAGGTGGGCCAACTGCGTTAAGTTTATTGGCTAGTGCCTCTCATAACCTTTTAGCGACTTTTCTTCCTTGCATGCAATTTGGAATTAAATTTTTCGCAAGTTCGGATGATCCGCCATGTATTGTGCCATAAGTTCCTTTTTCTTGCCATTTACTTTATATGTAATGGTTTTTAAATTATTATCATAAAGGGTAAAATTTATTAAAGAATCGTTATTATTTTTTTTATGCACAATGCAAATTTATAAAAACATGAATTTGTTTACGATAGCTCTTTATCTATCGAATGACTTTTCGATCGACAACTCGATATCGAATGCCATAATCCCAAATTTCGATAGAAGTTATTCGATAACGAATGCGGCGATTTAAAAAACTAAAATTTCGATCAAAGTCATTCGATCACGAGTGCGACGATTTGGGCCCTGGTTTTCTAAACTGCATTTTTGCTAAAAAATCGAGTGTACACTTACCTTTCGAATATAACAGTAGAAATTAATTTGCCAATGTGTTGTAGGAATTCTTTGGCCAATGATGCAATTTTGTTGATAATGATATTATCAATCTTTAAGCTAATAAGGCCTAACGTAGTTAATGTTAATAAAACAGCTTTATTACATATTTTACCCAACGTGTTGTCAATTGATTGTTGACTTCTTCAGGGGTTTCGTCTATTTAAAATTTAAAAAACATTATATGTATATTTTGAAGAAGTTCTTTCACCGTACATTATTTACTTACAATAATACAAATGTTGAATTAAAAAGAATTGCTACATATATAAAATTGTTTTTGACATTTTTTAATGCCGAAAATTCTTAAAAAAATTTATAAAATAAAATTATACTGTCAAAACACAGTTGGTGTTGTTATTTGATTGCAACAATATAACTAGGGCTGATATTGTCGGTGTCCTCTTTTATGTTCATCGTTCTCTCTATATTCTTTTGTATGCGCAAGCTTTCAATTGTGTATCTTTTTCTCTCTATATTTTCTCCGTCTAAAATTCTCACATTATCAAAATCAACTGTATGTTTGTTGTTGATGATATGTGTTGACAAAGCTGTTGATGTGTTTTGTTTTTCAATATCACTTCTGTGTTCTGACATTCTGTTCTCTACGTTTCTTTTAGTTGTGCCAATATATATAAGATTGCATTGTTCTTCGTTGTTTCCCTTACATTGCAGTTCGTAAACTACGTTACATTGTTGTTGTTTTATTAACTACGTTAGGCCTTATTAGCTTAAAGATTGAAAATATTATTGTCAACTAATTTTACCAATGAAGTAACAAACAACGTCATGCTGAAAAAGGATTTTATTCAACAATTTGATTTTCGAGTTCCAAACCGTCAACTAAATATAATATACATGGGTTCAAAATGCCACCACTCTCCATTTCTTCATCTTCGCTTTCGGGATTTTCTTCGTCTGTTTGTGAATTTTCTACAAAATTTTGCTCCTCTGATCTCAGTAATTATTGCTGTTTTGAAAAGTTGTTCTCTAAAAGAAATTCTAGTCCTTCATCATCAGATAACTTAGTTGGCGTTGCTTTTGACATTATTTTACGTATTTTCGAAGCTCTAGTTGAAGTACTGGCGCATCTTTTAAAACCACTGCTAAATCTAATTGGCTACATTTACGAGCAGACGCAGATGCAGCAAGAATTGGGGATTCCACTTCATTATTATGATCTTTAGAGATTTCTGTTGCAACTCGACGTTTTGTTCTCTCAGATTTTTGGCAAAAAGGTATTTGCGGTCGTCCAGGTTTCGATTTAATGGAGGCACACTGCGTTTTACGTTTTCTGATCGAAGTACTGTCTTTAAGCTAAACAACATGATGTTTTTCAATAATTTTCAAATTTCTGGAACTAATGCGCCATTTTATATTCATATTTGAACAAAATAATTGTGAATGCTCTTTTAAATACTGTTTAAAGTTTTCGGAACAATCACTCTCAGAAATGTAGGACAAGAAATGGGCGTAAATGGCGGCTCTTTTGTCAATTTCGTTGTGTTTCTCTAGCCATATATTGAATAGTTCTGAATTTGGCACGCAGTAGTCGCCTGAAAAAATTTATTTTTTTTAAACTCGCAAAAAATTCGCAGATGAAATATATTAAATTTGGAACATAATTGATTGTTCTACCGAACAATTATGATATTCACCCCTATCGTGAACAAAATGTGAAATTTTTGTTCCCATGAAATTTTCATTCCCCATGAAGGGAAATTTGGTATCGTGAATTTCATGGGAACGTTTGTTCCCGCTATCAATTCGTTGTGAATGTAAAATAAGAAAGAAAATAACAAAAATAAAAGAAATTTTTGTTATAAAATATACTTGGAAATATATATTTTAAAGAAAACTTAAAAAAAGGAAAGCTAAATATTCAGTGTTGGAGCGATAGTTTATTTGCAGCTTTTATTTATTGCATTCTAACTTTTATGTGTTTAAATGGTTCGGCTACTTTTGGAAAGCCAACAAAACGAAAAAATTCCAACAAATTAAAGCTTCACAAATTCGCAGGCAATAGACTTGTTGTTTTGCATTTTGTTGACCAATACATCAGTTGGTACCTTATTATTAGATATTTTTCTTTAAATAAACTTTTTTAAGCTTTAATATTCAAGTTGTATGAAGAATTACATACATGTTTTGTTCTATTCCCCATCAAAAATAAAGTGAATAAATCGAAGGGAAAAGTGAAAAAACTTGTGGGAAAAAAGTTATTCACGATAAGGGGAATTTTTTCATGGGAGCATTTTTTCACGTTATTATTCTGGACTGAATAAAATTTTTTCATGGGAGTTGTTCACGATTGCCATTAAGGGAAAAGGGAAAAAGTTACGAGGGAAAATTTGTTCACGATAGGGGTGATTATGTCTAACATGTGTTTCATCATTTTTTTGTAAGTTTATATAAAATTCTAATTCATAATTCCATTAGTTCATTTAAAGGTCACTTTAATTTTTCCTATTTAATCGCTTTTATAGATGAGTTTACCAACATTTTGCTATAGAATGTAAAAGTACTTACCTTCGTCCTTATTTTCCACTTTTTAATTTTTCAAAAATATAAATTTTTGTTGAGAAAACTTTTATTAGAAGATGCCACAAAATTCACTGCACTTAAAGCTTTTCTGATCGAAACAACTGTTAAAGTAACAGAAATTAATTTTTTTTTAAATTTAAAAAGCTTTGTTTACATTGCAAACTTTGCAAAAATTCAAATTTTTTACTTTGGCTAAAAAAAATGGTTGAAATTTCCTATAGTGCAATTGTTCCATACAGTTTTTGTGGCGCTGCTTGTACTTGTGCCATTATCATAAGCAATAGTAGGAAAAGCCACTGTTTAATTGGTAATCTGTTTTTTTATGCACAATATTCATTGCCTTGACTTTCGTAATATTGTTTTTAGGATTTTCATTTCTCACAGAATCATACATATTGGAAGTCATGAGCGAACACAACTTGTTTATAGGACGTTTGATACTTCCATATTAAACTTTTAATGTTGCTACCCGTGACTTACCATTCTTCTCCTTTGTGTAGTTTTACTATTCTTCCCAAAGGCCATTACAAGGCCATTAATTTTTAGGATCAGCTTTCATTTATTTAGAGAAGATACTGTTGATTCGCATGATGGCTTAGCGATTTCCATAATCTGATGTCCAATTAGAAAATGTCCTGGAGTTAATGTATCGATTTCTTCTGGGCTGCTACCAACTGCGTATAAAGGTCTTGAATTCAGGACCGCTTCAACTTGTGCTAAACTCTGTTCAAATGATATTTCATATATCTAACCCCAACCTTCCATATTCCTCCAAAGTGAGCACCTGCCGGGGGAATAAATTTCCATTCTATTTTTTCCGTTTCTAATATTGGTGCTACTTCTGCATTATTCTGCATTAATATTTTGAAGTCTTTGTCAAGCTTTCTTGATGCTCCAACGAAATGGGTACCATTATCAGAGTACATGATTTTCATTTACCTCTTCTGCTGAAAAATCGTCTTAACGCCGCCAGGAAACAACCCGTAGTCATATATGATACTGTTTCTAAGTGAATACCCTTTGTAGACAGAAAGACGAATATAGCTACGTATCCTTTGAACGTCTTTTGATCTCTTCCACTGCAACACCTTATTTGATAGGGCCCTGCGTAGTCACCTCCCGGATGGGATTCTGCTACGCGACATCTTGGTAAGATACCCATTATTTGATTTCTCATATGTTGATTGTATCGTGTATATTTGCTACAATATCTTATGCATTTCTTGATGATATGTTTTGCTCCAATAATCCAGTAAAGTCTCCTTAATGTGCATTCCATTACTCGAATACCTCCATGTAATGTTATTCTGTGGATGTGTTCAACCAATAGTTGAACTAATTTTGATTTATGAAGAATTATTGGATATTTTTGATTGTAGGTTAACGCAGATCACTGTAATCTTTCTCCAACTCTTGGGATACCATCGTTGTCTAAAAATGCGTTTAGCGTTGACAATTTACTTTTCATATTAATTTGTTTGTTGTTTTTAATACTATTAATTTCTTCAGCAAACTCTTGGTATTTTTGATATTTGATGATGGTTTTATGATCTAACTCTAATTCTTTCACTGTTAGGTAAGGTTTTTATCGAAATCCTTTTGTTTTATAGCGAACCGCTGCACATTTGCTGCTATTCTTTCTAATTTCGTATAACTTGATATATTAATTAGTAATGGCCTCATGAAATTGTCTAGTTTTTGCATTGTTACAGCAGTAATTATTATGTTTTCTGATGGTGTTTCTTCCATAGTTTGAAAATCACTTTTAGATAGCTATAATGATCCGTTCCACCACATCTTATGTTTTAATAGTTTTTCTGCAGCAATTCCTCTTGATGCCACATCTGCGGAATTATCTTTGTTGCTAATTTGATTCCATGACGTTTTAGGTAAGATTGCATTTATTTCATTTACCTTGTTTCTTACAAATTTATCATCTGAAAATCCGTGAATTTCTATTTCATATCCTTTCGTTTTTTCTACCCATCTTGGAATATGATTTTTTTGAAGATCGATTATACTTTGGCAAAATTTACGCCATTCGTCCTGAAATTCGTCTGGTAATGCTTCGCCCGAAGTAAATTGCTGCAGTGATAATTTTTGAATGAACAGTTTTGCTAGTACTGTTACTGGAGACATTCAGCACAAAGGATCGAAAATTTTTGCTACATCTGACAGGGCTTGCCTTTTGGTTATTACATTAGTTTGTCTAAAGTTTACCTTAAATTGGAAATCATGGATCCCATTGCAGACCCAAGGTTTTCATAGTTTCGTTAAATTTAAATTGAATTATCATATTATTAATTGCTTCTCGCTCATAATTTACAATTTCTTTTTCATTTGATACCCATTTGCGTAAGTTAAAACCAAAATTGTTTAGCTGGGATTATATTTCATGCTGAATGATTTTACATTGTTGATCTGCTCCTGTTATTATGTCATCCATGTGGACTGTTGATCCATAGGTCACTGGTTCATATCCGGTTCGAAGGACCAAATGTAAATAATTACGCTTGAATACTTGAATACACACGTTATAATAACACTGGCACTTCTTGTTGTTATATACAGGTTACAGATCTCAATTGAAATGTTTTTCTCATTTTAATCGATTTTCCCAAGTTCTTTTTTGGAGTAAATATATTTTTATCAGAAATCTAACTTATTTCATCTTATTCTACACCCTTTTAGGTACCAGAATCCACTCTTGAGTCCAAACCCGTTTTGGTACACACAAGGTCCCTTTTCTCGGAGAAGGTCACATATGGTAAAAAATATAAAAAATAAAATGGTATATAAATGGAATATGTAATCACGTTCAACAGAGCTACCTAAGAAGTAGTGAAATATAAATACAGACGAGGTTCAGTGGCTTCTACCGAAAACAACGTTTGTTCTATTTGGCCAGTGTAGTTGAAATCTAAAGGGATATATATTTATTAAATTGTTCCTTTGTTGCTCCAAATATTTTAACAATGTCTATTTTATATTTCTCTGATTATTAACATTCACGAACTTTAGCCCGTATAAATATTAAGAATAAAGCACCAAATACAAGCGGATATTTCTCCAATAATTTACACAAACTTTCCAAAGAAAAAAAATACATAAAGTTTTAAAAAGTACATAAAATGTACAAAAACATATTAACTTTTAATAATTTTTATTTATCTTTGACGCGAGATAATAACCTTCTTTAAAAACAGACACAAATATATATTTTTCAACTGGCATTTAAAAGTTAAGGTCTTATGTGTATATTCAGATCATATTAAGTTGGTTATCGATTCTCAGTATATGAATGTTGGACTTATAAAATGGAAGAACTAAAATTTAATATGTGAAATTCCACAGACTCAGGTGGCTGGGCCTTCTGCGAAAATATGTTCTCCCAAACACCACTGAATTACTAATTAAAAGTGAGGGAGAAAAACGAAAAGTGTTCAGTAGAGGTCTTCAAATTCGGCATCTCAATATCATAATAATATTAAAGTAGTGTTTTATTTTATTTTAAATTTATTGTTAGTGACACAAAGGGAAGGATTTTTTCCAATTAAATTTGAAATAATAAGTGGCTCTAAACCTTAAATGTAATATTCGGCAAATATTGTTTCAAATATTCGTATTCGCATTGGTATTCGCGAATACTAAAAATTGATATTCCTAACATCGCTAATATCTATAGTAATAATTTTTTTTATAAAACATAAGCATAGCACCAGTCTACTAGATGATAGGACAATTAAAAATGTTCATCATTTACGGCATTTTTAATAGTATTCTACGGCTGCAATACTATCCTGCAGAATGGAAGGTTTCGATGATTATTATGATACCAAAGCCCGCCAAGGATCATACGAAGGTTGAATCCTATCGGCCTATTAGTTTATTGCCCAACATTTCAAAACTATTTGAAAACCTGTATATGAGCAAGCTGATGACTATAGTGACTAGAAGTGGATGCATTCCAGATCATCAATTCGGTTTTCGCAGACAACATAGCACAATTGAACAAACTCACAGACTTGTGAATGTTATCAGAGACACTTTCGAAAAGAAGAAATATTGCTCTGCGCTCTTTATAGATGTTTCTCAAGCTTTCGATGAAGTATGCCACGAAGGTCTTATACATAAATTAACACAAAATCTACCCGCAAACATTGTTAGGCTTTTAATAAGCTATTTAATTGAACGAAAATTTGTAGTTAGGGAAGGCAATTTTTTAAGCCCACCGCAGTCGATCGAAGCCGGAGTTCCCCAAGGGAGTATCTTCGGTCCATTACTTTATTTAATATATGCCTCTGACTTACCGTTAAGCAGTAACATTCATACATCAACATTTGCCGATGATACAGCTTTTCTAAGCGTTCACGAAAATCCTGTGGAAGCTTCCCGCAATTTACAAGGGTATATATCCAAATTGCAAAATTGGCTCAAACAATGACGTATTAAAGTTAACGAGCAGAAATGTGTGCACGTAACTTTTACGTTGCGCAAGGAAACATGCCCGCCTATAAAAATTAACACCGAGACCATACCGCAACACACTGTTGTCAAATATCTAGGCGTTCATCTTGATCGTCGTTTAACATGGAAATCGCATATAGACGCAAAGTTAATACAAATGAAATTAAAAGCAGCCCAAATGAATTGGCTTATTGGAAGAAATTCTATACTAAGCCTAGACTGTAAACTACTATTATACAACGCGATCCTGAAACCAATATGGTTCTATGGAATCCAGTTATGGGGCACTGTCTCAGCATCAAATGTCGAAAAAATTCAAAGGCGACAGCAGCTCCCTGGTATGTCAGAAATCATCGGATTCATAAAGATCTAGATGTTCCGTTGGTGAAGACAGTATTTTCAATAAACGCTAAAAAATATATAAAAAAACTTGAGGTGCACCCAAATGTACTTGCGCGCAATATTTTAAATTATAGGGGCCACACCCGGCTGAAAAGGAGGGATACTCTTTTTCTCAGCCGTACACGAGAGATGTAAAACAACATAAATTAACCGTTGAAATTAAAAATTTTGTTTAGCATTGGCTAAGTTTAATATTTTTTAGATTTAAGATTTGAAAAACTTATTGATAATTTAATTTACAATTGAAGATGTAATAAATAATAAAATTTATCACAAAAAAAAAAAAAAAATTACGGCATTTGCGACCATATCTACAGAAAATGTGATAGGCAAGAATCGGTCCGCTAATGATTCGGAGAATACCACAATTTAGATTTCTCCGATTTAAACAACAACCAGAAAAAAATATTGGCTTATATAAGAAACTGTTTTTTTTTATTTAACAATATTGCTTTTAAAAAATTTTTAATAATATTATTGAATAAAATAAAGTTGTTATGTAAACCAATATTTTTGTAATAAATTGTGGTATTATTCATAGGTTTGCTTTCATCTTCCGGTTAAATTTCTCGCATCTGGGAAGTTGTTGCAACATAAAGTTTTACAAGAAGATATATTGGTTACCAGCATTCCTTTTATATTGAACACAGCTGTAAATGCATATTACTATTTATTTTTAAAGTAAAAACTTATAAATGTAAATTAAAATTTTCACCTCAAAAATTTATTTACTTTATTTAGGCCACTCGCATAATACATATACCTGGACTTAATGCAAAACCCAAATTTCGAGGAAGTATGTCAAAGCCAGCAGCTGCTACTACCTTTTCTATGCCAAACACTTTGAACCTTCTTCCAACAGACTTGACGAAAAACTCAAAACTTTTTTCTACTTTCGGTAATGGATTTCAGTTAGCAGGAAGTGTATGTATATTGATAATTTTTTCTTTTATTTAAAACATTTCGTGTTTAAAACAATAATTGTGTTCTAATAATAATAATTTTATTAATTTTCGTCGTTCTTCTATTAAAGGATAATTTGGAACTACAAAAATTATTTGAGGAGTTCTATTCGAAAATGTTGCACGATGACCTTAAAATTTGTTCTACAACGTCATTACAAAATCAAACAATTGTAGAAAATCAAGCTGCTTTGAATGCTGCCCATCCAGTAAGTTTGATCTTTCCTAGTTCTCCAGGCACTTTGTCAACATCAGAAATATTAACTTTCGGGGCCTCTTTGGATGAAAACAATTGCAGTTTATTACAAAATCCAGTAAAGCCTTTTTTAAAACAATATCCCAAAGCAAAACCTACTCATAAAAGCAAGCCAGTTTTCAAACCTTATAATCGTTCTGATCCAAGTGAAGTTAGTCAATATTCTCCAAACGATTCTTCCGACAACCACAAAATTAATGTGTTAAACAGTCATGTTTTATCTGCATATGCTAAATTACTTCATAATACAAATGTGTCCAAAATCGATTTTGACAACAAATATATGCTTGCAACTTCGGTAAAATCAAATGATCATCTATCAGATACATCATCCTATATCACTTCATATGAGTCTATGCTACCACAGGATACTTCTTGTTTTCCATCAGCAACTCAAATAAGGAATTTATTCAGCAGTCAACCACCTACAAATTCTACAAATGTTATTAGTCCAACAAAAACTCTGCAAGAAAAATTGGCTGAACGGCAAAAGGCTTATCAAATTAATGAAAGTAATTTAACTTCAACCCACACGTGTGCCACTGAAAAGTCAAAAGATGATGTAATTGTGCTAGACTAATAATGACATAAGCAAAAACATACATATGTAACACACTTAGCGAATATTTTCAAAGTGTAATTGCCAAAAGAATAAACAAATTTAAAAAAGCATTACTGATTTTATTATAAAGTTGCACAATTTTTGCAAATTTTCTAGACAATTGACACTTGTACATACCATAATTTAAATAGCTTAGTTGAGCAATTGATAGATTTTTCTCGTACCTTAATTTACACTTTATCCTTGTCAGGATAATAACCTAAATTCATCGATTTAAACAATTCATACGTTGAGCATACTCAAGCGAGGACAAAAATAGTATCAATAAGTATGCAATTATTATATTAAAAAGGAATATATGTACAAATAACATTCATTGATTACATTTTTGCTCTATATGCCTTCATGTCACTCAGACTTATACCAAATCATCAGTAGATTTTTACCACACTTATAAAAGTTACAAATCCGAATATGCAACTTATGCACGAACTTTAAAAAATCATTTGAAAACTAAAAAAGGAATAAGAAAAGTAGTAATTTTGAAACAATAAATTCTATTTTATTTTTCCCAGCAAACCTTGATACAAGTCGTCTGCCTTTGGTGGACAGGATAGTATTGTAGTCGTAAAACTGCATTAAAAATTAAAGGAATTGTAATTTTTGCTACATTGGAGCTTCATTCGAATATAAGGCAGCGGAAAGCATTTTCTACCGAATATTAAACCACTAACTTCTTTGGTTTTAAGAAAATCATATAGTTGTTGATCTTTGGATACTGTTTCGAAGTTTTTGTGTAAGCAAATGTGTTTGAATAAAAGCATGTAGTAAAGATCTTCTGATAAGTTGGTATTTAAATGCCAATAAAATGCAACATATTGATCAGCTAACCCAAAACAAATAAATTAATTTTTTAAAAATAAATTCTTGAGTACTTACTCGAATTAAATGTTATATTATTTTTCTTTTATTTATATATTATTAACCATTGATTTTCTAATGAATTCTGATAGTTTTTCATTTTGTTTTATCGGTTGACTCCAAATACTATTTGCAGCCAATTGCTGTTTGGAAGAAACAAACAGAGTAACATTTTTAGTATCATTTCTTACGAATCGCCTTTCGATTTTCGTAATGGCAGCTTACACATCACCGCCATCTTAATGCCTCTCTCTAATACCTCGTCAAAATATTTGGAGCATCTTTGTCTTGCGGGGTTTTCACGGATACTTTTCTGTGCAATTACACTGTAAGATATAGTGGGTGAATGATTTATACATAAATCTATGATGCCTTAACTCAAACCACTTCGCTGGCGAGAGCTCAAAAATGCAGTTTTGGATTGTGCTTAAGTCAATATTGTTGTACCTTTCATTTGATACCACTTATTTAAGTGTAGCACAGCTGAATAATCTTTATACGTGCGTTGTAACTGAACTCCTCCTAAACGGCTGGACCGATTTGCATAAATTTTTTTGTATGCGTTTGGGTGGCGCCCCGGGTGGTTTAGATTTACAATTCGGTCCAATTGGACAAAGGGGCGTGGTACCTCCCATACAAACCACATATTAAAAATCTATTATTTCTGCTCCTGATAACGGTATTTGAACAAAATTTGGTAAGTCGGTTTGGTATGCATTTCTTAAGTGCTGCTGCAAATATGGGCGGGATTGGACAAAGGGGCGTGGTACCTCTCATACAAACCACAAATTAAAAATCTAATATTTCTGCTCCTGAGAACGGTATTTGAACAAAATTTGGTATGTCGGTTTGGTGTGCATTTCTTAAGTGCTGCTGCAAATATGGGCGGGATTGGACAAAGGGGCGTGGTACCTCTCATACAAACCACAAATAAAAAATCTATTATTTCTGCTCCTGATAACGGTATTTGAACAAAATTTGGTAAGTCGGTTTGGTATGCATTTCTTAAGTGCTGCTGCAAATATGGGCGGGATTGGACAAAGGGGCGTGGTACCTCTCATACAAAACACAAATTAAAAATCTAATATTTCTGCTCCTGAGAACGGTATTTGAACAAAATTTGGTATGTCGGTTTGGTGTGCATTTCTTAAGTGCTGCTGCAAATATGGGCGGGATTGGACAAAGGGGCGTGGTACCTCTCATACAAACCACAAATTAAAAATCTATTATTTCTGCTCCTGATAACGGTATTTGAACAAAATTTGGTACGTCGATTTGGTGTGCATTTTTTTAGTGCTGCTGCAAATATGGGCGGGATTGGACAAAGAGGCGTGGCACCACCCATATAACCCAAAAATTTAAATCGCCATATTTTGCGCATTTTTTGACCTACGATGATATTTGGTACATATGGTATTGGCATAATTTGGAATACGTACCGGGAGAAAAGTGGATGGGACAACGCTCCTCTTTAGGAAAATTAAAAATCGTAATATAGTCTTAACTACTGGACCGATCGTCACAATAGGATATATAAATACTTTTAATTTTATTTTATAACGAGGGGGGTAGCGAAGTACACCGGGATCAGCTAGTATTCAATAAATGTTATTAAAAAGCAATTGTGTTCAATTGCCTATTTCTGAAGATAGTTCTGCGAAATATCGAATTAGAATATATATGTATGTATATGGGGGATTATATACGAGTATATATGAAATAAGCACGACACGTTTAATTTACTTATTTATAAAATTAATTTTATTATTACAATTCATAACAGTTTCAACTCTCGTAGTGTACAGACACGTTTTTTTATAATCGTTGCAACTGAATATTAAAAATTTACTGAAAGTTAAAATCAGGAAAAAAAACAAAACATTGATTAAACAGTTATTATACTGATTTATGTTATTTTTTTTTGTTGCGTGTTATATACATAAATATTTGCATACACAAACTCATATAGCGAACAGAAAAAAAAGAGAACTCTAAATGAGTTCATCTTCTGACAACAACAAAAATAAACCTACAAGCAGTAGGAATTTGTATTTAACCTTGGTTACTGATGAGGGTAACGAAAAAAATTGTTTAAACACAAACTTAAACTTTACACAAAATACAAATTCTCGTGCGCGATCATGCTCTCCGTACATGTTAAATAGTGATTAAGAAGCAACAACAAGTGCACCCATTAGCAAACTCTTCAGCTTAGCTGTACAAACAAACAAACAAACAATAAGTAACAAGGTGACCAACGCGCACAAAATTGTAGATGCGGTAAGTACAATAAGTGATAATAAAATTCAAACAGGTCTGGACAGATTCATAACCTTGTTAAAAAGGGAAGAAGTCCAAAATCAGCTCAAATAGCTTCAACAGCGAATGTTCCCAGAGATGGAAAAAACAATATAAAAAATTCCGAAAATCGTTTTGCGATTATATCTGAACAAGGCGATCAAGACACAACTATAACAAGGTCGAGTAAACCTCCACTGATATATTTAAGAGAGCAGAACTCTAGTAAGCGCGAAGATATTAACGAAACAAAAATCCAGGTAGTACAAGAAAGTTATTACCGAAAAATAGTTTCTGACCTTGAGTCAAAAACCAAAAATTTTTATACATACCAATTAAAGAGTGCTAAAAGTCTAGCCGTCGTAATAAAAGGTATAGACTCTAGCGTGGATCCAGAAGAGGCAAAGTCTGGCCTTGAAAATAGTGTCTTCAAAGTTAAAAATGTTTCAAACATTAAAAATAGGGAAAAAATTCAGAGTCGAGCTACAGCCAGGCGACTTGAAAATAAAAAAGAATGAATCGCACCCAATTTAAAATTTAAAGTACTTGTTACACCGAAGAGTTACCGTTGAGCTTCCACATAAAAAAACTGGACTTGACTTACTGCAAGTTGCCTACTGTTTGCGTTGTATGTGGTGATTTACACAGTACCGCGAACTGCGACAAAATAAAAGGTGATCCCAAGGCGAAAAATGTGGCAATTGCGGCGGAAATCACACTGCCAATTACCAAGGCTGCCCTCTTTACTCGTTTTTTAACAATTCGTCGAACAGAAAAACAAATGTTATTCCCGCTCAGCCCAACACCCCTTTAAACTGCCCACAGTTACCTCAACCGTTGTCTAGCCATAATCAATACTCAAGTCTAAAGTCTAACAAGACTCTTACTCAGCAAAAACCTAATAGTCAATTTTCATACGCTAACCTTTTAAAAAATAGCCAGAATACAGCGCAAAAATCGGTAACAGCAAACGAAGTTCCAGGCTCTAATTTTAGTCGTATTGAAACCTCAATTGAGAGCTTAATACAAACAGTAAATACTTTTACTCTCAACATGTCCTGTATGATGCACGAAATGTTGAAAATGCAGTCTACCTTGTTGAACAAACCATGAACTGAAGAATCTGTTTTTGGAACGCAAACGTCAACTGCCAACACAAAAACGAAATAGAATATTTTCTTTTGGATAAACAAATCGACGTTATGCTTATCTCAGAAACTCATTTGACCTCCCGAAGCTATTTTAGAATTAGTGGATATAATTTCTACGACACCAAGGATCCTCGAGGTACAGCTTGTGGTGGTTCGGGAATCCTAATAAAAACGAATAAAACACTACCTGTTGAATGATTTTTGTGAAGATTATCTTCAAGCAACAGACAGCTGCATTGAAAATTACTATCAAAAATTTGTAATATCATCTGTGTATTCCCTCTAAGGGTCGTGTTTTGTTCGACACAATATCTAAAGTGGGTTGAATGTAGTTTCAAGCGGTCAGCCAACATATTGGCCAACAGATCGGCAAAAAGTTCCTGATGTTATCGACTTTGGAATTGTGAAAGGTGTGCCGACCGTAATGATTGCAGTTGAATCATCTTTAGATTTATCTTCAGACCACTCGCCTACAATTGTCACTATATACTCGCATACAACTTCATCACCTACATGTGACTTACCAACGACATCTGCACGTATTAATTGGCTGAAATACAAAAAAAACCTGAGTGCTCATTGCTCGGATATTATCCCGTTGAGAACACCTTCTGACATAGCTGACTCTATTAGGTTGTTTCAAGCACACGTGAAATAAGCTGCTCTTAATGCTTCTTCAAATCAACCAAGTCAACAAGTGAGATTCAACAATATTTTTTCTGATGATATAGAAAGGCTTTTATCTGAAAAACTGAGAGCTCGACGAGAATGGCAACGTTACAGATCGCCTCAGCTAAAATTAAGGCTTAAGGAGTGTACCAAACAGCTCAGAAAAGTTTTACAAACACAAAAAACAGCTTCGCTGCAAAAATTTCTTTAAGAACTCGATGCAACACCACAAACAGATTACTCACTATTGCGTGCAGCCAGAGGACTTAAAAGGGCAGTGATATGCAAACCTCCGTCACGAGCTTTAAATGGTGACTGTGCAAAAACTGATGCTGAAAAAGGTGCTCTTTTTGTTAAACACTTAGAAAAAGTATTTACTCCAAATATTTCTGCCGATATTGTTGAACTGCCACCAGTCGTCTCTTTACCAGAAATACCGCTGAGATTTAACATTGTGGAGATTGAAAAGGGTGAGTCTTAACACCAGAAAAGCCCCACGTGTCGACAAAATAAGCAACAAAATGCTTCAAGAATTGCATTACACTGCAAAAAGAATAATACTATTCTTTTTTAATAGTGTTCTAAGCCTACAACATTATCCTAAAGAATGGAAGGTTTTGCTAATTACTATGATACCAAAGCCCGGCAAGGATCACACAAAGGTTGAATCCTATCGGCCTATTAGTTTATTGCCCAACTCTTCAAAACTATTTGAAAAGCTGTATATGAGCAAGCTGATGCCTATAGTGACTAGCAGTGGATGTATTCCAGATCATCAATTCGGTTTTCGTAGTCAGCATAACAACTATTGAACAAACTCACAGACTTGTGAACGTTGTTAGACACCTTTGAAAAAAAGAAATATTGCTCTGCTATGATTATAGATGTTTCTCAAGCTTTCGATAAAGTATGGCACGAAGGTCTTATACACAAAATAACGCAAAATCTACCCGCAAACATCGTCAGGCTCTTTAAAAGCTATCTAAATGAACGAAAATTTGTAGCTAGGGAAAGCAATTTTTTAAGCCCTCTGCAGTCGATTGAAGCCGGAGTCCCTCAAGGCAGTATCTTCGGTCCATTACTTTATTTAATATATGCCTCTGACTTACCGTTAAGCACTAACATTCATACATCAACATTTGCATGATACAGCTTTTCTATGCTTTCACGAAAATCCTGTAGAAGCTTCCCGCAATTTACAAGGGTATACATACATATATCCAAATTGGAAAAATGGCTCAAACAATGGCGTAGAGCAGAAATGTGTACAAGTAACTTTTACGTTGCGCAGGGAAACATGCCCGCCTATACAAATTAACACCGAGACCATACCGCAATACACTGTAGTCAAATATCTAGACGTTTATCTTGATCGTCGTTTAACATGGAAATCGCATATAGACGCAAAGTTAACACAAATGAAATTAAAAGCAGCCCGAATGAATTGGCTTATTGGAAGAAATTCTATACTAAGCCTAGACTATATGGAATATGGTCCTATGGAATCCAGTTATGGGGCACTGCCTCAGCATCAAATGTCGAAAAAATTCAAAGGCGACAGAATAAAATTTTACGTACAAAAACAGCAGCCCCCTGGTATATCCGAAACCAGCGAATTCACAAAGACCTAGACGTTCCGTTGGTGAAGACAGTATTTTTAAAACACGCTAAAAAATATATAAAAAAAAATTGGTTTGCACCCATATGTACTTGCACGCAATATTCTTCATTATAGAGGTCACACTCGGCTGAAAAGAAGGGATACTCTTTTTCTCAGCCGTACACGAGAGATGTAAAACTACAAAAATTAACCGCTGAAACTAAAAAATTTTGTTTAGCATTGGCTAAACATATCGCACCCTAAATACAAAAGGGTCACAACTCAAAATTTTCCAAAACTGACTTTTTTCCATAAATAAATTCAGAGTACACATCTCTAACTACTGCAAAAATTTCTTTCAGATCACTATCTTCTTTAACTCGAAAAATACAGTTATGTCTTATTTTATGTTAAGTGTGTTGCTTCTGCACGAAAACAGTTTTTTGTCTCTCCTGAAAATTTTAGTATTTTGAGTTGTGACCCTTTTGTATTTAGGGTGCGATATATAAAACTTTTTTTTTATTTTGTAGATTTAAGATTCGAACAACTTATTGATGTTTAAATTTACATATAATTAAAGATTCAAAAAATAATGAAAATTATCCAAAAAAAATTAAGAGCACATCTCTTTGTGGTCGATATTCCAGTAAACCGCACTACGCATTACAGAGAAAATTCGTTCCAGCACAATGCCAGGGGTCGTCCCCTGATAACTGGTCCTAATTAAAAAAAATTATGATGAAAACATTGTAGTTTCTTTCAATTTTACACTGAATGAGAATAAGAAGCAAAATAAAAACGTGACAAAAATTGTCTTTTCATGTTCTCACAGAACGATAATCGAAACTTGACTTGCATTGTTTTAAGGAAAAACCAACACGTATGTACATATGTATGTACTTATAGAAATAAAACTAAAATAATATACATACAAATATAAGGTCTTCGTAGATTTTAAAATTTAAATTTTCTGTGAAAAATAATTAACTGCATTTAATCATTTTATTAAAAAGTTTAGTGCAAATGATAAAAATGTCATGGTAATTTGAAAACGTCAGGAAACTGGTTTGAAATCATGTTATTTAAAAAGAACAACTATTCTCTGATTTTTAATTACTTTACGATTAAGTGATTTTATTTTTATTGCCAATTTATGTACATATATGCATATGCTGACTTAAGCTATCTTAAACAAGTGTGCGAATACATATAATGATATGTTAATGAAATTTTTGGTCAAGTTAGGGCCAATAATTCAGTACTGATTTATATGTCATTTATTTTTAAATGCTATTTATATACAATATTAAGTTTTTCACTGCAAAATTAAGTCAACATTAAATAGCCAACATTGTGCATTTAAATACTACATAAGTTTTACGAATTTCCATATGTTTTTGACTGCTTGTTCTTCTTATATAAAATAAAGCCAATAAAATATTTGTGGCTGCTGGCAAACCGCATAAAATTTTGTCTTGTTTTGTCGCTATTAACCTTTTAATCGTATTGAAAGTTGCTTTTATTCTTTAAAAACATTTCAGCAGCTCTTAATTATTCTTATTTTTAACTAAAATAATAATATATTTTTTTGGATTTTTCTTTATTTGTTCTAGTCAGCTGTTCTTTAGGGATATTTGTGGGAAATTTTTTATTTTACGCAGTGCTACCATATTTTCATCGTAATTAAATAAGAACTTTAATTACTCACTGAAAAAATGGAATCTTATTTAAATGCAACATAAATTTAAATGAAAATTAGCTGAATGAGTATTTAAATATGAAGTCAATTATTGGCCCTTAGTCATTTAGATAAAGTGGTAAACTGGTCGCACATTTCATACGGAATCTGAGTTGTTACAACTGTTATATATCTATATATATAAAATTGTAACGTTACTGACAGACTGATTCATCATCGCACAGCCTAAACGCCTGAAGGCAAAAACTTGAAATTTGGACCAGGGCTTGGTCTCTCCCCAAATCGATCCACTAAGACGGGATTTTTGGAAATTCGAATGTTTAGGGGGTAAAAAAGGGAAAAACGAGTAAATTCGGTAACCTTATATCTCTAAAACTAAATGAGATACAAAAAAAATTTAATGCTTATCGTTGTTCTTTAGAAAAATAAGCGGACAGGTGACTGGTACTTTTTGGAAATTCAGAGCTTTAACGGAGTAAACGGGTAAAACCTGCATTTTGGTATTGATTTGTCAACCCATCTATCTTTTAAGCCCATAAACATAGAAATAAGGTTTATATCACATTTGAAACTTATTTAAAAAATCCAAATACATATTTGGTACTTTTTCGAAATTCGGACGTTTAAGGAGTAAAAAGCGTAACTATTTTTGGTACTTTTTTATAAAACATTTTTTTTTATTTATTTACATAGACGTATTAAATTATGGGCTCCCACTACAATAATTAAATTTTTCGTGCTTCAATGGGGAGAAAAAAAGTACCAAAATGGGGAAATACGGAAAATTTAATTTCTTACTTCAGCTTCTTGGTTCTACAACTGGCAATTTATTTTAATTATCGTTAATATTGGACCTAGAAACATAAACTTCAACATGCAATGTCCTGAGTGGATAATAACCTATGAGGGTACTTTTTGCTCTTCAACTGGTACTTTTTGAATTTCCGTTAGTTCTAATACTAGAAACATAAAATTAAACATGCAAAGTCCTGAGTGAATGAGAATTCGTTAGAGGGATCTTTTTGGTACTTTTTCGTTCTTTAACTGGTACTTTTTTTAATTTCGTTAATATTAGACCTATTAATATAAAATTAAATATGAAAGGTCCTGAGTTAATGAGAATTCGTTAGAGGGATCCTTTTGGTACTTTTTCGTTCTTTAACTGGTATTTTTTTTTAATTTTCGTTAATATTGGACCTATGAACATAAAACTAAACATGCATGGTCCTGAGTAAATTAGAATCTGTAAAAGGGCTTTTTGGTACTTTTTTGTTTTTTAACTGGTACTCTTTGAATTTTCGTTAATATTAGACCTATTAATATAAAATTAAATATGAAAGGTCCTGAGTTAATGAGAATTCGTTAGAGGGATCCTTTTGGTACTTTTTCGTTCTTTAACTGGTACTTTTTTTAATTTTCGTTAATGTTGGACCTATGAACATAAAACTAAACATGCATGGTCCTGAGTAAATGAGAATCTGTAAAAGGGCTTTTTGGTACTTTTTTGTTTTTTAACTGGTACTTTTAGAATTTTCGTTAATATTAGACCTATTAACATAAAATTAAACATGCAAGGTCCTGAGTTAATGAGAATTCGTTAGCGGAATCCTTTTGGTACTTTTTCGTTCTTTAACTGGTACTTTTTTTTATTTTCGTTAATATTGGACCTATGAACATAAAACTAAACATGCATGGTCCTGAGTAAATGAGAATCTGTAAAAGGGCTTTTTGGTACTTTTTTTTTAATTTTACCTGATACTTTTTGAATTTCCATTAGTATTGGCCCTAGAAACATAAAATTAAACATTAAAGTTCCTGAGTGAATACAACATAAGCTTTGGCGTAAAAATATGTCCACGAAAGAAAAGGATACGCTAACGAACTAGCGGGTTAAATGCTATCTATATATATAAAATTGTAACGTTACTGACAGACTGATTCATCATCGCACAGCCTAAACGCCTGAAGGCAAAAACTTGAAATTTGGACCAGGGCTTGGTCTCTCCCCAAATCGATCCACTAAGACGGGATTTTTGGAAATTGGAATGTTTAGGGGTAAAAAATGGCAAAAACGGTAACCTTATATCTCTAAAACTAAAAGAGATACAAAAAAAATTTAATGCTTATCGTTGTTCTTTAGAAAAATAAGCAGACAGGTGTCTGTGACTTTTTGGAAATTCAGACCTTTAACGGAGTAAAACCTGCATTTTGGTAGTTTTTTGTCACCCCATCTATCTTTTAAACCCATAAACATAGAAATAAGGGTTATATCACATTTGAAACTTATCTAAAAAAATCCAAATACAAATTTGGTACTTTTTCGAAATTCGGACGTTTAAGAGGTAAAAAGCGTAACTATTTTTGGTACTTTTTTTTTTATTTATTGACATAAAAATATTAAATTATGGGCTCCCACTACAATAATGAAATTTTTCATGCTTCAATGGGGAGAAAAATAGTACCAAAAATGAGAAATACGGGAAATTTAATCTCTTACTTTAGCTTTTTGGTTCTACAAGTGGCAATTTTTTTAATTATCGTTAATATTGGAAACATAAACTTCAACATGCAATGTCCTGAGTGGATAAGAACCTATGAGGGTACTTTTTGCTCTTCAACTGATACTTTTTGAATTTCCGTTAGTTTTAATACTAGAAACATAAAATTAAACATGCAAGGTCCTGAGTGAATGAAAATTTGTTAGAGGGATCTTTTTGGTACTTTTTCGTTCTTTAACTGGTACTTTTCGTTAATATTAGACCTATGAACAAAGAATTTTCTGAGCGGAAGCGAATCAAAGACAAGGACCGTTTTTGTTTTTCAACACGTACTTTTTAATCTTTGTAAGTATTGGACCTATGAACATAAAACTAAACATGCATGGTCCTGAGTAAATGAGAATCTGTAAAAGGGCTTTTTGGTACTTTTTTTTAATTTTACCTGGTACTTTTTGAATTTCCGTTAGTATTGGCCCTAGAAACATAAAATTGAACGTCCAAGGTCCTGAGAAAATGAGAATCTGTATAGGAACTTTTTGGTACTTTTTGGTCTTTAGCTGTTTGAATTTCCGTTAGTATTAGACCTAGAATCATAAAATTCAACATTAAATGTCCTGAGTGGAATCTATAAAATGGATTTTTTAGTTTTTTTAACTGGTACATTAACTAAATATGCAATGTACTGAGTGCATGAGAATCTGTAACAGAGCTTTTTGGTACTTTTTAGTTCATTAACTGGTACTTTTCAAACTTCCGTTAGTATTGGACATACAAATATCAAATTAAATATCCATGGTCCTGAGAGAATGAGAATCTGTAAGAGGGATCTTTGTGGTACTTTTTCGATTTTAACTGGTAATTTTTGTATTCGTTAATATTGAACCTAGAAACATAAAATTTCCTGAGCGGAAGCGAATCAAAGACAAGGACCGTTTTTGTTTTTCAACACGTACTTTTTAATCTTTGTAAGTATTGGACCTACAAACATAAAATTAAACATGCAATGCCCTGAGTGAATGCAACATAAGCTTTGGCGTAAAAATATGTCGACAAAAGAAAGGGATACGCTAACGAAGTAGCGCGTTAAATGCTAGTTTATACTTACATATTAGTGTTTTTGCCCTGAAATAAATAAAATAGTAAAAAGTACGTATGTATGTAGTTTCGGTTTCAAAATTTAGTTATAATTAGTAAAATTAATTATGAATTCGCTTATTTTAAAGCGTTTATTGAACGAAAACCATTTATTTGGAGAAAATAAGAAAAAAAAATATTACAAATTCTATATATGTATACAACTTTCTAATGAAAATGGAATACGAGTTTTACTACAAAATTGGCTTTACTCTGTTGTATCACCCCATCAAGTATTTCAGTGTTACCATTGCGTTTTATTTGATATTTATTATTATTTACTTTTTTTTAAATGAATATATTTGTTATGGGTTAGATCATCTATATAAAACAAAAAAACGTTTTTTTTTTCTATTCAGCCGTGTATGTTGAAATCTAAAATCATTTTATATGTATATTTTATATGTATTATATGTATATTTTATATGTTCTTTGTTAATATTTAACAATGTCCAAGGCTTGGTGATGATTACTTTTCTAACTTAAGTCTATAAAAATCAACATATATAGATTAGTAAGCATTTCCAAATAAGTAAATTATTACTAAGTTAAAATTTTTCGGAAATTTGGGCTGGAATATACATATGTACATATATGTATGTGCAATGGTGGTTGGCTTAACTAATTTTTAAGTCACGATACAATACACCAACCTACAAGACTCTTTGAATTTGCTAATGAATTTGACAGACATTACCCTAAAAATATAGGTCGTTTCACACTGCAATAAAAGTCTCAAGTATTTTCAAAATACCGGAAACAATTAATAATGTCAGCGGGTCATTTACTAAAAATACTTAAAACTTGTATTATAGTGTAAACGGCCTTAAGTAATTTAATCGTTGATTTGCAATAAAGAATTAATCGTAGAATCTTTATTTCCCCTATTAACTTCATATAATGTTTTCACAACCTCCGCATCAATATTTGGAAACATTTCACGTATCTAAAACAAAATAAAAATTAAAAATGCTGCGTCAATTACATATATGAAAGAAGACTTACTTGTTTTAAATCTGTTTCAGATATCACCACATTGTGTTCAGGCAATCGGTTAATTGGTTGCTGTGGTGTTATAAAAATAGGCATAGGACGGCCAGGGGGTACCATGATCATATGAGGTGGCGACTGAAGGTTTTGGTACACAACTTGCTGATTTGAATGGCTTAGAACTATATCAATTGCGCCTTCTAGTCCATCACCTTGCTTACCGCTTAAAGGATACCATTCCTCGTGAGTTTCTCCAGTGAAAACTCTTTGAGGTATTGTGATCTCACACCAAGCTATTAGCTCATCCATTTTAAAGCTACATTCATCATAAATTTCAACATAAATCGAGTTTACACCAGTAGGCAATTGACTTTGAATGACTCGGTTCCATCTTGGGTTCTTTCCTCCATTTGGATCAGTTTGAGTTTCGTAAACATAATGCCCCAATCGAATTCTTACATACGGATCCATCCGTGTGAGGCCATAGTTTCTAGCAAGTTTTGCTTGTGCGCATGTTATGCTGAGCCGACCCATATGATTTGACCCCTATAAGAAATATAATTTTATTATTGATATTTTTAAATACCTTGAGCCTTTATTAAACAAGTGCTAACAGTGTATTTTCACATGAAATAAATTTTTTAAAGTTTCGTATACATATGTACGTATTATAAATGAAATTGACCAATAATGCTCATTTAACCTTTTTTGATAATTAATATCTCTTGTTTTTGGTCATGACAGCATTGTCAATTTAATGCAAATTTTTTGAAGGTTGTTTTTTGTAATATAATATTTATTTTTATATATTTCATGATTTTTATATAAAATAATTGTATTCTTAATAATTGATAACGTCGGCAGAATGACGTCACCGAAAATTACTGTGTTAAGTCTTCTTCTGTTAATGTTGGAGTAAACGTAAGCTGACTTCCAAAACGTCAATTGCTTTGTGTTTGAACAAAGCAACACATTTCATAACGCCGCAGTACAATAATTATACAAGTACACCATTTCAAACGCCGCCGTTTTTGTCCATGCTACATTTGTCGTGTAGTAAAATTAAACAAATTTCTATTTCTGATGGCTTTCTAGGTATCTCTTATCAGCATTGTGCAATGATAAGCACCTTACAAAGGCTGTCCAGTCAAGGGGAGTATTATACGACTCCAGTGCTATATCAGCTTCTCCCACTATTTTATTCCTGACATTATTCAATATACCGTAGTATTTGGGTGTGCCTTTTGTGTTCTCATATATTTGCAGAACACGCTCTACGCTTTTCCTCCAAGAGTTGAATTCACCTTGGCCTCCGGAAAAATCGCGTAAGCATTTCACTATGTCGGGAATCTTATCAAGATCTTTCAAATTATTCCTAAACCGTTCGTCTATTGCCTGGTCATTGACTATGTTCTGTCCTGAGTTAGGGTTAAGGGTTGCCAGTATTATTTGTGGACCCTGTCGTGTAAAAACTTCTGTCGCTATGTTAGAAATTAATGTGTTTAGATCGTCTAAACTGGTTTGCGTATTAGGCGTATGGTTACTGCCTTGGGGAAGGACAGCAGGTCGTATTAAATTTTCAGGATTCGACATGTTTGGACAAAAATTTCCTATAGGTATAATCTACACTTTTCTATTTAATTGTCTTTTTTTTATTATTTATATACTATATTCAAATGTATAACAACTTTTCCTTTAAACTTTTTGCACAATAATATAATTTTAGGGTATTGTTAATACTAATAAGCAAATAAAATGAATAACATTTAAAGATCTATTACAATTTATATTTTATTCTACCTTGACTTGATGAAGTTTCTGTGTTGTCTTTCTTACTGTGTTTTATAGCTGCGGCTGTTGCACTGTTATATGTTGCTGAGGGTGTTGCTTTGCTTTCTTACCCCGTTGATTATTACCTCGGCCTCCTGTTGGGGTTGTTGTATTACCACGGGTTGTTGATTTGCGTCTATTCCTCAATTAATTTTATTTTGATTCGATTTCCACATCAGTCACTCTTTTTAATATTTTAGCTTAATCGTTTCTAAATTTCACCATTCCATTTGCGATTTTATTGTTAGAATTTTTATAATTACTTCACAGGTAGGTTCATGCTTTTCTATTTATAAGTCACTTTACGCACTAATGTTTTAGCTTAATTGTTTTTATATTTCACCATGCACTTCTTTATTTGACTTTTTATGGGTGAAAATTAATTTACAGATAGTTCATACAGGATATTGTTATTACTAGATAGTTCACACGAGATATTGTTATTAATAGTAAGACCGCTACACCTCTCATCAGCGTTCAATTGTCCATCTTTACAACTTTCGTAAAGTGGATACTAATTTAACCAGTTTTCAGCAGAAAGCTTTCAAAAATTCTGATCCAGCATCTAATTCCATTTCTCACACATTATAGATTCAGGGTCAGATTTATCTTCGAGCTGGCTCATTGTTACCATTTCCTAATGCTGATCATCAGTTTTTGCAATTATATTTCATTGGAGATGAAAATCGTGAATTGGATCAACGCTGTACAATTGCTTCGCATACAAGACGAGGAATTGTTTCTCAGCTTCAAACATTTTTCCATCAGCACAATGAATTAGTTCGATTGTTCAAAATCGCTCTCGATCGTATGCCATCCGATAACCACAAAATCGTAATAAGAGCCAACAGAACCCCTTCTGGAGAGCATGCAAGGCAATTTAATGCACCATCGATTGATGAGGTGGCAATTTTAATTGTTGGCGATCAGTTTCAATCTCGCGATATTGTAATACAACGTAGAAATGACCAATTAAAACGTGTTTCGGAGCTACACCGTAGCTATGATGCATTACAATATCCGTTACTGCATTGGAAAGGTGACGACGGCTACCACATCAATATACCAATGATTGACCAGCAAACTGGTAAAATACATACATACCAATTGCATAAGTAATCACTTTAACACATTCAAATGTTATAATAATGCACTTCTTACAGGTTGCGATGTACAAAAAAAGTTAGTTGCATGAATTTTTATTCCTACAGGTTTATGATTCGCCCACAAGAAGACAATTTCATTTTAAAATATGGCAAACTTTTCCATCAATATGCTGTTGATATGTATGCGAAAATTGAAGCAGAACGCCTTAATTACCTTCGATTCAATCAAGCCAAATTACGATCAGAAGAATACATCCACTTGCGTGATGCAATTGCGAATAATCACAACGTGCATGATGTCGGACGTTTAACAATATTACCATCGACATATGTTGGCAGTCCGCGTCATATGCACGAATATACGCAGGATGCAATGTCATACGTTCGCAAGTATGGTTGCCCAGACCTATTTGTAACATTCACATGCAATCCACAGTGGACCGACATAAAAAATAACTTATTTGATGGTCAGATACCAACAGATCGCCACGATATTACAGCACGCGTATTTCGACAGAAATTACTAGCACTAATGGATTTGATTGTCAAATTGAAAACATTTGGAGAGGTGCGTTGCTGGATGTATTCGGTTGAATGGCAGAAAAGAGGGCTACCACATGCTGATGGCTGATTCGAAAAATAACTCCAGATGAGATTGATAGAATTATATCAGCCGAAATTCCAGATCAAATCACCGATCCAAAATTATTTGAAGTTGTCACGAAAAACATGATTCACGGCCCTTGCGGTGAACTAAATTTGAATTCGCCATGCATGATCGATGGGAAATGCTCAAAACGGTTTCCAAGACAATTTACTTCCGACACAATAACAGGCAATGACGGATATCCATTGTATCGACGTCGGCCATCAGACGATAATGGTCGCACTACAACAATAACAATTCGAAATCGAAACATTAACGTTGATAATCGTTGGGTAGTGCCATATTCACCGCTATTGTCAAAAATATTTGAGGCTCACATTAACGTTGAATATTGTTATTCGGTAAAGTCTATCAAATACATTTGCATATACTTATGTGAACAAAGGCAGTGATATGGCTGTTTTTGGCATACCTGGTGGCAATTGTTCAATTCACAAGCTCGTATTAACGTCATATGTGTTGTCTAATCGTATAATTATACGATTGAATTTTATATGTTTTTCAATTGTTATATTGAGGCCGGGTCTGGGAATATTCTATTTGTTAAATTAATTTGTAAAAATATTTTACATATGTGATAAGTAACACCAGAAAATACATTCTTCTTAATGATAAATATGTATATACATGATTCATTTCAACTTAATTTTCAAACTAATTTAATCAAAATTGCTTGTCGCTAAAAAAGTTATTATATTTAGCGTCAAATTATAATTCCCACACCTGGTTTCACACCTTGATATAAAATTAAATGAATGTCAACAATTGTTCACTTTTCATGTTTTTTTTTTATTTGATAAAAAGAAATTTGTTTTTTGACATAAACTATTTACTCATATGAATTGACAACATTAAACTGACATTTAAAATACGACAAAATAACGATACAACAAATTTGTCTGTTCACAAGCACATAAACAAATATCGTCTTTTTTTAAACCATAAGACAGACGACTGAACTTGTGAATTGAACAAATATTGTTGTATATAATCTCACTTGATATATATAATCTCACTCAATATATTTAACATTGTCTCAATTTTATATACTCTTATCTGCTTAGCATGTGCATGTACAAGCGTAGTTTAAGCTTTTTCTCATGTTAAGTAGCTTTATTAGTTATATGTTTCTTCTTACTTATTAAGAATCAATAAAGTCAGATATAAAACGAAAGTAATTGTTTCAATATCTAACAAATATAAATGATGAAATTGCTCAATATCTAATGGGACGCTACATCAGCACTAATGAAGCCATTTGGAGAATTTATTCATTTCCATTGCATGAACGACATCCTGCTGTGGTTCATTTGGCTGTTCATTTGGAAAATGGCCAGCGTGTTTATTTTACCGATGCAAATGTTCAGCAGAGAGCAGCGCACGCACCAGCAACAACATTAACTTCATTCTTTCGATTGTGCGAAAGTGATGAATTTGCAAGAACGTTGCCGTACTCAGATGTAACACATTATTTCACTTGGACTGCTAAAAAATGGCAACGACGTAAACAAGGAACACCAGTTGATGACTATCCGGGTGTTTTTTTTTTCAGATACTATGGGAAGACTGTACACAGTTCATCCAAATAATGCAGAATGTTATTATTTGCGGTTGTTGTTGGTAAATGTTGTGGGACCACGTTCATTTAAACATTTGCGAACAGTGAATGACGACTTATGCCAGACGTATCGAGAAGCATGTGAGCATTTAGGTTTACTGGAAAATGATGGGCATTGGGATTTAACACTTCAGGATGCATCGATTGCTTCTTCCCCATATCAAATACGTATGCTATATGCTATAATAATATCAACATGTTTCCCATCTAATCCAAATAAATACAAAGATTTTATGGCACAAGACTATTTAATTCGAATGCGTCATCACATAAACAATCATGATTTGCTGATTTCATTGGAAATACATAACGAGGCAATGTGCATTGCAATTGCAAATAAAGCATTACGGCAATTAGGTATGCATTCACTCAATCGTTCAATCCATGATTTATTTGATCAAGAATTGCAACGTGAACAACATTATGATCCCAATGAATTGCAAGCATTTGTGGATTTGAATGTTCCCAAATTAAATTTCCATCAAAAACATGCCTATGACACCATCATTCAAGCTGTACAACATAGAGTCGGTGGATTGTATTTTTTAGATGCGCCTGGTGGCACGGGAAAAACATTTGTGATATCACTGATTTTGTCAGCTATTCGATCGCAACGAAAAATTGCATTGGCACTTGCTTCGTCTGGAATTGCTGCTACTTTATTGGATGGAGGACGAACAGCACACTCTGCATTAAAATTACCGTTAAATGTACAGGTTTGTTTCCAATTAATGACGGATGGATTTAAAATACATCGAAAATATTTAACATGAATTTTTTCTTCAACGTATAGGCAATTGAAAATCCCACATGTAATATCTCAAGAACTTCTGCGATGGCAAAAGTTTTGCAGCAAGCCGCAATTATTCTATTGGATGAATGTACAATGACCCATAAAAAATCATTGGAAGCGTTACACCGCACAATGCAAGACCTACGTCATAATCAACAAATTTCTGGTGGCGCATTGCTATTATTGTCAGGTGATTTTCGTCAAACATTGTGATTGCACGATCGACACCGGCGGATGAGATCAATGCAAGCTTGAAATCTTCTTTTCTATGGCGACATGTCCAAAAATTGACATTGAACATAAACATGCGTGCTCAGTTGCACAGTAATCAATCCGAAGATCCGTTCTCGAAGCAATTGTTAGAAATCGGAAATGGTAAAATTCGAATCGACAATACAAATGGATTGATTACTTTGCCCAACAATTTTGCACAATTCTACAATTAAAATCGGAATTAATTGAATTCGTTTTCCCAAATATTATTCAAAACTACATGAATCATGATTGGTTGAGAGAACGCGCAATACTAGCGCCAAAAAATGTCCACGTCAACGCAATCAATTATTACATTCAAGAAAAGTTACCAGGTCCAGTGATATCATACAAATCTGTTGATACTCCTATGAATCAAGATGACGCAGTCAATTATCCAGTTGAATTTTTGAATTCATTGGAGCCGCCTGGTATGCCACCGCATTGTTTGAATTTAAAGGTCGGCTCATCTATTATTTTACTGCGGAATTTAAATGCGCCTAAATTGTGTAATGGCACAAGACTTGCAGTAAAAAAATTGATGCCAAATTTGATTGAAGCAACAATATTGACTGGCAAAGCCAAAGGTTAAATTGTGCTTATACCGCGTATTCCACTGATACCAACAGACATGCCATTCGAATTTAAGCCCTTGCAATTCCCAGTGCGTCTATCATTTGCCATGTCTATCAACAAGGCGCAAGGACAAACGCTACAAGTATGCGGATTGAATTTGGAGGAGCCGTGCTTTTCTCATGGGCAGCTATAAGTGGCCTGTTCAAGAGTTGGCTTTCCAAATGCTTTGTTTATTCATGCTCCAGATGGAAAAACGAAAAATGTTGTGTATCCAAATGTATTACATTAAAAATTAATTTTCATATAAAAAAAATTCTATGACTTTTCATTCTTTTTAGTGTAGTGAAGCACTATAGACCCAACTTACGTTTATAGTGCTAAATTTTGTTTTATAGGTGGCAAAACAAAAAAAAAAAAAGCAAAAACAGTTATTGGACTGCCACCTTGAAGGCAAAACAACGTTTGCCGTGTCATCTAGTCTTTTATAAAATCATAAAATTTGTCTCCAAATTCATGAAATTTTTAAATAAATTAAAATTAAATTAAAATCTTTTACTTCAGACTTCTGTTTAAGTAAAGGTATGTTCACATTGGGGAAACATTTGATGAAAAATATTAAATATTTGATTGCTGTAGTGTGACCATAAAATATTTATTAGAGGGAAACAGCAAAACAGCTGTGTAATGGCAAACAAAATTATTTGCTGCCAAACAAAAATGTGTCTAATGTGAACAAAGTGTGACCACTAAAAGGCAAATATTTTTATTTATTTTGGGAAAACAATTATTAGATCTTACAAAATTTTTGTAAGAACAAACAGAGTCAAATAAAAAATATCTACCTTTAGACAAAATGCTTCAATAAACGATTTTTACGGCTGATATATTTTTGGCTGCTTTGTTCGGCATGCCTCGTGATTCTCTAAAACTACTACTGCTGCTGGCTGATAAAAACTTTAAAAAATTATGTTGCTTCCTTCTGCGAGAAAAGCGAAAAATCTCTATAAATTGTAATATTTTTAAAAAGCCAAAATTAAATAAAAACAAAAAAAAATTAAAAACAGGCAAGAAGTTTGGCAGAATTGCAAATCTCGCGAAAAAGGGACAACTTGCGAAAAATTATTAAATATCAATAAAGCCATAATATTAAAGAAAAAACGCTAAAGAATTAAAGAATGCAAAACAATTCTTCCTAAATCGAGAATATGGCGAAAATTTGCAAATCTTGTTAACGAAAAAATTACAAGCACACAAACTTGCACATAAATTAATCAGAAATCGCAAAACTGTTAAAATAAAAATAAATGGTAAAAACGCGAAAAATCACACTTCGCAAAACAAAATTGCTTATTACTTGTGTTGAAATGTACAAATCGGTGTTGTCTCAAAATTGACGACGAAATATGGAATAAGCGTGAAAGTAATATTTTTTGTGCAATTTGCAAAAATATTTTGTTAATATTACTTTTTTGTTGCCCAACTGCAGAAACTAATCATTAGCAACGAAATGTTTGTTAAAAAACAAATTTATGTTTTTTGGTAGTTTTTTCTAATATTTTGTTAGGAAAATATTTGTTCAAGTGTGACCACCGGGAAAATATGTTTTCCCATGTTAGCACCTGCCGTTGTTTGACAGCTGTTTCATCAAACAAAATGGGAAAATAAATGTGCCTAGTGTGAACACAAAACAAGTTGTGTATTTATTTACCTTAATTTTTGTTAAACACGAACCAACATATTTGAAGCAAATGTTTCCCCAATGTGACCGTACCTTAAGTAACCGAAACGATATTTGGTAAAAGCATCTCTAAATATTACAAGATACTTATTTTTACTAAAAGATTTCACGAATGGTCCACTTACATCAGCAGACTTGTAGCTTCTACTCTTTTGTCAAAAGGCGCCCTATGTGCCTTTCCAAACACACAGGACTCACATATGTATATTACTGTTAATTTTTAACAATCTTCGGATGTGACGTTTATCTTGGTGTCCCCAACATTCATGATACAACTGTAATAAGGAATCTTCTTCTGCGGAATTTATTTCATTAACATTTGTTATATATTTTGCTTTAATATTTGCTCTGTAAAGCGAACCTCCGGCTTCACGGGAACTAGACAATAAAAGTGTATTATTTACTTTAAATGTGCAATTGGTTACTGTTGAATTAAATTCACTATTTTTCCGGCTATCATGAGCCATAAGTACCGAAAACAAATTTATATTAATTTTAGGCACATACCAAACGTCAGATATGTCCATTAAAATGATCTTATTGTTGACAATTGATTGCATCTCAATTGTACCTTAACCAACTGCTTCTAAAATTTCAGTTCCAGCTGCTTTTATATGACACGGACTTCTAAACTTCTCAAAACTTTTAAAATGTTTAAAGTTATTACATACATGACGTGTTGCTCCATTGTATATCCACCAGGCATCTATTTTCTCATCTTGAGTTGAATTCACTTCATCACAGAGTATTTGCAAAGTCTCATGCACCAATTTAACTTCTCCAGATTCTGGTTTTACGGGCTTACCATTACTCAACCTTTTACGACACTCTCGCACCCAATGTCCTTTTCTGACATATGTCTGACTTTTTGTTTTGGTAACTACTCGTAGGTGCATTTTGAGAACCCTCTACCTTCTTACTCTTCGGGTATCACAAAACAAAGGCTTCGTCGGTATATTTTTCTGCAGAGTTCCCAAAGTTGCGTTGAAACATACAGAGTTGTGTTGACATTTCATCAAAGGTTTTGTCTTCGTTCTTAGAAAGTAACATGCAACTTGATTTAAAAGTTTCAAAATGATGGGGCAATATTTGCAAACGAGTAGCATTCATTCCTTGCTCTAAGGGCGTTATTTTGCAATATGCGTTGTGACATCGAAATTATTATTCCAATTAAATTGAAAAAAAGAATACATATTTTGAAAACCTGATCTCTAGAAGTTGCTTCAAATAGTGACTTCAGCGCATCCCATGTATCAGCGGCAGACTCTTGATCCATAATTTTTTCATAAATTTTATCATTTACCGCATAGATTTTGCATAACTATTAGCCCTCCTATATAGATCTTCCTTTGCTGTATGTTCTTGCCTACCAACCAAATTTGCATTTTCTTCTAATGGATTTGGTTTCAATAAAATTCTGCCAATCACAGCTAAAGCTCCTTCGTGATAGTCCAGTATATCACGTATTTTCCACATCGGCCATTCTGTTTTTTTTTTTTTGCAATGGCTTTAAATGATTTGAAAAATCCATGATTGATTTTTAATAGAAAGTAAAATTTGTTTAAAACTTATTTTTCAAAGACAACGGCATGCGCCCATAAACTTTGGAAAATAGAATATTATATAAAACATGTTTACTAGATTAAATACAAAATATGTTAACACGTACGTGTATTGTCAGAAAGTGATGTTAACAAAACATAACATAATCAAATAACTTCAACATTGTTTACAGCAACAAACAAATTATGCAGAGAAGCAACCTACGATCAAGAGGTCTTATTTTCAATCAAATACCCTCAAACCGTTCACACTCATTAGATAACTTTACAGTGGAATTTCAGTCAGTGATAGGTAGAATTTTTTCGGAACACAATGTACTATGTTTCTGTATTGACTAAATATATTTTGTTCCAAATTCTTTTTTTATATGTAAATTTGTAATTTAAAGATTTGTGTATGTAAAAACTATATGTTTTGAAAGTATCTACTGAAAAAATTTATTACAGGACTCCTATACCTGATGAATAAATTCAATCAGCGAAAGCATGTTTCCCATTCCATTTCAGAGATACAAATTCATACAGTGGCGCATGTGAAATAAATACCCCGAGTATCACGCGCATATTAGCATAATTCCGAATACATATGCATAATCGTAGTATAAGCATACCAATTATTTCTGATACAGTTATTAGCGTATGCGGCTACTAAAATTAAGAGTAAATACTTAAGTATAGTGGATGGTATTATTGGTTCCGCACGAAAAAGAAAATTTAACGGAAAGAAATATCGACCGATATGCAAATTGTAATTATTCATTCCTGCGATATAAGCTTTCCGCAGAGTTGATTTAACATCCCTGCTTTAAGTAGCTATGAGTTGGTATTGTGCCAGGTGTTAAAAACATTTGAAAAATATATTCAAATTTGTAAGCGCAAATACAATTTATATAAGTAAAATATATAATTATAATATGGACACAATAGCCTTTTTTGAGGATAGTAGTGACGATGACTGCTTAAATATACGGCTAGAAAAAAGAGTTTTGCGCTACAAAACAGAAGATGTTTTGCAGATGAATGAAAGAGAGTATGTTGGAATAAATAAAATTATAAACACATTTGTGGCATAAATCATTATTTAATTTTACAGTTTTAAAAAAAAATTCGCTTAAATAAGGTTGCATTTAAATATATTTTGTCCGAGCTGGAGTCTGCAAGTTCATTTAGCAAAGTGCTGGCTGAAGTCCTAAACAAGCTAGAGAATTCGCTGTGCAGCAAATGGATATCGATAAACATGAATAAAAAACTTAAAAATATATTACAAATTTTCGTTTGTTGAAATTTATACTTTTTCTTAAATTTTTGTTCTTTCCGTTAGCTTTTCGTCAAAAAATGTTAGCGTAAGTAAAATGAAGAAAATTATCTACATTGCGGAACCAATAATATGGCAATACCGCGACGACAGAGATGATACCGCAAGAACGAAAAGATACCGCAGCAACGAAATGAATAATTGCAAATTTTTTTTCCGCACGAAAAAACGTTTCCGCACTTGCTGAACGGAATGAAGAATTAGACCTAGTATTTTTGCTTGATACTCATTGTCATTCTTTGATACATGTACATATATGTTATATGTATTAAAATAAAATATACTTTGCCAATTCCTTTAAAGAAAGTAAAATTCATCGACTTTTTATGGAAATCCGAAACCACTTTGAATGATATTACTATTTGCGAAATTGAATGCAATGAAACTCATAAGAAATGTCTTGTTTCCATATATTCACCAAATTTTGCATAAACCTGTAACTAGAATTTTTTTTAATTATAATGATTGTAGAAATGAAGTAGTTGGGTAAATGTTATTTATAGATTTTACTTACCGGTATTTGTGGTAGTGTTTGGCGGTATAACGCCATAGCGGTCTGAGCATCAATACTCTGCACTCTGTCTGAGTGTGAAATTAGTCGTAAAAAGTCATCCGGTAAAGGTTGAAGCATTGCCTAAAATACATATATTATTAGTTTCATAAAAGTTAATAGAATTTAATATAACGATAGACAATTGATTATATGTTTGTGATTGTGGGTGGTTACTTCAATATCGATAATAATACTTTTTGCTAGTCAACAAGCAGTCACAGATTACCAATCATTGACTAGGGATAAAGCAGTCACATTTTACCACTCATTGACTTTGGATAAAGCAGTCACTTGTGACTGTATAAAATATACATATAAACAAACTTTAAATTAATTTAGTAATTATTTTATTTAACTAAATACACATAATTTATTATATTTATATTGCACCACTTCCTTAGGACTATCCACATCCATATCTTCTTTATATTGAGGTTTCTCACCGGCATCTTCATCATCAGTCGCAACATAACTTTCTTCGTGTAGCCACAATCTATAAAAAGGAATTATAATTTCAGTTGTAAATTAATAATAACCGTTTTGTTTCTTACCTTTTGTATTTGCTGTGCTATTAATAGTTTCCATACACATATTTCAACGGATTTATTTATATATTTTTGTAAAATTCTTTATGTTTACATTAATTTTACTTTCAAATATATACGAATATTTTTGTCTGTTTGGGATTTCCATTTATAAAAATGATTGATAAATAATCATCATTTTACCGATCAAATGAGAAGTTATATTACCAGTAAAATGACCATTAGAAAGACTAACATGACAATTGTCAAGTAAACACAACTCTGCAACGTAAAATTATTGCAAAAGTGTTGGTAAAAAGGTTTGAGTGTGTTAGTAGAGGTAATTTATTTCTGGTAGGGTATGTTCCGTAATGTGTATAATAATAATAATGTGTATGCAACGAAAGACAAACTTCAAATGAATACAAAAAACACCAACACATACAAAGCCGAGTACATGTATACATTTTATGCCAGCATAATTAGACTCATGTGTGACTAAAGCTGGATTCACCCATTGTTTCGGAACAAAATTTTTGTCCGGACAAAATTTTTTTTATATGAAGTTTGAGGTTTCGCTTTTTGAGAGTGAGAGAAAAAGAGAACAAAATTTGTTCGGAACATTTTTTGGTTGAATTGGTTTAATTTTAAATTTTGTCCGGACAAAGTTGAAATAAGCTGCCACCTATTTTATTTTGTCCCAGTTCACACATTTCAACTTTTGCTGCTCTACTTTTGAGTTTGTGGAAGAGAGGGGAAAGAGGAGTGGTATTTGGTACGGAGTTGCTTGTACTGGGAAGCTCGTTTTGTTGCTCACTTTCACTCACAAATTTGAAGAAATTGGAAGCAAGAGAAAACGAAAATTAGTTGAAACTGATGTCTGTGTGTGAACATTAAGGCAACTTTAAAGGGAATTAAAATGAATTTGAGCAACAAAAATTGAAGTGTATGAACCGGGACTTACTCAGCCAAAGTTGAAGCGAGCTGCCACATAATGTTATAAGTATGTATAATAAAAGCACATAGTAACTTATATCCAGTAAAATAAAAATAAAGTAAAGCTCAATTGCTAGTAAAAAAACTAACTGACTTTTATTAATTTTTTTTAACATGTAATTTTCTTATTAAACAATAAAAAATAAGTGCGTTTGACAAATAAAACACCAAATTAAATTCATCTGTCACTGTACTGCCACCTTGCAAAATTAATAAAACACATGTATTTCATACGGTAGCTTTGATTTTCCAGACAAATTGTTCGAAATCATGGTCTAATAATCAGGTCTGCGCAAGAAGGAATATGATTTTTTGTAGGGTTGTGTTTTGACCGTTAAATAATCTGCAAAAATATGGTAAGTTAATTCGGTCTTGTCAAAAGTTGTTTACATTTTTGGCCGCCATCATGAATATTTTTGTTTACGTTATGCTTTTTGTTTTTGCATAACCAATAAATACATACAAAACAACTTTTGTTTTGTTTTGTATACAGCTTTGTTTTGACAATGTTGAATTAATTTTACACAAACAAAATGCATGTCGATTTTGTTGTTGCGTTGATACGCGCACCTTATTATTCCACCATGGTTCGAAATAAGTGAATCGTGTTGCAAAATTGTTTCAGAACAAAATATTTTGTCCGCACAAAAATTTTGTTCGGAAACAATGGGTGAATTCAGCTTAAAAGAACAAAAATTGTGCGGCATAAAAATTGTTCTCGTGTGTGAAACCACATTGATTATAAAAATAACGCAGATTTCTAAACAGGGAACAAAGCAAAACAAAAAAGTAGTACTAAATTTCACGTGGGGGTACTGTGGTATTTTGGTTGTGAAAAAGTACTGAAAATAGTACAAAAGTACTGCATTTTCCATCACTGGTATGTATGTATATTTTTCATATTTTTTGATTCTCCATTGAATAAGATTTTTTGAGCAATTTAGCTAAACTTTATCACATATTTATGTACATATGTATGTATGTACATACATATATACTTATCTACATAAATACACACAAGCATATGCCAGTATGCACATAAAAGATAATTTTACATAAGTGCAGGCCTAGGCGTATCCAACAGGTGAGCTTACTAGCGCAGGGTATTGAGCTCACTTCATAGCAAATTTTCATACAAACTGATACAGTTTTAAAAGTAGACATAAAAAATAGTTACGGTTTGGTATGCATATGTACGTAGGAAAATGTTTCAAATTTGTTTGTGTATTTTGATATGAAGCGAGTGCTTTATACAAACAAAATACATGTTTTACACATTATTGTGCTTGTTGTCGAACTGCGCATACCTGTTAGTTTTACCATGGTGCAGGCAGAAGTATTTACATATGTACATATATATTATTACATACATACTTAAATATTTTCTTATATCCCTTCAAAACTTACTTTATTCCAATAGTTTATAGTTTCGTTCTCCATGAACATAGTTTATATCGCAATATACAGTTTATATTATTAATACCACAAAATATATTAATACGTTAAATGCACATTGATTGATTTCTTTGAATCACAGAATATACACAGAAGGGACACGGCCATCTAGCGGTGTGCACGTGAACTAAAAAAAGTACAAATGGCATCACCATGATAACCACAGATAACCAGAGATGACACGAGACGGAAGATTTTGCATACTTGTTTGTATACACTCATACAATCGCGGGTTTTGGTTTTTTTCTTTGTGCTGTCTTTCTATCCAAATTAAAATTATAAATCGCAAAACTAATTAAATATCCATATATTTCTCTAATTCACATTAAAAATATTATTAATTAATTAATTTAAGTTGGTTTTCACTGATCGTTTGTATTTTATCACTATAATATCTGCAAAATATCAGAATTTATCAAGTATGTATGTATGTATGCATGTGTGTATGTAAGTTAAAAACCACCACCATTTGGCAAATTTCCAGCATATATGTATGTACGTATGTATATAAATTTAATATACTGACCCCATTATTCATAAACGCATGATAAAATTAAAGTAGACAATAAAACCGGTTTTCCAATGCAAAATTCGTACATTAAGGCCACAATAACTTTAATAATCGTTTATGAATAAGAGGGTGAGTATATAAGAACACATTAAATTGTTTTATCACTTTATTTTCGAATTATATGCCGTAAATACTTAATATTATTACATTTTATTAAATTTAAGCGTGCTTTCATGTAGCATTTTCCACTAAAAACTGAACTTTTTTTTTGCTTTTCGTTTTGTTTATCTTCATAACAAACACACTTAAGTTGTCTCTTTTTCACGATGCCGGGTTATGATAAATAAAATATGATCGAAGTTCAATTTTTTTTGTCATCTCTGGGTATCTGTGATGATAACCCTAAAAACATTAAAGGACAGAAAATTTTGTGTGCATACGTCTGTCTCTTTTAGTTCTGAGGGTTAAAAATAAATTATTTTTATATTTATTTACATTTTAATAAAAAAGATTTTTCAGCAAATTGGCGCCAAATTTTTGGGAAATCCGTATTTTGGCGGACTTTTTGACAGATTTCCTTAATTATTTTGCGCCAATTAGCTTGTGTGTTAGTTAATAGTGGATGATAACTGAAGTGAAGAAGACCAAAAAGTATATTCTATAGGAAAAATAACCAAGAAAATGTAAGTATATTTTTAAAACAATTAAAAAATTTTCTAAACTTTATTTCTTTTCAGGAGTCGCAAATGTGTTATGGGTTGCCAAAATATGGACAAGGTAAGTGATAGTGTTTTTTATTTCCAATTGGTAAAAAGAAAACCAATTGGAAAGTTTGTGCAAAGTGCAAGTGTAAAAGGTCTATTTAAGACATCAGTAACGTCCCGTCAGTGCCATACGTCCAAAGCAGTAATATTTTCCACCGTGAATACTGCTTTGGTACGTTTTTGTTATTGGTTTATGAAAATAACAGGCGTATTAGGACGTGGAACCAATACTTGTAATTGGTATCATTGGCAGACGTGCACTGCCAGATAATATTGTATACTCACAATTTGTTTCCCTTCATTTCCGGTAGCCATGTTCTTTAAAAACAGATCTGCAGCGTTACAATATACCTTATAGTAACTTCGGACCAGTTGGTAAGCTGAAAAAAAAGTAGTTTAAGTTTTTATTCACAGATATGTACTCACCAATCATTTTCGGTTGCGGCCAATTGGATCTGCAAGCTCGTGGCATCTTTGTTATTTTCGTAAACATCTTTGTTGTTTTCATTTACATAAAACTTTCACCTATTTCTGGCTCACTAGAAGGAAGTAGGTATATTACGTAGACAAAAGGTGGTAATTACTGACCTTCTAGTGAGCCAGAAATAGGTGAAATTTTATGTACATGAAAACAACAAAGATGTTTACGAAAACAAACTTACAACTCATATGCTGATTATATCCATTCGTCCAGTAAAGTCGACAGGAAGCCATTCGCATATAACTAAATAAATAAATAATTAAATATTATTATGAACAAATTATTTTTTCATTTCAGAATATTGCTCTGTACTTACCAATTGTCTGCTGAAAATTTATCCATTTGTGTCGCTTTTCCGTTCTAGATATGTATGTATACTATCTTTTTTAATATTTTATTCATTAAAATTGTAAATTTTAACCATATTTATGTATAAATTTTATACAATTTTAATAAAATCAAAAAAATTTCAAGCCCAATTTTATTTTGCTTGTTTACATTTTAATTTTTTTTTTCACAGTATTTGGTAATGTACATATGATTGTTGTTACTTTCTTATTAAATTTTTAGATTGTCTCATATATTTTTACTACTCATAATTAAGAGTTATCACCACATGATATGGCCACTTGACACCTGCCAACGTTGCCATATCTGTTTACGTCTGTGCTTTGAATATAGTACTAGAGCTGTGCAGTGATGTCAGATGAAATTTTCAAAGTTGTATAGTCTATGGTTCCATACGTTTTGATAAAAAAAATCCCAACATTTCAAAACAAACAAATACCCCGTTTATACTCATTTCTTATTTGCAAATAAAACTATTTGCAAAAACTTAACTCACTTTTTATACGCAAATATCATTCAGAAACATTGTTATTTTTTTGTAATGACAGGCAGTAAATATTTGCAAATAGTTTTCGAAACATTTTAAGTTACAATAAAAAAGTAATACGGCAACGCTTTCCACTCTTATTTGCATATAAGAAGTGCGTATAAACGGGGTAAAAAATTATATAACATAAAAATCCACATATGTATGTTTGTATACGTAACATATAAAACAATCAGTTTTAAAGCACTTGTGAATTAATTTTCTTAAAATGACTTTCTGTATAAAGCTGCCCACACACGAGTGATTTGTGCGTGTGATTTGTTTGCCTATCATTTCTCCACAAACGACGAACAAATCACAATAACCTTATACCACAGGGTAACCAGAGATGACACGAGACGGAAGATTTTGCATACTGATTTGTATACACTCATACAATCCTTCGTTTTCGTTTTTTTCTTTGTGCTGTCTTTGTATCCAAATTAAAATTATAAATCACAAAACTAATAAAATATCCATATATTTCTATGATTTACATTAAAAATATTATTAATTAATTAATTTAAGTTGGTTTTCACTCATCGTTTGTATTTTATTACTATATACATCTGCAAAATATCAGAATTTATCAAGTATGTATGTATGTATGTATGTGTGTATGTAAGCAAAAAATCACCACCATTTGGCAAATTTACAGAATATATGTACGTATGTATATAAATTTAATATACAGAGTATATAAGCACACACTAAATTGTTTTATCACTTTATTTTGGAATTATATGCCGTAAATACTTAATATTATCACATTTTATTAAATTTAAGCGTGCTTTTATGTAGCATTTTCCACTAAAAACTGAACTTTTTTTGGCTTTTCGTTTTGTTTACTTTCATAACAAACACACTAATGTTTTCTCTTTTTCACGAAGCTTACTTATGACAAATAAAATATGATCGAAGTCCAATTTTTTTTGTTTTTGTCATCTCTGCTTACCCTGTGCTTATACGTCAAGAAGAAAACATGAATTGTGAAGCGGATGATGCAATTTCTCTTTTGATTATATACTTACATTATTACACATGTAAGAATGTATGTATTTGTACAGGCAAAACCAAATTATAAATACATACATATGTACATATGTATGTACATAGAAGCAAACTAATATTATTAAAAAACATGTATGCATGAATGTATATACATACGCACATACATACGATTAGATAAATATGTAATATAAGAAGAAAACATTTTATGGAATTATTTTGTTCTTCATTTCTCCCTTTATATTTTTAAATTTTTTTTTGCCAAATGACATTTTCTTCTTTTGAAATCTTAATACATATACCTATGTATGTACATATATATTAAATTAAAAATTCCTTAATAACCATCTTTAAACATATTCAACTCGACCACAAACAATATTCGAATATTTCATAGTAAATAAAAAATGCAGAAAAAACCACAAATTTTTTCTTGCTACTCATCTCCGCAGTACATACATACATGCATACATGTTATCTCTTTTACGTTTCGTTGTGCACTAAAATGAAAAATTTTAAAATGTTCGCGCACAAGTCCACTAACAATCCAACAAATCACAAGAAATTGAAAATTTTCAATTTCTTATGATTTGTGCGCGCACAGCCCCATTAACTTGTAACAAGACGTCGAACACGAAAAATCAATCGTGTGTGGGCAGCTTAACGGAAGCTTGTACAGTTTAACATTTTTGATTGTAAATGAGATCGAAGAATACATATGGAATTTAAAACCTCGTGACTCAGTTTACTTCCTTTTTTGTACGGACGTCATTAAAAATTGAAAATATCCTCTCAGCATCTGCATTGGCATGTGGAAAACTCAATAGAATTTTGGGTAATTTTTAGAGGCAGGGGAATACTAAATTATCATTGAAATTCTTGGACTTTGATAACCAAAATGGTTCCAATTCCATCTTTGAAAGAGAATTTATTTCTTCTTCTGAAAAATTATATTCTAGGGTTAGTCATTCTAGAGTAAGAAGATTAGCATAAATATTAAACTTTTTCACATAACATTTTAAATTTGTAAATTTTTTTATTACCAGTACTAAGGGCTAATTTTGGATATAAGAATTCCATTTCTTTAAAAATTTAGTCTCTCTTCAAAGGTGAGGTTTTTCATAAGTCAGTTAGATTTTATTTTAATTAACATGCAGTGGAAAAATTCCCATTGGTTTCAGCTCAGTCTATCTTTGTTACGAAAGTAAACAAAGCGAAAACAAAAAATTTTGTGCTATATCAGCGTTACCATAACGTTTTAATTTAAAACTACTAATTTGGAGAACAACTTAATTTTAATTATATAAAAATAATCTACAATGTACAGCTAATTTCATATATTTTTTATTAAGACATAGCCTAACATAGGTGTCACACGATCAAGATTTGCTATCAATTTTTTTTTACACATATTGCTCGTAAAAATTCACAATAATTGATAGCTGTGTCGTAGGATGCACTTTGCAATTTGCTTTCAAGATGTAATCAAGAAAACAACTTAAAAAGGTTGCTGTTTATGTGAATGAAAAATTGAAACAAAACTGAAAGCAAAATTTATATTAAATTGATAGTCAATTTTTAAATGTGTGAGTGTTTAGTAAATTGAAACAAATCTTGATCAAGTGACACCCATGTAAAAAAACAAATATAAGAAAAATTCAAAATAATTAATTTATATAAAAAAATTGTGAAAAAATGTTCATGCATCAAAAAGTTTCAAAAATGAGTGATTTATTTGGAAATTTTTTTCCAATTGTCTTAAATATTTTCGTTTGCCCCAAATATATTTTTTAGTTTCAATTATTTGAGAATAATGAAACTAAATTTAAAGTTGTTCATATAATTGGTATTCCAATAATTCTGTTCCCAAAACTTGTCAATAAATTTTTTTTTAATAATTCGTTAAACCTAATGAGTATCAGTTATCAGTATCATCATCTGATTCATGATTTAAAACCTTTTCTACTAGGTTGGCAGTAAATGACTTATGGGTCGATTATGGATGGCAACCGAACCACAGTTGCGTTGCCAGTTGCTGAGAATTGTATTACGGATGGCAACTGGGAGCTGCCAGTTTCAGTTGCTATTTAGTGCTTTTCTGGCAACCACAAATTTTTAGTTGCCAGCTGGCAGCGCAACTGAAGTTCGATTGCTATCCATAATCGAGCCATTAATACAAGAATACTTTGGTTGTTATTCTTCCTAATATTAGCAGGTATGTCACAGTACCCTTGTTTAAGTTTTGAAGAGCCGCAAAAACATCTGCCAGCTAATTCAGGGACGTCAGGGAAGGTACGAACCGCGGCTTCCAAAACAGGGCTGGACAAAAAAAAATTTATATTTAAATTAAACAAAAACCTCACAAAAACTAACTGCAAAAATTACTAACGGACGGAATATTTATTTTTTTAATTCCGTAAGGACATTGACACAATTAACTGAACGATGACTGGTTGGGACATATGGTGTAATTTGCCCCTCTAGTTGCCCACCCTACCATGGTAACATAATACATAAATTCCTACGTTACCCCACAGACGACAAAGATTTGGTCACACACTTACATACTTACTTTAACACAAAACACCTTAGCCGGACATTCTTCTATTTGTTCCTCAGCCAAATGAAAACATAACAGAATTATATTTAAACAAATTTCTTTCACATATGATTTATTTATTAAAATTTAAATTCTGTTATTTTAATTATTAAAAATTTAGTTTTTTAGACAAAAGAATAAAAAAATATGTATGTAATAAAAGGTAAGTATTTGAATTAACCTAATTACCTTAAAATTTATAAGAACATAACAAAAACTTAGTTACTAATACACAGATTTATTCTCAAAAACTCCCAAAAATACCTATAAAATCTCCTGCACACTCGTCAAACAGGATGCGCGCCAAAAAAAATATTATTAATATTTTACTACCTATTTGAGAGAGCTCTCTAAAATGGTATATAAAAAAATTCAGTAATCTTTCAACAATAAATTTTAACAAAAAAATCTACTAACGTTAAATAGTTTTGGGCTAACAAACAATAACTTTATTTTACTAACACTATACTAAGCGCTAACACTAATATTTACTAATACTAACACCTACATATGTATGTAATTTCTATAAATTGTTTTATATTTTATAATAATTTTATAAATTTTATTTATTTAAATTTTCAGTTCATCTTATCATAGCATATATACCAAATTTTTAATTTCTTTTTAACTTTATATCTAACAAATTTTCTTCTTTAATTATCACTTTCTTTATACAAAAAAATTAATTTTAGTTTCGCCGGGATATAATGTAAAAAAATTGGCCCTACATAACCGCCGGCACCACAAATAAAAATATAAATAAAGGATTTCCTGGACTCACCACACTTTACTGGCGCCTTAGCTCACCAGGAAATACCCACGCAATTTTTTTTTAAATTTGCCCAACGTTCGCCAATCTACAGTAATTGCTCCCAAGATGGCTGTTGTTTCTCGGCTCTAAGCTATCCCTGTAGTTTTTTCGTGACAATTTACCCCAAAAGTGGCAGCACTATACAATGTGGACTGGTTATAAAACTATCCACATTGATCCTATACTCTGAAGACTGGTTATAAAACTATCCACATTGATCCTATACTCGAAAGACTGGTTATAAAACTGTCCACATTGATACTATACTCTGAAGACTGGTTATAAAACTATCCACATTGATCCTATACTCGGAAGACTGGTTCTAAAACTGTGGAAAATGTTACTGTCACTTTGTGCAGGCACTTAGCTGTCTTTTTGTGTCGCAGATGGTGGATAGTAAAAAATGTATGTCATTAAGCACACATAGCTTAAGTAGTACAATGTACAAGTACCAGTGAGTGTAGCTGAGTGGGTTGAGATGTTGATTAGCAGTCGGAAGGTTGCTAGTTCAATTCTCAATACAGTCAAAATACATTTACAAAAATAGTGCAATGTTACGCATCCTTACTAAGTTACAAGTGGGCTGTAGGAACATTATTGTACTGCAGTGGGAATAGTTGAAAGCAAAATTTAATTATTATATTAATTAATTATTATTATCTTTTTAATTAATAAATGAATTTGTTATGTTTTTTTTTTGAGTTAAATAAATTATAAAATGACTTTTATTTCATAAAAAATAGGGAATGATTTGGGGTTTTTAAGGGAGTGGTTTAGCAGGTATAAGGAGACAGTTAAGGGTAAGCCAAGAAGAACGGTCTTTTTGTGGCCTCTTGGTGACAATTAACCCCATCGTAGGACATCCCCTTGTTAAAGTGGCCAGTCATATGGCTAGCATTCGGACTGGTTGTGTCATAAAGGGGCTAGTATTATAACCAGCTCGGAGACAGCCACCTGAACTACAGGGATCTTCCTTGGCACTCTTCCTTCGGCTTTTTATAATCACCCACTTCTCTAGGCTATGCTTTCCCAGATTTTTCGATTGTTTTAATTTTAGCTCTGTTTTCTTTAGCTGTATATATTTTCTTTACTTTTATTCTGATTTAATTTTTTTTTGTATTTAATTTATTTATTTTTTTCTTTCAGACTTTTCGTCTGATCTCTCCGGCTATCACTTAAAGGGCTATTAGACACGCATACTTGTCTGCAGACATGTACGATGGCATACCAAAACTCACTGTCTAATAGCATGTATGTCGAGTACGTCGGACATGTATGTTGGTTTTCAAAAATTTTTGATTTTCTAATGTCTGTGGCACACCAACATACACACAACATTTATTTGTACTGAAGTATGCCGTCAGCGTTCGATACATGTCTGAAGACAAGTATGCGTGTCTAATAGCCCTTATACAATTTGACCCGCCCTAATGTATATATATATCCATGCATGTATGTACTTATTTATGTATTATAGCGAACAATATAATTTTATATAAAAAACTATTAAATAAATATAAAAAAAAAAAATAATGATAAAAGGATATGGTCCCAGCTAGCATTTTTAGTCGATAAAACACTCTTCCGCGATCGGAGAAGACGATTATATGATCGTCCATGATGACGCATTCCGATCGCAGAAGTTAAAGACATCGGGAGAAACTGTGTCCTGATGGCGACTCTTCCATACGAATCGTCTACGATGCACCATAATTAGACGCCTACTGATCGTTTAATACCCTTTAACAAAACACCCGTCCAACAGTCGCTTAAGTAACTTGCAAGAGTATCTCTTCGAAGAGTGAAACACGATTGTTAACTATTAACAGCCCTCCAATGTGCGCAAAAATGCGTAAACGACGATTAATTCGTCCAACAATCGCAAAACCATCATCTGGAAGAGCAAAATATAATTTTACTCCAACAATCGTCTGGACGATTAAAAAAAGAGTCGCGAAATGATCGCGCTTGTCAAATAATCTTCCAAAATGCTAGCTGGGGTGTTTCGAACTATTTAAAAACCAGACTATATAAGTAAATAAAACAAACAAACAAAAATTTACATACATACAGATGTACATGTAATTAAGGCGGTTCTTAAAACCAAGTGCAAAAATTTAAAACCCGAAACCAAAAATTTAGAAAGAAAACTATCAACCCCCTTTCCCCCCAAACAAATTTTATTGGAAAGGAATTGTAAGCAATTTTTGATTCACTGTTTTAATTTGGATTGACATCATAAAACAAAAAAACTGCTGTGCGATTTAAAAAACCATGTTTCAAAAAGCAACCAATCTAAACCCCAGCTGTAAAAAAATGCATGTAGAAAATTCGTGTAAAAATTAATAATTGTATCAATTATTAAAACAGTAGTAAATCAGATTATACTACTGAATTCAGAAAAAAATTTAATGATTAATTTATTAATTGATAAAAAATCGTCATATTTTTCCATGTTCTGAAATTTTTGTGTTTATATTTTTAACATTTCAATATTAACTAATAATAGTAAAGGTACGTTCACATTCATCAAATATTTGTCGAAAAAAACGTGACCGAGAGAGAAACCAATTATTTTTTCCTTTAATTCTAATATTTTTCTTAATTATGAGTTCGCATTTATTAATTTTATTTTTTAACATAAAAACCAAGTTAGTTGACATTATCCTTAAGAAAAACTAGTGGTTACGTTTTTTTTGGACAAATATTTAATAAATGTGAACGTAGCTTAACTTACATATAAAAAAGTTTACACGAGAAGGAAAAACCATTATAAAATGAAAACTATTATAGGTCGTATTTTCACATAAATTTTACAAAATACGTAAGTACATATAACGTATTATAATAGTTTAATTTTATATATCTACAGGATCAAAATTTTATGCATAAGCAAATATTTAGCTCTTCTTACTGATGTAGTATGAATTTTGTCAATAAAGTCGCTATTTTTGTTCGTGAAAGTCGTGTTGTGCTTTAATTAAGTAAATCGAAATTTATAAAAGTAAATATCTTCCGTGCGAAGCCGGGGCGCTCAGCTAGTAAGAAATAATAGGCATTCTATTCTAATTTAAATTATGTTTGAATTGTGTTTTATTTGAAATACCATTAACATTGTTATTAATTAAAATTTCATTCGTGATACTTACAAATAATTTTATTTAACATTACAAATTTACAATTTAATTTTTATTTTAATTAAACTTCATCTATTAATGTTATGCAATTTTATGTCTGTAAGGATGTTTAAAACCAAATTAACAATACCCATGGCATATTTTTCATATATACAAAATAATATTATTTTAAGGTAAAATATAGTGGAAATTACATTGGAGGAGTTGTTTCCTGTTGTAGTTCCAGTTGTGCTCATGCTGTTGTTATTTATTTCTGAATCCCAAATAGTCCGGTTAAAATGTTGCATTGCCGCTGGCTTTTCTTCTGTAATTAAATCGTGAATAATTTATGTTATAATTATTTATTAAAGAATTTACTTCTTAATATAATATTCTCAAATAAGGAGCTACGGCCGTATTCATAAAAAAGTTTTATTTTAGGCTTACAGAGTACGATGCTATTGAAGACTTTTTGTCTTATAAATTACATACTAATAAAAATTTTGTATTCATAAAGAAGAAAAACGTGGAAAAAATTAAATTTTTGGAGTGGGTGCTATGCGTTCTATGACATTGTACTTTTGTGAGAATACTCCAAATCATGTAAAAAAAGTTTGTTGTTCGAAATTTACGTTTAAGGTTATTAAGTGTAGCTGAAAAGTTAATTTGTTTCTTTATATTACAAAATTGTGTTGAATTATTGCTTTTTATTGTAATTTATAGTTGCATATTTTTTATATTAGGGAAGAAAGAATGAAGATGTTGCTAAGTATTTAATGTTTTTGATCACATAACAATCAATATTTGTTGGATTAATAAAATAGGCTGCCTTCCTAAACGCATGTTCCTTTGCGGTGCAACAATCACCCGATTTACATGATGACTTTTGCGACGTCGCTTTTTCGACGTCTCTTTTTGCTTGTTGGTGAGCGGTGTAGGGAAGAAAGAGCGGTAAACAAAAAGTCTTGATTTGTATTTTTCAAGACTTTTCTTCCATTTCTCTTTGTTACTTTTCATTATTTTTCTTACTTTTGCTATTTATCTTTGTTACTTACATTATTTCAAAACAAAAATGGGAAAAAGACATGAAACTGAAAGACATCGTCTGAACACACAAAGATTTTGGTAGCAACTTCAAAAGGGAATTCAGTAAAAACGACGTCGCAAAAGTCATCATGTGAATTGGGTGAATGTCACGTATTCCCAAACGCAACTGCATAAACTCTGACAAAGTATGGCATTCCTAAACTCATCTCTTTCGCATCTGGGGACTAATTATCGCATTCGCTTACGAGCGAGTTCATACTAGAACGTGCGAGTTTTTGCACTTTTGGGATTCTCTTATTCGATATCTAATAAAGTGTATCGAAATCTCTAATGATAACATTCGATACCAAGCGAGCATTCGAATGCAACCATCCGAGTTTTTACTCGTCACCAAAAAGTCAATCGAAATAAATGTGTACAAATACAATTTAGTACTAAAAAATTAGAAAAATAAAACTAAAAAGGAACGTGCAATTGGAAGTAATTTATTTACATTTAAAATGTAAGTTCTACATTTATTAAACACTAGCTGATCCCGGTGTACTTCGCTACCCCCCTCGTTATAAAATAAAATTAAAAGTATTTATATATCCTATTGTGACGATCGGTGCAGTAGTTAAGACTATATTACGATTTTTAATTTTAATAAAAAGGAGCGTGGTCCCATCCACTTTTCTCCCGGTACGTATTCCAAATTATGGCAATACCATATGTACCAAATATCATCGACGTAGGTCAAAAAATGCCCAAAATATGGCGATTTCAATTTTTGGGTTATATGGGAGCTGCCACGCCCACTTGTCCGATAACGCCCATTTTTGTCCTGATTACTCACATTAGTAACATATGAACTATTGCAATGTTTCAAAACTCTTGCTATCACAATAGTCAAGATATATGATGTTATTCAATTTATGTGGGAGGGGCTACGCCCACTTGAAATATTAAAAGCCTAAAACCATCCTCTATAAATTCCCTTTTGAATGACACCAGTTTGGGTCAAATCGGTTGGATAGTTTCCGAGTCTATAGCGAACATGGGTACAAACATTTTTTGTATTTTATATATATAGATTTTATATATATAGATAAGTACATACATACTTACATACATATATAAAATAATAATTGTATTAATTTAGGTCAAAAATAAACTATACCAAAAAGAAATTCTTGCTAGCTTTAACCTATATTAAAATACAATAGATTAGTGTGAAAACGCTGAACATTGGGAAATATGGATGAAAGAAGATACTGACAAAAAGAACGAAACAAGTTATTTATGACTGTTTCATTGATAAAACTGGACATGATAATATCGCGGATGAAAATATGGAAGATGTTATGGAAAAGGCACGTATATTTTGCATTTAAATGAAATCAAAATATGAAAAACGATACAGAAAACAAGATAGATCCCAGTCAAAATATTCTAATTGGCTTAATGGTGATCTAGAAATTAATTTCAAGTACATATATATCAATGAAAGCTCAAAAGCACATTTTAGAAGATTTACAGAAAATTTATTACTTTCTTTATTAACAAGTCGACGACTTAATTAAAAAACATTTACATTTAAATAAATGAGAAATTATTATTACTAGCCTTAAGTTCAGTTTTATTGAATTAATTAAAATTCAAACTACTATGAAATTTTTTATTTTGAAAAACATTAGCATATGCAATCAGGTTAGCAGAACGTATCAGTATACCGATTTCAAGGCCGCTACACCTGTCATCAGCGTTCATTTGTCCATTTTTAAAATTTTCGTAACACTAAGTTTGTTTTTAAGTCTTTTGTTTTTGAAGCGAAAAAACCTAACACTAAGTTTGTTTCTTAAGTCTTTTGTTTTTGATGATGCAGTTTTTCTAAGCGTTCATGAAAATCCTGTAGAAGCTTCCCGCAATTTACAAGGGTATATATCCAAATTTTATTATTATGAACAGAGCAACCAAAGAGAGCAGAGGAATTTCGTGGGGTTTTAACAGAAGATTAGAGGATTTAGATTATTTGAACTTATATTGATTTACATATGGAAAGTAATATTATCAGGCTCAAGTTCAGTTTTATTGAATTAATGAAAATTCAAAATTACTAAGAGTTTTTTTTTGTGTTGGAAAATATTATTATTTATATCCAATCAGTTTTTAGCAGAACGTATCAGTAATAAATAATAATTACGTTTATTCGTAATAATAATAATATAAAAATATAAATTCCGCTTGGGCACGAGCTATAAATACCCTAATAACAGGGGTCACAGTAATATGTGAATTTCCCTAATATAGAGTAAAAACAACAAAAACGTTAAAATACAAAGTAGAATACTTTGATGATAACGGACTATGAGTTTGTGTTGATTATTAGTTCCAAACAGTAATGAGGGAATTTCGTACTAACCAACACTGTTTCATTGTAGAATAAAAATTGAATTAAAAGTTAATTCTCATATTCTATTTCTGTTGAAAACTGGTTAAATAGTTGATATTCTTCTCACTTAGTATCCACTTTACGAAAATTGTAAAGATGGACATTTGAACGCTGATGAGAGGTGTAGCGGCCTTGAAATCAGTACTGATACGTTCTGCTAAAAACTGATTGGATATAAATAATAATATTTTCCAACACAAAAAAAACTCTTAGTAATTTTGAATTTTCATTAATTCAATAAAACTGAACTTGAGCCTGATAATATTACTTTCCATATGTAAATTTTACATTTATTTGAGCATGTACTCAAATATTTATGTTTTAAATTTTATTTATTTGTTGCGGGTTAGCAATATCTAGATATATATTTCGTTGGTAGCTATACCAATAATAATTGTATAGGTGTAGAAAAGTAAACACATTCCTAATGGAAAATTATTTGTTGTGGGTGTTTGAAAAATTTTTTAGAGCTATTTTTATGTTTTGTAATTCACAAAAATATATTTGTGAGTTTTTGTATAAATAGATGAGCTTTGGAATTTTTTAAACATAAAGGGTAAAACATCTACTGATGAATTGGTATAGCTGCCAACGAAATATATATCTCGATATTGCTAACCCGCAACAAATAAATAAAATTTAAAAAATAAAAAATAAATAAATAATATCAAGTTAAATATGTGTTAAGATATTAATAAATTTAGTTTAACGAAACGATTGACACAGTAAATTTTAAAATTTAATTGCGTTGCTAGTATTTTGCAAATTGGGAGAAAGTTGATTCCCTAGACGAATTGTTAATATATAAAACTGTCTCTTAGATGCCGTGTCATTATGCCGAAATTGGATAATGCATTTCCTCTCGATGATCTTGTGAACTGTAAGCGGTCATAAAGGTATTTTGGCTTTTTCGTCATGATAATTTTATGTAGCAGGACAAGGCTTTTAAGTATTAGATAATAATTAAATGAAATATTAAAAATATCACTGGAGTATTGCGATATGTGATCAAACCTTTTTAGACCATAAATTAAAAGTTGTTTTAAGTTTCAAAGTGTCCTTCGAATTACACCCATAAAAAACCTATTACGCATATAGTACTTACTTTTACTATTTGTTTTTATAAAAAGGTGCACAATAATGTGTTGGCATACTGAAAAATAATACTTGCTCCAGCTCTGGGAGATGTTGAAAATTGCTCATGGTTCGATATGAAGTGATTATGAAAATGGCAAATAACCACATGTCCACATCAGGAAAATACACATCGAACGTTTGAAGTAGTAACGGTCAGTTTTCCGTGTAAAACCAATCCCAAATTCTAGTTTTTCGCGAGTTCTGCAAAATATTTCGAAATTTTGCAATATTTCGTAAGTTTTTGCTCTTTTGTAGTGGCTTTACTTTTTCAACATATTTGACTTAAACAATAAAGTGGTTTACAAATTTTAAAATTTCAGCAATTATGTGAATTTTCGCCATTTTCGTGGCTTGAATTTGGAGTTACTGGCATGTGAGATGGTTTGATAAAAATCGGCATTTGGTCATTTTTAAAGGAAAAATCGGTAAAATGCCGAAAAATCGGCACTTTTGGCAGCCCTGCCCACGTGCGCCCTTTTGGCTAATAATGCTGTAATACTTTTGCGTAAAAAGTTTTCTCTTTGAACATTCAAATATTATTCAAAATAAAATTAATGAAAAAATTATTATTTCGGGGTTAACTAATTATTAATTGATTATTTTATTTTATAATTTTAGAAAAATTATTAAAAATGTTTTTAATATAAAATTCTTCCAAAACTATTTTGCAAATAACAAACATTAAAAAAACCGCACTGACGGTTGTCGGCGCTTAGTTTCCTCGAGTTTAGTTTTGGCAAGAGTTTTCATAACAGTCGATAACATATCGTTATCGAGTTATATTTACTGTAAACAGTTTTTATAGTGTTGGCATGAGTTACAGATAAATTTCTTCTGAAAGACTGAATGTTTTTTCTGTACATGTGGTTTCCCCCGGGGGTACATTTTGCCATCTTGTTGACTTTTAATACCAGGTACAGGGTAATTGCTTTTTACAGAAATAACCTTTTGTCAATTACCCATAAAATTTATATGCACTGCCCAATATCTGAAATAACAGAGCACGGATGTCCATGTATTTATTACAAAGGAAAGGGCACCTAAGGTCTTCCCAAGACCAAAGTGAATAGAAAGCTAATCCTTTGGGGTACTTTCGAGGCTCCACTAGTAACCTAAACTGGTGCCACGGGGACCGTAAGCTCTCATGGGAGATTGTCTACCGGGGGATAGCAGTGATATCCTACACTGGTCACACGATTTAGGCTTAAGTACTCTTTATTGGCGATAAGCTACGGATTTACAACATACATTTATACACATATGTATTCGTATGAACACTAAACAAAAAAGTACTTTAAATAGAATAGTGTAGCATTTAATTTGATAGGTTTATTGAAAAGAGCGATGGAACGAAATGAACGAACGGGTCCGTTCCTCTGAATTGAACGAAAGCTGCGATCACCAAAAGGAACGATTTGGCACAGCTCTAGGCACCACCGTATTTACCCACGTCGGTGACATGATTCCGTGGCGGTTGAGGTCTCCTTCGGGAGTACACGTGGTGGCTGTAGTTGCTACCAAATGCTGGGAGAGGTGTTGGTTTAATGACTGATGCTAGTGGCTGGTCGGACTTCGTGTCCACCAACGTGAAGCCCTATATGCTATTGTGAATCAATAGTTATCAGAGATAGATAGCTCGAATTAGAGATAGATAGCTCGACGTTAATCTGTAGCTCATCTGTTACATGCACTTACATAATATAATAACAAAGTGTTCATTTGCGGCGTTTTTCTGATTATGGTTTACCACATTGTGATCGATTTGTTAAGCGTGTATGCAACTTTTTCTAATTATACTTTGTAGCTAATAACCCAATTTTGTTTAAATATACATACCTTGTAAAACGTGAACTGAAGTGCTTGCTGATCTGGCATTTGAAGGGGCACATGTATAATTTCCAGCATGATGAAATCGTACTTTTTGAATGTTTAAAACACTAATAGATGTTGATATTGAAAAGCCAACTGGTTGAATAAATTTCAACGTTTGAGCAGTTTTATTTCCTTTGCCAATATTTTCATAATTTCTTAAAGTATTGGTATCTAGTACGGTCGTATCTTTCTGTATATTTGACTTAACGAAAAACCCATTTTGCGTATCATAGTTCACCATTTTACTGTCGTGATACCTGAAAAAACGCAAGTGTGAAAGCGATAATTATAAACCGTCTGTACCTTGTTAATTTTGATATAAATAAGCAATTACAGATGCATCGTCAATTGACAAAGCCACTGTAAAATACATAGTGTTTTAAACCACCTTAAAGGTTCAATTAGACGTGACTTACCATAATGCCATAGCCATAATCATAACCAAAACGATAACTAAATATTTTTTTGCCTATTAGTGGGGCCATAAACAGCTTTTTATTCAATTTCAGAGTGCAAAAAACGCTTTCCGTCATCAATTTACTATGTAAATAAAAGATTTAAATAAATAAAATAAGATAAAAATATATATTTAAAATTACAAGAAAATGAAAAAAAAGGAAAGCAAACAAATATGTCAAATTAACAAAGAACTGTTTATGGTTACGGCGAAAAACCAAAATTCAATTGGTTTCTATGTTTATGGCTATGGCGTTATGGTAAGTCACCTCTAATCAAATATATTGTTTTCCATAAGTTTGGTTTGAACAATTGTTTTCTATGGTTATGGTTAAGTCACGACTAATTGCACCTTAAGTCGTTTAATTACTTTATCATTTTTGCTTTTACTATAAACAATGAATGAACGAAGAAATAAAAGCTCAAAATGATTCCAAAATAGCCCAAGAAAATTAATTTTGTTCTATTTTAAAATTTTTGTCGGCAGCTAGTCTTTATATAAAGCTGTAGCTAAACATGTGGCAACTCTGTCTGAAATTCCGAATCTATAACACATAGCAAAATTAGCTGTGTCATATTTCTTAGCATATCATAGCGTCTACAACTGCGATGAACTCTGATATAATATGAGTGAGAACATCGGCAGAATAAGAAAAATGAAATTTCGATTTTTCTCTTCATATCATATATGGGGAAGGATATCTTATAAGATTTGATTTTAAGCAAGTTATTATTAAGAAAGTATCACAAAATATCTGTGCCACCATTCCTTATTGTGCTGTTTTTATTCAACATAAGTACAATTAATTTAGTTTAATTAATTTAGAAATTTATTTGCATTATAATAGCAAATGTTTTTAGTAAAAATATTGAAAAACTTTTTTTTATATAGAGTGGCGGCACAAGCACATAGTTGCTTTTTTGACAGTTCATCTCATAAGATTGTTGTTATGACAACGCTCTCATAACAATTATCATAAGACTGCAATAACATTAATTTGAAGTCTACACGGAACATAATTCTCTCTTTTACTATTATGTTACACGTAGACCTCAGGTAAGCTGACATTACAGATTCGATTTCAGAAGCGACGACCCTTTGTAAAAAGAGTCGAACCTGTGCGAAGGATTTAAGCTAGCCGGAAGTTCGCTAGACATTTGGTCTATTCTATTTAACACGCATTCAGGAATTTTATTCTTTCTGCTGGTGTGTTGATTAGTCATGAATGCTTTGAGACTATCAGGAATTGATCCACAGGAGCATGGCATCGTTTTTTTTTTGCAACTGCATAAAATACATCATTCTACGATGTCTCAAATACTGAAAATGTATTACCTCTTGATATATTTTTCAGCTCCTTATAGTATTTGTTGAGAAATAAGTTTATTTTTTTAAACGCTTTTTCTATTTATCAGTACAATATTAATTTTTTTCCCCATTTTAAATTATTGTGTTTGCTATTATTGGAGAAAATCTTGCATACTTGCGTTAACTTAAGAAAATTTAATGCACTAAATTTAGTTTTTATGCTAATGATTCTGATTAGTCAGAAAACTTGAAACTGAAGAATCAATTGACATCGCTGATGATTCCACAATTTAATGTTTTTTTTTTTTTTTAAGAAATTAACAAACACTTACATTTTGGAAGTTAACAATCAAGTGCATAAATCAATCAAATATTAAACACCACGTTTTTATAAAATGCGTTAACGGTAAATTTCTATAATGAACAGGAGGGTTATTATGTATTTCGTTTCGAAAATTTACGAATTCGTAGAAATGGGATTACATAAAACGATTTTCGAAAATTATTTCCGAAAGTTCGTAAATTATGGGAATTTTTTTAATCAGTTTCGAAAGTACATCTATGTAGTACGAAAGCAAATGTCAAAAGTGTTATTAGAGTACATATGTATATTTTTCTAGTGCCATTTTGATTGCGGACATCGTATAGTTATTGTTTTTAGGTACTTAAAATAAATAAAAAATACACATGGTGATTTTAACTGACTTTTTCCCAATGTTAAAAGAATTTTTTAAAATTTTTTTATTGGTATAATTTCATTTGAAGCAAAAACAATTTCAAAAATTTTTTTATTAGATGTATCTAATTGTACGAATGAAAAGAAATCAAAATTCTTTCGACATCGTGTAATTGGCAGTAAGTCGATGTTAATGGAATTTAGCACGTAAATTAATGTGCGACTATTGTTTTCTGACTCTAAACGCAATATTTACGTTACGTTCACATTTATTAAATATTTATCCAAAAAACAAACGTAACCACTAGTTTTGCTTAGGAATAGTGTAATTTAACTTGGTTTGCAAAATAAAATTAATTATTCTAAAAAAAAGTATAAAAAGAAATAAATTATTAGTTTATTTCTTGGTTAAGTTTTCTTCGATAATGTGAACGCAGCTTAATGTACATACATACATACATACTTAGTACTTTTAAAAAATTTAATACTCACGAATTTTCACTGAGATTCATAATGATCCACGTAGCTTTTACAAATTTTCTTTGGAATCTTTCTGTATCAAAATCCTCCACTTTCCCACAAGAAAACACTATCCATTTAAGTTACTTGTGTATTTTTAAATTTTTCAACATAATTTTGACATTTGTAAAAAAAATGCAAAGTGCCACCAAGTTTTAACATATAAAATATGTCATCGCTTGAAAATCTCCCTTAAAATTATTAAGACAACACTGCAGGCCTTTCGAACGTACTACATAATAAGATATTCCTTTTGATTCGGAAATTCCTTTCGAAAGCATTTTCGATTCGAATCGAAATACATAATAACCCCCCAGAACTATTAATAATATTGAATTCTAATTACTCTTTGTTGATAACTTTCATTGTAGATTACGAAATTATACATTTTAAAAGAGATGAGTAATAGATGAGCATTCCGCGTGGAATACTGGGCTTTAGATTAAATACAATAACCATAAAGGCACTAAATACATACCAAAACACAAATTCTGGTATTTCTGTAGCTTTTCTTAGTTTACATTCAAGTCTTAGGTTAGATCCTTCATCTATATGTATGTCAGGAGAACCAGTTATCTCAGCTTCGGCTTCTGAAATTAAAAAAAGTACGTACTTTAAAAAAGTGCCAGTACATGAAAATACTGATACAGTTTAACCTGAAAGTATAGGTAGGTATGAATGTAAGCTTCTATCATAGCATAAGCAAGGCGAATTCAATACTAGTTGGGCTTATTCAAAAACTACCAATTTGAACAAAAAAAAATTTAATACTATTTGTATGAAAATAACAGGGCTTACAAAAACTAATCACCCCTATCGTGAATAAGAAGTGAAATTTTTGTTCACGTAAAATTTTTATTCCCCTCGAAGGGAGAAATGGTATCTTGAATCTCACGTGAAAAATTATTCCCGATATCAGTTATCAGTGAATGTAAAAAAAAGAAAGAAGTTAAAAAAAACAAAAAATCAAAGAAATTTTTGTTCAAAAATATACACGGGCATATACATACATATATATATTTTAAAGAAAACTTACAAAAGCAAAGTGATATATTCGGTGTTGAAGCGATAGTTTATTTGCAGCATTTGTTTATTGCAGTCTATTTTTTATGTGGTAAAATAATTCGGAAAGCCACCAAAACAAAAGAATTACAGAAAATTAAAGCTTCAAAAAGCCGCAGGGAATCGACTTGATGTTTTGCCTTTTGTTGACCAATACATCATTTTGTGCCTTATTATCAGATCTTTTTCTTAAAATAAACTTTGTAAGCTTTAATATTCGAATTATAAGAAAAACTACATACATTTTCTGTTCTCTTCCCCATCAAAAATAAAGTGAATAAATTTAAGGGAAAAGTGAAAAAAAACTCGAGGGAAAAAATTATTCACTATAAGAGGAATTTTTGAAGTGAACATTTTTTCACGTTATTATTCTAGACTAAATAAAATTTTTTCATGCGAATTGTTTACGATTGCAAATACATGAAAAATTAAAAAAATTTCATGTGGAAAATTATTCACGATAGGGGTGAATATATATTTACTTAAAATAACCATAAAACAAACATTAATAATATATGTATATGAAAACTAAAAAGAGAATTTACCTGATAACAAATACTTTCACAGTTTTTCAAAAAATATATTATGTGGGGGTTAGATTCTCAGTGTCGTTCTTTTTTGTTGAATAAAACGAAGCTTTGCTTAATATGATTTTAATAAGCTTTATATTAATTTCTTATGCTAATTGTTACATCGATTTAAGTTTCAACTCTTGTACTGTATATACTACGTTTATACGCAGCCTAATCGCAATTAAAAGTTTTTTGCAATTAACGAATTCACTGTTTATATGCCACTTTTTTTGCAGAAAATTCTTATTTTTATGTGATGCCGGATGGTAAAATTTAATAATTTGGCATCACTGTTAATGGCAAAAATTGCAAAAATGAAGAAATCAAAAATTATTGTTTGTCTTGCAATCTAATTAATGCAAGCCGAACAATTTTCAATCATGTAATTTATTTTTGTTGTCATAGGTGTGCCACATCGAAAGAAAAAGTAAAAACGTGTGGCAATGTTTAAAATCTTACTTGCAATTAGTGTCGTTAATCAGGAATTGCTTTCGTGACTTAGCTAATCGCAACCACCACCTGGTTAACTATGTTGGCACGATGTGGTGGTTTAAGTGTCGGCTGTGTTTCCTATTCCAATCCAGGCTCTGTACACGCTTCTGCATAAGAATGCGGAAATAGAAAGGCCTTCATAACTAAAGGTTAACCACTCCCCCTTCCCATTTCCCAATTCCTGACAATCTCCTTCATCTACTTCTATCCCCATCCGAAATATCCCCTCCTTCCCCACTTGAAAGGTCAAGGTATTAGGTAGCTGTGCCGAGAACCTGGAGAGAATGGCTAGTTAGTGGTTAAAGAGGACTAGTCGCTAACAACTGCCCTCCGGTACCAGGACACGGACTTGTTGTAATCAAATTGTCTAGTTCACGCACACCGTCAATGCGTGGATGGTCTCTATCCTTACTGGCCTACTCGTTTGATCAATTTATGAATAACCAAAACAACAAAATTAATAAAAACAAAAAACAACAGAGAAGGGAAGAATTCTCTTCAGAGGACGACCTTCTTGCCTCCAACCAGGAGACAGTAGTCGGCCTCTCGGATGGTGAGGGTGAAAGCCATAGTACCCCTCTATCTGCACAAACAAACACCAAAACACCCACAAACCGCCCAACACCGGCAGTCGAGCCGGACAACCCGCCAAAGGGCAAACCTAAAAAAAGGAGTCAGAAAGGCCTCCTAAAATCTCGTTACTCCAAAGCCGTCTTCATTCTAGACAAGATTGCCAAGAATGAGGCAAATGGAATTACGCATGAGCATGATGCTGAGGACAAGAAGAGGTACCAGGCTGTGGTAGACGAGTATAATAAGTTTATGGATTCGCTACCAAGTACGTCCAAAAAGGCACCGCTCTTATAGCAAAAGCTCTAAAAGAAACCACTCTCAGACGGAGAGCGGTCAGTCACCTAAAAAAGTAAGGACCACGGCAGCAATGGAACTTGCCTAATGCTATCCATAACGGAGCAAGGAGCAGTGGCGCTAGAGAAAGCGGGCTCCAAACTGTTTTTCGCGGTCAGAGACGCCAAGGTTAAGGTGTTCCGCCCAAGCAGTTCTGAGGCTACAAACAACCTTCTGGTTGGAATGCAGCTGTCAGAACCGCAATAAGAAAGAAGAACACTCCGCAATGGCGATAAAGGTTGTCCAAATAAACCTTAAGCAATTGAAGTGTGCAACAGACAAACTAAAGTTTCTCCTAGCCGAAGGGAACCTCGACATATGCGCGGTGCAGGAGCACGGCACGGTAGCAAACTCCAAGGTTAAGGGGTTTCCAAGGTCCGTGTATAACGTACTAAATGCTAAAGGAAATGGTAAGCCAAGATCATGTCTAATAGCCAAAAATAATATTAATAGTATTCTTTGTACTCAGTTAAGCTTAGAGGACCTTACAGTTGCGACGGTCGAGCTGCCAGATGGTAAGAGCTTCCTTGTCGCATCATGCTATATGGCGCACTACAAGGAAGCTCCACCAGCTATATGCAATTCCGGCACTTCGCCGACTTTGATCTTTCCGAGTTCGGACAGATTTGGTGGGTGGGCAGAGGTTCTCGATATTGCCCTCATTAATGACAAATTTAGGCTTTCAATTGACAAGTGGAGGGTATCCAATAAGAGATCCTTCTCTAATCATAATTGGATACTCTCTGAAGTTATATTACAAAATACAGAAAAACTATGCTTTAGAAACCCGAGGAGAACCGATTGGAACAAGTTCAACGGGATTTTGAAACAAACGGAACTCTCTAAGCTCGCCAGAAGAAACTCATGGAGGAATTTCTGTGAGTCAATAGATAATACTAGAGACTCTGCTATTCCCCGCCCAACCTTCGTTAAAAGGCCGGTCGGCTCCTGGTCACACTCCTCTGCAGAGTCACTAGATATCTTTCTTAATACCCACTTTCCGGGCTGTACGGACACGACTATGGCGAACAGTTCATCTAGTGGGCAACAATATGCTGTAAGAGTTCTTGACACATGACAGGTTTTTATTATCATGTGTTAAAATAATCAGTTTGTTTTTTGTTACCAGAGGGAATAAAACGTTTTCAAGAATTGTTTAAAAAAGAGTGAGTGTGCGTAGCCGGAGGGCAAATGGAGCTATAAGAAATAAAGTATGTATGTATGTATGCATATCAAATGGCATATCCATTTACTTATAAAATTTTACAGATGTTCGAGAAAACGAATTTAAGTCCCGCATGAAACAAGTTTGTAAAACAAAAATAAATTATATATATATTGTAAATATGTGGTTTTTAAATAAACAAAATGACAAATCCTGACGAAATATTACATATCTATTTTTCTCTAAACTTATTCAATAATTAGATAAGTGGCGGTGCCAATTATGAAAAGAATATTAATAAACTTTTCACAAAAGTATTCACAACCCTTGTTGGAGATTTACGGTTATGTTGGTCAGCTTGTTACCAGCGGTTTCTAAATCGTTTAGGTGTGTTGGGTAATGCTGTTTTGTTTATGTAAATTAAACAAAAATTATTTTGTTTTTATTTTTAAAAATAACTTCAGACTCAAAGTCTGAACTGAACTTTATTGTTTTAATGTTGAACTATAACTAACTTAATTACAATTTGAATTTAATAATAATAAATGTTTAGTCATCAAAAATCATTTCCGGACGCAACATCAGCAATGTTCCATTTAGCAAAAGTATTGCTAAATCAATTGCTTATGGCTTGTGTGTTGAGTAAACATTTATTTTGGCGTGTGCAATAACTAGTTTAATGACACCAATGTTTTCTAATATATGTATTTATTCTTAACTCCTCTATTCTTAAATTCGATCGACTTAAAATAAGGTAAATCATGTAGTCTACAACAGGTTTTTCAACCTGAGAAATGTTTGTGGGCTGCAGGACTATTGTTGTTGTAGGTTGTTTCTGCGATCTTTTTAATGCCAAATATGCTAAGCTAACTGTGAGTAGGAAGGTAATAGATATGGCGATATTTCTTACCCATGCTTCCTTCTTAATGCTGTGTATCTCCTTTATATATTTAAAATGAACTCTTGGAGTGACTCTAAAGATAATAGGTTTAAGCTTCTTTTCTCTATTGGAGTTTCCTGCATTATGGCCAGTATTGGTGCCATTTGGCTTGCTTCCAAGTTTTGATACATTTTGTCATCGATTACTATTTTTGTGTTGTCGAATTCAATTAGAAATGCACCGCTTTATTTATAATTCATGCTATCATTTGAAATAGTTTTGTTGACATCATTCAGGAGTATAATCCCATCTGCGATTTTTTTAACGCGAGGTACATGGTGAACATTGCTTGTTGTGCATGATGATTTTTGACTAAATATAATATTTCTTATGCAATTATCTTTAGTTAAATCTAATAAATGGTTCTTCTAACAAATTTTCATTTTGTCATAAGTTTTACAATTTTCTTTTATTGCATAGATTTAATTTTCATTTAGAAATTGATTATGATATTATTCTTTATACTCGTAATTGGTTTAACTATCATATTTTTATATAGAATTGTGCTTCTTATAGGAATTTTAATGACATATAAAATATTTGAATTATTACTTAGTACATTAATGTTTGATAATTCAAATGCTTCCTCAATATTGCTAAAAGAGATATGTTCTTTTTTAAGTGATTAATTGCTAAATTCATTTCTTTTTTGTTTTACAAAAATGAGTTTATTACATTGTTTTTTGCCCATTCTGTGTCATATTTAATATTTATAATTCCTTCTTTGGCTAATCTTATTTTATTTGATATAATTTCAATATCTTCATTTACAAAATAATTATCTTTCCGTATGGAGTTAGTAACTTTGTTAATTAGTTTTGCGATATTATTTATTTGATTACTGAAATCTGAATTAATTATTATTTGTTTATTATTATTGCTAGTTAGCTCTTCAAGTGTTTTGTAAAAGTATTCTGCGTCGTCATGATTGATCTAGGTTGCCTTTTGGGTATGTAATCCTTAAGTGTCTCTAATAAGTCTATTGTTTGATATAATTCGTAATGTACTATTGGGCGTAGGGGATTAGTCTCGGGTATGTATCTTTCGGCGTATGTTTTTGTTTTTTAAAAAAAATCATCATAAGAATTAAGATCTATTTAATGAATAAATTTAAATGTTCCTTCTTTTATTTTCCCGTAACCGTCACTTATCATACAACGTGCGAGTCAGTGTAGTTCAGTGTTTGGACTTCTGCTCTCAGCAGCAGTAGGCACAATCTGTAGCTAAAAATAATTTATAACCAGAACAATTATGTAATTAAATTTTTAATTTTGTATTGTTCTTTTAGATTCTGTCAGTACAGTACTTTTTTATTTTCCTTAAATATTTCTTCTTTATATCTAGATGATAGTTTTGAGCCTAACCTTTTGTTAATTTTTACATCAATTTTTTGACCTGGCGTGTAGTCCATGGTTTCCGTTTTTTATTCTGATTTTCTATGTCTTTAGTTTGCTTTTTAGCTACATTTTTTCTCTTCTCGCCGTTTCATATTATTCTGTACTAGTACTAACTCTTCTCCCAAATGTCTTTCAGTGATCCAAATATCTATGTGTATTATCTCGCCAGCATACTGCGGAGTCGCTGATGTCTGTCAAATTTTTTACCTCTTTACAAACCTTGCATTGTCTTATTATTTTGTTCAGTATTTCACTAATTTTAGGAAAGTAATATTTTTATAAAAGTTGTAGTTTATTTTCCCTGGCGTTTCGATGTGTTCTTTAAACTTTAAGTGTATCTTCTTCTTGTCGTAGAAGATCTGTTAAATTCTCTTCTTTTGTCTGCGTATATCTCACCCTATATTTCGAAAAATGAAGTGGATATATTTCCTGAATTTTTTCCCATTATACTTTCACAAGTAAATAAACCATTTAATATGGTTTAAGATACCTCTTAAGAATTTTTAAGAGTTCGTATTCCGAGAAACTTGGAGCTGTATATGAGTTTTTTTATTTTTGAAAAACATTAGCATGTGCAATCAGATTAGCAGAACGTATCAGTATAGATACCAATTTCAAGGTCGGTATAATAATAATAAAAAAAATAAATTGTTTGTTTATGGTTTTAGATTAATTAGACGTAGACTTAAAATCATTTTTTGGAATAATAAGAAGAAAATAGTTTTTGAATAGTACATATATTTGCAACTCAGCGAAGAAGATCTTTAAGTCAAATAAGTACAATATAGCCAAACAAAAGTCGTCAATAATTTGCTTAAGCATTTGACATGCTTTTCGTTGATTTCTGACAGTAGCTTAAGCTAGCTTAAGCACATTATAGTTAGCCCTTAAAGGCCCAACTATAATGTGCTTAATGTAACTTAAGAAAATGTGCGAATACACGCAATCAAATGTATACAACTATAATGTACTTAAGACACTTTTCGTCAAGTTTCGTCAAGTGTCATTTGCTTAAGGAAAGTGCGGTCAATTTCGCTCTTCCTTAAGAAAATGACACATCAGCTGTATTATAAAAATTTTCCAATATACATAATAGATACATATAATTGTTTACAATTAAAAGATGCAACCACTGTTGCTTTTTTTAGTACTTTTTTTATTTTATAAAACAAACATGGATTTACTTGTTTATGGTAATATATTTATAACTTTTACAAATTAAATGAGATTTCGTAAAAAATATTACATTTTAAAGAAATAAAAACGAAAATAGTTTTTGCAAAAGTACAAATGTTTGCAACTAAGTGTAGAAAGTTTTTGACCTCAATAAGTACAATATAGCCACCTAAAAGTCTTCAGTAATTTACTTAAGCATTTGACATGCTTTTCGTTGAATTTTGACACTAGCTTAAGTTACATTAAGCACATTATAGTTGGGCCTTAAATATTTTCTTCCATACGTGTGATTAAGTACGTGTAAATAAGAGCTCAACGAAGTGCCCATGGGCGCCCTTTTGCTTGACTATGATGTACATACTAACATGCATTTATTTATAAAAACTTACCGACAACTTTTAATTCAATAAAAATCGATTGCGTGGGATAAATAGACAGCTGGCATTCATAAAGACCACGATCTTCATCTCTTACAGACTTTATTCGTAGCGACCAGTGACCCATATGTCGAGTATGTTCAACTAAGAAGCGCTTGTCACTACTGTGTGTCGACAGCCCAACTGTTAACAATTGAAAATCTTTCCTCCTGATCCATGACACCTGAAATTCAAAATAAAAGTAATAGTCAAATTTTTTTTTCATGTAGCTTAGAAGTCTTGTTATACAATGACATCTTAACTCATTCTAATTATTCGATTTGAACGATTTTAGAGTCAACCGACGCACAGTTGCTCATTTTGCTAAAATCCGTGTCGAAAATTCGACTATAAAATTTTGCGAAATAAGTTAAACTATTGGCTCGATTATGGATAGCAACCGAACTTCAGTTGCGTTGCCAGTCGGCAACTGAAAATTTGTGGTTGCCAGAAAAGCACTAAATAGCAACTGAAACTGGCAGCTCTCAGTTGCCAGTTGCCATCCGTAATACAGTTCTCAGCAACTGGCAACGCAACTGTGGTTCGGTTGCCATCCATAATCGACCCATATATTGAAGAGGATATTTCACTGATCAAAAACCAAAAACCCGTTCTGAACAAGTCTTAAAATGATGTGAGTTGTGGCCGCTCAAAGTTAGTATTTTTCTAGACTGTAAAATACAAATAAATTTCCCAAAATTTAGGCTTCAACGTTTTAATTATGTATCATTTGCCTCCGATTACTGCTTCTTTTGATTTTGATAAGAACTTTGGCTTATTTAAATTCGACTTAAAAAATTGTTCATGTTGTTTTTTTACGTTAGTAGGCGTGGTTCTCCAAAACCCCTACTTTAAGGTAGTTTTTATGAATCAAATAGAGTAGAACTAACAAAGTCATACGAAGTTTGGGGAAGTAATGGTATGAACACTTTGTCTATTTCATACACTAACTATGCTAAAAAATTTGGCTGCCCGACCCAGCCCGTTCACTTGCAAGAGAAAAAAACTGTGACAACCTCGTAGTGTAGTGGATATATATGAAATTTTTGATTAAAAGTGATATAAGTTTTATTTAAGTAAAGATTTCACCAAAATTTTAAAAGCATTTAATAAAGAACTTCAAGGACTATAAAATAAATGCTGACAAATATTGTCACGCCCACAAATGGCGTAAAGACTTTCCACCAAATAATACAATTTATAACTAATTCCTTAGTAACACAAATTGAGGACACATATGCGCATTATAAGTACACACTGTTATTTTGGATAATCTATTGTCAATGACTACGTAAGCTGCTACATGGCTAGAAAAATGCTTAATTATACTCCTATTTAGCGTATCACTTTTTATGATTAATGACCTAGACAGGGATAATTAGTATTAATTAATTACAGACCTTAAATAAGTGGATTTCCGAAAAACAAATTAAGAGCCGGAAGAAAATGCAACAGCAAAACTACTTGATAGATATTTTTAATTATAGGCATTATGTGTCTTATGTTTATTCTTAAAGAAGCAAGCGTAGCGATAAGACGTGCTAAGTCGCAAATAAAAAAGATAAAAAATAATTACTTTATTGTCTTTATTTAAATTGTTTTACCAAAGAAATTTTAATTTGTCAGGCTTAAGTTCGTTTTCTCTAGAAGCTCGTAATAATTGAACAGACGAAAATTAGACTGCGTGGAGGGTTGACATCATGATGTTTCGAGACTAACTACAATATCATCACCAGAGCTGTTTACCGCTTCGACCCCATTGCAGCTTCAGTCATACTAGTTAAAGTTGATGGTAACAATTAAATAAAAAGTAAATTAAGTTGTGAATCTTTTATTCGAACTGAGTGATTTTTAATTAAAGAAATTTTAATTTTTCAGGCTTAAGTTCGTTTTCACTAAATTTAATTTTGTTATAAATTAAATTATTATTTAAATAAGAAAGTGGCTCTTAATACTTGAACAGACAAAGAAAAATTAAACTACGCGGAGCAGTGATGCCAACTCTTGCAACATCAAAAGCACTGTGAGCCCATGGAAATGGGGTAAAAAAGGGTAAAAATGAAAAAAAATTCGGGCACAAAAGCACTAACCTAATTTTGTTTTGGGTCTGGTGGATCAAAAGACAGCCTTGGCTGTTCTGAAAAACTTGCATTTGGATCTATTGCTTTTCTATGTTTTTTTGTGCGACTTTGTCGGAGTATATCGCTTTTATCGTGCATTTATTTCACAATTACAACAAATGCAATACGCTTTTAGTTCATCTTCTGTTGGTCTAAGCCACCTTTTAAAAGCTGGATCATTCCCTCAAGCTTTTCTATATTGTTGTTTTTCCATCTAAAGGAAAGCCATTGTTAGATGATGAACTTTAACTCACATAAAATTAATGAAGAACTTAATTTTAATAACAGTGCAGCTTTATAAAAACCAAGGCAATTTCTTGCTTAAATCAACGGATATGTATATAAAAAGTAAAAATCATTGCTAAACAATTAAATTATAAAAATTTCTGCACGAATTTAAAAAAAAATTATGCTTGAGAAATTCTAGAATTGAAACTCTTAACAGTTTGCGAGTACTACTCAAAATATAGATGCAAATAATATGCAGTTGGTTAAAAAAGTATTAGGTGTGCTTAAAGAATAGTAGGAAAATGGTTTAGTGCCAAAAATGTTGATTATTTAAAAAGCACTTAAAAGCACTGTGAGAAATTGTTAAATGCACTATAAATACCCGCTTTTCAAAAACGGGTATTAACCAAAATTTCGGGTATTGCTTGAGCAAAAAAGCACCAAAAAAATACCCGAAAAGCACCAAGATGGCAACGCTGGCGCGGATGGTTGAACTGACATCGATGTTTCGAGACTAACCGCAGTCTCATCATCAGAGTTGTCTACCGCTTAGACCTCACTGCCACCACGGCAGCTGCAATCACACTAGTTAAAGATCCTCTATCATTAATTGAATCTGCTGAATTACATGTAAGTTTTTACCCTACAGCTTTTGTCATTTTTTAATGGGTTGGAAGGCTGCCACCTAGGAATAAAATAAGAAACACTAGAATAAAGCTCAACTTGAACAAGATAGACTTTGAAAAAGTATAGTAAGCTTCCAACCCATTAAAAAAAAATAACGGCTGCTCAGCTATGCCTGATGAATGCAGTAAATGTAAAACAAAAATTAGAGGTGAAACTGGTATTCATTGCAGTGGAGTGTGTAAGAGGGTGTATCAATATGCATCAAAATGTTCCGGACTTGACCAATATTCTATTGGAGTTCTGGAGGGAAAAAAATTTTGTAAGATTTATATGTGATGACTGCATTCAGTATATCCATAATGTGGACCTGGTTTTAAAAGAAATTAAACTTAACCGAATATAAAGACGAATTTAAACTGGTATTAAAACAAAATAAGACTGAAATAAAACAATTTTTAAAAGCAATAGAAAAGCGGTATGCAGAAAAAATATTATTAAATATATATTATTAAATAAATATTATTAAAATATTAAAAAAATAGACAATGCTCAAAAATTTCGTGAAAAAAATGTAGAAGTTAAAAAACTGTATGGCTGTTAATGACTTTAAAAATAAAAACAAACAAATGTATTTCGTTATAGAAGAAAACAACAACAAAATGTGTAACGAGATCAAAAGAGCTTTAAAAGAAACAACTACAACAAAAAACAAAATTTCATATGCGGAGTCAGTAAAAAAAAAATACAGAGATGCTACATGTGCCAAAAAAAAAATACCTTTAATATTAAAACCTAAAGTAAAGCAGCGATTGAAAAAACTAAAGATGAACTAAACAAAAAAGTGGACCCAGTAAATTTAAAAATAACACATATTGAAAACAGAAGAAATAGAACTGTAATAATTCAAACTGATAATACAGAGGAGAGAGAAAAAATAAAAGAAGCTATACAAAGTAAAATGAGTGAAGGATACGAAATTAAGGTGCCTAATCCAATGAAATGAGTGTTACAATAACCGGTATGACATATAAATATTCCGAAAATGAATTAGTAGAAAAACGAAGCAAAATCCAATGTTAAATGAAAGTTATAGACTTTATGATTTCAAAAGAAAAAATAAAAATATATAAAAGAAGAGAAGCTGAAAGTAGATAATGAATCATACAATACACTAATAGCGGCTCAGAAAATTAACGTTGGATGGGAAAAATGTAGAGTGTTCGACGGAACGGTTTTAATAAGAATTATATTAAAAAATTGTACTGAAAGAAGACTATCCAAAGTACGGATTTGGAAATACAATTGATGGCAATACGGCGAGATTATTTTTTGATGATGATGAATATCTGAATGTTATAAAAAGATTAGCCATTATACTTAATGTACTAAACTGTAAAGAAAATATCAATGGATCAAAAGTTGAAGAATACGCATCAAAAAAGCCCAACTTCAAACCCAAATGTATCAGGAAATAATATTTACCCCTACGGTACACAAAATTTTGGCTCATGGGAAAAATTTAATTGAATATAAGTCCTCACCATTTAGAGAAATTTCGGAAGAAGCCAATGAGTGCAGTTATAAGGACCAAAAAATTTAGATACAATGTAGTGTATCTTGCGTTAATTATTATATTAGTATTTTTACCTATAATAAGATCTACCCTCGTAGTAAAATTCTTAAACAAATTCCTTTGATATAAATATACAAAAACAAATACTGTACCAAAGACTATAAATATATGAAGATGTAACACTGCCATACATTGTACGGCAAATGCTTAATTTGCTGGTGGTTTTAGTACTAAAACCACTTTTTTCAAGAGAGTTTTTAAGTGCTGCTGCAAATATGGGCGGGATTGGACAAAGGGGCGTGGTACCTCTCATACAAGCCACAAATTAAAAATCTATTATTTCTGCTCCTGATAACGGTATTTTAACAAAATTTGGTACGTCGGTTTGGTGTGCATTTCTTAAGTGCTGCTGCAAATATAGGCGGGATTCGACAAAGGGGCGTAGTACCTTTCATACAAACCACAAATTAAAAATCTATTATTTCTGCTCCTAATAACGGTATTTGAACAAAATTTGGTACGTCGGTTTGGTGTGCATTTCTTAAGTGCTGCTGCAATTATGGGCGGGATTGGACAAAGAAGTGGGGTATCTCTCATATAAACAACAAATTAAAAATCTATTATTTCTGCTCCTGATAACGGTATTTTAACAAAATTTGGTACGTCGGTTTGGTGTGCATTTCTTAAGTGCTGCTGCAATTACGGGCGGGATTGGACAAAGAAGCGGGGTACCTCTCATATAAACCACAAATTAAAAATCTATTATTTCTGCTCCTAATAACGGTATTTGAACAAAATTTGGTACGTCGGTTTGGTGTGCATTTCTTAAGTGCTGCTGCAATTATGGGCGGGATTGGACAAAGAAGTGGGGTACCTCTCATATAAACCACAAATTAAAAATCTATTATTTCTGCTCCTGATAACGGTATTTGAACAAAATTTGGTACGTCGGTTTGGTGTGAATTTCTTAAGTGCTGCTGCAATTATGGGCGGGATTGGACAAAGAAGCGGGGTACCTCTCATATAAACCACAAATTAAAAATCTATTATTTCTGCTCCTGATAACGGTATTTTAACAAAATTTGGTACGTCGGTTTGGTGTGCATTTCTTAAGTGCTGCTGCAATTACGGGCGGGATTGGACAAAGAAGCGGGGTACCTCTCATATAAACCACAAATTAAAAAGCTATTATTTCTGCTCCTGATAACGGTATTTTTTGACCTACGTCGATGATATTTGATACATATGGTATTGGCATCATTTGGAATACGTACCAGGAGAAAAGTGGGTGGGACCACGCCCCTTTTTAGGAAAATAAAAATCGTAATATAGTCTTAACTACTGGACCGATCGTCATTAAATTTTCACAATAGGATATATAAATACTTTTAATTTTATTTAATAACGAGGGGGGTAGCGAAGCACACCGGGATAAGCTAGTTTGTATATAAAATTTTTAAAATGCATTAAATAAAAAGCTGTTATATGTATGTATGTAATAACAAATTTTAAACAAAAAAAAAAAATGTATGCGAATAAAAAGAAAAATATGAAATAACGCGAAGAAGAAATAGGAATAATATGTTAGCTGACAATTAAAAAGCGCTGCCATACAAAAAAAAAAATTATAATTAATAAATTATAATTATTTATATTTTTTTAAAGCAAAAAAAATATAAAAATAAAGAATATTATAATAATTTAAAAAAAAGACAAGAAGAAACGTAGAAATAAATAAAAGAAGAAACGTAGAAAAAAAGTAAAGGAAGAAACGTAGGAAAAAGTAAAAGAAGAGACGTAGAAAAAATGTAAAACAAGAAACAGAGAAAAAGGTAAAAGAAGAAACGTAGAAGAAAGTAAGATGAAACTTAGAAAAAAAGTAAAGGAAGAAACGTAGAAAAAAGGTAAAAGAAGAAACAGAGAAAAAGGTATAAGAAGAAACGTAGAAATAATTAAAATAAGAAACGTAGAAAAAAAAGTAAAGGAAGAAACGTAGGAAAAAGTAAAAGAAGATTCGTAGAAAAAATGTAAAACAAGAAACAGAGAAAAAGGTAAAAGAAGAAACGTAGAAAAAATTAAAAGAAGAAACGTAGAAGAAAGTAAGATGAAACTTAGAAAAAAAGTAAAGGAAGAAACGTAGAAAAAAGGTAAAAGAAGAAACGTAGAAATAATTAAAAGAAGAAACGTAGAAAGTAAAAGAAAAAGTGCAGAAATAATTAAAAGAAGAAACGTAGAAAAATGGTAAAAGAAGAAACGTAGAAAAAAGGTAAAAGAAGAAACAGAGAAAAAGGTAAAAGAAGAAACGTAGAAAAAAGGGAAGGAAGAAACGTAGGAAAAAGTAAAAGAAAAAACGTAGTTTCTTGAAGAAAATATCTTCCGTAATACGAAATCGATTGTTGCCTCAATAATATTTTTCATCCATTTGGCAATACATGTAGGAGTGTACATATATCTGTGTTGAAGGGTTATTCAGATCGTACACAGGAATTGATTTTACGGAAGGAGTAGTTAGTGTTATATTGCGAAAAAATGTTTTATGGAAGAGAGATGATTTTGACGAAAAATTGCTATTAGGTGTAATTTTTCCATTTGATAACTAAAGAAGAACATTAGTCATCAAAAAGAAAGGACAAAAAAAGACAATTCAATTAAAAAACGAACAATTTATTTTATTAAAATTTAAAAGGACGTTGTGTCAAAAAAGAGGACTGCCCTTATTAAAAAAGGACGGATGGTCACCGTAACTATATACCACTTGCGTCAATTACCTCTTATCCATGTATTGATTCTCGTAATATAAAACAAATTTCCACCGATTTAATAGTTTCTTCACCGCTTATAGAATGTCGGCATATCAAGTTCTCTTGGCATCAAAAGTAGCTATTTCAGTGTCAAAAACTATTTTACATGTCTTGATAATAATTTATTTCTTAGAATTTTTTTATCAGCTGCAAGACATGATTATTCAATATCCGCCATCTTGTTTTTTAATTATTTCTTTGTCTTGCGCTTTCTTTTGGCACATAGGGTTTTCTTAGAGAAAAATAACTTATCCTCGTGTTAAGGTAAGCGTTATTTTTTTCAGGCAAAACCGTCGTTTTTGCACGCGTTAAAAAATATCTATTTCAACTTAATTTAACCCGGCGGTTATCAAACAGTCAAGAAGGACGGTTTTTACTAGTATTAGTACTCCAGCTGGTTTTCAATTGCAAATTTTTTTCTTGGTTTCCAAATAAAGTTTTGTGTTTTATAATAAATAACAATTTTGCTGTTTTTTTCACAATTACTGACGTAAGAAGTAGTAACAGATAAATTTTAATTGAGTTCAGAGAATTGTGTGGAAGCCATCCACTGGAACATTATATCTAATGAATATTCTGAAAGCCTGATTCAACCATGAATACAAACTGAACATGAAGTAAAAAACGTTTAATGTGTGGACATCTTCGTTGTACGTGTTTACCCGTACAGTTTTGCAGTTAAAACTGACATAAAAGAACGAAGAGTATCCCAACCTTTACACCTGTATCACTATGATTAATAACTACTTTGTTTTTAGTAAGGTCTATAATTAATAGATGTTGAAATGGTTTTAAATAATTTGAAATCTTACTTTTGAGCAATTGCTTGTTTCTTTTTTAATATTTTTTTGCTAGTTTTATTAGTTCGGTCGCATTAAGTTATTATGTACTTCAATATTAAGAAGTAGATTACATTGGCAAAATAAACTAAAAAAGTATTTTCTTGTTGTAAACTTACTGTTGCTGGGGAGTTTAGCTTCACGACGCAGGGAAGAATCGCTAAGCCACCTTTTTGAACAATAACCCTGGAATTATTCTTCGTTGAGAATTGTGATCGCCCACCATTGGAAAAAAGGTTTTGAGGAGATGAATTTTTTCCCATATCTAAAAATACATAAGTAACAATAACTTTAATGGAACAATTGATTTTAAAAAGATTTTAGTTATATAGTTATATTATTGTTTGTTATTGTGTTACAATGACGTACTGCTGGACAATAAATTATAATCAGGTGTTGTTTCTTTTGTGTTCGGCTGAGATCATAAGTACCCACACCTCTTAACCGAAAATATTCTCTAAAGTGCTATGATATTCTTTATTTTTATAAAATCGGGCAATCACAAAATATATGAAAAATGTAAATAAACAAAGCAAAAAATATTTATAAAATTTTTTTAAGTAAAACAAAACACATACATATACATAGATTATTTGTTATATAAATATATAAACATACATATAATATTTTTATAAAAAAACAAAATTATGAATTTAAAAATAAGTTAAAATAAAAATATTACGGATCTGTTTCTTCTTTTCATCCTCAGTATTAAACTGTAACCATATGTATGTATAAGAATTTGCATTAGCGCTGGCCTTGTCTTCTTTGGTGTTTATTGCATTATCAGGGGGCTAATTCTCGCATTCGCTTACGAGCGAGTTCATACTAGAATGTGCGAGTTTTTTCACTTTTGGGATTATCTTATTCGAAAATTAATAAAGTGTATCGAAATCTCTAATGATAACATTCGATAGCGAGCGAGCATTCGAGTGCAACAATGCGTGTTTTTGCTCGTCACCAAAAAGTCATTCCAAATAAAATTTAATAGTGTCAAATACAATTTAATATTAGAAAATTAGAAAAATTAAACTAAAAAGGATCGTGCAATTGGAAGTCATTTATTTACATTTAAAATATAAGTTCTATTTTAAACAAAAATACATACATACTTACATACATATATAAAATAAAATAATAATTGTATTAGTTTAGGTCAAAAATAAACCATACCCAAAGAGAAATTCTCGCCAGCTTTATTTCTGCACACAAAGATTTGGAAAAAAGGGAAAAACAAAAGCTAACCAACTTTGGGAGCAGCTAACTAACAAGCTATGTATATGTTTCTGGACCTCCCATTAAAGATTCCAAAATGAGGCGCAAGGTAACTAAAACATGAACACATTTTATATATGTATGTAAGCTCAATAATTTGTTGGGATTAAATCTACTGAATATCCAACACATTTCTGAATTAATGCGGAATATAATTTCCAGCAACCTGCTAACCTATATTAAAATACTATAGATTAGTGTGAATTGCTGTCAGACTCTTCCTCCAGCGTACAATTTGCTGTCATAAATATATTTTCCATACAATTGCAATGAATATTTCCAAAAAAATCCGAAAATAATGCTATTTTTTTTCGGAAATATTCATTGCAATTCATTGCAATTGGTGAATAGTTGACCTGTAATGCTGGAAGAGGGCTTATTTTAAAGGAAATTTTCTTAGCTTTCTATATCTGTCCTCATTTATAGAAAATTATTTACCCAAATAATGGTTTTGGAGATTTATGTTAAAATAACAATAGTCCTGAGCACCAAATTTTCTCTTAAAAAACCGGAAGCTCGATTTTGATTTTAGAACCATGGTTTCTTTGGGAAAAGTTCTTACAGCCAATTTACACCATGAAATAAAACTCACGATTTTTCTTTAGTTCTCTTCAAAAGTTGCTTCTAAAAACTTTACAGATTCATACGATGATTTTTTCCCATGATTTAAATGTTGATTTTTTTCTCCGTAATCGGTTATTCTTCTTTACTTTATTATTTGTATAAAAACAATCTGACATGTGTATGTATGTATGTACATCAATTTGTTATTTCCGTACAATCTTCGTGCAAACGAATATGCGTATTGCCACATGAAAATGAAATATGAAATAAAGCAAAATAACAAAAAACGAATATGTGTAAAGAAAAATATAAGAAAAACATATGTATGTATGTGTATCATTTCATTTTTAAAGACTACTAATAATTTTGGGATAAAAATGTGGTTTTTAGTGTTCCCGTACTTTTGTGCGTTTTTGTCTCTAATTGAGAGAAATTCTTGTTTGCTCTCATTTTACCAGACTTTGCCCAAAAAGTACGGGATCAAACCTATTAATTTTGCACTGCATATTGCCGATTCTTATGAATTATGAAAGCAAGTCTCTTAGCTTTGAAAAAAATTTTTGTTTACATTGTCATTCTATGAGACGAATAATCATAATTATTTTTTTATATTACCAAATATTTTTTTAATTAAATAATGTTGAATTTTTTTAAGAGATGTATCTGCTCAATAATCGAAAGTCTATTAACCCTCTATAGTAATTGTATGGATGAACTTTATTGCGTCTTGTAAAGGTCAAGCCAACGAAAATATTGTGAACCATTATGGTTCTTGGAATTTTTATATATTCGATGAATGGAGTGGTTCGCCGATACGAGTTGTGTTTTAATCATTGCAGGGATATCAATACAGGCGCGTAATCCTTCATCTGCTTTTGAAAGTTATCGTCTTTTGTAAATCTTAGGTTTCGTATCTTAGAAAAGCCAAGCTGTAGCATTATAATTTGAAACGGACTCAGCATTTTCTGTAAAAGCTTTTAAGAACTAAAGATTTATATCTGTAATTAAATCTATATAACTGATCTGAATACAGTTTATTTCCGAAAAATTTTGTATTAATAACTTTTATACTTAATTAGGAATTTTTTAATGTACATATATAATATAAAGCTTACCAGAATAGGCACCAATAAACACAAAAGGAATGATTAGCAATAGTCCACGCAGTATTCGTAAATGTTGTGAAATAGAATACATTATTTAATTGACAATATCCTTCAACAAAATGTTGTATCTGCTGCCTCCATTGACGTTTATTTTAGTTTGATTTACTGTTGAATCGGGATCACATACTAGAAAACGAATTAATATGTTATAAATATGCATATCTATGTATGTACATATGTGCGTATGGATTTCTTATATTACAAGATATATTTTTTATAAGAAGATATTAACACAGCATTTACAACTGACATTGGTGTATTGACAAATAAGAATATATGTATGTATATTAGTTGGAAAAAAAACTGATAATTGGCTTCGTAACAATAATTAGGACAAATCAATAATAAGTGTTTTCCGCGGTGATAATATGTTTGCTAGCAAAATATAAAAGATATAATGTAAAAATCAAGATGATCGTAACTTTCGTTATAATAAATACTTTATACCTACTTCTCTTAAAAATAGAATTTTAAATTATAGTCTACGTACGTCAAATCACTTGCTTATTTACCGTTTTCAAAATATTCAAGACATTCATGAAGAAAATTGGAAAAGTGTTCATGTTTTAAGTAATGTAACTTAATAAGTGATATGTATCTATATTAAGGATACCTAACTAGACTGCTCTTTGTGAAACCGAGGATTCACCGCACCCGCGCACGAAATATTACTTGCATCCAGTGCTACGCCCCTACCGATGCTGCCAAACGAAGTATCAAGGAAGAATTCTACAATATCCTTGACAAGGCAATAAGCGGGGACATACTAGTAGCAATGGGGGATTTTAACGCCCAAATTGGGTCCGATAACACCAATAGAAAATCAAACATGGGCACTCATGTACTTGGGCGTAAGACTGAAAGTGGCGAACTGTTTCTGGGAATGTGTACATCTAAAAACTTAAATGTAAAACGGTCCGTATTTCCGCACAAAAGGATACACAAAGTAAACTGGGTATATCCTGACCAAAGAACAGAAAATCAAATCGACCACGTGACAATAAGCAGGAAGTCGGGAACGTCCCTTTTGGATGTACGAAATCGCAGAGGTGCCGATATGGCAACAAATCACCACCTAATAGTTTCAGAAATACGTACAAAACTAGCGTCAATACGAGACCTGCCAATGTCCATAATCTAAAAAAATCCAGTAGTAGCCTCTGCATATTCCGAAGCATTATGCCAGAATTTTCTTGCATCAGATGAAAACGACTTAAGCAGTTGGGAAAGAGTGAAGTCAGTTTTTATGGACTCTGCTATAAGCAGCGCTGCCAAAACTCATGAGAGAAAAAATGCTAAATTTTATAAAAAAAATGCTAAAAAGTTTATTTATTTGTACATGTTATTGGTTAAATTTATTGCATATAATATAAAAGTATGATAGTAACGATTAAACAAAACATAACCAGGATTTTAAAAAGACATAAAAAAGAGTTCAAGGTACTTGAATAAAGAGTATAAAATAAAAATATCTTTAAATTTGTACACTATTTTATTTGACCTTTTCTTTATATTTATTAGAATGTTTACTTTAAGCAATAGGTCTTTTGAACATATGCTGTCTATATAGAATCTCCATGTCTGTCTATCTGTTGCTATTCGACGTAGTACGTTGAAGGATTTTCCGGTCTCGTTATAAATTGTGCGTCTCCATGTTGTTTTTGGTCTTCCCTGTTTTCTTGAACCTTGGGGGTTCCACTCAAGTGTTTCGTGGCAGATTTCGTTGTATGGCTTCCTTAGTGTGGCATCTGTTTGTAACTTAGTTTTAATTGTTTCCGTAACCGGAAATCACTATTTCCTGCCTATATAATTCTTCAACTATATTATTGTTAATTTTTTGTAACTTGCTAATTGGGTCTCTATTTAATAAAATATATTCTGTAGTATCTCCTACAATATCATTAATCCTAGAATTATAATCAAGTCTATTAATTGCTATAGTAGCATTACATTTATCTGCATTAACAATTAGTATATCCCTGTGTTTTCTTAAAAATCTATCAGCTATATTTACCTTATCTATCATAAACCTATCTTTATTAGATAATCTATTTTTATATAAATGATTATCAATAACTGCTGTTAATCGATTTCTAGCTATTTCTTGTTCTTCCTTTCTATTAAAAGTTCTAACGAACTCTTCTCCTTCAGAAATTATTTTTAAAATAGGATTGTTATGTTTAAAATCAATACACTATTATTTTCTTTTATCTTTCAACTTTATTATTACAAAACTCCAATTCTATGACTATAAATATTGACTTCACTTTTACAACTCTTTGCTTTTACAACTGTTTGCTTTTTCAACTGTTTGCTCTTACAACTGTTATTCTATTTCTTAAACCTAGCTTATTTATACTGAATTACTATTCAATAGTTATTCTGTTTTAATATTGCACAACAATTCTTACTCAGCTTATTTATTATTATTCTTTAATATTTTAATGTTGCACAATTATTCTTAATCAGCTATTTATTAGTATTCTTCTGACGCAGTTTGTATTTAATAAAAATAGCTTAGTAAGCTTTTGGGCATTTCGCAATTTATCAACGCAAACAGTTGCACAACTGGTCAAGTCAATGCACTGATCAAGTCAATGAACTGGTGACTGTTTGTGTTAACAAGTTGCGAAATGTTCATGTAGGAGGGTTGATCACTTCTGACTCATAACATTCCTCCCCCTTTGCGGAAGAAAACATCCAATTATAGATGTTTTCTCAATGTATGGTTTTCCTTGGGTCAGAAGATTTTTATTCTAAATCTTAAATATAGTTATTGTGTTCTGAGTTTAAATCTATTGGAGCTTGTTGCTGTTGTTGTAGTTGTTGGTCTTGATGCTGGTACGTGTATTTGGATACTTCAACCGTGGGGGGATTCTGGTCCTGTAAATGGTTTCCCAGAATTCTATTCAACTCTGGGCCACGTTCCGGGAATTCATTGTTTATTTTGACCCTTATTTGATTATGTCGTTTGCATAACACCCATATGATTATTATTTCTGCTGTCGTAATAACGATTATTGTTGTATACGTAATGTTATTCAAAACATTCTGATGGAATTTCAGTTCCCGGATCGTGTTGATGTTGCTGATCTGCTTTATGTGTAGATTCTCCAAGGTAGGTATAATTTGTTGTTTCCTTTTACTAACAGAAACTTATGGGTTACATCTATGACATGGCTAACGAAGGTTTGGTCACCTATTGTTATGCTGCAATTGTAAAACGAAAACAGGTAGGTTCCAGTGAGGTTTAAACGTCGGTCGTCGCAGTTTGTTGACATTGGTGTTTTGTCTGCATTGCTGATTACGATCGCACCTTCTTCTATTAGCTCCACGGTTTCTGCTTCGTGTAGGATCAGATTGTACTTTCCTCTGAAAACGCATATTTTCGGTTGATTTAAGCTTTTGAGATCTCTTTCGTCTTTATGGTGGTGGCTGTCTGTTTGGAATGGGTATTATCAGGGATTTGTTTAAACTTATGGTTTCGATGGGCAATCTGATTATGAACATCAGGCTGCTATGCCTGTGTAATGCTACTCCCATCTGCATGTCTTGTATAGTTTCCACATTTATTTTGTACTCTTGGATTTCTTCAATGGTCAATAGTGCTGGGTTGAAAATTTTCATTTTCGCTAATGCTATGGACTCTTATACGGTCTTCACTTGGCTTTTCATCTCCATGAGTTTGAAAAGCTGGAAAATTGCAACGTCGCGGTAGTGCTGGAGATCTGATTCCTGCTTGATCTGAGTCAAGCTGTTCAGAGTCTTCCTGTTCTCATTTATTGCTTCCACCATCTGGTTAATTGACGTATTGAATCTATTGTTTATGTGGACCTGTTGATTTGACTGTTCTATGATTTGGTGCTCGTTAGCGTTAATCACCTCGAAATGTTAGTTTATTAGTTGCCTGTCCTCCTCATCTAGTGTGCCGTAGAGCCACTTCATCACCTTTCCTCCAATGTTCTGCAAAGAACGTTTTACGCGGCCTGGCAGTAGTGTATGAATGCCGTTCTCAATTTCACTGATTTCTTTTATGATGAGTTCCCTATAGGGAATCGGTAGTATCTTTGATAGGTTAAGGCGGATTTCGTTGACAGAGTCTGCTATTTGTTGGATATCGATGTGATGTAGGATGTAGTAAAATTTTGAGGCTATTTCTACCGACCCCATGTGTATTTCAGCGTAACCATCAACTGACTCCAGTTTCTCAATGTGCATCTCTCCGCTCTTTCTTGGCTTCTTGGGTACTAACAGAAGTGGGGAATTCCAAGGTGAAATGCTGGGTATGATGATTTCATCTTTGATCATCTGTCCTACTTGTCTATTAATTTCATTTCGGTGGACCTTAGGCAGCCTATATTGCTTAGTATTAATTGGAGGTTGCCTGGGGTCAGTTGGTATCTTATGGCTGAGTATATTTGTGTACGTTAGGTTATCCCCGGATAGATGAAACACGTCGTCGTATGATTTCAAGATGTTCTCGATCGAGCCCCGCTCTTCCGGATTTAAGTCTGGGCTAAGCTGTAATGTTTTCAATAGTAATTATGTTCTCGCCGTATTGTCCGTGGTACCTGTGGTATTTATGTTTGTTCTGAAGTTTTCGGGGTTCTCATAATTCAGTTTTATTTTGTGGTCTGTGTTTACCGTAAAATCGTTGGTATTCAGGATAGGAATGAATGCTGTTCCCTCTTTGATTGATGTTAGGGTTTCCCCCACAAAGACCCCTGGCATGATTTCACTTTTTTTTCCTATTATTTTTCCCTTGGCTGTTGTTATTGCTGATACAACTCCCTGGCAGCGACCCCTGATAGCAGTTTTTTCCGCTATATATAACTGTGGTGGTTCCGGAATAAGTGGTAAGGAAGCTATCTCCTGCTGGCTCTCAAAAAATTTCACGTTTTTTGTAATTTATTTATTTATTTATTCCACATCATATCTCTGCCCAGTAGCCCATCTGCCGGCAAATTTCTACCCTTTGGTACTACGTGCATTTTTAAAGAAATTGTGTCTATGCTTTTATGATTTACCGTTATGGTTCCCTCTGTACTTATGTTCCCTCCAAATGCTCCTAACAACGTCTTCCGATCATTTTTGTTGATTTTTATGTGTGGTGCTAAAGCCTCATTCTTTACAAGTGTAGTATCTGCTCCCGAGTCCACCAACAATAGTAGTGTTTCTTTTCTTGCTTCTCTACAAGGAAAAGTTATGTATACATCATCTGTCCTGCGTTCTTCGTTACTAGTATTACAGCTCTTCTGTCTATGTTCTATTTTGGATTCTGTGTGGTGTGCATGATATCGTAGGAAGTTCCTTTTTCCCTTTACCTTGTCTTTTATATCATATTTTATGATTTTTATGTTACTCCATGCCACATTTACGTTGTGTAACATTATTGCCATATAATTCAGGAATTTATTTAAAATTTCCCTACTAGCGCGGCAGATCGATTTTCTCTTTAACTTGTCATTTATATTATATTTTAATATTTTCATATTATCCATGTCACGATTAGGTAATGTAACATCGTTGCCATACAATTCAGGACTTTCTCTAAAACGTCCCTACTTTCGTGACATGTCGATCCTGTGGGTCTCGTGTCAGACAACAAGGTGATGCGAGTATTTTTCCTCCGACGTGGCTTTCTTGGTGAACTGCAGCGTTTCTTCTCTTTCGTTGCTTTGTTGGTTTGGGTTGTTTCCGTATCCGGGTTCCTGTTCTCAGGTTCTTCTGATATATCTGTTCTATTGATATCCAAATTTGTAATGTTGAATGTCTGATCTTGAGCGGCTACCAAGTGTGGCGTTCTATTTTCTTTCTGATTAGTACTGGTTTGATTTGTGTTATCTCTGTATTTATTGGCGTTCCTGTCAGTTAATTTTGACTGGGCCGTTCCCCGTTTCCCGAATCATTCGTATAGTTTCTATGCGTGTAGTTGTTTCTATTGCCGTTATTATTGCTTCTATTGTTATTGTTGTTAACCACTCCCCCTTCATAATTCCCATTTCATGATAATCTCCTTTATCTACATCTATCCCTCTCCCAAATATCCCTTCCTTCCCCCATTTGTAAGGTCAAGGTGGTAGGTAGCTGTGCCGAGGACCTGAATGGCTAGTTAGTGGTTAAAGAGGACTAGACGGTTGTATCCAAATTGTCTAGTTCACGCTCGCCGTCACTGCGTAGATGGTCTCTCCCTTTACTGGCCTACTCGTGGGATCAAATTATGAATAACCAATATAATAAAAACAAAAAACAACAAAGAAGGGAAGAATTCTCTTCAGGGGACGACCTTCTTGCCTCCAGCCAGGAGATATAGTACCCCTCTATCTGCACAATCAAACCCCAAAACACCCTTAAACCGCCCAACGCAGTCGAGCCTGGCAACCGGTCAAAGGGCAAACATAAAAAAAGGAGTCAGAAAGACCTCCTAAAATCTCGTTTCTCCAAATCCGTCTTTATTGTAGACAAGATTGCCAAGAATGAGGCGAATGGAGTTACGCATGAGCATGATGCTGAGGACAAGGTGAGGTACCAGGCCGTGGTAGACGAATACCATAAATTTATGGATTCGCTACCAAGCACGTCCAAAAAGGCACCGCTTCCCCAGCAAAAAGAAGAAGCCAAAAGCTCTAAAAGAAACCACTCTTAGACGGAGAGCGGTCAGTCACCTAAAAAAGGAAGGTCCTGCAGAAGGGGTCCTCTACTCACCAAATTACGTCGTCATCCATCCGAAGACCCTTTAACGAGGTAGTTAAAGACCAACTGCTGATGGCTCTGGCGAACTGTAAAAATTACAGATTAATCCCTGTAAGAACGGAGTGGGGTGCCATCGAATCCAAATTGGCTGAACTCGTAATGGACTACGTCCTCACCAATAAGGATAAGCCGGTAACTCGCTTCGACTACAGTGAGATTCACCGGGGTTACAGGGTAATCAAGTGCTTGGACGTGGGTAGCAAACTCCGAGGTTAAGGGGTTCCCGAGGTCCATGTACAACGTACTATATGCTAAAGAAAGTGGTAAGCCAAGATCATGTCTAATAGCCAAAAAACATATTAATATTTTTCTTTGCACTCAGTTTAGCTCAGAGGACTTTACTGTTGTTATGTTTTAAATTAATGCACTATTATTTTCTTTTATCTGTCAACTTTATTATTACAAAACTCCAATTCTATGACTATAAATATTGACTTCGCTTTTAACAACTCTTATTCTATTTCTTAAACCTAGCTTATTTATACTTAATTACTATTCAATAATTATTCTATTTTAATATTGCACAACAATTCTTACTCAGCTTATTTATTATTATTCTTTAATATTTTAATGTTGCACAATTATTCTTACTCAGCTATTTATTAGTATTCTTCTGACCCAGTTTGTATTTAATAAAAATAGCTTAGTAAGCTTTTGGGCATTTCGCAATTTATCAACGCAAACAGTTGCACAACTGGTCAAGTCAATGCACTGATCAAGTCAATGAACTGGTGACTGTTTGTGTTAACAAGTTGCGAAATGTTCATGTAGGAGGGTTGATCAGGTCTGACTCATAACAGGATATTCATTTGCTTTTACTGGTAAAGCATGTTTATTCCCGAGTGAAAGAATCCACTGAACATCGCTCGGTATATCACAATTGGTTTTATTAACAAACCATTTTTCATTATACCTAATATTTAACTCTTCTAATTGTAATATTTTAAGAATATCAAATTTCTGCTTATATTAATATTTACATTCTTCATATATGTATGTAACCGTTAAATTCTCCTCAAAATATAAAACCTCAACCATTTCCTCCAGAGTGAAATGTTTCTTCAATTAACCAATAATTTTTTCCCTTTCCCTTTAAAAATGTTTCAATAAATCGTTTTTTCTCTAATTGCTATCATTAAAACTCTTTTCTGTATATCCTGTGTATATTTTGAAATTTGTTGTTGAATCCTGGGTAGTCTATTCTCTAAAGCAGCATCTGCTGCAATGCTCCCCCGGGTGGTAGAGAAGAAGGAGGACCTAGTCATGGTCCAGGTACTCTGGGTCCATAAAGGAAGGGTTTGTGGACTAAACCTCAGGGGCTACAAGCTCTTGGTTGCCAATGGTACAGGCAATATTAGATCTTGCATATTGGCTAAAAACTCTTTACGCATCTTAATTTTATCTGATTACAATGATGAAGATACTGTGACTGCAGCAATGGAGACTGAATCCGGCAACATTTGGGTTGTCTCCAGCTACATGGCTCATGACCACGGAGAGCGTCCACCAAACAACTTGGTACGTGGGATTGTGGCTAAGGCAGAAAGCACAAGGACGCCGATTATAATCTGCGCTGATGCCAACTCGCACCACATCACATGGAGCAGTAATGACGCCAACGCACGAGGTGAGTCTCTTTTCGATTTTATTATCATTAATAATCTTAAAATAGCAAATAGGAGTTCAGAACCAACTTTTACTGTCTCAAACCGAAGTGAGGTTATGGATATTACACTGATTAGTGCACACCACAACAGTTTCATTAGCGACTAGAAGGTTTCGGACGACTGTTTCTTTTCTAACCATCGTTATATTGATTTCTCCATAGGGTTTTGTGATAATAGACCGAATCCTCTGATAAACAGAAGGAAAACTAACTTGGAGTTGCAGAATAGTCTCCTGCGTAACACTCTAAGCTCCGTCCCCATTATAAACAACTCGACGAATCTTTCTGTTATGCAACAAACTTGTCTTGTGGCGAGTGCCACAGACTTTTTAACGAGGTTAAGCGAACAGGTGACTGTTCGCGATAAAAGTCCTCACTAAACAGGTTCAAAAACCTTGTTAGAAGCGCAAAAAGAAAGTCCTGGAGGAATTTCTGCAGTTGTGTAGAAAGCGTCTCCGAAACCAACCGATTGCTTAAGATATTAGCTACCTCACCGGTGGTACCCAGGAACCAAAGGAACTTTTATCCTCCTCACAGCACGCTTGCCTACACAAAGAGCAAGTCTGTGGAAACTGCTCTCCACTTCCTGGTCAGTCACATAGAGAAATCTCTCGAATACACGGAGTTCACTATGGTGGATTTCCTGGACATAGAGGGCGCCTTTAATTTTGTCAAACCGGACTCAATCATCAACAGCATGGTAGAGATGGGGATTGATGTTAATATCTGTAGGTTTGTAAGAATTCTGCTTACTAGAAGGGTCATAAGTGCATCGTTTGGATCTGCCACTGAATACAGGTCAGTTAATCGGGGCACTCCACAAGGGGGCGTCTTGTCACCTCTCTTGTGGAATCTGACCATCAACTCTCTACTGCTAAGCCTAGAGCGGAAGCTGATTAAAACCGTAGCTTACGCTGACGACGTGGCAATAGCTATCTCTGGCAAACACCTGAGCACAATATCTCAGGCGAAACCGAATTGGTGCTATTTACCAGGAGGTACAAAATCGAAGATTTTGCGCCCCCTAATTAAACGGGACTCAGATTGCCCTGGACACGATATTGCGGACGAAATTGCCAAAATGGGCGCATCATTGAACAACTCGATGATATGTCACTTCGTTGGCATTCCTCTATCTTACTGCAAGCGATTGATCCAGGAGGAATCATACAACCTTGCTCAAAAAAGGTGGGAACAAGACCACACCTGTCAAGTCGCTAGGTTCACTTGGCCCCGCTACAGCCTGCTTAGAACACGCGATCTGCTCAGGCTTGGGTAAATGTCGAATAAGACAATTGGTAACAGTGCTAATAGGGCACTGATGCTTCGGGACTCATGCCAAAAGGATGACCCTAACTTACAATGACTACTACAGAAGTTGTTATAATGACGAGGAAGAAGAAACAGTTCTTCATGTCAATGCCCCGCGCTTAATGGCATTATGGCTAGTACTATGGGCTTCATTCTGCCAGACCTTCACAGTCGCTAATCAACCTATCCTCCTTCTTGCAACAATCAGGATGGTTTGATTCAGCGACTGGGCAATTACAGGAAATTGAATAACCAATTGACTATGCCCTGTCTGCTGTAGGGTATCATAAAGGGACCGAATTAACGGACCCAAGTGCGTCACGTCTCAGATGTGACGGCCCTCCTAACCTAACCAATTAAAACAGATGAACTTTTGAAAGAAACTGAGGATATTTATTACAGAACATTAATAGTATTTAATAATAAACAGGAAGAGGCAGAAGATGCAATTATCCCAAAAGATGCAAAAGAAGCAGAATTTTCCAGTTCAGCTCATCTCACAAAAATAAATATCCCGGAATGGATAAGATTCTGCAACATCAGTACTTCTATCAACAGCGTAAGTCAAGGCACAAGAAGTAGACGGGCAGCAGTTGGTTTTAAGGGCACGAATTGATCAAATTAGTCAGAAGAAGCATTCGAACTTTTCGCCTACCAAAAACCAAATGTAAAACAGAAATATATGGTTGGAATTTCAAGGTCTAAAACAAAATTAGTATTAAACCGAAGATTTTTAAGCAATAACTCGGTGGAAACAGAAGCCCTAATAATGTCTCAACTAACAGGAGCTTAACCATTACGTTCATTTGAATATGACATTAAAGAGTGGAACAACTACATATGTTCTTGCGGATCCTTCTTTTAACGAGTCTAATCGGATAGATGTGGTAATTGCAGCTGATATTATTCCTCACATTACACTGATCAGCAGCAAAATCCTCCTTTAAGTAAAACTACCCAGCAAAAAATTAGACATTACCAGCTGAACTACTTGCCATATAATGACTTACTTTTGTGATTGCCCGATTTTAACACTCGCTTACAAATAACATTCCTTAAAATGACGAAAAAAGGAAGCAGAAACGAAACTAATTCTTTTAGATTTAACATATTACGTGAAAATATTGCTAAAATATGTAGTTATTTTATAGAAAATATACCGATTTCTAAATTGCCTAGTTAAATACTTTGAACTAAAATATAATAAACTACATTTTGGAAAATTAAAATTGAAATATAACTAGTTCCAAACATCTAATAATTTTTTTTCAACAAAAATACCAAAATTTCACACCTTTTAGCAAAAATCAAAACAATTTCTTAAATACATATACTCGTATATATGAAATATATGTTTTATATTATTAAAAATAATATAATTTATTCAACAGGGCTACAGGGCTTTGAAAATATTAATTTGGATTTAAATGTATTAAAAAATATTTTGTATGGCAATTCAGGTTAGAAATACATTTTAAACTTTAATTGTATATGTTATTAACTTTGTTACGAAATAGTAGATAATTTTAGTAAGGAATTCCCATATGTTTTTAATAATTGATTCGTGAATGTATGTTCCAGTAGATACCTCCGCTCTTACATCCATACATATGTATGTATGTATGTACATAAAAAGTACATACCAGTGTTGCCGATTTGCGGGTAATTACCCGAATCAGGTGTAATTTTTATGTGCATGTGTAGTTCACGAGTAATTTGAAATTACTTTTTTTTACGCCTATTTTTAATATAATTTTTTTTCCATATTAGAAAAAGTAATAAACTTTATTTTTATTTTGCCATTTTCAAAAATTGTAAAACTGATCTAAGAAACAAATTATCGTCTGATACTGTTTTTTATTTGCTGTTTGTAACAGACTTTTATGAAATAAAATAGTTATCAAAAACGTATTGTTTGTTGTGTGTTTAGCTGGTATATATGTATGCATTTCATTGGTGCTGATACCAAATCATAAGTAGACCATAAACACGATTTTTGAAATGTGTTAAATATTTATTTTTATAGTGGGTGTAATTTCATTGTAATCGGGTAATTTTGGCTCCTACGAGGTGTAATTTTGAATATATATTTTGGTAACACTGGTACATACTAACAACGTTACATATACATAGCTCAAAAATTATGTTTCTGAGTAAAAATCCAGATTTTGTACCCATTATAATAATAAGTAAAATTATACCCTATGTAAATATTGCGTTAATTTTGACAACCCGATTACCTTTAAACAAAGTATTTCAAATTGTAATGCTAAATGAATATTTTTGCGTTTTGTTTTCTGAAAATGTAATCGAGTTAAAAAAGGTTTTTCAGCTTCATGTCGTTTGTGTAAAAAATGAGAGAAAAAATTTATGTACATATCGCACCCTAAATACAAAAGGGTCACAACAACTTAAATACTAAAATTTTCGGAAGACAAAAAACTGTTTTCGTGCAGAAGCAACACACTTAACATAAAATTAAACATAACTGTATTTTTCCAGTTAAAGAAGATAGTGATGTGAAAGAAACTTTTGCAGTAGTTAGAGATGTGTACTCTGAATTAATTTATGGAAGAAAGTCAGTTTTGGAAAATTTGTGGTTTTGTTGTAATTATGAAAAAAAATTATAAATCTAGCTCGTAGTACCTGTATAACAAATAAGAAAAATAACTTGGTTGCTTAACATTAAGTTTTTGCATAGTAACAACTATTTAAGGCCCAAAATAATACAGATATCACAATTGTGTTGATCAGGCACAATGCAACATTTTATTACATCCTCACATTTGTGTTAAGATACCCCTAAGCTTTATTCTCATAATTAGTATATAAGGCAATGTAATTTAGTTTAAGAATTAATTAACAAAGAACTCCTCTTAGGAGCTCCAAATATAAAAGCTCTAAGACCTAATAGCAAAAGTAATAAACTGTTATTATTAAATCCCAACATACACGCATTTTAATTTTATTTCTCTTAAATCCAAAATTTATTTTTAAAATGGTCACGGATTTTTTAATATAAAAACCAGTTTAAATGACACTAACCCAAAGCAAAAGTAGGTGTTTCGTTTTTGTGAACAAATATTTGGCAAGTGTGAACGTAGGTTTAGGTAAACTATTTAAACAAATATTATATTTAGTATGCATGTACTTACTTACGCATGTAAGTATATCTGTCCTTCTCACTTTCTTCTTAACTTGTATGAAAGTATGTAGGTAATATACATATACAATATTCATGTTTAATCTGAGGACTTCCCTAATGTGCGGCATATAGATACATATTTATTTAATTTTTGTTGCATTTGACCATCTAGATCAGCGTTGCCAAAGCCCTATGCTCTTGGTGCTCATTTGTTTTTGTAAAACTCTTAGCTATAGGCTGTGTGTTTTAATATACACATACAGCACTCAGCACTAGCAATACGAAATACACAAACAACTTTGTCTTATTATTTTTTTTTTGTCGTTCTTCACTGTATACACGCAAGAGCAAAGCAACAACACTTTCGTATGCTTTGCTGGTAAACATTGACGACAGCGATCATCAATGTACTTTTTGTTTAACCTATGATATGAAATAAATATATGAAATATATTTTTTGTGTTTTCTTTGTATGTATTTGTTTTTACAACACAAAATATCCCTGTCTTCAAATGAGTAGCTACCCTGTTGGAAACAAAACTAACTTTAATATATGGAAAAAACTAACTTTTTTAACATGGCGATGTCCTAGGGAGAAGTCAGTTTTTCTTTGCATTACTTTAAGTTAGCTTTACATTTTGACTTATTTAAACTAACTTTAAAGCTAACTTAAAGTAAAGCAAAGAAAAACTGACTTCTCCCTAGGACATCGCCATGTTAAAAAAGTTAGTTTTTTCCATACATTAAAGTTAGTTTAAAGTTAATTTTGTTTCCGACAGGGATTGAATAAAAATGTGTTTTTCTTTAAATGTATTGGTGTTTTATGGAAGAAGGAACTTGTGGGCACCGCTGATCTAGATTTATTATACATAGTATATATTTGTACATTTTTAATTCTAGTACATTTATTTTTTGTTATTATAATATCTTACTATTTACATACATTGAATTTATGTATTACACAGGAATAATTTTCAAGACGTGTTTTGGATTGGTACTTTATACTTTTATATGCATGTACATGTACATACTTATGTACATACATATGTATGTTAATACATATTTATATCAATACATGTTCATACAACTAATATACAGGAAAAACAGAAGTAGATATGTATGTACATATGTATGTATGAACATACTTAGTTATTTTCATTTTCGGTGTTAAGGAACAAATTTGGTAACAAGTACTTGATACGTTCACATACACAGTTTTGTTCTCTTTTTTCGTATTATCACAAAAACTTAATTTTCAATATTTTTTTTATTAATTCAATCCAATAACTTGTTTTATTTAATTTCATATAAACTTTCGTACCATTTTATATTTTACAATGAAAACCGCGCGCAATGCGCATCTACAGCAAATGTGGTTTTATAATCTACTAAGGTTTAAATTGTGAATTTACTACGTAAATTGTAATCCTTCAGGGAAATTAAATGCTTTTTTAATAAACGACAGATTCCACAAGAAAGGATGATATACATATATACATATGTATGTATGAAAGTACTGCAATGAGGCTTTAATTTATCAATCTATATTTACAGTGCAAATCCATATCAGTATTGCGATTCACTATGCTCTTTACAACACAATTGTTAGTTTAAAAATTTTAACCACAAAATTAACCATTTTGGGAATTAATTAACACTTTAAACCAAATCTGCTGCCGTTTAAAGCCTGCTGTTTCAGTCAGCTGTTATTTCTAACTAAGCAAATTTGGGATTATTAACACCAGCATTTTTAGTGGGTTTTAATTTTTGTTTATAAAAGTGTTTAATGGCTTTTGAGTAGGTCAAAGTAATGTAATAATAATAATTTAATTAAGAAAGCACAAAACAGAAACAACATAATGTAATCCATAAAAGATGGCATTTAAACGACCGGACAACAATTATTCAACAAAATAAATTTTAAAAAATATAAATATTCTGAGTAATATGAAATGTAATATTATCAGGCTCAAGTTCAGTTTTATTGAATTAATGAAAATTCAAAATTACTAAGAGTTTTTTTTTATGTTGAAAAATATTATTATTTATATCCAATCAGTTTTTAGCAGAAAGTATCAGTACTGATTTCAAAGCCGCTACACCTCTCATCAGAGTTCAATTGTCCATCTTTACAATTTTCGTAAAGTGGATACTAATTGAAAAGAATATCAACTATTTAACCAGTTTTCAACAGAAATAGAATACGAGAATTAATTTTGAATTAATTTTTTATTCTACATATTGAAATAATTCTGGTTAGTACGAAATTCCCTCATCACTGTTTGGAAATTACTAATAATCACCACAAACTCATAGTATTCTACTATGTAATTTAACGTTTTTGTTGTTTTTACTCTATATAAGGGATATTCTCATATAAGTGTGACCCTTGTTATTAGGGTATTTAAAGCTCGTGCCCTTCTGAATAATGTTAGGACTTGTTATCTCTTAATATATTCAAGATATAAAAAATGGATTAAGGATTAATAAAGAGCGCACATTAATTATATAGAACTGATTTATAACTCAAGCATAGAAAATCTGCATACCAGTAACCACTCGACGATATGTATGTATGTACATATCGCTCATTTACAAATACAACCTCATAACTCAAAATTTCAAATTTTGGAGTTAATCATTGTTATGCGTTGTATACATCAAGAGCAGTGTTGTCAACTTTGAAATTTCAAAAGGCACGAAAATGGAGAAAAAACGCGCCATTCCACAAAAAACGCACCAAGTTTAGAATTTTTTTTTATTGAAAATTTTTATTGAATTAATTTTGCGTCTTTACAAAATCCAAAATTCTAATGTTGATATAATATTGTGCCATTGCATGAAGTGAATCATTCTCCACCCTTTTTCAATACTAGAAAATATTTCGATATCGGATTCAAATTGTACTGCTAATGGGATGATATCATATTTGCAATGGAATAAAAAATTTTGTACAATGTTGGTTCTTGATGTCGTTTGTAGCTAAATGGGCTTAAAGCTGCAATGTGTTTTCGTGTTCCAGCATGCCGAACAAGGTTGGATATTTAGGCGTGATGGCGCATTTGCAATAAAAACATCTTGCTTTTGTGTTATTATTTGGTAAAGGCCGAATCCATTGCTTAAACTCACATTGTGATTCCCAAATCTTTTTGTATTTCGCTTATTATCTCCTTTTTTAGACTCCATTATTGACACTAACTTTAAATATTTCTTTTAGTAAATAGAAATTTTATTAATTGTGGTGAATCTTACTTTGATTATTACATTTGTAATTTTAGATCTGCCCTCGTAACCTTAGTTTTAAGTAAATTCCTTTAATAACAATACACAACAACAATGCTATGCTAAAATTAAGCAAATTCCTGTAATGTAAAAATACAACACTAGTATACCTTATTTTAATTGTTATTTTACACAACAACTTTTGCTACTTTTATTATACATTACATTGTTAGTGTATACCACAAATTATGTTATTGAATAAGAAATTTTTGTAGTTTTAAGGTACTGTTATTTTAGTATATAAGGAACAAATTTTTATAAAATAAATCAATCAAAATCTTGCCTTCAATCGGCAGTAAATTAAAAGAGCTTCTAAATCAGCTTTATTTCTTTTCTGACAGGCATATAATCTGCTTAGAAAAACTTTAGGCCAGTGGCGTTTTAAAGGCCGGCACCCCAATAGGTAGGAATTACCTAAACGCTCAAATCTCTTTTTTTGTTAACTACAAACATTACATGGCGATCCTGCCCAACGAAATAAAGATTCATATGGAAGAAGAAAATGAAGTCTCAACTGGCAGCCTAAGCGAAACACCAATAGAAGCCGGTCCAAAGCTGATAACACTGAAAGAATATAACAGGCGGAAGCAAAGAAAACTAGAAGAAAAACTTACCGCGATACCAGAAACACAGAAGCCCAAACATAAGCGAGGAGGAAAGCAAGTGCGAATCCGTAGGAAGTTAGCCGAATTGAGGAATACGGTCAACTCCAACCCACCACCATCATGGGAGGTAGCTTCTGAGCTATGGTTGCAGATAGCAGCGTTGGAGGCTCTGCAGAGCACATTTTTAAAAAATAAATAATTTTACAAAAAAAAGAAAAAAACAGAAAAACTAAAGCTAGATTTACACGATTGAAGGTATTTTGAAGTCTTATCAAAATTTTGAAAATTAATTTTCATGTTCTATTTACACGTTTCAAAAATTTGATCAAAATAATCTTTCAATATATATCAAAATCTTTTGATAAAAATTTGATCAAAATTTGTTGAAGTTAATTTACACTATTGGTAAACTTTTTATATTGAAAATATTTCATACAATACTCAGAGAGTATATGTACATATGTATATACTCCATAGATGATCAAAAATAAAACTGAGATGTATTAGCGCTCGCTCTCGAAACCCTAACTCCCAGCAAACATATTGGCAAACACCTAAAACAAATTTCATAATGATATGAATAAAAAGGTGTTTTCAAAACATTTTCATCTCCAGCCTTAAATATTTTGTAGCATAAAAGGCATTGAATGTTATGAAAAGCATCATTTATCATAAAATACCGTTCACATCTCATTTCGTAGACGTGTAGCTTTTATTTTTTTACTTTGTTTTTTGTGTGTTCAATTGTAATTGAATCGTGTGTGCTTACTGTGCTTTGTTCAACAAAAACCAACAACAATTCTTAATAAATTCCTGAAAAAAATGACGATACTCCGACGCATGTGTTTTCGTCGCTTGCTCAACGATGAATGAATGAGTTTTTAAAAGAGCGTAACAAATGTGTATGAATTTTTTTCAAACAATTGTTGTATGGGCTGAACCATGGTGGAATAATAAGGTGCGCGTATCAACGCAACAACAAAATCGACATGCATTTTGTTTGTGTAAAATTAATTCAACATTGTCAAAACAAAGCTGTATACAAAACAAAACAAAAGTTGTTTTGTATGTATTTATTGGTTATGCAAAAACAAAAAGCATAACGTAAACAATAATATTCATGATGGCGGCCAAAAATGTAAACAACTTTTGACAAGACCGAATTAACTTACCATATTTTTGCAGATTATTTAACGGTCAAAACACAACCCTACAAAAAACCATATTCCTTCTTGCACAGACCTGATTATTAGACCATGGGCTGAACATCATTGATATACTCTCAGAGAGTATTTGTATGGTGCTTGTTCTTCTTTTGTATATCAATACAAGATTGAAGCCGATACAATATACACTAGGTGTTCACAAACACAAACAAAAGCGTATTTCATACAAGAAATGGCAATACAGGCATATTTATTAAAAATTAATTAAAAACCCAATACATAAATCGAAATAAAAAGTTCAATTCATTTATTTGGCAACTTAAAATAATCACATTCTGTTTCTATGTATGTATGTATATAAAAAATAAAATTAAAATATTAAAAAGAAATCACATTCTGCTCACATATACATACATACATACATACATAAAATATTGAATCAAAAGAATGAACATGCTGTCAAAATATTTATAGTTATCAATATTGCCAGATGCGATTTTGATGCTTATTTACACGGCACCAATAAAATCTTCAAAAGTTTTGTTCAAAAAGTTTTGATCAATAAATTTTGAAGAAATTTTGCTGTTTGAAGCATTTTGAAGAGGAATTTTGAAGAAAATATCAATCGTGTAAATCTAGCTTTAGCTTCAACAAATTTTGATCAAATTTTTATCAAAAGATTTTGAAATATATTGCAAGATTATTTTGATCAAATTTTTGAAACGTGTAAATAGACCATCAAAATTAATTTTCAAAATTTTGATAAGACTTCAAAATACCTTCAATCGTGTAAATCTAGCTTTACGTAATATGTGCACAGCCCCATACACAAACAAATATATAACATTTTCTTACGCATGCAGCCCAAACCGTAACCATTATTTATGTGTACTTCTAACGCCTGATTTCACAATGTTCGGTAAAATGTCTGTTAACAAAAAATTAACTAATTGCTGGTTAGGCTAACGGGCACTATTTAATCAACGGTTACGTATTTTCGTTTCACCATCTTTCGGTTAAGTAACAAAAGAATTTAATAAAAATGTGGCAATACTATCGGTTTGTTTACATAAAAAATGAATTAAAAAGACAGTTCTTGCAAATTTGAGAAACAAAACTTTGTAATAATAGTAAAATTCAGGTAAGTAATAATTAAAATATTGTTATTTGTACATAAATACATATGTACATGTATATAAATTGTTTGTTTGTAGTATGTTCTCCGGCGACGACGTATTTGGGACATACATATTTGAAGGAATCTAGTTTGGATGTGTCCAGAGGATAGGAAATAAATCAAGAGACGGAATTTGCCATGGTAAGATGATGTAAATATATGTACATAATCGTATTTAACGTCCAATACTTTTATCTATGATTTAAAAATACCGACCGGCAAAATTTGATGAAATTGTTGGCAATGGAGATACTGTAGCTAGTTTGTCCGAACTTGCTACGCTCCTAACATTATTATAGCTGTAAGTAAAATGATGAATAAAAAATAAGCAAAAGCTGATTTTTTTTTTGGTATGGTATAGGGTCCAACTGGTGTGAGCAAACCAACGATTATTCATTGAATATTACTTGGTACTAGAATATTACTTGGTGACAGCTATAAGGAAGTAGTATTGTAATTAAATGCTTCAAATGAACGTGGTTTGGACGTAGTGTGGGATAAAATTAAAATGTTTGCTTAACAAAAAGTCACTCTCTCCCGTGGACATCATAACAACGTTGTAGTAGATGAAGCTGACAGTATGACTGAGGGTGCACAGCAAGCACTGAGGTGTATTATGAAAATTTATAGTTTGACCACACGTTTTGCATTAGCTTGTAATACAAGTGAAAAAACCATCGAACCCATACAGTCTCGATGTGCCATGTTGCGTTTTACGAAATTATCAGATGCCCAGATTTTAGCTAAACTTATTGCAGTTTCTTTCTTTTTTTTTGTGAATAGAAATTTTTAATTTAAAAATATTACAAACATATAAATATCGATTTGTATCTACATACATATATACATTTTGTTTTATTTTCCTCCGATTAGAGTGCTAACCGGCAAATTTCTTTCAGTTAAATTTAACATCAACTTTTCTGTTAAATTCTGTCAGTTAAGAGTTAATCATATATTGTGTAATACAATTTAGCCAGACTTTCGGTTAAAGTGTTGATTATTTTTTAATCGAACATCGTGAAAGCGGGCGTAATAAAACTGTATCAGTTTGTATGAAAATTTGCTGTGAATTGAGCTCAGTCAGTTGTGCTAGTAATCTCACCTGTTGGAGACGCCTTGGCCAAACTGTCGGTGTGAATTCGCCTTGCAAACTGTAACCATTATTTTTTTTTACATCTTTGAAACTGTATCAGTTTGTATCAAGGCATATTCATAAGAGGTAGTGTTAATACTACAACAAGTACAACATTACAACAACATATGACATATGAGCCACTATTCTTGCATGTACAAATTTGGACATGCGAGCCTCCATTATGCAAGAAAAAAGTAGATCAGCTGTGTTTTCAGCTTACCTGTTATGAATTCGCCTCGGTTTGTATGAAAATTTGCTATAGAGCGAGGTCGGACAGCTGTGCTAGTAATCTCACCTGTTGGATACGCCTTGCTTTATGTGTTTATAAATTTGTTTATTTATATTGTATAAAACCTGTGAAAGTAACATATTTTAATCCGTTCAGAAGAGCTATGGATATTGTACAAGAAGAGAAAAGTATTCCATGTAAGTTAACAGTTATCAGTCACCATTATAATTCAATAAAAACCAGTCATGTGTTTCTTTTCTAAAGTGGAATTGGCTGGAGTGGAGCAACCCGAAAAAAGAGTTAAACAAGTATCTGATTTGCAAGAATGGATGCGTTCGAAAGCTTATTATGATTTAATTGGTTTCATCAATGGGATTAGTAAAGCTATTCAAGGAAAAAAGTTAAAAGATCAATTTTACATATCGCCCACGGTTAACGAATTGACACAGATCTTTGATAAGCTTAATGGCCTTATCGATGAAACACCTCCTGATGAACAACCGCAACGTTTTGGAAATAAAGCCTTTCGTTTCTGGTCCCGAAAAATGAATCATGTAATATGTGTAGTCATGTTTACCTGCCTATATTTAGATCCTCTATCGTATACTTTTTGCAGGACATATTTAAAATTTTGAAGAAAAATATTCCATCTGATAAATGCCATTTCGTTACTGAATTGGGATTTTATTTATCAGAGTCATTTGGGAATTCCGTTCGTATTGACTATGGTACAGGACACGAGCTATCGTTTATTTTTTTTTTGTGTTCGCTTTTTAAAGCTGAAATTTTAAAAGAAGAGGATAATATAGCATGCGCTTTATTATTGTTTAACTCATACCTTACATTTGTGCGCCGTCTTCAAAAAACTTATCGCTTGGAACCGGCAGGAAGTCAGGGTGTTTGGTCGCTAGATGATTACCAATTCATACCCTTTATTTGGGGAAGCGCTCAGCTTGCATGTAGGTTTTAAGAATGAAAGTTTTATTATTTGGAATGATCGTACGTAATTTTTTTAATTTCTTCGGTAAGTTGAGTGTCCTTTTGAGCCAGCAAAGTTCCTGGATGATGATGTCGTAAATTCGTATAAAAATGAGTACATGTTTATAGGTTGCATTGATTTCATACAACAGGTGTGTTAAAGTGCATTTGTCCTACATAATGTCTTAACTTGTATTTACTTTAAATACATAACTCCGACAAAAATAATCAAATGGAATTAAAAATCTTTCTTTCACAATTTTTACCAACTGTTCCGAATAAAAAAAAATATTCTGTTGCAGAAAATGTAGGTTTAAGAAAAAATATGTTAAGTACAGAAATCCTCAAAGTTTTACGGATTAGCTTGAATTTTCTGTCTGTTCATACTTTTAAAAACGAAAGACACATATATATGTACATGTACATATGGATATGGTTGTAAATATATTATTATATCCTTGATTTTCTGCCTAGCCAGAATTCGATTTTCTCCTTCATGGTATGAAAATTGTGTGCCGCCGTTTTGGAAAATGCCATAGAGAAGAAAACCTTAAAGCCCAATCGAGGGCCTGCTATGCAGGAAAACATTGGTTAACAGTATCATTTAAGGAAATTATAAGGAGGAAGATCGCTGTGAGGCTGGCTAAAGGGCGTCCACTGTACTCGTAGACTTTTTATGATACTTAAAAGTGACAATGTCCATGGACGCCATGACACTTTCTTGAACATAATGACATGCCACCTACATATTTGATGTACCAATATACATATTTAGGTATATAGATCATTAAAATTATTATTATTAAAAAGCATCAAAGCAAATTATTCAACTTTATTATTAAAATAAATCATTCTTTAGCGAAGCCACCCACTATTCGAAATAATGAATAAATAAACTCGGTCGAATGTTGGCTATGCAGAAAAACTTTATTTAGCGAATTCACTATTCGTTACATAAGAGGAGAAATTTGTATGGCCGGATATGTAGGATACCTTAACTTAGCGCAGCAAGTATTCGACATGCTTATATATGTACATACATATGTACATTTTTTAATTAACGGCCTGCCCCGCGATGTCGAACAATATTGTTATAGACGTAAAGAACGTGTAAATCAGTGGTTTTTCGTTTTCTACTTTAGCATTATCGATCGGCCGACATCGTGGGCCAGGGCGTAAATTTTCTATCACAGAGGGCGGTTTTTTATTCAGAGGAATGCCAATAATAATTCAGCATCAAAAAGGTTGATTTTTTTCACATTTGGTGATGTTTTTGTTCAGAGTTGTGTACCTAATGTAAATTTTTTTTTGTATATTTTAAAATGGTTTTTATTTCATTAATTGTTTATATCTTTATATGTATATGTATAAGGTAAAAACTGGTCACTTCTCGGAACATTCATATCAGTTGTGGAGTATTTCTGCTGTTCCGTCATGGTCTAAAATAAATAATGGTCTCGTAAAGATGTATCAGAAAGAGGTAATTTGAAGTAATTTTTAAATAAAAAATTAACATTTTAAATATTACAGTACAGTTTAAATTGTTACCTTCAATAACGTTTCAACTTACACAAGTGTGCATTCCACGCAAAATTTGACTTAAGGTTCACTTTCAGATTTAAATGAAAAAAGTTGTTGAAAATTACGGCTATTTTAAACTCCGGGCTTCTAAAAGTTGGAGGTATTTTATACTATTTTGCATTCTATTGATATGGGTATCAAAAGAAAGTCTTTTTCATTTTGTACTTGTTTGCGGTCTATTGATATGGGTGTTTGCGTGAAAAGGAATTAAATAAAACAAGGTTTTATAGATACATACTAATGAGAAAAATTTCAATTGATTTATTATATACAAGATGAACCCGGAGTGCTTCGCTACCCCCCCCCCCACTTTATAGAGTCAAGAATTTATTATTTCGTAAGAATATCCTATTGTGAAAATTTAATAACGATCGATCCAGTAGTAAAGACACTATTACGATTTTTAATTTTCCTAAAAAGGGGCGTGGTCCCACCCACTTTTCTCCTCGTACGTATTCCAAATTATGCCAATACCATATGTACCAAATATCATCGACGTAGGTCAAAAAATGCCCAAAAAATATGGCGATTTAAATTTTTGGGTTATAGGGGCGGTACCACGCCCCTTTGTCCAATCAAAACTTAATATAGCCTATTATTCCTTCCAGAGTCACAGTAACATGCTGTAAAAATTTCAGGAAGAAAAATAAATATATTATATATGTCATTGGTGGTGCAATATGAAAATTGTATTTTGCCACGCCCCTCCGCCCGCAGACCGAAAATCAAAAATCAGACTTCACAGTGTCACCCGCCTGAATATTCTGAAGGTTCCCTGAAAATTTTATCAAAATCGGCCTAGCCGTTTTGGAGTCCATACGTTACATACATACACACATTCATTTTTATGTATAGATTATTTTTTCATGAAACAAAATAATATATGAAAAATATTAAATCTTCGGAACTACATAACCGACTTAAAAGAATGATACCTCTAAACCATCATCGAATAATTGCCTTTCCAATGAAACCGGTTTGGGACACATCCGTTTAATAATTTCGAAGTCTATAACGTACATAGGTAGATTTTTTGTGTTATATATATATATATATATATATATATATATATATATATATATAGATTACCTTTGATGATGTTTTGAGTGTAACACATTTAGCGGTCATACAACAAGTATTAAAGTATATAGAATTATAAAATTGGATGAAAAAATGTAAGGGGTTAGGTACCCTTAGGTATTTATTCGATAGAATCAGTGTAGAAACTCATACACATGCGTGAAGAAAACGGCCACCTTGCAACATCACATATAGTTGCAATATATAATTTAAGCAAAAAGCAAAAGTAATATTAATAAACTTAAAAATTTAGTTATAGATGTATACATATTAGAGCGGGTCGATTTAAAAATCGCACAAATTACAAGGAAAATCGTATTCTAGGGATCAAAATAAGAAACTTTGCCGAAGGAACCATACCTCTACAATGTATTTTAATGTTTCGACTTTTGACCCGAAGGGTCAAATTTTGAAAAAAACTAACTTTGACCCATTTAGAATGCCTCAATCGACTTATAAGATATGACCGACCCCCACTAACTTTGGAGGACCGACCCTCCTGGAACCACCCCTGGGGGGTTCCCCATACAATCATTTAAAAAAATTACCATTTTTGGCACTTTACAAGAAAAAATCAGCGAAATGGCCATGTTTTTTTATTTTTGCGGTTTATTATTCTCTTTAGAAATTTATTTAGTCAGAATGAAATGAAAAAATGAATTTTACGTAACATAGCTTGGGAATAATGATTAGAAATCCTAATGATTAGCAATTGAATTAGAAATTTTAATTGTGCTGAAAATTGATTAATTATGATTAGTTAGCCATTTTAGACGATTACTAATTGATCTAATCAAAACTAATCCAAAAAATAATTGATTAGATTTCTTGATTAGATTTGATTACAAATGCTAATCGTCACTAATTGTGATTAGATATTTCATGAATTATATATGAGCAGAATCAGCACACATGCACCGTATGCAATTTTTTGCAATATTAAAAAACTGTTACATTATGTAAATATAGCAACAAATGTGATAAATAAATATTTTCTTTTCAGAAAAATATTTAAAAATAGTGGATCTAATCAAATCTAATCAAAAATAATCAAGAAATCTAATCAATTATTTTTTGGATTAGTTTTGATTAGATTTGATTACAAATGCTAATCGTCACTAATTGTGATTAGATTTTTGATTATTTCTAATCTAATCAATTAGTAATCTGAAATTTTTATCAAAATTCAATTCTAATGATTAGATTATTTTATTTCTCTAATCGTAATGATTTCTAATTCTAATCGAAATTCCCAAGCTATGTTATGTAGTAATAGAAAGGAAAATAAAAAAAATTATTGTTTGAAGTCTTATTTGCTTTCAAGTCTGCACAATTTCGCACGGCTCTCTAATGTCGTCGCCATAACAGCCTCTATATATCCTGAAATAACTCGTTTGGAGACGCTAGCTAGCAATTGAACGTGCCATTCCATTCCTTGTATGTGTCATGGAATTTTTGGACCAAAAAACGGTGGATCATCTTGATTTAAATATTCTTTCAATGTATCGTACGGAATGCTTCGCGTGAATGGTGGTTCAAATACGTTATTTATATCATTCAAATTGATAATTTCCGTGTAACTTGTGCAATTAAAGTTTATATCTGGTTTTTTATAAACTCTAACTTCCGTTGTGTCTTCAACATCGGTTCGATAGCGTAGAATTTTCTTTATAGCACAGTCTCGCTTTTCTTTCCTATCATCAAACAACATTGATAGCAAGATATTTTCCGGATGCGCATAATATGAATTATCTTTAATTACTTTATTGACAATACTCCGTAAATGAGGTTGTAGAAACCGTGACCAACTAATGAACTTGAAAAATAATACCCTACCGTAGACGACAGAGTTGTAATACTTGATATAGAAGTACATTGGCACATAACATTTAATTATAAATTCAACCAGAATCCGTAAATTTTCGGATGGATTTTCCGTTGTCGCATACAATCGTAATAATCTACCGGCCTTGGTAAACCAGCGAGAATGTACAATTTTTCATGGTTTGATGTTAGCCAGGTCCACCGAAACCACGCCGCTAGGAATTGCATGAGCTATGTCGTATAAGTACTTCGAATCGGTTGAAAATTCAATTTTTTTCTGGAGCAGGGGACATATTTTTCAACTCAATTTTCTGAAAGCCGTCCACTAACTGAAATATATAATAATAAAATAATTAAAAACGGGTGACAATTATACTAAATAGCAATAACTTACCGGAAGAGTTTCACATGTTTCGATTTGACGGCTCAGTTTTCCGCTTGCCGATCTTGGTCCAGTGCTGGTTGATTTATCCAAAGCTTCAAACAAATGCCGAAACGGAAGTTCGTTGAAGTGTAGAAGGCAAAAGAACCAATTCAATGGTATTTTTAACAGCAATTCGACTCGTCGTATAATTCCAACGTGTGGGCCAGTGTTTGTTGGCTCACCGTCAGTGCATATTCCAATTAATGCAACCAGTGATATTTTTTTATCGTTGAAAAAAATCATTTAATTTTGTTGTTTTGTATTCAGCAGTTTCATGTTCCAGTCTTAATTAACCAATCAATTCAGAATTCGGTTCTCTCAAAATAACAATATGAGGTTCTTTTACCATCCTAGTATGATTCTTCTCATCAATTTTATGTCTCGTTAAAGTATCATCTTTTCTGCCATCGAATGAAAACGGTAACAAATTGGTATCATCTAACCGTTTGCGAAGCACTTCCTGTCGGCATTTCTCTTTTTCTCTGCGAACTTTCGATTTATCCATGATGAGAGGTTCGCCATGCTTATCTTTCATTTTTAAATTTTGGAAAAGAGCGGTTCCTAATGCTGATGCTACTCTATCAGGCACACAAAATCTGTCACATATCAAGGCAAAGTTAAAACAATCGTATCTTTCTGTGTATTGTGAACTTGTGCTTGTATCCACATCTTCTTGAACCGATGGCGGTGTTAGTCTTCTCTGATAATGTTGATCGTGCATAAACTCTTTGAGGCATTCTGGAACCAAGCCGCATGCACATGCAGCTGCCTTCAAATCGCATTTACATGTTCCAATGTGAAAAATTGTTTCCAGAGATTTTAGAAACTCTAGAAATTTTGGGTTTTTCTTTTTGCTCTTGATTTGGTCTTGATATTTGTCAAGCAATCTATTCAATTTAATATATGCACAATTTGTCGCCATTATTTCCATACCAAGTTTTTCCCAAATTCCAATCAACTTATTTTGTACTTCAATAGTGAATGATATATAGGAAAACTTTTTTTGGTCTGTTTTAGCACGTTCGCTCAAGTAAAAATAATATCTCAAGATATTCAGATGGGTTTTAATATATCCTGTATAAATTTAATTGGTCTTGTTTCTTTTATTTTTTTTAATTAAATAATTTTCAATTTAACATAAAAAGCAAATTAATAATTATATTTTTAATTATATAAAAAAAACTATATAAACAGTTCTTGTTGTAAGTTGTAAGGCTAAGTACTATGTTATTGAAAATGCCATACATAACATTTCTTCCCTCGCCTACTCTTCATTCCGGAAAGAATGGTATCCGTTGCCCCTGATGCCTAGACGACCTTCGTAACGGCATTTGGTCTGATTGTTCGATCGCGTTGGGTTCTGCTTCTAGTGTGTCTGGATATATACCTCCATCATCTTCTCTCGCATAGTCAAAACCATAAAAACTTGTTTGCGGGGTGGAAATGCAGGTAGAGATATATTGTTGTCATCATTCAGATCAGTTTGCGTTGTTGGGGTACTATTTGTTGGGTTACTTTGTGTTGTGCTACCCGTGCTATGTTGAAAATAAGAATGTCTTGTTTGCGGGGTGGAAAATTCAGGGAGAGTTATGTTGTTGTCATCATTCAGATCAGTTTGCGTTGTTGGGGTACTATTTTTTGTTGTTGTAGTTGATGTTGTTGTTGTAACAGCTGTGATGCTGTTGGTAACGGGAGCATGAAAGTATAGAGTAGGAATTGAAAGAGAATATGTTAATTATATTAATGAGGAACTCTGCCACCTCGGTTGGTCTTAGCCATTGGTCTATTGGGCTAAGGGAGGTTGACCTATTGGGGCAGTTTAACAAGTGCTCAGTGTTGTGCGGGCTCTGGAGACAATCTGGGCATCTGTCTATAGTTCCGGGTATTATACGCTCTTGGTAGCAGTTAAGGATACTGCTCCAGCTGGCTCTAAGTTGCACCAAGATTGAGCGAGATTGTTTGGGAGCTGCCGTTCGCTTTCAGCAATCGCGGGTGGTCTTGAGTTAAGGACTTTATTGCATCTGTATCCGTTTGTTGTTTCTATGACCGCTTGTTGATGCAACTTCTTGAGGGCACTTGTGATGGACACCTGTGTAACGTCTGGTGGAATAGCGTTTCTGATGTCCTCACTATAGTGCCGGAAGTCCTTACGGATGCGTCTCGAGAGAGGGTCCTGCAACACCAGTTGGTGGTTTGTGTGTGTTGGCAGCTGACATGCCATCAGGAATTGCTTTGAAAGCATCACATTATGCTGCCTGACGGGTACCATTAATGTCTCCTCATGCAGGTGGTCAATATTGTTCATTTTTACGCATCCTGTAGCGATTCTTAGAGCATTGTTCTGTGTTGTTTGCAGTGATCTCCACTGTGTGTCACTAAGGAACGGGGTCCCAAGTAGTTGGTAATTTTGGCACTTATGTCGGGTATGCTGACACCTGACGCCAAGACGGTGGCACCAGTGAGACCTCCTTTGGGGGGTTCGGGATGTTGGCACGATAAATGTTGAAGAGCAATGGTGATAGTACTCCTCCTTGTAGCGCGCCCATTTTTATCTTGCGATAACTTGATTTTTGGCTTCTGAACTCTACGTAAGCTTGTCGTTCATTGGTTATCCGCACGACAGACCTGTTGGACGGGTTCTGCTGAGAGGGGTGTTCGATGAATTGTCGGCAGAGCACTGTAACGCATTTTTTTGCATCTAAATACTGTGTGTTGTTGAAGCCTATAGCAACGATATTTTTCTGCTTGCGTGAGCCAGATAGACTTTTGATTGATGACCATAGCTTTTTTTGAGTCTATAGAACATTGGCTGGAGTCTTGGCGGTTGTGGAGTGTGGCGCGATTCTATATTGGCTAAAAAATATATTAAGATGTCTCTGAAGATTACTCTTATTTGATCCCATCGATTTGAGCGCGCTCTTGAGTGTCTGGACAGATCTTTCAGCTTGACCATTTATGGATGGATGGTATGGTGCTGTGAACTTATGGTTTTTGACGGCAACATTAGTCAGAAATTCTTTAAATTCAGCTGATGCAAAGCAGGTTCCATTATCTGAGACGACAGTAGTTGGTACCCCATAACAAGAAAATAATTCATCGAGGATGTTGATAGTAACAGCAGATGTAGATGAAACAGTTACCTTCACCTCTATCCACTTGCTATAGGCGTTAGTAATCACTAAAAGCATTGATCCCATAAACGGACCGGCATAATCCACATGAACCCGCTCCCATGGCCCTCTTGGATATTGCCAATGATGTTCATTAAACTTTGGTGGATTGTTTGCACATTTACCGCATTCGTCACAATTGTTTGCGATGGCTTCAATGTCTCTGTCAATCCCTTGCCAATACACGAATGATCTAGCGATACCCTTCATTCTTACAATACCCAAGTGTGCTGTTGAGTGTAAGTCTCGCAATACGTTATGGCGTAGTTTCTCCGGTATAACTACACGGTGTTCGAATGTTAAACACTGCCCTGCTATTTTGTAGTTTATTTCGGGGGACTTGTAGCCGTACGTATGGAGCGATTTCCAACTTTCTAGAATTTTTATGATCGCCCCCAATCTGTCGTCTTTCCGTGTCTCGGCAGCAATCCTTCAGCGTTTGTTGGTAGTTGATTAATCTGCTGTACTATAAATGCATCAAAATCATCGTAATCTTCACCTTGTCTTCCGTGATTAACCCCAACATTATTAACAGCCCTCGAGCAATAATCAGCGTTTGCATTATCTTTAGTTCTTTTAAACATTACTTCAAAATCAAAGTTTCCTAAAAAAATGGCATAATTAGCCATACGAATGATGCACAATACAGGAAGAGACTTGTAGGGATCAAAAATTTGGCTGAGAGGTTTATGATCTGTAATCAGAGTAAAATGGCCGGCGTACAAGTACAAAAATAATTTTTGCACAGCCCATACTATGGCGAGAGCCTCTTTATCAATCTGTGGATAATAACGCTCCGTTGTACTCAGAGTACGGTTAGCGTATGCTATGGGTCGTTCTCTTCCGTCTGGTAGTCGGTGAGACAAAACGGCGCCCAATCCTATTTTGCTGGCATCTGTAGCTAGGAGGAGTGGCAACTGAGGATTATATGGTATAAGCACTTGTGGAGATATTAGTGCATTTCTGATATCTATGTATGATCGTTCCGCTTCTGTTGTGCACTGAAAATTTTTATTTGTGATCATCTCACGAAGTGGTCTAATACGAGTGGATAGGTTGGAAATAAACGATCCGTAGTACGTAGCTTTCCCTAAAAAAAGCTGTAGCTCGTCAGCATTTGTGGGTTTTGGAGCATTCAATTTATGTATTCCTTCGCAATCAATTCGGTGGCCCAAAAAATCTACGGCCAGTGCAGCAAATACACATTTGGACCTGTTCAGTTTTAAACCTTTTTCTCGAAAACGTTCGAGTGTAGTTTTCAGTGCTGTCAGAAAACTTTCAAAATTATTGCCATAAATCAAAATGTCATCAAAGATATTGAATACGTTCGCGTTGTCCTGTAACAGAGCTTCCATTGTGCGCTGCCAAATTGCGGGTATATTTGCAGCTCCATATACTGCACGAGTAGGACGAATCAAGCCATGGGTGGGAGTGTTTAATGTTAATGCATGTGCCAATTCATCATCGATTTGTAAACGCGAATACGCATCCGTTATGTCCAGGTGGCAGAAAAATCTAGCCCCATGCATTTTATTAAATATATGTTCGGGTTTAGGAATAGGGTGTTCGTCTACGACAATTCTTGGGTTTACAGTCGGTTTATAATTCCTGGTGATTCGAATGCTTCCGTCTTTCTTAGAAACGACGTGTGTTGTTGATGCCCACTCTGAATAATCAACGCTCTTGTAAAACCCATCCCTAATCTTTTTTCAATCTCAGCCGCATATGTTTCCCTTAATGCAAATGAAATTTCCCTTGCCTTAGCAAATACTGGCTTCGCATCTTGTTTTAAGTGTAGTTTAATAGGTGGAAAATTTAACTTACCAGCAGTATCACTGAAAATATCGTCAAACCGGTTCAATAGCTGCTGCAACATCTGAGATTCATTTGGGGATAAGTGTAGTGTAGCTGTCTTAGGCCCAAATTCACAGTCATTAGTTAGCTAATAGCAATAGTTTAACTAATAATATATGATTCAAAGCTTCTAGTTTAACATTAGTTAAACCATCAAACGTCATTGGTTAACTAATAGTTAGACAACAGCTGATTCGTTGGAATTTATTATTAGTATTTTTGTTTTGTGAAAAATTTTAGATATGGCATGTGAAATTGAAAACGCGGAGTTCGATATTGAAAGTGACACTGATACTGATAATACGCGTAATATTGTTGCTGAGCGTCGCCTACGTAAGCTAAAAAGATTTTATGGAAAGATTCCATCTTAGCAAGTAGCTGGCGTGGCAAGTTCTTGAATGTATACGCCATTTTTTAAGAAATAATACATCAAATGTAAACAAAAACCATATGCTATAACGGAATTGCCAGTACTGAAAGTTGATAGTTTGATAGGGTTACCATTTTTTGTTCATATTAAGAGTGTTGGTTAAATAATACACTGTGAATATGAAGTATTAGTTAAACAATAGTTATCATTTTAGTTTACTAACAGCTAACTAATTACTGTAAATTTGGCCCTTAATTACTTTAACAGTTTCCGTTGTCTATACTAATATTATAAAGAGGAAAGATTTGATTTTTTGTTTGTTTGTTTGTTTGAAATGAATAGGCTCCGAAACTACTGGACTGATTTTGATGAAATTTTCAGGGAATCTTTAGAATATTCAGGCGGGTGACATAGGCTATATGAAGTTTTGATTAGACAAAGAGGCGTGGCACCGCCCATATAACCCAAAAAATAAAATCGCCATATTTTGGGCATTTTTTGACCTACGTCGATGATTTTTGGTACATCTGGTATTGGCATAATTTGAAATACGTACCAGGAGAAAAGTGGGTCGGACCACGCCCCTTTTTAGGAAAAAGAAACCCTTGGACCGATCTTCCTGAAATTTTCACAGCATGTTACTGGGACTCTGGAAGGAATAATAGGCTTTATGAATTTTTGATTGGACAAATAGGCGTGGCGCCGCCCATATAACCCAAAAATTTAAATTGCCATATTTTGGGCATTTTTTGACCTACGTCGATGATATTTGGTACATATGGTATGGGCATAATTTGGAATACGTACCAGGGGAAAAGTGGGTGGGACCACGGACCACACCCCTTTTTAGGAAAATGAAAAATCGTAATATAGTCTTAACTACTGGACCGATCGTCATTAAATTTTCTCCGCTTGATTTTAATGTTGCCTTGCTCATAATGCCACATGGTGCACCCTTGTCTAACTCCATATTCACTCTGCTACCATTTATAAAAACATCTATCATATGTCTTGGAAATTTTGCACTGAAAAATTTGTAAGAAGCGTTACAATGGGGGGGGGGGGGTGTATAAAATCTCATAAATCAGCGTTACGTAATATGTGCACAGCCCCTTATTTCAACACACTCTAACCCAAAAATCAGTTGTTCGATTAACATTCTGTCCAAAAAACCACCATAGTTGCAGTGTGAAGCGGCTTGTCGTAGGTGTAATATAAAATCAGACAGTGTGTTCCGCTTAGGAAACAAATAATTTGACGACAGAAGAAATGAACAATGCAAAAGTATTCAATAAGTGTATAAGGCAATGTAAAGTAAAAGTGCAAGTTGTCTATTTCACTATAATTGAAATAATAATTATAATAAAGTATAATAATAATAAATAAAATATTTACATTCTGTATATTCAATCCAATATGTAATTCAAAGCTTTCAAAAGTAATTAATGATTCCACAAGTATAATGCTTTTAAGCTAAGACAATGTGCTTTCGGCTGTGCTTTTCTACATGAACAAACAAGACTCTTTGCAAATAGCCAGTAAAATTCTTAGATTCAAATATAACACAGTCTTAAAATAAGTATTAAATTTTAGAGTAAAAATAGGAATAAAAATCAGTATTGCTAATTGACATTTACTTTGCTGCTGCAACACAGTGTTTCCCCTTTTTCCTGTACAATTTGCCGAAATCTGATACTTTCAGCATACTGATTCCTCCTCTTATCAAAATTAATTATTAAAGTTGCTTTTATATCGTCGTAAGTTAAATCCTCTGGCGACTTTGGGTTAATGAGAGTCTTAAGGGCATTGTTTAATTCTGTACCCATGTGTACAAGGATGTAGTTCTTGTATTCACCCTGTGCAACTTTGCTTAACTGAAACGACGTCTCACAACGTATAAAGTAGTCCTGGAGTGATGTAGCATCACCACTTTTATATCCCAATATTGACACTGGTGGTAATGATATTCTCGATGCTGGAGTCTTTTGCACACTATTTGCTGCTGTCTGATTAGTGCATTGTTGTATAGCATTTGCGAATATTTCTGAAATGGTTCGTAAATCATTTGCGCCCAATGGCATCTTTGATATCCCACTTCTGACCCCACTAATATATCCTGTATACATTTAATTGGTCTTGTTTCTTTTATTTTTTTTAATTCAATAATTTTCAATTTAACATAAAAAGCAAATCAATAATTATATTTTTAATTATATAAAAAAAAAAACTATATAAACATAAGCTGTAAGGCTAAGTACTATGGTATTGAAAATGCCTTACATAACAGGTTGGTAAATTAAGATCACTCAAATCAGTAGACACACCAAAAACAGTAACATCATGCTTGGGTATATGACTCATTGAGTTTTCGATAGTTGTTGTGGCTTGATCTTGCGGTGTACAAGATGGTGGATTCATTGTAATAGGATGATTGTTTAAATTATAAACTATGTAGCTTACGCTTTGAGTAGTTCTAAAATACTGAATTTTTATTATAAAAAATTGGACTTATATACTAAAAATGAGAACCTTAAAACTAAATAGTACATATGCGTACCTGATTTAGGCATGCTCTTTAGTGTATATAGCTACATATTGTAAACACATGGAAGATATATTTTATTACCTAGCTATCAGGGATTACCAGTATTTAACACAAGATTCTTAGAACGACACAATTAAAAAGCAATTACCATTTTCTATTCTGTTGGTAATTACACTTCTTAAAGATATTTGTTTACTTTTATCTCGTTAACAGGTAAACAAGGGTTGCACATATAACTTTCTAACTTAATAAAAAAAACATAGTCATTTCGCTGATTTTTTCTTGTAAAGTGCCAAAAATTATAATTTTTTTAAATGTTTGTATGGCGAACCCCCAGGGGTGGTTCCAGGGGGTGTGCCACTGGCATAGGAGCGTCGGCCCTCCAAAGTTAGTCGGGGTCGGTCATACATTTTGACTCGATTGAGGCACTCTAAATGGGTCAAAGTGAGATTTTTCAGAAGTCGGAACATCAAAATGCATTGTAGAGGTATGTTTCCTTCGGCAAAGTTTCTTATTTTGATCCCTAGAATACAATTTTCCTTGTAATTTGAGCGATTTTTTTGCCTCCATACAAATCGACCCGCCCTAATACATATACATGTATTTAAGATTAAGTTCAATTAATTTTCTTTTTTCAAAAAACAGACTGAAACAGACCAGTAGTGCGATCATTTTTAATGGTATTTTACGGCTGCAATACTATCCAACAGAATGGAAGGTTTCGATGATTATTATGATACCAAAGCCCGGCAAGGATCATACGAAGGTTGAATCCTATCGGCCTATTAGTTTATTGCCCAACATTTCAAAACTATTTGAAAAGCTGTATATGAGCAAAATGATGCCTATAGTGACTAGTAATGGATGCATTCCAGATCATCAATTCGGCTATCGCAGACAGCATAACACTATTGAACAAACTTACAGACTTGTGAATGTTGTTAGAGACACTTTTGAAAAAAGAAATATTGCTCAGTGCTCTTTATTGATGTCTCACAAGCTTTCGATAAAGTATGGCACGAAGGTCTTATACATAAATTAACGCAAAATCTACCCGCAAACATCGTCAGGCTTTTAAAACCCTATTTAAAGGAACGTAAATTTGTAGTTCGAGATGGCAATTTTTTAAATCATCCGCAGTCCTGTTAGATTTAAGATTTGAAATACTTATTGATGTTTCAATTTATAATTGAAGATTCAATAAATAATAAAAGTAAAAAAAATTATATCAAGGTATTTAGGTCATTTTGAAATTTTTAGCGGGTATGCGCCGAAAAACAAATGTCGTAAAAAAAATAAGGGACACACTAACAGGTAGTGAAACGAAATAAAATTGTGTTTTACACAGCCGTGCATGTTGAAATCTAAGTGATGTTGGATATTAAATATTTCCTTTGTTTCTTGAAATATTAACAATATCTTATTCTCTCTGATCATTCATTACGTTACGAACTTTAGCCTAAAAAAATCAACTCAGATTAATAAGCAGTTCGCAATTATTAAATTACTAAATTAAATTATTTTTATTTTTGAAAATCAAATTTTTTACTATATTTATGAATCTATCTACTTTGCCTGAAAAAAATTTTAGAATATCCTTAACTGATCTCGAGGTATTCCGATTGTAGAAATTGCAATTTAACAAAAATATTGAAAGTACTTAACTTCGTTCCTTTTATTCGCATATTAGCTGTTTGCAGATTGTTAACACATAAAAACACAATTTGTTAAATTGCATATGTATAATTTCTAAAATTCTAGCTAGAAAAAGAGCATTTCGCCTGATACAGTGCTACCTAATGGTAATGTTACCAAAATTAACCCTTAATATATCCAATTGTTATTTATTTTTAAAAACCCATCAAGAAATTGAGGGTGGTGTTGGCTGAAGTGGTAAGCGCGTTGACTACTAAGCAAACAATGACTTGTGGCCTGGGTTCAAATCCTGGCCAAAGCATGTCAATCAACATCATTAATTTCTCTAATGTACATTAGTGAGACATTGTATAAATTGTTGTCGGACTATTTAAGTGATGAAGGCATAGCACTGGTCACTAAAAAAATGTTCCGACAGCGATTGATGATGTTCTAAGCTAATGTACACAACATCGCTCTCCTTCGTCGGTTAGCAGAAACACCGGCGAAGTAAACCAATTAATAAAATGCCTGCTTATACAGCTTAACAAAGTTAATGCATCTACTTAACACCGGAGGCACCTCAACACTGCCTTAAAAATTAACATAACGTGCAAAGCAGAGTTGTGAAAGAGCTAAGTCTTCTAAATTTTCAACATCTATCTTCTCTACCCTATCCCTCTTCCTGAGTTCCGGCACAGTGCACTGCATACGTAGGGGTCATCCCCTGAGTGCTGGTCCTAATTAACAGAAAAAAGAAATAAAATTGGTAAGAGCAAAACCAAAATAGCACCACTCACAGCTTGGTGGAAAAGTATTGCATCATAGCACTTGCAAAAGTGTTCAGTCTATGTTGTTGCTCTCCATACTGTTAAAAAAATCTGGAAAACGTTCAAAGTTTAAAAGAGGATAGCCTTTCCTCTCGATATATTTACAAGATGATCAATTATTTGTATTTCGTAACTTTTCTTTACCTGCATCATAAAGTTTTCTTGCGTTTCTACTTTTTATCGTAAATACTTTTAAAATTAAATATTAATTTTTATTTCTTAGATTTTATCAAAGTTCCCAATTATTCAACATGTTTACTTTGGAAAGCTAATGTCATATGAAAGTTTTACACCTAGTGCAATAATACCAAGTACGCGCTTAGGATTTTTACATCCTGCAGCTGTAATGGAATCTAGAAAGGAGAATAATGTAAAGATTGTCGAGGAAGTTATAGCAGCGACGAGTTCTACAGAATCAGATTCATCAAAAAGCAATCAAAATGTCAACATAAACATTGAAACCAGTGAGACACCAAAGGAAAAAAGCTTTTAATATGTGCTACTCATATCTATAATGAAACATAAATGTTTGGTTAAATTTAATTATTAGATACATATTATGAGTAATAAATTAACATTTACTTACAATATTTTGTTGCTGTTCTATTTTTATTAACAAAAAAATAAAGCATTTTAAATAAGCATTTCTACCGCTTGGTGGTTTATTGTTGTTGGCAGAAGATGAACTCATTTAGAGTTATCTTTTTTTTTTTTTTTGTTCACTTATATGAGTTTGTGTATGCAAATAGTTATGTATATTACACGCAAGCAAAAAAATAAAATAAAACCAGTATAATAACTGTTTAATAAATGTTTTGTTTTTTATTTTTTTTTTTTATGATTTTAACTTTCAGTAATTTTTAATATTCAGTTGCGACGATTATAAAAACGCGTTTGTACACTGCGAGAGTTGAAACTGAAAAATTTCTTAGTTAAGTAACTTGGTAGCTTAGCTTCGGATTTTCGTAAATTTGTAAAATATGTTGTTTTGTTTTTATATATTAATGTTCTCCTTAAGATATGCTTTAAAATAATTTTGTTATTTTGTTTATACAAATACTAATTTTTTGATTTGTGCGCCAGAAAATGTTTTTTTAAATAATTTTTCAATTTCCTATCAAAAATTTTGTAAACAAACGAATTATTTTTTCATATAAATATTAACGTACTTCATTGAATATTATTATATATAACCCGAAGAAGCTACCCATGCTTGGTAGGGAAATATTGGTTTAAAAATAAATTTGTTATTGTTATTTTTTTATAAAAAACAAAAAATGGATCTTTAACTCGCAAAAATCAGACTGAAAATAACAATTATATCGAAATATACAAAAAATTTTTTTTGTATAATACATATATTATACAAATAACTTCACTAAAATTTAAAACGGATTTGATATTATATAGGTTGTTATACATACATATATTATACAAATTAACTTAACTAAACTTTAAAACGAATTTGATATTAATTTTAAGGGCATAATTTTGTAAATGACATCACCAAGAGACTTTTATATGGAAAGCAAAAACAAAAATTCAATATTTAAAAATTTTGTTTTTCATACAACATATAAAATTTTAATGAAAGCAATGAACAAAATTCTTTAAAAATATGCATTTCTGTGATGCGTTGTACAAAATAAGGGCCTATTGAAATTTTTTACTAAAACACATTTGATATCTGTTTTATTTTTTATTAATACTACCATAAGAATTTTTTTCTAAAATACAAACTGGGAAATGTATTAGTATTTTATTTGATATATTCGTTATACACCAACAGAGATTGTGATAGAAAATCAAAAAATAAGAAGAAAATATAAAATAAAAAAGTTGGCGGCAACGCATGGTTTTCGAGTTATTGGCCTCTGAAGTTTTCATATAAAGCTATGAAGAAAATCTAGTCTATATACCGCCGTGTCGGGATATACCATGGTGGAGAAAATCATTAAGCCCGGCCGAAGGCCGGCTATGCAAAAATTCTATTCTATATACCGCCGTGTCGGGATATACCATGGTGGAGAAAATCATTGAGCCCGGACGAAGGCCGGCTATGTGGGCAAACTTTACAATTAAAAATAAACTTCTTCTTAATTATTAATACGTTGAGAAATGCAAAGGGAAATCGCACATATATATGAAAACTTCAGAGGCCAATAACTCGAAAACTATGCGTTGCCGCCAACTTTTTTATTTAATATTTTCTTCTTATTTTTTGATTTTCTATCACATAGGCTAATTTTTATTTTGTTTAGAGTAGCTTCACTAAAGTGCATTTGTTCCGTTATTTTTTATTAAGCAATGATAATATAACGAAAAAGTTAACAAGTTTACAATGTTCATAAAAACATAAAAAGTTAAAGAATTTGAAATATGTACATGTTTTAATACAAAATGTCCATTAAAATTTTTTTTGTAAAACAAATCAAATTTATATTGATTTTTAATGAATACTTCAGCTAGCATCTAAATGTTACATACCTCTCTATATCCTTTGAAAAATTTGCGTCGATTAAATTTAGAAATATTTTGAATGCTATTGCATAGCAAATAAATAGTTTACAAACAAACATAAACTACGTAATTCTCTTTTTTTGGCATATATGTATGTACATATTTCTTATATAAAAAATACATACATTTAATCGGATACTCAATTCATCTTTTAAAATTCCACATCAAAATGTTTTTGTTTTGAAGATTTCGATGTCCTAAGTATTTAGATTTATGTAAGTTGTGTGTATTGAGTTAACCCTAATAGGAATTTTCTAATGACTAAAAAATATTATTTTAGTAAACAATATAAATTTCTAACAAAGTCAATATTCTTTTTACCTATTATAGAATTTGTTTTCAAAAAACAAATTTGGGGATTTTAGGAGATAAAAGAATGAAAGTGTAGAATAAAAATTAAAAAAGGTAACCCAGAAACAAATAAAATTTTCTATTTATATACAATTTGTTTTTATTAATTAATTTACATATATCAATTACATAAAATTAAATGCATGAGGCCAAGTGCAAGGCTCATGAACGATAAATTACATTTAAGCACTAATTTAAAATATATCATCAGTCATTCTATCCACGGGGACCCTGCGTTTCAGTGACTTCTGGTGGCCTTGAAATACAAAGATTTAGTTTGTGATTCTTCAGAATGTTTCCAATTATATAAATCTTACCTGAACTTTGAATTCCATATCCTTTTTCGCTTTTTCACGTTGGCTTCCTTTTTTCACAATTATTTTCTTTTTTGCATACACTTTTTTTAATTCATATAAAAATTTTAGCTTTAAAAATTTTAATTTACAAAAAATATCAAATTTGTTTGTAAGCAATGAATTTAATAGAAAAGGAAATACTACAAAATTTGACAATCGTTTGGAAATGGCGAATTTTTGAATTCGCCATTGCTCCCACCTTGTATAGATTCGCCTTGGCGAAGCCTTTGTTTTTACTTACGGCGACGACTCAAAATTTTGCGGCGCTTTTAACTCAATAAAAACTTTGCAGTTTGACGGCTTTGGTATATAGTAAAACTAAATAATATATTTAGAATGTTACAAATAATTTATGAACTGCCATTTCATATATTAGTGCCACCAAATATAAAACTTCGTTTGCAAATTGCAAAGCCATCGCCTTTTTTCATATTTTGTTGTATCTTAATATCGTACTTTTTGGTGACTGGAGGTAAGAAAAAGTAATTCAAGTGACACAATATGTTGTATATGCTAAATAAAATAATTTTCAATAAATCGATGACTTCTGCGACGTCGTTTTTACTTAATTCCCTTTTGGATTTGCTACCAAAAACTTTGTGCGGTCATACAATGTCTTTAGTTGCATGTCTTTTTTCCCAATTTTGTTTTGTTTAATGACAAGTAACACCCAATTCACACGATTACTTTTGTGACGTGGTTTTTACTTACGTGTCAGTCATGAGTTTCACATCCGTGTGAAAGTGAATCTTTTCCGAATAATTTGGTGTCCTGACATTCACTTCCGAACAATTTTTTCGTTTTACTTTCGACTGCAATAAGCTGTGTGAAAGCAAATAGAATCTCATTTATGACACAATAAAACTAATTTAATATGAAGAAAATATTTTTTGAACTTAAGTTTGATATCTTATCTACCTAATTCGGAAATAAAAACCAATATATGTATGTATGTTTGATAATAAAATGGAAAAAAAGATTTATAAAAATTCCCACATTAGGCACCAATGGAGCAAAAATATTCGGAAGTATACCGGACAACAAATATACTATTTTGTGATTCGGAAATTTTCATTCTAATTGAAAACGTTCGGAACTCATGACAGACACGATAATTCCCTTTTGAAGTTGCTACCAAAAACTTTGTGCGTCCATACGATGTGTTTTAGGTGCATTTTTTTCCCCCAATTTTGTTTTTTAGAGTGAGGGTTGTTCTTTATTATTCAATCGGCTAATCTCCTTTATTAACAAAGAGAAATAGAAAAACAGACTTGAGAAACACAAATCGTGTCTTTTTGTTTACCCTCTTTCTTCCCTACACCGATCAACTACACGCGAAAAGGGACGTCGAAAAAGCGGCGTTGCAAAAGTCATCGTGTGAATTGGGTGTTATACGATGATTAAAAATTCATGAATTTTTTCATCTTATCTTTGAAAGTATCTTCGTAAATCCTCTTGCATTTACACTATGGTTTTTTAAGCATGGTTTATTTCTCTTGAAGTGTTGAGTTTTTAGCGTAAAATCGCTCAAATTTCTTTGAAAGTAGAAAAAGGTTAAAACAGTAACAAAAAAAGGAAATACAAAAAAAATGCATGCAAAACAGAAAATGTGATTATTTTTCTACCCCTCTTTCTTCTCTACCCCGCACTTTGGTTCAGCTTTATATGGCATTAAATATTGCGCCTTTGGTGCAATACCGTAGTAATTAAAAAAATCGTGAACTGAGAAAAATGCATTTGAAGTTTTCAGCCATCTTTTTGATAGTAGTTTAGTTCAATAAAGTTATTTTTTTACAAGTTTTTAAATAAAGAGGAATGTTTTGTTATTAAAAAAAGGTCAAAAATTATTAAAACAATGAAATATTTATTTATATTTAAGAATTTTATATGGTAACGATAAACGATAAAACACAACGCATCAAAAACAGCTCCTAAAAAATTATTAAAATAAAATACTTAAAGTGATTTTAAATAGACGACACTAATAAAATTTTTACATTTATTTGAGCATGTACTCAAGTATTTATGTTTTTTATTTTATTTATTTGTTGCGGGTTAGCAATATCTAGATATATATTTCGTTGGTAGCTATACCAATTCATCAGTAGATGTTTTACCCTTTATGTTTAAAAAAATTCCAAAGCTCATCTATTTATACAAAAACTCACAAATATATTTTTGTGAATTACAAAGCATAAAAATAGCCTTTGAAAAATTTCTCAAACACACACAACAATAATTTTCCATTATGAGTGTGTTTACTTTTCTACACCTATACAATTAGACAACCGCTGTAACCATAACCATAACCATAACCGCTATAATTCATCCGAGAGTTCCAGTTCTGTACTGTGAAAATTTCAGGAAGATCGGTCCAAGGGTTTGGCCTCCTATAAGGAACAAACAAACACACATTCTGTTTTATATATTAAGATATAGTAAGATATGTTTATAATCTCAAGAGGCATGGTCATGTTTCATTGCATGTCAAAACATTATATGGTGTATTATTTGAAAATCTCCTAAAGATAAGAACATTAAGTTTACTCCACAAAATTATATACACCCAAAAGGCTGAATATCTATTTCAGAAGATTAGATTTGCCAGATATTTAAGAGGCAAAAATATTATAATTCCTAGATATCTTTACCATGTTTCTGAATGGCAGTTCTTTTTACATGCTGTTCGTCTTTGGAATTCTCTTCCACATTATCAACAAATTAATAGCAACGCAACAAATTTTAAAAAATTTCTTTTTAATTATTTTGATTAGATTAAGTGTTTTCTACATACTTACGTACATACATATGCTCTTACTTTGTAAAACTTTTATTTAATATTATTATTATTAATTATGCAATTTTAAATTATTTGTATAAATTTCATTTTTTTTTTCTTAAATTTAATTATGTTGGCGAACTTATTGTACACAAAACAATCCTGCGTTGTAATTATAAGACTAAGTCTTGTTATGCAAGGAATTCAATAAATAAATAAATAATTCAACAAAATATTTATTATGATCATGTTGAAAGTTATAACATTCTAAAAGCTTAATAAAATATGTAGAGAGTTTTGGAAGGAGAAGTATGGATTTGTTGTAATAAGCGAGGATAATGATATGCGGAATGGAGGATATAGAGAAGGATTTGATACATTCTTTGAAGCTTAGTGATAAATATTTCTCCAACTGCTTCAGACGTGTGCTATTTAAATCTCTGTTTATATGTTTTAAGAAGCTGTTTCTCTGTTTTAAAATAGCTGTTCACCAGCTGAAGAAGCTGTTTATCTGTAATTAAAAATATTTTATATTATTATTACGAATAAACGTAATTATTATTCGAAGTTATATTGATGTACATATGAAAAGTAATATTATCAGGCTCAAGTTGAATTTTATTGAATTAATGAAAATTCAAAATTACTAACACCCAATTCACACCATGAAATTTTACATGAATTTTATTTCACGATATTTTGTGTTAATGGGCGAACGGGGTAGAGAAGCAAAAGGGGTAACAAAAAATTCACATTTTCAGTTTTCCGTGAGTTTTTCTTATATTTTTCTTTACACATATTCGTTTTTTGTTATTTTGCTTTATTTCATATTTCATTTTCATGTGGCAATACGCATATTCCTTTGCACGAAGTTTGTACGGAAATAACAAATTGATGTACATACATACATACATACACATGTCAGATTGTTTTTATACAAATAATAAAGTAAAGAAGAATAACCGATTACGGAGAAAAAAATCAACATTTATTTTTTATATTACTTTGATTGAATAAATAAATAAAATCATGGGAAAAAATCATCGTATGAATTTGTAAAGTTTTTAGAAGCAACTTTTGAAGAGAACTAAAGAAAAATCGTGAATTTTATTTCATGGTGTGAATTGGGTGTAAAAGTTTTTTTTTTACGTTCAAAAATATTATTATTTATATCCTATAAGTTTTTAGCAGAACGTATCAGTACTTCTTAAAAAAAATTTGATTGTTTGAAACAAGGAACAAACATTTAAGCCATTAATAGAACCATTAAAAAAAATTAGTAAAATTATCAACTGCTCAATTTTGAGCAGCCACAACTCAGATAATTTTCAGCCTTTCTTCAATATATGTATGTATGTATGTAGTTTAACTTGTTTCTCAAAATTTTATAGTCGAATTTTTGATTTTTGCCACGGATTTTAGCAAAATGAGCAGCTATGCGTCTGGAAAATATGAAATAAATTTTTACTTTTATATACATAAAATACGGTAGGCCAATAGCTAAATTCATGAATGGAAAATAACAAAAGGAATTTCATCTGGCCAATAATAATACGAAAAAAAAAACATTTATGTATATGTATTTTAGAAGCATATCATTAAAAAATACTGATAATATTAACAAATGGCTATACAAATACTTATTTATGTACTTATATCTCTCTTTTAGGAATAATATATGATGTTATAGTAGAACCGCCAAGCGTAGGCGCAACTGTTGACGAAAATGGCCATTCAAGACCTGTGGCCTTTATGCCATATCGTGTCAATGGACAGTATATAATGGAAGGACTGGCAAGTAGTTTTCTTTTTACTATAGGTGGTCTTGGATTTATTATAATGGATCAGACGCATGCACCAGGAAAAACGAATCTCAATCGATTGCTGCTTACTTCTATGGGTTTCATTTTCATTTTTGTATCGTTCTTTACAACGTGGTTGTTTATGCGGATGAAACTGCCGAGTTATTTGCAGCCTTAAACTAATACGAACCAATAAAGCAAATGGAGGAATATAATTAGTTCATCACACATTATTATCTATGTATAATATGTATTTTTCTTTTTTAGTGGTACTTAAGGCAAAATTAAGTAATTTAAAATTGTTGAAAAGTACTGGTTGCAAGATTTTATAGAAATCGAAAATTTTTGCATAATACAAAACTGCAATATAATTTGGTAATAACGATGGGTAGTGCAAAGAGTACATACGATGCAAATGTTTGCAAATATACACACATTTGCACAACACACCAACAAAATGTAAGTATGTATTTGCAATTTGCTTGTGACATACAGACCGTCATATTTTTATTTGTACCAAAAAAATTTAATTTTGTAACTAATTTTAATTTACTTTGCAAAGTTTTGATCATAATTTTTTTTAATTTATTTGTATATAATGGTGTCTATTCCAGAAAACGCGTCGAAGAAGTGAAAATTTACATGGAAAACAAAAACAAAATTGAATACATTTAAAAAATTTGTTTTTGTTTATCAAATAAATTTTACCGTTTTTCATAGAGAGAGAAACGCGTTAAATTTCTCGCGTATATTTAATTTGAGAAATGTATGAAAAGCAAAAACAATTTTTAGAAATTTTGTTTTTGTTTCCATGTAAATATTCACTTCTTCGACGCGTTTTCTGGAATAGATATGAATAATTTTATGCATTTATAACTTGACATCTGAGGACAGTGTTGCCAGAATTTTTGATGAGCTGCCACTTCACAAAAATTCGACATATTTAAAAATTACGCTCACAAAGTACACTAATATGCACAACAAATTTGCAAAATGCAAATTTGCACAATCACCATCGTGATTACCCTTAATATCTTTTTTTGCATACGCCAAGTTCACTTTGCCAAGTCTTGAGTTAGTGGAAGAGAAGAAAAAATGAATGGGGGCGAGTACATTCTTTGATTTTATTTTTATTTACATATTTAGCATTTATTATTATTATTATTATCAAAAAGGATTTTATACATTAAAAATACGTTTAATATGCTGTAATAAATTTGTTTTGAATATATAAAAAATAAATAGTTTTTCAAATAAAATTTGCGAGTTACAAAAGCACAAGCAAAATACATAGTTTTTAAACTTACATATTGTTTGTTGTAATGTTTATAAAGAAATACTTCGCACATCTTTTTTTCTGATACATACTATCTAGTTGAAAAAGTATTGGAACAAGGGGAAATAAAGCGTGAGTAAAATGGTTAGGGCTTCAAGTCAACATAATACTTGGATAAAAAAAACTGACGTATAAGAATAAGAAAATAAAAAAAAATGTTTAATAAAAACAATACTTTAAAGCATTTTTACTTTATTATAGCTTAGTATTCACCATGGCAATAACATTAGCATTAAGCGGAAACTCTTCAATTTTAACAGCAAACTATTTTCAACGTATAGATTTAACGGAAGACTACGAATGTTAATTAATCAATTTTCAGTCATACAATTCTATTCCCAATATACATAGACTCTGACAACAAACTTCTTTTCCACATTGGGGATAGAGTAGGTAGATCGATCGAATATTATTCGGCCGGCTTGTTAGGTTTTGCTGAAGCCGGGTTTCTTTAAATATAGATTTTTCGAATATCAAATAAACCGGTTATTTTTATACGATTGACCGGTTATTTGAAACAGGTACAATTGCTTACATTTTCCATATTTTTATTGCAAATATGCACGTAATTGAAGTCTCTCTGAGAGTAAATCGTAATGCAAAATTTTTAGAAGATTTTTTTTTATTTAGACAAGTGTCATAAAAGATCTGAAAGACTTGAAAAATTTTTTTAATGCCTTGTATTCTTTAAACCCAACATGCACGCTAAGTGAAAGGGCATTTTCGATTTCACGTTTTATAAAAACAAAAGAAAAAAAATAGATATGTATATGTACTTCAAAACATTCCCAAGCTATGTATGTTGGTCACATGCTACACATTTATTATATTCAATACAACCAACTTTCTTTTAATATAAAAATAGAAAAAAATTATTAGATTGAAAAGAGTGTTAACTTTGTTAAAAATAATTTTATTTAATAGAATCTATTTTTATTCAAAATTTTTTGTTGTAAAAACAAATACATGCAAAGAAAACACAAAAAATATATTTCATATATTTATTTCATATCATACGTTAAACAAAACCAAAATGTACATTGATGATCGCTGTCGTCAATGTTTACCAGCAAAGCATACGAAAGTGTTGTTGCTTTTCTCCTGCGTGTATACAGTGAAGAACGACAAAAAAAACTAATAACATAAAGTTGTTTGTGTATTTCGCATTGAGGTTGCTGAGTGCTGTATGAGTATATTAAAACACACAGCCAAAGTATATGTATACCAAGTAGATGAAACTAAACAGGTGATTCATTTTTTTCTCGCTTATTTTTAATGTATGACTGTCAAAAGCTGTTTACGATTTTCGTACGCCATTTTGGTTTGTTTTGTTTTGTTATACATAATTCTACAAATTGTTTTTGTTTTCTTCATGTTGTTCTCATCTCTTTTTGACATTCATCCAATATTTTTACACAAACAAAATACATGGTGCATCTACTTGGTATAAATTTACTTTGCACACAGCCTATAGCTAAGAGTATTATTATATTACAAAAACAAATGAGCATGAAGAGCATTGGGCCGAGGCACCAATGGTTTATACTACATATTACAGTTTGCTGGTCTAAAAACGTTTTAAAACAAATTATTAATTTGACAGCACTTTCCATCCACACAAAGTTATGACAGAGTTGGTTTCACACAAGACAGTGATGCCAAGTGGAGGGATTTTTCCCTTTTTGGAGGCATTTTTGTGTTAACTTGCAAATGTAAGGAAAAAAGGAGAGATTTCTTACTTTTGTTAATTTGAAGGGATTTTTTAAAAATTGGAGATTTTTTTTGTAACAACTTAAACTTATATATTTTCCAGTTGTAAACCTTAAAATAAAAAAATATATATACTTATCTTTAAGTGTATCATTAGAAATTCTTTAATCTGGTAATACTTCTATAATATGAAGTAAGTAAAAATGTGGCATCTCTAATATCAATGACTCTATGTTTGATTTTGTAAACATATGTTTTATGCAATTTGTGATACTTTTATTGTGAGTTTTTATACATATGTACATACGTACGACAGCTTAGGAATTCTTTTTGATTTTTATAAGCAAGTTTGTAAGTAATAAATACATATCATTAAAATATTATAAATTAAAACATAAAACTAATTTTAGAAAAATGTCCTATTCGTCTTCTGATAATGATGAAAACACATCAAAGACATGTAAAACAAAAAGATTTTGTCCAAATTGGTTGAAAGACGAGAAGCTAATGGGATGACTGAAGCCGGTAAAAGATGACGACTTCAAGTGCAGATGCACGGCTTGTGGCAAAATATTAAATTGCGGTAAATCGGACCTTAATAAACACGCCAATACTGAAATGCACAAAAAAATCTTTCAAAAATAAAAACTAGAATAATGGATTCATATTTTCACAAACAAGTCCCGGAAGAAAACAATGATGTGGCCAATTTTGAGATCCGCTTAAGCCTTTTTATGAACACAATTTAGCGGTTCAAGCTATTGACCTTTTTTTACCATTATTAAAAGATATTGTATCTGACTCTTTAATTATAAAAAATGCCAATTAGGGAGAACCAAATTTTGTTTTTAAATTATTGTTATGTTATTCTTATGTTATTTTAGTGGTTGTTGTTATTTTTGCATTATTTTTAAAGAAACCTGTATTTATGTACCTCAATTTATTTATGTACCTCAAATGTTCCATTAAAAAATAGATTTTTATTTTTGAAAAATTAAAAAAAAATTGTGGAGGGAATAATGTAGGGAAAAAATTTGGTGTGAGGGAAAAAAAAGGGATTTTTTTCATAAGCGATGGGATTTTTGCAAAAATCTGGCATCACTGACACAATAACCAAATCTTGCACGTTTTGTCTTTTATTGCCAAAGTCATCAAATTGTTATTATTTTTTGTTGAGAACAATAAGTGTAATTGTAACAAGTACTATATTTTAGATTTGCGTTTATTGTAATAATTTCAAATATACGTACACGTAATATAACTTAGTTGAGATATATTAAAAATATATTAATTACTGTGCATAATTAATTTTCGTGTCTAGTGTGTCCTTATAACAAACTTTAGCCAAATAAAATAAGTATTCCAATACAGAATTTGATGAAAATACTAATAGTGTTGTAAACATTTATTGTAATTGATTCTGCATTAAATTCTTTGATTATACAAACATATGTACATACATACATATGCGTTGGTTGAGAGCAAAAATATATTAAAAGCTGATTTAATAAGGTCAGTTATACATGGATATATACATACATATGTATGTATGTACATACATATCGGTTATTGTTCCTAACAAAGTTACATATTAATAAATAGAACAAATTAAGTTTAAATCCAAAAATTGGCTTAAATCAAGTTTAGTGACGCAGCTCCAAATAAAAAAAAAAAAATTACATTGGGCGATGGAAAATCGTAAAAGACGAAGATTTAATGTGGTAACTTTCTCGGAAAAGCACAGTTTTCGAGTTATTGGCATCTGAAGTTTTTATTTAGTATACATATGTGCGATTTCCCTTTGCATATCTCAACGTATAAGACCAATTTTGGCTTCGTTTGATTTGACTAGATTTTAATGGATTTGTTAAAATACAAAAGATTTCAGTGATATTTAAAAAAAAATTTTTGTTTTTGGACCCAAGTGGGCTGGAATCCAATTTTCAGCAGCCTTCTAACCTATATTAAAATATAATACATTAGTGTGGATAGCTGTCAAACTCTTCCTCCAGCGTACAATCCTGACACGGTGGTATATAGAATAAATCTTCTGCATAGCCGGCCTTTGGCCGGGCTTCATGATTTTCTCTACCATGGTATATCCCGACACGCCGGTATATAGAATAGTTTTCCTGCATAGCCGGCCTTGGGCCGGGCCGAAAGTTAACATATTAAATTTTCGATTATTTTTTTTTTGATTTTCTATCGACCTGTGTATTTTTTATTTATTTGGAAATGGGTTTTCATTGTGGTCACCAAAATTAAATAAACTCATCAGTTAAGTGCGGAAAGGAAGAAAATAGCCAGATTATAAGCAAATGGAATTTGTGTCCAAAATATTCCATGGTTAAAAATTAGTTTTTTATTTTTATTTATCATACTACTGGGCCTGCCACCCGTACTTTATAATAAAGTATTGTACGTTTTTTTGATTAATTGTACTCTATACTTTATAGAAACAATAAAGTACAACAAAATACTTTATTTCGCATGATTTGATTTATCTACAATTCAAAATAGATTCGGGTTATATTAGTCATTTGTTGACTTTTTTTACAGTGGCGATTCCTTCTTAAGACTATGTCATGGCAATTTGGATATTTGGATATGAAACAAGCAAAAAAATTAAACTTTTGTCTGCACCGGAACTGACCAGGGAAATTCACATGATTTTTTTATTATTTATCGATAAAGCCTTAGAGTACCTGAATAAATGGTTTTATTTTTAAAATACAAACTGGTTATTTACAATTAGCAATAAAAATTTAAAGAGCAAAGTTGAATTTGATAATATTGTTAGCATAAACGAAAATTTAAATCTGCTAAAACTTAATATAAATATGGATGATCTTTATGGAGAAATTGCGTTATTAAACAAAATTTATGATCAGATATACAGTTCTGAAGTTTTTGCGGAATTATCTACAGCAAGTAAATGGCAGCTATTATTTAATAAGACTGATGATAATTTATCAAATTTGTATAAAGTAATTTCATTTTTAATTTCTATTCCTGTCACGTCAGCATTCACAGAGAGAGTTTTTTCTGTAATGAAGAGCAAATGGCGAGACGAAAGAAACAAAGCGTCTCTGAATCTGATAAAAAATGAAATTATTATTTACTTTAATTTAAATATGATAATTATTTGATAAAACTTGCGAAAAGCAATAAAAAATACGTTTTCAAATATAACAGTAAAGAAAAATAAATTGTACTTTATTTTTACACTGTGTACTTTTTTTTCCTAACCTTTAACAACCAATAAACTTTAATTGCAAAAAAAATGTGGGAACTCTACAATATACCGACTAGTGAGAAAATATGATCCGTTTCCATTTTTGATAGTAGAAAAACTAAAAATATATGTATACCTGGTAACAAATACATTTACTGTTTTCTAAAAAATGCTATACATACTTGCAAACCAAGTAAAATATTAAGTAGCTTACACACCAGAAATATCTGCATAGTAAAATTTTTTACTGGCACATAAAATGAAAATAAATTTGATGTAATATATTGTTTAGCAAAAATTTCTTGTCAATGAAAACTACCCTACAAGAACAGTGACAATCATTTTACTTATCATTTCACTATCATTACTGACAGAAATATCCATCATCGCGAAGAACAAAGTTTCTATCACATTCTTAACAGCCATACCTAAACAAGAGCGGCAAGCGTTTTTTAGCTGTCAAAAGTTCTCATGTACATACAATTTGTATGGAGCATCCCGAAATAACGCGGCGGTAACGCGGCGGCAAAATTTTGCAATTGGAAAATCCGATTTTGACAGCGCGTTTAATAGTGAAGTTAGCTGCAAAAGACAAGCACTCATGATACAATGACTATAAGGTAGTCTTACAAGCCCAGCTGACAATTCTTGTAAATTACTTGATTTTTATTTCAAGTGTTAAATTTTGATTTGTATTTATTTTTTCGTATTTGAATGAATAATTTTTATTTATATTTTTGTCACAGGTTGAAACATACACACATACACATTTATACTTTTGACTTCTGAGGAATTTTTTTGTTGTGTTTGTTGTAGAGATGCATGTAATATTAGGTTATGAGTATACTATTATAATCAGGGTTGTTATATATTTTGTAATAACCCTGTTATAATGACAAAGCGTTGACGCTCTTGTTTAGGTATGGTATTTCAGCGTTAACGCTAGGCGGTAGAAAACGTTCCGCTTTCCGCTCTTGTTTAGGTATGGCTGTAAGGCCAATATGAAGAATTTGATGGAAACTTTTGTGTACGTGTGATTCAGCGTTGATAAAAGTACACTGTGATAGTCGAAAAAATGAACTTCGATGAATCCTTTTCGAACTATTAGGGGGGAGTCCCCTGAGTGCGAAAGTACATTTGGAAGTGTCAGATTGGCTCCAGTTTTTGAGAAATCGGTATATATCAATTTTTCATGGGTATATACCTACATATTGTAAATAAAATCAGATTATTACAAGAAACTGAATTTGGCACTTGTTTGCCTTTTGTTTTAATCTCCATTCTTTTGGCAGTTCTTTTGAACGCCTAAGTTTTAGCTGGGACCCCCTCAGCTGTTTTAAAATAAAAAAGGGGCTATAGAAAACCTTTACATGGCGATCCTGCCTACAAAACCTGAAACCTGATCCTGCCCTTAACGAACGAACAAAAAAAAAAAAAAAAAATTTTCCTACGATGTCAGAAGCGGAAATAAATGAGATTGTCGCCCGCTGGGAACAATATATTGAGGACAGCAAAAGCGAAGAATACGAGCCTTCCAACATATCCAACGCATTGGTATCGGCACCAATATATACACCACTTCCACGTTCCGCAGGTCGCAAGGCAACTACCATCGAAGAATACAGGAAGAGAAACAAAAAAGTGGAAGACATCCCAAAAGCAACCAAAAACCCCATAAAAAAGAAAAGGGCTGGCAAGAAATTTCAGAAGCGTAGACAACTAGCAACACTTTACAAAGAACTAATACTGGTGTAGTGTACCTCATAAGTTGCCACCGCATACCCTTAAACTACACTTAAATCTATACATACCAACCTAAATAGAGTAGGGTAATTGTGCAAGATCAAATAACGGCATTTACCAAGTGACGCACATCGATTGGAATGCAAGTTAATTGGGGTATGAATATGATAAACACAAGCAATAAATTCTACTCAATAAGAATTGTAAATTGAGTGACAAATAGGAATGTGTATAATCACAAATATTCCTATTGGTCAGAATAATTGTAATCAGAGTGATTATTCATATGTCCATAATATCGACAAAGACAAATAGAACTTTATCGATAAGTAGAATAAGTAAGAAAGGCTAAATGTAAGTCTCATACATAGTATATAAGGCAATACAAAATTTAATAAAACCAGACTTAAAATCACAAAACTAACCCGGCAGTAACGTGCCTATGTTTTATTCCAAGACTCAAATTAATTCGGCAGTTCCTTTGAACGCCTTACAAATCAGCTGAAACCCTGACAGCTACTAAAAATACCCAAGGGCTATAGGGAAAGATTTTAACACACACACAAACACTACACATTTCTTGGCGATCCTGCCAACTCTGACCATATTAAATTAATAATCCTACCGAACTGATGTCCAAAGAAATAGATGAAATCTTCGCACGTTGGTCGGCGTACCTAGAAGACAACAAAGAAGAAGAGTTCGAGCCCGAACCGACAGGTTACGCAGCACCTCCTTACGAGCCACTACCGATCTGTCCGGGTCCAAAAGCTATCACGCTAGATGAATATAGGAAGCGCCAACAGAAACCAGTAGAGGCTGCCCCAAGAAAACAGCAAAAGAAGAAGAGAGCTGGTAAGCAATACCAGAAGAGAAAGACATTGGCAGTGCTATATAAGAACTTGAACCTCGCAACGGAGAAGAAACAGCAAATGTTAATAAGGAAGGAGATAAAAAGATTGCAATAGGAGAATAAACGCATTAAGAGACGTTTCGAGATGACTTCGTGGAAGAACATTCTAAAAGCGATCCCACTAGTTATTGCGGGATACGAAGTAGGAAAGAATGGAAATAACGAAAACGATCAAAATAATGAACAGCTTATAGAATATATGAATACTATAAGAGTACAAGATAAAAATAAAGAGGAAAATTTAAACACTTTCGAAATAGTTATGATAATTACATTAGCATTATTAGTAATTGCCTACGTCGTAAGACTAATGTATGCAATACTTAGTAACAGACGATAAAAAGAAAAAGATTTGATACTATTTATAAAGATAATTATACCCAATAATATTAATATACATAAGATTAGTAACATTTAAAGAAAAACAAAAATTCTCGGTACAGTTAAAAATATTATTAATATTGTTTTGTTCTTTGCTGTGTAAACATGTTGTCCGCGTGTCGTCCAGTTTCTCTTCTGTCGTCAAACATATTTCTTTTTTTTTCTACTCCTTTTTTATGTGGAAATACTTTAATAAGTAAATACACAAAAAAACGCCATAACACACATACATACATTCATACTTACATATATACTTAAAAAAAAAAATAATAAATAAATAAAAAATAAAAATTTTACACTGCATATTTCTGTACAAAAACAAAAAAAAAAAAAAAAGCTACATACATTCCAATATACATATACATATACATACTTAATATAATAATAAAACTTCAAAACAAAGAAATAACAACAAAACTCAAAACAATAATTAACGGGCACCAGTGTTGGCACATTGAATAGTGCGGACCCCGTGACACAAAATAAAAAAATAAAAATTAATTATAATCAAAAAAATTATTTATAATAAATGACCAGCGCAGGGCTTTTATGGCTCCAAGTTAGTGTCAGCCGCTCCATATTTTCCAAAAAAAAAAAAAAAAAACATAAATAAATAAAAACCATTTGTTGTGCTGATGCCGTTGTGTTGGTTGCTGTTTGACTGTTCATTGGCGAAGGCATAGCACTGGTCACTGAGCACTCTAACGACAGTAATTAATACCATTGGTATCAGCATAGCAAAATGAGCGTCCGATTTGGGTTTTGCATACTGTTATGGTAGGTCAATTCAGAATTGACTTCTGTAACATTAGGGGGCTAAGGTCCAATTTTTTCTCTGTGTATGCTCACATTTGTCTCCATCGGCCGGATGTTTTCGCCTTATGTGAGACCCAGGTGTCTGAAGACTCTGATCCACAGGATTTTCATATACCTGGTTATCACCTCCTATTACTTTTTAATTTACACAGGGGTCTTGCAATATACATACGTAATGAAGTTGTGTACCAGTGCCAGCAACCATTAGGCACGTCTGATCCTGAATTTAGCTGTCTTTGGGTTAAATTCAAAATCAGGACGCACTATTTACATTTCGGGTTTCTTTACAGAAGTCCAAACGCGGCAAGGGATAAAACCTTATCCCACTTCGATTCCCTTTCCGATTCAATTTCGAAGATCCTTGAGAGCTGTCCGAACAGTGAAATTGTCGTTGCTGGTGATTTCAATGTTCACAACTCATCTTGGCTTCACCATTCGAGCCACACAACCCCAGAAGGCCAATATGTTGAGCTTTTCGCCGCGCATAATGACCTTGCGCAACTAGTGAATGAGCCAACACATATTTCATGTGTTGAAGGGCACAATAACAACACTCTCGACCTTTTTCTCACTTCGCACCCTGAAAAGTATGAAGTGAGTGTTAATGCACCTCTTGGTAACTCGGATCATTGTACCATTTCCGCCACCTTTTCGTTCTCTAATCTTCGCAACGTCTCCCAATCAGCTACGAGGCGTTTAAAATATATGTACGAAAAGGCGCGTTGGGCTGAGCTCAACGAGTTTTTCCGGCATTTTAATTGGAAGCTATGCTTTCTAGACAATAACGTCGATGCCATGGCGAAAATGGTAGAAAATATCATTTTGCTGGGAATGAAAACTTTCATTCCATCTAAGCAAATTTTGATTAAACCGAAAGTTAAGTCTTGGTTCAATCAGACGTGCAGAAATGCAATCAGATCCAGAGAGGAAGCATTTAGTATCTGGCGTAATAATAAAAACGCCGATACTAATTCGCTGCGCAAAAAGGCGAGATCTTCATGTGCCAGAGTACTAAGGCGCGAAAAAGCTTTGTACGAGCAGCGCCTTCGTACTAAAGTTCTTGATGCTCCACGGGGTAGCAAGAGCTTTTGGTCATTCGTTAAAAGAGTCAAGGATAATGCTAGTTCTTCAATTCCACCTCTTTTAAAGGACGACCATGTATTCACTGACCCGGTTGATAAAGCTAACCTTCTGGCTGAAATGTTTGCAAGAAATTCTCACTTGCCGGAAAGCAGTCAACCACTACCCGTTCTCGAGGGAGTATCTGTAACTATGCCAAAAATATTCTTTCGAGCGCGTGCAGTTAAAAAGGTTTTAGCGAAGCTTAACGTAAACAAGTCTCCTGGGCCGGATGGTATCTCAGCACTGGTCTTGAAACAGTGCTTTTCGACGTTAGCACGTCCATTGGCACGCCTGTTTAGCACTTTGTACCATGCTGGTGAATTTCCAAAGTGTTGGAAGGTTGCCAATGTAACGCCGATCCCTAAAAAGGGGGAGGCCAACAACCCTGAAAATTACCGCCCAATTGCAATTTGTTCTGCGCTTTCCAAAGTTATGGAAAGTATGTTGAATTTCCATCTTGTGAAGTATTTGGAGCTCAACAGTTTACTTAGCGACCGGCAGTACGGCTTTCGTAGGGGCCGCTCTACGGGGGACCTACTTTCGGAGAAGTGGTGTAATAGCATACATCACTTTGGCGAAAGTAAAGTGGTGGCTCTAGATATTTCCAAGGCATTTGATAGAGTGTGGCATGGAGCACTTTTGTCAAAACTGATTGCTTTTGGTGTCGGTGATGGCTTCACTCGATTTGTATCGAGCTTTCTCAGAGATCGCACTATACGAGTTGTTGTAGATGGGGTCTCATCAAACGAGTTCAAGTTAAATTCAGGGGTACCGCAAGGCTCCGTTCTTTCTCCTACCCTTTTTCTTATTTTTCTTAATGAACTTCTACGTCAAACTTCCAACCCTATCTACTTTTTTGCAGATGACAGCAGCTTAGTTCATTCGTAATCATTCAGCAACAGGCCACAACCGTCGGAGATCCGGGCAATGCGGCAAAATATGAATGATACGCTAAATCGCGATCTCCTGTTAATTTCAGATTGGGGTCATGCTAATAGGGTAAATTTTAACGCACGAAAGACCCAATGTGCTATGCTCACACATAGACGTATGACCGGACATGCTGCTCCATCTGTAAACATGGATGGTATAGATATTGAGGAATCAGAAGCTCTTGATGTTCTTGGCATGAAAATTCAATGTGATGTTCGATGGAATGATCACATTTTTCATGTCTCAAAAGAAGCATTCAAGTGCCTCGGCTTTCTAAGACGGTGTAGGACATACTTCACTCCATCTGATCTCCTTAATATTTATACCACCTTTATCCGACCGAAAATGGAATACAACTCTCATGTATGGGCCGGTGCTTCAAAATCTATTTTGAAGTTACTCGACCGCGTACAGGATCGGGCGAAGAAGCTTATCGGTGACAGTAGGGTAGCCAACTCTATTGACTCATTGGAGCATCGACGCAATGTTGGGTGTGTTTCGTTGTTCTATCGCTACTACAACGGAGTGTGCTCTGATGAAATCAGGGAACTTGTTCCTGAAACCCGCCACTTTTCACGTATAACACGCTCTTCATCAGGAGCGCATCCCTTTGTGGTCGATATGTCAGTGAACCGCACCACGCATTACAGAGAGAATTCGTACTTTGGCCGTACTGTTCGTATGTGGAATAAACTCCCCGCAGAGGTCTTTCCTGCCACTTTCAGTGTGTCAGAGTTCAAATCGAATGTCCACAAACACTACTCCCTTTATCCTCCTTCCCAAAACCTATTTTCCTAGTTCCGGCTCAATGCTTTGCATACGTAGGGGTCATCCCCTGAGTGCTGGTCGTAATTAAAAAAAAAAAAAAAAAAAAAAAAAAACCTTAGTAATTATTATTTTAATCCTATTTATATTACATATCATTTATAGATTTATTAACAATTGTGAAAACAAAAACAATAGCAAAAACAATGATAGCAATAAAATAACAGAAGTATAAAAAAATATATATTTTAACAAATATTCAATATTATTACGAAAGATTGTTAGATGGAAAAGAATCTCCAGAAATTAACGTATATATTAAAAAATTTAAAGAAAAGTCCAGGAAGGACATATACTGAAAAGACAATTAACCTTAAATTAGAAGAAATAAAAACCATAACAAGAGAGTTTGAGATAGCACAAGTAGAATTTAATAATATAATAAATAAAATTAAAGAATATTTAGTCCAGAACATTATTAAGATAGAAAACATAGACATCAAAATGGCAGCATTTAGTTTAGAAACAGTGTCTAAAGCACTCCCACTTTTTGCTGGAAACCAGGAAGAACTAGAAAGTTTTTTGATAACAGCAGAACTCATTGAGAAAACTCTAGCTGAAACAGCAAAACAAGATTTCTTACAATACGTATACCATGCAAAATTGACTTCAGGGGTAAGAATGGCAATAGGTAGCTATGCGAAAACAGAAAATTTCAATGCATTAAAAAAATTGTTACAACAGAGGTACAAAAGTACAAAGACAATTCCAGAGTTACAATCAAAACTAAGCACTATTTACCAAGGGAAAATGTCTGTTAATACATTCAAAGAAAGAATAATGACGACAATAGACAACATGAACAAGTTAGGAGTTGAAGAACTTGGTAATGACGCCACAGAAGCAGAAAAAATGTTATTATCAAATTAAACTCAAAGCTTTTAATGACAAAGGTATTAATGACAGTTTAAAGACAGCCATTTTTGCAGCTCGTCCAAAGACTTTACAAGACGCGGTAGAACTAGCACTAGAACTAGAAAATGAGAATAAATTAAACAATAATGCGGTAATGCACATTCAAAAGCAACAACATAATAATAATCAAAACAGGCATTCAATAGCAATTTCCGCGAAAGAAATAATTTTGAAAATAACAACAGCTCTCGTAGTAGAAACAATAACAACAATAGAAACTACAGAAATAACACAAACAGTAACAACAATAATAACAGTAACAACAACGGAAGATATATACGTACGATACAAGACGTGGGAAACGAGGAAGGCTCGGAATACAGGGATATTCCGGACAGCCAAAATTAAGAGTATTTAAAGTTTCAAATAATAACACATTACATAATCGCTAAATACAAAAATAAAGAATTAACATTTCTTGTCGACACAGGAGCCGACATATCGTTATGTCGCACTAGAACAATTTTTGATGATGAACCACTAAATATAGAAAACAGATGCAAATTAACAGGCATCACTAATGAAGAAATATATTCATTAGGGACAACTGAACTTGAACTTTCATTAGCAGACCAAACATGCAAATACAAATTCCATCTAGTAGATGACAATTTTCCAATAGAGACAGACGGAATAATAGGGAGAGACTTTTTAAGACAATACTTATGCAAAATAGATTACGAGACATTCACAATTTCTTTGTTTACCAATAATGAAAATATAATTCTGCCAATGCAATCAAAAGCATTAGACACATTAAAAATAACTATACCACCACGAACAGAAATCATACAACCATTGAAATTAAACTTTTTAAAGATTGCGTAATACTTAATAATGAATTAAAAAGCGGTATTTTTTTAAGTAATTCAATAGCACCAAAAAAAGGGATGACACACATTAAAATTTTAAACACAACAAATGATACACAAATTTTACAGGGCATTAAACTGCATACTGATCCACTAAAAAACTATGACATATTAAATTACACAAATGGAAACAATGACGAACGTTTTGAACAAATTCTAAATGACTTGCAATTAAATAATACTGATGAATATGCAAAATCAGAATTAATAAACATATTCAAAAGATATCAAAATGTATTTCATTTAGAGAATGAGAAATTAACTGTAAACAATTTTTATAAAAAAAAACATAGCAGCTTCAGATAACACTCCGGTGTATATAAAAAACTACAGACTACCCCACTCGCACACGGACATAATAAATGAACATGTACATAAAATGTTACATGACGATATAATAGAACCATCAATTAGCCCCTACAATGCTCCACTTCTTTTGGTACCCAAAAAGAATACATAAGACAAACGAAATTGAGACTTGTTGTAGATTTTACAAAACTTAATGATAAAATTGTTAATGACAAATTTCCTCTAACTAGATTAGAAGATATTTTGGACAAACTAGGTAGAGCTAAATGGTTTTCTACACTTGATATGACAAGCTCTTTTCATCAAATTGAATTAGATAAAGACTCCAGACCGTTAACCGCTTTTTCCACACCACAAGGACATTTTCAATTTAAGAGACTTCCATTCGGACTAAAAATTTCTTCTAACAGTTTTCAAAGAATGCTTACAATAGCATTATCCGGACTAGAATCCGAAGCATTTCTTAACGTAGATGACATAATCGTATACGGTTGCAGCTTAAATCACCACAACCAAACTTTAATAAGAGTTCTCGATAGACTACAACAATACAATCTAAAACTAAATCCAAAAAATTTTCTAAGACCAGAAGTAGTTTACTTAGGACATTTAATAACAAAGAACGGTGTAAAGACAGACCCATCTAAATACGACGTAATAAAAAACTACCCAGTACCAAAAAAACGCAGACGAAGTAAGACGATTTGTCGCATTTTGTAATTATTACAGAAAATTTATACCCAACTTTACTGACGTTGCCAAAGAACTAAACGCACTGTTAAAGAAATCAACAAAATTTATACGGACGGAAAAATGACAGACTGCTTTTGAGGAATTGAAAGAAAAATTAATGAATCCACCAGTATTACAATATCCAAATTTTGATAAACCTTTCATTTTAACAACAGACGCATCAAATTACGCATTAAGAGCAGTTTTATCTCAAGGTGAAATCGGACAAGATTTACCAATTTCATACGCTAGTAAGTCATTACAAAAACATGACATTAACAAACCAGTAATTGAGAAAGAACTTTTAGCGATTCATTGGAGTATAAATTTTTTCAAACCTTACCTATACTGCAGAAAATTTATAGTTGTGACAGACCATAGACCATTAATTTCATTATTCTCACACAAAAATCCATCATCAAAAATGACAAGAATAAGACTAGATTTAAGTGATTATGATTTCACAATTGTATATAAAAAAGGAAAAATGAATACAAACGCCGATGCACTTTCTAGGATAGAACTAGACTCAGACATACTTAAACAAATGATACCGCAAGAGAACGACGAAAAAGAAAAAAAAGTATTAGTAACAACGAGGGCCACGAAGAATAAAAATAAAGAAAATAACGAGGCAAATAATAAAGAACATAATGAGGCAAATAACAATTTTAATGAAACACGTGTAGAAGAAAAGAGTATGGAAAAATGTAATTCTCGGAAGCCTGATCAACTTCAAATATGGGAATGCACATCCATAAGTGATATAAAAAATATTAAGAAATTGCAATTTAATAGATTTGAAAACATAAAAGAAGTCTACATACATATTGAAAATAATATTGTGCACATTGGACATAATGATAATTCATCGAAACCAGTTTCGACCATGAAGAAATTGTGTACCCAAAATAAGAATGCTATGAATATAGGATGTAACGATAATTCATCGAAACAAGATTCGATTATGAAGAAGTTACATACCAAAAATATACATGATAATAATATGCATGCAAGGTTCAGCGATAACTCAGCAAAACTAAATTCGATACTGAGAAGACTGATATCAAAAATGAGTAAAGAAAATATAAAAGAATTAGCGCTAGCAAATAACGATAAAAGTATATCCGAAAGAAGAATTAAAAGAAGCATATGCAAAGATAAGAATAAATAACAAAAGTCCTCAACTAAAACTATTAATATACAATGCCCCAAAAAGAATATCAGTTGACATTCTAAAATATAAACTAATTGACGAATTCCACAATATCACACACGTAGGCCACTTAGGAATTAGAAAAACAATTATTAAACTTAAACATCGATACATTTGGAAAAACATGAATAAAATTGTAAAGAAGTTTGTATCTTACTGCGAGAATTATAACAAAAATAAACAAACAAAACACATAAAAGAACCACTTACACTAACAAACACACCAAACAATAGTTTTGAAGTGATTTCAATTGACACCGTAGGTCCTCTTCGTATTTCAAATGATTACCGATACATTTTAACAATGCAATGTGATCTGACAAAATTTGTTGTTGCACACCCCATGCAAATAAAAGATGCAATCACTACAGCAAAAACATTAGTCGAACAATTTATTTTGAAATATGGTCAATTTAAGGTACTTAAGTCCGACAGAGGGACAGAATTTACAAATGAAGTTATGCATAACATATGCTCATTATTACAAATTAAACAAGTATTCTCAACCCCTTATCATCACGAAACGCTAGGAGCAATTGAAAGAAACCATAGGGTTCTGAATGAATTTTTACTAACTACAGCACCACAAATAGACAGGGTATACACCATTCGAATTAGTTTATGGAAAATTACCACACTTGTCATCCGATAGTTTAGATACTGAAAGAAAATTTTACAATTATGAAGATTATGTTCTAGAACTAAAAACCAAACTAAAATACTCTCTAAATAGAGCTAATAATAATATGCTATTAAGAGCTAAAGAAAAAAGAATTAACAATACAAAATACACAAACAAATTAAATCTAAAAATAGGAAACCTAGTGTTAATCAGAGTAGAAAATAGAAAGAAAAATCAAAGTCCATATAAAGGACCCTATACAATTTTAAAAAGAAACAATGTAAATACGGTAATAAATTATAATGGTATAGAAAAAGAAATACACAATAATAACCTAAAACCATTCTATACACATTAAGAATTGAAATAAATACCATAAAAAAAATTACACATTAATAATTAATTTTGTAATAATAATGCTATAGAATAAGAAAAATTCCTCCCATAATTTTCCTCTTAAGGGTGAGGGTGTAGTGTTCCCATGTCGCCATACAATATGCACAATGTATACATACCAACTTCAACAAAGTAGTGCAACCAACAAACAATAAACGCTTGGGTTACACATGTTGAAGTGGGTCAAAAGAATATTGTTGGCACATGTAAATTTAAGATGTAATATAATATTTGATAATTGTAACTTAAATTTCTATTTTCTTTTATTTATGAATTTGTAAAATATTGAGTGATTCAGAAATCACTCAATGACCTAAGAAAATTTAGTATATAAGCTAGAACAAATTGTAAATAAAATCAGATTATTACAAGAAACTGAATTTGGCACTTGTTTGCCTTTTGTTTTAATCTCCATTCTTTTGGCAGTTCTTTTGAACGCCTAAGTTTTAGCTGGGACCCCCTCAGCTGTTTTAAAATAAAAAAGGGGCTATAGAAAACCTTTACAACAGTAAATTCTACAGGGTTTGATGTAGGAATCCCTAACAAAAACTGCTTCGTTAAAACGCTTTTAAAAGTTTTCCGAACAGGAGAAGGATTACTCACAGAAATGGTACAATACGTGTGGCACGACCCACTCTAAGCCGCCCAAAAGAAAACGTGTAGCACGACCCATGAAAAGCCGGGCAAAATAGACTGTGGTTACTACAATAGCTTTTAGGGCCTTATATCGGTAGCATGGTATCTGCCAACTAATTTACCTTGGATATCCTCTATATCATACAAGACATTTCCTATTTTTGCGCGAATTCGGCACTTAACGAATTTAGGGGTAAATTTCATATTCAAACCTTTGTTGAAGTTGCTAAGAACACGATTCTTCCGAAATACTTCTTGTCCAACACAATAGTTGACATTTCTGGTGCGAGTGTTACATACCTTGGCTGCTTTTTCATGGGCTTTTAATAAGTTTTGTCCAATTTTTTCCCTAATGTGAGCCATTTTATCCACTCTCATAACTACTGTATCGTCTTCTAGGATGTTAAGCTTAGCTAACGACGGGTACGAAGAGCCATGCATACACATGTTTTGTCCAAACGTGGCTTAATACGGCGAACATTGAATGGCGGTGTGAAAATCACCGCGCAAAACAGCTAATATGCGTGGTAGGTGCATATCCTAATTGGCATGCTCGGTTTGGTCCTTAAGGAAGAATGGGATTTTTGAGATTACCTCTCGGTTGGCTCGCTCTGAGACATTTGCCTGCGGAGAATACAGACCCGTTTTGATATGTATGGGTTACTCCATAAAGGGAAAAGAATTCTTGCATTTGTGGGACACCGGAAGTGTTAAACAAATAGTTCTTGAAGAAGTCAATGACATTTATGGAAGTAGCAAAACTCAATGGCTGTAGAAAAATAAACTTTTTAAGGTGGTCAATGACAATTAAAAGTTGGGTATTTTTGGACTTAGACAACGGATAAGGACCTTGGAAGTCACAATACAGGCGCTGAAATGGACGTGAGGTAACAAGGGCATCACCCATCCCTGCCCGAAGGAGTTGATTAGGGGCCTTAATGATCTTACAAACATCACATTTGCTGACATAATTTTTTCATCGAGAGAGGATTTTAAAATAACCGCCGTGACAGCTGGACTCATCGGCCAATTTTACAGCTTCTTCCGTTTGTGGCTTTGGCAACCATAATCTCCACAGGCTCTCTTCATGATCAATTCCTTGGCGAAAATGTACTCTTGTATATATGACTCTCTAAAAGACGAAGGTCGGGGAACATATCTTTGTAAGCCGAAATATTATTTTTCAGATTTTCATAATTTGCACAACAAAACTTTGTGGACTTAAAATCTATTTCCGGAAAAGGGCTATCCGTCGTAAGGAAATCAATATCAAACCGGGATAAGGCATCTGCAACAACATTTAGGGAACCTTTACGGTGTTCCATTTGAAAGTCAAATCCCTGAAGCGTAAGACTCCACCGAGCAAGTCGGCCGCTCAAATCTTTCTGAGTCATTAACCAACGCAAGCTTGAGTGATCGGTCACAATTCGAAATGGTAACCCTTCTATGTAAGGTCTAAATCGTTTTACAGGGAATAATACAACTGCATATTCTTTGAGCAAACACAAAATGTAAGTTCAAATAAGAGAAATGGAAAATGCAATTATTGCAATAAATTAGGTCATTGGGCAAGAGAATGTTATAAAAAGCAAAGAGATCAACAAAAGAAACAAACAAACAAACAACTCTAGTTCTTTAGCTGTTACTAAAGAATTAAAAACAAAAGATAACGATGAAATGTCAAATTGCCGAAAATCACATTTGTTTGTGTTACAATCTAGTAATTCACAAAGCAAATTTGAAAATATTTTTTACGTAGATTCAGGCGCAACTGACCATATGTGTTTCCAAAGGGAATTGTTTACCAAATTTTCTGAATATGAACATGGTATGTGGCAAGTGCGAGTTGGAGATGGCTGTAAATTGAACGTTGTTGGTGTTGGAGATATTGATGTGCAGGTGATTGAAAAATGTGGGGCAAAATGTGTCATACATACCATAAAAGATGTTTTGCTAAGTGCCCGATCTGGATAGAAATTTTCTATCGGTTTTGAAAGCAACAGAAAAAGGTATGAAAGTTGTATTTGAAGAAGGTGCAGACTGTGTAGTGTTTATGAAAAATCATGAGGTGATTGTTACTGGCGTACGCGATAATAAATTATACAAAATGAATTTAAGCCCGCTTAGAAATGCTTCTTTGAATGTGGCGTCCTCAGAGTCTATGGTGACTTGGCACGAACGTTTAGGGCACGTAAATTTTAAAACGTTGCAAGAAATGTGTAAAAGCAATGTTGTTCAAGACTTAAAAATTAAAAGTATTCCAACCGAAATTCCTTTTTGCGATGGGTGTGCATATGGAAAACAGCACAGGCAAAATCAGGTGCAAATCGAGCTAAGAATCCGGGTGAAACTTTTCATGCAGACCTATGTGGCAAGATGAGTATCCCTTCATTTGGAAAGTCTAACTACTTTTTATTGTTGAAGGATCATTATTCCAGATATTGTTTTGCTTATTTTTTAAAGCACAAAACTGAAGTTTTAGCACGTTTGATGGAATTTTTTGCTGAAGTTCAGGCTGATAATCACGTAATTAAAAGATTACGAACTGATGGTGGGCTAGAATTCTGTAATGATGGTGTTAAGAAGTTTCTATTAAAACAAAATGTAAAGCACGAAGTATCCACACCAAGAGCACCAGAGCAAAATGGCTTTATAGAGAGGCAAAATCGTACTGTTGTAGAAAGCGCCAAGGCAATGCCACACAAACGTGGATTACAACTCAATTTTTGGGCAGTATACGTTCAAAATCGCACAGCATGTGAAGTTTTAAATGGTCGTACGCCATACGAATTGTGGTTTGGCAGAAAACCTACAGTTGGTCACCTTAGAGTGTTTGGATGTGAAGCTTATGTACACATACCTAAAGAACAACGTTCAAAGTCGAATAAAAATTCAATTGAAGGAATAATGGTTGGCTATAATGATGATAGCAAGGCATATCGTATATATGATCCAAGCGCTAAAAAGGTATTTATACGGGGAGATGTTATATTTAATGAGTATCAACAAAAGGTACATGAAGTAGTGGAAATAAAAGAGAAAATGTGTGCAGAGCAAAAAGAAGAAACAGCTGATAATAATACAAGCAATAGCCCGAAAGTTTATAAAAATCCTAGACATCCAATTCCACGGAGCCCTTATTAGTGCTGGCAAAGTATTGTGTAGTGGGTACCGAGTATCGAGTATTTGCCCTTTTTTTTGGATACTCAATACTCAAAAGTAGTTACTCGATACTTTCAGAGTTGTATTTTTAAGCAAGTTGAGAGGCTAAAATAGTGTATAAAAAGACAGAAAGACAACAATGTGTAAGCTACAAAAGTAAACCAACCGCCGAAATAAAGCTGCCAATAAAATAGAACAACCACATGTGATAAATTACATTTTAAAAGTACTTTTTTTTTTTTTTTTTTTTTTTTTTTTTTTTTTTTTGATAATTTTATTATTTATTGAATCTTTAATTATTAATTAAATTATCAATAAGTTTTTCAAATCTTAAATCTAAAAAATATTAAATATAGGTTTAGCCAATTATTACAAAATTTTTAATTTCAACGGTTAATTTTTGTTGTTTTACATCTCTCGTGAACGGCTGAGAAAAACAGTATCCCTTCTTTTCAGCCGGGTGTGGCCTCTATAATGAAGAATATTGCGCGCGAGTGGATTTGGGTGCAACTCAAGTTTTTTTTATATATTTTTTCACGTGTTTTGAAAATACTGTCTTCACCAACGGAACGTCTAGATCTTAATGAATTCGATGGTTTCTGACATACCAGGGGGCTGCTGTTATTGTACGTAGGATTTTATTCTGTCGCCTTTGAATTCTTTCGACATTCGATGCTGAGGCAGTGCCCCATAACTGGATACCATAGGACCATATTGGTTTCAGGATCGCGTTGTATAAGAGAAGTTTACAGTCAAGGCTTAGTATAGAGTTTCTTCAAATAAGCCAATTCATTTGGGCTGCTTTTAGTTTCATTTGTGTTAAAAAAGTATTTAAAAATGTATATTAGTTAAATATGTATATATACATGCATGTAAATATTATATTTTAATTTTTTTATACATACACAATGTATTACACATGCAGGCACATATGTATGTTCTCGCATATGTAGATATTTTCAATTCTTTCAAATCAAATCAAAACATTAATTTTCCAATGAACTCTTATATGCATAACTAATTTTTTTTTTTTTTTCATAAAAATTAAATTATTTCTTAAGTTGTTAACGTTGAATTAAAAGTTAGCTTTACATTTATTTTCGATTTAATAATAAAAGACATACAAAACCAATAATAGTTGAAGATCTATTTTTAATTTTTGAAGAAACTACTTCAATTTGCAGATAAAAACTATGCGCTACAAACTCAAAAAATCCGTTAAAAGTATCGAGTAGTATTGAGTACCCAAATGAAAAGTATTGAATATTATTGAGTAATGAAAAGTAGTAGAATTTGCCAGCACTAGCCCTTATAGCACAAGGAGTGCTGTAAATATTCAATGTAATAAAAAATGTGAAATCGATGCAGAGTTGTGTATAGCCGAGCTAGAACCGTTTTTTTTACAAGAAGCTTTGAATGATGTTGATTCAAATAAATGGTTAGCAGCAGTCCATGAAGAAATCGACCCGTTAAATAAAAATAACACATGGACATTAGTGCCTAGAACATAAAATATGCACGTGTTGTCTAATCAGTGGATTTTTAAACGTGAGTACAAAGCAAATGGGGAAATTGACAAATACAAAGCTGGACTTGTTGTGCGTGGTTGTTTTCAGAAACGGGGTGTTGATTGTAATGAAATATATTCCCCTGTCGTACGGTATGAATCAGTACGAACAATTTTGTCTATTGCTGCAGCTCAAAATATGCAGATTATACAGTTTGATGTAAAGACTGCATTTTTGTATGGAGATATTGAAGAAAATATATTTATGGAGCAACCATATGGTTTCAAAAGTGATGATAATGTTTGCCACCTAGAAAAAGACTTGTATGGTTTAAAACAAGCTTCCCATCAGTGGAACAAAAAGATGTTAGTTTTCTCAAGAAATTTGGATTTATACAATCTAGTGCAGACTTGTGTGTTTTCGTCTACACAACTACTACAACAACTATTTATCTCGCACTGTACGTAGATGATGGTTTGATGTGTAGCAACGATACCGATTTAGTACATCGTCTTCTACAAGCTCTACATAAGGAATTTGAAATTACACACAGAAAAGCAGCAAATTCGCTCATAAAAATGTCAGAGAGAAAAAAGGAAAAAAACGACAAAATGCTTAGAGTTAACCCGTGCAAAGATTTACAATTTTTATACTAAATATATTATGTTTACTTTATTGAAGCAAAACAAAACAAAAAAAATATAACACTGTTTTTGCGCTCTACTTACTTAAGATATTTCATGATCTTTTCTTAGAATATAAGGCTGTTTCTTCTCTGTTGCTCCGATGTATTTTTTTACAATTCTCCAACTTGCTGCCCAGGCTATTTCGAAGCTCTGGTGACTTTTTCTTAATTTTCCAACTTGCTGCCCAGGCTATTTCGAAGCTCTGGTGACTTCTTCCTATTTTTGAGATTTGTTTCACTTAACAAGTTTATTTTTTATTGTGCTGGGTTAATTTTTTATCTTAAAAACTTTGTTAAAAAATATTTCATTTTTTAAATTTTTAATTTTCTATTTTTTTTTACTGTTCTGTATTAATAAATTTTTAATTTAAAAACTTTTATTAAAAAAGATTTTTATATTTTAATTTTTGAATGTTCTATTTTTTTACTGTTCTGGATTAATAATTTTTTAATTTAAAAACTTTTGTTAAAAAAGATTTTTATATTTTAATTTTTGAATGTTCTATTTTTTTCCTGTGCTGGATTAATAATTTTTTATTTTAAAAACTTTTGTTAAAAAGATTTTATTTTCTAATTTTTGAATTAGCTTGTCTTTTATTTTAATATAATCCACGTTGGGCGCCAATTACTTTATTGTGGGTTTATTTTATTTAATTTGTTTTATTTATTTGAGCTTTATGCTCTTGTTGGTGAGTACATTAAAAAGGCTAATTCTAATAAGGCAAGCACAACATAATGAAACCTCGCTTAACTGCATTTATTGTTGACAACGCAACACGTACGCGTCAGGTTACCACAAAATATTTAGCACTGTTTCTGCTAAAACATCCGTTGTCACAGACATAGCGTCAGCATAATATTTTGTGAGAATAATTATTTTAGGTGAAGCTAATTTGGGTTATTGGATACATTAACTTGCATGTATGCAAATAGACATTGCTTAACCATCAATAAATAGTTATGTATATAAAGTTTTTTAAACATACATATATCAAATTGTGTTTTATAATAAGTATTTGTTTCGTAGTTTATCCTAGGAATTACTGGGAATTAACAGGGAATCCTTTTACACGACTTTTCTTAATTATAGGTTGTAACTGTCGCCGTCGAATAATGTGAACATATAGTTCAATAGCGACTGCCATAATCTCAAACTGAGAAATCCCGACCAACTCGTTATCGAAAGCAATAATAAGTCCCCAGTTGTCTTATGGTTTCATGGAAATGAAAAATTCTAAGAAATTAAGAGCATGTTTCTAATTATTTTCATAAATCTAACATATTTTTTATATATATTATTTAGAATATGCTGAATCAGTATAAACTAATCTCTAGTTTTGTTTAAGTACCACACACAAAATTGCTTAAAAATTAAGCTAATGAGCAACATAAAAAGCTGATATGTATTCAAAATACAGCATAGACTGTGGAAAACTCCAAAATCGTAGTTCACAAGTGGTTGAAAATGGATATTATTATGTTTCGGGTCTAAAAACCTGTCCTTCATTTGCACAAACATGCAATGTCAATTTAGAAGATGATGAAAATATGATTAAAATACCAAGGCGTATTCAAAAAGAGTGTGATCTGTTTTGTAGACAAACTTATTATGAAAATGATAAGTCAGATGGCGATTTTGATAACCTTCCACAGGCACCACTTTCATTATATGGCGCTCATCATTATAGTCATCAACATCATAATCAGTATAAAGGAAATCAATATCAACATCAAAAACGGAATTTTCAGTACCGCCAAGCTCATCACCGTAGTCAAGCTCATAATCATGTAGATCATAGTTATCAGTACTATTACTTGAACAAAAATGATTGCGACAATGTATACGGGAACTTAAGTATTCCATCGTCCAGTGTTCATCAGGCTTCTGTTCACCAAACTAATTCTTGTAATAATAATAATGCTAATCATTGCTATAAAAACCTCGACGAACGACTTAATGGCGAATATCACCACCAACAAGCACTGCCAACAGCAGAATTCCTGCAACTAAAATCGTAATATTTTTAATAAATACAATCTAATAATGTTCTTTTCGCTTTTTATTTTAATACGTATTTTTAAATTTCTTTGCATTATATGAACACATCAAAAACACACCAACATAAAAATATATATGTATATTAATTCTAATTTTTTAAATTACTAAGAACTGTGTATTATTAATAATTGTTAATATTTATACAGGCTAAAGTTCGTAAATGCTTATAATCAGAGAAATATTAGGTAGACATTGTTAACATATTTCGAGCAACAGAGGGAAAACTTAATATTTATACATCCCTCTTGTAGATTTTTCAACATCACTGGCTGAATAGAACAAACGTTGTTTTCGGTAAAAGCCACTAAACCTCGTCAGTATTCGGCTGACTTCTAAAACGTCTAACGCTTTGTGTTTGAAAAAAGCATCACATTTCATAACGCCGCAGTACAATAATTATACAATGTATACCATTTTAAAACGCCGCCAATTATTTTTAACTCAATACGAAAGCACACAAGGCATCGGTTTTATAGTTTTTGCATTGTTTCGGAACTTTGCATATGTATGTGATTTAAATACAGTAGCAATACTGTATACAAACCTTGTATACGAACGTTTTGGAAGTCAGCCTTCATGTGCAAATGCTTTCACTACTTGTTAGGTAGATTCGTTAAACGTCATTACAGATTCTATTTATACGCAATTACAAATACAAATTGAATACGCGGATTATTTCTACTAATGGATGCTAGCTGGGGAATTTTATGTTTTGTTTTTTATTTATTATCATACATATATTAAACATTACAGTGCTGTCAGCGAATTATATCCTACAATGCCCAATCTCCCGACTTTTTTTTGTTATACTTAAGACAAATTTTTTTGGTTTGATTTTTAAACCTAAGTATATTTTTGATTAATGTTCGTTTTGAACATATATATAATTAGCACAGGCCCTTGCTTTTTTGTATATGTATAATAATTGTAATTTTTTAAATTACTACGAACTGTTTATTATTAATATTTGTATAGGCTAAAGTTCGTAAATGTTTATAATCAGAGAAATATTAGGTAGATATTGTTAATATATTTCGAGCAACAGAGGAAAAATTTAATATTTATAAATTCCTTTTGTTTATAATCAGAGAAATATTAGGTCCAAGAAACTTCGCCCCGATTCACGGACGCTGGCTGGGTCCAGGGCCGTGTAACACCGGTTTCATGCACGGACAAGAGGTCGGTCAACAAGCTCAAGCTGGTGAGCGAGTCTCTTGGTGAAGTGTGGGCTTGCGCGAGGTTAGAACTGGTGCCGGTAAACGAAATTCCTCTTAGACCGAAAGCAGTTGCGACTATTCCGGGAGAGCCGCATGACCCAGAGGCTATCCTGGGCATCTTCCGTCGTGCGAACCCTGACCTACCAACCAGCGATTGGAAGGTGGTCAAGGTTTTTGGGACGGAAGGTGCGCGTAGGAAGGTGATCATTGTCCTGAATAAGGAGACGTTAACTCTACTTCGGGACAGACAGGGCCTGGCTCACAACGGCTTCATAGGAATCAGGCTCTGTGTGTACCACGGTGATGGCGAACGCGATCCCGACAACTCTAGGGGCCAAGCGAAGGAGCCAAAAACAACAGCTGATAAGCCAGCCAGTACGGTGGTCATAGGAGACTCCGCGGATTCGGTCACTTCAGGATGTTCACAATCAACAGCAGGTTTGGTGGGGGATCTCCTGGAAGGTCTCATTTTAGGAGATGACGATGACGCACTAATGAACCCGAGTCAGGGAGATGTGGGGCCAATGCCAACTATGACCCCGACGCGGACAATGGCAAAGGTGCTGCAGGTCAACCTGCTCCACTCTAAGACAGCATCAGCTGCGTTAACCCTCCTCCTTTTAGAAAAAGGGGTGGGTGCTGGTCCAAGAGCCGTGGACCAAAAACGTAAAATACTTGGACTCAGTACCACTGGTTACAAGCTGCTGTATGTAACAAAATCAGGTAACAATGACAAAAACATTCGATCCTGTATTTTAGCAAAATCAAATCTCAATATCTTCATTCTCTCTGATTTTAGTGATGAAGACACTGTAAGTGCACTGGCTTATCAGCTGTTGTTTTTGGATCCTTCGCTTGGCTGCTAGAGTTCTCGGGATCGCGTTCGCCATCACCGCGGTACACACAGAGCCCGATTCCCACGCTTCCGTTGTAAACCAGGCCCTGTCTGTCCCGAAGTAAAGGCAACGTCTCCTTACTCGGTCTACGAGGAATTTCGTTTACCGGGACCAGTTCCAACCTTGCGCCAGGCCACACTTCTCCAAGAGACTCGATCACCAGCTTGAGCTTAGTGACCGACCTCTCGTCCGAGCAGGAAACCAGTTTTACACGGCCCTGGACCCAGGCAGCGTACTTGAATTAGGGCCAAGTTTCTTGGACTTAATATTTCTCTGGTTATAAGCAAAGGGGATGTATAAATATTAAATTGTTCCACTGTTGCTCGAAATATGTTAACAATATCTACCTAATATTTCTGTGATTATAAACATTTACGAAATTTAGCCTGTATAAATATTACCAAATATTAATAATAAACAGTTCGTAGTTATTTAAAAAATTACAGTTAATATACATATACAAAAAAGCAAGGGCCTGTGCTAATTATATATACTTATATATGTTCAAAACGAACATTAATCAAAAATATACTTAAGTTTAAAAATCAAACCAAAAAAGTTTGTCTTAAGTAGAACAAAAAAGTCAGGAGATTGGGCTGGCAGCACTGTAATGTTTAAGATATGATAATAAATAAAAAACAAAACAAAAAATTCCCCAGCTAGCATCCATTAGTAGAAATAAGTCGCGTATTCTATTTGTATTTGTAATTGTGTATAAATAGAATATGTAATGACGTTCAACGAAGCTACCTAACAAGTAGTGAAAGCATTTGCACATGAATACTGACGAGGTTTAGTGGCTTTTACCGAAAACAACGTTTGTTCTATTTAGCCCGTGCTGTTGAAAAATCTACAAAAGGGATGTATAAATATTAAATTTTTCCTCTGTTGCTCGAAATATGTTAACAATGTCTACCTAATATTTCTCTGATTATAAACATTTAGGAACTTTAGCCTGTATAAATATTAATAAAAATATACAGCTTTATTCATTATTTAAGCTTTGAATTCCGCTACAAAAATTAATAAATTATAAATATCTGAGATGTAATACTATTTTCTGGTATGTATTGTCGTGTAGAACAACAGTATGGTTTTGAAATTTTCCGGACATGGGTAAAAGCCCGTATGTACTTATCAGCCTGTAACTTAGTTGAGTATCAACCGATTTCAAATTTATAAACGGATTTACAAAGAAGATACATGTTAAACAATATACATACATATATTTTAGTTTAGTTATTTAATCCTTCAAAAATGTACTGACTTACTAAATAGTTTGTTAAAAAAAGGGGCCCATAACTGATAACAAGTGTTGCTCCCAGTATTTGTGTCCTGCGTGGGGATTTTGTGCGATTGAACGCTTTGGTGTACCGATATCAAACAGAGGTTGATATTATGCTGTTAATACCAGCATGCAGTATAGTGTATATTGAAATTGAAAACCTTGTACCACACACTTTTGTAATAGGACCTTTGGTGTATATGCTATGCAATATTCCCGCTATTTTAATAGTTCAATATTAAAAATAATACATAATATATTCCGAAGGGAAAGTATATTTGAAATCTAATAATAGAAATGCACGCTTGCGTAGTGTACGTTACGTATAAATATGGTGCATAGTGTGCATATTTGTGCATAAGTCAATATAATAAATAATTTTTACAACGGCAAATATGTTAGATTAGAAAATTGGATAGATAGATAGATTGGACACTGCGACACCTATTGGATCTTCTGCGCCATTGCATTATATTTCAAACACCTTCTTTTTTCGTGCGAAATTCAAATTTCGAAACTATCCATATAGCTTTGTTTTGATACTTTTTTGTGAAAAGTACAAAATACTGTTTGACAGCGCGAAGTCAAAGTCATTGTTCCCATACGTGTTGAAACGATTTTGTAAACTATAACTTTTTTATCGAAAGTTTGAGTGTGTTAAAATTTTAAAAAAAGGTTTGAAATGGAGAATAATTTGTCATGTAAGTACTTAAGATTTGTTTCATAAATTTAAAAAATTTTTTTTTTTTAAATTAAATTTTTAACATAACCTTTAATCAAATGGGTTTTTTTCAAAAGTTTAATTTCATGCAAGCTTTTAAAAAAATGTTAACGTTTGGCAAACCAAATATAAACATATTTGAATACTATGTAGTGTATGTACATCACTATGTGCTAAATTTTTGTACACTGCTGTTTGTCGTGCAGTTGTAATATGAACTATTTAATAAAGTAAACAAACATTCTTTTATTGGCCTTGAATGAATAAGCGTACTGTCAGCAAGTTTCACGGAGTTCATTAACGTATAGGGATTTTTAAACAAAATTGATTTCGTGGGATAGTGCTGACATAGGTAATAATTTAGAATTAACTTTAGTATATAAGCTGAAACAAAATTCAATAAACTTTAGAATTAATTTGACAATCAATCAAAATTGAAGTCTATTATTTTCTCAAAACAAAATCGGCACTTCTGGTGCTGAAGAAAAGCGGCTGCAGAGCTCAGTAAATACTTCAAACATTAAAAACACACACTCACCACATGGCGATCCTGCCAAACAAAATTTGCGTTCTTGTTAAATAATATTTTTTTAGAAAACAAAAAAATTTTTTTTTTTAATCCTGCTAAAACAATATTTTTATTGCAAAAATTTTTATCCTGCCAATCTATGTAAATGAGTCCTGGAGAATCCACACAAAAACTGAATAAATTTTTGAGATCCTGTTTGTTTATTTTTTTTTAAAATAAATTTATTTTGCTAAATGACCCAAAAAGAAGTCAACGAAATTTTCGAACGCTGGCAAAAAGTTCTACAAGAGGAGTACGTTCCAGAAGGAGCACCAGTTGAAGAACCACCAACGTATACACCAACTCCAAAGTCTGCTGGCCCTAAGCCAATCACGATAGAACAATATCAGGCTAGGCAAGAAAATTACAAACGTCAACTACAAAACTTTAGGAACAAAGCGGAAAACAAAAAGAAGAAAGGAGGAAAAAAGGTGAAATATCAAAGAGCCTGCAAAGACCTACAGCGCATAATAGGCATTAGTCAGGGAGACCAAAAACAGAAATTAATAAAGCAACTGATAGAACTCAGAAGAACCGGTTGGAGAAACTAGCCATCAACAACAACAACAATATTTTTTAATTCAGTTCAATTCAAAAAAAAAAAAAAAAAAAAAAAAATTTTTTTGCCTTATATTCTAAATAAATTAATATAAATGACTGTAACATAAAGTTATACTTTAAAGATTTTGTATAGGAAACAATATTACAAATGAGAAAATTTGTTAAATGTTAAAATTTAATATAGGTAATGAATCTAGACCTAAATACTTTTCAATTAACCGAGGAAGATAGAATAAAATATACATTACAAAACTTAAAAATGGGCATCGCAGATGCAAAAGTAGAGGGCCATGCAAGTGCCAATGCTATAAATACAAATAAAATAACAATAGATCAAGAAATGATAATAATTTTATTGATAATTTTCATACTAGTAGCCATATTTAAATTCTTGCAGCATTATATAAAGAAACAGGTTGTAAGAAACTCCGTACAAAATGCATAAATAACAAAACAAAATTTAGAAAAATTAAATAAAAACTTTTTATCTCATACTACAGAAATAAGTATAATTAATGGGTCAGATTTTTGAAGAACTACAAAAATTAATTATAAATGCTAGAAAATCCATAACAAAGAAATATACAAAAGAAACTATACAGGAAAAATTAAAGTCAATAGAACAGTTGAGTGAAAAATTCGGGAAACTTGTAGGGCATTTAGCGAATCCCTTAAGAGATGAAAAAATTACTCAATTCAAAGATTTGAGAGAAACAGCAATTCAGTTGTTGATGGAACATAAAGGAGAAAAATTAGAAATAGAGCAAGATTTTGAAAATCCTAAAATCATGTCGAACTTTGACAGTAAAAAGGCTTCGGATATAATTCCAGTCTTCGACGGAAAGCCAAAACATGTTGATATTTTCCTTTCAATGATAGAAATGGTTCATTCTGAATTAAATGAGCAAGGAAAAAATAACCTAATAAAGTATGTATTAGCAATAAAAGTAGTAGACAGAGTCAGGGATATTTTGATTATAGAAAATACACCTGAAACTTTCGAAGAACTGAAAACAGTTCTAACAAAACATTTCAAATCCACAAGAACGGCAAGCAGCATACATTTTGATTTAAGGAATACCAAGCAAAAAGGAAGTGTACTTAATTACAAAGAACGGATTAACACTTTGATAGCGGACTTGACATTGGTACAAATTTCAGAACTAGAGGACAGTTCAAATCCAGTAGCTCGCTCAACGATTAAGACTATGAACGAAAAACTTGCTTTAGAGATTTTTCAAGAAGGTTTATATAAAGACATAAGAACAGCTGTAATAGCTGCACAACCCAAGACTTTGGCACAAGCCTATGACATTGCAAGTACACAGGAAAGATCATTACAACTACCAGATACATTTACAGCCTTACAAATAAATAATAATAAACGAAACTATTACAATAACACAAATAGGAATAATTCAGGATTTAGAAATAACAGAGACAGAAATTATCTCAATCCACAGATGGATAGAAATTTTAACATAAATAGGAATAACAGAAACAAGAACAATATCAACAGAAACTATAACAATAACAACAGAAACAATAACAGAAATTATAACAATAAAAGACATTATAACGACTACAACAATAAATACAATAGCTATAACAACAACAATACATCCAACAGAGGTAATAGATACAATAATAACACAAGGGGAAGAGGCCACTCCAATATTCATGCAATACAACAACAGGGAAACGTACAAACCCTGGAGAGTCATTACGAATCTCCAAACAGGGAAAATTAAGGATTTATACACTACATATTGGAACATCAAATTTTATCTTTTTATCAGTAAAAAACATTAACTATAAATTAACATTTTTAATAGACACAGGTTCAGAGATATCACTCTGTAAAGAAAATGTAATATACAACTATTACAAAAATACTGACAATATTTGTCAATTGACTGGCATTACAAATGAATGCAAAGAAACAGTAGGTTCTGCTGATTTGAAGATGGTGTTAGGAGAACAAACACTAACACACAGATTTCAATTAGTGGACAAAGAATTTCCAATCATTACTGATGGAATTTTAGGAATAGATTTTTTCTGCAAATACAACTGTCAGATTGACTATGAAACACTGACTTTAAATACTTGCATAGAGGGAGAGAAAATAACAATACCAATAGAGATTAACACAAAAAGAATACATAATATAACTATACCTCCAAGAACAGAGAAGATAGTACCTATAAACATTGACATAAAAGAAGATAGTGTTACATGTAGTAAAGAAATAATGAATGGAATATTTTTAGCAAACACTATAATACCCAAAGATGGCCAACGCTATGTTAAAATTTTAAATACATTAGAGGAACCAGTGCGACTAGAAAAGTTGGGAGTCACAACAATACCATTAAAAAATTATACAATTTATAAAACTAACAAGCGCAATAACAATAAACATTCAGAGCAAAGATTTAATAAATTACTAGAGAAACTGGATTTGAAGAACATTGAAGAAGAAAATAAAAGAGTCATATGTGATATTCTAAGACAATATCAAGAAGTATTTCATCTTGAAGATGAACCATTAACCGTAAACAATTTTTATAAACAAAGTATTGAATTAAATGATAACACGCCCACTTACATTAAAAATTACAGACTGCCACAAACACAATTAGACGAAATAAGTAAACAAGTACAAGAGTTATTAGAAGAAGACATAGTAGAACCATCTATTAGTCCATATAATTCTCCATTATTATTAGTTCCCAAAAAAGGACAAAACGACACGGAAAAATGGCGTTTGGTTGTAGATTTCAGACGTTTAAATGATAAGATAGTAAATGACAAATTCCCTTTAACCAGACTTGAAGATGTATTGGACAGATTAGGTAGAGCTAAATATTTTTCCACTTTGGACATGACAAGCTCATTTCACCAAATAGAACTCGAACCACAATCACGACCACTAACAGCATTTTCAACACCGAACGGTCACTTTCAATATACAAGACTACCATTTGGTTTAAAAATATCATCTAACAGTTTCCAAAGAATGCTGACAATAGCATTATCTGGTTTAGAATCAGAAGCATTTTTGTATGTCGATGACGTCATTATTTTTGGATGCAGTTTGAAGCACCACAATGAGAACCTCATAAAAGTGTTAGAAAGACTAAAACAATACAATTTGAAACTGAATCCAGCAAAATGTTGTTTCTTAAAACCAGAAGTTTTGTATTTAGGACATTTGATTACAAAAAATGGTATAAAAACCGACCCGACGAAATACAAAGTAATTGAACAATATCCTGTTCCAAAAAACTCAGACGACGTTAGACGATTTATAGCTTTCTGCAATTATTACAGAAGATTTATTCCAGACTTCGCCAAAACGGCAACTTGTCTTAATAAATTATTAAGAAAGAAAGTAACTTTCAATTGGACAGCAGATTGCCAAATAGCATTTGAGACACTAAGAGACAAATTAAAAAACCCGCCTATATTACGATATCCGAACTTTGACGAAACATTCATTTTACCAACAGACGCTTCAAATGTAGCTCTGGGAGCAGTCCTTTCACAGGGTGAAATCTGAAACGATTTACCCATATCATATGCAAGTAGAACATTAAATAAACATGAGAAAAATAAATCAGTAATTGAAAAAGAGTTATTAGGTATTCATTGGGGAATACAATTTTTTAGACCATATCTATATGGTAGAAAATTTACCGTAGTCACAGACCATAGACCTCTTATTGCTTTGTTTACCCATAAAAACCCGTCTTCAAAATTAACCAGAATAAGACTTGAATTATCAGATTATGACTTTGATATAAAATATAAGAAGGGAGCGAATAATACAAACGCAGACGCTCTATCGCGTGTAGAAATAAACTCACAAATATTAAGAGACATGATTCCAATCTATATTGATGAAAGAGAAAAGAAAACCTTGGCAATAACAAGAAATATGTTTAACAACAAAATGAAAAATGAAATTAATACCGAAATGAAAAATAAATATGATGAAGATGAAAATAAAAAGAACGACAGCATATCTCGAAAGGAGACTGATCACCTCCATATGTGGGAATGTACGTCAATAAATAATATTAAGGGTACCCAAAAGATTGAATTTATATATGATAATAAGCTGCAGCAAGAATTAAAAAATAAACTAAAAGAGAAGAATGATAGAATAACGCGCATAATATGCAATAAAAGCGAAAATCCTATGTTTTCAGGAACATTTATGGAGAAACTTTTATTGAGATTGAGGAAATTGAAATTTAAAAAGTACGTACTATATGATAATGATGAAATATTTAAATATATAACGGCCGAAGAATTGAAGGAAAAGTATAACAATATAAAGAAAAACGATATCGAAATAATTATATACAGAATGCCAAGAGATATAAAAGATAATATAACACAATATAGATTGATAGAAGAATTTCATGACTCACCACATGGAGGACATTTTGGAATTAGGAAAACACTTTCCAAACTAAAACAAAGATATATATGGAAAAATATGAACAAAATGGTTAAAAAATACATAACAACATGTGATTCATGCCAAAAACATAAGCAGATAAGAAATACAAAAGAACCCTTTACTATAACAGATACACCATCACACGGTTTCGATACTGTTGTAATGGACACAGTTGGACCATTAAGACCATCCGGACAATTTAGATACATACTTACAATGCAGTGCGAACTGACAAAATATGTTGTTGCTTGTCCGATTGAATCTAAAGATGCCAAAACAGTCGCGAAAGCTTTAATAGAACATATTGTATTAAAATACGGTTTATTTAACATTCTCAAAACAGATAGAGGAACTGAATTTACCAACGAAATAATGAGAGAGATTTGTGTATTATTAAAAATAAAACAAAATTTCTCAACACCTTACCATCATGAAACTTTAGGTACAATAGAACGAAATCATCGCGTTCTAAATGAATATTTTCTAAATTTTGTAGATGACAATAGTTGGCATGAGTGGATACCATATTGTACTTTTGCTTTTAATACGACACCAAATGTCGATACAGACTATTCTCCGTTTGAACTAATTTTTGGTAGACTTCCTAGACTGCCAAACGACACTTTAAGTGATACTAGAAAGATTTATAATACTGACAACTATTTAAATGAACTAAAGATTAGACTTCACAACTCATTACAAAAAGCAAGAGAGATAATTCTCGAAGTAAAAAGAAAAAGAAAATTAGAATCTGAAAAGAAGCAAAATAGAATAGATCTTAGAATAGGAGATTTAGTTTTAGTTAAAGTTTTAAATAAAAAAAAATATGAACCTCCATACAAAGGCCCATACAAAGTATTAGATATAGAAGATTTAAATATACTTATAGAAATTGATAATAAAACAAAATTAGTACATAAGAACAATCTAAAAAAATATTTGAATTGACAAACAACAATATATATATAAGAACTTAAAATTTATTTTTGTAGACACATACATAAGTATAATTATATATACATAAGCAAAATATCAAAACATTTTTTACGTTTATAAAGTTTAATATTACATCAACAATTGTTAATTTCTTTCTATAAAATTACAATTTTTTTTAGATATAGTACATAACGTCTTGTTCAGCCAAAGTATTTGTTTTTCTTGTTTCATTTTTAATAATACCCAAAACCAATAAGGGTGAGGGTGTAGTGTATGTACATCACTATGTGCTAAATTTTTGTACACTGCTGTTTGTCGTGCAGTTGTAATATGAACTATTTAATAAAGTAAACAAACATTCTTTTATTGGCCTTGAATGAATAAGCGTACTGTCAGCAAGTTTCACGGAGTTCATTAACGTATAGGGATTTTTAAACAAAATTGATTTCGTGGGATAGTGCTGACATAGGTAATAATTTAGAATTAACTTTAGTATATAAGCTGAAACAAAATTCAATAAACTTTAGAATTAATTTGACAATCAATCAAAATTGAAGTCTATTATTTTCTCAAAACAAAATCGGCACTTCTGGTGCTGAAGAAAAGCGGCTGCAGAGCTCAGTAAATACTTCAAACATTAAAAACACACACTCACCACAACTATATAAAGTAGTTTATTGATCGACCTATTTGTAATATTTAATTAAAACGACAAAATTTTGTTTCAAGCTCGAGGTCAAGTCTAATTTGGTGTATAAAATACCTTGTAGTGGAAATTATACAAATAAATGTGAAATGGTATATGTGGGAACTACAAAAAACAAATTAAAAAGTAGAATGTCTGGGCATAAATCGGATCAGCGTTCACGAACAAACAACAGGTTGCAAAAAACAGCTTTAGCGACCCATTGTGCACTCAACAATCACACTCCTGACTTCGAGAGAACAAAGATTTTACAGATCGAGAACAATTACAGACTTCGATATATGCTGGAAATGCTACATATTATAAACATTCCATATTATAAACATAAACTACAAAGCTGATACAGAAAATTGCGCTCAGATATATAGACACTTAATCAACAAGATAAAAACATAAGCTATGTAAACAATCAATATTAACATACAGTGCTTTATTATGCTTTTTTTAGTGTTATTTTTGAGGATCACTCAAACACATGAACGTTAAAATATTGGTTTAATTGTGTGTGAATTACTCAATGTAAGCACTGTTGTTGTTACAGTACTGTTAATGTTAATGTTAGTTAATACATTTTTGATTGCTTTGTTTGTTATTCTGATTTGTTTACAAAATATTGATGTACATACATATATACATAATTATCAATATTTATCTTTATATTTTTATAATAATTATTAGATAATGGTACTTATTTATTGTTTTTTAGAACATAAGCCCTGATGAAGTTTGTAGCGAAATATTGACATAAGTGAATAATAAAAAAGATTATCACCAATACTTGACCTCGAGCTTGAATCAAAATTTTGTCGTTTTAATTACATATTTGAATACTCTAAAGTGTGGTTCATTTCCTAGGATTTATCTCATATTGCGTAAAGTTGCGTAATCTGAATAATATCATTTTTTGCAGATTCCTATGTTTTGAAAAAAATCGAACTTTATGAAATTTCGTTAAAACAACCCTCAAAAGACTCAAAAAATGATATCCTTGTCCAATATGTCTTAAATAAAGTTGATGCGTCTGAGATTGACGATGATTGCGAGAAATTATTGGTGGAGAAGGTACGCCTTTTCTGCAATTATAGAAACAAAAATGGATAAAAAGTGGAAGAAGAGAAAATCAGTTTCGAAATGAAAACTTTTCATGGCTAAATAGCGAGATAATAATATTGCTCATGGCTTAAATCTGAAGAATCCTGTGTCACAAATAGATGTGAAATTTGCTATAAAGCTAAAATACATGTTGCGCCGTTTCCGAAGATCGCAGCTAAAATGTCAAGAACGGTCCTGAAATTAGTGCATTCGGATATTGGTGGTGGAACGGGGGTGCAACTATTTTGCTGTATTTTTAGACTATTATTCCAGAATGACACATTTGTATATGAAGAACAAAAGTGAAATTTTCAAAACAATCGTTAGTTTCGTTACTATGGCTAAAGGCAAATAAGTAAAAAGTTGAAAAAAAACTTCGCAGCAATAACGGCCGAGAATATTTAAGGAAAAAATATTTAACATGTTTGGACGAATTAGGGATCCAGTGATAACTATCAGTAGAATACACGCCATAGCAAAACGGAGTCTATGTAAGAGAAAATAGAAACGATATATGTTGATTGGATCTCTGCTGTAAGAATCCCTTTAAGGCTGCTTTAGCCGACCGTAACTCTAGAAATGTAAATGCTGATGTGTCAGCTGATTGCTTCTGTTATATGCAAAAGCTATGAAAATACTTACTTGACTGAAACGAAATGTTGCCGTAACGTACCAACCTGCAGAAAATAGAATTTCATTACGAGGTTACGCGACAATTGTAGACAGTGATGGGATGGTTGTATTTTGAATTGCAATGGGGCACAGAAGTCCTTTGTTAGTACTTTTTTTTGTTTTGACTAGTTTTAGTTGTTAAATATGTACACATGCATGCTTTATTAAGTAAAGAAAATTTTCTATATAATTTTTTTTCAATATCTAGCAAGAAACTGTACCAATCGTTTGTGCTTATACATATATTTTATTGTAATGAATTTGATAATTGTTTAAATTATAGTTTAACATTCATATCTATGTATGTATGTGTGTACATCATAGTTTTGATTATTAGTGTTAAGGCCGAGACACGTAGAATCCGTCATACGTTATACGTCGCCTTTTCCAACTGACAGCTAAGTTAAAATACATGTTTTCTTATGAACTTGATCACATACAGTACTTCTCCGTCAACGCAAAGTACAAAGTTGGGCAACTTTTAACTTTTAACGTACGTTGAGTACTTTGACAACTATTAGTTTATTTGTTCTTTGTTTTGGTTTTGTTGTTCGCTCAAAAATAAAATAATTTAAATTCAAATTTATTCGATTTGATAAACTTTTGGTGGTGTTATAAAAATATAAAGAAAATGTTTATATATAAATAAATATTATAAATATTTATAATTAAATCAATTTTCAATGGTTTTCTCTCCGTTAACAGAGTACTCATTGTGACAGCCTTCTCCGTCAATACGTTTACGTCAGTTGAAAAAGGCGACGGATAACGTATGACGAATTCTATGTGTCTCGCCCTTTACTTATTATTTAAATTACAAAGTGAGCATATCAATTTATGTACATACATATGTACACACATGCATTCAAGTATACAAATAAAAAAATCTTTTATATAATAACTGCCTTGCACATGATGTCGAACGAATTTTTCTTTCGTACAAATTACATTTAAAACAAAAACAAAATTTTTAAAATTGTATGTGTGTACATACATAAATTGATATGCTTACTTTGTAATTTCATGTATACTGTACTTATGTACATACATACATATATACATACATATATACATTCAAGTATACAAAAAAAATCCTTTAAATAATAAGTAACACTAATAATCAAAACAATGATGTACATACATACATATATATATATATATATATATATATAGATATGAATGTTAAACTATAATTTAACCAATTACAAATTCATTACAATAAAATGTGTAATTATATGATTCGGTACCTTTTAAATAATATCGTACTATTTCCGAACAATCACAAATATTGTAAACATTTGGAACTTCCATCAACGTTTGGAACAGCTGTTTTGTATTTTATTTATAATTGTCAAAGTGATAAAAAGTTGCAATGGACGACAAGAAATTAATACTACTGGTGAAGGAAAATGAACAATAACATTTCTCCGGGGCACAAGATTTCGGAGAAGAACAGAAAAATATGATTTAATATGTTTAATAAGAATTTCTGTTCTTTCTATGTATGTATGTACATACATATGCATGTCTGCACATTCATGTGTCACGTGACACGTGACACGTTTTTAAGCATTCTATAACTACAAAAATGTTGGCTCTTACATTACATCAACATTTAGCTTACATCTACGATTTCAACCGTCGGCTAAATAGGCCTTTAGCGTTGAATGATATTAAACCTATATTACGATGGAGCGGATGAAAGCCTACTGCAGCGCATCTAATAATTTTTAAATGTACGGCAATTACATTGGACTGATGTTCTGATTAATCAAAATGCCAAATAAGAGGAAATGTGCAATGCAACGACTTCGTTCGGTGACATCGTGGGAACTCAACAGCCCGTAAAAAAATCCAGTTTATCATTCCCAAACAAGCATACAGACAGCAAGATCCATCATTTAATTGATGTTTATAAAGATGGGCTAAATAGATTTGAAAGCCATCAAATGACATATTTACAAAATCAATAACGATAATCAAAAACACGCATTTAGCAGGGCTTATGTTAATTTATTTTGGTTTTCGTTATGAGGTAGTCTTAAAAATATTTTTGTAAGATCACTTTATGCTTTATAATGAAAACACAGCATAATTTTATTATATGAAGTATTGAAAAAAGAAAATGTTTTCATATTCATAATATACTATAAGTTTGATTACTGCGCTTCAATAAAAGATAATATTTGTTTTACATAAAAACTACCGCAATATTTCCTTCAATGCTCTTTTTTCGTTAGCAAATTCAACTAAATTACAGGCTGACAGTGCATATGGGTAAAAATTCTGTTTTTTTTTTTCCATAACTCAAGTGTAGTGGGTATTCGTAAAATTTCAAAACCATATTGTTGTTGTACTCGAGAATACCTTCCTTTTCAGATATTTTTTGTGTGTTGCATAGCGATATTTTTATGATAATACCCAATTCACAAAATAAGACGATTATTTAAAAGTATTAACTTTAAAAAAAAAAAAAACTTTTAATTTTATAAATAATCAACTTAATGTTTTTTATTTACCTTCTAGTTTGGATCAAACAAATCCTGATTTCGTAAGTAAACAACATTTTCATCACTATTGTTCTTACTTCTATAATCAAAATAAATTAGCGATTAGTTCAAGTCGGGGTAGAAAATTGCCAACTACATCCAAAATGTCGTTTTCAAAGAAAATTGTACGTTCCACCGAAATTCAGTTGAACTCCAAATGTGATTCGATATCTTCCGAAGCAAATAATTTATTTCCAACTGCCATAGCTGAAAATGACAACGATATTGAGAACAATGCGACCCAAAATTATGATTACGTACTTAAAGAAAAATCTGCAAACAATAATGATGCAGCGTCAGCATTGAAAAATGGTAACTGGTATAATGATACAATTAATGCCGCCCAATATAAAAATGTTGGTGAAGATTATTTAGATCTTAAAAAGTTTAAAATCCATGAATATAAAGATTTCCATAGTTTTGGCGAGGCAGATTCCAAAGCTGCTTTGATGTATATGCAAAAACACAAAAATAAGCGTAAATTACGTTCTAACTCTACTGAGGATGAATATTTTTGTTACAATAATCAAATGGCCGTAATCGAAGTAAAAAATGTAGAAAAGAATATAAATGTGTTAAATATTTACGAACAAGAGAAAACAGGGCAGAAGTTTCAAACCAACAATAAGAATGATGGCACATCCTCTAGAAATATAAAACTGCCATCCATTCCAATAAATGTCAAAGGTAAGTTTTATTTTCAAAACTTATTACAAATACAAAAATTTTCACTTAGAAATATAAAGAGGAATTTCATGCTTTGTTTAAATTGATTTGAGACAAAGTGGACTCGCCGAATGCCACAGTAAACATTTCAAGTGTCTTGGAGCACTTTATTACATTTTTAACGCAAAATTTAATATATATTGTTTGATCCATTTTTTCAAAAGTCTAAAATCGAAGAACACAAACAAACTTGACTAACCTTTTCAGTTGTCAACAAAAAACTACTAAACCAAATAATGATAATGCCAATATGTGACTAACAACAAAAAAAAAAAAAAAAAAAAAAAATAGGTAATCGAATCTACACGGCCTGCGAAAATTCAAAATTCACCTTTTCTTTTGAACAAACCTCGTATATATTTTAAACAATAAGATCCAATTTTTATTTATATAAAATGTTTATTTATTGTATAAATCGAATATTTCGTTACACTTTGTGTAACTTTTTCAGGTAATAAATATTGTAACAAATTAAAAATGTTTGTATTATGAAAATTAATTTCACAAAAGTCTCAAAAAGAAAATATTTGTTTCTTTTTTTCAAAAGTGTCTCTAACAACATTCAAAAGTCTGTGAGTTTGTTGAAAAGTGTTATGCTGTCTGCGAAAACCGACTTGATGATCTGGAATGCATCCTTTTCTAGTCACTATAGGCATCAGCTTGCTCATATACAGCTTTTCGAATAGTTTAGAATTATTGGGCAATAAACTAATAGGTTGATAGGATTCAACCTTCGTATGAAAAGCTATCTAATGCAACGTAAGTTTGTAGTAAGAGAAGGCAATTTTTTAAGCCCCCCGCAGTCGATTGAAGCCGGAGTCCCTCGAGGCAGTATCTTCCGTCCATTACTTTACTTAATATATGCCTCTGAATTACCGTTAAGCAGTAACATTCACACGTCAACATTTGCTGATGATACAGCTTTTTTAAGCGTTCACGAAAATCCTGTAGAAGCTTCCCGCAACTTACAAGGATATATATATATATCCAAACTGGAAAAATGGCTCCAACAATGGCGTATAAAAGTTAACGAGCACAAATGTGTACACGTCACTTTTATGTTGCGCAGGGATACATGCCCGCCTATAAAAATTAACACCGAGACTATACCACAACACACTGTAGTCAAATATCTAGGCGTTCATCTGGATCATAGTTTAACATGGAAATCGCATATATACGCAAAGTTAACACAAATAAAATTAAAAGCAGCCCAAATGAATTGGCTTATTGGAAGAAATTCTATACCAAGTCTTGACTGTAAACTTTTATTATACAACGCGATCCTGAAACCAATATGGTCCTATGGAATCCAGTTATGGGGCACTGCCTCAGCATCGAATGTCGGAAAAATTCAAAGGCGACAGAATAAAGTTCTACGTACAATAACAGCAGCCCCCTGGTATGTCACAAACCATAGAATTCATAAAGATCTAGAAGTTCCGTTGGTGAAGACAGTATTTTCAAAACACGCGAAAAAAAATATAAAAAAATTGAGTTTCACCCAAATCCACTTGCGCGCAATATTCTTCATTATAGAGGCCACACCCGGCTGAAAAGAAGGGATACTCTTTTTCTCAGCCGTTCACGAGAGATGTAAAACAACAAAAATTAACCGTTCAAATTAAAAATTTTGTTTAGCATTGGCTAAACTTACATTTAATATTTTTAGATTTAAGATTTGAAAAACTTATTGATATTACAAACTGAAGATTCAAAAAAAAATAAAATTATCAAAAAAAAAAAAAATTGATTTTTCCGCGCTTAATTGGAGTTTAATAAAACTCATTTTCTCCAATTAATGAGATAAGGCTTTTAACCAGCAAACTGGAATTCTGTTCTCTTAAATATATGGGTGGGGCTTACTCGACCTTGTTGTAGTTGTGTCTTCATCGCCTTGTTCAGATAAAATCGCGAAACGATTTTTCGAATTTTTTATATTGCTTTTTCCATCTCTGGGAACTTTCGCTGTTGAAGCAATTTTATCTGATTTTGGACTTCTTCCCCTTTTTAACACGGTTATGTATCTATCCATACCTGTTTGAATTTTATTATTATCACTTATTGTACTCACCGCATCTACAATTTTGTGCACGTTGGTCACCTTGTTACTAATTGTTTGTTTGTTTGTTTGTTTGTACAGCTAAGCTGACAAGTTTGCTAAAAGGTGCAATTGTTGTTGCTTCTCGATTTATGTTTGGAGAGCATGATCGCGCACGAGTAGCTGTGTTTTCTGTAAAATTCAGGTTTTTGTTTAAATCATTTTTTGTGTTGTCGTCATCAGCAACCAAAGTTAAATAAACATTTCTATTTTGTAGTTTTATTGTTGTTGTTGTTGGCAGAAGATGAACTCATTTAGTGTTCTCTTTTTTTCTTTTCACTTATGTATACATATGAGTTTGTGTATGCAAATATATATATGTAAATTGCACGCAAGCAAAAAATCTAAATAAAACCAGTATAATAACTGTTTAATCAATGTTTTGTTTTGTTTTTATTTTTTTTTTTTGTGATTTTAACTGTAAATAATTTTTAATTTTCAGTTGCGACGATTATAAAAACGCGTCTGTACACTGCGAGAGTTAAAACTGAATATTTATATGATATTTCTTTTGTGACTAAATGAATGGAGGTATTTCAATGATTTTTTTTTTATCTGAAAGAATTTAATAATAGCTAATTTCATTATTTGAAAAAAAATAGTTATCTCAATTATTTATGTTCAAAAAACTCCCTCAAAAATAAAAATAAAATAAAATTTTTCGGAAAAAGACTAAATTAAATTTTTAAAAGTGAAGGTTGCGACTGTACAAATAATCGTATACACCACAAAAAAATAAAAAATCTCTTCCTTTGGGTGCAAAAAAAAATTTCCGCCATTCATATTTGTTTATATCAACTCATAAGGCACTTTTTATTATACCTCTTGGTCGTCATAAAACTTTATATAACATTATTTGCCTAAAAATATATACCTAAAATTACATTTAAAACAGTACATATACGTACAACCTTGATGAGGTTTTACTGCAATTAGATTATGAGGAACTTAATTTTCTACATCTGCTAAGTAAATGGGGCTGTGATGGATCGCACCAATCATCTTATAAGCAAAAATTCGAAAACGAAAATGACAGTGACAGTGACGCTAACATATTTCAAAGCAGTTTCTTGCCAATTAAATTAATCACAAATACTTATGGAAAAATAAAAACAATAAGGCGGAAACCAACGCCTTCCTCAACTAGGTTATGCAAGAAACTACTGAGGCTACAAAGCAAGAAATTGGATTTATAAATAATCAAGTCCTATTATTAGAGAAAAGGGAAGTACCATGTATTGGAAGTATGTCACAAACTAAACACACTATGCTGTTCAGAATGGTCTGCAATGGTGCATTGGACATAAAATCCACAATGAGGTATTACATTTGCGGCCAAACTTCAAAAGATTTCAACGCATTGCGGAAGAATGTTGCTCAAAATTCTGATGCTGTGAATTTTTGGTTATTAACTTTACACGCGCGTATACGCTTTTTAAAATTGATACTTCATCTTTCATATAAACTGACGATTCAAAAGTGGCAGGCAAGGAGCGATGACGATAAAGCACTTGTTAAAGAAAGGAAGTCAATCATCCAAAAAAGGCTTAAGGACGAGATGGAGCTACTTGTAAATATTCCAAAACCAGGATATGGTAATAATAATTATGGCAACGCATCAAGGTTTTTTTCGGACCCGGAAACTGTTTCGAAAATTAATAACATAAATGAAGAATTACTTAAACGCCTGAATATAGTATTCGAAACAATCGTGTCTGTCATGAGTTCTGAACGTTTTCAATTCAAATGAAAATTTCCGAATCAGAAAATGGAATAGAAGAAATATATAGGGACGACTTAGCAGATTTGGACAAAGTTCTTGACGTTGTTAGGAATATAAGGCAATTCTTCGGAAACACCGCAGAATTTATTTCTTGGAAAAAAAGCACATATGGAATGGTCGGACTATATGACTCTAAGAATGGAACCCCAAACTTGTCGGTTGCGCAGCCGCGGCATTGCGCTGACAAAAGGGATCTAAGAACTCTAGAGTACCAAATGAGCACTCTAGTGCAAGGCAATAGCAAAATCCAAGACTTTTATTAAGAGGCACACTCTTATCTTTCATCATTATGAACATATTGTCCTACATGGACGTAAGTAGGGAAGCGCTTGACATTCTTGCGCAGACATATATTGATAAAGCGTTAGACGTTTTCATTAGAGGGTTAAAGGGTTATATGTCATTACACATCGATATGAAAGAACCTAAAGATCTGTCACAGGCTCTTCTTTTATGCTTGAAAATGGTGAACCAATTTGTGCGAAATAAATTTTTAAACTTAAATAAGAATAACAATAACTAATACTGAAGTTCTTCTTTCACTTTTTAATCTGAGTGTCAAGTTATTGAACTCACGGCTACCCATGAACTCTATTCTCTGCTTAGTTACCTTCACTTATGAATGTGGATACTAATTGAGGAATATTTTCCATTTAATCAATTTTCAACACAAATGAATTGAAGAATTTTCGTAATTTCTTTTATAAAATTTTTACCCGTTAAAACAATTTTTGGCTTGTCTGATATTTCCCCACTAATTAAATGTAAATTTAGTGCTTTTTGTTTGTGTTGGTTTCAGCGCTTTATATTGAACTAATTAATTTTATATTTGAAGTGGCTGCATCTGCAAAAAAATATTCCCCTCCACCGAAAAATCGCCGTGTTTTAATTTATAACATCCAAAGTCCTCGACTGTCTCGTTTATCAACATCTAATGTCCGACTACACAGATCAAAATTTAAGCTTCACAACGAAATTAAAGACCATACTAAAAACTTAGCTTATACACCATGTGTGGATCAATATTGTGTGGATCAACTACTTGATTCTACAAGTCACATTAAAGAAATAAAAAAATTAACCTGTGACAGCACCAAGAAGAATAATAGAAATAAAAACGAAGATGATGCAAATAATATTGACTGCAGCAGCGATGATGATGACGACATTTTCGATAATGGTGTGTGTAAGACTTTGCTATTGGTATTTTTGTCTCGAAATATTTTGTAAATTTTTAGTTTCAGATTTTGATAGCAGCAGTGATTCAGATATTTCATCAGATTCCGAAGAAGGTTATAGGTCATATGCCTATAAATTAACTCACTCTTTGGATGTCGTTTCAACTTCCTTATCAGTAGAATCATCGATTAGTTCCGAAACCGACAGTTTAGAAAATCCTGATGCACTTTTAGTACCTAGCTTATTTCCAAATGTACCGCCGTATTTAGCGTTTTCATCAAATACCAAAAAAGGACCCGATGTACCTAGCGACCTCTATCGTATTCTTAAGTGGAGAGTTACAAATGTTATGCCAAGAGTAGTGCGCTCCATTTTAACAAATAGTGGGATGCGATTGCTTAAAAGTATATTTGTTTTTTATATCCCTACTCGTATGTAGCTTAAGAAAATGTTTTATTAATTTTAGAAACAAACGAATGGATGGGCTTATGGGGAAAGCATATGAAATCCCCATGTTTCAAAACAATACGCCCATATCAAAAAATTAATCACTTGCCTGGATCCTTCAAAATTGGACGAAAGGATTCTTGTTGGAAAAACTTAGTTAAACTAATGGCAAAACATGGAAAAAAAGATTTTGGATTTATGCCCAAGTAAGAAATGTAAACAATAACGTAAATGTATGTTTTTAATTTACCTACGTCTGTTATAACAGAACTTATATAATACCAAACGATTTAAAACAACTTCGGAAAAGTTGGCCAAAATACGCACAAAAAAATGTTAAGTGGATCATAAAACCACCAGCAAGCGCCCGAGGTACTGGAATTCGTGTAGTCGATAGGTGGGCACAAATACCGAAAAGAAAACCACTTATTGTTCAAAAGTATATTGAGCGTCCGTTGTTAATAAATGGAAGCAAATTCGACTTGCGTTTATATGTTTTGGTAACTTCTATTAATCCATTGCGTGTTTATATGTATAATAATGGCCTAGCCCGTTTTGCATCAGGTATGTAATATTAATTAAATTGTGTAGATTTTTTTTAAATATTACAGTTAATTTAAGTAATTCTTAGAATTTATGCTTTTAAGCATTTTGTTTATTTCTTAAGGGATAGCTAATAAATATATGCTGTAATTCGTTTGTTGCTAATGCCAACAATTCAGTAGATATTTACTTTTGACTAAACTTTTTTCAAACTCATTTGCTTATAAACAAACTTCAAAGTCTGAATTGAGAACTACAAAAACAAAACCACAATTGTTTGCAGAAACTTACTTACAACACAACTAATAAAGATCTGCTAATGAGTTGGCATTACCAACCAACAAAAGGTTGAAGTTAAACTTGTAAAAATTATGCATCTTTGCACACATTTGCACAACACAGCAGCAAAATGTACGCACAGTACAAACTCGATTTTCGCGATTAATTAAAAACTAGAATTGTCGCGAAAACTGAATTTTCGACATAACAGAACCCAAAATTTTATTGAATAATTGTATGCTACGAGTATTTGCAAATTAGAATTGTTGTTATTATGATAATTACATTTTAAACATTTTAAAAGAAATTGGAGATTTTGAATCGCATCTTAAGCTTTCTTTAAAGTGCAACGTTTTTAAATATGTTGATGACACGAATAAACTGACTAAATTGAAGCTCAAAATCATCCAAAAAGGTTAATATACCAAAAGACGGGGATTTCCATTGCCGTGGACCATTTCATTTGTACACACATTTATAGTTAAATACCATTTGGCAACACTAAAAATGTTTGGAGTTAAATTGAAACTCTGGCAGCTCCCCTGTTAAAATTAAAACAAATTCATGGAAGCTTAAAAAACACAAGTTAGGTCGTGTTTTTTCAATTTCTGAATTTTATTTTGTATTTTTTTTAATATAATGTAATGTAAGGGCTGAATTCGCACATTTGTATGTACTTAAAATATCATTGAATTAAACTAGTGACAGATACATACATACATGTATTTATAAATTTTTACCGGAGTACCCGTGTGGGTACTCCATGGAGTAACAAAATAGAGTAGTTTCGAAACTAACCCCTGTGGGTACCCCTTGGATTAGTAACATAGAGTTGTTTTTGGGTTACGTAGTCCATACACGCAGGAATGGACTAGTCTCATTTCTTGTAGGGTTGCGCCGATAGTGGGATCTTAGCTTTAGAAATAAATAAATAATAATAAAAAAAACATTGCATAATTTCTCTTATTGTTGTTTGTATTAATAAAAAAAACTATTTAAAGGAACATTAAAAACTGAAATTGTTTTAGTGTGAGTCATAAAAGCATTCGTTTTTTTTTAGTTAAATACAGTGATAAATCAGATACGCTAAATGATCGATGTATGCATTTGACAAATTATAGCATCAATAAATTTTCTTCAAATTATTCAAAGAATGAAGACGTGAATGCCTGTCATGGTCACAAGTGGACAATTAAATCTTTGTGGACATATTTTAATAGTCGTGGTGTTCGAACCGATCTGCTATGGGCGGCTCTAAGAAGTCTAATTCTGCGTACAATTTTAGCTGCTGAAAATTCAATCAATAACATGATAAGAGCAAATGTCGAGTCAAAGTACAGTTGCTTTGAACTCTTTGGTTTTGACGTTCTTTTAGATGCAGATTTAGTTCCTTGGCTTTTAGAAGTTAACATTTCTCCATCATTACACTCCGAACTGCCTCTAGATTCGCATGTGAAAGCTCCCCTTGTACAGAGTGTGTTGAATACAGCGCTTTATAATGTAAGAACTTCATATTTTTGTCAATAAATATGTTAATCTAAGCGAATGTGATATATGATTTCAGATACCACCTAAAATTTCTATAGAGCGACAAAGGGAAATTGCTATGGAAATGTCATTACCACCTGGACCTATATGCTACGATAAACGTATGTATATAAATTATTTATCGCGAGCCGAAAAAATTAAGCATAATACATTCACTCGTAAATGTACGGAAGAACGTGATGAGGTAAATATTTACATCTTCATGTTTTGTTATCAATTAATTTTATATATAACTAGCCTATCCCGGTGTGCTTCGCTACCCCCCTCGTTATAAAATAATATTAAAAGTATTTATATATCCTATTGTGAAAATTTAATGACGATCGGAGTTAAGACTATATTACGATTTTTAATTTTCCTAAAAAGGGGCGTGGTCCCACCCACTTTTCTCCTGGTACGTATTCCATATTATGCCAATTTTGAAAATTGATCCACAAATGGCGAAGTTATGCTCACTTTACATTATAAAATCTGTTAAAAACTACGTATAATTTAAAAAAGTGGGCGTAAAAGTGGATGTGGTTGAAAAAAAGTAGCCTATAACTCATCCGAGAGTTCCAGTTAAATACTGTGAAAATTTCAGGAAGATCGGTCCAAGGGTTTGGCCTCCTATAAGGAACAAACAAACACACAAACAAACAAACAAATAAACAAACACACATTCGGTTTTATATATTAAGATATAGGTTTTTTCAACTGAACTGTGCAATCAATCAGTCGCTGTCGAATACAGTAGATATTTGCTCTGACGCTCAGAGCACAAGCAGTGAAGAGAAGAGATTGTTTGTTTGACAAATACTAACCAGTAGTAACGGCAGAATAAATGAGTACCGAAAAATATGAACATACAAAACCGTAGCCAACAAAAAAGAAGTACCTTAAAAACTATGTTCACTTCATGTGGTACTTCAAGAATTTTTCATGCAATGCTGAAAATTAAAAATTTTAAATTTTAGCCTCTACATTGTCTAGTACGGCGGCGTTTTAAGTCTTCAAAATAAATAATGAAAAAATTATTCTTACATATGTATGCTTTTTTTCATAAATTCAATTAACAATTTTTGAAAAGGAAAAGAAGCCCTATTAAAAATGTAACCTTCAAACATAAGTAATTAGTAACTAATTAACAAAAATCTAAATAAATAATATTCACCCCTATCGTGAACAAAATGTGAAATTTTTGTTCCCATGAAATTTTCATTCCACATGAAGGGAAATTTGGTATCGTGAATTTCATGGGAACGTTTGTTCCCGCTATCAATTCGTTGTGAATGTAAAATAAGAAAGAAGATAACAAAAATAAAAAATAAAAGAAATTTTTGTTATAAAATATACTTGGAAATATATATTTTAAAGAAAACTTAAAAAAAGGAAAGCTAAATATTCAGTGTTGGAGCGATAGTTTATTTGCAGCTTTTATTTATTGCATTCTAACTTTTATGTGTTTAAATGGTTCGGCTACTTTTGGAAAGCCAACAAAACGAAAAAATTCCAACAAATTAAAGCTTCACAAATTCGCAGGCAATAGACTTGTTGTTTTGCATTTTGTTGACCAATACATCAGTTGGTACCTTATTATTAGATATTTTTCTTTAAATAAACTTTTTAAGCTTTAATATTCAAGTTGTATGAAGAATTACATACATGTTTTGTTCTATTCCCCATCAAAAATAAAGTGAATAAATCGAAGGGAAAAGTGAAAAAACTTGTGGGAAAAAAGTTATTCACGATAAGGGGAATCTTTTCATGGGAGCATTTTTTCACGTTGTTATTCTGGACTGAATAAAATTTTTTCATGGGAGTTGTTCACGATTGCCATTAAGGGAAAAGGGAAAAAGTTACGAGGGAAAATTTGTTCACGATAGGGGTGAATGAATTTTTTTTTATTTGCCAAACTTCACCTAGTACTGCAAGTACCAAGTGAAGTTTGGCTGTCGCATTATGTTCCCCTCGTTCTGTTCATACACGTTGCGAGTATGATAGCAAAACACCCAAGCAGTGAACCTACACACGCTAAGTCGAGAAACAAAAAGAAGTAACAACAAGTTTTTGGTGTTCTCAAAAATATGAACATTGTTTCTGTAATTCATTTCGAGTAAGTGTTCATGCTTTGGAAGTACACGTGAAGTTCTTAGCTACACATCTATTTATGCAACATTCTAGTATAAACCGCTAGATAATTTTTAATTTGATAGTTTTTAAATAGTTTTTATTCAAAATGGGACGTGGTAAGGCTCTTAATAACTCTGAAAAAGAAAAAATTCTAATTTTGAAATATCAGGGTCAGAATCCGGTCCAAATAGCCAAAAACATTAATAGAGGAAAGACAGTTGTGTACAATTATTAACAGCCAAACCCACGATATCGACCGACAAGTCGATAGAGCGACAGCAAATCACTCATTACCGTTCGTATAAGCGACCCACTAACTATCGACTTGTCGGTTGTCTGGCTTTACGTTTTAACGTAATCATTGTCAAATGACTATATTGCCACATCAAATATTCCATGTAAATTGAGCCATAAATATGGCCATTTGAACGTGGCACAACGACCAGGTATGCACAGTTCCATTACAAGTACAACAATCTAAAAACAACACGTATATTGTTGGCATAAAGTACTCGCTTTTCACCAAAAAACGCAAATAAATTTAACATTTTCTTGCGATTGATTTCCAAGCTGTAACAATTATTTGTGTATGCTTTAAAACTGTATCAGTTGGCATGAATATAAAGTTAGTTTAATATAAAGCGAATTGAGGTAGGTGTGCTAGTAAGCTCACCTTTTGGATATGCCTTGCTACAAATTTAAACACAAAACATATGCTTTCAATAAATGAATTTTGTGAAAAATATTTATATCAAAATAATTTTTGGTATTTTGTTAATTTCACAAATTCAACAAGACCCTGCAGCGGCTTCGGTTTTGCCTGTTAAATGCTAATGAATAATTATTATCTGTACAACAATATATTTATTAATATATGTACTCGTATGTATGTATGTACATATTTATGTAAATACCTACTAATTTCCCATCATGAAAATTTTTAAAATTATTACATTGTACATACATTCATATAAAATTACATTTTTTAAATTATTTTGTCAAATTAATTTCTCTGTCGACAACAAAACTTTCGTGACTGATTTTGACAGTTGTTGTCGCATAATATTTCTTAGTGGGTCGGAAATTTGTATGAAAATGTTTACGTTATCGCTCGCTTTCATTGTCGATCGACTTGTCGTGCTGAAAACTTTTAGTGGGGCGCAAAACAGCTGATTGTCGTTGAAAAAGCAAGCGAGCGATATCGATCGACATCGTGGGTTAGGCTGTAAATTTTTTTTTTTTAATTTTATTATTTATTGAATTGAAATTGAAACATCAATAAGTTGTTCAAATCTTAAATCTAAAAAATAAAAATTGCTAAATATATTTTAAGCATTGTATAATAGAAGTTTACAGTCTAGGCTTAGTATAGAATTTCTTCCAATAAGCTAATTCATTTGGGCTTCTTTTAATTTCATTTGTGTCAACTTTGCGTCTATATGCGATTTCCATGTTAAACGACGATCAAGATGAAAACCTAGATATTTGACTTCAGTGTGTTGCGGTATAGTCTCGGTGTTGATTTGTGTTTAAGCTGATACTTAGCTTTATATATATTTTATACAATTGATACTCGTCTTGTGATTTAGCTTCTTTCGATTGTTAAACACCTCAGTTACGATCTAAATTTTACTCCTGTTGCTAGCAACTTTGTATTATAGGTATATTTATTTGGATGCTAATGAGTAAATTCCTAGCGGCTCGATTAAGATTTGCCTTCGCCATCTACATATTTACTCGGTATATTTACTTGTTCTTTGAATCTTGAACGATTATCAACGCCATATTTAGCCCCTTTTTCAGGTAATATTTTAAATAAAGAATCAGAATTTTCTGATATTAATATATGAAATTAATTGTGTTTTATTTGGTCCAATCGAACCGGATATTTTTTTGGAGTTACACACTTATATACAAAGGTATTAATCTTATTTTTTTTTGTCACTTCAAGTATTTCAAATATTTCTCTTTTAGATTTAAGATTTGAAAAACTTATTGATAATTTAATCTATAATTGAAGATTCAATAAATAATAAAAATTAAAAAAAAAAAAAATTTAAAAAACTTCAAGGATTTGCATCTTTGTCATCGAAAATTCCGCAAATTTTTTGGTCATCGACATCTTATTTTTTTGTGAAAAACAAATTATAAAAGGTGCGTAAAATGTGTAGATTTTATATTTGATTTAATCTTTAAAAGTGATGAAAGAAGAATATGTATATAAATATATACAATCATTGTGATTGATCGTGGTGAAACCCGTGTACATATCTGTTTTTGACATTTGTTTCATTAAATTTCGGTCGGTACGAAAAAATACTACTGTGAGTTTGTTTTCGTGGACGGACAAATTAAAATAAAATTTTTTTAGATATTTTGTAAAATAATTATTATTGAGCGTGATATTTAATTACACAAGGGAACAAAATCGAAAAAATTTTAAAGGCTTGAATAACCACTATATAGATTTTATGCATCATGGATACCTTAGTACAAAAATGGTAAAATTTTTCAATTCTATGAATAAGTTTTTTTTTTTTATATTAGCCCAATTCACAATATTGTGCAAATGGTCTTGCATCATTGCATTTGCAAAATGGTGTAGGATATTTTTACTCTACACTAACAAAATACAGAGAAATGCACACGCTATATCTTTGCAAATACGCAACACTAAAAACCAATAGCATATATTTACTCTACTTATGCAACACTTATGGTGTTTTCTTTTCTGAACAAAAATGTTGCCTTTCAATGTGTAACACTTTTTACAGTTTGCACCTACCTTTAAAAAGTGGTACATATTTTATTGCCACAATGGTACCAAATATTTGAGGCTTAACATTACTTAAAATTACTTAATTAATTATCGTTTTAATTATAAGTTTTTTCGCTTAAGTAAGTAGAATGACAAAAATACAAGTTCTTACTTGTATAAAAATATACTAAACAAAGTTGTAAAAATGGGCAGTATCTCACCCCGACCTGATAGTTGAGGGCAAAATATGTTGCATATTTTGCCATTTATTGGTGCAACATAATTAGAAAGGAACGAAATCGCTTTTAAATTAGTTACATATTTTTTTGAATGGATCACGAAAATTAAAGAATGTAGCATAAATGCAACACTTTTTTCAGAAAAGAAAACGCCATTAATTGCAAAACGACAGCTGATACGCAGTGAGCTAAGCCGATTTTGCCTATTCAAATATTAATAATTTTATTCAAAATTATAAAACAAACAGACAAACAAAAATTAATGAAATAAAAAAAATGCATAACTTAATTATTGAAATAAAAAATTTTAATAACAAAAAGCTAAAGTTAGCAAAACGCAAAACATCTCAAATCAAATTATTCAATTATTTAAATTTACATATTATTTAAAATCCTGACTAACTAACAAATTAACCCTTATTTTTATAATAAAAATTAGAATTATTTGAATGTTTTGATACTTTAGTAATTTCTGATATGTATTTTTAGGCCAAAACTTCAGTGGAAAAAATTTTTTTTATTTATCAATCAGCTGTGAATTTTGTGTTTTGCATCAAGCATTGCAACCTAACCCAAAGATATCATTCTTTTTTTTTTTTTTTTGTTTACTTTGTTAATTGCTTTCCATCAGCTTATCACCCTACTGTCAGTCACTTTGAATATCGCATTGTGTGTTCATTGATATTTTTCCACAAAATAATTTCTAATCAAATGTCAGTCGCCTTAAAGAAATTCACTCGAGTGCGCAAATTTTAATGATTGTTGTGAGAATTTCCATACACTTTAACTGTTCAACGTGAAGAATTAAAGAAATTGTGGGAAAATGTCAAGGAAGTGTATAATATGTGGTTGGACTATGTTGATAGCAATAAAGCGGACACTAAAGATATAAATATTGCGGATTCAAAATATCAGAAAACCTATACGGCATACATTAATTGTTTGTCTTCAATTAATGAAAAGGCTAATATTATAGAAGAAAATATCCAAAACTAAATGAATCTGCTCGCACTCAGAACATAATTTAACGCTGCCTTCTTGTGATGTACAGCAAAAGGTTAAGGTCCACGTTGTTAATTCTAGTTCGGTCTCATGCGTTTTATGTCGTAGCTCGGGACATTTTTTGAGAAACTGTCAGCGGTTTAAAAATTCCTTAATTTCGGAATTATTTTCAACGGTGAAAAAATTTCATTGTTGTTTTTAAACTGTTTATCCCGTGAACATGAAGAAAAGAAATGTAAAAGTGCTTTTAATTGCAGTACCTGTAATAAAAGGCATCATGCTTTGCTTCATAGAGGAGGAGGTAATTCAGCAGGTGCGACCGCGTTATAATTCTGCTGCTGTGTCCGGTAATATGACCCAGAATACACATGTGTACCCATCGCTACCGTCTACATCGAGTGGAATATCTTCTAATAGCAACTCGACAAGTTTTCCATGTCTCTCAGAACAGAAGGGTGCTTCTGCGAACAGCTATGGTGAACATTACACGCCAGGGTATGACGTACCCAGCTCGAGGCTTAATTGACCCAGCTTCAAAATCGTCCTTTATCTCTGAACATTAACAAAATCGTTTGAAACTGTTAATACATACGACGAATGTCAAAGTTTCTGGAATAAATCAAACTATTTCTGCTACCACTAGAAAAGTTTGTGCTATGAAAATTCGTTGTCCCTTAGATCAGTCGATACTGCTGGAAACCATGGCCCTGATATTACCAACTATATCAGGCAATTTGCCTTCGTTTGTACTAGGCCCAAATTGGAATAGTTTTGCAAACCTACAGTTAGCAGACCCTTGTTTTTTCCAATCCAGGTCTGTTGACCTAATGCTAGGGCCGGATTTATATCCGCAAACATCTTAAATGAAATTAATCGAGATATTTTCGGATCTTTCGATCGTTACGGGATCAGTACAGGAGTCACGAGTTCAAGTATATTCGACTACAATAGAGGCTTTTGCAGAAGATAGTTTAAATAGGCATCTACTCCGGTTTTGCGAGCTAGAAGAAACCCCTAAAAGAAAAATAGTTTCAAGCAATGAGATAACGAATGTAAAATTAGCTCTGAAAGTTCATTACCCTGAAGAATACCAACCCCTTTTGCTAAAGAAACCTATTTCCACAAAAAGTTCATTACAGTCCCCTACTCCATTTTTAGATAATAATGGGGTAATGATGATAAATGGTCGTTTGGGAAAATCTCCCTCTTTGTCCTATACAGAAAAACATCCGATTATTTTGCCATACTCTTGTCGTTTTACGGTTCTGTTAGCAGATTTTGCACATGTTATATCGATTCATGGCGGAAATCAGCTGATTACTGGCTTCCTCCGCATTGAATACTGGCTTCCTCGGCTCAAGGTCTTAGTTCGTACCGTAGTCAATCGCTGCAACCGTTGTATTTTAGACAAAAAACGATCGTGTAGTCAAATTATGGCGGCTCTACCTCCAGAGTGAACGACTTTAAATCCTCTTTTACCACTACTGTTGTGGATTTGGCAGGTCCATTTGATTTGAGAAGTTTTACGAGAAGGTCGTGCCGAATAACGAAAGCTTATGTCTGCATTTTTGTGTGTTTTTGTACTAAAGCACTCCACTTAGAAGCAACGACAGATTTGTCGTCAGATGCATTCTTGGCTGCTTTTCATCGTTTTATTGCTAGACGAGGTTGTCCATTAACGGTATTTTCGGATAATGGAACAAATTTCGTGGGTGCTTCTCGAGAGATTGGGAGATATTTTGACACTTTTTTGAAAGAAAGGCAGGCTTAATTTTACCTATTTAATTCTGAGTCAACTTAAAATAAAATGATATTTTTTTGTAAATAATAATGTATGATTGAAAAGAAAATCGCAAAAAGTTCAAAATTCCTCTACTGAGAATTGATTACTAACTTAACATGATATGAATATACTTTAAATTAAATGCTAGTTGAAAAATATATGTATTTGTGTCCGTTTTTTAATAAGGTTATTGTCTTGCATCAAAGATAAAGGGTTCTCTTTAAATAAAAATAATTAAAAAATTAATATATTAAAAATTGATATATTTTTTGAAGTGAAAACTTCTATTGGCGCGGTACGATGGTTTTGGATGAGACAAAACCTCAGAACTCGCGACACCGTCACGCTTGTAGCATCTCTGTTTGTGCGAATGCCTAGTCGGAGTGAAGTTAACAAACTACAGATATTGGGTTTTATTACGGTTCTCGATTCGTCTTCGACTGCTGTAATAGATTAAAGAAAAATGTTGTGTGTTACTTTAATCTAGTACAACAGTCGAGTCAATTCGAGAACCTTAGTAAGGCCCAACACGTAAATTTTTTCGCTCAAAATGAAGAGACCGCCCTCTCTTGTGGTTGATGTTGCCTTATATGAGAAAAACACTCATATTTTGGTGCACCAAAGTGGGCGCACTCTTCAATTTGAGCGAAACTGATTAAGAAGAGTACACAAAGATGGCGCTCTCTTCATTTTGAGCGAAAAAATTTAGGTTGTTAACTTCTCGGGCGTAGTTGCATTTGCGTTTACAATAAGTGGCATGGCAAAACTAGCAGGTATGCGCAGTTCGACAACAATACAAAAACAACATGTATTTTGTTAGTATAAACCACTCGAAAATATCAAAACACACAAACAAATTAAAAGCATAAAACGTCCCCTTAGTATTAAAATAGCGTATAATACGCTATTATATATAGCACATAGGCTATTGTTATACTAAGGGGACGAAAAGCATAATACGTATGAGTACCAAACTGTAACCATTTCTTATGTACTCTCTTCAAACTATATCAGTTTGTATGAAAATTTGCTATAAAGCGAGCTCAGTCAGCTGTGCTAGTAAGCTCACCTGTTGCATATGCCTTGATAAGTGATTAAATTTTTTGCATGTATTTATATAATTGTTTATATCTACGCATAATTTTTTTTTTTGGCAATAGCACGTATATTGTTGTAATCAGAAAACGTTTTCACTTCTGTCACCACTCCCGGAGTGCTACCCGTAGATTTTTGTTTTCTTTGGAAAGTATGTGGAAATTATTCGAGAAATATTTGCTTGAATTTGGCGAATACGAATACGAATATCTTGAAATAGACGAATAATCGAATACGTATACGAGTATTCGTAACATCACTAGTACATACATATGTATACAAATAATTTTTGTTAATTTTTTTATAAAAACTAATACATCATACAGCATATGTACATACACTCAAATGTATATGGGTATTTCCATGGTTGCGCACGTGAAAGTCGCACATATTCAACATGAAGAAAATCAAACTAAGGCCCAAATATTTTTTTCTTCATTTAGGTTTTTGGGAAGCAATTTTACAGCTCTTTATTTAGTGGAAAGCATGGGTGCTGTAAGAGTCGGGGTCCTGACATATTGGTCAATAAAAGCTGTTGCGTGACGTGCAAAAAAAATAGAAGTGGTTTTTTCTACATTTACTAAAGTGCAAAAACCAGCGAAATAAGCTAAAAACTTTTATGTAACTAATTTGGAAATTATTAAGGGATAGTTTAGCTTTATTTTCATAACTGTTTTTTTTATGATTTTATGTTTAGTTTTATTGATACAAGCCATAATATGAAGCGTGACGTGACATTGCGTTACGTGACTTTTTTCCCTAATGATAAACTCAAATAATTTTTGATGTAGTTCTTTTTAAAGTTTTAATTCAACAAAAATAAATGAAAATTCAACTTCAGGTCCATGTTTGAAAAGGTACATAAGAATAAAAAAAATAGTAAAAAAAGGTTATTTATTAAATATCTCTCTTTGACGAAATTGCGGTTCGAGCTACTTTTATTTGTAAATCTTCTTCGCATGATAAGTAGTGAAGTTTCTGCATGCCTGAAATACTCGGCACTTCTTTCCATTTTTCCGTTAACGGTGGGGAAAGTCTTTCAATTTCGCAAGCAAAGCAAGTAACATATTATTTTGAATTTTACTAACATTTTTCTCATAATGGGTGTTACGTTAAGGTATAAATTCATTAAAATAACGAAATTTGAATATTTTTCTCTCATAATATTGGATAAAAATAATTGTTTGATAACTTATAATTTTTTGGCCGCGGTAGACCTTTCTGTGGAAATACCCATATACAGTCTTGCATTCATTAACTCATAATTTATTGTATATACATACATGCACACATACATACATCCATCATTTTACTCTCATGCACACATCACCATAGTTATCATTTTTCTTAAAACTGGCAGCAAAGACTGCATGGTCTGACCATACAGTCTGACGTTATGATGCTGTCCTCAGCGGATTACGTTATTTTCAGATCAATGCTATCACGTAAAACACAAAACTCTCCTAAGAACTTTTACTGACATTTCATTTTTGATGTTGTTCGGGGCTGTCAAAGAATCCAAGTCGGTTTTGCAAACCAATATTGGTTTCATTTGTTGTCATGAAACCAAGTTGGGTTTGTTATTTTCGAATGCAAATAAAACCGATATTCGAATCAGCTGTTATTTACATCAGTATAATTGTTTTATGATGTTTTGTTTACAATTTTATTTGTGCTTTTTTTTTTGTGAAAATAAAGTGTATTGCTGTGTTTTTATTAAAATAATAAAAGGGAATTGTAGTGTTTGGTAATATAAACAAAAATTAATGTTATGATATTTTATTTAGTGGCAAAATTTAATATGTAGTGTTTTGTGATATAAATAAAAACAATTGAAGTAAACGTCGTTGCGTTTTTGTTATTGGAAGAAGAAACCTCAGAAAAGGTAAAAGAAGAATTTTGAGAGATTGCATCTATTCATTTGAGCTTCCAGAGACAGCGTATGTACATATTTTACAATAAATTTATATTATTTGCAGATTTGTGTGCTATTATAGGTTAAACAAAGATGCTTTTCGTATAGTACTTGATAGACACTTGTCACATTAGAACATTTCACCATTGCTGCTGTTAGCAGCCTCGTTGAGATTTTTGGCTGAAGGATCCTCTTAGCGATCTGCTGGAAACGACTCTAGCATAAGTCTAGGTAGAAGTACGGTGTCAAAAGTTCTGAATGATGTTCTGAAGGTTATAGAACGTTTCGTTTTCCCTCAGTGGATAAAACTTGAAATGGATTCTAATGAAAAACATAGATCAAGAGACCATTTCTATTGTAAATATTTAATTCCCTCAATAATTGATTGCATTGACGGGACTCATATCAAGATTATAAAGCCCAGTATGACGATCATTTATACTACAATCGAAAAGGATATTTTAATATGAATGCCATGATTGTAGCCATGTTTTTTTTGTATGGAACATCAGTAGAGCTAGACAATATTTTCTTCGGAAGTACGAGTGAGGCGACCGCACTTCGAAATTATTAGGGGACTGTGGATGTGGCATTGAGCCTTACAGAGAACCGCGCTACAACTCAAAAGAATACAAATTCAACATGGCACATTCTTCTGCTCGGAATATTGTAGAGCGAACCATAGGAGTATTGAAAAGCCGGTTTCGCTGTTTGCTTAGCACACTACACTATCGCCCACAAAAAGTAGTCAAAATTATAAATGTTTGCTGCGCGTTACACAATATCTGCAGAAACTATAATCTGGAAGATAATGAGGAGGATGTGCGAATAACTTTAGCATTAGATGATGCTGACGACAATGTTTCGCTATCGAACGCGACACTGCAAAGTGAAGGAAAGAGGATCAGGGATGAAATTGCCAACACTTTATTTTAAATAAAACAATAGATAATTAAAATTCATTTATTATTATTACATAAAATGAAAACATGAATTCATTTAACATTGAAATATTTAAGTATAAAATGGTAACTAAATTAAGGGTTTTTAATAAATAGTTTTAACAGCCTATTTTCATATCACATACATGTGTTTAAAATATAATACTAAAACGATAAGGCACACATTTGTAAATATTTAAGGAACACAAACACAAACACTTTTCACTTTCCTTTGTTTTTTTCGTATTCAAACTTAAGTAAGTCTAGCTCCAATTGCTTCTTCTTAACTTCATTTTTTTCTCGCATTGTTTCCAAAATATTTCTACTTACACGAGAAAATTCATTTTTTAATTCTATTACTGCATTTGCTGTGCATTCATTGCTTTTTTCAATAGCTCTGTATATTCGCCTTAGGTTGCTCGCATTTTCTTTTTCAATTTCTCTTTCCAACTTTTCATTTATTTCGACCTTTTTCTTGTTGTCTTCTTCAAGAAATTTCTTTAAACGGTCTGCAGTACTATCTACTCTTGGCCTTTTCGGTGTGGTGCTTGCAAAAAGTGGAGACGCTTGCCGCTTTGATGTTGATGGCATTTCGTCCTCACTCATAGCACCTACATCTTCGCTGAGACCAATTGCAAAGCCATCCACTCCTTCCATCGACTGAGCAATGCCACATATGCGCACTACTGTCTCTTCTGTATTTGTCAGTTGGTGCTTGGAAAATGGTCCTCCACCAGTTGCCCGGGACTCCGCTTTGTTTTGCGCGAGTTTTCTTTTTATGACGCTTTTCCACTCAGCCCTACATCCACTCAGTCTACATACGTGAGGAACACTGAACAATTTACTTCTACTTTAATTTATGGTATCAATTAAACTTTACCTTTTTCCATCCGTTGAAATCCTTTTGTTGGGGACCAGCAGTGTTTAGTGCCTCAGCTAATTCTCTCCAAAGAGATTCCACCATTGCCTTATCGCGCTTTGTGAAACCTTTGCGATATCCGCATATTTTTCAATAAACTCCATAATTATGGAGTTTTGGGTATTATTTTTATGCTTTCCCCTAGTAGAAATAAAAAGATAAGCATTTAAATTTATATAATAAATATAAATTTACTTACATTTAAAACAAAACTTCCAACAAAAAAATAAAACCAATGCGCGCAAATAAAATTCTGTCAGCTGTTACATGCTTGGTTTATTTCCAATAACAAAACCGATAACATTGGTTTCTGTGACACCTAAAACCGACACAAGTTCTAGTTCGAACATAAAACCGATAAAATTGGATTTCATGACACCGAAGTATTTTTTTACTCGTTTTCAAATCCAATAACGACTAGATTGGATTCTATGACAACCCCGGTTGTCTTTGGTATGCTGTTTGTTTGTTTGACTGCTGACTAGTCGCAAATTTTTTTTAGTAATTATTCGGTTGAAAATTATAAGAGAGAAAAAATGTTTTTCTTTCTCTGCATTTTAAACCCTGGTTATGGGGCACTGTCTCGGCATCAGTGGTATGTCAGAAATTCAAAGGATCTAGATGTTCCGTTGGTGAAGACTGTACATTAAAAACATCATATATACCAAAACATGTACCTATGTATATACTAAAAATTGACTTGTAGCCGAATCCTCTTATGGGAAATATTATAAATGGTAGAGACACCACTCGGCTGAAAAGGAGGGATACTTCTCTCTGCACCGCTGCAACTAATATTTCGTCTAGCATTGGCTAGAGATATAATAATCATCTCTAATATTAAGATTTAATAGTTCAATGTGAAATTAAGGTTTCAATAAATAAATAACGTAAAAATAACTTAATTTATTTGTTATGGGTTAGCTAATCTATATGCATTCCATTGGCAGCGTAATACCAACCATCAGAATATCTTTACCACCATGCATGAAAGTTTCCAAACTCATCTACTCATACCCAAAGTTCTAAGTAAACAATAAGAACTACAGATCATAAACAAAAAAAATACTCATACAAACAACATAATAAATAATTTTTATTCGATTAGTAGAGTAATTGTATCAAGGTTAGAAAAAAAAAAATAAACAGATTTATATCAAATCAAACTCAAGTGTCATGCTGTGTAATTTTGAAAATTTGAAAATAAATTATTACGTATTAAACAAATCATTTATCAGTAGTTTTTTTCTGCACAAAAGATCCTTTGGATCGTTATGCTTCCGTTATAAGTATTAATTTTAGCAATAAAACATTCTTGCATACAGTTCAAATATAAGTATATGTACTTATTTATTTTTTAATATTTTGAAGTACGTTAGTGCTATATTGGAACACCTGACCCCAGATGATGTCCGTTGCCTTGTAATTGCCGAAGACGAATTGGCACGATGCTCACCGTTGGAGCGGATTTTTCCTACATTGGATACTTACAAGTTCTTAAAATATACTGAAGCTCCTCGTTATTACAACCGTTTGCTAGATGCATGGGAATCTCGTTACGCTAATAATCGTACGGAAGGTATTCATCTGTTACGTCAATACTGCGAAGATCAATATCACCTCCAAGTGCCACAGATTCCTACTAAAAAGGTAAATATAAAAAAAAGCAATTTATTTAACATAAAGTTTTAGGTTGATATTTGCATCTATTAAAGCACTATTTTGGTATATTACACTTAAATTTTATACACACATGTATACTTATCAGAGGTACAGTCTTACTTAAATATATGCAATAAAAATACATACATATGCATACCATCTTATTGAAAATGTATCAAATTATTATATTTATTCATTGTTGAGGGGTGTTGGCGAGCTATTCTGTCCATATTTTGGCGCTGTCGTGCCTTGTACTATCGTAAGTTATTTATTTTGATTAATATAGAGTTTATAAAAGACGATATGAATCCAAATGTTGTCTCTATAGATGAATGATTAGACGCATTTGCGGTAAAAAATTCAGGGTTGTTGCAGAATCCAAGTCAGAATTGTGAATTATCAGAATTGAAAATCAATTCTGATTTGAATTGGTGTCATGAAATCGTCTTGGTTTTGCGCGATTCGAAAATAAATAAAACCCATATTCGAATCAGCTGTTTTGTTTTGGTTGGTTGTGCTGTTGTTTACATTTTGCACTAGATTTACACACATATTTTGATAAATATTTTTTTATATATTAAAAAATCGGTAATAAAATGGTAGAGGCAGTAGCTTTATATATATTGATGGAGGAAAACAACAATGAAAAAGTGAAACGGAAGATTTTAAGGGATTACACCAACCCATTGGAGCTGCCGGAAACAGCGTAAGTATACATACTGTATGTACAAGAATGCCAAAGATGTTTTAACTATAATAAACATACAGATTTATTAGCCAATTCCGTTTAAACAAAGAGGCTTTTCAAATGCTGTTGAACATTGTCAAAGATCATTTGCCTCCTTCAAACATTTCCTGTATTGTTCAGCTAGCTGCGACATTGCGCTTTTTGGCAGGAGGATCATATCAAAAATCAATAGGAAATGATAGTTCCGTTTGTCTCGCCAGAAGTACGGTGTCAAGTGTCTTAAGCAACGTACTAAAGGTTCTGCAAAGACATGTGTGCCCTCAGTGGGTGAAGCTAACAATGGATGACAATGAAAAAGGAAGATGTAGGAACCATTTCTTCACCAAATATAGAATTCCTTCTATAGTTGGTTGTATTGATGGGACGCACATCAAAATTATAAAACCTGCTGTGGATGAGCATTTATTTTTTTTTTAATAGAAAGGGGTATTTTAGTATGAATGCCATGATTGTATGCTATAGAGGCTTTTTTATTAACTCCATATCGAAATGCAGCATTCAACACAAGGGAGCATAAATTTAATATAGCTCATGCTGCGGCTCGTAACATTGTAGAGCGGGAAATAGGAGTTCTGAAAAGCCATTTTCGATGTTTGATGGGTACACTGCATTACAGTCAACAAAAAGTGGTACAAATAGTGAATGTTTGCAGCGCCCTGCATAACATATGCAGAAGTTAAAAAATTTCATACGAAGGAGATGAAATTGGTTTTGAATCCGAAGAGCTATCAGAGGACAATGATTTATTGATGCCAACAGTGTCACTTCAAAATGAAGGGCAAAGAATAAGAGAAGAAATTGCAAACAGTTTATAAAATTATTTAAATAAATTACAAGAAATTATAGACTTTTTGATGTTTTTATTTTACAAATTCAATTTAAGGTAACACAGTTCTTTTTGCACTTAGATCAGACTTATAAGTTGCATAAATAGTTATATAAAATAAGGTACACAAATAATTGTTTTTGAGATCAGGTTTTCACATTGTTATTGTTTTGCAAATTAAATTTTAATAGTTCTAGTTCCAGTTGTTTTCTTTTTATTTCGTTTTTCTCCTGCATCACTTTCACTTACAAATTCATCTTTTAATTCTTTCACGGAATTTGACACAGCTTCATGGTTTTTTTCTATAGCATGGTATACGCGTCTGAATGAGGTCGAATGTTCTTTTTGAATCGAAATAAGATGATCGACTTTATCGTTCAGTTCATTTTTTCTTTTACCGTCTTCATCTAAAAACTTTTCAATCAACGCTGCTACGCTCTCTGGTCTTGCTATTTTCAGTGTACTGCAAATAGTTGGCGTTTTCAGTATTCTTTTAGAACTCGTTGGAATGTCATGTAAGGCAAGTTCAGAATCATCAACAGTGCCCAGTGATATTCCCGAGACACCTTCAACTGTTGTATTTATTCCACACATTTGCACAATAGCTTCTTCTATTGGCGTGAGCTGGACTTTATTGAACAAGCCTCCTCCAGTTGCACGAGACTCTGACCTATTATGTGCTAGCTTCTTTTTTATTTCGCTTTTCCATTCCGTCCATATCTGCCCATATAAAAATCTTTTAAGTCTGAAAAAACTTATTCACAAAATTTTAAAATTACTTACATTTTTCCAACCATTTGCATCCTTAGTCGGTGGTCCAGCACTGTTGAGAGATTGAGATAACTCTTGCCAAAGCGACTCTACCAGCACCTTATCGCGCTTAGTGTAACCGCTTGCTATATCTTTATTCTCTTCCATAAACTTTAAAAATATCTCATTTTGTGTTTGATTCCTATGTTTTCCCCTATTGGTGATAAAATAATAATGAAAATTTTTGGTTTTTTAGTTTAATAAATAAAAAAAATAAATTTACTTACATTGTGAGCCAAATTGTATTTACCAGCCTAAAACAAATATACAAATCTGCCACCTGTCAGCTGATCAGATTATTTCTGATAAAAAAACGATAAAAACAGATTCTGTGACACCCAGTTCTGACACAATTCCGATTCGAACACAAAAACGATAAATATCTGTTTCTGTGACACCAAAATTAATTCTGTGTAGATTTCAATTCTGATTCTGATAGCAATCAGATTCTACAACAACCCTGATTGATAAATTTGTTTCATATAAAACCTATGACATTCTTACCGCAAATGATAAATATGTTGTAAATCCATTTTTCGTATTTAAAATTACTCTACTTTAAAATGACTTAGCAAATGATTTAAAATTAAGCTTGTCAACTCTTTAGAAATATTTTTAAATGTAGATTACATATTCAATCTATATACATAAGTATTAAACATTTTTAAGTTTATATATTTTCTGTAAATGTGAAGTATTTTGTTTAATTTTCCTATAGACACATTTATATACATATATATATATATATATATGTGTATGTGTGTGTGTGTGCATATTTATATTAGGTTGTTGGTACAAACTTCTGCTTACTGAAAGTTTCTTTATTTTATTGATAACATTGTACAGTATTTCGAAGGTGATGACTGTATTTATTTCATAACCAGTGAAGGAAAAAGTGTATCAGGTGGGTGCCCTTCCCAGAAGTTGTTTAAAAAATTGACACAAATATAAATAAATGTTAATAAAATTGCTTAATAATATTGGTCGCAATCCTTTTCAATCAAAACTAAAACCAAAAATTAATGTACATACATACATATATATAATAAAATTGTGCTATAAATCACACACTACTTAACATTTTTGCATATACATATGTATGTTAGAATGGTTAATTGTAGAGGTTTAAATGATTTCTCGATGGTTTGGAATAAATTCGAAAGGCATACGTTTAGGTCTGATCAAAAAAAAGCTAATATTAATTTTTCTCTAAAAATTGAATCAGTTTTGATATGTACTTTTTATTGTTTTTAATGTTTTTTAAAAACTATTTTGCTGGTGCTTTACTAATTCGCATTAATTATTTACGGGTTCATGTATGAGTAGATGAGCTCGTATAATATGTTATATTTTATTTATATATTTATATAAAATATTTATGCTATTATATTATTTTTGATCCTTATATATTGTCCGATAGTGTTAAGAAAAAAAATATGAAGTTCATTGCAAGACACATATCATATCCCTCCTACTCTTATGAGCAAAACATCATTTCATAAGCTTTATATTCCCATGTTGTTTTATATTTTGTACTTCCTGTTTTCAATCTATTGTAAATACTGTGATTTTGTTTTTAACTTATAATGAATTTAAACCTTATGTAATACTTTACAGGATTTTTTCGCAAAATTTCTGAGGTGGATGTTAAAATCATAATAACTGCAATCGTATTTGTGACAATCGCTTCCATAACGTTGTGCGCAATTAGTTATTTTGTAATTAAATGTACAGCTACGTAAAGATGACATAAACAAATCAAGCTATTTATCTTGTTATTAATCAAACACAATAAAATATATTTAACGCAAACTAAGCATAAAAAACTAAATTAATTTGCATTGTTATAATATTTATTCAATAATGTTTATCCAATGAATGAAATTCTATCTTTAAAATCTTTCTACTTTATTAATTTGATTTTCTTAACAATTCAAAATGCTAAAAAACAAATTCATCTCATCGTTATCAAGATTCGATTTCACTCGACTAACAACAGTGTTTAAATGTTTAGGCAGTGTAAGATATGTTATTTGTTTCGACACATACTCTTATATGGTACTTAACTACAGTGATAATTATTCATAACAGAAAGTTGTCATAAATACAAAACTAATTATGTACATATCCCCCACTGGTTCGAAAAACGCCATAACTTGAAGAAATATTATTACTTAGAGTGATGTTGACTGAAGAATTTGGCACGTTGATTACAAAGCAAACTATTCCTGGTCAGGGCAAGTCATCAACATCACTCAGTAATCTAATGTACATTAAGGGCTAACTGTAATGTGCTAGCTTAAGCAACTGTGCGAATACATATAACCAAATGTTCACAACTATAATGTACTTAAGAACTTTTCGTCAAGTGTCATTTGCTTATACGTTTATATATTTAAAATTGTTAAAACTGTTGCATTTGTTAGTACTTTTTTATTTATGAATGTTTTCATGTGATTTCTAGCATAACAAAAATATAAATAAATTAATTATGGTTTTAGCGTAATTATACGTAGACATAAAAATTTTTTTTGAAAAAATAAGAAAAAAAATAGTTTTTGAATAGTACATATATTTGCAACTCAGCGAAAAAGGTCTTTAAGTCAAATAAGTACAATATAGTCACATAAAAGTCGCCAATAATTTGCTTAAGCATTTGACATGCTTTTCGTGGATATCTGAAAGATGCTAGCTTACTTGCTGTCTACATTAGCTTATTATTTGTTATAACATTAAGATAGCGCCAGCAGAATAACAGTACTAAATTTGCTCATTTTTTTCTATGTGGGGAATATTAGTAAATGTTCATGTGTTGTTTTACCACAATTTTAAGGTGGAGTGGCAGAGACAGCAAATAGCTTTTGTGTGTTGTCTCGTTTTTTCATATTGGAAAATGACATTTGATGTCTGACATCGTTGTTCTGATAATTGTTCTGATAACGATGTTATAAGAGTAACAAACTGCGGTCTATACCAGCAAAATTTTTCTCCTGATAAATGTTATAACAAAAAATAAGCTAATGTAGACTGCGAGGTAAGCACGTTATAGTTAGCACTTTAGTTTGGCATTGTAAGCCCAGTCTACTTGATTTTTACGCTCTTTAATTCAGTCGTACGTGTGACTGCGAAGAGCGAACATCATCAGTAGCTTTGTTGGTAATTTTTCAGTGCGCAACTTATTATTTCTGTGCAATTTAGGGAGGGATTTTTTCTAATTAAATTTGAAACCTTAAAAGTAATATTCGTATTCGGCGAATATTGTTTCAAATATTCGTGTTCGTATTCGCGAATACTAAAAATTGACATTCGTAACATCACTAGTATGTATGCATCCATAATTGGAAACTTGGTTTTTATGTTATAATAGTTGTATGAAATAACACCCAATGAAATAACTCCCATAGAAATGGGTCCTAAAAAAATAAAAAAGAGAATGAAATTATTCCCAATCCTCAAATGAAATAATTTCCATATCATTTTTCTAATCAATTATAATCACCTAAATTAGTAAGTAGTAGCGCCGCATATATGACCTTTTAGTTATAAGTTATTTAATGGAGATCAATTCGAAAATTTTCTCGTTAGGTGCCTATTTGTTCACCGGCTATTTGATTGAGTCCTAAGTCAATTCCTGAAAACTTGTCCTGATTCAATATTCCTATTAGTAGCCAATTTTATTCTGACGTCATATTGGGCTTTTTTGTTTGTTTGATAAATGCTGCTTATATCAAGGCATTTGTAATCTTTGCATTCACATACATTTCACTGTCATAAAATTGACTGTATGTTAATTAATGGTAAAATTTTATTTTTAATATTATCATTATTTCATAAACTAAAGATTATAGCATTAGTGCCTTTGCTGCATATTTGTATCTTAATTTTGGCATGTTCTATACCTAAAAAATATTACATTTATTCGAGCATATAGTCAAGAAATTTATGTTTTAAAAATCTAGACGCACGGTAGTGCCCCAAGCCAAGTTCGGCCACACCGTGTGTATATTTACACGAAACTATTCGTGCTGTTTTTACCCCCCTCATAACTTTGCTCCTCTTGATCATAATATAATGAAACTTAAAACATAAGGTCTCCCCACAGAGGTGACCTCACAGGTTAAATTTGAAAAAAAAAAGGTTCCCGAGATATTAAGGTGTAAAAAACCCATATTTTAGTACATATTCACTCACTGACTCACTCACTCATTAATATTATTGGGCACTTCCAGTTTAGCTAGAGAGCTGAAACTTGCTACACAGGTAGGTCTTGGTGAGAAATTAACCAGAAAAATCTGAAAACGGGCACTTTCCACCCGGGGGGACTATGGAGCCCCTTCTTTGTATGGGGCACTTCCAGTAGAGCTAGAAAGCGCAAGTTTGGTACACAGGTAGGTACTGATGAGAAATTAACAAAATTAATTTTTAAACGGGAACTTTTCACCTGGAGGGAGTAGGGTACCCCTTCTTTGTATTGGGAACTTTCAGTATAGCTAGAAAGTTTAAATTTGTAACACAGGTAGGTCCTGATGTGAAATTAACAAAAATAATTGTTAAACGGACGCTTTCCACCCCCTTCTTTGTATGGGGCACTTCCAGTAGAGCTAGAAAGCTGAAATTTGGTACACAGGTTGGTCCAGATGAGAAATTAACGAAAATGATTTTTTAACGAGCAGTTTTCATCTGGGGGGACTAGCATGCCCCTTCTTGGTATGGGGCACTTCCAGTATAGCTAGAAAGCTTAATTTCGTACATAGGTGGGTCCTGCAATACATATAAATATTTATACTAAAACAGAAAAATGAAGTTAGATCCGCAGAAAAACATAAATGTGAAAATAAGGCCAAGTTCCTATCCAAAAAATTTTGGCCGTAAAAACTACTGAGATCAAAATAAGGACCGTTCTTCATAGGTAGAAAACCATCTCATTTCTAGGCAACCAGTAAACATGCCAATATTTTTCCAAGAATTCTTTCCCATATTAGAAAGGCAAAAAATATTGCCAAGCTTACAGGTTGCCTAGAAAAGAGATGGTATTGTACCTATGAAGAACTTGGTCCTTATTTTGATCTCAGTACTTTTTACGGCCGAAAAACCTTACATATTATAATTAAAAAAGACGTGTGGCACTCGGGGACTGCCGCGGTAAAGCTATTGCGTAGCATTTTTTATCAACTTATACAATTTCAATTTCAGTTTTCTAGCTATACTGGAAGTGCCACATACAAAGAAGGGCACCCTATTCCACCAGGTATAAAGTGCCTTACCTTAGTATCCTATGTCCTTCTCCTGGCTCTAAGCTACCTGCACACTAATTTTCAGCCAAATCTGTTCAGCCGTTCTTGAGTTATAAATGGTATAACTAACACGACTTTCTTTTATATACAAAAACCCAGTAATCCCGTAAAATTTCCCGGGAAAATGTGGCAACACTGGACGGGAATTCCCAAAAACTTTGACAAAAATCCCCCAAAATACCGGAAAGTTTTCTGGGTAAAGTGGCAACACTGGAAATTTTCAAAGCGGCAACACTGTATAGTCATCATACATAGACAGCGTTGCCATTTTGGTGCTTTTCGGGTATTTTTTGGTGCTTTTTTACTTAAGCAATACCCGAAATTTTATTAAATACCTGTTTTTGAAAAGCGGGTATTTATAGTGCTTTTAACAATTTCTCACAGTGCTTTTTAAATAATCAACATTTTTGGCATTAATGCATTTTCCTACTACATATTCTTTAAACCCACCTAATACTTTTCTAACCAACTGCGTATTATTTTCATCTATATTTTGATTAGTACTCGCAAACTGTTAGGAGTTTGAATTCTAGAATTTCTTAAGCATATTTTTTTTTAATTCGTAAAAAAATTGCATGATTTTTTTCTTTAGCAACGATTTACATTTAATTTACATATCCGTTGATTTTTTTGTTGTGTAAATATAATCAAGAAAGTGCCAGTTATTAAGAGTAACTTCTTCATTCATTTTATATGTGTTAAACTTCATCGTCTAACAATGGCTTTCCTTTAGATGGAAAAACGGGCTGTACGTATTATCGCCCAAGTGAAAATCGCCCGAAGCAGCTAAATGAAGGAAAGCCCAAAATAGTTGGGTGATTCGTCATAGTGAAGAAACACCCCAAAAACCGTGCCCGATCGCCCAAAAAAGATGAAGGAAAATCCAAAAGTGTGAAATGAATAATCGCCCAAAGATTTTAGATGTTTGTTCATTATGTAAAATCATCCGAATTGAGTTTGAATAATCGCCCAAAAAATTTTTTTGGGTTTTTAACTCTACAAAAATTGGGCAATTATTCATTATGGACAAATACCCAAATATAGGAAAATGTTGATTCGCCCAAAGTCGATGAACGATCACCCAAATTATTTTAAAACAATTTTTGGGCGATCCTACATATTTGTTATTCGGTCGATTTTCACTTGGGCGATTATTCGTACAGCCGGAAAAACGAATATATAGAAAAGCTTGGGAGAATGATCTAACTTTTAAAAGGTGGCTTAGAACAGCAAAAGATGAACTAAAAGCATATTGCATTTGTTGTAATTGTGAAATAAATACACTATAAAAGCGATTTACTCCGACTAAGTCGCACAACAAAACATGAAAAAGCAATAGATCCAAATACAATTTTTTCAGTACAGCCAAGGCTGTCTTTTGATCCACAAGACCCAAAACAAAATTAAGTTAGTGCTTTTGTACCCGAAATTTTTTTCATGTTTACCCTTTTTTACCCTATTTCCATGGGCTCACAGTGCCTTTGATGTTGCAAGAGTTGGCATCACTGTACATAGACTGTACAAAAAAGAAGTTTTCACTTCAAAAAACAAAAGACTTAAGAAACAAACTTAGTTCCAGGTTTTTTCGTTTCAAAAACAAATGACAGATTTTTTCCAGGTTTTTTCGTTTCATAAACAAAATACTTAAAAAACAAACTTTTCAAAATTTCTTGATTCGGTCGCCTCAAAGCCCGCGATAGAAGCTATGCAATAGCTTAAAAAAAAACTTTTAGTAAGAAGTATAGTTATTAACAGTAAATATGTATGTTCGGATTTCAAACAATCCGATCATTATTTTCTACAACTACTTCGTTTACAACGTTAGTATTTGGTTTTTCAACTTTCGACTGTTCTATCCCCATATTAATTTTTAATAATATTTTTATGTATATTATTTGTTTTAAAACATTAAAAAGAGAAATGTAAAATTAATTTTCTTTAATTTACTTTATTCTAATTATTGAAATTTAAATTAACTTTACAATTTTAATATTTTTAATTAAGTTTAATTTTATTTCTATCCATTATAAATAGACCGTAGAAAATATTATTATTTATATAAATCAAGACTTTTTATACTTTATAAAAAAAATTTTATTAGATTTTAAATTTACACTTTCTCCTAGTTATTAATAAAACTTATTATAATATAAAAAACATTGTATAATTTCTTTTGTCAAATAGCGGTTAACGCCTACTGACCAATGAGTGCACATTAGCGCATTTCCAAAAAAAAATTTTTTTTGTTATTATTTTTAATTATTTGTTCTATTGCATCTAATTGTTCTTGTCGGAAGCTTCCATTGACGCCTTTTTGCCAAGGCGCTTTCTTCCTTCAGAGGGATACGCTATGTTCAGCACTCCAGTTTCTATCGGCCAGTCACTCTTCCTACGGAAACTTGGCTGTCCGTTAGGATTTGCTGCGTGCCTTTTTTTTTTGTTCTTTGTTTAAGTACATCCAATGCAATTCTATTTTCCATTTATTTATTGCTGTTCTCTTGTTTTCAGGAACACATTTCTCGATCTTTTGTTCATATTATATGTATGTACATATGTATGGATGTGTATCAAATTGTTGTATAGTAAAACTGGTTTTACTTTCACTGTTAGGAATTTTGTACAATTTCTGGAAATATGTACAGATTTTCCAAAACGCTCATGATTTTTTATTTAAAATTTTTCGAGATTCACAAAATGCTTCAAAATGTTTAGTCTTTTACTTAAAACTCTCACAAGTTCATATTCCGATTTTTAACACAAAATTTTTGTTTTGGAAAATTATTTTATTAAACTTTGGAGTCATAATTGCGTAGTGGGAGTTTTGCAAATTTTAAAATTCAATTAAAAAAATAACTTCTGTTTGGTTGACCCCCCATTTGTGGAATTTGCAAGCCCACGATAAAACAAATGTGATTTTTAGTTAAATTCATGGTTTTATTTAATGTTTTAATTTACAGTTTTAATATTAGGTTTTGTTTAATATTTAAATTTAAGTTTTATTTAACGTTTTAATTTACAGTTTTAATATTAGGTTTTGTTTAATATATATATATGTATGGATTCTTCGGCTGCAGGTCGTATTTTTAATAAAAATTAAACGATTTCTTAATTTTTGTTAAATTTTTATTCTTATCTTTGTTTATTTTTATTTTTGTTTAATATTTAAATTTATAAGTTTTATTTAATGCTTCAATTTACAGTTTTATTTACTATTTAATTTTATAAGTTTCTTCACTGCTTAAGTTTTATAAGTTTTCATCACTACGACTTTCCGTTCTCTCAACCTCTATACTCGACTTCTATGTTTTGACTGAACTCTGTCTTTTTGAATAAGTTACTTATTGCTTCTGTTCTGTTTGTTTCTGTTCGGCCTGTTTCTGTTCTGTCTGTTTCTGTTCTGTCTGTATGGGTGATGCTTATGTAGCGATTTGTTAGCATCCCACATATATATTTTAAAAAATGTGAGAACCACTTTAACATCACATAAATGAAATTTTACTGTAGGTTTCACATTTTTTACTTGAATTACACAAGAGACGAGGTTTTAACTTATACACAATCTGTCCGATTTTTTTTCAATCAAATGAAGCTAGGATCACTCAATCAACTCTCCTTTTAAACACGAAAAAAACACTAAAACCGCTCCAACCTTGTTGGCTTTACGACGGCGCAGACATACGATAAGAGAAATGACAGCATTACTTATTGTGCTTATGTGTAAAAAATAAAATTTTTAATGGTTCTTTTTAATTAAAATATTGATAGTAAAATCTTTTGGTTATGTGTAAACTCTGCCAACAAATTTTTAATGCAATAATTACTAAAATAGTAGTAAAGATACATGATAAAAAGTTTTCTTAAATTGTATATACATTATTAATTAAGACTAAGCTAGATAAAAAAAAAAATACTTTATCAAATACATTTTTAACTAACGATGATTGTAATTGTTTATTTAAGTTTCTTAAATGTGTAACCGAAACTCAAAATCATTTGTTATAATATTCGCTTGCATAAAAATAACAATTAATTAATGAATAAAATTTACATAAAACAAAATATTTATATATGAGCATATGTATAATATTAGCGCATATTTACAAACATACATACTTACATTAACTTGTGCGAAACTATAAATAAAAATATCGAAACGTAATTGCATTTAATGACAAAATTAAAAGTAAGTGCATATTTTTTGCAATTTTTGTATTAAATGCATTTTTTTGTTTATTTGGGTTTTCCTTTATTATATTTTAATAGCTTCATTCTTCATGATCGCATGAATTACGCCCGCCAACCATTATTTTTATGTCATTATACATGTATTTTATTAAACTGCAAGTTTTTTCGTTAAATTATAACTTTAGCTTCGGAATAAATACTTACCACGATGAAAAAAGTAAAATTTTACAAATATCTAGGATCATGGTTTAATATAACTTTTTTCATCTGATATTTCTGGTATAATTTTTAATATTTTTATTATTGTGAAAATACGTTGTCTCTTAATGAGTGCTATTAGAATTGTACTAATTCGGCTTAAGGTCATATTTCAATTAATGTAAATTCGAATTAGTATTAATAAAAGGAATTTGATACTAATACAAAAAGTTAAACAATTTATCGAATTCTATTGCTTTTGAAGATTTGGTTAAATAGTTTATATTAATACCCATTAGTATTCATCTTCATTAATGATGTATAAACAGGTATAAACCGAAATAGTATATATCAATTTGTATCCTAAAAATATGTTTGTAACGTGAACGAAAATTTGTTTTTATAGTTGACATATACCAAAGAGAAATCAAAATAGTGTGAGTGCTAAGCTTTGAAGTAAGCTAGACTAGATAGGGTGCTACTGCACACTTGTGTCTACGCATAAAAATGATATAGTGACGATGGGACGATTTATACCCTAATTTTGACGACTTTAAATAATTCAAGTTTGCAACTTTTGTTTGTACTATTAAAGCAACCTTGAACTGCTGAAAATTGTAATGAGAAACTTTTTAAAAACTAGTTTGTTTAAAACTGAAAACTTTTATTAATTGATTATTAACACAAAAACAATTTTTTAAATTTTTAAGACATTTATTTAGGAATATTTGCCAGAGACGTATTAGAAGAACCACAAATAAATGCAAAAGAAAAATATGTTAGTAGTAATAATTGTGTTCATTTTTATATTCTAAAAATACCAAAAAACCAATTTGTCAAAAATATGAAAAAGTGCGCTTGGTTCTGCGGCTCCTAATATATAATAATAACCTGACAATGACCTTTAATCGCTTATTTCATTTCTCCAGAGAGGTTTTAAAAGCCATGCAACTTAGTTCCTTTTAATTTATATATACATATATATATATCTGTATGTACGACGTAGTCTGGCTACAAGTTTTGAAATCTTAATCAAATAATTGAAATGGAATATTTGTATATAATTATTTTTATTAATTTCATGATAATTGTATGCTAAATCCACACTTCGAGGAAAATTGCATCAATCCATATATTGTTTTTTAATTATCCTTTCCTAATATATTTCCAAGTTTTGTTCAAGTAAATATTAATAGTGTATATAATTTTTATTTTACAATTTCAATGTTTTAATTCAGTTACAATTATTATTGTAGAATAGATTTACATATTGATTGTTTTTTAATCTTTTTTATTATTTCATCCCTATTTACCCAACTACTCGTTACTTTCCTTTGCCACCAATTATCCACAACCTTTATCCATACTTCCACGCATAACTGTTCTACAATTGTCACTAACATACTAATTCAGCCCGTAAACTATAGGACTCGAGCGATGAAATATCGTTACAACAGAACATCTCTAACGATTGCACCTTCTAGCAATAAATGCAGAGTTCTTGGACGGAAAATTCAAACTGCTCACATTAAAAATATGATTTCTTCAACCATATATAACACCAAATACAATGGTCAACACTCTGAACAAGTAAAGATAGAAGAAGAGACTATAGGAACAGAGGAAGAAACAACAGACGAAAATTGTTAACAAATTGATGTCTGCAAGTGATTGCAAACAATACATTTTTAAGGTACGTAATACAAGCGAAATTTAATAAATATCCACGTGATTTGTTCTTATTTTTATATCTTATTTTAGTTAATTACGAGTACATGTGCGTATTTTTTCGCAAACATATTTTTTCGGTTTTTTGTAACTTTTTTAATTTGGAAATATTCTTAGATGGTACACGAAACGTACTAAAATTATGTTAGTTATAAACTCCCGAGTAAAACGTGGCTTTGTGTTTTAAACTGAGTTATTAAAAATTGTCATCTGATTTGGCGACATTTTAAATTGCACGTCTGGGTTTTATGAAGTGTTGTAAGTTTTACTCTTAAAAAATAACAATAATTTCAACATAAAACAATAAAGTAAAGAAATAATAACAGAACCAGCTTTTAATATAATGCTGTCTCTTTTATAAAAATGATTGTTGTAAAAGTAACTTTTTTTCAAATTAACACAAATTTTCCATAAAAGAACATATGTATGTAAATATATGTATGTAAAAGGCAGAACAAATGCAAAACATTACTAAAAGAGCCTTAAGGGTTTTCGGTGACCTAGAGTGCACCCTCACTCATTTAGCATGGGAATTAACTTACTCATAAGCATTTTCTCGAATTGTTTTGACTCAAAACTGTTGACATGTTGGACAAGAAACTTATAGGCTTATAAGATTTCACTTTTTTATGGTAACAAAAGTTTACAATTAAGTGCTATAGGTTATATTTTATAGTGGTTATATTTTTTTGGACAAATGTTTAATAAATGTGAACGTTGCTTTACTGCCCAACCCACGATATCGAACGATGTCGATCGCTTGACTTTTAGACGTAAAAAATTTATCTAGCGTTCCACTAATAACCGATTTTATTTATTTGTTTAGTGTTTCTTCCAGTAAACAATTAATAAGTTGAATAAAACCGGTTTTAGTGGATCGCAAGATAGATTTTTTACGCCTAAATATCAATCGATCGACATCGTTCGATATCGTGGGTTAGGCAGTTAGTTTAAAATTATTCAAATCAAGCCGATTTTCTTGTATGAGCCGAACATAAAACGTTAGCTGATCAATTTATCGGCTGCAGCCGGTTTTCCTCCACCGCCGACCAATTTCCATGCTATCCGCCGCCACCGATGAAAACACTCGATGCAGGTCACTGATTACAAGTCTAAACACAAAAAAAGCCCCAGGTATTGATAAAATAAGCAACAAAATGCTGCCTTTCATTGCAAAACGAATAATACTATTCATCTTTAATAGTATTTTACGACTGCAATACTATCCAACAGAATGGAAAGTTTCGATGATTACTATGATACCAAAGTCCGGTAAGGATCATACAAAGGTTGAGTCCTATCGGCCTATCAGGTTATTGCCCAATATGTCGAACTTTTTGAAAAGCTGTACATGAGCAAGCTGACTCCTATAGTAACTAGCAGTGGATGTATTCCAGATCATCAATTCGGTTTTCGCAGTCAGCATAACACTATTGAACAAACTCACAGACTTGTGAATGTAGTTAGAGAAACTTTTGAAAAAAAAAATAGGCACCACGAAATAAGCCCCAAATCGAAAAATGTAATCAGCCCCAAAAAATTTTATGAAATAAACCCCCCAAAAAATGAAATAAGCCCCAAACAAAATTTACGAAATGAGACCCAAAAAATATGAAATAAACCCCAAATAAAAAAATGAAATAAGCCCCAAATTTTCCATTTAATGAAATAAACCCCAAAAAAATGAAATAAGTCCCCAATTTGTTAACTTGATGAATTAAGCTTAAGAAGAAATCATAAAATGCAAGGATTTTATCCTCTAAATTTTTTGGGGCTTATTTCATTTTTAGATTTGGGGCTTATTTCGTGCCACCAAAAAATATTGTTCAGCGCTTTTTAGTGATGTCGCACAGGCTTTTGATAAAGTATGGCACAAAGGTCTTGTCCACAAATTAACACAAAATCTACGCGCAAACATCGTCAGGTTCTTAAAAAGCTATTTAAAGGAACGAAAATTTGATGTTAGGGAAGGCAATTTCTTAAGCCCTCCGTATTCGATTGAAGCCGGAGTTCCTCAAGGCAATATCTTCGGTCCTTTACTATACTTAATATATGCCTCTGACTTACCGTTAAGCACTAACATTCACACGTCAAAATTTGTTGATGATACGGCTTTTCTAAGCGTTCACGAAATTCCTGTAGAAGCTTCCCGGAATCTACAAGGGTACATCTGAAAACTGGAAACATGGCTAAAAAAATGGTGGATAAGAGTGAATGAGCAGAAATGTGTACACGTCACTTTTACGTTACGCAGGGAAACATGCATGCCTATACAAATCAACACCGAGACTATACCGCAACACACTGAACTCAAATATCTAGGCGTTCATCGTTTAACGTGGAAGTCGCATATAGACGCAAAGTGGACACAAATGAAATTAAAAGCAGCCCAAATGAATTGGCTTATTGGAAGAAATTCGATATTAAGGCTAGACCGTAACTTTTGTAATAATACGCGATCCTGAAACCAATATGGTCCTATGGAATCCAGTTATGGGGCACTGCCTCAGCATAGACTAGAAAAAATTCAAAGGCGACAAAACAAAATTCTACGTACAATTACTGCAGCCCCCTGGTATATCCGAAATCACAAAGATCTTGATGTTCCGTTGGTGAAGACAGTATTTTCAAAACACGCAAAAAAATATAGTGAAAAACTAGAATTGCACCCAAATCCTCTCATCTTCTTCTTTCTCTCAGCCGTACACGAGAGATGTAAAACAACAAAAATCAACAGTTGGAATTAAAAATTTTGTTTAGCATTGGCTAAATATATATTTAATATTTTTATATTAAGATTTGAATGACTTATTGATGTTTCAATTTATAATTGAAGATTCAATAAATAATAAAACTACAAAAAAAAACTTGCACAGTTGTTCGAAAAGAAAGACTTCATTTGCGTTGAGTGTGTTTAAATCAGTGAAGGGCACACACATACTCTATCATATGTGTTGGTGTGGGAAGCAGCAAAAATCGAACGACGGTCAATAATAATACACTCGAAAAATTTTTCTGTTGCCAAAAGTACAATACATTTCTTGCCTTTTAGTATTTTTATTTGATTTGAAGTTTTTTTCAATATTACTTTTTATGTTAATATAATAATAACGAAAACAATATTCATTTTATAATAAACGAATGAAATAAAATGTAATACTTAATAAGTTAAGAAATATCGCGAAAACACAATAAATAAAAATAAAATTTATTAAAAATGAAGCCCGTAAGCTTGATAATTTATTAAATTCGATAATTAAAATAAAAAGTTCGAATAATAACAAAATTATAAAAAAAAATCATTTTCCCATTCTTCATTGCTTTGAATGTAAGCAAAAAATTGTAACGAGGTCTTACTCAAACAAGCACGGTTGCCAGATTTGACGTTCTATCGTCATTTTGACGATTTCGCGTGCCAAAAAAGGCAGTTTGACGACGTGACGATTTGAGTCTTAAATTTGACGATTTTGAAACAATTGAAATTGGAACTTTTTCAAGAACTTGGCAGCTTTTGCCGCATAGTTTTACCATATTTAGTTGTTTTTGAGTTGATAATTTTAGAATATTAGGTTGCTTAAACCTGTTGATGTTCATAATTTGTCAATTGTTATTTACATATGTACATACATTTGTGTCAATATTTTAAAGCACGCCAAAAACTTGAACTTGAATAAGTGAGATTGTTCCTATCAAAGACTATAAATATATAAAGATATTGCACGTAGAACATTGAATAAAAACAAAAATTGTTTGCGTTTGCCGATGCTGTGGGGGGAAGTAGCAAGAGAAAAGACCACAAAAATTTTAGGCATACATACATATTAAAGACGTGCATGAGTATACCTAAAAGTATTTGCAAAACAAATATACCATATACATAATTGTTAAAATTGATACAAAAGAGCGAAAAAGAGTACACAACATTGTATTTGTTTGGTTTTTGTAACACATGTTAAGGCCTATTTAGCCGACGGTTGAAATCGTAGATGTAAGCTAAATGTTGATGTAAGGTAAGAGCCAACATTTTTGTAGTTACATATAGAATGCTTAAAAACGTGTCACGTGACGCATGAATGTGCAGACATGCATATGTATGTACATACATACATAAAAAGAACAAAAATTCTTATTAAACATATTAAATCATATTATTCTGTTCTTCTTCGAAATCATGTGCCCCGGAGAATTCTTATTGTTCATTTTGCTTCACCAGTAGTATTAATTTCTTGTCGTCTATTGCAACTTTTTATCACTTTGAAAATTATAAATAAAATACAAAACAGCTGTTCCAAACGTTGATGGAAGTTCCAAATGTTTACAATATTTGTGATTGTTCGCAAATAGTACGATATTATTTAAAAGGTACCAAATCATATTATTACACATATTATTGTAATGAATTTGATAATTGGTTAAATTATAGTTTAACATTCATATCTATATGTTTTGATTATTAGTGTTACTTATTATTTAAAGGATTTTTTTTTGTATACTTGAATGTATGTATGTATGTATATATGTATGTACATAAGTACACTATACATGAAATTACAAAGTAAGCATATCAATTTATGTATGTACATACATATGTATGTACATACAATTTTAAAAATTTTGTTTTTGTTTTAAATATAATTTGTACGAAAGAAAAATTCGTTCGACATCATGTGCAAGGCAGTTATTATATAAAAGATTTTTTTTTGTATACTTGAATGTATGTATGTATATATGTATGTACATAAATTGATATGCTTACTTTGTAATTTCATATACATATATTGTACTTATGTACATACATATGTGCATACATACATACATTCAAGTATACAAAAAAAACTTTTAAATAATAAGTAACACTAATAATCAAAACTATGATGTACACACATACATAGGTATGAATGTTAAACTATAATTTAAACAATTATCAAATTCATTACAATAAAATATATAAGCACAAACGATCGGTACAGTCTCTTGCTAGATATTGAAAAAAAAAATTATTTAGAAAACTTTCTTTACTTAATAAAGCATGCATGTGTACATATTTAACAACTAAAACTAGTCAAAACAAAAAAAAATTCCCAACAAAGGACTTCTGTGCCCCATTGCAATTCAAAATACAACCATCCCATCACTGTCTACAATTATCACGTAACCTCGTAATGAAATTCTATTTTCTGCAGGTTGGTACGTTACGGCAACATTTCATTTCAGTCAAGTAAGTATTTTCATAGCTTTTGCATATAACAGAAGCAATCAGCTGACACATCAGCATTTACATTTCTAGAGTTACGGTCGGCTAAAGCAGCCTTTACTGGTACAAACAAAAACAGTTGAATTTTGATTTTGCACCAGTATATATTTGTATTTGTTTTTTATTCTCCAGTAACTGTTGTACCACAAATATTTTCAAAATAATTGTTGTAACAGAGATATTTCCAAGCAATAGTAACATAATATAAGAAATATTAATTGTGTATGGATGCTGCTTTTCTTTGAAAACATTTAAAAACATAATGTAAAAAACTGGGTTCGTTTTTCATATTTATAGTATGTAATATAAGTACATGTGCGTAAGTCGTGTTTTGAGCTAATTTTTGTGTAGTTAAAATTTTTTTTTTTAAATGAATAATCTATTTATAAAACAAAAAATTGAATCTAAGGATTACAAAATTAGTGAAAAAAGAGGGCGAAGCAATATATGGAATTGTTTTGCTTCTATCAAAGATGAGACGGACACAGAAATAACAAATTTTGTTGCATGCAAATTCTGTAATAATGTGTATAAATATGTTTGTATGTACATACATATGTACATACTCGGTTCCTTTAGGTATTATCATGTTAGATAATTAATTGTATAGAAAAATTGCACTCTTATTTTAGAAAATTATTACAATTTTTTATAAAAAAATAGCGACCTAAAGCCTTAATAAATAGATCAATATAAAATTGAAGAAGGTCGAATAAAATAGAAGAACAGTAACAAAAATAAATAATTTAAAATTTTTTTCTTATCATGTTATTACAACTTTCCAGAGTACCACAAATAACTATGTTATAAACATCAGTATTTGTTCATATCTGTTTTATGAAAATAAATAAAAGCAAATATGTTCCTCTCATTCTCTGTTTATCTACTCATACAGTATCTGTTTTGCAGAATAACAATACTTACTAATACCAGATACAAGAAAATATTTACTAATACATACCAGAAGTTGAAAACTAAGAGAAACTGGTACAAACAGATAGAACTGTGCACGTCTTTAATACATATGTACGTACATAAGTATGTATGTAGTAATAATTTTGTCAAGTTTATTTTGTTGTTGTTTTTGACACATTTTTGTTTCTTTTAACTCTACTAGAAATTATTTTCCAGAGAAATTATGGTTTTTTTTTGTTGTTTACACATATAAATGATGCTCATTGAGAAATGTGTTTGTGTGTGTGTCATATTTCTTGTGTAAAGCACATTCAATAACAATATTAACAACTAAAAGCAGTTTCTTGTTTTCATATAAATCATGTGCAAATAAACAGTGCAAAGAAATGCGACCGATTCCTATGGCTGTAGGGTAAAATTACGTTTTTTGTTATTGTACTATTGCATTTATGTTGATTCGCACCGAACTATGTATACACATTTGTTTTATTAAATATTTTATTTTAGAATTTTCAATTGTATATGTAGTTAGAATATCTATGTATGTATATGCATAAATCAAATAAAACGTGCGCTTACCTGAGTTCGAAAACCGTAAAATTTATTATTTTGTTTACAAAACTATTATAAAATTTATTAAAATCTTTTTAATAAGTGATAACTAGCACAAGAAATGTAATTATTTTTGGTGATTGGTACATATTTAATAATTTTCTGGATTGAGCATATGTTTTATTGTTTCAAAATTTTAAGTTTTTCTGCGCTCGTAAATTTGTATTTGTATGTTTTCCACGAGGAATGCTTTCGTAAAAGTGTAAGAATTAATAAATTTAGCATCTCCATTCTGTGCTTATAGCATACGTTGTTTTCTTGAAACCAAAAGGAATATATTGTATTTTTGGTGCAATTTACACATTGCTCAACTATAGTTTTTTTTACGTTTTTTATTTCTTTGGATTAATAAAAAATTTTTTCGAAAACTTTTATATGAATCTTACATACTGCAAAAAATAAGTCTGATGGAGCACACAAACTTCCAAAATCTGAATTTTTATCATAATTTTTTGCATGTACAAACATTTCTGATGGATATGACAAAATTTGCGCGGGTTTTATTATATCCATACGGCAGCGAGCACAAGATATCCGTTGAGCTAGCAGAGTTATTAACAGATTTCCAAAAATAAATTTATGAGACCCAACTGCAGGCAGCACCTTTCAAACAAAACAATAATTTTGAAAATCTGTTTATAAATGACCAGGTTATTCAAAAAGCAATTTTTTCTATTTCAAATTCAAAATAATACATATATAGCCTATATTTCAAGTTATACACTGTTAACATATCTGCGCGAAATTTCATTTAAATCGGTCCAGTAGTTTCGGAGATTAGCGAGAACAAACGTCGTGACACTTTATTTTTATATATGTATGTACATAGATATACATAGTTATATAAATTTCCAATTTTAAATAATATAAAATTCGGTGCGAATCGATGTTCTTGCAATAGTACAACAATAAAATACATCTATTTGCCATTCAAATAAGAATCAGCGACATTAGCTTTACGTATCTTATGTCCACATATATTGTGCGAACACAAAACGAGCCTTTGCTTCAAAAGCGTCATAATTCAAAATATGTCATTTTTGTGCTAATATGTATATAACTAATCGCGATATCAATTTTTATATTGTGCAAAATTTTCATACAAATATGAAAGATATTTGTATTTTATTATTCTCTTGGGAGAAGAATATTTTACCATTGATTTATAGGTAAATTCTAGACTTTAAATTCGTTTCCTGCCAAACAAGATTTTTTGAATTATGACTCTATTGCAGCAAAGGCTCGAAAAGTTTTTTTTGTTTATATGGAATCTTTCGTTTGTTTATTAAATGTACACACATGCACACATACTTGTGAATGCAAAGACACAAACGTATGAACACATGTATACATATCTAAATGAATAGTAGAGACATGAGAATAATAAATTCTCTGAGAAAATAAATGACTCTCTTGAAAAAAGTGGTTTTACTACTAAAACCACCAGCAAATTAAGCATTTCCCGTACAATGTTCTATGTGCAATATCTTTATATATTTATAGTCTTTGGTTCCTATGTTCATATGTATATTAAAATTGTTACACAAAATTTATGAAAATGGAAAGTGATGAAAGATCATTAAAAATTGTAGAAAGTTTTACGTAGAACTGTGTGACCAAGTTTTATTGAGATTTGACTTTAAAGACAAATGCAAAGCATTTCGAGACTATGTCTATGCTATCTATCATGATACAATGAGTAGAAGGTAATCTTACAAGCCCAACTGAGAATTGTTGTAAACCAGTTGCTTTTAATTTCAGGTGTCAAATTGTGATTTGTATTTATTTGTTATATTTAAATTTAAAAGAAATTTCGTTTATGAAGAAAATTGTAACATTTTTGAAAATGAATACGTAATAAATATGAGTTTGCATTTGTGCAAAGGATCTTTTTTCTAAGTTCACAAAGATTAAACCAAACTAAAATCGCGAAAAGAAGTCTTCAGAAAAAATTTCATAGCTAATGTTTTTTGTTTCTTATTTTTAAAATTTTTCAGGAGAAACAAAGTATTGTTTTGAACAAAAAGTATAGTTTCAATCAGCATGATTTTCACCAGTATTATTAAAAAAGATGTGACAAATTAATTTCTGGCAGAATAAAATAAAATTTTATGATATTTGAATGGCTACGTTAGTTATTTTGTACCTTAATTTTCTGAAACCAAAGGCCCTATCTACACTTTAATTAATGCAAAATAGTTTTATCATTTATTTTAATTATACACATTTTTATTATATATTAATTTATTTTAATATTGCATCACAAAAAGTAAATTAAAATAATTAATTTTTTAATAAAATGCCTTAAGGTCTAGCTAATTTCATTTTCCTTTAAGAAACAATATCTTCAACGGTCAAATCTATCAGTTTTTTTTGTCATTTTTCAATGTTGCAATTTAAAATGTCGCCAAATCAGATGACAATTTTTTAATAACTCAGTTTAAAACACAAAGCCACGTTTTACTCGGGAGTTTATAACTAACATAATTTTAGTTCGTTTCGTACGGATATTGTCATTTAGCTTTTACTGCTAAGAGTTTTACTGTTCTACTGCTTTTACAAGTTTTCGTTCTATTAAATAGCTTTTTAAAAGCTTGACGATGTTTGCGGGTAGAATTTGTGTTAATACGAGTATGTGCATCCATTACTAGCCACTATAGGCATCACCTTGCTCATATACAGCTTTTCAAATATTTTTGCAATGTTAGGCAATAAAGTAATAGGCCGATAGGATTCTACCTTGGTATTAACGTTGCCGTGCTTTGGTGTCATAGTAATCAACGAAACCTCCCATTCCGGTTGATAGTATTACAGCCGTAAAATACCATTCAAAATGAATAGTATTTTTTTTTTTTGCAATATAAGGCAATTCTTGAAGCATTTTGTTGCTTAAGCTACGTTCACATTTATCAAATATTTGTCGAAATTTTGGTGTTAAGACTAGTAATAGCCTTTCAATCTCCACAATTGTAAATCGTAGCGGTTGAGACGCCTGGTGGCAGTTTAACAATACTTATCAGTAGAAATATTTGGAGTAAATAGTTTCGAAGTGGTTCCCAAAAAGAGCACCTTTTTCAGCATCAGTTCTTGCCCAGTTGTCATTCGAAGCTCGTAATGGGTGTTAACATATCACATGCCTTTTAAGTTCTCTGGCTGCACGCCATAGCGAATAATCTGTTTTTGGTGTTGCAATGAGTTCTTATAGAAATTTGTGCAGGGAAGCTGTTTTTTGTGTTTGTAAAACTTTTCTAAGTCTTTTGGTGCATTCCTTAGTCTTTGTTTTAACTGAGAGGATCTGTAACGTTGCCATTCTCGTCCAGTTCTCCTTTTTTTTCAGAAAATAACTACCGAAAAAATATTGTTGAGTCTTAATTTTTGATTTGTTGGATTTGAAGTAGCATTAAGAGCAGCTTGTTTAACGTGTGCTTCAAACACATAATAGAATCGCCTATGTCAGCAGGTTTTCTCAACGGCATACTCTCCGAGCAATAAGCACTCATATATTTTTTTTTGTATTTCAACCAGTTTATACGTGCAGATGTCAGCGGTAAATCACATGTAGGCGTTGCAGTTTTGTTTGAGTATAAATACTGACAATAGTAGTTGAGTGATCTGAAGATAAATCCAAAGATGCTTCAACTTCAATCACTTCGCTGGGCACACCTTTAAAAATTCCAAAGTCGATAACATCAGGAATTTTTTGTCGATGCGTTGGCCAATATGTTGGCTGACCACTTGAAACAATATTCAAACCCATTTTAGAAAGTGTGTCAAACAAAACACGACCCTTAGGACTGAGTAAAAGTGAACCCCAAAATGTAGTCGCCAGCTGCTAGAGAACGGGACCCCAGTGTTGTATAAAATGCGTTATATTGACTGTCTGAAATTGAAAACCTGGGAGGAGAATAAACATTTGATATCGCAAGCTTTTGATAAAGAATTTCAATACAGATATTTGTTGCTTGAAGATATTCTTCACGAAGATCATTTAAGAGGTAGTGTTTTAATCGCGTTTTTATTAGGATTCCCGAGCCTTGTGGTGGCTACCTCGAGGATCCTTGCTGTCGTAGAAATTATATCCACTAATTCTAAAATAGCTTCGAGAGGTCAAGAGAGTTTCTGAGATAAGCATAGCATGGAGCTAAATTAAAGTTAAACGTTTGAAAAAAATTTCACGTTTATAGCCTTTATTTAACCTTTCTTCACGTTTAAAGTAGTCAATGTAAAAAAAATGTTCATGTTTTTGGGTAGTTCATGTTACTATATGTTCCAAGTTTCTGCGAGTTCACTTTATATATATATGTATATATTTGTAAAATTTAACAATAATGAGGTCTCCTAATTATGAAGAAATCGTCCGAAGCTTAATTCATAACTTTGGAGAAATGGGTGTAAACATGTCGCTAAAAATACATTTTTAGACAGTCATCTAGAAATTAATTTTGTGCCGTGAATAAACCCATCACACCTTTTGAACTAAGAGAGAGATAAAATCATGAAATTTCGAAGTCTTATAGAGTTAATTGAAGGCAACAACATATAATTAAAAAAAAATTTTTTAATAAAAACTTTCAAGGATATGAAAGTATATATTTTTAAAAGGAAATTGTTTTTATATTTTTATTCAGGGGAACTGAAGTAAATATTTTTAAAAAATTCTATAGAGCCTTCCCTTTCATTTGGTACCAAGTTTGTTAAAAAATATTAGATACTAATATTTAAAAAAAAATTATTTAAAATAAGCGTTTTTGAAAAATGTTTAGTCCTTTAAAAAGGTCAAAAGGTGAGGAAATGAAAAACCAAGTACGCAGTTTGACTAAGTTTTTTCTCTATATTAATGGCTGTATAGTGGCGTTTCTGCCAAATAGAAAAAATTAAAATTTATCACGCAGTGTAACTCAATAATTATTTTTCTAATTCACAGTAAATCTAATATATATCGATCGAAGTTTCAATATAATTTAAATATAAAATTTCATTGATATCGAATGGCGTCATATCTCTTATGATTTTAAAATACCTAAATATGTAGTATATATAAAAATAAACTAAAGCATAAATCTATTCAACCTTGGAAATTAAAAACTTTTACCACATGATCTATAATAACAATAGTAATTTTTGTGTAATTCTTTTTTAGTTTATGAACAAAAATTTGCAATGACCGAATCAAAATTGATTGTACAAAATACGATACAGTTAAATCTCTGCCCTTACACTTTTAAAAAAAAATATTGTTGAGTCTTAATTTTTGATTTGTTGGATTTGAAGTAGCATTAAGAGCAGCTTGTTTAACGTGTGCTTCAAACACATAATAGAATCGCCTATGTCAGCAGGTTTTCTCAACGGCATACTCTCCGAGCAATAAGCACTCATATATTTTTTTTTGTATTTCAACCAGTTTATACGTGCAGATGTCAGCGGTAAATCACATGTAGGCGTTGCAGTTTTGTTTGAGTATAAATACTGACAATAGTAGTTGAGTGATCTGAAGATAAATCCAAAGATGCTTCAACTTCAATCACTTCGCTGGGCACACCTTTAAAAATTCCAAAGTCGATAACATCAGGAATTTTTTGTCGATGCGTTGGCCAATATGTTGGCTGACCACTTGAAACAATATTCAAACCCATTTTAGAAAGTGTGTCAAACAAAACACGACCCTTAGGACTGAGTAAAAGTGAACCCCAAAATGTAGTCGCCAGCTGCTAGAGAACGGGACCCCAGTGTTGTATAAAATGCGTTATATTGACTGTCTGAAATTGAAAACCTGGGAGGAGAATAAACATTTGATATCGCAAGCTTTTGATAAAGAATTTCAATACAGATATTTGTTGCTTGAAGATATTCTTCACGAAGATCATTTAAGAGGTAGTGTTTTAATCGCGTTTTTATTAGGATTCCCGAGCCTTGTGGTGGCTACCTCGAGGATCCTTGCTGTCGTAGAAATTATATCCACTAATTCTAAAATAGCTTCGAGAGGTCAAGAGAGTTTCTGAGATAAGCATAGCATGGAGCTAAATTAAAGTTAAACGTTTGAAAAAAATTTCACGTTTATAGCATTTATTTAACCTTTCTTCACGTTTAAAGTAGTCAATGTAAAAAAAATGTTCATGTTTTTGGGTAGTTCATGTTACTATATGTTCCAAGTTTCTGCGAGTTCACTTTATATATATATGTATATATTTGTAAAATTTAACAATAATGAGGTCTCCTAATTATGAAGAAATCGTCCGAAGCTTAATTCATAACTTTGGAGAAATGGGTGTAAACATGTCGCTAAAAATACATTTTTAGACAGTCATCTAGAAATTAATTTTGTGCCGTGAATAAACCCATCACACCTTTTGAACTAAGAGAGAGATAAAATCATGAAATTTCGAAGTCTTATAGAGTTAATTGAAGGCAACAACATATAATTAAAAAAAAATTTTTTAATAAAAACTTTCAAGGATATGAAAGTATATATTTTTAAAAGGAAATTGTTTTTATATTTTTATTCAGGGGAACTGAAGTAAATATTTTTAAAAAATTCTATAGAGCCTTCCCTTTCATTTGGTACCAAGTTTGTTAAAAAATATTAGATACTAATATTTAAAAAAAAATTATTTAAAATAAGCGTTTTTGAAAAATGTTTAGTCCTTTAAAAAGGTCAAAAGGTGAGGAAATGAAAAACCAAGTACGCAGTTTGACTAAGTTTTTTCTCTATATTAATGGCTGTATAGTGGCGTTTCTGCCAAATAGAAAAAATTAAAATTTATCACGCAGTGTAACTCAATAATTATTTTTCTAATTCACAGTAAATCTAATATATATCGATCGAAGTTTCAATATAATTTAAATATAAAATTTCATTGATATCGAATGGCGTCATATCTCTTATGATTTTAAAATACCTAAATATGTAGTATATATAAAAATAAACTAAAGCATAAATCTATTCAACCTTGGAAATTAAAAACTTTTACCACATGATCTATAATAACAATAGTAATTTTTGTGTAATTCTTTTTTAGTTTATGAACAAAAATTTGCAATGACCGAATCAAAATTGATTGTACAAAATACGATACAGTTAAATCTCTGCCCTTACACTTTTAAAAAAAAAAATTGTTGCGGAAATTTTTTTTTAGTTTCGTAAATGTAAAAAAATAATTCTTGCATAAACAAACAACAACATGCAAATTAAAAAATTTCTTATCAATTTTTTTTTACATAATATAATATTAAAGTTTTTATAATTGTATGTATATTTACTATATTCAATATAATAATAAACCCAATTGTTTTTTTTTTCAGCTCTAACACTAGTTCAATTATGTGGTCATTATACGATAAAAATCACCATAATTTCATCTATGACGTGTTAATAATGCACTAGCTGCATATTTTTTATCGTGTACAAATAACAGTGAAAGTTTTACTTCCCTCCAAAAAATTAAGAGCTATTAAATTTGAGAATTTACTTTCCCTTACTTTCTACTTAAAATTTAAGTTCTTATATATAAAAAAATATAATTTTAAACAACTGTAAATTAACAAAATTAATCATATGTTAATTTGGCTTAAAATTATAGTTGGTGTAAAACTCAACAAGAAATTTGTATAAATAAAACTGTTGAACAATATAAATGAATACTTACGCATTTTCATTGGCATGTTCTAGTGACTTTTGAATTTTAACAGGTAACTATAAATTCAAATATGAAGACATAATGGCAAATTCACTAATATTGAGACTAAACGGGTACATGTAAAGAAATTTAATTGTCTTATTGATTTGCAAAGACGGGAATTAGAGATTAAATTTAATAAGAAATGGTTTGTGAATAAGTCAAGTTATAATATACCAGTAGATGTGCAATACATTCTTTCTTTAGGGAATAAACATGCTCTACCTGTTGTGAAAGAACCCAGCGGGAAAAGGTAATGAATAGTAAACGAGAGTAATTTACAGCATGTATAATTTTTCATTCCAGAATTCATTATTGTTGTAGTAACGTCCAAGCTTATTTTGTCCAACAGGGACGACCAATGTTAAATAAAACACTTTGCTTAATACTTAAACGCTAGAGTTTATTACTTCTTTTCTATTCGGGATCAAGATGTAGAATATAATATACAATGGTTAGAGATGTGTAATTAACAATGGTTAGAGATGACATTCATGATCTGAATGTCACATCTGATTATTATCTATTTACATTAGGGTGAGCCATATATATAAATATTGACCTGACTCACACTACAATTGTTAACACAGAACATGTCCAAGGAAATTAATGAATTCGTTTAATGAGTACCGCGAATTAATCCTATAAATCCTTGGAAAATAATTCATCATATATTCCATTACATATGTAATCCATGACCATTTTTCCTGCTGGGAAGATTTTCCGATTATGAAGATGATATCTGACGGAGAGGGTCAAAGAAACCTGTACGTCATCTATACAACCGATAGTGAAACTTTGTGCTGCCCTTAGATTTTTTGCTGACGGGAGCTACCAGAAGTGCAGTGGCAACAACTTCAATATATTATTAGCTCAATTTACAATGTCACTTGTTTTAAAAGAAGTGTTACGATGTGCTAGAGCAGCGCATGATTTTTGTTTATGCCAAATTTTGGTTTCCCACGAGCAATCTTTGGATTTTTTTCCATTAACTGAACACGTCTCTCAAATTAGGCATTCGTAGTAATTTTCAAAGGTCTGTAAATATATTAAATGCTGAGAAACGATCTCTCGATTTTTCTGCACTTTATGTCGCAGTAAACTGTAACGAACAAAAACCCAACTACTAACTTGGGGGTTACACGTTCAAGTTTTCTTTCAATTTTTGTTTCAAGATTCAATACACTTACACTTTTTTACTAACACACTCGCACATTTGGATATTGACTATTAACTTGATTTCAATTTTGCTTTCAAGTTCTCTTTCAATTTTTCTTTCAAGTAAGCAGCTGATGAGAGCTGTTGTAAATAATTTTTGCATTTATTTCTAAGAAAATATATTATTTAAAATAGAAAATAAATAAAATTAACAAAAATTGTGATGTGTTGCGATTTTATTGTTTTTTCTTACTTAGGGCCTGTTTCACACTGTCGACAAGTCGATGTCGTTATCTTATTTATATTGAAAACAAAATATTTAAAATTGTTTTTGTTTTTAATATAAATAAGAGAACGACATCGACTTGTCGGCACTGTGAAACAGGCCCTTAATTTTTAATTTCTTTCTTGACGACGCCATCTTGAAAATAAAATTGACCGTCAAGTTGCTTACAGCCTACGTCACAACGTCAATTAACATAAATTTTGACAAACAGTAAATGTGTTAATATTGAAAGCAACTTCTTGAACGTGTAACTGCAGAGTAATAAGCAGTTGTGTGTATTTATCGTTTTTGTCAACCAAACTTGTGCAAAGTTGCAAATGACAATACCACAAAAAATTGTGAACACAACCAAAAAGTCAACCATGAGTTGAATTGTGAATTGTCAATTTCGCATGAGATTCCTTTTTTCGTAATTGGCCAATGGTTTAAATTTTTGTACATATGTGTACGTTAAGCTAATAAGGCCTATATTCCAAGTAATTAAACAATATAATTACAATTTTTCCCGACGTTTCGTCGATTATATGTCGACTTCTTCAGGGGTTGTCTGTTTTATTTTCAAAATATATTTTATAAAAATTAATATTATAATTTTTATAATAGTGTTTGTACTTACAATTTTTTAAATTTTAATTACATTTAACATAAATGAATAAATAAAAATTGAGGATTAGTAAATCCTTCTAAGGAATTTTGTGTAAAAATGAACTGTTTATTCAATAGCCACTCTGTAACTGGTACTGATGTTATTTGCGTCTTCTTTCAGATTTATTGTTTTCTTTATTTTCTTTTGTATGTGTAAGCTCTCTTTTTTGTAAACTTTTCTCTATCTATCACTTTAATTTCTTCGAAATCGGCTGTGTGTCCTGTTTCAAGTATGTGTTGTGCAAGTGCTGTTGTTTCTTTTCTTTTGTGTATGTCCATTTTATGCTCAGATATCCTAGTTGATAAATTTCTCTTTGTTGTTCCTATGTATATACGGTCGCATTTCTGTTCTTCGTTCCCCTTACATGTAATTTCGTAAACAACATTGCTTTGTTGTTCTTTTTGTATTGGTGTTTTTATGCAAGTAAATACTAAGCTTAATGTGTGGTTTGGTTTATAAGCAAAGCTTATGTTGTTGTTTTTTATTACATTTTTTATGTTTCTGTTATCAGTAAGACCGGGAATGTATTTTACACTGTAAATATTTTCTTTTTTGTTTTTTTCGGCATTTGTGTTATTTTCTAAGTGTTGTAAACGATGTTTAGTCGTTTGTATTAATGTGTTGATCATATTTTTTGGGAAACTATTATTAATCAGTGTATTGTAAAAATTTTGTTTAGCATTGGCTAAACATTTAACTTTTTTGTAGATTTGAGATTTGAACAACTCATTGTTGTTTCAATTTATAATTGAAGATTTATTATATAATAAAATTATCAAAAAAAAAAAAAAAAAAAAAAAAAATGGTGAACGCTGCAGTTTTAAAGCCTAAAAATAATCTGCCTTATTGTGTATGGCGTTTTTCGACTACTACGAGAGCTAGATTAATGACAAACGCCAGATTTTTCTTTAATATAATGTAGCCGTACCTCGCACAGGCTTCCGGATATGTTCCTTCAGCTCATTTAACATAAAGCAAAATTCTTCTGTATTTAAATGAAAGAAACTTTTAAATCTGAAAACATTTATCTATATATTAAAAAACCATTTAATTGTAAGTTAAACCTTTTCTTGCATAGCACAGGAAAGTTCCAAGGGATTGGAGTGATCACAAAGAATTTCGTATGCGCAACTCATCAATGTTAGCATCAACACTTTCGTCAGAGTCAAATAAATCAGAAGGGATATCCGTTTTTTTCACTTAGTACAATTTTATTATTTATTAAACAAAACAAACAGCACACTTTAACAAGAAACCAATTTTTTTTTTGCCTTAAGAAATACCATGAACTGCTTTATCAACTGTCAAATCATTGTTTTTGAGGCTGGCAACATTAATACAACTTCAACGAGTTGTAATTCATAATACCAAAAATGAGTTAAAATGTTTTAAAGTTGAGTTGTTTCAATTTCAACTCAACTTGGTTGAGTTGTAAACCGTAATAGGGGCATAAATTAACTTTTGTTAATATTTATACAGGCTAAAGTTCGTAAATGTTTATAATCAGAGAAATAATAATATAGACATATTTCGAGCAACAAAGGACAAATTTAATATTTATACATCCCGTTTTGGAGATTTTTCAACAGCACTGGTTAAATAGAACAAACGTTGTTTTCGGTAGAAGCCACTAAAACTCGTGAGTATTCATGTGCAAATGCTTTCATTACTTGTTAGGTAGCTTCGTTGAACGTCATTACATATTCTATTTATACACAATTACAAATACAAATAGAATACGCGACTTATCTCTACTAATGGATACTAGCTGGGGAATTTTTTTTTTTATTAATTATCATATATTAAACATTACGTTGCCAGCGTAACCAAAGTAACTCTTTCTGAATAACCCTGCTATGTATTGAATAAAACATATTTACACTTTTCAATGTATATATGTATATATATACGTATGTATTTATTTAAAAGAAAATAAGAAATGTAAATAAAATTCAAATGAAATGCAAAAGTTAATAATTTTTCATAAAATAATAATAGGAAATGAGTGCAGTCCTTCAATATAAAATATTTTAAATCCATTAAAAATGAAATTAGTAAAAAAATAAAAATAATCTTACTTTCGTTAGTAAACAACGGCGTACATATATGAAGACTTAAAATAGTATTATAAAAACATGTCTGAGCTAGTGAAAAATTTTCGCATCGAGAGTAGTTATCCCGTTTTTAGCTGGTGATTTATGAAATAATTAAACGGAACATATTAAAATAAACCCAGAAAAGTTAAATATTCTTGATACTCATGTTCCACAGGATCATGAGAATTCGCATTGAAAAGTTTTCACATTAGTTACAGAACATGGGTATTTGTTTTTGATACGTTTCAAACTTATTAATTAACAAATTCTATTTACGATTTTGTTGTTACGGTCTTTTTTAAAGGAAGTACAATTGGTTTTCCAAGACATTACTTGGAGCGCGATGAATACTCTCTGCCACTAAGAAGGCAAGTTTATGAGCATATTGACAAACAGATGGAACGCGTAAAGTGCCGGACCAATTGTAATATAAATGTGTCATTTTATAAGTCAAAATTTGTATTTTATCTGGGCCCAGACCCATATTATCGAATATAACGTTGTAGCTGGTAGGTGAAACCGTACCCTGTCGTACGGACTGAGATACTAAGAAGAAATCATATCGTTCCGGTAGCGTGATTATGTCATCGACGATTGTTCCGGGTTCAGGATTTTGGCTGTTCACAAAATAGCGAGTGTTAATGCGCTTTGACACAACAATAAACGCAAGACGGCAACCTTTCCCAATGCCAGCAGATTTGTAAATTTCATCTAACTTATTTTTGAGGAATTTTACTTCAGTTCCAAAAACTTGATGGAGCTGACTATCACCAACACCATCGCGGAAAAATAATATACGTTCAGGTAAAGTTCCATGAGCGGCACGGTATGCTTTAAGAGCACATGTCATTTTGACACTTATTTCGTTGGAAAGTTCTTGACCTTTCAAGTGCTGCGTCACGGCCGAGAAATATTTGGAAGACTGTTTTATATCCATTGTTGCAACAAGAGCACCGTATGACTTATTTTTCTCCTTAGCTGAATGACAAACGTCGAAACCAACAGTCATTAGTCCACCTAATGGCATATCAATCATCCAAGGAGCGCCCATTAGCTTGGCATTCATTTGAATTACAATTTTAGTTGCAATGGACATAAGTCCAGCAGATTTGTCACCCTTTGGAGCGATAGTTCTTAAGGTACAAACTTGGGAAGGCACAGGCCTATCCACACAGCATTTCTTTTTTATGCAGGAGTACCTAAAAAAAGAATATCGAAATTATTCGTTGGCAATAAGATATGTAGTAATCGATAAAAAAAATATAATTATGTAAGTATAGTGTGTTTTTATAGAGGTATAAAACTTAAAGTTGGCAACACTTTTTAACTGGCGCCCACATTGTCAGCTGTCAAGTGATTTATGTTTAGGTACCTAGGAACACATACACATACATTAAATGAAATATATCTAAATGCCAATCAGTAACCAATTCAAAAACAGTACACGTTTTGAATAATATTAACTCAACGGCTAGCCGATCGATTATCGGTTCACAGCCGGATTTCAGCTACCGCCGTGTTTTTTTATAAAGTGGCTGACGCCGACCAAATTAATCGGCACAAGTCTCCGGAGGCGCATTAAATTTTTTTTTGATAATTTTATTATTTATTGAATCTTTAATTACAAATTAAATTATCAATAAGTTTTTCAAATCTTAAATCTAAAAAATATTTAATGTAAGTTTAGCCAATGCTAAACAAAATTTTTAATTTCAACGGTTAATTTTTGTTGTTTTACATCTCTCGTGAACAGCTGAGAAAAAGAGTATCCCTTCTTTTCAGCCCGGTGTGTCCTCTATAATGAAGAATATTGCGCGCGAGTGGATTTGGGTGCAACTCAAGTTTTTTTATATATTTTTTCACGTGTTTTGAAAATACTGTCTTCACCAACGGAACGTCTAGATCTTTATGAATTCGATGGTTTCTGACATACCAGGGGGCTGCTGTGATTGTAAGAGAGTCCCATAACTGGATTCCATAAGACCATATTGGTTTCAGGATCGCGTTGTATAATAGTAGTTTACAGTCTAGGCTTAGTATAGAGTTTCTTCCAATAAGCCAAATTATTTGGGCTGCTTTTAGTTTCATTTGTGTTAACTTTGCGTCTATATGCCATTTCCATGTTAAACGACGATCAAGATGAACGCCTAGATATTTTACTACAGTGTGTTGCGGTATAGTCTCGGTGTTAATTTTTATTGGCGGGCATGTTTCCCTGCGCAACGTAAAAGTGACGCGTGCACACAACGATTTGAACAACAACGTATATTTTTTCGATGAATGTTTGGCGAAAGCAACTAAAAAACTTACATTTAAAAAAATAATTAAAGACAATACTGAAAACAAATGGTTCAATAATGAAATGAAACGGCTAAAAAGAGAAAAAATTTATAGATATCAAAAGGCAAAAATGGAAAATACTAACGAAGCATGGGCAATTTATAAAACAGTTAGAAATACTTATAAAGTAAAAGTTGAAAACGAAAAAAATAAATATATAGATACAAAAATTAACGATGCCAAAGATCAAAAAGAAATGTGGAGACAAATAAAAAACCTTATTTTAAAAAAAAGCCAAAATGAAATTCAAACTGTGATATTTGACCAAATTGAATGTAAAGAAAATTTTGAAATAGCCAATAAATTTAACAATTATTTTGTAAATAGTATTAAATATATAAGAGAAAATATAAATAATGTGCAATATACAAACAAAATACCTGTGATCAACTCCAACTTCAAGTTCCGTGCAATAACATTAGATGAATTAAGAATTATATGCAAAAATTTAAAAAATAAACCCGACTACAATAAAATATCCAGTAAAATGATACTAAATGGTTGGAATATAATAGGAAACACAATGCTAGACATAATAAACAAATCACTGATGACAGGAATTTTCCCTGATAACTGGAAAGAGTCTATGGTAACGCCAATTGAAAAAATTGCAAAAACAAAAAAATGTGAGGAGTTTCGCCCAATAAACACTCTAAAGACATGTGAAAAAATACTCGAAAAAGTTGTGAAGGACCAATTGGAGAAATATATGGAATCTCAAAAACTAATATCAAAATATCAATCAGGATTTCGAAAGAATTATTCATGTGAAACATCAATTAATTATCTAATCAACAGATGGAAAAAAATAGAAAAAAATAAGAAAATTGTTGCAATTTTTTTGGATTTTAAACGAGCCTTTGAAACTATAGACAGAACAATACTAATGCAAAAATTACATAAATACGGCATACAGGATACGGAACTAAAATGGTTCAAATCATATTTAACTAACAGAAAACAAATTACAAAAGTGAACAATATTAAATCTAATATAATAAATAACGAATATGGAGTGCCACAGGGATCAATTTTAGGAGCTTTGCTATTTATTATATATATTAACGATATGCCTAACATAGTTCATAATTGTGAAATAATACTATATGCAGATGATACATTGATTTTTACTGAAGGCGATTCCGATAATCAATGCTATGACAGACTAAATCAGGACATGGAAAATGTTAACGAATGGCTTAAAATGAACAAACTAAAATTAAATGAAAATAAAACGAAGATAATGGAAATAAATACAAATAGTGATATAATTTATAAAATTAATAATGAGATAATTGAAAAGGTAGATCAAATAAAATATTTAGGCTTTATTATTGACAAAAACCTAAACTTTAAAACCACATAGAATATATTTGCAAAAAAATCGGCAAAAAAATTAGTTTCTTCAAAAGGTTAAGAAAACAACTATCGATATTAACAGCAATTAACATATATAACACGATGATTAAACCACATTTCGAATTCGGGTCAACAATCTTATACACATGCTGCACAGAAAATCAAATTGAAAGACTGCAAAAACTTCAAAATAAGGCAATGCGCGCTATATTAAAATGTAATCGTTACACTTCCATAAATTTTATGTTGGAAACACTAAAATGGTTAAATATAAAACAGAGGCTTGTATTGAATACTATAAATTTCATTCAAAAAATGAAAATAGGAATGGCACCAGAATATTTAACAGAACAAATATTATATGTTAGAGAGGCTCAACCTTACCTTCTAAGGAATAATGAAAATTTTAGACTTCAAAAACCATCAACAACTGCAATGAAGCGCTCGCTTTTCTACAAAGGACTACAAATGTACAACAATTTGCCACAAAATATAAAAACAGAACAGAACATAAATATATTTAAGAAACATATTGTATATTATGTAAAACATAACAATAATTCTCTATAGAAAAATGTTAGCAAATGTAATTTTAGTAAATTAAAAGTATTATGAATACTAATAAAGAATAATAAAAAAAATTTCTGCTCATTAACTTTGAGCCATTTTTCCAGTTTGGATATATATTCTTGTAAGTTGCGGGAAGCTTCTACAAGATTTTCGTGAACGCTTAGAAAGGCTGTATCATCCGCAAATGTTGATGTATGAATGTTACTGCTTAACGGTAAGTCAGAGGCATATATTAAATAAAGTAAGGGACCGAAGATACTGCCTTGAGGGACTCCGGCTTCAATCGACTGCGGAGGGCTTAAAAAATTGCCTTCCCTAACTACAAATTTACGTTCCATTAAATAGCTTTTTAAAAGCTTTACGATGTTTTCTGGTAGATTTTGTGTTAATTTGTTGAAAAGACCTTCGTGCCATACTTTATCGAAAGCTTGTGAGACATCAATAGAACGCAGAGCAGTATTTCTTTTTTTCAAAAGTGTCTCTAACAACATTCACAAGTCTGTGAGTTTGTTCAATTGTGCTATGTTGACTGCGAAAATCGAATTGATGATCTGGAATGCATCCACTTCTGCTCACTATAGGCATCAGCTTGCTCATACACAGCTTTTCAAATAGTTTTGAAATGTTAGACAGTAAACTAATAGGCCGATAGGATTCAACCTTTGTATGATCCTTGCCAGGCTTTGGTATCATAGTAATTAGCGAAACCTTCCATTCTTTAGGATAGTGTTCTAGGCAATTCTTGAAGCATTTTGTTGCTTATTTTGCCGACACCTGGGGCTTTTCTGGTGTTAAGACTAGTAATAGCCTTTTCAATCTCCACAATGTTGAATTTTAGCGATATTTCTGGTAAAGAGACGACTGGTGGCAGTTCAACAATATCAGCAGAAATATTCGGAGTGAAAACGTTTTCTAAGTGTTTAACAAAAAGTGCACCTTTTTCAGCATCAGTTTTTCCCCAGTCACCATTAGGGGCTCGTAATGGGGGTTTGCATATCACCGGCCTTTTTAGTCCTCTGGCTGCACGCCACAGTGAATAATCTGTTTGTGGTGTTGCATCTAGCTCTTGAAGGAATTTTTGAAGGGAAGCTGTTTTTTTTGAATTTGCAAAACTTTCCTAAGCTGCTTGGTACACTCCTTAAGCCTTAATTTTAGCTGGGGCGATCTGTAGCGCTGCCATTCTCGCCGAGCTCTCCGTTTTTCAGCCAATAGCCTTTCTATATCTACAGAAAAAATATTGTTAAATCTCACTGGTTGGTTTATTTCATTTGAAGCAGCATTAAGAGCAGCTTAATTAACATGCTCTTCAAACAACCTGAGAGAATCGTCTATGTCTGAAGGTGTTCTCAGCGGCATTTTTTCCGAGCAATGAGCACTCATATATTTTCTGTATTTCAGCCAGTTAATACGTGCAGATGTCATCGGTAAATCACATGTTGTGTGTGAGTAAATAGTGACAATTGTAGGCGAGTGGTCTGAAGATATGTCCAAAGATGCTTCAACTTCAACCATCTCGCTGGGCACGCCTTTCATAACTCCAAAGTCGATAACATCAGGAATTTTTTGTCGATCTGTTGGCCAATATGTTGGCTGTCCACTTGAAACTACATTCAAACCCATTTTAGATATTGTTTCGAACAAAATTCGTCCCTTAGGAGTGCTTAAACGTGAACACCAGAATGTGTGTTTAGCACTGTAGTCGCCAGCTGCTAGAAAACGGAGGCCCAGTGATTTATAAAAAGCCGTATATTGACTCTCTGTAATTGAGAATCTGGGGGGCGAATAGACAGATGATATTACAAGTTTTTGATAGTAAGTTTCGATGCAGATGTTCGTTGCTTGAAGATAATCTTCACAAAAATCATTCAACAGGTGGTGTTTTATTCGCGTTTTTACTAGGATTCCCGAACCCACCACAAGCTCTGCCACGAGGATCCTTGGTGTCGTAAAAATTATATCCACTAATTCTGAAACAGCTTCGAGATGTCAAATGAGTTTCTAAAATAAGCATAATATCGATTTGTTTATCCTGAAGAAAATATTCTATTTCGTTTTTATGTTGGCAGATGGCGTTTGCGGTCCAAAAACAGATTTTTAAGTTCGTGGTTTGCTTAGTACAGCCTGCAACAAGGTAGACTGCATTTTCAACATTTCCTGCATCATACAGGAATTGTTGAGAGTAAATGTATTTACAGTATGTATTAAGCTCTCAATTGAGGCTTCAATACGACAAAAATTATACCCGAATCTTCATTTACATTTACGGTTTTTTGCGCCGTACTCTGATTGCTTTTTAAAATACTAGCGTATGAAAATTTGTTGTTAGCTTGTTGTTGAGCACTAGTCGCGTTAGTCTTGAAAATGTTTGAAAATTGATTTTGGCTGGTGGACGGTTGAGGTAACTGTGGATAGTTAATAGGGGTTTTAGGCTGAGCGGGAATAGCATTGGTTTTTTTGGTTGATGAATTCTTAAAAAACGAGTAAGGGGGCAGCCTCTATAGTTGGCAGTGTGATTTCCGCCGCAATTGCCACATTTTTTCGCCTTGGGATCACCTTTTATTTTATCAGTTAGCAGTACTGTGTAACTCACAACATACAACGCAGACGACTGTAAGTAACTTGCAATAAGTCTTCGTGTGCCCAAAGTCTTGGCAGTTCAGGCATTGAACAGGTCCACCTCTTTTATGTGGAAGCTCAATAGTAACTCTTCGATGCAAGAAGTACTTTAAGTCATATATTGGATGTGCTTCATTCTTCTTTATTTTTATGCCATCTGGCTGTAACTCGACTCTAAATATTGGTTGGGGGATTTTTTCTCTATTTTTAATGTTTGAGACATTTTTCACCTTGTAGCCACTATTTTCAAGGCCAGACTTGACCTCTTCTGGATCCACGCTAGAGTCTATACCTTTTATTACGACTGTTAGACCTTTAGCACTCTTTAATTGGTACGTGTAGAAGTTTTTATTTTTAGATTCTAAATCTGAAATAATTTTTAGGTAATTATTTTCATGAGCTACCTGAATTTTTGTTTCATTGATGTTTCCGCGCTTAATTGGAGTTACATAAAACTCATTTTCTCCAATTAATGAGATAAGGCTTTTAACCAGCAAACTGGAATTCTGTTCTCTTAAATATATGGGTGGGGCTTACTCGAACTTGTTGTAGTTGTGTCTTCATAGCCCTGTTCAGATAAAATCGCGAAACGATTTTCGGAATTTATTATATTGTTTTTTCCATCTCTGGGAACTTTCGCTGTTGAAGCAATTTGAGCTGATTTTGGACTTATTCCCCTTTTTAACACGGTTATGTATCTATCCATACCTGTTTGAATTTTATTATTATCACTCATTGTACTCACCGCATTTACAATTTTGTGGGACCGAATTAACGGACCCAAGTGCGTCACGTCTCAGATGTGGCGGCCCTCGAAACCTAACCTAACCTACAATTTTGTGCACGTTGGTCACCTTGGCTGACAAGTTTGCTAAAAGGTGCAATTGTTGTTGCTTCTCGATCAATATTTAGGTTTGGAGAGCAAGATCGCGCACGAGTAGTTGTGCGTTCTGTAGAATTCAGGTTGTCATTCTTACTGCTTGTAGGTTTATTATTGTTGTTGTTGGTAGAAGATGAACTCATTTAGAGTTATTTTTTTTTTTGTGTTCACTATAAGTTTGTATTTGCAAATATTAATATTAAGCAAAGTCGGTTTTGCTAATTGTCGGTTTTGCAAACCAATATTGGTTTCATTTGGTGTCATGAAAACAAGTCGGTTTTGTTATTTTCGAATGCAAATAAAACCGATATTCGAATCAGCTGTTTTCGAATAATTTGTTTACTGCTTTAATGCAATTGTTTGTTTAAATATTTTGTAAATTATAGTTTTTGAGCCAAAATATTATTAAAAATTGTGTTATTAATAAAAAAGAGGATTAAGTGGTAGTACATTAAACAAAATAAATAAATTCTGTCGTTGTACTATTCACGTTTGTTCTTACATTTGTGTAATGTTACATTGTTTTGTAAAATATAAAAATATACAATTAAATATGTATCTATAAAAATAAATAAAATGAGCGCTGCTGTTGTTGCATATTTGCTGATAAGAGTAAGAGTGCGCAGAAAAGGTTAGAAGAAGACTTTTGCGAGATCGCAGCAACCTCCTTGAACTGCCGGAGACAGCGCAGTACATTTGTTATATAATCTACGTTCATACTTTAAGCTGCTGCGCATATTCATAGGTTACTACGGTTTAAACAAAGATGCTTTATGTATGTAAAGAACACCTTTCACGTTCTAAGGTCCCGCCATTGCTGCAACTTGCAGCTTCGTTGCGATTTTTAGCTGAAGGGTCCTATCAAACATTAAAATAAATAATATTTTTTACCAATTTATCCACTTTAATTTACTTACATCTTCACAAATTTCTAAATGTTTAAAATAATAAAATTAAAAAATGGAGTTCTTGGCTACTTTATTTATTTCCAATAAAAAAACGACAGCTGTAAGGTGCTTGGTTTATTTCCAATAACAAAACCGATAACATTGGTTTCTATGACACCTAAAACCGACACAAATTCTAGTTCGAACATAAAACCGATAACATTGGATTTCAGGACACCAAAGAATAACTGTTTAATCAATGTTTTGTTATTGTTTTTTTTTTTTTTTTTGTGATTTTAACTTTCAATAATTTTTAATATTCAGTTGCGACGATTATAAAAACGCGTCTGTACACTGCGAGACTTAAAACTGAATGAATATTACTATTTATTCAATCAGTTTTTAGCAGCACGTATCAGTACTGATTTCAAGGCAGCTACACCTCTCATCAGCGTTCAATTGTCCATCTTTACAATTTTCGTAAAGTGGATCGCATTAAATAAAAACAATAAATTATACAAGGTGGGCCAGAAGAAATCATCCTATTGGAAGATGCTCTTATTTTTGCAAATGGCGGCAATGTCAAATCTGTTTTGACATTTGTGAACTACAGATGTAGAACAAGCTCTTAATACGTCTCACACTCCTAAATTATTTTTTCACATATTTTTTAACTCTCAGTATAAACCGGTTACAAAGTTTTCCAATATTTGAATTTTAATCCAACTAACTTCATTGTATTCAAAATTCAATACAATTGAAATCGAGTCGTATTTGGTTGTAATACAGTGTTTATAGTATACATATGTATATGTTAAACTTACTTTTCTTCATTATTATTCACGAGTACAAGCATTAGGATTTGAGGATCTTGAGCCGTTGTTTTATCAATAGCTTGAGAATACGAACCATTACGATCATCAGGCATTTCCTCGCTAAAACCAATGATATACAGTTAGTGTTTATATCTACTCTTGATATATTAATTAAATTTTACTTACTATCTTGGCTCAGAAATGTGCATTTTCATAGAACTTGCAGCTTTAATACACATTCTGACAAAATCTTGAACTTCTCGTATATTACGACGAGGTACAACTACATACCAGCGCTTTATATCTACATGAGAAAACATAGATTTGTTTCGAAATTCACGTGTCCAATCAGCGTTTCTATCGCAAACAATTTTTTTTTGATTGCCAAAAACTATAGCTTCATTTAGCAATTTGCGAGCAGGAACTTCCACCAAATTTGTGTCAAGTTTCATATTCCATAGCGAAAAAACTTCCATGCTAGATTTTGAATTGTGTAGTCTATTATTGAACGTTCTTAAACGTTCAATACGGCGATCAGGATATAGGCGCGTGTGATCTGACATGGCTCTCATAAGTCTAAATTAAAAAAAAAAAAATATTACAATAAAAAGCTATTTATAAATAAAAATCAAGTTGTATAAATTTACAGCAAATCAATATATTGCTGGGTTAACATGCTAAGGCTCTAAGTCCATATTTTCAAATTTTACAGGGTATACACAAAATTTAGTTCTCTAAACTGTACTTTGTATTGCGTTTTCTTGTGATAAATTGGATTAAGCACTTTTGCTCATCACTACAAAACAACAACAAATACAGGATACATCTACTTTTTTCTTTGTAGTCAATGTATTTTTCCTTGTTGTACCTAACTGCATTAACATCTCAATTTCTATAAAAATGGACTTAAGAGCCTTTGCATCTTAGGCCAGTGATAGCTTTGGAGAAAAAAATTTGTTTGATATAGTTTTTACGACTTTTTTTGTTAATATATTGATAAACTCGTCGAGCTTAAGGTCTCTTTTAATATAAAATGTATACTTTTTAAAAAATCGAAGGCATACATCTTTCTGTATTATTAAGCGAGTTGAAAAGATTGCTGTAAGCGACTTCACATACCATGTTTGGTGCCCTAGCACATTGGTTTTAAATTAATGCGTATAATTAACACCAGAGGCGCTGCTATACTGCTATAAAAAATTAACATAACGCGCAAAGCAGAGTTGTAAGAGTTAAACCTTCTAAGTTTTCAACATCTAACTTCTCTACCCTATCCCATTCCCCAAGTTCTGGCACAATGCATTGCACAATTTATTCCAAAAATATGTCGCAAGCCCATAGGGCCAAATGGACTAGTCAACAAAATTATATAAAAAATTTGTATATAAATATATGTGTGTAATATAATCCAGTGAAATGTATGATATTTAACAATATTATAACTAAAATACTTATTTTTAGGCTTAAAGTATATTATTAAATGATATTAAGAAATAAAGGAAAAAAAATCCCCTTACACATACTCAATAAAAAAAAAGGTCCATACTTGGTTGAAAGGAAATTTTACTATAAGCGATATCAGAATACCTCATACCTTTTGCAGTAAAGTTTAGTAAAACAAGAAAACTTTGTGCATTATAAGTGCGAAAGACATATTTTTTTAAATGCAGATAACGAGTGGTTGAATCGGCGATCTTGGTATGGTATAACCGCATTCCATAATCGTGAGATCTTAACAATGTAGGATCTCTCCAACATCAACGAAACATGTGCCGTGCAAACCATAGAATGTGTTCTGCCAGAAGTACCAAAATGAAAATTTTCAGCCAGATAGGAAGGACATCCATATTTAACAGTTTTATAGAAACAAAGACAGCATCTGTCTTAGCTTGACGTATTGATCAAACCCACAGCCTAACAAGTTTATTTGATGGTGAGAAACATGTTCCCTAAACTTGATTTTAAAAATATACCGAATGACTCTATTAAAACAAATTCTCAGTCTTTCCATGTTTAAAACTGACGTACAGGAAAAAAATCTCAATACCATAATTGAACAACGGCAGGCATAATAACATAGCGACTCGGCGTCTTACTGTAAGTGGCAAAAAAATAAGCAATGTTATATAGTCTTCGCAATGTCCAAGCTGTACGTGAAACAACAGAATTTATGTGATAATTAAATGATAGCTTGTCATCTAAAACAACACCAAGAGTCTTACAGTGAGAAACAGTTTCCAATAATTCTTTGGCAATTACAATATCTAATACAAGCGATTGCTTAGAAAATATCATTATTTTACATTTCGTCGGGTTTAACTGCAAAAAGTTTTCTCTGGACCACTTCTCGACGCAAGCTAATTCACAGTTTATTCTTTCCTGAGCAGCATGAACAGTCAATGAGTCACAAGATACAAGAAGTTGGATATCATCAGCATAAGCATCTAAGAAATTCAACACCCTAAAGACGTCATTCACATACAGAAGGAACAATAAAGGACCTAAGATGGAACCCTGTGGTACACCATGATAGACCGCAATAGTTGACGAGATTTTCCGACCTACTTGGACGAATTGTTTACGCTCTGACAAAAAAGAAAAAATGAGCTTACAACCACTGGAACTAAAACCGAATATCCGCACAAGCTTATTAAGTAGAATTTTGTGACTAATTGAATCAAATGCCTTCCTAAAGTCAAGGAAGATCAGCACACTAGTCCTGGATTTATCATAATTATTTATTATTTTTTCGGCGATATCCAAAAGAATACCCGTTGTACTATATCCATTCCTGAATCCGGACTGGTTGGCATGAATTAAATTATTATTTCTTAGATGACATAACATTTGGTCCCTAACAAGTATTTCCAAGATCTTAGAGCACACTGACAGAATACTAATAGGTCGAAAATCCGCACAGCAAGTAGGATTTCTAATTTTTGGAATCGGAGTCACTCTACCAACCAAATATCTGGAACGGTGGATGTTGTCAAAACTTTATTCATAATAAACGTCAACTGCTTTGATATCATGGGGAATATAACCCTTAGGAATTTTATTTGAATGTTGTCCGGGCCTACAGCTTGTGATTTTATTACTGAAACAGCCTAAAAAACATCCACAACAGGAATATTGACTAAACCGTTTTTCTGCGAGGCTAGGCATTCTAGAAAACTCGTTAAAATCATCCACATTGATTGGAGCCTGGCTAATTTGAGGCGATTTGAGAGCTCCACAATTTTATTCCACAATTTTCTATTATCACATGTTGAAAAAAATCTGAGGCTGAAGCTCCTTCGCACTTTTCGCATAATATATCTTAGTCTGTTTCTGTATCTACAATAAGTTCTAAAGTTTTCGAGGGAACTATTTTCCCAATACGCACGATATGCTAAATCCCTCTCACGTTTCGCACTACTGATACGACTGTCCCTAATCCAATCGTTATCACCATTCCTAAGTACTCTGCGCACCGGCACATTATCATCAAAAATCCTATGTATAATTGAATTAAAGCATTCAACGCTGTCATTTATATTTCATATACCATCGAAATATGCAGACTGAAGCTGAGAAAAACACTTGCCATAGCATCATTGCTTGAAATTTTTCAGTGTAACGTTTTTTTTTAAACATATTGGCTTAAGCAGGACCTAATATGTAGCCAATTTGGATTATAGCCATAAATTTATTTTTGATTGTTAGTTAAATTTTTAATATTTTTTTTAATCAATATTAAACAAAATATTAACATTAATTTTTATATTATCGGATAAAAACCAATCGTTTTGAAGATGTAATGAGGTTCAGACGAAACGGAGTATCGTTTGGAAGCAGTTTCGTTTTTTAAATAGGTTTTAATAAATAAATACTTTCACCAATACATATACTTACTTGAAATTATTTCTCATAGCATCAGTTATACCTGTTGCACGACACAATTCTGGTATAAGCATGATGAACTCGTTTTGGCCACCTCGTATATTTCTTTCAGTAGGGCGAGATATCAACATTGGCTGTTTTTGATCTCGAATTTGTATATTATACCGCTAAATTCAGAGAAAAATTTAAACGTTAGTATTATTTTTATTTTATGTAATCATTATTTTATTAAATACAATTTTATTTAGTTTTGCGAATACGCGTTTTACACCAATTAATGAAGCACAAATTTACCACATATGTATGTATGTAAGTATGTATGTATTTCTATCCACTATAAAAATAAATTAACAATAATAATTTCGCCCCTTTTTATTGAACCAATCGGTGTGTTCACACTGTAGTCATATCAGTCATATTGTCCTGAATATTTAAACTAGAGTAAAACATTTTTCATATTTACAAAAGTGTAATATAATAATACAATTCTACAGGCTATGTTTATGATAATGTCATAAAAATGTTTTCCTTTTTGGATAAAATGTTCAAGTGCATGCGTGTTTCAATAATTTTAACTAAAAAACTATATTGCTAAAGTGAAAATTTTGGAAAATTGCAATATTTTAAATAAGCCATAATCTTGATCAAAAATAGATAAAAGTTTATTATATGCAAAACATTTAAAACATGTGAAAATTGCAAAAATTAAAAAAAATACGCTGTCGGAGAAAATTCGATAAAAATTGAAAATTTTTATACAAGCCAAATTTTTTATTTCAAATCTGCAATATATGAACCAATGCAAAATATTAGTTAAAAATGGCTAAAATTGATCGCATTGGAAAAAAAAATCGCAAAATTTATGAAAGTGCAAAAACTTGCTAAAATTTTTATGTTTTATGTTTGATTAAAAGCCCCTAAAGATGTAATACGCAAAACTTTGCAAAAATTAGGCACATTGCGAAAAACTTCAAAAATTTTAAAGATATCATAATTATGATTAAAAATCGCTAAAACTTTAACGAATATAAAACAAATTCTAGAAATTGGCGAAAAACCGCAAAATCTTGGGATATGTAAAAGATTATATACACAATACTGATTAAGAGTTCCGAAAAATTTTTAAAAACCAAAAACATCGGCAAAATTACACCATTTGTCAAAATTTTGATTAAAAATTACCAAAACGTTGAGAAAAGCAAAATAGGCATTGGAAATCGCCAAAATAAAAACTTGCTAAAATTTAAAAGCTACAACATTGCCTGAGCGAGTAAATCAAAATTCCGAACGGTTTGCAAGATATGAGCCTGAGAAAATGACAATTTTTTGCAAAAATGACACTGAGGCCCCAAATCTTTGGGAGCATATAAAAAAGTGCATGACTTTGGGCAAAATTGGGAGACACATATCATTTTTTTTTTTGTCTTTTATCACGTAGTGGTGTCCGTATATGGTTATATTTCCATGACTTAAAAAATTACATACAGTGTAATTTAAAAATTCTCTTTGGTAAGAAAGGTAGATTGCTTTAAATATCAGTAACACCAAAAATCATTTTCTTTTTAACTGACTTCGAATTGGTATGTATTCTTTTAATTTTCGAAACGATTTTCTAATTCTTTTTTCGTTCGAAATGGTCCCATAATTTGTTTTAATATTGTTTATCCAAAAACTTCTCTTTTTAAAAGCCAAAAATCAAATGTCTTTTTGCAGTTTGGCCACGTAAATTTGAGTTTTAACTAGGATAAAAATCTTTTAAATAAACTATAGATCATTTTCAACTCTTTTTTTTTTTTTGTTGTGCAGGTTTGCTTGCAGTCTGGGAAATAGGGGACGGGGTTGTCCAACTGATATACATATTTATATATATGTATATGTATATATATGTATATGTATATATATGTATATGTATATATATATGTATATGTATATATATGTATATGTATATATATGTATACCCTGTAGTTTTTTCGTGACAATTTACCCCAAAAGTGGCAGTACTATACAATGTGGACTGGTTATAAAACTATCCACATTGATCCTATACTCTGAAGACTGGTTATAAAACTATCCATATTGATCCTATACTCGAAAGACTGGTTATAAAACTATCCACATTGATCCTATACTCGGAAGACTGGTTCTAAAACTGTGGAAAATTTTACTGTCACTTTGTGCAGGCACTTAGCTGTGTGTCGCAGATGGTGGATAGTAAAAAATGTATGTCATTAAGCACACATAGCTTAAGTAGTACAATGTACAAGTGCCAGTGAGTGTAGCTGAGTGGGTTGAGATGTTGATTAGCAGTCGGAAGGTTGCTAGTTCAATTTTCAATACAGTCAAAATACATTTACAAAAATAGTGTAATGTTACGCATCCTTACTAAGTTGCAAGCTGTAGGAACATTATTGTACTGCAGTGGGAATAACCAGGATGAAGATGACTAGGATGAAGATAAATAAAATAATAAGAATAATAATACAAAAATAGCTGAAAGCAAAATTTAATTATTATATTAATTAATTATTATTATCTTTTTAATTAATAAATGAATTTGTTATGTTTTTTTTTGACGAAATAATTTTTTTTTTAAGTTAAATAAATTATAAAATGACTTTTATTTCATAAAAAATAGGGAATGATTTGGGGTTTTTAAGGGAGTGGTTTGGCAGGTATAAGGAGACAGGTTAAGGGTAAGCCAAGTAGAACCGGCTTATGAACTGTCTTTTTGTGGCCTCTTGGTGACAATTAACCCCATCGTAGAACATCCCCTTGTTAAAGTGGCCAGTCATATGGCTAGCATTCGGACTGGTTGTGTCATAAGGGGGCTAGTATTATAACCAGCTCGGAGACAGCCACTTGAAATTCAAAAACAGAATATACACACACACACACACAAACACACACTTACATGCAATGAATGATGAGAAGAAGAAGAGATAAATAAACAAGAAAATCCATGGAAGATAGTAGCGTTACCACATATTTAGTTTTTGAGAAAAGAGAAGATTTTTTGAAACCAGCGAGGGTGTGCTATTCAAGTGGCGAGCAGTGTACAATTAATCCTATACCTACAAATGTGTGTGTTGTAAAAACATTGCAAAGCTATTTACTCTAAGGAAATGTACCGTTACATAATTTTTTTGTATTTTGTTTTGTTGCTTACCGATTAGTATAAAAAATATGCGCCACTTGAATAGAACATGTCATTAAAACTTACGTTATCACTCAGTATTTGTTCAAGCGTCATCATTAAAGTACACAAGTGCGTTATTTATAACTCTTTTTATAAAAATTAATTGGTAATGGGACGAGGCGCAAAGCAGTCCAAGCTTATAAGGATATGGGCCTATCTGTTTCAAAAATATCGAAAAATATTAAAAGAAGCCGGAAAGTAATAACATCATTTTTGTCCAATGAGTCCACATATGGAAAAAACATGAAGGGCCGTACACATACATAGTGTGTTATCTAATGTAGACAAGCGACATATTTTGAGAGAAACTTCCAATTCACATGACTCCATAGCGAAAATAAGACAAAAAACAGGAGTGAAAGCAAGTTTAACCACTATACGGCGTGTTATTTCAAAAGCTGACCACATAAAGAGATTGAAAATAAAGAAAAAACCACCTCTTAATTCAGCCCGCAAAGAAAAACGCCTCAGTTTTTGCCGCGCTCACATGACCTGGACCGCTGAGTAGCATCGAGTGGTTTTCTCAGATGAGAAAAAATTCAATTTAGAAGGCCCTGATGGTTACAGCTATTACTTTCACGATCTTCGAAAGGAACCACATCATATGGATCGCCTACATAGCCGGGCAGGGGGTTTCATGGTATGGGGAGCAATTTCGTTCTACGGCGCCTGTGACCTTCATTTTTTAAACACGAAGATGAATGCTACATCTTATATTGGAGTTCTAAAAACGGCTTTCCCAACTTTCAAAAATCTCTTTGGACCCCTACCTTGGATATTTCAGCAGGATAACGCTCCTATTCACACTGCCCGCGTTGTAAGGACCTATATAGAAAACCAAAACATTGATGTTTTAAATTGGCCTCCGTATTCCCCTGATTTAAACATAATCGAAAATGTATGGTGATGGTTATCCAGAAAAGTTTATGAGGGTGGAAAGAAGTACTCGACTGTTCCGGTGCTTATTCAAGCCATAAAACTTGCCTGGAACTCAATTCAACTCGATTATATAGCCAAATTGTACGATTCAATGTCCAACAGGAGCTACGAAGTTTTGACCAACAAAGGAGGCACAACCCACTATTAAAATGATTATATTTAAGATAAAATAGTGAAAATAAATAAAATAAAAAACTTTTTTAATACCAAAAATATTCATCTACGCTATTAGCTTTGGGGGTGTTCTATTGAAATGGCGCAATTTATATGGTATAACATTTTAGTTACCTAACAAAAATATATATATATATAAAATTAACCGTTGCAGATTCACTTAATGCAGTTATTACATTGAAATTAGATATAAAAGTATTAAGTTCAGAAAAAAATATATATTCCTACCGACCTGGGCTCAAAAGATATGACGTTTGGAAACAAATTATTTTAGGTGTGCTATTTAAGTGGCGTGCAGTGTATAATAGTTATTGTACAAACTTCCAAATAGCCCTCACATACAATTATATGTATATTTTAATAAAGTTGGCAATTGCTCATCGTAAAAGTTTTCATTGTCAACATTTCCAATAAATTTCAATTTTTCCAATATTATATACATATATATATGCCATTGTGCTACCTGTAGTGAAGGAGAGTGATAGAGGAAAGGAGATTAGAAGAGTCGGAAGAAGAGTAGATGAGGGAAGGACAGAGAAGAACAAGAGAAGAGCATGTTACTTCATGTACATGCAGGTTATATACATACATACATACTTGCTTGTGACGACCGACTTCAATAATACCAACAAATCAGACCACATGCAAGCTAAACTGCCTGGTGCAAAAGAATTTGCAGTAACTATGACAGTAAATTCTACAGGGTTTACAGGTCAGTGATGTAGGAATCCCTAACAGTACAACTCCCTTTGTTTTTAATAACTTCAAATATATGGGTTTTTATTAGCAGATAAAGAGAATTTATGTAATCCAAAGAAATTTGATTCCAAGCATCCTTAATGGCCTGAATTAGTGGCTGCTTCATCAAATTGTCTACCTCCTTTATAGACCTTACGAGATAACCAACACCAGACATTTTCGATCATGTTTAGATCTGGCGAATAGGGTGGCTAGTCAAGAATATTAACATTTTGACTTGCAATGAACTCCTTTACTACTCTGGATTTTCTTTGCGCAGATCATGGAAATAATAGTTGTAGCCATCAGGCCCATCCAAATTAAACTTTTTCTCATCCGTAAATATAACGGTTCTCCAGTCATTTACATGACGTCTTTGTTGCACATCCCATACCATGTAGTCTCTTGCGAATGGAAGCCGCTTTTCCTTGCGAGGAGCATTAATTTTTGTAATTTCAGGTATTTAAGATAGTCACAACTCTTAATTACTCTGCGTACTGACGACTTACTCGCTTGCACTGCATTTCAAGCTCTTATTTTTGACAAAGATAAGGCAAAATTAGAAGCAATTCTGATTATTTTTCTTGTCTGATACGCAGATAGAGACAATGAAACCTTTCCTTTAAAATTTTTTCCATACAGCTCGGCGTCCTTGATGTAATTGTCGACAGCTAATCTCATTTTTTTTAACTATTGCGCGGTTAGAATATCCTTCAGAACGGTAAACTTCGATTTTAGTTTTTTCCGATAAGATTCAAAACTTTTTGTTTTGCCATTTTGACTTGTAAAATGATTAAGATGTAATAAACAAACGCTCCCTACAAAAAATAATCGCTTACTTTAAAAATAATAAAGTGCCTTTATTCAAGTGAATCAGAAAAAATAACACATTTTTGAACTTTTTTTAATCAATTGCTTAAAAAATTCTTTAGTAAAGAAACCACTACTTTCATGATTTTTTTTATATCTCAAGATGTCTAGCTTCTATTTCCATTTTAAAATTCTGCAATCGGTTAAAAATTACAAGACACAGGCTGCTGAATATGGAATTTTTAGTGCCTTTAACGGGAGTGTATACATACATATATAGTATATGTGTCAGTTTCAGTTAAAAGGGACCTATGGATGAAAAAATCGATTTTTTTACTTTTTTTTGGTGATTCTTAAAATAGACAATACGCTCTTTCTAATGCAGCAGTTTTCTAACTGCATTACTTTTGTCATAAGTAAGCTTTAAAATAAACCTTTGATAAGAAAAGAAATGAGCCCGATCTAACAAAAAACTAATTTTTTGCCCATAGATCCCTTTTAATGAAACTGACACATATGTATGTATGTATATGTATATACATATGTATGTATGTATATGTATATACATATGTATGTATATATACATATATACATTTATGTATATTATTATTTTATATCTTCGCCTTCTAAAAATAAAGTAATAATTTAAAAAAAAATTTCCTATTGAACTGTCAAGTACTGTATATTATCATATACCTATGTCCTACCTATGTATATATGGAGCGATTTTCGAATTTCTTCTTTTGTTTGACTGTGATTGCATACAGTTTTACCCTATATATTTTTTTTTTAAATTAAGAGCTACTTTAATCGTGGGTCAAAGAGTTTCGTAGTAGTTATAAAACTTACCTTTTTGTAATATTCGATATAAGAAATTGGTCCATCTTTGGTGTCGAATGTAGCCATTGGAGTTGCTATAAAATCAACATCATCCACGCGATAAGTTTTATTGTTGTAGTCAGTAAGCACAACAGTTCCTTTATTAAAAAATTATTAAAAATAAATTATATATAGCAATCTAATAGCAAATCTTATTTATTGTAAGCTACAATACACATTATATGTGCCTGAAATATAAGTATTTTAAAACTTACCAACAACTTGTTGCTTAAAACCAGTTTGGAAATCTTTAAAATCTTTGGAGCATTCTGATAAAATTTGGTAAAGAGTTTGGGTACGCATTACTTTGTGAGTGATTTCAGCACATAATAAAATATCACGTTCATGTTGTCTTATAGAAGTTTGGTATCCAGGCCAAAGTTCCATTTTATAACTGTCCATATTTATCTATCGTGAAATAAATGTAAAAACCGAGTTATTCTTATAGCTTTAATATATTTATTTACTTTTTTTATTTTTTTAGTAGAATAATTGATAATCTAACATTAGAATAATTGATAATCTCAGAATATATTCACTAAAACCTTATTCTCCAAACATAATTTGAAATCATGTAAATATAATAAGGAATGAAATAAGCAATTAAAAAATTGTGTGCATGCCTACATTTCATTTCATTAACGCTTACGCGTTTCACGCTTCATACGCGTATTTAAATTTAAGTTACATGAAACGCTTTTTACGCGCTAATTGTTTCGTTTTGATCATGTGTGGTGTAAGTATTTTCATAAAAAAAATTATTATTAGTACAAAAAATAGAAGAAATTAATCCACGAAACAAATATATTTATCGATAACATTGAAAGTATAATATAATTTGTCATGCTTAACTATCTAAACCAGCTGCCATTTTATCTTGGCGCGAGAAACGCGTTCAAAAGTAGAAAGTAAACCTACTTTACGCGTCGTACGCGTTTAAGCGTTCTACGCATTGTGCTGTGTAACTTTCCACATACAATTACACTGATTCTATTTTTTTGACAGCCGCGTAAACGTGTGAAACGCGTGGTATGGACCTCCAGCTTAAGAGTTTTTTAATGTTGAAAAATATTATTATTTATATCTATGACAGATTAATACACGTCTTTTCTTTAGTTTGTTCGATCTCAAAGTGCGTTTTATTCATCTTTTAATCCAACATGTGAAGTTACAAAAAGGGTTGCCAGAGCGCATGTTATAAATCGTAAATATATAAAGTAAATACACTACAATACCCCTCGCTTAATTTGTATATATGTCTATGAACTTTATATAATATCTTTATTATTTTTTTTTATTTTTTGATCTTAAATTATATGGTTCTATGGATGCGCTCTGAACAATATTTTTATTACTTAAAATTACCTGTTCGTTATTATTATTATTTTGATCAATTACCATCATTGGTGTGATGGCTTGTAGTGGATCTTTTAACATTGTGTTATCTATTTCTTTTTGTCTTAAAATAATTTGATTTGCGTGCCTTTTCCACATTTTATTTTCCATTGTCTTTACAATATATGTTTGTTTTCCAATTTTTTGTGAAATTATAGCTTTTGACCAAACCACTTTATTAGGGTGTGAATAGTCTTTGACCATTACGATATCATTTAACTTAAATGATCTTTGCATTGCACCCTTAAAATTTTGCTGTTGCTTGGCTTGTTTTTTTGTGGCAAAAGCTGTAATTTCTTTATTGCTTTTGTAAATAACATTACGCTTTTCATTTAATAAATCTAGTCTACATCTAATTTTTCTTCTATTAAACATTATATAAGCAGGCGAAACACCAGTACTTAAATGTACAGTGTTGCGATAATCAAGTAAAAATCTATTAAGTGCGTTGTTGAATTCAGTGGATGGTACTTTATGTAGATTTCGCAATAGCGCCTGGTTTAACAGTTTTTACTGAGTTTTCTGCCTGTCCATTTGTGGCTGGATAGCCCACTGGTGACGTAATGTGCTCAATTCCATTCATTTTTAAAAACAATTTGAATTGTCTGTACCGTTTATTCTGTATTTAACCCTTTACCTACCGGGTATTATATCTCGGGCGGGATCCCACACTCGGCCCTCCTGACAGTGCATTCGCCTCGAATGCCTGCCTCCACGGCTTCATATACTCAACCACTGTGGTATATCTCCGGGAACCTTCGCCTTCCCCTATCTTTTCGACTGCATATTTTCCGTGATTATTAAGTTTACCGGTTATTTTATATGGTCCCAAAAACTTAGGTTTCAGTTTTAGTGCCAAACCAAACTGCGTACGCTTGATGGCTACTAGATCGTTTATGTTGTATACCTTTTCCGGTATACGGTTCTTATTGAAGGATCTTTTGTTTTCGTTTTGGATTCTCAATATGTTTGCCTTAGTTTTTTTTCTCGTAGTGCATCACGTTCTTGGTGGAGTTCGTTTTCTGATAGTTCTTCCAATAGACTTCGTACGTCGGCATCTTCTTTGACTCTCAATTTCAGGCCCGTTATTATTTTAAAAGGCGTACTGCCCGTGCTTCTGGAGGGGGTGTTGTTGATGACCTTTTGCACTCTGTCTACATGTCGATACCAATTTTTCGGATTTTCCAAGCATAGTTTGGCCAACATTGGGATTATTATTTGGTGCATTCTTTCTACTTCTCCGTTTCCTCGAGGTACTGCCGTTGTAATTGTTAAATGTTGAATACCTTCATCTGTAGAATAGTCTTGGAAGTCTGTTGACGTGAACGCGGTTCCTCTATCGGTGATTATTCTTACGGGGTTTCCGAATGTCGTTGATTGTTTACTCAGCCTGTCGACCACCTCAGCTGTCCCGACGCTTTTTGGAGGATAGACCCATACAAATTTTGAAAATGCATCAACTACGACTAAAATGTAATTATATTGTTTTTTAGTTGTTTCCAAGGGCACTACGTGGTCCAGGTGATGGGTCCTCAAAAGCTTGTCTGCCTTGTCGATAGGGTTTAACATACCTTCTTTTTTGCCGGCCTTTGCCTCCGCCATGATACATACGACGCAACTGTTTACCACCGTTTCAGCTTTCGTGTTCATAATCACACTTATTCATTGCTACAGTGGTATTCCCCTTATCAGCATTTAAAATTAGTAAGTTTCTATTATTAAACGTTGGGGAAAAGAATTTGATGATCCATACGTTACTAAACATCTTTATACATCTTTAGTCCGTCCTGTTCTTGAATATGGCTCAGTGATATGGGATCCAGCATATAAAGTTCATACTGACAGCATTGAATCTGTACAAAAACAGTTTCTTCTTTTCTGCCTCCGTCGTTTACATTGGGATCCACTAAATCTTCCGGCATATCAAGCTAGACTTACTCTTATTAAGCTTCCTTCGTTAAAAAGTCGTAGAACAATGTTAAATGTAATGTTTGTATTAAATTTGTTAAATGGTAATATTTCCTCTTTTAATTGCGCAGATATCGGTTAATGTTCCACATCGTCCAACTCGATATTACTATCCCCTCTCTCCATTAAAGTCTTTAGAACTAACTATGCTTACTTTGATCCGCTTATTAGAAGTTGCAGAGATTTTAATAAACTTTACTCTTTTGTGGATTTTTCTGTCAATAATAATACCATTGAACGTAATATTTTGTATTCGTTAAATAATTAATCATTTGATATACCTATCTGTACATAAGTAGTCTGTAAGTATTGTATATTCATAGACTAAATTGATTTAAATAAAAAAAACTTCAATTTATCTTGATATTGTTTGTTGAATTACCGGGACTCCATTTTGCTCAAAAATATTAAAAATATTTATAGTAGAATTTCTTATAAATTTTGGGATTATACCTATATATATTCCCGCAACATATTAAAAAAGTTATAGATGCTTTTATCTTGACTATTTTGTCCCTTACACTTTCATACCTATTGATTGTAGATCTTAATTCCTGATTGTTCTTGAAGTTATTGTAGTTATTTAAATTCATCTTGGGTATTGATAATTCTGTTGTGCTCTCAGTTCTTGTAAATATTGTATCCTAATTTCTTCGATCTTTCAATTGTTATATCCGTCTGTATTTCTTCAAGCAAAAGATCCACTTATTTTTTTTTTTTTATTAAAAATTATTAATTAACAAATTTTTATTTCTTCTTCTTCAGGGATATATTTATAATGTAATAATAACGATAACAATTATGAAATTATTTATCTGTATAAATAGTATTTAAACTGAAAAATTATTTTTAACATACTCTACGGCGTCAAAAAGAAAAAATTTTTAAAAAATTATTTTGTCATTATGCTAAGTGAAAAAATAATAAAAGAAAATTTTTAAGCATTTTGTTATTCGTTGTTCTCATCGATTAATTGAATAATTTTTTTGCTTTAATCGTTTGATCGAACGAACAAAAACAATTACATATTTGAATTATTCGAACAAAGCTGAAAAGCGAATAATTGACAACTCTAGTAGACACTGTTATATTTTTATTTTTTACAATTTTCCAACGATTGCTAACATATATGTTATTTGTTGAAAAGCATATGCAAGCTTTTCAGCATACGGCAAATTTGATAGCATACAGAATTGATATTTCATTTATCAGAGTTGCCCGATTTGGCATATTTTCAGTTAGATTTGTCAATTTAATGAATTTTACAAATTTAGAGGAAAAAAAACTGATTTTCCAGTGAAAAAACTTCATATAGAACAAAAACAACGTTTTCTACAACTGATTTGAAATTACACAAAAGGTGTTCTGGGCACAAAAAATATGCGATTTTGATGCGGTGACTCAAATGATTGCCGTTATCAAATCACTCTTTTCCAATATTTTCAAAATTGAATTATATGTTGGAATCCCCTATAGAATTCAGACCATTAGTAACGCACGTCAATTCAGGAAAAGTATCTTTTGTCATTTCTCACGTTGAATATATTTTTGTACATTCATATATTGTTTTTTGATAAAGTCTGGTATTATAACACTGTAGGTTTTCATTTTTTCAGGTTATATATTTTTTTATTTATTATTATTTTAGCTGGTTTTATTATTAAATTTGGTTAACTTTTTGATACTATATTATATTATATATTAAATTTCATTTTATATTTTAAAAGCTCAAATTTAAATCCAAGTCAATTTTGTTTTTGTTTTCTGATTTATTGTATTTACATATTCTCAGTTCCATACGGTAATATAAGACTGAAGTCTTGTGTATGGGACATCGAAAATAAATAAATAAATAAAGTGAAAAATATATTAAAACACTTGAGTTGAACCCAAATCCACTTGCGCGCAATATTCTAAATTATCCAGAACATACTCGGCATACTCTTTCCTTCAGCCATACAAGAGATATATATGTAAAACAAAAAAAATCAACCCTTGAAATTAAAAAAAATTGTTTATGGTTGGCTAAACCATAAGTATATCTAATAGTATTTGAATAATTATTGAAATTTTAATTTATAATTGAAAATTTAATGAATAATAAAAATAGCAGACAAAAAATGTATTACACTAATACATAGCGTGAAATATAGTTAGAAATCAATATAATATAATTCATACACAAATGAAATCTAAAAATTAATATTGAACTTACTTTTGCACCTGGGTCAAAATAGTTCCGTCCAACTAATTTTAGCTGAAGACCCTCCATGGCACGACGTAAAATCAAATTTAATACTTGAATTTGCTGTGCATCCGAAACATCAACAATGCCGACATGTTTAATTTTGATTTGTATTATCTCCCCTTCTCGGTTCTTAGTTAATACCTCTTTCTGACCGTTGTCAGCTTGATCCATGAAAAAGTTTGAGCAGAATAATAAGGTACCATCAAATATATATCCACCAAATAGATCCTTATGTTGTGCTAAATAAGCTCGACGAAGACGAATCATATCAACATCTGGACTAAAGTCCACGCGGTACTGATGTATTGACCACTTTGGCTTTTTAAGTATACGAAAGTAATTTGTTTGTACGGACAATTTGTTACCAGAAGTACCACATTTTGTTGCAAGATCTCTTGGACGCGAGTGGACTAGTTCAGCGATCACACGTTTTCCACGAACTACACCTCTATTATCTTCTTTTCCAACGGCTAGAAGTACAAATTAAAAGATATTATGTAGACATTAACTCATGTAAGTAGCATTGCTTAATGAGTGTTTACATGGTAATAGAAATTATTAAAACTTTGTAGTACAAAAATATTATGAAGTTCTCTTTGTGTATAAGAAGAGAGAACAAAAGTCTGGTGTAGGTATTTTTATGGTTACACGGATTATATTAAATCAAAGGTGTAGCGCCTCGATACAGCTGGTGTTTACAGTTCTACAATAGTTACAAAAGCAACATAAAAATTTATTGAGTTTATTTTGGATGTTTTTTTCTAATTATTGTATAGAAATGATGCCACCTTCAATATACAAATACTGTTAAATATACTTTAAATAATACTTTAAAATACACCTCTGATATGAGCCGTTTATTTTGAAAGTCTTATGCCACTTTCATAAGTCACTTTTTTTTGTTGATTGCAAATGTTTTACAAATGAAAAGATACCGCTCGATTTTTTGAAAAAGTGACTTATGCCACTTTCAAAATAAACGGCTCATATTACTAGTATACATGCTCTAAAACAGGGGTGATTTCTAATGTTGTGTAAGTGAGCGAAAAAGATAAACACACAGACAGAAAAAATTTGCTGTTACTAATTTAGTTATTTTATTTAGTCGTCGCAGAAACAGCGTGGAAAGAACATGTTAGGCGTAGAGTCGCATTTTTTTCTATATATGATTTAAAAACTGGAAAGAAAACACATTTATAATCATTATATTTGGGAAAAGTTTTCATATTAATAAATTTTTTTTTTTAATTTCAGTTGCCTTTCTTTCCCCTCATATGTTTTTAATTCACTATGATAAGTGTCATAATGATATTTTATTGAGAATTCTCTATTTGTTTGATATGTTTTGTAACATACAAGACATTGTATGCAGTTAAAAGCATTATGAGCCTGTTCGTAAATGCAAAACTGCGCTGCATATTATGCGCAGTACGTTCATATATGCAAATATACCGCCCTAATGCTGTTAAGCGCGGGGCTTTGACATAGAAGATGAAGAACTGTTTCTTCTTCCTCCTCATCGTTACAACTTCTGCAGTAGTCATTGTAACTTAGGCCCATCCTTTTGGCATGAGTACCGAAACACCAGTGGCCTGCACTAATCGTCTTGTGTGACATTTACCAAGCCTGAGCAGATCGCGAGTTCTGTGCAGGCTGTAGCGGGGCCAAGTGGACCTGGCGACTCGACAGGTGTGCTCTTGTTCCCACCTTTCTTGAGCAAGATTGTATGATTCCTGCTGGATCAATCGCTTGCAGTGAGATAGAGGAATGCCAACGAAGTGACATATCATCGAGTTGCTCAATGATGTATAAAAATAATTAAATATGTACATATGTATATAATTCTGAACAATAACATCCGCTAGGCATGTGTATTCGTCGCTGTTTCAGTGAAGATTAAATTTCTCGCAGTGCGTTTGAGCAAAATGAGTAAAAAGATAAGCAAAAATTTTTCTCAGATAAGGCTAAACGAAAGAGAATAAGAATACGTGTGAATTTGATTTGCAAAAAAATTTGCTTCCTGATGATCACCCCTGCTCTAAAATGGTAACAAAATAAAACTTCCGTTTTCTCTCCTACTTATAAGTTTTATTATTGACGTAAAGTAAAACATGTTTTTTTTGTATTTTTTTTTTAGTGAATCTTCAATTATAAATTGAAACATAAATTTTTTTGATTACTTAATAGATATGTTTTGTTTGCTTTTATTGTTTTTGAACCAATGAAAAAAGAAAATTTATTTCGTACGCAGGAATTTAGAATTTTAAATGTTATATTTATTTGTAAAGCAAGAACAAAATTTTAAAATATTTTTAAATATGGGCATTTCCAGGATCGCGAACGGGACATTCGTACGCACTCAACTTGAAAAAAAATATGAAAACTCAAATTTTTTTTTTAACTTTTTATAAATATTTAATAGCATTTTAGTAGAACAATTTTTGAGAACAAAAATACAATTATAAAATATGAACGTTCTCCAAATATTTTGGATAAACTTGCGATCGCGAACGGGACAAAAAATGTAAGTCATCGCGAACGGGACAATGATTCCAAAGGCATTTTTTAGGTTTAAAATTTTTTATTTATAAGTATAAAAAATAAATAAAACAGGATATATTCCAATGATAACAAAAACAAAATAATTATTATTTAAGTTAATAAATTATAAAAATTTAGACAGTTCTCTAATTAAATTTGATAAAGAAAATTTTTTTTCCGGTTTTTAATATTTCTGTCGCGGTTGACCTTTTTCTGGAAATGCCCATATATTATTGTTTTTCATTTAAATTTTGGAGTTGCAACACAATTTACAAAATTATAACCTTAATCTTACAGCCATACTAAAATTAGAGCGTTGCGTAAGCAATAGGATACATACTTTTCGTACATTTGAAGTAATTATTTTTTGGTTTAGAATGTACAAAAACAATGTTACCCTGTTGCCTACGCGACGCTAAACATGATTTACAGCCATACCTAAACAAGAGCGGAAAGCAGGAAACAGGGCTATTACAAAATATATAACAACCCTGATTATAATAGTATACTCATAACCTAATAATACATGCATCTCTACAACAAACACAACAAAAAAATTCCTCTGAAGTCAAAAGTATAAATGTGTATGTGTGTATGTTTCAACCTGTGACAAAAATATAAATAAAAATTAATCATTCAAATACGAAAAAATAAATTTTATTTCGGGATGCTCCATACAAATTGTATGGGCATGAGAACTTTTGACAGCTAAAAAACGCTTGCCGCTCTTGTTTAGGTATGGCTGTTATACATATGTACATATATGTATATGTATATACTAGTGATGTTACGAATACTCGTATTCGACTATTCGCCTGTTTTAAGATATTCGTATTCGCCATATTTAAGCGAATATTTTTCGAATAATTTTCCCATACATTTTCCAAAAAAAAAATCATACAAAAGTGTAAAAAAAGTACATAAAATGTAAAAAAATATATTAATTTTTATTAAAAAAAACCCATTGTATTTCACGCAAAGTAATAACCTTCTTAAAAAACAAACAAAAATATATATGTATTTTGCAACGTATTTATTTATTTATTTTATTTATTTTTTTGTATCCAACCGAGCCCATAGGGCCTTATATAGTTGGAGGCCTTACAATGTAAATCTATATATATATATATATATACACTATTATACATAGTTTGTAAATACAAATTTATTATAAGGAAAAGCAATTAATTTTATAGTTGTAATTATTAATTATTTAAACTTCGCAATTACAAGATATCTAAGTAGGTCGGTTCAGCTGCCTAAAATGTTCAACAAGCTTAACCTTAAATGAATCTCGTGTAAAGTGGAACTCTCTTAAAGTGCGTGGTAGTGAGTTCCAGCATTTGGCAACACGAACAATGAAACACCTATCTCCAATAGTTCGATTTCTAGTAGGGAGTAGCAACTGAGGGTTTCTATCACTCTGCAAAAATATGAAATGTCTACGGACATATTCTGGGCAGTCTGTAACCATAACCTTATAAAAAAACAGAAGTGATCTAATGTGGAGGAAGCTTTTAAAACTGCAGCCCAAAAAATCATCAACATACATTGAAACATGGTCATGAATTTTTAATTGGTATACAAAGCGTATTATTCTATTAAAAAGTAGAACACACCTATTAATATCTTCTGCATTGCAACCAGAATAGACCTCTATACAATACAATAGCCGTATTCACAATCTTGTGCATTTGAGATTGCAAATTTATGCAATTGCAAAATTATTCCATCAATTGTGAATGATATCTTTGGGTTAGGTTGCAATGCTTGTTGCAAAACACAAGCTGATTCATAAATAAAAAAATTATTTTCCACTGAAGTTTTGGCCTAAAAAATACATACATACATATGTATGTCTAAGAAATTACTCAAGTATAAAACATTTGCTTAATCAAATAATTCTAATTTTTATTATAAAAATAAGGATTAATTTGTTAGTTACTCAGGATTATAAATAATACATATGTATATATATGTATATGTTTTGCGTTTTGTTAATTTTTGCTTTCTTCATTTCATTAATTTTTGCTTGTCTGGTTAATTTCCTTTTGCTTGAAATATTCCTGATTTTTAATTTTGAATAAAATTATTAAAATTTTAATAAGCAAAATCGGCTTAGTTTACTGCGTATCAGCTGTCGTTTTGCAATTAAGGCCCAGATTCACAGTCATTAGTTAGCTAATAGTAATAGTTTAACTAATAATATTTGATTCACTGCTTCTAGTTTAACATTAGTTAAACCATCAAACGTCATTGCTTAACTAACAGTTAGACAACAGCTGATTCGTTGGAATTTATTATTAGTAGTTTTGTTTTGTGAAAAATTTTAGATTTGGCATGTGAAATTGAAAACGCGGAGTCCGATATTGAAAGTGACACTGATACTGATTATACGCGGAATATTGTTGCTGAGCGTCGCCATCGTAATGTAAAAAGATTTTAGGGATATATTCCGTCTTAGCAAGTAGGTGGCGTGGCAAGTTCTTGAATGTATACGCCATTTTTTAAGAAATAATATACTTATGTATAAAATGTAAACAAAAGCCATATGCTGTAACAGAATTGCCAGTACTGAAAGTTAATAGTTTGATAGGGTTACCATTTTTTGTTCATATTAAGAGTGTTGGTTAAATAATGCACTGTGAATATGAAGTATTAGTTAAACAATAGTTATCATTTTAGTTTACTAATAGCTAACTAATTACTGTAAATTTGGCCCTAAGTGTTGCATAAGTAGAGTAAATATAAGCTATTGGTTTTTAGTGTTGCTTATTTGCAAAGATGTAGCATTGCATTTCTCTGTATTTTGTTAGTGTAGAGTAAACATATACTACACCATTTTGCAAATGCAATGATGCAAGACCATTTGCACAAGATTGTGAATAGGGCTAATAGGTTAGACATCAGTAAGGAGTGAGCTATTCTTTTTTTATGAGCAGTGGCAAGTATACGTTTAACGCATATAATCTCCTTAGAGTGAAATTGATTTTTGAGGTTAATCCACTAATATGGTCTCCAAAACCAAGACCATTGTCAAGCAGTACACCGAGACACTTCATTTTATCTACAAAATCGATAACATGACCATCAATCAAAATAGTTAAATTGATCTCCGTACTTTTTTTTTTATTCCTCAATGAACATAACATTAGCAAAAGACATTTTTTTCACAAATTTCCGATACGCACACAGCAGCGTCAACAAGCGAACTAAATTTTTATATGAAGTATGGCGGACACGCTATTGGTGCCCAGCAGACATCAGAAAACTAAAAATTTTTGAAAACCAACATACATGTCTGACGTACTCGAAATACATGCTATTAGACAGTGAGTTTTGGTATGCCATCGGACATGTCTGCAGAGAATTCTGCGCATATTCTGCCTTCACACACAGTTAATACATTTCACCATATGTTGTTTACTGCATTCCTTTTTATGATTTTCATGACATTTGAAGCAAATTTTGTCGTTCCTGCATTCTCTAGCTCTGCGATTAGATTATATAGTTTACATTTCAAGCATTGTATGATTTCTGTTCCATCAAAACCTTACATCGTTCCCACCCGATATTAATTTTCTGCCCCTCTAATATTTTCGCATACGTTACATTATCAACGAGTATTATGGCATAATATACCGTTTTGTGGTTCTTTTTGATAATTATATTTTTCTACTATTTTAATATCACTATTACTTATTATTAGATTCTACTTCATTAATTTCCCTAACAAATAATGTTCTTCATAATCAAATTAATTTCTGACAATCACCCCCTCCTATCGTGAACAAAATGTGATATTGTTGTTCCCATGAAATTTTCATTCCCCATGAAGGGAAATTTGGTATCGTGAATTTCATGGAAGAATTTCATAAGGAAGAAGATTAAAAAATAAAAGAAATTTTTGTTCAAAAATATACTCGGGCATATATATTTTAAAGAAAACTTAAAAAAAGGAAAGCTAAATATTCAGTGTTGTAGCGATAGTTTAGATGCAGGGCTTGTTTATTCCATTATTACTGTGGGAGCGAATTCGCCGCAAGCTCTGAGCAGAGGTGTCTGGCGTAGTGGCAAGTAATTCAAAGTTCAGTTGAATCAACATCGTGAAGGAAGACAGGCCAACTAATTTTACCAAGCTACATAAAACAAATTAACATTCATTTCAAATAAATTAAAATTTAAACTATAAATTTTGGGGGCTCTGCCAGAATAGTACAGTATATAACATTGATCGTCAAACTAGGCCCTAGGGGCCGAGCAGCAATCGTCATTTTCACATACACAAAACGAACCAAACAGAAAAGACAAACTAAAATACGAAATATACTCATTTGTATGATACCAGGCAATAAATGAGGTTCTTTGTCGCTTTATTTTAGAATTTGCAACAACAAAACACATGCGAAAGAGGACAAGAAAATATTTATTTTTTTTAGTCTCTTTATTTGTTATTCGGCCCCTAGGGGCTAGTTTGACGATCAACGATTTAGACTACAACACAGAAAACCTGTTTGAACACATATACTTACATGAATCTGCGTAAGGGTCAGTTACTATGTTCGAAGAATGTTGATGGCGTTGACAACGACGACGATGATGAAGATCAAGATGACGATAATTATGATGCAGAAAACACAATCGTGCAGAATAACAATAGACCAACGACGATTTCAGCAAAAATGATTTTAAGATGTGTGAAAGGACAGAAAGTGGTGTTGGTGTTAATGAGCATAACGACGGCGACGAAGAAATGGTACGACGCGATAACAACTATGGTTACAACGACGACTACAAGCTTCGCGACGCAATAGCAATTTAAGTAATTACAACGACGATTATAGACAACAAGGTTTACGACGAAACAACAACCAGAAAAATTACAACGACGAATACGAGCGACAAAATCATCAACGTGGTGTAAATGTTAACACAAAATTCTCAATGAGTTTTAGAGATATAGAAGACTCTATACGATTCGTTCTTACAAACGAAACTACTACAGTCAAATCCCGATAACTCGTAATGGCAAGGGACCAGTCATTTCTTACGAATTATATGGGTTTTCGATTTAGCGGGATTGCGATTTCACGGGGTTAAAATAAAATAAATACGAATTAACATTACTAAAACTATAAAAAAAAACATGAAAAACAATTGTTTTTGAAGGATTGAAGTAAGAGTTGATGGAGCCCTTAGCAACGTCTAGTTTTTTCTCTCCATTGTCAGTGGCTGCAAAAATTTGTTGTTTTTGTAACACCGACAGAGTTTTATGCGTGCGCTTTGACATTTTTCTTTATTATTCATGTAACAAACTGATCTTAAGAGAATAAACACATACACAAGCAAAAGCAAAAACCCTGGAAAAAAAACAGCGGTGAAGAAAAAATCATTCTTTCCATGTTTCTGTTGTTTTTATTACGAATTATAAGTGGTAGTTAGCAAACAATTACGATTTATAAGAGGTAAAGAAGATTTTATTTGAAAAAAAAATACGAATTAGCGAGGGGACCAAAATGTATGGAAATTTTACGAATTGATGAGGTTTTTTCAAGGGACCGACAGTTTATTACGAATTATCGGGAATTACGATTTATCGGGGTACGAATTATAGGGATTTGACTGTATATATTGTAATCCACGACGACTACCTATGAAAGAAAGAGTTATTGTTGATAATCAGATTGATGAGTGGCTAAAAGAAGGAATAATCGAGAGTCAGAATCTGAATTCTGTAGCCCGATAGTGCACTGAAAAACTTAAAAACTGTATTGGACTCGACATAACTGTTAAGAAATGTCAATTCTTAAAGAAGCGGATACAATTTTTAGGCATGTTATTGAAGACCGACGCATATCACCGTCACCGGAAAAGACTACAGCGAAGATAGTTTCTATGTGGAAACCTTCAACGTTAAGGTTCCATTCAGACTTCGGTATGGCTGTAGCGTCCTACAAGCTGAAGTCTCGGCCATCACAAGAGCGGCAAGATGGCTTAGGTATTACAGGATATCGGGAGACATCCTTATTTTTACCGACAGCAAAGCGGCCATTGCCGCTATCAATGGTGTATATACTACATCGAAGGTGGTGAACGAATGCCGGAAATCTCAAAACGAGATAGCGAGACATTCAAGAGTAACACTAGTTTGGACTCCAGGGCACTCAGAGTGCGCTGGAAACGATATTGCGGACGAAATTGCCAAAAGGGGCGCATCATTGAGCAACTCGATGATATGTCACTTCGTTGGCATTCCTCTATCTCGATTGATCCAGCAGGAATCATACAATCTTGCTCAAGAAAGGTGGGAACAAGAGCATACCTGTCGAGTCGCCAGGTCCACTTGGCCCCGCTACAGCCTGCACAGAACCCGCGATCTACTCAGGCTTGGTAAATGTCACACAAGACGACTAGTAACAGTGCTAACGGGGCACTGGTGTTTCGGGACTCATGCCAAAAGAATGGGCCTAAGTTACAATGAACACTGCAGAAGTTGTAACGATGAGGAAGAAGAAGAAACAGTTCTTCATCTTTTATGTCAATGCCCCGCGCTTAACAGCATTAGGGCGGTTACTATGGGCTCCAATACTCTGCCAGACCTCGACAGTCTGGCGAACATGGGTCTTACCAACTAGTGCTGGCAAAGTATTGAGTAGTGGGTACCGAGTATCGAGTATTTGCCCTTTTTTTTGGATACTCAATACTCAAAAGTAGTTACTCGATACTTTCAGAGTTGTATTTTTAAGCATTTAAGTGGCTAAAATAGTGTATAAAAATACATCACTGTAACGAAAGACAACAATGTGTAAGCTAAAAAATTAAACCAACCGCCGAAATAAAGCTGTCAATAAAATAGAACAACCATAAAAAAGTATTAATTTTCCAGAGAACCCTTATATGCATAACTACATTTTTTTGAGAACAATTAAATTATTTCTTAAGTTGTTAACGTTGAACTAAAAGTTAGCTTTACATTTATTTTTGATTTAATAATAAAAGACACACAAAACCAATAATAGTGAAGATCTATTTTTAATTTTTGAAGAAACTACTTCAATTTGCAGATAAAAACTATGCGTTACAAATTCAAAAAATCCGTTAAAAGTATCGAGTAATATTGAGTACCCAAATGAAAAGTATTGAGTATTATTGAGTAATGCAAAATAGTAGAATTTGCCAGCACTATTACCAACCTATCCTCCTTCCTGCAACAATCGGGATGGTTTGATTCGGCGACAGGGCAATCACAGGTAATTGAATAACCAATTGACTGGGCCCTGTCTGCTGTAGGGCATCACAAAGGGACCGAATTAACGGACCCAAGTGCGTCACGTCTCAGATGTGACGGCCCTCGAAACCTAACCTAACCTAATATTTTTTATCTCTTCGCACATATTTATGTTATTCTCCTGGATTCCTTTACAGATTTCGTTGTTTTTTTCCTCAAACTCATGTATGTTTTCAACCGAACTTTTAATTTTTTCAATTTTTTTTTTAAAGATTTATGCACTCGATCTATTTTTTAATCCTTTCAATGTTTGTATTATATCATTATATCATTTGCCTTGCCTTTTAGAACCAAGATTGTGTATTTATTGCACACAATTAACACTAATAAAACATATAAAGCTATAAATAAATAAATAATATATTTTGTGAATATCGGTCTACGCCCGAACATTTGCTTGATGCATGATATATTTTACAGAATACTCCAATACATCTTATTCCGGATTCACTGCGAATAGATATTCTGCATCTATTGCAATCAGCCATTACTGGCTGAAATTTCTTGTTTGTGACTATAAATTGGTAGTATTTGACTTTTTATATCTAATATATATATATATATATATATATATTATATTATATATACATATCTAATATATATAAAAATGAGTTGGCGTGTGTTTGTGACAGCATAACTAAAGAACGGAGTGACGGATTTGGCTAATTCGTTTTTAATTTTGTTCACTGTTGACCCCGAATGGTTTGTAGATAAAAAAATTTGGACAAAGAGGCGTGGCACCGCCCATATAACCCAAAAATTCAAATCGCCATATTTTGTGCTTTTTTTGACCTACGTCGATGATATTTGGTACATAGGGTATTGGCATAATTTGGAATACGTACCAGGAGAAAAGTGGGTGGGACCACGCCGCTTTTTTAGGAAAACCAAACCCTTGGACCGATCTTCCTGATATTTTTACAGCATCTTACTGTGACTCTGAAAGGAATAATAGGCTATATGAAGTTTTGATTGGGCAAAGAGGCGTGGCACCGCCCATATAACCCAAAAATTTAAATCGCCATATTTTGGGCATTTTTTGACCTACGTCGATGATATTTGATACATATGTTATTGGCATAATTTGGAATATGTACCAGGAGAAAAGTGGGTGGAACCACGCCCTTTTTTAGGAAAACCAAACACTTGGACCGATCTTCCTGAAATTTTCACAGTATGTTACTGTGACTCTGGAAGGAATAATAGGCTATATGAAGTTTTGATTGGACAAAGAGGCGTGGCACCGCCCATATAACCCAAAAATTTAAATCGCAATATTTTGGGCATTTTTTTACCTACGTCGATGATATTTGGTACATATGGTATTGGCATAATTTGGAATACGTACCAGGAGAAAAATGGGTGGGACCACGCCCCTTTTAGGAAAATTAAAAATCGTAATATAGTCTTAACTACTGGACCGATCGTCATTAAATTTTCACAAGAGGATATATAAATACTTTTAATTTTATTTTATAACGAGGGGGTAGCGAAGCACACCGGGATAGCCTAGTTTGTGTTATAAAAAAATATTTTTCATTAAATTATTTTTAAATTTTTCAAAAATTTTACTGATTTTATATAAATTCACTTTTCATCCTCTTCCGTTTTTGCAAGAAATTCGCGGGGAAATTTTTTCACGATTGCAAATTTAGGGAAAGGGGAAGTTTCGATAATGATAAGGATGAATATGTACATATTTATATACATATATCGCCCCTTTATTGCAACGTAGTCATATCTCAAAAAAACTTAAACGTGGCAAAATGCGTTTAAAGTTTTCAAAACGTAAGCATTTATATGGACGGCTTGAGCATATAAGTGGTTATAACTTCGGTTTAAATAGAGATACGTATATGAAAATTTTTTTACAAATAAAGAATGTATTGATAAACTCTTTTTCGTCCGTAACTGAAAATTTTTATTTTTTGAGATATGACTACGTTGCAATAAAGGAGCGATATGAATGTAATTTATACTAACCTCCTTGAGATTCAACAACTGGCACATCGCGATGTGTTGTGGCCCGTCCTGCTGTCACTGGCGCCGGTGGTCGTTGTTGCGCAATTGAAGTAGGCTGTGCTGATGCTGGAACAGCTCCCCCACGACTTGTACCGCGTGCTCCACCAACATTGGGATTACCCCAGGCAAAAGCAGGTGGACGAACAGCTTCTGCCCCCGAAAGCCCACCTGGAGGTGCTTGAGGCTAAATTTAGGATAATAATAAATGAAAGTAACAAAAAAATTAATATTTTCCTTTTTTAAAATTTAACATTTATTTGAGCATGTACTTTAGTATTTATGTTTTAAATTTTATTTGTTGCGTGTTAGCAATATCTAAATATATATTTCGTTGGTAGCCATACCAACTCATCAGTAGATGTTTTACCCTTTATGTTTAAAAAATTTTAAAGCTCATATATTTATACAAAAACTCACAAATATATTTTTGTGAATTACAAAGCATAAAAACAGTTTTAAAAATTTTTTAAACACACACAACAAATAATTTTCCATTATGAATGTGTTTACTTTTCTACACCTATACAATTAGACAACCGCTGGTTGCCATTAAAAGTATTTATCAAGGCAAAAAATTAAAAGTAAATCTCTCCTCTACAAAATTTTACATTTATTTGAGCATGTACTCAAGTATTTATGTTTTAAATTTTATTTATTTGTTGCGGGTTAGCAATATCTATATAGCTATATAATAAATATATACAGTTTGTAAAAAAAATGTTTTCAACGCTAAAGAAAATCAAAAACTTTAAAATAAACTTTCATTTTTAACTAAAATATATTACGTTTATTACTTTTTTTTCGTTATTTACGTGAATAATGATGTTTCTAGACGTATTTCACAAGAAAAAAATAAAATTTATTTTAAGAACAAACCAATAGTCGTAACTTAAAAAAAAACTTCACTTTGTACGCTGTAAAATAAATGTTTTCAAAATTATATTATATCAAAAAAAAATATTTTCTAATTGGTTAAAAAAAGATTTGTTGCTGCTAGTACTTTGTGTGTCTTCCTTTAGCATCAATTACAGCTTGTAATCGTCTACACATTGAATGGATCAGTTTTGGTATATCGTAATCATCGGGTATTTTTTCCCACTCTTCTTTTATAAATGTTATTAATTGATTTTTGTTTTTCGGGGACCTTCTTCCGACTTTTTTCTTTAGGTGGACCCACAAATTTTCTATTGGGTTTAAGTCAGGGCTTTGTGCTGGGGTATCAATTACTTTTCTGCAATTATATAATAACCAGGATCTACAAATGTACGATTTATGTTTGGGGTCATTATCTTGGTAAAACTTATATTTCAACTTTGCGGGATTTTCTGGGTCAATAAAGCCGAATTTTCGAGCACTGGCACTCAACTCCTTTCTTAAAATATCAATATTGTAAAGGTTTATAGATGTTTTCTATAGCCCCTTTTTTATTTTAAAACAGCTGAGGGGGTCCCAGCTAAAACTTAGGCGTTCAAAAGAACTGCCAAAAGAATGGAGATTAAAACAAAAGGCAAACAAGTGCCGAATTCAGTTGCTTGTAATAATCTTATTTTATTTACAATTTGTTCTAGCTTATATACTAAAATTTCTTAGGTCATTGAGTGATTTCTGAATCACTCAATATTTTACAAATTCATAAATAAAAGAAAATAGAAAGTAAAGTTACAATTATCAAATATTATATTACATCTTAAATTTACATGTGCCAACAATAATGCAAGCAAACAATATTCTTTTGACCCACTTCAACATGTGTAACATTATCGCTTGTTGCGCTACACACTTAAAGTTGGTATTTATACATTGTGCATTTTGTATGGCGACATGGGTACACTACACCCTCACCCTTAAGAGAAAAATTAGGGAGGAATTTTTCTAATCAACTTCATAGTACTGTTACAATAATTCTTATGATTTACTTATATACATAATTAGTTTGAATATTTACATATGTGTATATCTTATTTTTACGTATATATGTTAGTATTTTATTCTATAATGTCTTAAATGGTTTTAAATTGTTGTTGTGGTATGTTTGTTAGTGTAAGTGGTTCTTTTATGTGTCTTGTTTGTTTATTTTTGTTACAACTGTCACAATATGATACAAATTGTTTTACCATCTTGTTCATGTTTTTCCAAATATATCGCTGTTTTAATTTAATTATTGTTTTTCTTACTCCTAAATGACCTGCGTGGGTGGTATTGTGGAATTGGTCAATTAGTTTGTATTTTAAAATGTCATCTGTTATTCTTTTTGGGGCATTGTATATTAATATTTTTAGTTGAGGACTTTTGTTATTTATTCTTATCTTTGCATATGCTTCTTTTAATTCTTCTTTCGTATATACTTTAAATATTTTATTGTTATTTGCTAGCGCTAATTCTTTTATATTTTCTTTACTCATTTTTGATATCAGTTTTCTCAGTATCGAATCTAGTTTCGCTGAGTTATCGCTGAATCTTGCATGCATATTATTATCATGTATATTTTTGGTATGTAACTTCTTCATAATCGAATCTTGTTTCGATGAATTATCGTTACATCCTATATTCATATCATTCTTATTTTGAGTACGTGATTTCTTCATGGTCGAAACTGGTTTCGATGAATTATCATCACGTCCTATGTGCACAATATTATTTTCAATAATTATATCTTTATGTTCTATATTTTCAAATTTATTAAATTGCAATTTTTTCATATTTTTGACGTCATTAATGGATATACATTCCCATATTTGAAGTTGATCAGACTTCTGAGAATTGCATTTTTCCATACTCTTTTTTTCTACACGTGTTTCATTAAAATTGTTATTTGCCTCATTATGTTGTTTATTATTTGCCTCATTATATTCTTTATTTGTCTCTTTATTTTCTTTATATGTATGTCATTATATTTTAATTTCAAGTCATCCAAAAATTTGTTGAACCGTTCGTTGTCGTTTATATTGTTGAAATTTAATATGTCATAGTTTTTTAGTGGATCAGTATGCAGTTTAATGCCCTGTAAAATTTGTGTATCATTTGTTGTGTTTAAAATTTTAATATGTGTCATTCCGTTTTTTGGTACTATTGAATTACTTAAAAAAAAATACCGCTTTTTAATTCATTATTAAGTATTACGCAATCTTCTGTAAGGTTTAATTTCAATGGTTGTATGATTTCTGTTCGTGGTGGTATAGTTATTTTTAATGTGTCGAATGCTTTTGATTGCATTGGCAGAATTATGGTTTCATTATTGGTAAACAAAGAAATTGTGAATGTCTCGTAATCTATTTTGCATAAGTATTCTCTTAAAAGTCTCTCCCTATTATTCCGTCTGTCTCTATTTATATTTAATTTTAATGCTTGTATGATTTCAATTAATAATATCTTGCAATATCTTAACTTGATTTATTTAATAAGAAGACTTGGTTTGTTGATGGTTAAGTAAAGAGTATGTGTACATGAATGTTGGAAGTTGTGTGTATTCGTGTGTAAGTTAAAAAATGTTAAGAAATAAATAAAAATGTATATATGTATGTATAATTATTTTATATTTTAAACTACATATATATAATAATATTCAAGAGGATTTCATTTAACTATTCATTCTTTCATTAAATTCCCATTTGTTTTTATATATTCAATTAATTAATTTGTAAGTAAAATTAACGTATGTATGTATTTATAATTCTATTTCTTTGTAGTCTTTTTTCCAATTCATTCATATTGTTTGTTGTGCTTGCTTTTTTTTTTTTTGTTGATTTTTATATTATTTTAATGCTGTTTTAAGTTAAGTTTGTATGTATGTATAATTGTAAATTATTTAAGCAAAACTTAAAATATTGAAACTAGAGAACATCTTACATTTGTGATTTTTATAAACCAAACCCAAACGTGTTTACGTCGTTTTAGATTGTCAGTGCTTTGTTCATCTAAATTTTTGGTGTCCTTTTGACAGGCTAAGTCACGTTGATTTCCACGAGTCATGATTGGTACTTTCTATTACTAGCAAATTTCAGGTTTTGTAGGCAGGATCAGTTTTCAGGATCAGTTTTCAGATTTTGTAGGCAGGATCAGTTTTCAGATTTTGTAGGCAGGATCAGTTGGCAGGATCGGTTTTCAGATTTTGTAGGCAGGATCAGTTTTCAGATTTTGTAGGCAGGATCAGTTTTCAGGTTTTGTAGATGTCGCAGGATCGGTCGGCAGGATCGCCATGTAAAGGTTTATAGATGTTTTCTATAGCCCCTTTTTTATTTTAAAACAGCTGAGGGGGTCCCAGCTAAAACTTAGGCGTTCAAAAGAACTGCCAAAAGAATGGAGATTAAAACAAAAGGCAAACAAGTGCCGAATTCAGTTGCTTGTAATAATCTTATTTTATTTACAATTTGTTCTAGCTTATATACTAAAATTTCTTAGGTCATTGAGTGATTTCTGAATCACTCAATATTTTACAAATTCATAAATAAAAGAAAATAGAAAGTAAAGTTACAATTATCAAATATTATATTACATCTTAAATTTACATGTGCCAACAATAATGCAAGCAAACAATATTCTTTTGACCCACTTCAACATGTGTAACATTATCGCTTGTTGCGCTACACACTTAAAGTTGGTATTTATACATTGTGCATTTTGTATGGCGACATGGGTACACTACAATATAGACTTCCTTCGTCATTATATCTTCTAGTATCCTTAGCTCGCCGACACCCTTCGTTGAAATGCAACCCCACACCATTACAGATAATTTACCAAATTTCACAGTGGGTACTATATTTTTATTTTCTAAAGCCATCAGGGGCTTGCGCCAAACCTTTTGAGGTCCATCGTGGTAATAAAGCATCACCTTAGTCTCGTCGCAAAAAATTACATCATCCCAGTAATCCGGAGGGAAAGAAATATGTTCAGTGGCAAATTTATATCTTCTTTCAATATTTAGTGTGGAGAGTAAAGGTTTTTTCCTGGCTACTCTTGAAAAATATTTGTGGTTTTGCAGCACGTTCCGAACAGTCTGATGAGAGATACTTACATCGCAATCATTATTGATGTCAAGTGCAACTCCTCTAGTGCTGGAATGTGGATTCTCATCAATAATTTTCAAAATTTTCCTTTCAATGCGAGGAGTTACTTTTTTTGGCCTGCCTGGTGTTGGTTTTGGTTCAAGTCTTCCTTCTTTTTCTGCACGGTTAATAATGTTATATACTGTCCTTAGGTTAAGGGAAAACATTTCTGCAATTTCTTTGTGAGATTTTCCTTTGTAATAATTAAAATACACAAGCTGTGTAATATTTTTGTTAATTCGTTTTCCTGGCATTGTGTATAATTGACTACGAGATCACTTGTTGCTTCTACCGGCCTAATTTCATAAATAAATGCTACCCACTACACTTACCATACGTAAAAAGAACTTACATTCAATAAGTGTGCAAAAAACTAACGGATTTTTTTTGTTTTTGCTTTTTTGAAAACATTTTTTTTACACCATTCAAAGCAAGTAAAATTATTTTGTAGCATTGTTGTTGTAATGTGTGCGTCTGTTTTTCGAAGTTTCGGCGCCTTTTTGTCCGCAACATACTGGACAACAGTTAGATACAAAAACAAATTCAAAGACAATGATTTTGTTGTTGTTATTCATTACTTAAATTAAAATTTCTAAAATTTTTTAGCTTTGAAAACATATTTTTTACAAACTGTATATATTAACTATATGACCTGGCAAACGTTGTTTTGCTATACAAAATATTTCTAGTGCATATTTTGGGTCTTATATAAAAAATAGCGAATGTATTGTAAGTGTGTGACGATGACCGCCGATGAAAAAATTACCAAACAATAATTTTGTTCTGTTTGAAATACGAACGACGACGATTCTCCTGCAAGAGGCGGACGTAGCACCCATCTGTCACTCAACAACAAAAATAATTATGAGGCGGACATAGCGCCATCTGTTGGATTAATAGTTTCGGAAATACAGAAATTGCCCCCTACCTCCTCATGCCCCTAGCTGTTTGAAAAATAGATAGTAGCCGATTATCAGACTTACTGAATATGCATTAAAAATTTCATAAGAATCGGTCAAGCCGTTTCGGAAAAACAGAAATTGCCCCCTCCCGCCCCTCCTCATGCCATTAGCGATTTAAAATATACTTAGAAGCTATTCGCTTCACTAAAATCGGTGGAGCCGTTTAGTAAATACAGAAATTGCCCCCTTACACCCCTTCTCGTGCCCCTAGCGATTTAAAATATACCTTAGAACCTATTCGCATACCAACCAAATATGCCAAATGAGGTTATGTTTTGCAATTAACAGTGGCGGGACAACTTTATGAGCCGGTTCTTTATTAAGATGGTAATACCGATGGAACTTAATGAACTTATAAAAACGACAAGGAATTTAGTAGTTTACAAGCGAGAAAAAAATAATAAATATTTTAAACAGCGTTTGTATGAGATTTTATAAAAAACTAGATATACCCGGTGCGCTTCGCTACCCCCCATTCCCGTTTCGGAAAAACAGAAATTGCCCCCTCCCGCCCCTCCTCTTGCCATTAGCGATTTAAAATATACTTAGAAGCTATTCGCTTCACTAAAATCGGTCGAGCCGTTTAGTAAATACAGAAATTGCCCCCTTACACCCCTTCTCGTGCCCCTAGCGATTTAAAATATACCTTAGAACCTATTCGCATACCAACCAAATATGCCAAATGAGGTTATGTTTTGCAATTAACAGTGGCGGGACAACTTTATGAGCCGGTTCTTTATTAAGATGGTAATACCGATGGAACTTAATGAACTTATAAAAACGACAAGGAATTTAGTAGTTTACAAGCGAGAAAAAAATAATAAATATTTTAAACAGCGTTTGTATGAGATTTTATAAAAAACTAGATATACCCGGTGCGCTTCGCTACCCCCCATCACGGTATAAAATAAAATTCCTATTGAGAAAATTTAATGACGATCGGTCCAGTAGTTAAGACTATATTACGATTTTTTATTTTCCGAAAAAGGGGCGTGGTCCCACCCACTTTTCTTCTGATACGTATTCCAAATTATGCCAATACTATATGTAGCAAATATCATCAACGTAGGTCAAAAAATGCCCAAAATATGGCGATTTAAATTTTTGGGTTATATGGGCTGTACCACGCCTCTTTGTCCAATCAAAACTTCATATAGCCTATTATTCCTTCCAGTCACAGTAACATGCTGTGAAAATTTCAGGAAGATCGGTCCAAGGGTTTGGTTTTACTAAAAAAGGGGCGTGGTCCCACCCACTTTTCTCTTGGTACCTATTCCAAATTATGCCAATACCATATGTACCAAATATCATCGACGTAGGTCAAAAAATGCCCAAAATATGGCGATTTAAATTTTTGGGTTACATGGGCAGTGCCACGCCTCTTTGTCCAATCAAAACTTCATACAGCCTATGTCACCCGCCTGAATATTCTGAAAGTTCCCTGAAAATTTCATCAAAATCGGCCCAGCCGTTTTCGAGTCCATTTCTTACATACATACACACATCCTCTTTTATATATGTATATAGATTCTTTAGCCAATTTGGAACAAATCTAGTTTAGTGACGCAGCTCCAAATGAAAAAAAAATTACATAGGGCGATAGAAAATCGAAAAATAAGACGAAAATTTAATGTGGTAACTTTCTGGGAAAGGCATAGTTTTCGAGTTATTGGCCTCTGAAGTTTGTATATATATACATACATATGTGCGATTTCCCTTTGCATTTCTCAACGTATAAGGACAATTTTGGTATCATTTGAAAGCTTTTGACTAGATCTATATGAATTTGCAAATTTTCTATTTAAATTTTAAAATCTTTAGGTGTCAAAGCATTTTTTTACATTGTATGCATCGCCGGCCTTCGGCCGGGCTTAATGATTTTCTCCACCATGGTATATCCCGACACGGCGGTATATAGAATAGTTTTTCTGCATAGCCGGCCTTCGGCCGGGCTTAGTGATTTTCTCCACCATGGTATATCCCGACACGGCGGTATATAGAATAGATTTTCTGCATAGCCGGCCTTCGGCCGGGCTTAGTGATTTTCTCCACCATGGTATATCCCGACACGGCGGTATATAGAATAGATTATCTGCATAGCCGGCCTTCGGCCTGGCTTAATAATTTTCTCCACCATGGTATTTCCCGACACGGTGGTATATAGAATAGATGTTCTTTATAGCCGGCCTTTGGCCGGGCCTAATGAATTTCTCCACCTTGTACACCAACACAATGATATAGAAAATATAATATTTATGACGCCAGATTGTACGCTGGAGGAAGTGTTTGACAGATATTATCCACACTAATTTATTTTAATATAGGTTAGCAGGTTGCTGGAAATTAGATTCTAGCCCACTTGGGTCCAAAAACAATATTTTTTTTTTAAATATCACCAAAATCTTCTGTATTTTAACAAATTCATATAGATCTAGTCAAACTTCAGAGGCCAATAACTCGAAAGCTATGCGTTTCCGAGAAAGTTACCACATAAAATGTTCGTCTTATTTTTCGATTTTCTATCGCCCTATGTAATTTTTTTTTCATTTGGAGCTGCGTCACTAAACTAGATTTAAGCCGGCAATTTCGCAATAATTAACGGCGGGATAACATAGGTATGTTCAGGTTCCTTATTAAACTGGTATAACCGATGTAACTCAACAAACTTTATAAAATTCACAAACAATTTAGTATTTTCTAATCGAAGACGAAATAAAATATATTTTTAAATAGTTTATCCAGCTTTTGCAAAAAATTCTTTAGCCAACAATTACTTTTAATTCTTCATTACAGAGCTGCCAGATTTATTGTTATATATTAATTAGTTAAATATTTATATATTAATCAGGTACGTGAATGAAAACGATTAAGACACAAAAACGATTCAAAAACAACCGAGGGTGTGATGTGTTTTCTGTCATCGTTTTGATTTCAATTTCCAATTTGTTTCAAGTAAAAATCTAAGGTTTTGTTATGTGATGGAAAACGATTATATCAGTTTAAAATCGTTTTTAAAACAAGGTATCTTCAAATGTTTATTTTCTGATTTTCATTTGAAACGAGCAAAAAATATGTAACTTTTTTTGTGTTTAAAATAGAATTTTGCTTTCGTATTTAAGGAGAATGCACAAAAATTCACGCCAGGAGGACGCTTTAATTGATTTTATGCAATATCATACGGATTTAGCTAGACGTTTTACACGAGGCGACAGAATTGATGTGGAAAATCTGTGGAAGGATCTGGTTAGGGAGCTAAATAGTTTAGGTCCACCAATGCATGACATAAGTGGATGGAAAAAGGTAATTTTACAATATTTATGTACTTTAAAATATATAAAAATATTATAATTTAAGATATGGACATGTTGGAAAAAAGCTGCAATCAAAAGGAAAATTTCCACCAACAAAAAAGAAGTTGTGGCAACGGGTGGAGGTCCATATAACCAAATCTATGTGTCAAAAAAAGAGGAAGTGGTAGGGCAAATTTGTGGGCTGTATTCATATGTAGAAGGTATAAAAAATGCAAACTCTGCTGGAAATGAAAGCGAGGGTTTTATTTCTTCATCATCAGAATATGATTTAAATGAAAGTGTTACAAAGAAAATGCATGCAAATGACAAAAGAAAGAGATGATCGAGAGATGTTAGATCTAAATCCAGGCCCGTCTAAGAGACTTAAGCAATCTTTTAAAAAATCTAATGGTAATATAAAGGACCATTTAAAATGTTATATTGAAGATGATATGAAAAGAGGAAAGAGTCTACAAATCCGTATAAAGTTTAACCGCTAGCCTTACTAACGAACTTAAACGTCACCACATAGAAATTGAAAAGCAGCAATTGAAAAAAAAAACAAACTTAAAAAAATTGCTGTGGAAATAAAGCAAAAGCAATTTGATTTCGAAAAATTAAAAGACACGTTTTGAATTTAATAAATCTTTGTATCTTTTTTATGTTTTCATAGATGTAAGAGTCTGAACACAATGTAACGATATTTTATTGCGGTGCGGTTTTTCATACGATTTTGAAGTAAAAAACCGCAGTGCGGAACGGTATAAAATTAAAATCTATTTTATTTTCATGGCGGACTTTCTTATTCTCTCAATTTTTGATACTCTTTCTCTTTCTGATGTTGCCATAGTTTTTGAATAAAGTAAACAAAAAAAAAATGTTTTTGAAGTATGTTTGAATTAGAGTTGTGCGCGTGAGTAAAATTACGCTCACGAAACATAAATATTTTTCACGCACACTCACGAACGCAATATGTTTAATCAGGTACTTTCACGGACGACGGGAATAATTTTGCACGCACGCTCACGGTGAAATACAAATTTTGCAATAAAAGATTTAGCAGGTGCTAAAAAATTTTATTTTGTAAAAAAGCTCGCAAAATTAGCAATACTAAGGATAAACTTAATATAAAAAATCTAGCAGTGTCTGCCAAGGCAGGTTATTTAAATTTTATTTTGTAAAAAAGCTTGCAAAATTAGCAATACTAAGGATAAACTTAATATAAAAAATCTAGCAGTGTCTGCCAAGGCAGGTTATTTAAATTTATTAATTATATGTAAAGGAATTCAAAAGGAGTACTAGTCTTGTTAGGTTTAGGTTAAAGTAAGATTTCCAAAGGAGTATGTATCTATGTAGATACTACATACTACGGTTCAAGATATTGTTTTATTGATATGTACATACATACATTTTATAACCCCAATGAGATAAAATATAATAAAAAATCACGTATGGTCACGCACGGTATTATATTTTTGAATCACCATCACGCACACACGCGTGATTTTATCAATTTGTAATCGCGAATGACGTGATTCACGCGTGACTCACGAGTCACACGAAAAATTCACGACACTTGCACATCTCTACTTTGAATGTATACACATATGTATAAATTAATAAAAATGTAAATTTATTGCCATCGCCGTCTTCCGTTGTATTATGTTTACTTCTCTCTCCCGCAACGAGAAATCGCACCGCACCGCAAACATTGTGTTTATACTCTAACGTATTTTAAAAAAATTTAATTCATTTATTTTTTAATTCTAAAATTCTGTTGTAAAATGATATGAATTTACATACATTTAACACCCAATTCATACCATGAAATAACTCACGATTTTTCTTTAGTTCTCTTCAAAAGTTGCTTCTAAAAACTTTACAGATTCATACGATGATTTTTTCCCATGATTTAAATGTTGATTTTTTTCTCCGTAATCGGTTATTCTTCTTTACTTTATTATTTGTATAAAAACAATCTGACATGTGTGTGTATGTATGTACATCAATTTGTTATTTCCGTACAAACTTCGTGCAAACGAATATGCGTATTGCCACATGAAAATGAAATATGAAATAAAGCAAAATAACAAAAAACGAATATGTTTAAAGAAAAATATAAGAAAAACTCACGGAGAACTGAAAATGTGAATTTTTTGTTACCCCTTTTGCTTCTCTACCCCGTTCGCCAACAAACACAAATTATCGGGAAATAAAATTCATGTAAAATTTCATGGTATGAATTGGGTGTAACTTTTATATGATATGTACATAGTTACGAAATACCATTTTCGTTTATTTTTTAAGATTATTATATTGCGTCGTCGATAAAGGACTTTCTTTCTTTAAATAAAAATTATTATAAATTATTACATTTTTGTACATTTTATGTACTTTTTTTAACTTTTTGTGATTGTATGTGCAAATTATTTAAGAAATATTCGCTGGAATTCGCCGAATACCAGTATTCGAATAGTCGAAGACGAGTATTCGTAAAATCACTAATATACACCCTTATGTACGTATTTCTAATAACTGTACAGTTATGTACATACCTCTTTTATACCAAATGTATTGCAAAATTGCTTGGATTTATGCAGGTATGCATAGCTACGTATGTAGATATGTATATCACAAGCCAAGCTTACATTGCTGCAGAATACACATACATATGTATACATGTATACATATATGTAAGTATATACATACATATGTATGTAAATACCTAAAAAAACATGCTCAAACAGCTTATGAAAATGTTTCGACAAGACTTATCTATATACATATATAATTATTTATATACTACATAAGTATGAACATATATTCAAATGTATATACATACATAAGTACATACATACATATATACTTTCAAGATCATTAGAGTAATCAGATAACAAATTATGTACATATGTATTAATCAGGATGTAGTACACATAATACATAGATACGTACCGTTTGGCCAGGACGTCTACCTCTACCACCAGTACTGCCAGGTGGGTTACTGGTACCTGCTCTTCCACGTGCTCGACCAGCGTTTCCCTGTGCCTTATCCATCCTGAGATAGTCTTTTGATACTCTTTTTCACTAGACAAATTTGCTTGGAATAACAACTACACCACCACTTGTTGCTGCTTAAGGAATATTGGCTTGCAAAAATAGTAGAATTAATTAAACAAGCCTTGATATTTAACAACCGTTACCAATAACAAAAAAAAATTACAAAGCTTGACAACGCACTACCTTCAAAAAATTCAGACACATTAAGTATAGTCGTTTTCTAACAACAACGTACAATAGCAGGAATAGTAGGACGAAGTAAGAAACGAAGCCGACACGCTTATAGCCGCCGTCATGGTAAAACTAACACCCAATTCATACCATGAAATTTTACATGAATTTTATTTCACGATATTTTGTGTTTGGTGGCGAACGGGGTAGAGAAGCAAAAGGGGTAACAAAAAATTCACATTTTCAGTTCTCCGTGAGTTTTTCTTATATTTTTCTTTACACATATTCGTTTTTTGTTATTTTGCTTTATTTCATATTTCATTTTCATGTGGCAATACGCATATTCGTTTGCACAAAGTTTGTACGGAAATAACAAATTGATGTACATACATACATACACATGTCAGATTGTTTTTATACAAATAATAAAGTAAAGAAGAATAACCGATTACGGAGAAAAAAATCAACATTTAAATCATGGGAAAAAATCATCGTATGAATCTGTAAAGTTTTTAGAAGCAACTTTTGAAGAGAACTAAAGAAAAATCGTGAATTTTATTTCATGGTATGAATTGGGTGTTACAGGTATGCGCAGTTCGACAACAACTATCAGTGATGCCAACTCGTGCAACATCAAAAGCACTGTGAGCCCATGAATAGGGTAAAAAAGGGTAAATTTAAAAAAAAATTTCGGGTACAAAAGCACTAACCTAATTTTGTTTTGAGTCTGGTGGATCAAAAGACTGATCTATTGCTTTTCATGGCTTTTTGTGTGACTTTTTCGGAGTAAATCGCTTTATCGAACTTTTACCTGCCGTTTACACATGCAAGTGCAAGTGCGAAAAACTCAATACACTCACACTTTTTCACTAACACAAGCATAATTTTCGGACTTGCAGGTCTACTTACAAGAGAATTTGCTTGTAAGTAAATTTTTGACACTTACGGCAAGTAAAATGACAAATAAAGAGAACAGTGCTACCGAGGATGAGTTTTATATCAATTAACCAGTATTTAGTAAAATAAAAGTAATGTTTATAGCTGATTTACTGTGTATTTATAAAAAATAAAAAACAAAAAAGAACACATCTATACAACAAAGCATCTTAATAGTATTTTCAAGCATTAATTTCATGCATTTTGAAAAAAATTTGTTAAACCAAATATTCTTTTCAGTAATTTTATGATATCGACAACACGGCAATACTGGATTCACATATTTTTCATAGCATGCTTACGCCTCGAGAACATTTTGAAAATGAACTTACAACTGACTGTGTAAACGCTCGATCAACTTTCAAGACTTTTGGCTATAATTTCGACATTTTCGTTGATAATACGTATATACTACTTGCAAGTAATTACTTACATGTGTAAATGCAGGGTTATTTCACAATTACAACAAATAAAATATGCTTTTAGTTCATCTTTTACTGTTCTAAGCCAAGCTTTTCTATATAAGTATTTGTTTTTAGATCTACGGGAAAGCCATTGTTAGATGATGAACTTTAGCACATATCAACTTTAACATCAATGAAGAACTTATTTTTAATAACTGTGCAGCTTAATAATAACCAAGGCACTTTCCTGTTTAGATTTGCATAAAAAACAAATCAAAGGATATGTACTAATATTGAAAGTAAGATCACTGCTAAACAAATAAATCACAAAAATTTCTGAACGAATTAAAAAAAATATGCTTGAGAAATTCTAGAATTCAAACTCTTAACAGTTTGCGAGTACTAATCAAAATATAGATGCAAATTATACGTAGTTGGTTAAAAAAGTATTAAGGGCTAACTATAATGTGCTTAAGCTAGCATAAGCTACTGTCAGAAATCAACGAAAAGCATGTCAAATGCTTAAGCAAATTATTGACGACTTTTGTGTGGCTATATTGTATTTATTTGACTTAAAGATCTTCTTCGCTGAGTTGCAAATATATGTACTATTCAAAAACTATTTTCTTCTTATTTTTCCAAAAAATTATTTAAAGTCTACGCCTAATTAATCTAAAACCATAAACAAACTATTTATTTGAATTTTTGTTATGTTAGAAATAAACTGAAAACATTCACAAATAAAAAAGTACCAACAAATGCAAGTTTCAACTATTTTCAATAAATAAACGTATAAGTAGCTGTTTGCTTAAGCAAGGTACGATCGGTTTCGATGTTTGCTTAAGCATATGAAATTTGATGAAACTTGACGAAAAGTTCTTAAGTACATTATAGTTGTCAACATTTGGTTGTGTGTATTCGCACATTTGCTTAAGCTAGCTTAAGCACATTATAGTTAGCCCTTTAGGTGGGTTTAAAGCATAGTAGGAAAATGGTTCAGTGTCAAAAATTTTGATTATTTAAAACGCACCTAACAGCACTGTGAGAGATTCTTAAATGCACTAGAAATACCCGCTTTTCAAAAACGGGTATTTAACAAAATTTCCGGTATTGATTAAGTTAAAAAGCACCAAAAAATACCAAAAATGGCAACGCTGAAAACTACAATAAACCAAAAAACCAAGGCGAATTAAAGATTAATTGCCAAAAAACAACATGTATTTTATTAGTGTAAAGTACTTCCTTTAGATCAGCCTTTGTCCCCTTTTACATATTGGCAACAGAGGGCAGTCATTTTTGTAATTCTCTTTTGAACTTGTATGTAGCTTTTACATATTGGAAACTAATAGACAGACAGAAATTGTTCGTTTCCCTATTTCGTTCTTTTTCGCTGTTGTTGTGTATGAACATAATTATTCGCACCACATGCAGTAATACTAAAATGCCAATGTTGTGAGAAAAATGTCCAGTACAGAGTGTCGTGTACTATACACTCTGCATCTTCACCCCTTCTTCTACAAACTTCGTCAGTCTGCCTTTCAATTGCCAATTTGTAAAAGGGGACTTTTTGTCATAAAGAGAACATGTAGGAAATATCAATGGATTGGTGTTTTTACACTTGTAGAAATTAATTGTTACATTTATTTTTATACTGTAGCCTAATATCATATTAGAAGTTTGTATACATACACACTGGCTTGGTTTAGCGTGTTTATGGACGAAAGAATGAACGAATGAATGAATTTACATAATTACAAAAATTTTCCATTAAAAAATTAATATACAAAAAAACTTCTTCCCACCCAACATTCCACATCATGAAAAATTAAAATATTCAGTGTGCAATGAATAACAAATAAATAGACTAAAAAATAAATAAATATTTTTTTGCCCTCTTTTGCAGTTTGTCTCTTCTGTTTGGTTCGTGTTGTGTATGTGAAAATGACGATTGGTCCTCGGCCCCTAGGGGCTAGTTTGACGATCAATGCTTTAGATCAAAATACACAAACAAATTTAAAGCATTTTCTTAAAGGGCTATTAGACACGCATACTTGTCTGCAGACATGTACGATGGCATACTTTTCATTTTGCTATAACACTATCGAACGCTGACGTCATACTTCAATACAAATAAATGTTGTGTGTGTGTTGGTGTGCGATAGATATCAGAAAATCAAAAATTTTTGAAAACCAACATACATGTCTGAAGTACTCAACATACATGCTATTAGACAGTGAGATTTGGTATGCCATCGTACATGTCTGCAGACAAGTATGCGCGTCTAATAGCCCTTTTACACGTATGAGTACCATTATTTACGTACTTTCTTCAAACTATATCAGTTTGTATGAAAATTTGCTATAAAGCGAGCTCAGTCAGCTGTACTAGTAAGCTCACCTTTTGGCTACGCCTTCTCCGCCGTCGATATCAATTTGGTATTGTTATTCGCCGCCCAAGCCAAATTCATACAGGTAGACTCGTCTCACGGCGAATTTATACCAGGTGGCCTTATAGCATTCGCCGTGATCAGAGGTGGATAATACAAATGGCTACTTACCAACAGTACTGTCAAAAATTGTTTATGTTTTAATCTGATTGTGGTTGTGAAAATATAAAAGTGATAATAAAATTAAATTGAATAAAAATAAAATAAATTTTAAAATATAGCAATGCGAACAATTGCAACAACAATAAATGTCAATGCAGGCTAAAGTTACGAATGTAAATATGAAAGGTAAAATGATTTTTTTTTATATCATGACCACAAATTTTCTAACTTTAAGTAAACTTTAATAATTTTAGAAACCTTTTATTATATTTATTTTATTATTTAGAAAAATTGGAGAAAAACAATGAGTTGTTAGACAAATATCGTAAATCATTTTGTAAAGATTTACTCGAAGTTGCCGATATATTGGGTCATGCAACTAAAGTAGTTCCACAGGATCAAATAAATGATAGTAATCCGCATTTAAGAAATTTATATGAAAGTTTGACCATGACTAATGCTTCCCTACTGCAAGTATTTAAGCGTCATGGTCTTGAGCCCATAGATCCGTTAAATGAAATATGCAATCCCAATTTGCATGAATTATTAAGGTAGACATTTTGTCGCAATAAATGATTTCGTATTAACATTCTTTCAATATTAACAGCCCGATACCACCCGATACTGTCGTTGAAGTTGCCAAATTGGACTACAAACTACATGACCGTGTCATAAGGCTAGCTTTAGTTGATGCTTCGAAATCCTAATAGCTTGATTTTTTTTTACAAAATTGCTCAAAATTTTCCACAAATCAATTATTTATTTAATGGAAATGAAAGCATATTTTTTACTTTAGTAAACGAAACAAAACGTTTTAAGATTGCTTTTTCAATACAACATTTTCATTGCAAAATAAAAAATTATTTAAAGAAGTTTTGTTTATAATGTAAACATCGAACTAAACTTGTTAACTTTTTCGTTATATTATCATTGCTTAATAAAAAATAACTTATTTTATTGTCTATTGTATTGTATTAATAATAATCTACATATTTAGAAGATTGCGACGTCTATCGGCTGCGGATTGGCTACCACGTTTTGGCTCTCCCGACGGCCCAGTAACATTTGCAGCCTCGTTGCCTTTTTCACCAATTACTACATCAAATTCTACCACTTCACCGTCGCCAACAGATCTTACTGCCTTTTTGGGATTATTATTAACCACAGAATAGTGTATAGTCTATGTTATTTTAACAATAGCGCTTTGATGAACAAACACATCTTCTTTTCAATCAATTTTTTCTGATTGTTATTCACGTAATTGTAAACAAATTAGTTGTGTAGTGTTGCATTTTTTTTTTAAGCGTTTTTTTTTTTTCATTTGACGTTTTTATGACGATTTCAATCAGCTACATTGACGATAATGGCGATTTTTGCCCAAAAATATGACGGTATTACTTCAAAAAGTCTGGCAACTATGGGTGGACGCAGTGGCGAATTTGATCATTTCCCACACTCAAACTTGGAACATATTTTCCGGTGTCATTTTTATGTAATTTTTTATGGCTTCGTTAAGGCTTAACCATAATACGAGAGCGGTTCGGAAACTTCTTAGCCTATCAATGAAAGAGAATAGTTAGTTTTTCAAAAATATTTTTATTTTTCAATATAATCTCCTGAAACTTCAATACACTTACTCCAACGCTTTTCTAGCAATTCTATTCCTTGATTAAAATAGTTTTCCTCAAGGTCTTCAAAATACTGGTTTACAACTGTAATTGCATCTTCATTTGAGGTAAAACGCTTGCCAGCAAGGAATTTTTTATGATTTGGGAATAGGTAAAAGTCACTGGGAGCTAAATCAGGAGAATAAGGTGGGTGGTCAAGCAACTCGTACTTTAATTCGTTGATTTTAGCCATTGTTAAAACACTCTTGCGCGCTGGTGCGTTGTCTTGATGAAAAATAATTTTTTTGTGTTGTAAGCCAGGACGTTTTTCTCGAATTTGTACATTTAATTGATCCAAAAGGTTGCAATAGTACTCTGAATTTATTGTTTTACCCTTTTGCAGATAGTCAATCAATAAAATACCTTTGACGTCCTAAAAAACCGTTGCCATAACCTTACCAGCCGATTGAATTGTTTTTGCGTTCTTTGGGGCACTTCCTCCAGCTTCAGTCCATTGTTTGGATTGTTCTTTTGTCTCTGGAGTATAGTGGTGGATGCATGTCTCATCAACAGTTATGAAACGACACTTAAAATCCATTTTATTTCGCTTAAAACGATCCAAACAAGCTTGAGAAATGTTCATTCTTATGCGTTTTTGGTCGACTGTTAACAAATGCGGCACCCATCTTGCAGAAAGCTTTTTCATCTGTAGTTCTTCATGCAAAATTAAATGGACTCGATCATTTGAGATGCCCATGATATTAGCTATTTCACGCACTTTTATTCGTCGATCATTTAATACCATATCATGCACTTTGGCTACAATTTCTGTTGTTGTTGCTGTCTTTGGACGTCCACTACGTGGTTAATCTTCAATGCTTGTACGACCACGTTTAAATTCAGCAACCCAATTTTTTACTGTTACACTTTCACGTAACACATTCACCATATCATTATGAATTTCTTGTCCCGATAAACCTTTTTTTATGTAAATATTTAATGAGTGAACTCCTGTTTCTATATGAAGGAGTTGCCAGATCGAAACAAAATTTAACATGTGTTCATAGCAGAGATGGAAGTTTCCAAAACACTTAACTATTTTCTGTTTATACCGCGCTTTTTGTGCTAGGCTAAGAAGTTTCCGAACCGCCCTCGTATGCATAAACTAGCTTAAAGGGCTAACTATAATGAGCTTAAGCTGGCTTAAGCTACTGTCAGAATTCAACGAACATTAACTACGTTAGGCCTTATTAGCTTAAAGAATAAAAAAATCATTATCAACAAAAATTGCATCATTGGCCAAATAATTTCTACAACACATATGAAACATCGGGTAGCTTGCCGAAAAACAATCATATCTATTTATTTATTAAACAAAACATAACACAAATCAAAATCCAAACGTGAAGGGTGTTTTCAAACACATACAACTTAAATACAACATTTGCCGAATTCACAACAATTTGTATCGTCTATCTTGTATGAAATACACTTTTGTTTATATGTTTGTGAACACCTAGTGTATATTGTATCGGCTTGAATCTTGTATTGATGAACAAAAGAAGAACAAGCACCATACAAATACTCCCTGAGAGCATATACATACTCTCCGAGTATTGTATGAAATACGATTTTTGCAAAACAAAGAAATAAAAATGTAATGGTGTATTTTCTTTTTATATGAAAATTACCAACAACAAATTTTACACTATTGTATATGATATTATAATACACTCGATACAATGATACAAGAGGTTTTGTGAATTCAGCAATTGATACATCGAGAGGTCTTAAGAGTTTTGCAACGAAACTAAAACACAGCAACAACAACAGCTAAGATTCATATTAGCATGTAGAAGTTATGGTATTATACCTAACCATACAAAAAACACAACCACTAAAGTAAAAAAACTTTTTAATAAATTGATGAAATTGATATGATTAACATATTGAATGTCGAAGTGAGAATATGTAGGCATAACGTTGTTGTAAGGTGTGACTGAATTCGGAAAATGTAGGCAGATCACGAATATATGATAGAGCGAGAGAGCTATATCATTTAGTCGAGATAACAAGATCATTTAGTTAAGAGAAAGCGAGACAGCAAGTTCATTTAGTTGAGAGTGTGACTGAACTCGGAAAATGTAGGCAGAACGACAGACTGTTAAAAGAGGATAGATGTTGTTATATACTTTACTCTGTTTTTGTATTGCGCAATAAATATACGAAGTCACTAGAGAAAAATGTCTTTTCATTTCAATGTTTTATTAAGAACTAAAATGATGAAATGTATAAAAGGATTTTAATACAAAAAAGACAACACAAATTAGGGTTGCCATAGTGTAATAATTTCAACACCCTTCCACAATCCAAATTTGTGTTTTTACAAAAAATAAGATAATTTTAATTCATTTAAATGAGACCTAACATTTCAACGAATTTCATGTGCTTTCCTTTCATCAAGCATTTGGTTAAAGCATCAGCTACCATGTCGTCTGTGCGGACATACTTTAGTTGGATTTCGTCGTTTTCTATTACTTCCCTTACAAAATGATAGCGTATGTCTATATGTTTCGACCTGGAATGATATACAGGATTCTTCGCAAGTTGCTGCGCACTTAGATTGTCACCATATATTGTAGTAGGAACATCTTATTTTGCAAAACCAATTTCATGCAGAAGTCTTCTAAGGTATAATGCCTCCTTAGCAGCAGTTGACAGCGCCATATACTCTGCTTCTGTATTACTTAACGCGACTGAATTTTGTTTCTTAGATTCCCAAGAAAAAGTACATCCAGCTAGGTAAAAACAAAACCTGTATGTGATTTACGGTCGCTCATATCACTTCCCCAGTCTGCATCTACGTAACCATGTAGGGGAATACCAGTTGACTTGTACTCTAATTTCATATTAACAGTTTTCGCCAAATACCGAAATACATGTTTAACACCAGCCAAATGTTCATTGTGTGGGTTTATGTTATGTTGTGCCAGCTTGTTGACCGCATGTAAAATATCTGGTCTCGTTACTAATGCAATATACATTAGTGATCCAATCATGGATTGATATGTCTTTGGATCAACTTGAAGACAGTTTTCATCTTCACAATTCAATTTACTTCCAGGATCAAGTGGTGTTGCAACTTGCCTACAATCACTCATACCGTATTGGGCCAATAATTGATTTATAAATTGCGATTGATCCACAGTAATAGTTCCGCATTCACCTTCACGAGATATTCTCATTCCCAAAAACATATTGAGTTGCCCTGAATCCACACACTCAAATTCATTTTTCAATGTATTCTTAACACGTAACATGTCGGCCTTTGACTCACACCCTATAATAATATCATCGACATAAATAATAATTAGGCATAATTTACCTTCTCTGTGCATAAAATATAAACATGGCTCATGTTCAGATTTCTTAAAACCAATTCTATTCAAAACAAAGTTTATCTTGGAGTTCCACTCCCTTCCAGACTGCTTCAAACCATATATTGCTTTATTGAGCTTTAATACTGAACTCGAACGGGACATATCAACATAACCTTCAGGATGCTTCATATAAACGACATCATTTAACTCACTGTTGAGATATGCGATACAAACATCAAGTTGGTGGAGATACATTTTCTTTTCAACAGCAATCCCCAACAACATTCTTATAGTTGCAAAACGGCATACGGGGGAAAATGTCTCGTTGTAATTTACTCCATATTCTTGACTACACCCTTTGGCTACTAAACGGGCTTTAAATTTTTTAATATTACAGTTTTCATCTCGCTTCACTGTAAACACCCACTTACAGCCAATCGCCTTCTGACCATCTGGCAGCTCAGTCAAACTCCAAGTTTTGTTATTAGTTAAAGAATTATACTCTTTGTCCATAGCCTCTAGCCAATATTTTGATTCATGACTGTTTTGCGCCTCTGAAACAGTTTGTGGTAACATGAAATCACTATATTTCCTAGTCATGGTATTTAAAACATTATTAATTTTTCTTGGTCGACTACGGTTACCAGTACGCTCAATCCTGGGTCTACCAGATCTAATAACGGGTTTGTCACTTGGAAAATATTCCAGATCTTCCATATCATCTGCACTATCAAATCCTTCACTCTGGCTTTCATCACCTTGATGTTCATTGGTAACAAGTTTTACACTTTCCGGGTTTTGACTATAAGCTTTATCCATAAAATCAAACGATATTGAATCACAATTAGTATTTTCCTTAAGATTTTCTTCATTAAACAAAACATCGATACCACTGTCTTCCAAAAGTTTATTAAATTTATTGCTAACAAACTCACCGCCATTATCACTTCTTATTTTCTTTATTTTTCGCCCCGTTTGTTTTTCAACCATGTTTTTGAACAAAACAAACTTATCAAATACTTGGTATTTTGTTTTCAAAATATAAACAAATACTATCCTTGACTTATCGTCTGTGAATGTCAGAAAATATCTAGAGCTATCCAGTGATTGCTTCTCAAAAGGGCCACAAAGATCTGTATGTATTAGATCTAAAATACCACTTGCTCTATTACACGATACCTGTGGATATGGTTGTGTACATACTTTGGCCTTCATACATGTAACACATTTTGGTTGATTAGCAAAATCTTTATTATCAATGCCACTTACCATATTTCTGACATCAGATAAACTTTTGTAATTCAGGTGTCCAAACCTGTTATGCCACAACACAGCCGAAAAACATTTGTTGTTTACTATATGTTCAATAATGTACAGTTGATGTTTTCTTTTAAATGTTAATATTACTTGCTGTCCACTAAAAATACTTGCTGAAATGTTAGTAAATTTTACAGAAAACCCATTCTGTGTTATTTTTTCTACCGACAAAAACTTCCCGTTCATTGTTGGCACGTACAGTACATTATCAAAAACAAAATCGCAGTTGTTAAAATTCAATTTAATTTCACCTATTCCTTCAGCTTGAATATAGTTGTCGCCCGCTAACTGTATATTCTCTTTATGCTGCATAAACTTCGTAAACATTCTTTTATCACAACACATGTGTGCAGTTGCGCCACTGTCTAAAATATATGTGTGTGTATTGATCATTTTTGCCTCTGCTGCTGCAAGCGTCGTTAACGCGTACGTTTGTGCTTTCTTTTCTTCATGTTTCTTCTTCGTACACTTTGCTGCTACATGTCCATGAAAACCACATTTAAAACATTTTCCGTTAAACCTGTATTTATTTTTTCGTTGCTTGTTGAAGTTTTTATTGTTGTTGTTGGTGTTGTTGTCACGCTTATTTTCATTCGCAAAAAACGCTAGCTGCCCACTATTTTCTCCAGTTATTCTATTTTCTTCAGATCTGCGTTCGCCTTCTTCCAATAATTTTACCCTCAAGACTTTAAGCGGAGGTAGATTATCCCTTGTCTCCATGGCAATGACAAAGTTTTCGTATGATTTTGGCAAACTTGATAATAAAATAATTACCAACAACTCATCTTTAATTTCAATGTTGACCTCTGAAAGCTTCTCGACAATACTGCTAAATGAATTAAGGTACTCATGCATACTTGCACCACCAGTCATATTTAACGACAATAATTTTTTGTAAAGTGTTACCTTTCGAGCCGGTCCACTCGGTTTATAAGTCTCTTCAAGACGTTTCCATGCCTCAGACGCTGCGGCAAGTTTTTTTACGTAGCTCAATTGGGTTGGCTTCACGCTCAACACTATTGTGGCTAATGCCTTATCGTTGACTGTAGCCCATTTATCATCACCAGCTCTCTTTGCATATGTACCATTGACCACATTCCATAATTCAGAATGCACGAGGATGCTTTTCATCTGCACACTCCAACAGTCATAGTTACCGTCATCAAGTTTGTCTATCTGGTACAACGCACTCATTTTGTTCTTCATAGTTCTCAATTAAATACAATACAAAAACGAAAAATAACATGGGTACTGGGCCCATAACCTGTTGTTATATACTTTACTTTGTTTTTGTATTGCGCAATAAATATACGAACTCACTAGAGAAAAATTTCTTTTCAATTCAATGTTTTATTAAGAACTAAAATGATGAAATGTATAAAAGGATTTTAATACAAAGAAGAGAACACAAATTAGGGTTGCCATAGTATAATAATTTCAACAATAGAGACTGATGTAGAGGATAAATACTTATTTCATTTGCGATTTACAAGGGCATAAAAATTATATCATCGTGTACCGATATTTATTCTGTCAAGTGTATATAAAAAAGGTAAAACAAGTTGAATTCATCTTATTATTAAAACAAGTGCAGTTGAGAAATCAAACTTAATTATGAAAAAAAAAAAATTAATAAATCTAGCAGCACCCTTTTCATTTCTTTAGAAGATGAGAACTCCATAAGTCCGTTTTCAATAATTTTTTCGGATAAGGAGTTGCCTAATATCTCAGTGAGAGATATTTTTAACGATGAAGTTGATGATTGTAATGATATTCCCAACAAGCAAATGGGATATTTTTATAATTATCAATTTAACAACGATGATGCTGTCATTATATACATATATTTTAAGATAAAATTATAAAATTAAAGAGAAAATTATAAAATTAAAGAGAAAATATTATTGTTTTTGTTTTCGTAATTTATAGAGTGAGTCGGATATAGATGGAGTGAGTATTTCATATTGAAAATTAATCTAAGTTGAGTTTTACTCGAATTATTTCTTTCTTCTATATCTATAAATTACCAATAACTAATTGAAATTTCACAGTTTACTATAAATTACATAAGACTGAGCACCAACGAGGACTTGATTTCAACTTTTAATAAATTAAATTCAAGGCAGAGACTTTGTGTCAAGGATATGATACCGCTGGAAGATTATCATATAACAGGAGCTGAACGTATAACTACAAAGTATATAGAAACTATTGTTTTGGAATTAGGTACGAGTATCCTTTACCTTCCTAAGAGATTTAATTCGCTGACTGATAAAGATATTGAAAACTTGTCTAAGGGGTCATATATCATCTCTAAATTCCCTTTAAATGATGGCAATGAATGTTATTTAAGTAGGCTAGAATTAAAGCCGGTCTTAAGCCTTTGTTTCAATAAAATAAACTTATGATGTAAAATGGTGGGTAGACTAATTTATATTCAGTTTCAAACGAAATCTTTATCTAGACTCGTTCTTACACGAGTTTGGAGATATGATTTTTGATGAACACATATCTTCATTTAAAAACGACTATGATTTTTTTTTTTTTTAATGGAGATGTGGTTGGAATATGAAGATGTTACTTTTTCCATATGAAAAAGCGAAGAGGAATGAAGATTATCGATAAATATAAAGACCTAATACAACGCTATTCAACGATTGCCAAAGGGAAGAATAACAACGATGGATATAAACACAATTGAAATGTTTAAATATACCTAATTTATATTCAATAAAGAACACTTATAATATGATTTTTATTAATTTTTCTCAATTTTTATTAACGAATACATATCTACATATATTTTAAAAATATTTCATATATAAAGGGAATCGAAAGCAAAAATTTCATCAGTTTAAATTTTTCTTTTGCTTTGTGAAGAACTGCAGTTAAATTAAAATTAATATAAAATGGACAATAAATTGAAAAAAATTTTTTTGTAAGTCTGGATTTATGTATAATGGTTTAGGCCTACTGGGGAAGCCAACCATTAAAAATAATTGGCAACGCACTGGTTGTGTAGAAACCTACACAATTAATAAAAACTGAATTCACAAGCCTAGTTGTATAGCTTATTATTGTTTTTATTTTGTTTGAACAGTGTTTTTCATATACAACAACAAGTGATACAAGTAGGCTTATGAATAATTCATTTAATTATTTATTATTAATATAGCACAGATCTATTATAAAAACTTTGCAGTATATCCTAAACCCCTTTTTAATAAGAACACTTGAATGTCTTTTGTTTTTGTGACTACCATTTATTTCATATTATTTTATTTCATTAATATTTTGCAAAGGACAGACAAAAAATTAAAATTTAAAAATTTTTGGATATTTAAACAATTTATTCATCTTTTTATAACATAAATATGTTAATAAAATATAAACAATTTAATTTCTTCTTTTTTTTATTTTATTTTGCATATTTATGTGTGGTAAAATTTATTCAAAGTACATACATAAATATTTGTTTTTGCTACTGACTATCATGGCATAGAAGTAATTGTTTTACAAACAAGTTCAATTTAATGCTAATTTACTTTTACTTAAATTTTTAGTTAAAATATAATAAATATTTTAGTCACAAATTGCACACTTTTTTCCTGTTGAGATTTGTTACATATTTGAAAAATTACAATTCTCATGTAAATTCACGTTTAACAATTTTAATGACTTATTTTGTTTTAAGAGCTTAAGTACAATAGTTAAATAACTATTAAGTATATTTTTTAGTAACTAATAATGTGTTCGAATTGGTGCTGCTGTGCTAATGACGACAATGATGCAGCAAAATTGGAGTCCTTTGCACAGCATGCATAAATTTTATTTGATAGCGATTTACTGCTGACATAATGGCCATTTGATTCGCGATATGCGCATACTGATGACGACGATGAAGAACTAATGCTGCTTTTTGACACTCCAGAGACATTTGACATTGAGACAGATTGTATATTAATGGTAGATAATGAAGAGTTGTGAGTTTTAATACATTTAACACATGGATGAGATTGATGGTGTTTAGAAGAATGCTAAAAATAACAAAATAAAATAGAGAACAATTTGGATTAGAATATTTGAAATAGTTGTATGTTATAATTTATATATAAAAAGCACTCACGTGTTTTCTTCTGGAACTGTGATGCACAGTACCGGTTGAACCACTAGCTGTCGATACCGATGCTGATACCGCTGCAAATGTAGACGGTGCTTCAAAAGTTATACGAGCACCTGTATTATTTGCGGTGTTGCACTCAAAAGGTCATTTAATATATGTATAACGGTTGATATATCCCTTTGCGGTCGAAAATATCTGTCCTGCAGAGCTAGATTCAAAGTGCACGAAAATGTGCCAGAATATATGCCCTAACCGTGATTCTTCATCGATTCAATAACAGCACCAGAGCCGCTCTTACGAGAATTTTCTTCACTGGCCGAAAAATCTATATTATTGGTAAATACTTCCTTGGATAATTTTCGCAAAGTTTGTGTTAGATTGCGTGAATCCTCAGCTAAAGTGCGAGAGTCCGAAGCAACCCCCGAACCGTCGAGCTCGATATCACTTATCAGTAGCAGTATTTGTTGGAGATGTCGTTAAATTTTTATTAAAAGTTGGCGTAGCAGCATTAGAGATACTTAAAGGTGCATCTACAGATACTACGGGTGGTGTAAGAATAATATTGCTGATCGCCGGCGATTTACTGTAGCTGCTAGTAGGAGATGACGATGATTTTACTGACGATGTATTTAATAAAGAATCATCACCTGAATTATAACCACTTTCAGTCGCTAGAGGTTTCTTAATTGGAGTTGAGGTATTGCTAATTGCTTTCTGATTGTTTAAAGTACTAGGCTGTTGCTGTTGTTGTACCCCTGATGCATTTGAACTGAAGACTGGAATCGAAGATATGTGGGATTCAAGTGTTGGTATTGTTCGCCATTTTGCTGACAAATTTCAGGAACTTCCCACAAATTTCTAACACTAATGTCACTAAATCACAACTTGTCTGATTAAAATGGAACTCCTTAGACATGTTTGCATTTTTAATTATATCCTTATTAGTTTGTGCTATTAATGGTGTTATAACTACAACGCTGCATAAAGCACTTGAGTATTAGCCGAAAGCCATGTTTAAACCGTTCAAGCTATTTATGTCCATCTGATTACAACGAAATCTTTCCAATAATTTTTTTGCACACTCATCCTTGAATTTTTGCAAGATTTCTTTATATCTATTGTAAACATTAATTATTTACAAACGTATGTATGTACATGCAACAAGACAATATATCATTCCGTGAACATACATACTTATGTATATTTTCATCCAAATAACGCATCATGGGGTCTATTTGACTTAAGACTTGCGTCACTAATTCTTCCAAGAACTTGTCTTCACGTGGAATAGTTATTTCAAGATATGTCTCCTGTTTTATTCCTTCATGGTCATAATACGAGTAGCAAAACTTTATTCCTTGTAACAGCCTCCAAGGATTCAACCCATCCATGGCTGCCACCACAACACTGTCATTTGTCAGGATCTCTCATTTGTTGTATAATCAATCAAAATTAGCACACGTTATAATTATACATATTTTAATATACATAATTTCTTAATTTTTACTATAATTAAATTTTATTTCATATATTTCCACTTCTTAAATTTTCTGTGGCACTTTGCTATAGATTTATTAAAATCACAGAATATTCTTTCACTATTTTAATTTCTTTTCATTTTGCACTGATTTTATATTATTTAATATCATTTAATATTGTTTCACTATTTTAATTTCTTTTCATTTTGCACTGATTTTATGTAATTTAATTTCATTTAATATTTTTTCACTATTTTAATTTCTTTTGTTGCATTTTGCACTGATTTTATTAAAACAAGTGCTTAGAAATGGTTATGTATAGGCATTTCTTCTAACAAATACATATTTCTGGTGTTGATTTATCTTCCGCCTTTTTGACCTGCCAAAGTTGGGAATTCTATTCATATTCTCTTTATACGATGTGTTTATTAATTTTACAAAATTTTGTCATAAAATTTTGCATTTTCGCAAAGGGTTTTGGAAAAAGGAGCCACAGTGCGGCCTTAGAGTCTGCAAATTAAGCTAATAATCATTTGTGAATAATATTTTAATGAATTTTGATTAATAGTGGATAGTAAACCTACTTTAACTTTTTCTGAATAACACTGCTACACTTTTTATTTAGCTTTGCTTTTAAAATATCGCTTAATTGCACCATTTAAGGGCCGATTTAGAAAGCATACGCTTCCAGTTTCGTAAAATGGAAATATACATACATATGTATATATATATAAACTACAAGGTGTCTTAAGCTATACCATAGTTTCAGTAGTTGCAATCACTGTATATCCTATTCTTGCAAAAAGTAAAAATTGCTAAATTTCCCTTCACAGAAATCGGTGCGATATGTATATGCTCTAGTTATTTCTGTTTTATTTTTTTTTACCATTAAATTTCGCTTTGGAATGATTGAAACAGTGATTCTAAATTGAAAATCTATTGATATTGAAAAATTAAGAACATGAAGTACAAAGTTTTGTTATAGAAACAGTTAGTTAAAATTTTAATTTTACAAACTACATTTTAATATAAGATTATGTCAAGTTCCTTTGAAGACGACATTGCAGTTCTTTTAAGGACTGTTGCATTCGTTCAGTACCTGGTTTCTGATAGCACATATTTAAACAAACAGACACCATATCCTGCGCCTTCCCAAATATACGACGTCTGATTAAAACAATGAAAATAATTTTATAAGAATTAATATTAAGTTTTTTATCTTAAATAACTTACTTCGATCTGGACCAAATTGCATGAGCATTATTCGACAACAGTGATATCACACGTATGGATGATTGAACTAAATGCCATTCATTACCTTCATTAGCCCACACACGTTCATTAATAGAAATCATTCTTAAAAAATAAAAATATAAAGAAATTAGTATCTGTAACGTTTTACACGCATAAAATCAAACAGTATTATATTTGTTAGATATATGTTTGTACTCATGTCCCTTAAAAAAAACTGTGTGTAATATGGGGTTTAATGCACCAAATTTATATATGTTTAAAGATTTTGTCTATGATGTGACCCCTAATTTAAAAGGTCATAACTGGAGAGCGGTTCGATTCTTGATCGATTTTGTACTTATTTACTGCCGATTTCACGATGTCGAAAGAATTTTGAATTTTATTTTCATTCGTACAAATACATTTGATACAATAACAAAATTTTAGAATTTGTTTTTGCTTCAAATGTAATTATGCGAATGAAAACATATGGAAATTTTCTTTCGACATAGTGAAATAGGCAGTTAATTTTTAAAATTCTTTTTACTATGTTTAAAAATTTATATTTGTTTTCTGTGTTTCCGAGGTATTGCTTTCATATTCAATAAAAATGTCTATTGCTTCGTAATATGATATTATACCTATTATTTATATTGTTTTTGGCTGATAATATTTCATTATTTGTATATAGTCTAAAATTATTTTCATATACCTCTCCTAGAAAATCTTAAACTGCATCACAAAATTCTTCTTTTGAACAACTGGGAGATCTATATAAAGCTGTTCCAATAAACGAAAAACTACGGTACGGTACATTTATTTACTTCCATCCAAAGTTTTTCAAAATACACTATAACGCCTCCAGTTCTCGTCTAATTAGATTTTTTGGTAAACAGATTATATTCATTGAACTCAAATTCAGTTTCATTAATGTCGTCAGTCATATCGCACTGCTTACTCTAAAGAGGGTCAACTCAAAATTTTCCAATTTTCACTTTTTGCAAGAAATCGATGCAGTGCCCATATCTACCCACTGTAAAAAAAATAAAAAATACAGTTGTATCTCTCTTTGTGATAGAAAAGTATTATTAAAAAAAAATTTTTTTGCCTCTACTGAATATTTGTAAATTTTGAGGAAGCAGTGCGATATGTGTTTCAGATAGTCTTAAAGTCTGGTTTTACTGATTCCAGTAGTAAAAGTTGTTTTTGAGCACCAATTTAACAGCTGATATTTGCTTTTTGTTTAGTTTATGATGAAACAGAACACGTCCGCAACTTCAAGCAAAAACGCCTCTGAGAGAAAAAAGGCCCATAATTGAAGCGTCGGCTTCAACTTCATTCACATTTCCAATTTTTATCCACAAGTCTTGTTTTTGTACATTGATGACTGAAAATTATATATGAAATCATGTTTATGCACTTCTGCAATTAATTTTTCGACAATCTTACTCATTTTATTTTCAAATGTAGAAAATTATAAATATTTTGCTCTTTCAAATGTTTGTTTGATTTTCTTTTGTTCTTATTTTTCTTTGGTTTTGTTTACAAATTGTATGAAATATAATAAAAGTGTGGTAGCATTGTTGAGAGCATTTTACTCTGAGAGTGAGAGCATAAGAAAAGTCGCTGGCAAAATAAAATAGATTCTATCTCACGACTGCTTTCAGCCGCGTCTTTTATATGCCAAATTGTATGAAGAAAAACGTCAAGCCCCAGTTCTGTTTCATCATTTTGCTTTGAAATTTCATTATAAATCAGTGATGGAAAAATGAAAAATTGAATGGTACTGACCGACAACAAAATGTGTACTTTTTTCAACATTGTGGTACTTTTTATTAAACATGTATTTTTATTCAAAAATAAAATTATAATAAAACAAAAATTAAATGAAGAAAACATGGCAGCTTGTTGGTATTTTCGGTGAAGAGCGTCGTTTTTGGTTGGCATAATTTTTCAACCAGCAGCTATATTCTATAACTCGCTAAAGCTAAATCTCCATCGCTAAAAATCTCTAAAATCGTTTTAGAGAATATTAGCTACATATTGAATTCTGTAATTCGTATTGCTAAATTAGGCAATGTCATAAAAATTAAATTCGCCGCAATTTTGGCGTTTGCTCTGAGTGCAAACAGTGCGCTCTCTCATCGCTAAAATGATATACATTTGTATTCTCTAAGCACATTTAAGCAACTTTTCTAGCTAGAAACGCTAAAATGTAAGCAACGATATTTTGAAGGCGATAAAAAGTAATTTAAGCAAAATATTTTTTATATCATTGATGTTTAGCCTTTTTTTTTTTAAATTATGTAGGAAACTACAAAAAGGATAAAAAAGGGCAAAAATACATGCTCATTTAGTATTTGGAATAGATTTAGATGGATAGATTTTTACAATATTACAAAATTAATCAAAACTCTATACACAAATTTTAAATTTATTATGTTCAAAATTATTTTTGTACAAATAAATACTCTCAAATAAATATGCCAAAGTACCGCTAGCTAACACCACATAGAAAAAAAATTTCAATTGCTTACTGAAATTATTTCTTAACAGTGATGCCATCTCTTATAAATGTTCCCATAACTTTCGAACGTAATGCTTTCTTGAGAAATTACTCCGCAAAAATCATGCGCTTTACAATTTTCAAAATGCATGTGCTGCAAAAAAACAATAAGTTTTGACTAGAACTTTGTGAAATGGCTTTAAAAAATAGACGTTTTAAAACATATTTTAAATTTTTTTTAACAAAAACACAATCATTGTTACGGAGTATAAATTATAATGTAAGGTAACACTAATATAAAATGCCAAATATACACGCATATATATTTGTCTCTTTTTAATATTATATTATCAAATAAGAAAGAAAGGAATGGTCTAATGATAGCAAATTAGCTACGGCGAAAAGAGTAAATTTTAGCTAAGCGATTAGAGTTACAGAATACCTTTTTAGCAAAATCGCAAAAATTTTCGCCCTAAAAATTTTAGCGATCGAGATTTAGCTTTAGCTACGAGAATTACAGAATATAGCTGCAGGTTCAACTCCACATTAGCAGAACAAAACCAATACATGTACATTAAAAAAACAAATGTGTGCACAATACACTAATACACACATATACATATGTACATTTTTACAATTTTATGCCAGATTAATTAGTCTCGTGTGTTTTCGAAAGAACAAAAGTTGTGCGAACTAAAAATTAATCTCGTGTAAACTGGACCGATAACATTAAAGGGCATTATACATTCGTCAAAATCACATCAAGCATTTAAAGTTGTATCAGTAAAAATTTTTTTGTATGTGTGACATCGACGACGCTTGATGAAAAATCAAAAAATTTATATAGTGGGTATGCTTGATGTCAAGTGTTTTGACAGTATTGTAGTGCCATCTCTGATGACACTGCGCAGAACTGGCAATACTTACTAAACTTAAGCAACCATGTATAAGAAACTATGTATAAGAATAAACTAACGAGTAAAAGAAGATAAGATAATAAATTCACTCTTTACATAGCATTCAACCAAAACAGTCGTTCCACTTATTTTTAATATTACAACTTAACAACTTTTGCAAAAAACACACACTAACAAAAACATGAATAACGAATTTGTGCATTTCTTATGTGCTTGTTTTGAAGCCAATGTTGGCAATGATTATAAAAATAACGCAGATTTCTAAACAGGGAACAAGTACTGAAAATAGTACAAAAGTACTGAATTTTCCATCACTGTTATGAATCGACTTACACCAGAGCAACGCTTGCAAATTGTTGAAGTTTGTAATCAAAATAACTTTTATATTCGTCAAGCTCATCGTGCAGCGGGCGCTACAATTGATTTACTCAAAGAAACTTTTGATGAAAAAATAATTTCACGTAATAGCACAATTAATTGGCCACCAAGATCGTGTGATTTACCCCTATTAGATTATTTTCTTTGGGGTTATGTTACTACTTGGCTACGTCGATAAACTACAAACAATTGAACACCTGGAAATCAACATTCGCAAAATACGGCCGCAAATGCTTCGAAAAGTTGTTGAAAATTGATGTTCCAGATTTTGCCGTCTACGCGCCATCGGTGGCGGCCACATGGCACACATCATATTTGAACATTAATTTCATAAAATTTTAATTTCATATCAAATTTAACAAAGAGTTGAGACATAATTATACACATATGTACATGCTATTTGTCTAGAAAAATGATAATTAAATTTTTTATAACATTAATATTTGAAGAATAGTCAATAAATCTATAAAATTGATTAAAATTATTGCACATCCTTCTAAGCGGGTCAGCATCAGGATAGTTAGCTCTGAGAAATGTGACAGATAGTGGTATAAAGTAACGTGATGGTCGCTGGGGTATATTAAAAGAAATTTTATTTATTAAAAATCCACAGCATGTCTCCTCTAATAACATTCGTAATAAATCACACGTTCAGCATAGTTCAGCGGCTCTTTAGAGTGGGCAGCTTGATAAGAGCAACTCTACCTGAGTATGATGGTTAGTTGAGAGGGTTAAAACGTAGTCCACGCAGACAAAACAACAGAAACTGCTTTTGAACTGACTCAATCGCATTTGAATGAATTTGATAGATAAGATCCCATATTATCGAGCCATATTCCAAAATTGGGCGTACGACTGAAGTATATAACGTTTTACTTATGTATGGATCATTAAACTCTTTTGTCCCGAGTTTTAAATAGCCAAGTGTAGCTCGAGCTTTATTAATTGCACTTGTTATGTGCGGAACAAAATTCAATTTCGGATCAAATAAAACGCCCAGATCAATAAAATTAGTCACAGTATCTACTTGATAACTACCTAAGAAATAATTTATAGCAGTTGAATTATTTCTAGAAAATCGCATTAGTTTGCATTTCTTTAAATTTAACTCCATTAAATTTACTTTGCACCATTCATAAAATGAATCCAAGTCCATTTGAAACCGCTGTTGATTCAATAGCTGGTTATGGGTTATGAAAATCTTTACATCATCCGCGTACATTAAGATATTAGAAAATTTTATAATTTGCGGCAGGTCATTAAGGTACAGAGAGAAAAGCAGTGGGCCAAGGTGACTACCTTGTGGTACACCTGAAGTAACCTGTATACTTTTTGATAATATGTTATTGAAACAAACAGTTTGTGTCCTGTTTGATAAATATGATTGAATCCACTTGATAGCAGGTTCTGTAAGCCCCAACAAACATAGTTTCTTCAAAAGTAGTAAATGATTTACCTTATCAAAGGCCTTGCTGAAGTCTGTATATACGACATCTGTTTGATTTCCACGATTAATTATGGTTGTAAAGTGGAGCAAGTTTGTAGAAGTAGAGCATCCCTTTTGAAATCCGTGTTGAGAAGGAGAAATTATATTTCAGGTTTGGTAATGTAAATGCTCCGTAATTAATTTTTCTAAAAGTTTAGGTATTGTGCTTAACTTTGCTATGCCTATGTTACTGGGGATTTTAACTGACAAGCAACTGTAGAAATATCCAAAAGTGGTAATGATATATTTTGACCTTCAGTTAGAGGATAAGGATAATCTGTTGTATAGGTGGCATTAGAGTAGGTAGTTTGAAAAAAGTCAGCAAACATGTTGCATTTGGTTACATTATCGCAAGACTCCCTTTGTTGAAATGACATCGTTGCAGGAAAACCAATTGCTTTTTTTTTTCGAATTAATAAATTTATAAAATGATTTAGGATCACGTTTTATATTATTTTTAGTTTTAATTAAAAAATTAGTGTAACATTGTTTATTTATTATAGTATACTCTGCACGGCTGAGCGAATATCGCATGTAATCCACAGAAGATCCAGAACGCTTATATTTCATATAGCATTTATTCTTTTTATTTTTAGCTTGAGAAAGTTGTTTATTGTTCCAAGGAGGACCAGTTACAGGTTTAAAAATATGTTTTGGGACACATAAATCCATAAAAGTAAACATTGTATCATAAAAAATATCAAAAATATTATGCACAGAGACAGCTGAATTCGGAGAAAATGACAAACTATTGCTCCAGTTTGTGTTTTTAATAAGCTCGTTTAACAGATAATAGTTCGTGTGTTTGAAGGAAAAGGTCTTTTCAGTATTGACTAGAGTTGTCAATTATTCGCCTTTCCACTTTGTTCGAATAATTCAAATAATTGATTTTGTTCGTTCGATCAAACGATTAAAGCTGAAAAATTTTTCGATTAATCGATGAGAACAACGAGTAAAAAATGATTTAAAAAATTTATTGACAAAAAATAAATATCGTCTAATATATCGCTGAATTATGAATTTTGAATTTTTAATACTTTTAATATAATTATTTAATTCGTATAAAAGATTGTTAATTTCATTACTAGTAACATCTTCTTTATCATTACTTTCATCTGAATTATTGTGGTTACTTTCAACATAAAATAATATGGAGTATAATTTATTCTTTAGTTTCACTTTTTTAAGAATATTTTAAAAAACTTTCATTATTATTAACGTATTTAAAAATTTTATACATCCCTCATTTATTCTTATTTTAATACGTTTTCGTAAATCTGTTGCAAAAGAATTATTAATTTTTTTGTTGTTGATCCAACAATTTTGTATACTTTAGGACACTTGTTACATGTCACTTAGTTTTTTTTTTTCATTTTTGTGCTTGGTAAAATACTTCCAAAACGAGCTCAATTTTTTGGCTTTAGTGTGTTTCTAATTTATTCACCTGAGAGTGAAAAAACCCCATTCTTGAAAATTTTTTAACGTTTCATTCAAAACATAGCACGACTACTATGTAGGTATGCGCAGTTCGACAACAACTGCAAACATCCAAAATAATATGTATTTGATTGATATAAAGTACTCGCTTTGTTTCATATCATACAAACAAATTTAAACATTTTTGACGTATGCATTTTACTCCAAAAAAAGTTGTTCGATTAATTGACATTAATTAATTGATTTATTCTTTATTCGAAAATCGGCATTTTAAAATTATTCGAACAAGAGTTTCGTTTTGTTTGATCGATTAATCGAATTATTCTTAATCGGTTGACAACTCTAGTATTGACAGATGATGGCAAAACATTATCACTTGGAGTAGAAATAATTAGCTCAATTGTAGGATGTTATCGATCTTCAGGAACAGTGATAGGGTCCGATCGTTTGACAAAGTATTCATCTTTATCATTCACAAAAATTAGGTCCAGGATTTTAGAGTAATAATTTTGAATTCCATTAATTTGGAAAAGGCTTATATCATATAAAATATTTAAAAAATTTTTTACAGTTTCATTAATTGTAGTCTGGACAAAGTATCATCTGCAAAATAGTTCCAAGATACAATTAAAAAGAATAATTTTCATTAAGAAAACTGGACACTGTTTTTATAGCTTCACCATGCTGTAAGTATACAGACTGCGGCGATGATGGAGGAATATAAGAACAGGTTACAAATATTCGTTTATATTTCAGTTTAATAATTACAGCTATAAATTCGATGGAGATTCAGCTAGTGTCCAACACTTCCGACGTCCAGCTATTTTAGACAGCAATGAGAACACCAGCCCCATTAGACAGACGATCAAGACGAAAAATGTTGTATCTATTGCAGAGAATTTCAGTATTTAAGTATGAATCATTAAGCCATGTCTCAGTAAGCACTAATATATGATAATTACTGCTGAAGCTTTCTAAGTATAAGTTTGATAGTTTTGTTCTTAGCCCACGAACATTTTGGTAAATTAAAGATATTGACTCAGCCGTATTAACATTTACTCTTTTGGAACATCCGGTACACTTCGAGGATGGACACCCACTCTATTAGTCCTAGTTGTTTCTCTGTAAGTATAATAACGAACTAACGTATTTTCAGGCCAGAATACGGAATCCATAATTTGTTGAAAATTATTAACAGACACACCGCATTTAGATGCAATATAATGATCAACATCATCAGTAGAAGTATCACTTGCTAAACCTGAAACAAAAATTGTTCTTTTTGGCGGAACAGCTTTTAACGGCTTTTGATCTAATTTATCATCCCCTGCAACACAACTAGCCAAATTAAAAGTTGGCGAAGCTAATGTATCGCTATTATAGGATTCCACTGACAGTAAATTTACACTCCGAGGTTTGGAGGCCGCAGAGATAGAACAAGCAGAATCTCGTTGACAGTAGTTGACTTCACATTATTAGGCACATACTTCTACTGGAAGGCGTTGCAAGTAATTTACTTGATGTTGTATTGTTTATTTTTGCAGAAGCATGATCAACAGCATTGGAAAATTGGTCCAAGTTAGGGAAGTTTGTATATAGCTCACCAAACTTTGCCAGCTTAGCTTGAGTAGCAGCAAATTCTTTACTGAGTTGCTCAAATTCAGATCTATAGCTTTTGAAAAAATTATAAAAATCAATGTTGATTTGCTTACAACGAGAGCAAGTCCAATGGAGAGATTTTCCGGGGTCTGCAAGCGCATCCGCATCACGAGCCTTAAGTGCAGTACATTTTAGGTGATAGTTACCCAAACATATCCAACATGACACCATTTTATCACTATTTGTAACATTGCAATTAATATTCAAACAATCCATTGTGAGTAATAAAATGAAATGAAATGTTTGCTCGGAAATAACTTATTATTCAAAGATAGATGGCGCCACCAAAAAATTATTGGTGCCTATTCCAGAAAACGCGTCGAAGAAGTGAAAATTTATATGGAAAACAAAAACAAAATTGAATACATTTAAAAAATTTGTTTTTGTTTATCAAATAAATTTTACCGCTATTCATAGAGAGAGAAACGCGTTAAATTTCTCACGTATATTTAATTTTAAAAATGTATGAAAAGCAAAAACAATTCTTAAAATTTTGTTTTTGTTTGCATGTCAATTTTCACTTCTTCAACGCGTTTTCTGGAATAAGCACCATTATCAAATTAAAAAATATGTAAACAGATTTTACAGCTGTAATTTATGTATGTATGTATGTATATCACAGATAAACTTAGCAAACTGATAATTTTAAAAGTATTAGAACATTCGAACCAACAGTGTAAAACAGCAATTAATTGAAGATCAAACAACAATAGTTCAAAGTTTTATTCACTTTGGTTATGAATTTTAAAAAGCAGGGGGTAGATTCTGGTTCTGCGATAACGTGAAATGTAAACATTTTTCTCGTTTACATTTTGTTTCTGATTACCGTTCTGTGAAGAAATTAAAACAAATTAAAATCCTTTCGCAATGAGAGAAACAAATGGAATAAAACAATTTTTTTCTCAGTTTCACAGCAAAACTGATTCTCGTTTTATGTAACTGCGAAAACAAATGGCAAAACCGTTTCATATGAAACGTTTTTTATCACTTCAAATTTATCAGTGAAAATGGAAAAAGCAGCAAAAGGCATGCGCACAAGCAAAAATCAAAAAGAATTTTTATTAATTTTTAGAACATAAATGTTGATATTGCAAACGATAAGTATGTAAGTATGTATGGAAAATGTGTGGATAGCAAATAGCAGTAGAAACAGTGGGTGCATAACTAGTTTTGGCGTTCCAAAATTTAAAACGATGGACCAAGGCAGGCAATTTGAAAGATCTCTCGAAAATGTTGGGCATTAAACATATACGGACAACACCATACCATCCTCAGACAAACGGCCTGAAAGAGCGGTGGCATCGCGTTTAAAAATCAGCTTTAAAGTGCCACAACGCCGATAGTAATTGGACTGAGGTGAACCCCTCAGCTGAGGACGGCTGTGTAGGAAGATTGGGATGTAACTGTAAACGGTAACTTTTGTAATGAAGAACTAAATTCTCGAATTACCGAAATCGCAAAACTGCAACACCATTTTAAAAATCTACGCCCAAATTCAAAAACTCAACATAAAAATAAGGTAGTATACATTCATATGTACCTACAAATTTGGAGTTTTTGTGACCTTGTGTTTTTCAGCGACGAACCGATTCTCGACCTTCCTATCCGAGGACTAACACAATAGAGTTCGAAATGAAACTGAACCCAGTGCCTATAAATACGCTGAACAGAAGCGAATTCATATTGCGGAGATTCCTACCCATTTTTCACCACGTGGCAGCACAATTTAGATTTTTGACCTCTTTTCAAATCAACGTTGATTTTAAGGGCAAATTACAACTGTATAATAAATTGGAAACGCATGTTATAAAAATCTTTAAGTTTACCAAACTAAAGCTCCAAAACTGAATATTTAACTTTGATTTTTGAAGTTTTCTTTAAAATAAATATGTCCGTGTATATTTTTGAACAAAAAGTTGTATGATTTTTTATTTTTTTAATCTTCTTCCCTTTTTTACATTCACTAAGAGCTGATAGCGGGATTAATTTTTCACGGGAGATTCACGATACCATTTTTCCCTTCGAGTGGAATTAAAATTTCACGTGAACAAAAATATCACTTCTTATTCACGATAGGGGTGATTATTATTTCCAATTATTTTATTACAAATTTCACTTACCTGGAATAATACTCCATAAGTAATTCTACCTCGATGTTCATGGCAACTAACTTATCTGGTACAATACCTTCCGTTAAATGTAATTTACATGCCTTTATTTCCAATTCTCTTATAATAAAGGCAAGCGGAAAGCAATGCCCAGACTCTCCAAATTCTTTAAACAGATTTTCAATTTTTGAAAACAATCTCGTGCTTTTTTCTTGTATTGAATCACCGTCTTCGATAGATTTGTTTATGATTTGTCCCCATACCGACTCAACAAGCAAAGGATCGTTATGATGAGAACAGTTTAGAATAGTTAATTTACATTCCCACAATTCAAATGGTTCAGCAAAGATTTCATACAATTGTGTAATATCGTATAAAATTGTGTTCAAGTTTTGTAATGCTTTATTAACTTTACTATTTGTATGTCCTAAGGCCAAAACTGCATCCAAGACTGTATTTTGGACCCGAGCGATTTCTAACTAAAATTAATTATATAAACACTAAGTTTTAAATGTCAAAATCTCATGAATGCTTATCAAACCTTATCTTCCAGTTCTTTAAGTAGAACTCCATTTGTTATTGAATAACCAACACCGTCATTTCGCATACACATCACTGCTCGAGCTAAATATTCAATTCTTTGTGGTAGCGGAATATCATCACTTTGTGTAGAAGCTAAATTATCTAAAATGCGTGCTGCTTGCGCATGGTGGCCATTTTTTTCGTAATATTTCCACAGCAAATCGATTAAATTTAAATTATTTGGATTTCGACCAACATTTCTTCGCAAAAATTCACTCAACGATTGTTCTTTTATTGATAATAGCTCAGAAAGCATATTATGTACCATTAACCACTCATAGACACAACCATGTAAAATCGGATCATTTATTTGTATAGCCATGTTTACAATTGTCATAACTTGGCCATTGACGCTCATTTCTTGCTTATTACAATACTGTTGGGTAAATTCTTGGTTTGCTTTGGCATTACAAACTGATTGATAGACATGATCCATCATAACTTTTACTTCCTTGTAACAATTAAGGCTAATATAAATATTTCAGTATGTTATATAATAATGCACAAATGTTTTGTATGATAATAAAATAGATTAAAATTTGTAAACATTGAAACGAAGATATTAAACTTACCGAGCAGCATATGCCGCATAACCTTCGCGGTCCTCTTCCGGTTCGTCATTTTGATAGAAATGTATTCCAAATTCTTCAGGATCAATTTTAGTAGCGCACGTGGCTGACAATTCCACGACACCTTCAGAAAATCCACTCAATGTAAACTAAAGTTTTAAATATTTATTTAGCATTTTAAAATTAAAAGATTCATAAAAACTGTTTGGTTTGGCGTATATAAGATTTGTAATATTTTTCTTTTAATTTTACTTTCAATGAGTAAACTAAACAACAATTTCTTTTTTATCTTGTCACAATACGCTCGTTTGTGACTATATGACAAGTAATTTTCTCTAAATGATAGGTACATGCTATCACAATAAAATAGATATATAATGCGCAAGGGGAATTTATACCAGGTTGGCTCGGAAGACCGAAGACAATTTTGAATATTATTATTTTCGCATAATTTTTTTATAAAACTTTTATATAAAAATAAGTATCGTCTAACGATTACGTGTACGATTTTTTTTTTTTTTATTAAAAACAAACACAACCCCGCAAAGCGATTAGCTTGTCTGCAGAAAACACCCAGGATATCTATGAGGGATTGTTGGTTTATGATGGATTAAATATATTAAATGCACTTATTAGTTGGAATACGATAATGTTGAATGGCTTTAAGTATCGAATAGGAAGATTGGGAGATGTGCGCATTCTTAATTAGACTGTTACGTAAACACAATGCTGAGTTTTATGAAGACGTTGAAGATTTGACCTCATGAAACTACGTATTTTATTAAAACTTCTGTTGCAAGTCATATATATATTCTAAGGTCCATAGGGAATGGGTGGATCACCAGACCAGGGAGATTTTGAGGCAGACCGTTATCTGCCATAGTTCCTCTCCGTACTCCTCACCAACATTATTAGATATCGAACACCAAAAACGGAAAAAGAAATAAGAAAATTTTTGGCCTTAGCTGGAAAGTTTTTAAAAGACTTTGCTCGAATTGTTTGAAAAAGGAAATAAAATAAATTATAACAATAGAGAATACTCATATATTAATGCAGTTGAACCAATAAAAATTATGATTACCAACAAAAAAATCCTCTCATATCCGAACTACGATAAAATTTTTACTGTAACTACAGATTCTTCGAGCGTTGGTCTGGGTGCCATTTTGAGCCAACAGGGTAGGCCAAATACTTCCGCCCATACCTATTTGGAAGAAAATTTTTGGTGAATAGTGACCATTTAAGAGCTGTATTTAGAAAGTTGGAAAGGATTTTTTAAAGAGATGTTATTATACAAATAACGTAAAAAAATAAATCTCGAAAATCATCAATACATGAGAATTGTGCAAGTCCGATCACATAGCCTATAAGTTACCTTCTAAGCTGATGCCCCAGTATACAAAATTCGCGAAGAATTTGTTATCGACTTTTAGCAATGGAATAGGGAAAACAATTTGACATGTATTGATCTTTATTCGAAGTTTGCAACGACTGAGGTCATAAGTTTGAACTGGATGGAAACGAAACGAAACGAGCATTGTTGAGGGTGTTTAATATAATAGGGACCGCCGAAAATTTTAAAGATAGATCCAGATCAGGATATGAATAATATGAATATTAAGCAATGTTGTGAACATTTGAATATAGTTTTAGAAATTACCACTGGTAAGGCCGGTATAGCGGGACATTGAAAGAATTCATAAAACATTAAACGAAAAACTGCGAGTGATAAATACATGTAGTGATATTTAGCTGACCCACATGGGCGTTGAACAAGTAATATTTGCCTACAACCACACTATCAACAACTCTAGTACTGGAGAAAAGCCATATAACATGTTATTGATAGACATGCAAACACAAAAATATTAACTAGAATCAGTAACAAGAATTTGAAAAGAATCGAGAATCCGATTAATATAAAATATATTAATTCAGAGAATAAAAGGAAAAGGTTAAATAAAATGCATGATCCCTTTAAAAGGGCAGAAGTATTAAAAAGGGAAGATAATGAAGAACATTCTGTGGTAAAATTCATGAATAGAAATGTTATGAAATATAAAGCCATATAAAGATAAATAGAGTAACGAATATTAATGATTGCAGGGATCAGTTTGAAGCCGCATCTTCAGAGGAGAGTTTTGAAACATCTCATTCGTATTAGAATTGCAGGAGTGCCGGGGCTCAAATTATTAAGGTTGATAAAATTAATGATAATTTCTCCTAAATTGTAATCGAGCAGAGTGAGGATTCCAGCCCCACTGAATCTAGTAATCAAGTCATTAAGATTAATACAGCCGAACTGGAAAAATCCTTCAATGGATCGCGGAATGAGTGCAATGAACATGAAAACTTATAGTATGCTATCATAACCAAGTATATGAATATGGCGGATCAGGACAGTTATTTATTAAGAGACACAAAAAGGGCCTATTTAATGCATTAGGTAGTGGTCTAAAATATTTTTTTTTTTGGAATCTTAGACAGTGAGGATAGGGAAACAATAGAAGTATCCATAATTGATACAAGGAATAGGATTGATGATAATGAAAATTCACTGTTGAATGAACTAAAAAATTCAACAAATGCCATTCAAAATAAATGTACTTGTGACTAATATCATTCCCGACTCCTTTCTTGATTACGTCAAAACCTACTAAGAGCATGTTCAGGGTATTTAGATGGGGATGCAGTTGACTAAATTAGGCATCATTGAAACTATATCACACTTAAGTGCGGAACAATTTGAATTTATTAAAACCTCTGTTTGAATTAAAGAAAATTTGGTATGTTTTGTGTTGACTATTCCCCAAAATTTAACAGTGTATCCTAAATTTAAGATAGTAGCAATTCCTGATAATGATAATTAAGAACTAACGCTGAGTTCGGAAAACTGCTTGAAGTAAACAACCACAAAACTAAACCTTTATATGACTCATGTTTGGAAAATTTATTGTATAACCAAATATCTTTTAACAAAACTCAAGAAACATCCAATATGGTGCCAACAAAAACATTGCAAAAAAACAACCATAAATCAGAATTAATACATATGTATGAGTATATCAATTATTGGAAAGAATTTATTAGCTTTAATATATTGTAAAGTTTAATTTAGATGTTTCGAATCGGAGAGCAAACTAAATAATCCACAACAAACATTATCCCAATCAGTGTGACCAAATTTTAAAATAATATAAAACATTTAAAAAATATTTATAGTATTTTATGTATAATATATAATTTATATTTATTTTCAATATTTCGCTTAACAATTCGTTAGCATCCTCAGAAAATTTTATAAATTATGCTAAATCAGGTTTGAAAAAGAGCTCAAAAGATCTAAAGAAACAATTTTAAAGCAAAAAAATAGAGTAAACTTTTTTTATTTCTTTCAATAGTAACTTTTCATTATTTCTATGTTTTTATAGTTTAAATGGTGTTTATGTAAGTACTCGTATAGATAACATAAAAATATATGTTTGGTGCTTTTAAATAGAAAAAATTATATCAATAACAACATAAAAGTACACTGTGAGACAAAAGGAATACCTGTCGAGTACAACAAAACCCCGTTTTTTGAAATTTGTGAAACATATCCAAGATTGGAAGTTACGGATAAGAAACCGGTTTTTGGTACCTCTAAGCACTTATAAGATCGGCTGCCTTCCTTTGCAGTGCAACAATGTCACGTATTCCCAATCGCAACTGCGTAAACTCTGACAAAGTATGGCATTCCTAAGTTCATCTGTTTCGCATCTGATATGCAAATAAACGCAACTAACGCACTATAAAACTTGTGTATGCTTTTTATAAACAACAATGGTGGAAAAAGATATGTGCAAGACGGTTTCGTTTTAAAACAAAAAAGCTATTAATTATGTTGCTCCTGGAGTGTTGCATAAATACAAAAAAGTTTTAAAAATAATTTGTCTCGGTGCCATTGTAATTTCAATTATGCAAAGCAAAGATTTGTTTCTAAACGTCAACAGATTTCCGAAGTTTACAATACAAAGAATATGGTTTGCAGAGCTGTGAAATAAAATTGCTAGATTTAAACTCTGCTTTGACGTTGCATAAAGACGTTTAGGAAGGCTACCTATAATTTGCTTATGACACTCTTGTTAATTATATAGAGTCTTGTTTAATATACAGAAAACCGTTAGTAAATGAATTTGAATAATATCAATAGTTTTATGTAAAACATCAATTCTTTTACATTCTTATGTACATACTTATATATAAAATATTCTCATGTAATTAAATTTTTTTATTCTTTTTTATTTTGCCAATCTGGCTACAACTAATATGTTAAGCCATTTATAGATAATACTTATTTACATATTTAATATTAGTAAATATTTTTATAATATACATATATTAAATAAATAAAAAAATAATAATAAAGTTCGCGAGTGTTTTGGCGCATTATTTTTTAAGAACCGTACTATTTGTGGAAATATTTTAAATTAAGTTTACTTATGAGTATGTCACTTAGTTTTTAAAAATCGGGTAGAAATTGACTGTGATATTAAATTTTTTATTAAATCATAATTTTTTCAAAAATTCCTTTTTTGGCCATCACATTCATAAATCTTGTGTTGTTTTATTTTGTCTTATTTAATTTGTATTATTAGTATTATTATCGAAGTGACCAGCAATACACTGAAAACAGTTTTGTATTGTCTTGTCTTTTCCTTCAAAACGTTTCGCTATCTTAGCCATTTCCTGACCGAGGTTTTCTGGGCAGTAATCTAAATGCAATGCAGGAAGTGTATTTTTATGAAAATGTTGCAGCCCATTTTACCATATGAATTTAAAAATTCTTTTTTAGCAATATCGTTCATTCGTATTCATTCAGTAACAGGCCAAACCTGTCGGAGATCTGGGCAATGCGGCAAAATATAAATGATGCCATTGGGGTCATTTTAGGGCGAAGAAGCTCATCGGTGACAGTAGGGTAGCCAACTCTATTGACTCACCGGAGCACCAACGCAATGTAGAGTGTGTTTTAGGGCCAAATTTACAGTAATTAGTTAGCTATTAGTAAACTAAAATGATAACTATTGTTTAACTAATACTTCATATTCACAGTGTATTATTTAACCCACACTCTTAATATGAACAAAAAATGGTAACCCTATCAAACTATTAACTTTCAGTAATGGTAATTCTGTTATAGCATATGGGTTTTGTTTACATTTGATATATCATTTCTTAAAAAATGGCGTATACATTCAAGAACTTGCTAAGACGGAATCTATCCATAAAATATTTTTAGATTATGTTGGCGACGCTCAGCAACAATATTCCGCGTATTATCAGTATCAGTGTTACTTTCAATGTCAGACTCAGGGTTTTCAATTTCACATGCCATATCTAAAATTTTTCACAAAAGAAAAATACTAATTATAAATTCCAACGAATCAGCTGTTGTCTAACTATTAGTTAACCAATGACGTTTGATGGTTTAACTAATGTTAAACTAGAAGCTGTGAATCAAATATTATTAGTTAAACTATTGCTATTAGCTAGCTAATAACTGTGAATTTCGGCCTTAGTGTTCTATCGCTACTACAACACGGTATGTGTTCTAATGTAATCAGGGAACTTGTTCCCGCAAACAGTCACTTAACACGTACAACACGCTCTTCAGTAAGAGTACATCCCTTTGTGGTCGATATGCCAGTGAGCCGCAGTACGCAATACAGAGAAAATTCGTACATCAGGCAAACTGTTCGTATGAGGAATCAATCTTCGCAGAGGTCTTTCCTGTCACCCTCAGTGTGGTAAAGTTCAAATCAAATGTCTACAAACACTACTCCCTTTATGCTGCTATAATGCTCGACCTAAGGGTCGAGTTTTGTTTAATGCATTTTCTAAAATGGGTTTGGAAGTAGTATCAAGTCATATTGGACATCAGGTCGTCAAAAAATTCCTGATGTTATTGACTTTGGAATACCGAAAGGTGTGCCCAATGAAATGATTGAAGTTGAAGCATCTTTGATTTATTCCAGATCACTCGCCTACTATTGTCACTATTATACTCACACAAAACTGCAACACCTACACGTGATTTACCATTCAGTTTCAACTCTTGCAGTGTACAGACGCGTTTTTATAATCGTCGTAACTGAATATTAAAAATTATTGAATACTAAAACAAAACATTTATTAAACAGTCATTTTACTGATTTTAATTAATTTTTTGCTTTTGTGCAATATACATAAATATTTTCATACACTAACTAATATAAGTGAACACAAAAAAAGAGAACTCTAAACTAACTCTTCTAACAACAACAATAAACCTACAAGCAGTAGAAATGTTTATTTAACTTTGGTTGCTGATGACGACAACAAAAAAAACAATATAAACAAAAACCTAAATTTTACACAAAACACAACTAGTCGTGCGCGATCATGCTCTCCGTACATGTTAAATAGTGATCAAGAAGCAACAAAAATTGCACCCACTAGCAAATTTTGCAGCTTAGCTGTACAAACAAACAATAAATAACAAGGTGACCAACGTGCAAAAAATTGTAAATGCGGTGAGTACAATAAGTAATAATAAAATTCAAACAGGTATGGACAGATACATAACCGTACTAAAAAGGGGAAGAAGTCCCAAATCAGCGCAAATAGCTTCAACGGCGAAAGTTCCCAGAGATGGGAAAAATAATATAAAGAATTGAGAAAATCGTTTCGCGATTCTAAATGAACAAGGCGATGACGACACAACTACAACAAGGTCGAGTACACCTCCACTGATATATTTAAGAGAGCAGAACTCTAGTTTTTTGGTAAAAAGCCTTATCTCCTTAATTAGAAAAATGAGTTTTTTGTAACTCCAATTAAGCGCGGATATATCAACGAAACAAAAATACGGGTAGTGCAAGAAAGTAATTACCAAAAAATAGTTTCTGACTTTGAGAAAAAAACAAAAATTTTTATATTATTTTATATTTTATTTTGTTGTAGCATATTGTTTAGCCATTAGGCCTACAGAGATCTTTTTATGAAAATAAAAATGCAATTATTTATTTCATATTGGAGTTGGAAGTAATAGGAAATATGCATTACAAAACGTTTATAAGGTCTCGAATCTAAAATTGCCAGCTCAAAGCCTTAACATTGATTTCAGCGCTCACCTTGGTATTCCTATTATAGGATTATGTTGCTCCCAAAGTGAATTACCGAATAATAGTTTCTGACTTTGAGTCAAAAAACAAAAATTTGTATACGTTCCAATTAAAGAGTGCTAAAGGTCTAAACGTCGTAATAAAAGCCATAGACTCTAGCGTGGATCCAGAAGAGGTAAAGTCTGGCCTTGAAAATAGTGGCTTCAAAGTTAAAAATGTTTCAAACATTGTTGCGTTTGCGTTGTATGTGGTGAGGTACATAGTACCGCGAACTGTGACGAAATAAAAGGTGATCCCAAGGCGAAAAATGTGACAATTGCGGCGGAAATCACACTGCCAACTATAGAGGCTGCCCTCTTTAGTCGTTTTTTAAACGTTCGTCGAATAAAAAAGAGAATAATATTCCAGCTGCGCCTATTTCACTTTTAAGCTACCCACAGTTACCTCAATAGCCTACCATTCAGAAACAATATTCAAATGTGTTGAAATCTAACAAGCCAAATTTCATACGCTAACATTTTAAAAAGTAACCAGAATACATCGCAAAAAACGGTACCAGCAAACGAAGTTACAGGGTCTAATTTAAGTCGTATTGAAGCCTCAATTGAGAGTTTAATACAAACAGTAAATACTTTTACTCTCAACATGTCCTGTATGATGAAGGAAATGTTGAAAATGCAGTCTACCTTGTTGCAGGCTGTACTAACTAAACAAACCATGAACTTGAAAATATGTTTTTGGAACGCAAACGGCATCTGCCAACATAAAAATTAAAAAGAATATATTCTTCTGGATAAACAAATCGATGTTATGCTTATCTCAGAAACTCATTTGACCTCCCGAAGCTATTTTAGAATTAGTGGATATAATTTCTACGATACCAAGGATCCTCGAGGTAGAGCTTTTGGTGGTTCGGGAATCCTAATAAAAACGCGAATAAAACACTACCTGTTGAATGAGATTTGTGAAGATTATCTTCAAGCAACAACCATCTGCAATGAAAATTATTATAAAAAATTTTTAATATCATCTGTCTATTCCCCCCCAAGATTTTCAATTATCGAGAGTCAATATACGGCTCTTTACAAATCACTGGGTTCCCGTTTTCTCGCGGCTGGCGACTACAATGCTAAACACACTTTCTGGGGCTTACGCCTAATGTAGTGCATCCTAAATAATCTATTATTATATTGTAATAAAATAGTTTTTATTTATTTTATTTTTGTGTTAGAGCTTGTGTAGTTGGAGCTCCTAAGACAGTTGATTTATTAATTGAATTATAAACTAAATGACATTGGCTTATATACTAATTATGAGAATAATTCTTAGGGGTACCTTAACATAAGAGTAAAAGAATAGAAATATATATTATTGTTGGGTAAGCATATTTAGCTTCCAACTATTTATGTATGGCATGTGTTCAACAGTTTTAAAGTTCAACGAGTGCATACTTAAAAGCAACAGATACTCTGTGTAGCTTATATCTACAATCAAACAAACAGTTAATAAATGTGATTCATTTAAGTGCATTGTGCTGCTGCACTTGATTAACTGTACAAGTGTCAAATTACCGACACACACAAAATATCTTGCTTACAGTTTGTCAATGCTTGCATGTTGCGGTACTATTGAATCGCAATGCATACCACACACTGTTGGCCACATGCTACAATATTTATCATTATTTTATATGTAAGTAAACTTATTACACATACTGTTCTTAGTATTACTTTTGCACACGGCACTCTATTAATATTACTACCATTTTTACAACAACCATTTATACCTTTAATACAATTGTTATTTTTTATATTACAACAATTGTATTGTTCGATACTGAAATGTTTGTTATTGCTATACAACAATTATGTTTAATGTATTTTATATTTTTTTCTCAAACTACAATTATATTTAGTGAATAAGAAATTTTGTAGTTTTAGAATACACTTAGTTTAGAATATAAGGGACAAATTTTTGAAAATATCGGCATTATTTAATTCAAAAACATCAATTTTTATCTTTGCCTTAAATCGGCATGTTAATACTGGCATTCATCTGCCGTTTACTTTTCCTTGCCAGTGGCGTTTATTGGCGCCGGCAATTTCAAATACATAAAATATATTCTACTCACCAAACCTTTACATGGCGATCCTGCCAAACCTTTACACTAATCACTCCTAAGGGTCGAGTTTTATTTAATAAAGTTTCTAAAATGGGGTTGAACGATGTGTCAAGTGGTCAGCCAACATATTGGCCATCAGATCGACAAAAAATTCCTGATGTTATTGACTTTGGAATAGCGAAAGGTGTGCCCAACGACATGATTGAAGCTGAAGCATCTTTAGATTTATCTTCAGACCACTCGCCTACAATTATCACTATTTACTTACACAAAACTGCAACACCTACATACGATTTACCGCTGTCATCTGCACGTATTAACTGGCTGAAATACAAAAAATATTTAAGTGCATATTGCTCGGATTACGAGCCTCTAATAGTGACTGGGCAAGAACTGATGCTGAAAAAGGTGCTCTTTTCGTTAAACATTTAGAAAAAGTATCTACTCCAAATATTTCTGCTGATATTGTTGAACTGCCACCAGTCGTCTCTTTACCAGAAATACTGCTAAGATTTAACATTGTGGAGATTGAAAAGGCCATTACTAGTCTTAACACTAAAAAAGCACCAGGTGTCGACAAAATAAGCAACAAAATGCTTCAAGAATTGCCATATATTGCAAAAAGAATAATACCAAAGCCCGGCAAGGATCAGACAAATGTTGAATCCTATCGGCCTATTAGTTTATTGTCTACCATTTCAAAACTATTTGAAAAGCTGTACATGAGCAAGCTGATACCTATAGTGACTAATAATGAATGCATTCCAGATCATCCATTCGATTTTCACAGACAACATAATACAGTTGAACAAACTCACAGACTTGTGAATGTTGTTAGAGACACTTTTGAAAATGAAGAAATAATGGAACGTAAATTTGTAGTTAGGGAAGGCAATTTCTTAAGCCCTCCGCAGTCGATTGCAGCCGGAGTCCCTCAAGGCAGTATCTTCGGTCCTTTACTTTATTTAAGCAGTAAGTGATTTACCGTTAAGCAGTAACATTCACACATCAACATTTGCTGATGTTTTCTAAGCGTTCCTGAAAATCCCGTAGAAGATTCCCGCAACTTACAATGGTACATATCAAAATTAGAAAATTGCCTCAAACAATGGCGTATAAAAGTTAACGAGCAGAAATGTGTACACGTCACTTTTACGTTGAGCAGGGGAACATGCCCGCCTATACAAATGAACACCGAGACTATACCGCAACACACTAAAGTCAAATATCTAGGCGTTCATCTCGATCGTCGTTTAACATTCAACATGGAAATCGCACATAGACGCAAAGTTGATGTTTGAGGGTGGTGTGGCCTGAGGTGGTTAGCGCGTTGACTACTAGGCAAACAATGAATTGGGGCCTGGGTTCAAACCCTGGCCAGAGCAAGTCAATCAACATCATTAATTTCTGTAATGTACATTAGTGAGACATTGTATTAATTGTTGTCGGACTATTCAAGTGATGAAGGCATAGCACTGGTCACTAAAAAACTGTTCCGACAGCGATTGATGCTGTTTCAAACTAATGTACACAACATCGCCCTTCTTCGTCGATTAGCAGAAACATCGGCGAAGTAAAACAATTAATAAAATGCCTGCTAACACAGCTTAACAAAGTTAATGCGTCTACTTAACACCAGAGGCGCCTCAACACTGCTAAAAAAATCAACATAACGCCAAAGCAGAGTTGTAAAAGAGTTAAGCCTTCTAAATTTTCCACATCTATCTTCTCTACCCTATCCCTCTCCCTGAGTTCCGGCACAATGCTTTGCATACGTAGGGGTCATCCACTGAGTGCTGGTCCTAATTAAAAAAAAAAAAAGTTGATCCAAATGAAATTAAAAGCAGCCCAAATGAATTGGCTAATTGGAAGAAATTCTATACTAAGCCTAGACTGTAAACTTCTTTTATACAATGCGATCCTGAAACCAATATGGCCCTATGGAATCCAGTTATGGGGTACTGCTTCAGCATCGAATGTAGAAGAAATTCAGGGGCGGCAACACAAAATTCTCTGAACAATTACAGCAACCCCCTAGTATATCCGAAACCAGCGAATTCACAAGGATCTAGATGTTCCGTTGGTGAAGACAGTATTTTCAAAACACGCGAAAAAATATATTAAAAAACTTGAGTTGCACCCAAATGCACTTGCGCGCAATATTCTAAATTATAGAGGCCACACCCGCCTGAGAAGGTGATATACTCTTTCTCTCAGCCATACGCGAGTGATGCAAAATAACAAAAATCAACCGTTGAAACTAAAAATTTTTTTAGCATTATATTTAACATTTTTAGATTTAAGATTTGAATAACTTATTGATGTTTCAATATATAATTTAGGATTCAATAAATAATAGGACTACAAATATTTAAAAAATGTGAACGTAGCTTAAGTGACCTGATACTCCCTAGGTAAACACAATTTTAAAATGTTTTCTCAGATAGTATGGTTCTTAAATAAAATAGTGCACAAAAACATCCCTAAATTTAAGAATGTGCAAAAAATGTATTAAAAACTGCTTTTACTGCAAAATTGTAAAAATTGAATAAAATGTTATATTTTAATTAAAAATAATAAATATTATATAACTAAATTAGAGTTAAGAAATATATATCATTAGAATTATACAGTAAAGGAAACTTATTACATTATATTTGCTCTATTGTTTTAATTTTAGTAATAATGAAAAAACAAAGTTCTTGAATATTTTTAAAAACAAATACATATGTGAAAAGGATCAATGAGGATATTGAAATTTTTAATGGAGGGAGCAGTGACATATTTAACGTACCATAAGTGAATGTTTAGCGCATGCATTTAGTGCTGATAGAAGCGTCTGCAAACATTTAATTTTTGTGTACTTTATAGTTTTAAGTAATATACATATATTTTTCATGGAATAAAGAATTATTATCTTGACAGAACTCGGCAAAGTAGTTCATATACTCGTATTACTCATATGTATGTATAAAGAAATAAATTATGTAAATCTTCATTGAAAGTAAAATTTAAAAAGTATTTTGCATTAGATTATTACCGTTTTTATATTATTATTATTACGAATAAGCGTTAGATTATTACCTGTTGACAAATATTTTGTAACGGCAAATTTGGAGCCGCATCTTTGCAGAGTTGAAGTGCAGTTCGCAACTTCTCCTGTTTTTCTTCAACAACTGTACAATTTTTAGAATTCATTAAAATTTCAGTAGCCTTAAATGAGACTGCATCCTCATGCCGATATAAATTAGGACATTCGTCACGCAATTTTGAGGATATTGCGCTAACAGATGCATTATCCTTTAAATAAGAGTTTATTAAAGCCACAATCAAAAGTGCACATGATTCAGAACGGGATAAAATTAGGTCACGAAACGTACACGATAAAAGGACAGATTGGTGCTCCTTCAATAATTGTCTAGCCAGGAACTGAAATTGATGCTCACCCAAAATCTTCCACAAGGCTATGACTTCACATGTATGTTCTAGTATTTAAAAGAAATATTTTAAGTTAGTTACTAACACGAAGACTTTTTAGCTTGATATATTTAGAGTATAAAGAGGAAAAATGAAAAAAAAAAAAACTTTAAACGGAATTTGAATTCGTTCTTATCAACAAACTAAATCTAAAAAATCAATCTAAAAAGTTTTCATATAAAATACTAAGGGGAATTCACTTAACAAATGTTGTTATTAACACAGCTGAGTGCATATATACACACATACTTTTATCTTGCATAATTTGCACCACCTGAAAAGTGAATGCGCCTTTGTAAAATACGATTTATTAATTCATTAAATTTTTAAAACGTGAACAATGTAATTAACGATTACATAGGCCGACAAAAAAATTTCTTGTCGTTTAATTTTTTTTAAATGTTTATAAGTATTGATATAATTTAATTCTTTATAGTAACTTAGACGTACCAAACATTAGGTCGAAACTAGGGATGCCAATCCCGATATCACGATCAGGAAAATCGCGGGATATTCGGGAAGAGTCAATCGCGAAATTGTTTACTAATTTTTTTTCTTTTATATATTTTTATTCATATCTTATATATTATTAAAGCAAAGTCATCATAACTTTCCCCTATAAGCACATAATCAAGTTCATTGTCGATGCCATTGCTCTTGCGAGAGTCAAATGAAAATATAATAGCCTTTTCCTAATCCAGCAACAAAATACATAGTTTTGCTGTTTATTGCATTCTTATATATTCGGACACATGAACAGATAACACCCTTAACAGACATTGGATTTGTATGCATACATATCATTAATGTTTCTCAACTGGATGTTTTTATTCATAATTTTTTTGGACACGTACATATCTAATTTCTAGACCGAATATAGCACAAAAAGAATGCTCACGGTTAATAACAAATCTAATGCAATTGAAAATTATTGCTAAAGAAAACGCACCAAAGATAGAACTCCACTATTGTCACCGTGTGGCCACAATATTGATGTTTTATATATTTTTGTTTCACCCTGTTGAAACTGTCAATGAAACTAAAAGAAACAAAATTAACTTTATTATTATTTTTAAACGCGTTTAGCAATTATAAAAAAATAGGCCATTAAATACTTTTATTTATATAATTTTATTTTGTTACTTTGCTTTTTGATGAATACTTTATAATTTTATTTTATGTTGGAATAATATAAAAAAAATATATGTAATTATATTTTACAATGCAATATAAAATGGATTATAAAATATGTAATAATATTTTATTCGAATAAATGTACTCAAGAATTTATGTTTTGAAAATTTTTATAAATTTGTTGTGGGTTAACTAATGTTGTAGTATGTGTACATCAAAATGACGCGCTGTGCTGTTTGACGCGCAGTTGTAATATGAACTGCTTAATAAAGTAAACAAAAATTCTTTTATTTATTAGAAGAACAACCTGATAGGAAGAACGTAATATCTTCACCAAACTTCTTCCAGTGCATAGATATTACAGTCAGCGCCTTGACGGATCTATCCGCTATGGTGGAGTATTGAGATCGCAAATACTCGTAAAGGATCTCAAATATTATTCAATAAAGCAAAAATATTAAGTAATCGGTCAGCATATAAAGTAGGGTTATATAGTAGGAGCTAAAAGTCGACTTTTCGACTTTTGAAAATTTTCAAAAAGTCGACTCTAGACTTTTCGACTTTTTATATGAAAAATAATTCTAGCATATCTGACCTATAGAGTCTCGCTGCAAAATTGATAGTCATAAAATAAAAAGATATGACTATCTTTTTATGCAAACTTTGGAAGTTATAAGTGAAAAACCAAAAAAAAAAAAAATTTTTACCCGGCAAAAATTTTATTAGACACATTCAGATTCGTGTTCAGCAGCCCAAAATCCATAAGGATAGCCAATAAAACCAAATACACCAGAACTTTTCACTGTAGACAAAAAAAAAGTTAAATGACTGGAATATTTAAGTGAGCACATTATAAAAACACATTATCGAACCTAGTTTAGTTAACATTGGTACACGTAGAAAAAAATTAGGGGATTATGAAACAAGAAACTTGGTAATTTAAACCGTACAAATTTCCTGGTAAAAGTTTAATAAGAACGTGATCAAATATTTGTTTTTTTAGCAAAATACTACCAATTATGTACAAGAAACTTGGCAAATAATTGTTATCATTGCTCATATGTTATAGTTGCCTTGACAAATGATTACAAATTTAATAAACAATGATTTACCAATGAAATGACATAATCTTGCCCTCGGTATTTCTTTGTGTGTAGAGCTAGTTGCTGCAAACAAATTTTGGAAATTTTGAGTTAAGCTAGGGGCAAATCTAGAATAAGAATAAAGAATTACCTGGCAAAACTGCATATAAACAATAACTGATAATAATTAGAGCGAGTGAACTAGCACTATTGTTATACACATATAGCAATCTTTTTTCTTCACATTGTTTTTATTGACTCGTTCAATGTTGCTAATTCCATAAACTAACAAAACCTTAAATTTGGAGGGAAAAAATATTAATAGCGTTTAATACGGAAAACCCTCAAAGTTGACTACAATTTATTGTTTGCTTCATCGAAAAGCAGCAGAAGTAAGCAAAAACAAAAGAAAAAAAAGTCGATTAATCGAAAGCAAAAGTCGATTTTTAGACTTTTTGACCACAAAAAAGTCGACCTTAGACTTTTCGACTTTTTACTACAAAAAGTCGACTAGTCGATTAAACGATTAATCGCCTATAGAACCCTAATATAAAGGGTAATTAAATTTTAAGGGCCGATGTTGATTTTGAATAAAACAAATTATATAGGAAATTATTGTCATTTCTTTTTTTATGATAATATGGTATGGTTCAATTATGTATGAAACAATATATCGGCCAAATGGACGCCACCAAATTTTCGATGAAGCTGAAGCGTAATTGAAGGGTGGCACGAAATAAGCCCCAATGAATAAGCCCCAAATCGAAAAATTAAATAAGCCCAAAAAAAAAGGTTCAAATTTTTTGTTTGGGCTTTATTTCATTTTTTTTTTGGCTTCATTTTTTAAAAATTCGGGCATATTTCATAAAATTCGTAAAATAGATCTAAACACATTTTGAGGAAAATTGCATGTTATTTTCAAGTTTCAACTATGTTATAATCAACTGAATGTAGTTTATACTTGTTGAAAGAAATTAAAGTTTGCGTTAAAAAGCCTGTAAGTCTAGAAGTCAAAAATTTCAGTTTCAGACTGGAAAGCATAAATCGAAAACCATAGTCTATGTTTCATTAATATCAACGCAAATATAATAGATTACGAATTCGTATGTGGTCGCCGCAGAAATAGCAAGCTGTTATATTCAATTTCCGAACAAATCAACATCAATTTCTTAATTCTTTAAGGTTCGACATACCACAGAGACCGGAAACGCAGAGAGTTTTTTATACACGAAGGCCGGTTATGCAGAAGATACTTTGAACGCGAAGCCGGTGTTCGATATACCATAGAGGATAAATTTCTTGCGCCCGGCCATAGGCCGTTTATGCAGAGAGTACTTTGAACGCGAAGCCTGTGTTCGATATACCATAGAGGATAAAATCCTTGCGTCCGGCCGTAAGGCGGTTATGCAGAGAATACTTTGAACGCGAAGCCTGTGTTCGATATACCATAGAGGATAAAATGTTTGCGTCCAGCCGTAGGCCGATTATGGAGAGAATACTTTGAATGCGAAGCCGGTGTTCGATATACTATAGAGGATAAATTCCTCGCGCCCGGCCGTAGACCGGTTATGCAGAAACTAATTTGAACGCGAAGCCTGTGTTCGATATACCATAGAGGATAATAACATCCTTGCGTCCGACCGTAGGCCGGTTATGCAGAGAGTACTTTGAATGCGAAGCCGATGTTCGATATACCATAGATGATAAATTACTTGCGCCCGGCCGTAGGCCGGACATGCAGAGAATGCTTGGAACACGAAGCCGGTGTCCGATTAACAAATTTGGAGCTTATTTCATTATTTTTTTGAGTTTATTTCATTAAATGAAAAATTTGGGGCTTATTTGATTTTTTTAATTGGGGTTTATTTCATATTTTTTGGTTCTTATTTCGTAAATTTTGTTTGGGGCTTATTTCATTTTTCGATTTGGGGCTTATTTCGTGGTGCCTAATTGAAGTTCTATGCCGTTAATGTGCCGAATTATCTTATCCTTTAGCTTTTGAATTGTTGCTGGCTAATCGACGTACAACTTTTCTTTAAAATAACGCCAAAGAAAGAAGTCCAACGGTGGCAAATCACATGCAGTAGGTGGACAATTGACATCGCCACCACGTGAGATAACACGACCATTGAATTTGTCGCGCAAAAAAGCCATTGTTTCGTTAGCTGTATGGCAAGTGGCACCGTCCTGTTGAAACCACATATCTTCCACATCCATATCTTCCGATTCGGGGCATAAAAAGATCGTTATCATCTCTCGATAGCGAACACTATTCACAGTAACTGCCTGACCGGCCTCATTTTGGAAAAAATACGGCCCGATGATGCCGCCAGCCCATAAAAGGCACCAAACAGTCACTCTTTGTAGGTGCATTGGTTTTTTGAAAATCACTCTTGGATTATCATTCGCCCAAATGTGGCAATTCTGCTTATTGACGTATCCATTGAGGTGAAAATGTACCTCATCACAGAAGATGATTTTCTTCGAAAATTGATCATCCACTGTTTCCATTTCTTGCCACGATTCTGACCATTGACGACGTTTGGAATGGTGAAGAGATTTTACTTCTTGAGTCAATTGCACCTTGTAAGCGTGAGGGATATTACACTTCCAAAGTCATTTCGACCCATAAGTTTAACCTCCTTCATGCTCAAACTGATGGAGAAAATTATTGACAACCACATAAGATCAAATATCCTATGTAGGGAGCCGCTACACCCGCGGCAGCATGCATACAGAGCAGGTCGTTCAACGGACACTGCGCTGTATCAACTGACGAACACGATACGGAATTCTCTAGCCGCTAAGGAAGTTACGGTCTGTGCATTTCTGGATGTGGAAGGTGCCTTCGACAATACAGAGCACACTGCCGTCACGGATGCGCTTAGAAGGAGAGCAGTTGGAAACACCATAACCAGATGGATATGGGCCATGCTTGGCAGCAGGACTGCTGAGACCAAGAGGGGAGGAACATCTTGCAGTAAGGACGACCAGGGGATGCCCCCAAGGTGGTGTACTGTCTCCACTCCTGTGGAGCCTTGTAGTTGACGAACTCCTGCACAAGCTAACGAGCAATGGCATTGAATGCCAAGCATATGCCGATGACATCGTTCTCATTGCAAGGGGGAAGTTTGAGGAGACGTTGTGTGACATCATACAGAACGGACTAAGGATAGTGAAGGAATGGTGCACTTCTGTAGGGTTGAACATCAACCCTGCGAAGACTACCATTGTTCCTTTCACCAGAAGGAGGACACTTCCGCACTGGCAAAACATCCGAGTAGACAATGTTCAAATAGGTAGATCATCGGAGGTCAAGTACCTGGGAGTGATACTAGATTCAAGACTGTTATGGAGACAACATTTAGAGGCGACTGTTGACAAGGCAACAAAAGCACTAATGGTCTGTAGATTCGTTGCAGGTAAAACATGGGGTTGTACACCCAAAATCCTGAGATGGATATACACCATGATAGTGAGACCCATCATCACTTATGGTGCTGTTGCTTGGTCGGACAGGGTTAGGCTAGTGACAACCAGAGACAAGTTAGAGAAATTGCAGAGGCTAGCATGCCTGTGTATAGCAGGAGCTATGAGGACGTGCCCTACGGCGGCTATGGAAGTCCTCATTGAACTCACACCTCTGACGATTGTGATAGAGGCCGCAGCCAGACAAAAAGTGATCAGCATCGCGGGGAAAAACACAGGAAGGGACTGTCTGATTAGCCAATGGGAGCGAGCATATCTTGCAAGACAATTCCCCCTACTTGCGCAGCCCTCTGATGTGATGAATAAAGTTTATGACTTTGGCAAAAGGTTTGAAACTGTTCTGGCTAACAGAAGGACATGGGGGGAAACTCCACCCCGATGCTCCCTTGGAACTGGCACCATGAGGTGGTACACTGATGGTTCCAGAACACTGGAGGGCTCAGGGGTGGGAGTCGTAGGACCAAGCATTAGCTACTATGAGTCCTTGGGTAAAACCCCTACCATCTTTCAGTCGGAAGTATATGCCATTGAGAGATGTGCACAATTTAATCTCGATAGGGGCTACAGAGGAAGAGAAATAGTCATCTTCTCGGACAGTCAGGCTGCAATCAAAGCACTTAGTTCACATGAGTTCACCTCTAAGTTGACTTGGGAATGCCGCATAAAGCTAAATCAGCTAAGCAGCATGAATAAGGTCACACTTCACTGGGTTCCCGGACATTGTGGAGTGGTAGGAAACGAAAAGGCGGATGAACTGGCCAGGAAGGGGGCTGGTACACCCATGGTCGGACCGGAACCGTGTTGTGGACTTGGACCGGATAAAATCCGCGTAGATACATCGGCGGAGATTAAGAATACCAGGGATCACCTCTGGTTCAATCTCTCAGGATTAAGGCATGCAAAGCTAATGATTGGAACGTATAACCAGAAACGATTCATAGCTCTCATGTCCCTGAGTAAAAATAATCTAAGAATTCTCACAGGCTTCCTCACAGGCCATTGTAGACTGAGAAAACACCTCAACAGACTTGGCATTGAGAGAAATAGCCTGTGTAGCTTCTGTGATTATGAGGATGAAACTCCAGAGCATGTTCTGAAGGACTGTGAATCGTTGTGCCACAGAAGACATAGCCAATTGGGCAAACACCTATTGGAGGACTGGGAACTGCCAATGCTAGAACCACTGGCAATCTTGAGATTCCTCAGGAAAGTGGGTCTGGCTGAGGTGCTATAGCACCTGGCAGGGGATACAATAGATCTTCATGGTCGCAGTGTCCTGTTTTCCCGAGAACCAATCAATCAATCAATCAATCAAAATAAGACTAAACGGGACAGAAAATTCGAATGACACGTCAAATGTATTTAAAGCAGAAGCGAACAGGCCACCATATCAAAAAATTTCAATTGTTTCGGTGTGGCAAGCCTGGACACATTAAAAAATATTGCCGATCCAGTAATGTATATCGTGGTCATGGACGTGGATTAACTGTCCACCGAGGTCATGGATCATATCATATTAAAAAAGGTCATACCGGACGAGGAAATTATCATCATACTAGCAGATCCAGTAATGTATATCGTGGTCGTGGACGTGGATTAACTGTCCACCGAGGACATGGATCATATCATAATAAAAATGGTCATACCGGACGAGGAAATTATCATCATACTAGCTATACAAGTGCAAGTAATATTTTTCACACCACTATAGTAAACAACACGTACACAAAAAGACAAATTGAACAGACGAATGAAGGTGAATTGGAATGGTTACTTGATAGTGGGTGTACGGATCATATTATCAACACTGATAAGCACTTTGATACCTGTGAGGTTTTAACACCACCTGTAAAAGTCAAAAAAATACAAAGTTGGTAATATTAAAACTTGTTTCCGAGTCTATCGAAAAAATTCTGAAGTGACGTTGCTAAGAGTATTTTACGTAAAAGAGATGAAGGCAAACCTCCTAAGTTACTCGAAAATTACTGACAAACATTCAATCGTTTCTCAAAAAGGATCATCAAAAATATACAACACTGATGGAAACATTATAGCAATTGCAATCAAGAAAGATAGATTGTATACGGTAAAAAGCTACATAAATCAAGAAAAACTACAATCAAACGTAAGTAAAGCCAATATGACAGTAAAAAAAAAACTCCACCGAACACTGGGACATATAAACTTCAAGAATCTAGAACTAATGTGTAAAAATGAGTCATTGCTAGGGTTGAAAACAAAATGCACAATCTACCATTTCACAATAATCGAAGAAAAGCTGAAGAAATATTAGAGGTCGTACATACAGATTTATATGGCCCACATCAAACTGCTGGAAATCATAACGAAAAATACTTCTTAAGCTTCATAGATGACTATAGGAAGTTAGTTAAGGTGTACTGCACCAAAACAAAAGATGAGGTACAGGAAAAATGATAAGAGAACTGCGATGCGACCATGGAACTGAATTCATAAACGCAAGAATTTTGCGGTTTGCAAGAGAAAAGGGAATAGTAATAAAACCCTGATACAATAGATCTTTGATGGACATAGCGAGATGTCTACTATCGGAAGCAAAGGTTGGAAGAAAATTCTGGCCAGAAGCAATCAAATCAGCGGCATATATTGAAAATAGGACATTAACAAATACCATTTAAAGAAAAACGCCACATTAAATATTTTTTTAAAGGAAACCATCAGTGAAAAACTTAAAATTGTATGGAAGTAAAGTGTTTGTGAGAATTCAAGAAGTAAGACGAAAATCCAAGTGGGACAAAAGAGCACTAAGAAAGGTGAAATTTAATTGTTTTCGGGACATGTTGAATGTAAAGGAATAATGCAAATGATACAAAAGTTAAATCTGTCATAGGAGTATATATATGTATATTGTTTTGGTAATTTAGAAATTAAAACTAAGACTGTAAATTTTATAATGTATTGCAATGTGCATGTAAGGGGGCATATCAGTTACCATACATACATATTGGCAACACTGTTTATTATTACTTATGCTCTACTGAATTATTAATTAAAGAAGCAACACGTGTATTTTGCTGGAACTTGGATTTTATTAACACCAACACGCCCCTGGGTGCATTCCCTAAACGGGGAATAGCTACTTAAAACTAAATATCCCAATGGTATGGCCAATTGTGCCAAAACGCTTTCCTTTCATTAGTCTCTTTAGTTTTGGGGATAGAAAAAAGTCGCAGGGAGCCAAATCTGGTGAATATGGTGGTTGAGTCATGATTAGGGTGTTGTTTTTGGCCAAAAAATGATGAACAAGTATTCATGTGTGAGCTGCATAACTTCATTGTAGTATTCCTTATTAACCGTACGAGCTCTTGGCAAAAACTCATGATACACCACGCCATTGTAATCGAAAAATAAGATAGCAAAACCTTCACTTGTTGACGTGTTTGCAACTCCAGGACGCTCATCGTCATTAAAATCTTCTCGACCTTTCTCGCGCTTTTACAACTTATAAACACTTTATTGAGACAAAGTGGACTCGCCGAATACCACAGTCAACATTGCAAGTGCCTTGGAGCACTTTATTCCATTTTTAACGCAAAATTTAATACATATTCTTTGATTAATTTTTAGTAAAAAGCCGAAGAACACACAAAAATGTGACTAACCTTTTCAGTTGTCAACAACAAACTACTAATTTAAATGGGTTGATAATGCCAACATATGACTAAGCCATGTGTACCATGTATATATATATATATATACATATACTCGTATATATACGGTGACCTCTCGCCGTATCATAGACTGTGGTGCGGTGATATTCATCCAAAGGGGGGAAACCGCACACACCTCAACGAACGTCGCGACGTTATTGCTGGTCTTGGTGAAACATTCATATTGGAACATCCTACAGGATTTTCGTATAGTATATGCACTTATTTTTGGATCCTAATGGACTTCTTCAAGGACACTGCTGAGATCATGTCTGGAAAGCTTCTCTTCCAGATCGCGGGTTTTTTTGGGTACAACTTTTCTTTTCATAGTTATTGATAATGGTCACTATAAATTTGTTTTCTAGATATTCCTCACTAATAATGTCTTAAGCATTACCATCAAAATCGTTTCTAATATCATCTCTAACTCCCTAGAAATTAATTAGGATGTAGAGTATATGTATATACTTATGTATGTATGAATCAGAATTGCTAATGAATTCTGTACAAAATATGATTCTGTGTTTAACATTACTTATAAAATGGTTCAAAGCAGTCAACGATCGCTTTTCTTCAGTTTGGGCCTGTTCAGCTGCATTCATTTGTAGATCATTAATGTTCATATTTGTTGTATTTTGCATCAATATTCCATATCCATTGGACAATGTATTTTGGTTATTCAGAGCTCTCATCGTACCTTTAATGTTAAAGAAAATTTATTATAATTAAATATGTATACCAATTTTTTTTATTATATTTACAAATGTCAATTTTAACTAAATATATTAGTAAATATAAGTTTGTACATGTACATTAGGGCGAAACAATTTTGTAATATTTTATTTTTTTACATTGGACATAAAAACTGTTATTGAGACTACATTCGCTACAAAAATTTTTTATATTGGATAGTAAGCCATAAATTGAAGGTTAAAAGCCTCCTATCAAAATCAGGTCCGTTTTTTCAGTGCACGTCACATATACTACCTCTTGCCAAATTGCAAAACGTTAACCTTCCAATTTGAAGTTGACACATTACTTCCGTAATATAACAGCCATGCAAACATCAGATGAAAACCGTAAACGATGATAAAATCACTTTTCGAAAAGCTTTATTATATTTTTTGCTAAGTTGATACGGTTTCTTCGGAAGCACTATTCTTACACATAAAAAACCGAAAAGTTGGTTTTTGTAGATATTGTACCGGTGAGTTCGCCTGATATGAATTCGCCTTGGTAGTATTTATTCAGTTAACAGTTGTCACACATAACATACTGTCGCTGGCTGCGACTGCAGTTGGTATAGGGGCGAACTTAGCAATACTTCCGAAAGTCCAAAAATAATTTTAATATAAAGCGCGTGAGTGTGTAAGTGCGTTTATTTCTGATAAAAAAAAAGTTATTTTAGAAATTATCATAACCTACTCAAAACTTACCGCAGTTCTTTTCCTTTATAAACTTCATTTTTTTTATACTTTTATTATTTATTGAAACTTCAACTATAAATTGAAACATCAATAAGTTATTCAAATCTAAAAATGTTAAATATAAGTTAAGCCAATGCTAAAAAAATTTTTAGTTTCAACTGTTGATTTTTGTTATTTTGCATCACTCGCGTATGGCTGAGAGAAAGAGTATATCTCCTTCTCAGGCGGGTGTGGCCTCTATAATTTAGAATATTGCGCGTAAGTGCATTTGGGTGCAATTCAAGTTTTTTAATATATTTTTTCGCGTGTTTTAAAAATACTGTCTTCACCAACGGAACATCTAGATCCTTGTGAATTCGCTGGTTTCGGATATACAAGGGGGTTGCTGTAATTGTTCGGAGAATTTTGTTTTGCCGCCCCTGAATTTCTTCTACATTCGATGCTGAAGCAGTATCCCATAACTGGATTCCATAGGGCCATATTGGTTTCAGGATCGCATTGTATAAAAGAAGTTTACAGTGTAGGCTTAGTATAGAGTTTCTTCCAATAAGCCAATTCATTTGGGCTGCTTTTAATTTCATTTGGATCAACTTTGCGTCTTTGTGCGATTTGCATGTTAAGCGATGACCAAGGTGAACGCCTAGATATTTTATAAAGGGCTACAACGGGTAACTTTTTTCTTCATATGTGAAACTCGCTGTCGAATACAGTAGATACTTATTTGCTCTGTCGCTCAAGCAATTAAGAGAAGAAATTGTTTGTTTGACAAATACTAACCAGTAGCAACCGCAAACTAAATGAGTACCGAAAAATATGAACATACAAAACCGTAGCCAACAAAAAAGATGTACCTTAAAAGCTATGTTCACTTCATGTGGTACTTCAAGAATTTTTCATGCAATGCTGAAAATTAAAAATTTTCAATTTTAGCCTTTATATTCTCATTGGCTAATATGCCGGCGTTTTAAGTCTTCAAAATAAATAATGGAAAAATTATTCATACATGTGCATGCTTTTTTTACATAAATTTAATTAACATTTTTTGAAAAGGAAAAAATGCCTATTTTTTAATACCTTTAAACATAAGTAGGTAATTAGTAACTAAGTAACAAAAATCTAAAGAAATAATATTATGTATAAACTTGCCTCACTTAATTCCATTTTTTTTACTACACTCAACAGAAAGAATTGTTTTTTTTTGCCAAACTTCACGTAGTATTGCAAGTACCAAGTGAAGTTTGGCTGTCGCATTATGTTCACCACGTTCTGTTCATACATGTTGCGAGTATGATAGCAAAACACACAAGCCGTGAACTTACACACGCTAAGTCGAGTAACAACAAGAAGTGACAACAAGTTTTTGATGTTCTCAAAAATATGAACATTGTTTCTGTAATTCATTTCGAATAAGTGTTCATGCTTTAGAAGTACACGTGAGCTTCTTAGCTACACATCTATTTATGCAGCATTCTAATATATTACTTCAGTGTGTTGCGGTATAGTCTCGATGTTGATTTGTATAGGCAGGCATGTTTCTCTGTGTAACGTAAAAGTGACATGCACACATTTCAGCTCGTTAACTTTTATACGCCATTTTTCCAATATCATGAACGCTTAGAAAAGCTGTATCATCAGCAAATGTTGATGTATGAATATTATTGCTTAACGGTAAGTAAGTGGCTTATATTAAGTACAGCAAGGGACCGAAGATGCTGTCTTGGGGAACTCCGGCTTCGATAGACTGCGGAGGGCTTAAATATTGCCTTCTCGAACAACAAATTTACGTTCCTTTAAATAGTTTTTTAAACGCCTGACGATGTTTGCGGGTAGATTTTGCGTCAATTTGTGTATAAGGCCTTCGTGCCATACTTTATCGAAAGCTTGAGAAACATCTATAAAGAGCGCAGAGCAATATTTTTTTTCAAAAGTGTGTCTAATAACATTCACAAGTCTGTGAGGTTGTTCAAAAGTGCTATGCTGTCTGGGAAACCCGAATTCGTGATCTGGAACTATAAGCATCAGCTTGCTCATGTACAGCTTTTCAAATAGTTTTGAACTAATATAATAACAATAAACTAATAGGCCGATAGGATTCAACCTTTCTCTGATCCTTGCCGGGCTTTGGTATCATAATAATCATCGAAACCTTCCATTCTGTTGGATAGTATTGCAGCCGTAAAATATCATTAAAAATGAATAGTACTCATTAATAGTACTTATTCTTTTTGCAATATATGGCAAATCTTGAAGCATTTTGTTGCTTATTTTGTCGACACCTGGTGCTTTTTTAGTGTTAAGACTAGTAATGGCCTTTTCAATCTCCACAATGTTAAATCTTAGCGGTATTTCTGGTAAAGAGACGACTGGTGGCAGTTCAAAAATATAAGCAGAAGTATGTGGAGTAAATAATTTTTCTAAGTGTTTAACAAAAAAAATCGTATTTTTCAACATCAGTTCTTCCCAGTCACCATTCGAAGCTCGTAAGGGAGGTTTGCATATCACCGGCCTTTTAAGTCCTCTGATTTCACGCCATAGCGAATAATCTGTTTGTGGTGTTGCATCTAGTTCTTGACGAACTTTTTGATGGGAAGCTGTTTTTTGTGTTTGCAAAACGTTTTTAACCTGCTTGGTACACTCCTTAAGCCTTAATTTTAGCTGAGGCGATCTGTAACGTTGCCATTCTCGTCGAGCTCTCCGTGTTTCAGTCAATAGCCTTTCTATATCTATACTGTTGAATTTCACTTGTTGACTAGTTTTATTTGAAGAAGCACTAAGCGCAGCTTGTTTAACGTGTGCTTCAAACAACCTGAGAGAATCGTCTATGTTAGAAGGTGTTCTCACCATTCTTCTTTCCGAGCAATGAACACTCTAAATATTTTTTCTATGTTAGAAGGTGTTCTCACCATTCTTTCCGAGCAATGAACACTCTAAATATTTTTTGTATTTCAGCCAGTTAATACGTGCAGATGACAGCGTTAAATCATATGTAGGTGTTGCAGTTTTGTGTGAGTAAATAGTGATAATTGTAGGCGAGTGGTCTGAAGATAAATCTAAAGATGCTTCAGCTTCAATCATGTCGTTGGGCACACCTTTCGCTATTCCAAAGTCAATAACATCAGGAATTTTTTGTCGATCTGATGGCCAATATGTTGGCTGACCACTTGACACAACGTTCAACCCGATTTTAGAAACTTTATTAAATAAAACTCGACCCTTAGGAGTGATTAGCGTAAAGGTTTGGCAGGATCGCCATGTAAAGGTTTGGTGAGTAGAATATATTTTATGTATTTGAAATTGCCGGCGCTAATAAACGCCACTGGCAAGGAAAAGTAAACGGCAGATGACTGCCAGTATTAACATGCCGATTTAAGGCAAAGATAAAAATTGATGTTTTTGAATTAAATAATGCCGATATTTTCAAAAATTTGTCCCTTATATTCTAAACTAAGTGTATTCTAAAACTACAAAATTTCTTATTCACTAAATATAATTGTAGTTTGAGAAAAAAATATAAAATACATTAAACATAATTGTTGTATAGCAATAACAAACATTTCAGTATCGAACAATACAATTGTTGTAATATAAAAAATAACAATTGTATTAAAGGTATAAATGGTTGTTGTAAAAATGGTAGTAATATTAATAGAGTGCGGTGTGCAAAAGTAATACTAATACATCAGGAATTTTTTGGCGATCTGATGGCCAATATGTTGGCTGACCACTTGACACTACGTTCAAACCCATTTTAGAAACTGTATTAAATAAAACTCGACCCTTAGGAGTGATTAGACGTAAGCCACAGAAAGTGTGTTTAGCATTGTAGTCGCCAGCCGCTAGAAACCAGGAGCCTAGAGATTTGTAAAAACCCGTATATTAACTCTCGGTAATTGAAATTGAGGGGGAATAGACAGATGATATAAAAAATTTTTGATAATAATTTTCAATGCAGATATTTGTTGCTTGAAAATAATCTTCACAAAAATGATTTAACAGGGAGTGTTTTATTCGCGTTTTTATTGGGATTCCCGAGCCACCACAAGCTCTACCTCGAGGATCCTTGGTGTCGTAGAAATTATATTCACTAATTCTAAAATAGCTTCGAGAGGTCAAATGAGTTTCTGAGATAAGCATAACGTCGATTTGTTTATCCAGAAGAAAATATTCTATTTCATTTTTATGTTGACATCTGCCATCGTTCCAAAAACATATATTCAAGTTCATGGTTTGTTTAGTACAGCCTGCAACAAGGTAGACTACATTTTCAACATTTCCTGCATCATCAGGACATGTTGAGAGTAAAAGTATTTACCTATTGTTTGTATTAAGCTCTCAATTGTATTAAGCTTCAATACGACTAAAATGATACCCTGGAACTTCGTTTGCTGGTTCCATTTTTGCGCTGTATTCTGGTTACTTTTTAAAATATTTGCGTATGAAAACTTGACTATTAGGTTGTTGCTGAGCAATAGTCGTGTTAGATTTCAATACATTTGAATATTGTTTCTGACTGGTAGACTGTTGAGGTTACTGTGGGTAGCTTAAAAGTAAGATAGGCGCAGCGGGGATATTATTCTCTTTTTTAATCGACGAACGTTTAAAAAACGAGTAAAGAGGGCAGCCTCTATAGTTGGCAGTGTGATTTCCGCCGCAATTGCCACATTTTTTCGCCTTGGGATCACCTTTAATTTTGTCGCAGTTAGCGGTACTGTGTAGCTCACCACATACAACGCAAATGGTAGGCAACTTGCAATAAGTTTTGGTATGGCTAAATTCTTGGCAGTTCAGGCATTGGATAGGTCCAGTTTTTTTATGTGGAAGCTCAACGGTAACTCTTCGGTGTAACAAGTACTTTAAATTATAGATTGGGTGCGATTCATTCTTTTTTATTTTCAAGTCACCTGCCTGTAGCTCGACTCTAAATATAGGTTGGGGGACTTTTTCCCTATTTTTAATGTTTGAAACATTTCTAACTTCAAATCCACTATTTTCAAGGCCAGACTTTACCTCTTCTGGATCCACGCTAGAGTCTACCTTTTTTTGTTTTTTGACTCAAACTCAGAAACTCTTTTTCGGTAATTCACTTTGGGAGCAACATAATTCTATAATAGGAATACCAAGGAGAGCGCTGAAATCAATGTTAAGGCTTTGAGCTGGCAATTTTAGATTCGAGACCTTATACACGTTTTGTAATGCATATTTCCTATTACTTCCAATTCCAATATGAAATAAATAATTGCATTTTTATTTTCATAAAAAGATCTCTGTAGGCCTAATAGGAGATCGTAAAATGCCATATTTCATGCCCCTTTTGTGGGCGGTGACATAAATTATTATTTGCAAAAATAATGTAAATAATAAAAGGAGTGAACGTACCTGTCATTTTTTTTTTAGTTTCCACAAAATATTCATTTTAAAGCTTTTATATCGAGGGAATGTGTCTTCCCAATGCCTAACTAATCCCCCACTACTCAAAAATATTAATTAAAATACATTTTTGTAATTTATTACTTTATAGTATTTAATTTACCTGAAAATAAATACTTTATTCATAATAACAACTTATTTGTTATAGTAACAATAAATTTTATTTAAATAATAACAATTAGTTTATTTAAAATAACTTCTATTTTCCACTAAGATGATGATGGGTGCCATGGTTCTTCTTCGTATGTTTCTTCAAACACCTCTTCGAATCTGAATACTCTTCAGAGTTAAGTACGGGTGGAAGCATCAAATAACTTGCTTTTTTGGTAAATGGTAATGACTTTTTTGGAATTGGTCTTATGCTAGTAATCAGTGGGTCAGAACTTAACAAAAACCTATTAATAATATCTATGTTAGACTGAACCCTTGAAAACTTTCTACCATTTTATGCCTGTAAAGCCGGAAATATTTGTTTCGTGTCTCATCCGCTTCTTCTAATAACAGTCCAATAGGCAAGAATGCCTCATTCACAACAGTTGCGCCATGTATTAAGATCTTGTGCATTGTTGGTGTCATAGGATGCCAGGGGTATAGAGTAACAATTTTTTGACTTAAAATTTAAATTTCTCTTCAACGGGTGTAGCATTAGATTCCTGTAATATTTGGAATAATTCTAATCTTGTATACACTTTTTCCATTTTACTCTCGAAGCTTCAAAAGGGTTCTGCTAATAATTTTGGCAAAGCTAAATATTCAATAGTTTGGTAGCTCCGTATGTTTTTTGTATTCCAAGTTTTATGTGGTAAAATAATTCGGCTTCTTTTTTGAAACCCAACAAAACGAAAAAATTCCAACAAATTAAAGCTTCACAAATCTGCAGGCAATCGGCCTGTTATTTTGCATTTTGTTGACTAATACATCAGTTTGTGCCTTATTATCATATCTTTTTCTTAAAATAAACTTTTGAAGCTTTAATATTCGAATTATACGAAGAACTACATACCAGTTATGTTCCCCATCAAAAATAAAGTGCATAAATTGAAAGGAAAAGTTAAAAAACTCGCGGGAAAAAAATTATTCACGATTAGGGGAATTATTCACAGGGAATCGTTTCACGATTGCTAATGTAGGGAAATGGGAAAAGATTCGAGGGAAAAATTATTCATGATAGGGGTGATTATGATTTTTAGCCTACTTACCAACAACTAAATATTATAGATTTTTAAAGGTAAAATAAAAATGAAATATTAAATTCTTCCAAACTTTTCCTTGTAATCAGTAGTACTTACTTTTCATATTATAAAATGTTTATAGATACATAAATAGTATTAAGCAATTGTAAATGAAATAAAATATATAATAAAATCATATTATACAAAACTTACAAGATAAATCATTAACGGAATTCGCATCCAAAAAATTTTTAAGTGCATACAAATCTTCCAAAATGAATGTACAGTCAGCCTGAGTTAACTTGCTATTGAGATTCTCATCTACACAACGAATTTTCCATATAGGACGTAAAAGACGAGCGACATATATATACAAGCCATCGTGTTTAGAAGAATATATAATTGTGTTCATATCGTTAATAGGCGGAATACCAGGTGAAATTAATGAATTTTGGTTGTAAACTATTAAAAGAAAACACGTGTACCTAAAATATTTTTTGTTTCTAAAATTATTTTTAAGAATTTCAACTTACTTGGACAATGGGGATGTTGAGAGTTTTGTAATGGGCTCTGAATTGTTGTATTTTGAATTGTACGGTTTGCTAAGCCAGTATTTCCAATATTTGACATTGGTGTAGATATAAACATTTGTGGAGACGTGCGATGATCTAGCCTAACAGTGTTGCTTAAGCAAGGGCGTTGGAGTTGAAGATTTCCCATCATTTGTATTTGGTTCGACATCACTGGCTCTCCCCCGTACAATAGAAACGCTTGAGCCGCCCACATTGCTAAATCCGTGCCACGATATTGTTCGGAGCATGTTAAAAGTAAAGCAGTGGCACAAGCTTCGCGCTCCCCTTGGGCCTTAATGAATAAAAATTAAAGATATATGTAAATACATATGTATTAGATTTAATTTACCTGAAAGAAAGCTTTGATTGCATCATGATGTGGACCATGGCATGCTATAAGTAATTGTTGTAAAATATCAACAGGTTTTAATATTGAAATAATGTGAGCTCCTTGGTTTGTAAGTAAAACTACTTTTTTTGGTTTTTGTGCTTTTCGTAATATTGATTGAAGTTGAGCTTTACACCGATCAGGCATTTCTGCTAAGCTCCAGACGATACCGTCCAAAGGAATGACAGTGGTCGATTCTGTTAAGTATGGACGATGCGGAAAGGGTGCTGAGCTTATGGACCACAAAACATCCTGATCTTGCTGCGGTGTTGAAACCATTAGTAACGTGCCTTCATTATAATGTGCAGAATGAACATGTTTCGGTTTATTGATTGTTGTATTCGGAGTGTATCCAGGTGGTAATCTAACATGTAAGACATATAAACCTTGTGGCTTTCTGGGTTCAATTCCTGAAGTATGTTGTGACATTGGAGTTATTACTGTACTCGCTGCGGCACCTACTGCGGTTGTTTTTGTTGGTGAATTTTGAGTCGCAGACATTTGAAACTGATTAATATTTGGATTTAAAAACGTTGCTAGATGATTGGTTGCAAAAAACAAACGCACTCCACATTGTGTTACTGCTAATAAGTGAAGATTTGGGCAATCATCAACCGAAAGGGGGCAAATAGACTTAATGTGTTTAAACACAGCAGGGTCAACAGTTCTTAAAGTAATGTAATAATTAAAAAATAAGGAATAAACATAATTGAGAAGTTTTGCAGAGAAATAAATACATACTTAATGATGTTTGCAGCACTTTGAAATATTTCATTTTGAGTGACTTTAGCGATACGATGCATTGCAGTGTAATCCTGTCCCATTTCCCAAGCCTCTATTGAACCTTTTTCGGTTAGAACATATAGCAATTGGCGGCTACTATCTATTGCCAATCGAATAATTGGATCATTTTCCTAGAAATATAAAATAGATAAAGCAAATATAAAGTTTTCAAATGTGCATGTATATCTACCGAGAATACTTTCAAGAAACTTGGAACAATATATGAGACGATACCCTGCGAATGATTAAGTTTTTTGCAACGTTTTCCAAACCAACTTGACTCTGCCTGATATGTTATTTCGTAGAGACAACCGTCACGTCCTCCTAGAAAAATTCGACCATTTTCGCTTCCAGTAACGATATTTATAGAAACGTTATCGGTGCTCAACACGAAAATAGGCTTATTCATTAACTGCATCTCTTCAAAAGTTGCAGTACTCTGAGTGTTTCGTGTTGGTGAAGATATAAATTTTGTCGTGTCGCCAAAAGTAACACCTGTAAAATTAGTATACATATATGTACATTTTTAAATGTGAAAATTATCGAATGAACTTTTTCAAGTTCAAGAATGCAGGGAGGGGTATTATTATGTATGTATTTATTTCTATTCAAATCTAAAAGGCTTTCGAGTTCAATTTCCGAATCGAAAGGAAAATCCTATTATGTAGTACGGTCGAAAGGTCAGCAGAGATGTGTAAAAAATTTTAGCCCTCGTCCAAAGTTGCAATTTTGTTGTTGCAACTTTTTAATTCCGCTCTAAAACTGCATAAATGTCCATATTCTAGTTTTTCAATTCTTGTATTTACACCAACACAGAAAACGTTATATTTCTAATGCACCACAAATTAATATACTTTTCGTTGTACAAGGTTTTAGCGTTTTACATTTTCAACATCTATATTCTCTACTATATCCCTTTCCCTAAGTTGTGGCACCATGCATTGCATTAGTTGGGGTTATCCCTTAAGTGCCGGTCCTACAAAAATAACAAAAAAAAATTACACCTACATGCAACTACAAATTAGCAATTCGAAATTCAAGGCAAAAGAGAATTGCAGAGTACATGAAACTATACACTTCTCACCAATCTTCTCACCTCGCTCAACAACAAACTAACAGCGGCAAGCGGAACGTTTTCTACCGACTAACGTTAACCATAAAGAGGCATACCGAAATAAGAGCGAAAGCGTTGTGTCACCAATAAAAACAATAACTTTTTTACCCAAATTGCAGTCAATGTAATTTTCTTATTAAGGCCTAGTACACAGTTCTCACGGAATTTCAGTTTTAAAATTTTGCATTTAATTCTACACGGACAAATAATTATGTAGATTTGTCTAGAAACGAAATATGTTTGCTTATTTTTTTTAATTATTTCATAGAAATTTAAGTGTTAACTTTAAACAATAATTACCAATACTCAGAAACATAAATGTCAAAAATTCCTTCACAAAACAATTATCTGAACATTAATTTTTGTTTCTGTTCACGGAAAATTTTCCATTTTTTACACAAGCATACCTGTAATTACCACTCAAATGTCAAAAATGACGTACACTTTCTTTTTCAGCCGTGTACTAGTGTACGGAACTTAACATAAGAAATTTACCAACTTGAATTTCCGTTCGTTTTTTATAAATAATTTTTAACATTATAAAACATTAAATCTTTGAAAATAATCATTACCATGAGTACGAATTAATGAAACTAAAATAGAAAGACTTAATGCTGCTTCACATACTATGACTTGCATAATAAAGAAGTTAACGACAAAGTTATTGTATTGAAAGTGTGGTTATTAATTTGGAAAAACAAAATATTATTTGTTTAATTTTAGTCTAAAGTATTTTGATTTTATTTAGCAATTTGTGTATATTAAAATAATACGCGCACAAGCGATTTCACAAAATTTCCCTCAATGTTATTTTCTTGACATGACATAGAGCAAAATTTGTACTTCATTTGTCATAATAGTGAGTTTCCGTTGAACTCTAATCGTACCATTACAGAGCTTTTAAAAACATTTATGCATGTGCATATGTAAATTCACAGATAGTACTTTGGATATGAAAATTGTACTGAGAAAAGTATTCATCGTCCCTGACAAGAAAAAATATTAATACAACAAATTTTTTAAACATTGTTTTTATATTCTGCAGCCAACTTCACTATTAAACGCGTTGTCAAAATCGGATTTTCCAACCGCTTAGCGTTAACGCGGCGGTATTTCGATTTGTTTCATACAAATTGTATGGGCATGAGAAATTTTGACACCTAGAAAACGCTTGCCACTCTTGTTTAGGTTACACTGTAAAGAATCCTACAGGTGTCAAACATAATATAAAAAAAAATTATATGTGATATTTTATTATATAATATGTTAAATAATTTTGAAAAATTTTTATGTTTGTAATATTGCATTTTTCCAAATGAAGTTAGAGAGAAAGCGAACAGATGAAGCTCAGTGGAAATTAATGAACAATATATATTGATATATATTTTTAAAAATAAGTTGTACAAAATAATGAATTGAATGCAAAAAAATTTTTTTTTAAGTTAATAAAAAAATTTTACGTGAATAAAGATGCATTTATTTACGGGCATAACTCCATTAAAAATTATTTAAAAGCATCTTGTACAATCAAAATGGCATTCGAAAAAATAATGTATGTATATTTTGGCGTATATGCTATTTTAGAATCAGTGGATATAATTTCTAGGACAAAAGAAACCTCGAGGTAGAGCTTGAGGTGGCTCTGGAATCCTAAAAAAACGCGAATAAAACACTACCTACTAAATGACCTTCGTGAAGAATATCTTCAAGCAACTAACATCTACATTGAAAATTTTTATCAAAAGCTTGTGATATCATCGGTTTATTCTCATCCCAGGTTTTCAATTTCAGAGAGTCAATATACCGCATTTTATACAACATTAGGGTCACAATTTCAAAAATAGGTTTGAATGTAGTTTCAAGTGGCCAGCCAACATATTGGCCAACGGATCGACAAATATTCCTGATGTTATCGACTTCGGAATTATAAAAGGTGTGCCCAGCGAAATAATTGAAGTTGAAACATCTTTGGATTTATCTTCAGATCACTAGCCTACTATTGTCAGTTTATACTCACAAATAACTGCAACACCAACATGTGATTTACCGCTGACATTTGCACGTATTAACTGGGTGAAATACAAAAAATATTTGAGTGCTCATTGCACGGAAAATATGCCGTTGAGAACACCTACTGACATAGAAAATTCCATTAGGTTATTTGAACCACATGTTAAACAAGCTGCTCCTCTTAATGCTTCTTCAAATCAACCAAATCAAGAAGTGAGATTTAACAATATTTTTTCTGCAGATATAGAAAGGCTATTGACTGAAAACCGGAGAGCTCGACGAGAGTGGCAACGCTGCAGATCGCCTCAGCTAAAATTAAGGCTTAAGGAGTGTACCAAGCAGCTTAGAATAGTTTTGCAAACACAAAAAACAGCTTCCCTTCAAAAATTTCTTCAAGAACTAAATGCAACTCCACAAACAGACTATTCGCAGCGGCGCACACTGGGGATTTCGCGGAAAAAAGTCAAATTGTCAACATACTCTTCATGCAATATGCAGTGATATTTTGAAATTTTAGACTAAATAGTACAATCAAATCAAAAAGAATTACTCCGATCTGACTGCTAGTTTTTTTCTTTATAGCCGTCTCAAACTCAGTACTTGTATATTTTACCGAAACAACTTAATTTAAACCTAAGAATTTCAAGAGGAATATTATTTTATTATGTGAGCTAACGTTTTTCTTTTTATTTTTTATTTAAAGTAGGATATTTCAGTATACTAAAATTGAAAAATTATACTCTGCAGAGACTTAAGTTTTTTTTTGTTGTTTATTTTTATGAACATATAACAAAAATCCCTTTTTTCTCCAAACATTTGGACCTGCAATTTTAGCCATACTTTTCCACAGCTCGAAATCACTTCTAATATATTGTCTCATATCTCTTTTTACATTTCTAATCAATGTCAAGTGCCACCAGGTGCCACCTGTCAATTTGTTTAACATAACTCAAGAACCACTAGTCGGATTTTGCTTAAACGAATTTAGAAAAATCAAGAATTACAATTACTTTCATCTGTTTTTTATTTTGATGAAACTTCACATTTTTCTTAATTGACCTAACCAAAGGCTCAGAGAAAAATTTCAACATTCTACGAGCACTCCTTATAGTTTTTTCCAAGCTTGTATGAACAAATCCCCACTATGCGGCGTGCTGCCAGGGGACTTAAAAGGCCGGTGATATGCAAACCTCCCTTACGAGCTTTGAATGGTGACTGGGCAAGAACTGATGCTGAAAAAGGAGCTATTTTTGTTAAACACTTAGAAAATATATTTACTCCAAATATTTCTGCTGATATTGTTTAACTGCCACCGTCGTCTCTTTACCAGAAATACCGATAAGATTTAACATTGCGGAGATTGAAAAGGCCATTACTAATCTTAACACCACTTATATTGCAAAAAGAATAATACTATTCATTTTTAACAGCATGCTACGCCTAGAACACTATCCAACAAAATGGAAGGTTTCGATGATTACAATGATACTAAAGCCCGGCAAGGCTCATACAAAGGTAGAATCCTATCGGCCTATTAGTTTATTGCCCAACATTTCAAAGCTATTTGAAAAGCTGTATATGAGCAAGCTGATGCTTATAGTGACTAGTAATGGATGCATTCCAGATCATCAATTCTGTTTTCGCAGACAGCATAACACTATAGAACAAACTCACAGACTTGTGAATGTAGTTAGAGAAACTTTTGAAAGATAGAAACATTACTCTGCAATTTTCATTGATCATCAGACTTTTAAAAAGCTATTTAAAGGAATGAAAATTTGCAGTTAGGGAATGCAATTTTATAAGCCCTCCGAGTCGATTGAAGCTGGAGTCCCTCAAGGCAGCATCTTCGGTCCCTTACTGTACTTAATATATGCCTCTGAATTCGCTGATTTCGGATATACCACGGGCCTGCTGTAATAGTACGTAGAATTTTGTTTTGTCGCCTTTGAATTTTTTCTACATTCGATGCTGAAGCAGTGCCCCATAACTGGATTCCATAGGACAATATTGGTTTAAGGATCGCGTTGTATAAGAGAAGTTTACAGTCTAGGTTTAGAATAGAGTTTCTTCCAATAAGCCAATTCATTTGGGCTGCATATATTAAGTACAACAAGAGACCGAAGATGCTGCCTTGGGGAAGTCCGGCTTCGATCGACTCGGAGGGGGGCTTAAAAAATTGTGTTCTCGAACTACAAATTTTATTTTCCTTTAAATAGCTTTTTAGAAACCTGACGATGTTTGCGGGTAGATTTAGCGTTAATTTGTGTATTAGATCTTCGTGCAATATTTTAGGGAAAGCTTGTGAAACATCAATAACGAGCGCGGAGCAATACTTCTTATTTACAAAAATTTTTCTAACTACATTCACAAACCAGTGAGTTTGTTCGATAGTGCTATGCTGTCTGCGAAAATCGAATTGATGATCTGGAGTACATCCATTGCTGGTCACTATAGGTGTATAGTTTTGATATATTAAGCAATAGGCTAATCTGCCTATACGATTCTACCTTCGTATGATCCTTGCCGGTGTAGAAGGGCCCTTATAAAATTAAGAAAATAGATTTAAGAAATAATGTAACCATAGATAGGAAAACAAACCATCAACAAGTAGTTCATAGATAGAATTAAATTATATACTATTTAATAAACCGAAACATTAGTTCTTAAATAGAATTAAGTTACTCTGGAGTAATAATAAAATAGATATTATTAATCTATATATTTTGTAAGAGAATGCCCATAAAACTAACATTATGTGAGAAGTCTTGTAAAAGTTGGAGGTGTAGCGTGGTTTATCACTATAAACAACAGTGTGTAGTAAGCATTGCGAGTCATCATTACCGCAACATTTAGCCGATTGTGTCAGGAAGGCGAATAAGTTCTTTAGTCCTATATTTGCCTGACTGTCTAGGTCTTGCAAAGTGCTAATGCCCAGGGTAGTAGTTCATCGCCGCACAGTGGCTGAAAATCGTTTTTCATTGGCCAAAATTCTGTAACTTTTGAACCGATCAAAATATTGAACTAATTTTTATTTTAATGGATAGATATTTAGTTCAGCTTGACTCAGTTTTAATTACATTAAAATTGATTGAGGACTTTTAAAGGAATTCTAGTTCAAAGTTGAACTTTTGAATTTTTTTAACTTTTAGAGTGAAATATGGGTTTATTATTTTTTTATTTATTAAAAAATTTAATATATGGAAATTAATAATAATTATAAATATTTTTTGTAATAATGGAGTTTTTTTAATGTTACACTCAAAAAAATTTTTACACAAAAAAAATAGTAAAGTCAACCGGAGATTTTGCTATTATTACAGAAAAATTAAAAATTTTTTGCTGTCAAATTTGCAAATTTGTTTACACTCAAAGAATAGTTACACTTAAAAAAAACGTTAATAATATTATCTAAAAATATTGCTATTACTACAGAAAAATTTATTAATTTTTGCTGTCAAATTTGATCATTTTAAAAAACATATTAAAAATAAAAACTGCAATAAATTTTAATAGCATTTGTAACAATGGTAGGTTCTATTTATTATTATTTTTTACTAATACTATATTTTTCGTACTTAAATAACAATGAAAGGCAATTATAAATTTTATTCATTTGACTCAAATATTGATTGCAAATATTCCATATTCTGTTCTTTAGTAGCTTTTTGGCTTCTTCATCTAAATCCCGATGTTCCACTTTGCATTGATTTCGAATACTGGAGATGAACGGATCTTACGTTGCCAATAATATACTCGTATTAAATAGATCTTCATTTGTTGAATTTCGTGAAATTTTTCTAGTATTGTGCTCTCTATAAAATCTGTAATCTTTGTTCCTTTTTTCCTGAACCAAATGATATTTAATGACATCTTCTCCATGATAAAGGATTTTGTGAACTGTTGCAGGTTGTATATATTTTTGCAGTTTCCTTAGCATAATCTCCAAATTTTCTAGAGTCAATTTCTTCATTTCACGCAAGTACTTCTAGGATTATTTTAAATCTGGAAATAAGGTTTAAGTCCACTCCTGTTATTACAGATGCTGTTTCTGGATCTGAAAAGAATCTTCTTGCGGTATTGCCATCGTTTGTATTGCCTGACCCTTGTTTTGGCTGATCTATAATCAATCCAAATTTGCGATATTCATCTTGATCATGTTTCTTTTTTGAACTTCTTAACTCTTTGTTGATTTCGTTGTTTCTTATTGATCCTGAAGACCCGAAATCCAAATCATAACTGATTTTTAGTATGTGTTCCATAAGTCGTATTCTTGCATGTAGTGGTGATAATCCAAATTCATATGCCCGATGGGCCCTTTCTAGAGCACCATTAGCTTGTGGATGATAAGGCGTGATCAGTAGTTTTCTTATTCTTAGTATTCTGCACGTTTCCTTAAATAATTTTGAAGTGAAATTTGTTCCATAATCTGTTACCAAAACCTTGGGAATAAAATATCTTGAAATTATTTCCTTAAAAAACACTTTTGCTACTGTTGATGCTTCCGCGTCTGGCACGGCGGCACACGCGAAAAATTTTGAAAAGTCGTCCTGGAATGTTACGATATATTTATTTTCCTTGGACGATTCAGGTAGTGGTCCCACCAGATCCATGAAAATCTTCTCGAACGGTCTGCTGGAAGTGGTTGTTAATACCAAAGGCATTTTTTCGACTTTTGAGCATTTATTTTTCTGGCACAATGAACACGTTGCTACATATTTTTTAATCTGTCGGTACATACCGGCCCACTTGTACTGATTCCTGATGCGGGAGTAAGTTTTTAATATCCCCTGGTGTCCTCCTAAAGGTGTATCGTGGAATGATTTTATAACCCTTTTGATATCTTCCGGATTTCTCAGATAAATGGCCATATCTTCGTGCCCAGGATCTTCGTCTGCCTCAATCTCATCCGTACTTTTTTCGTCTTTCTTATACTAAGTTTCTTGTGCGTCTCCTGCTTTCGCTCTGGTTACTGCCCCAACGATTATTTCCTCTACTGGAAGGCGACTAAGGGCGTCCACGTTTTGGTTTGTTTTCCCGGGCTTATGTCGTACCTCGAATTCGTATTCTAAAAGTTTCAGTCTTAGGCGGCCCAATCTGCCCTCCTGGTTTTTTAAATTGGTCAAGTCAATGCACTGATCAAGTCATTGCACTGGTGACTGTTTGCGTTAACAAGTTGCGAAATGTTCATGTAGGAGGGTTAATTAGGTCTGACTCATAACAGGGTCGAGCTGTCACATGGTAAGAGCTTCCTTATCGCATCATGCTATATGGCACACGACAAGGAAGCACCGCCGCCGCCGACGACGAAGCGAAAGATGCCGTGTCATCCATTGGCGCCAATGAAGACATCATCCTCTGTTGTGATGCCAATGCCAGGTATACAATAGTGAGATCAATGATAGAGGTGAGCATATCTTAGATTTCATTAACCTTAATAAACTAACTATATGTAATTCCGGCACTTCGCCGACATTTATCTTTCCGAGTACGGACAGATTTAGTGGGTGGGAAGAGGTTCTCAATATTACCCTCCTTAATGACAAATGTAGGTTTTTAATTGACAAGTGGAGGGTATCCAATAAAAGATCCTTCTCTGATCACAATTGGATACTCTTTGAAGTTATATTACAAAACAAAGACAAAAATGCTTTAGAAACCCCAGGAGAACCGATTGGAACAAGTTCAACGGGATTTTGAAACAAAAACTAAAGAGTTCCAGAAATCGAGAATACGATTGGACTTGAACACAATGTGGAGGTCTTCAACAAGGCTATTAGTAAAGCTTTCGAGATTTCCTGTCCTTTAACGAAAGCTAAGAAGAGTTACCCTCCGTGGTGGAGCACGGAACTCTCTAAGCTACGCAAGGAGGCACGTAGAGCCTTCAACATTTGCTACGAGAATAAAATCTGGCAGCCATATCGCGAAAAGCTAGCAGCATATAAAAAAGCTATAAAAATCGCCAAAAGAAACTCATGGAGGAATTTCTGTCAATCAATAGATAATACTAGAGACTCTGCAAGGGTTTGTCGGGCTCTGACCATAAGCCATTCCTGTCCAACCTTCGTTAGAAGGGCGGACGGCTCCTGGTCAGACTCCTCTGCAGAGTCACTAGACATCCTTCTTAGCACCCACTTTCCGGGCTGTACGGACAGGACTAGTGCGAACAGTTCATCTAGTGGGCAACAATATGCTGTCAATGAGGATATTTTATCCCCGGAGAGAATCTCATGGGCAATCGACAGTTTTTCTCCATTTAAATCGCCGGGTCCTGACGGCATTACGCCAAAGATGCTACATAGCGCGAAAAGCTCTATCATACCCTGGCTTTTTAGGTTCTACAAACTTTGTCTCTCAATTAAACTACGTTCCAACCGGCTGGAGCAAGTTCAGAGTAGTTTTCATTCCCAAGATTGGCAGGAGATGTCACGAGAACGCAAAAGACTTCAGGCCAATCAGCCTTTCATCTTTCTTGGTCAAGATGCTGGAAAGATTAACAGACTCTCATATTAGATATCGACTTGCTGGGTCGTCAATACTCTCAGAAAGTCAGCATGCCTACCTTAAGGAACGCTCTACTGAAACAGCACTACATGAGGTGGTAAGGTTCATAGAGAGAAATCCCTTGAAAATACACAATATACTTTGGCCGCCTTCCTAGACACGGGGCTGGGCAGTATTTGAAATACATGTATTTGAAATACGTATTTACAAATACGTATTTTGTATTTGTATTTTAAATACATAACCTGAAAGTATTTTGTATTTTAAATACATGTCCTGCAAGTATTTAGAAGTAGTTTGCATTTTGTATTTCAAATACATACAAAAATGGCAGTATTTTGTATTTTAAAAAGATTTGATTTTAAAAATATATATAAAGCTATTGTCCAAATTATTCCATTTAATATTATAAATAAAGAAAGTTGGTTTTCTGAAATTATAAAAGAATTTTCCTATTTTGTTGAAGAAAGTGGAAGCCATATATACAAATACATATGTGTGTATATGTATACAATTCTTTTTTCTTTAACAATTATATTTTTATTGTATAAATTTTATTTTAGTTTTTATATATTTTTAGAAAAAGTGTTTCCAAAAATGAAATTTAAAATGCATATTTTACTAAATTGGAGTAAAAATAACTAATGGATTTGGATTTTTATTTTTTTCCATACAATATTTTTTCCATGCATGTTTTCAAAGTATTGAAAAACATGCAATCTATTTACATGTGATTTTACCGTGAATTCTAATTGAAGTATCTGATCTCTGTTTTCAAAATGATGCTGTTTTATTAATCATTTGTTGATTTAAGAATTTTGTTATGTTTCACCTCTAATAAAATGTTTTGTTGGTATAAAAAAGCGGTTTTTTCATTTGACGTTTTTATGACGATTTCAATAAGCTATATTGACGATAATGACGATTTTTGCCCAAAAATATGACGATATAACCTCAAAAAATCTGGCAGCTATGACGACAACAAGTTTAACAATAAAAAATAACATGGTTCTTTTTGCATTGGGAGTCAACATAAAGGCGAAGAATTTTCAACGCAGGTACGTACCTCTCACTAGCAAGAATTGTGTAAACCTGTGTTAGTAACACCACATGTAAAGTGAATACTTCTTCAGGGCTGGGCAGTATTTTGTATTTTAAATACATACATAACGTGGAAGTATTTTGTATTTTAAATACATACATGATGTGTAAGTATTTTGTATTTTAAATACATAACCTGAAAGTATTTTGTATTTTAAATACATGATCAGCAAATAATTTGTATTTTAAATACCGCAAACCATGTATTTTGATTAACTCTGCCTAGACATAGAAGGCGCCTTTAACAATGTATCAGTGGCAGCCATCCAACAGTCTCTCCAGGATGTTGATGTAGAGGAATACATCAGTAACTGGATCATCACCATGTTGAAGGCAAGAAACGTCACCGCAAAATTAGGCAATAGCGAAAAGTCAAAATGGGCATGCAGAGAAACACCACAGGGTGGGGTGATCTCTCCCCTGCTTTGGCTTCTCGTAGTTAACACAATTCTTCTCAGACTAGACGCTGCGAGAGTTAAAGTTGTGGCATATGCGGACGATGTAGTAATAATGGTATCAGGGATGTTCACGGACGTGATAAGCGATATCATGTCAAGACCCTTGGGTACACTCAGCAAATGGGCTACAGCTTGTGGTCTAGGAGTGAACCCTAGCAAAACGGAGCTGGTACTATTTACTACAAAGACCAAAGTCCAGAGCTTTAGACTCCCTCGGCTGCATAATCTGGAACTGTCTCTATCGGGCAATGCAAAATATCTAGGAGTCATCCTGGACACTAAACTATCGTGGAAACCAAATGTGCAACACTGGGTCAAAAAGGCCACAGTTGCCTATTACTCCTGTCGGAGGATATTTGGTTCCAAATGGGGCCTAACCCCTATCATGCTTAAATGGCTGTACACAGCAATTGTACTTCCCATATTAACTTACGGATCGGTAGTATGGTGGCCAGCCACAAGTAAGAAATACGTGGTAGACCAACTATACAGGATACAGAGATCTGCTTGCATCGGGATTACTGGATGTTTACGTACTAGTCCCTCAGAGTCTTTGAATGCTATGCTAAACCTGATTCCGATCGACCTTCATGTATTGGCGGCATCCTCAAGCAGTGCGGCAAGACTAGCGGTATCTGGGAAGTGGAGATCAAGGACCTATGGCTATGCTAGAATCCTAGATCAGTTACCACCGACACTAAGGAAACCCACCGATTACATGGTACCTCATCTGGACTTTGACAGTACGTTCAAAGTCCTTATGCCATCCAGACGGGAGTGGAAGGGGGGTATCATAGAAAAAGAATTCAACTTCAGAAAGTATACTGACGGATCAAGAATGATCTGCGGAGTTGGCTCTGGAGTATTCTCGAAGATCTTGGAATAAACCTCTCATTCCGACTTCCTGATGAAGCCAGTGTATTTCAGGCGGAAGTATTAGCCATAAATGAGGCGTGTAGGGTTTTGATTGACAGAAGTGTCCAAGGTAGAGTCGGAATCTTTGTCGATAGCCAAGCGGCACTTCTGTCCCTAAGGTCTTACACTACATTCTTTACTTTAGTTAACCAGTGCAAAGACGCGTTGTCCAGACTAGGTAGACAGACTGACGTTACCCTCATCTGGGTTCCTGCATATAGCAACTTCCAGGGCATCGAACAGGCGGATGAACTGGCCAGTGCCGGATCTGCCATGGACGTCTCCACTGCTGAATCGGTAGCCATGGCGTTTGCAATATTAGAAATCCCATTCTCAACTATTACCGGCAGAAAGCTGAAGCTAGGTGGTGCAGGTTGAGCGCGTGTAAGGTGGCTAGGAAAATGTGGCCTTGCTACAACCATAGGCGCACAACACAACTAATTACCAGAAACCGCGGGGACATCTCGAGGCTCGTCGCAGTATTGACGGGGCACTGTGGAATCGGGAGACACGCTAGCAGGATAGGCCTTTCCTACAATGCGGTCTGCCGTAGCTGCCGGGATCATAGCAAAGAGGAAACCGTCTTCCACTTTCTTTGCGAATGCCTGGCCTTGCACCTTTCAAGACACAAATTCTTAGGCAACGGCATATTAGACGATCTCTCGGAGGTATCAAGGATAGTTCTAGGCGACCTAATTAGATATCTTAATTCGACGGGATGGATCTAGTATCTTACTCCGAATCTGAGGCCTGGATTCGGATCTAGATCAGGTTGACACTGACTAGTGGAGTGGTCTTTCAAAAAGGAATCCAATTGATTCCACTTGAATGCTTGCGTGGAGCAAGCAGCCACGTAAACCAACCAACCAACCATTTTGCAAGGTTCTTATTTTACCATGTGGGTATTTTAAGCATTTTCTTGGTTTTTATTTTTTAGCATTAATTTAGAAGTTAATTTTACGAAATATACATATGTACATACCTAACTAGGTATATACAACTATTGATATGTTGATAATTTGATCTTATCATCAAATTAAATAAAAGCGAAATTTCATACAAACAAAATAAAACTACTTAAGTATTTTAGTAAATAGTTTTAACTAGAATTAAACTAAAGTACCGGTTCAAAACTGTATTTTAAATATTATCGATACCAATATTTATACCTATAGTACATATGTATATAGATATATCTATGTATATTTTCGATATTTTTAAACTATCGACTTTTATTTTCAGAGTTTTTACCATTTGAAATTATAGTATAAAAGTGTGATTATACACTATTTTTCGATTATATTTTTTTGTCAATATGACATTAAATAATATCTCCGATTATATATACAAATAAATATATATATATATATATATATAATTATTCCTTATTCAAGTTGTAGGATTAACTCAGTATATGTAATGATAGACTATTAATAAAATTGCCTACTTATGTAATTCTTCACCACCGCTAATTTGTTTATTTAATATTTTCTAATTTTTATTCAATTTTCTATAACATAAGCTATGTACATATGTATATTATGTAATATATGTTGAAAAATCAACTTCAAAATTTCAATGAAGAATATATGCATGTTGTAAAAGCCGCAAAAGCAAATATAAGTATATTTGCATGCGGCCTTGCACCGCATCGAAGTAGTTCAACTTCGTTCTCTGTGTGTGACATTTCAAGTTGAATAACATGGATATAAAGTTACACTGCAACAGATGGAATGAAACACTTTTTCATAATATAAACGGGAATCGCATTTTGTGCAACTGCGAAAAGATATTACGTAAAGTTGTTAGGAGCAAGGGATCGGAATAGCCCACTAAAACACGGTTTCGGTGTGCAATATTCATTAAAGTCATGAAGCGCTCAATCTGATCGCCGAAAACAAAACAAACTGCTTGGTTAGGATGTCCACCGGAAGCCAGTCGAACAATCCTTAGGGTCGATCTGACCGCTCCTGTTATCAGAGTAGCTGCTAGCCTAAATATTTTATTTAAAGATTTTCGATTATAATTTTTCTCTATCGCTTCCCACCAGACTACAATCCCCCACTAGACCCCCTAGGACCATATTTACCCTATATTGTTTAGGATTCATGACAGTTCTGTTTAGTTTGTGGGGTGCAAAATCTTGGACTTTGTACCTCCTAGTAAATAGCACCAATTCAGTCTTGGCTGGATTGAAGCCAATATTGTTACATCTGACAACAGTACAGAGCTTAATTCGAAAATCATTTTCAATAATTTTTTCATTTTAACATTTAAAAAAATTTTTTGTGACATTTCATACAAACCAATATTTACAATTTCACATAATTTATAAAAATTTTTTCCTGAAGATGTTAACAAATGGTTAAGCGAAATAACGAAAATAAATATATATATATATATATATATATATATATTAAAATAAATAGACCTAGTGCTTAATTAAAATATTAAAATAAACTAGTATACAAAAATATTAAACATATATAAAAGATACAATTACCTAGTACAATTATTTCAATCGGAGTTGTAAGTATTAAGAGGTACTTAACGTCGTTAATAAAAACTCCAGGTTTAGGTTTTACCAAACCCACACTAACAATGAGATGACTTAACCCATCGTAATATGCTACATCTCGGCACTGTTCATATGTCCAAATCTTAAAGAGAGATTATTGCAAATGATGTATTCTTTATTAACCGTTATTTACTTACGTATATTTCTGAATCAATAGTTAACCAAGCTCTTCCTATCTCTGGAAAAAGCCCCATCATACAATGACATTTGATATCTGGAACATTTAAAAATTAATTTATCTTTTTAATAATTTAATTATTTCGATATGCTTAATATTAATATTTGTTTTGATATTTGTGTAGGCTACAGTTCGTAATTTAATTATCAGCGAGAATTAATTATTGTTAATACTTCCCTTTGTTCCAACTTGGAACCATAGGAATCAATATATATATATATAATACTTCAAACAACAATGGAAAGTTTGATAATCCAACATATATGCACTAGATCGTCTCAGTTTTTATACTTTTTTCGAAATTCCTTCACAAACATCGATTTTCTTAATCTACTTTAAAAAGCAACAATTTTGGTGTATAATAACACTTAAATATTGATGAACGGGAAGTGGTCTATCAAATCGTTTTCTTGTTTTTTTATAAAAAATGCCTTTTTTCCAAAAAATCTTTCTTTTTTATTCATACCATTACAAATTCAGAATTTTAAATACAAACTACATACTAATTTTTTTCCCTTTTTGATTACTTTTTTTATAAAAAAATTTAACGAGCCAAAATTTTTATATTCTGCAAATGCAGTATGGTAGGAAATTTTAAGATAAAGATTTTGGTGTAAATAACAGTAGCATTCTATTAAGAAAAACTGCACTTTTATGCCAAATACCGAAATGACTAAAGTTGTTTATTTGTAAATTTGCTTCAATTTCATAAATACTAGTACATTAATATAAAGTAAGAAGAGATTGATGTTGGGTTTTAATTTTTCCAAATTTGCTAAAATTGTACTTTTGTTGAAATTTGGATGTGGTATTTAAGTGAAATGGCGATTGGCTTATCTATTTTTGATCCAAGACATTCACTAAATACGTTGGACGAACTGGCACCTGGTGTCAGAGAACACAAAAATAGTCTTCGATATTATTGGAATCAATTATGACTTTATTCAAAGTCCATCTTCGTGTTAGCGGAAATGAAACTTTCATAAAACTTGAACAGTTTGCAATAAACTTAACAGTAGTTAACGATCCTTCTGAGCGCACAATTGGCCTTCTAAAAACCGTCAACAATACACTGGTGATGGAAAACAGAGAGCAAAACGATTTGATTCAAGTTATCGAGCATTTTCACAAACCGCATCCAAAGTCCAACAAAAGTACAATTTTAGCAAATTTGGATATATTAAAAACCAACCTCTTCTTACTTTATCCCTATGGGAAGTGTTGTATCAATTGTCTAAAACATTCTTGTCATATGATAGGTGAAAATGGGAATGGTACAAAGTGTTCCTGAGTTGTGACTGGTGAAAGGAGGAAATAGCACAAAACTAGAACAAAAGTGCTAACAAAATTTTATCATTCAGTGTCTCATCGAAAGATTGACATACATACTTATGTATACATACATATTCGATTGTACCCATACCTGCTACGAGTAACACTCTTATATTTAATATGAAGCAGATTAATACTTCTAAAAAGAAAAAGCCGGTTCTAAAGCTAAGTAATCATTTATTTATTTTCTACTAATAACTTCTTATATACTAAATTAATGGTAACTTAAAACTACAAAAATTCCTTATGTAGCAAAAAAGTATACTAAGCATAGTTGTTGTATCAAATAACAATTAAAATAAAAGTATAAGTAGTTGTTGTAAAAGTAATTATAGTACAGCGTTTGTTTTTGAATATTTATATTAAAGGAATTTGTTTAAGAATTTGACTACGAGGGTAGATCTAATTATAGGTAAAAATACTTATATACTAATTAATGCAAGATACACTACACCTTAAGAAAAATTTTACAATTTTGAAAATTAAAATTTTAAAATTTACTATCAATATTTTGACAATTAATATTTTTTTTTTTAAATTACATATGAAAAGTAATATTATCAGGCTCAATTTCAGTTTTATTGAATTAATGATAATAAAAAATTACCAAGAGTTTTTTATGTTGAAAAATATTATTTATATCCAATCAGTACTGATTTACTAAGAGATTTTTTATATTGAAAAATATTATTATTTATATCCAATCACCAGCGGAACTGCCGCATGACTTTACATCCCGAAGTGAAACGAGGTCCTCAACTCTACCTAAACCATATTGATTCTTCTATGAATCTATTCCAATCTACGAAGTTGCTAAAGAACTAATTTAAAAAACTGTACACACATGCGTCCTTTAAACACGTCCTTGAACTTGAATTGTTAAATCGTGGACAGATGAAAAACGTATGTTCGACATCTTCCAAAAAATTATTATCGCATCTTGAACTAAACGGGACACTGGCATGTCGGAAACGATTTAAATTAGACCTAAAACATCCATGTCTACTCAAAAACTGTTATACACACATATGTGTGTTCCCACAAATCGATCATTTACTAATGCAACGTCATAACTCCAAAAAATCCATTTCGAGATAATTGCAGCTGAAGTTTTTGATATGTACTCACCATCTAGAAAAATTTCTGACTTATTCTCTTAAAACGTTCAAAGTACAAAGGCATAAAGAAAAAACTTATACACAATATAAATTTTAAATTTTGAGGTATAACGTTGTATTAGTAAATGCGCGAAATGTACATATGTTCATAGATATGTTCGTGTGCGCTTTGTATTCTGTATATATATGTATATATATATATATATATATATATACATATATATATATATATATATATATATATATATATATATATATATATATATATATATATATATATATTTTAAATGAATTTTATATAATTCTTTTAATAGAATTAAAATTAAAAAACAAAATAATTTTTGGTACTCTGGGCAAAAAAATTTCTTTTGGTACCGTAATACAAATACTGTTTTCCATCACTGTTTTGATGGTTATTTTGCGCGTCGTATGTAACTTGAAATTAAGAAAAGCGTAGAATGCATAGAATGCTTGAAACGCATAGAATGCGTGACGCGTAGAACGCGTGGTATGTAACTCCACCTTTATAGTTAAATACCATTTGGCAACACTAAAAATGTTTGGATTTAAATTCAAAATGTGGCAGCTCCCCTGTTAAAATTAAAAAAAATCCACACAAAAACATAAATGTGAAAATAAGGCCAAGTTCGTATCAAAAAATGTTCGGCCGTAAAAAGTACTGAGATCAAAATAAGGACCAAGTTCTTGATAGGTACAATTCCATCTCATTTCTAGGCAACCTGTAAGCTTGGCAAAATTTGTTTGCCTTTCTAATATCGGAAAGAATTCTTGGAAAAATATCTCGGGAAGCTTTTATTATAGAAATTTAACCTGTGAGGTCACCTCTGTGGGGAGACCTTATGTTTCAAGTTTCATTATTTTATGATCAGGGGGAGCAAAATTATGAGGGGTTAAAAACAGCTCGAATGGTTTCGTGTAAATATACACACTGTGTGGCCGAAAAAAACTTGGCCTGGTGCACTACCGTGCGCATAGATTCATGGAGTCTTAAAGAAACACAAGTTAGCTCGTGTTTTTTCAATATTTGAATTTTATTTTGTATTTATTTGTATTTATATAATGTAATGTGTATTGTATCTTGCATTAATTATTAACGATTAATAGGCAGAATATACATATACTACTCCCTACGTTCATTACATGGCGATCCTGCATAACGAATCGGGCATTCCTCAGGAAGAATATCACCCAATTGAACAAACACATCAAGGTCCACATTACTCTGGAACACCTGATGAACGTATATCTCAAGGCGAGAGCAACAAAATGATGATGGACATATTTTGCTACTACTAGTTTCGTCTCACTTTGAAAGAAATATTAGTGTCACAAATAAAATGGATAAAACTGCATATAGCAAAAACATGGACCAGAAAAAATTTTATAAACACTTTATCACACTATATTATGCAGTATATTTATAAAAAAAAATAAAAATAAAAAACACTTTAATACACTTGTATACATACATATATTTGATATAAAATGTTTAAAATGCATTATATGTATGTAATTACAAATTAAAAAAAAAAAAAACACAAACATATACGAATAAAAAGAAAAATATAAAATAACGCGAAAAAGAAATAGGAATAATATGTCCGTCACAAGCTGACAGTTTAAAAGCGCTGCCATACAAAAAAAAATATGTATCAAAGTTGAAATTTTGAATGTTAACAATAGACGGCAGTACATTTTTTTTGGAGTTCGGTGTTGCCGGGCATACATTTTTTTTTATAATTAATAAATTGTAATTATATTTTTTTAAGCAAAAAAATATAAAAATAAAGAATATTATAATGAAATAGAATAATTAGAAAAAATAGACATAATTTACTCCTCTACGAATAAAAGTGCAAAATTGTCGCGTTTGTCAAAATTAAAGAAAAACAGAAAATTATAGAAAAAGTAAAAGAAGAAACGTAGAAAAAAGTAAAAGATGAAGTGTAGAATTAATTATAAGAAGAAACGTAGAAAAAAAATAAAAGAAGAAACTTAGAAAAAAGTAAAAGAAGAAAAGTAGAAAAAGGTAAAAGAAGAAACGTGGAGGAAAAGGTAAAAGAAGAAACGTAGAAATAATTAAAAGAAACGTAGAACAAAAAAGTAAAGCAAGAAACATAGAAAAAAGTAAAAGAAGAAACGTAGAAAAAAAATTAAAAGAAGAAACGCAGGAAAAAAGTAAAATAACACATGTAGTAGCACGCGATTTGGAAATAGTAGTGAGATGTAGTGATAATCCAACTAAGGCACAGATGTATTTGGAGAAGCTATTGCCTAAAATGCTATTAATAAACGCCTTAATAGAAAAAAAGAAACAACCACAATATAAGATTGTTAAAACCAAAGGAGTAAACTCTGTCATAGAAATAGAAAAAAAAAATAAAAAAAAACTGTCATAGATATAAGAGGCAAAATAAAAGAACTACATAATAATAATTTAAAAAAATATTTTTTTTATTATTATTATTACGAATAAACGTAATTATTATTCGAACTTATATTGATGTACATATGAAAAGTAATATTATCAGGCTCAAGTTCAGTTTTATTGAATTAATGAAAATTCAAAATCACTAAGAGTTTTTTTATTTTGAAAAATATTATTATTTATATCCAATCAGTACTGCGGGACCGTAGTGAATACAAAGCGCACACGAACATATCTAGGAACATATGTACATTTCGCGCATTTACTAATACAACGTTATACCTCAAAATTTAAAATTTATATTGCGTATAAGTTTTTTCTTTATGCCTTTGTACTTTCAACGTTTTAAGAGAATAAGTCAGAAATGTTTCTAGATGGTGAGAACAAATCAAAAACTTCAGCTACAATTGTCTCGAAATTGATTTTTTCGAGTTATGACGTTGCATTAGTAAATGATCGATTTGTGGGAACACACATGTGTGTGTATAACAGTTTTTGAGTAGACATTGATGTTTTAGGTCTAATTTAAATCGTTTCCGACATGGCAGTGTCCCGTTTTGTTCAATATGTGGTAATAATTTTGTGAAAGATGTCGAACATACATACGTTTTTCATCTGTCCACGATTTAACAATTCAAGTTCAAGGACGTGTTTAAAGGAAGCATGTGTGTACAGTTTTTTAAATTAGTTCTATTGCAACTTCGTAGATTGGAATAGATTCATAGAAGAATCAATATGGTTTAGGTAGAGTTGAGGACCTCGTTTCACTTCGGGATGTAAAGTCATGCGGCAGTTCCGCTGGTTTCAGTCCCGCACTCCTGGCAAATAACACCATTACCAATGCCTTTCGAGCAGCAATAATATAATATTGTTAATAAATCTTTGGACTAAATAAGACTTGAAACTATCGGAACATAAACCCTGTTCCTTTGATAAGTTATTATGAAATTTTAGTTAAATAAAAATCTTTTTACATTTGCTGAGGAGTGAATGAGGGTAACTTCTATATATAAAAATTAAAATATGTGTATTAGAGTATCAAATGTATAGGGGGAGTTCCACGGTATACTTCGTTATCAAATAGTGTAAAAAAAGTACGATCGTACCAACTTTGCCATTACTGCATCAATAGGCTATCAGGATGCTTACAAAAGTAGAGCTACTTCAACGCGTTCTATGCGTTCTATGCGTTGTGCTGTGTAACTTCTCACATATGTACTACAATTACATTATTTCAACTTTTTTGACAGCCGCGTATAATGCGTTGACGCGTAGAACGCGTGGTATGTAACTCCAGCTTAACTCCACCTTAAATGTGTGTACAAATGAAATGGTCCACGGCTGCATTACATAGGAGTAGTCCAATATGTATTCCAATAATTTTTGTAGGGCACTATTAAAACTTTGACGGAATTTGCCAAATTTCATTTTTATGAGATACACATGTATAACTACTTTGTAACAAATCATCGATATGTACTAAACACATGCACTGTTCCACTCAAATGGTACAAGTTTTTTAACTTATTACTACTTTCGCATTATTGTACGTAAATAAGATTTTATTGTAGTAGTGGTTATTGTTATCTGCTTAAAAAGTTTGCGTGCTTAAAACTAAAGAGACAGAGAGAGTAACATAGCTTTGTTACATTTTTTCAGCAAGAACAACACAATAGCTACTAGTACGATACAATAAGTGACTCTTTGTGTATTGACAATTATGTATGTATATACGCAGTTCATATATTTTTTATAATATTTTTTTTTTTTGATACGAGCCACTATTTCTAAGATATTACGATCCCAAAAGGCATTAACATTTATGTGTATGTATGTACATGTACACGCACTCAGCAATGCATAAATGAGCCGTTTATTTTGAAAGTAGCATAAGTCACTTTTTCAAAAAAATCGAGTTAATGACAACACTAAATATAATTGAACGGTATATTTTTATTTGTAAAAAGTTTGCAATCAACAAATCTGGCTTCCATCAGATTTTGATGAAGGAGTCGAATATTATCAAAACGGAATTTTCCGTAAATAACGGGAAATACGAATTTTTGAGGATGCCATTCGGACTGAGGAATGCTCCAGACATTTTTCAGGCTGCAATGGATAACATTTTAAGTGACTATATTGGAAAATTTTGTCACGTGTATATGGATGACATAATTGTATTCTATTTTTTTTTTTTTTTGATAATTTTATTATTTATTGAATCTTTAATTATAAATTAAATTATCAATAAGTTTTTCAAATCTTAAATCTAAAAAATATTAAATATAGGTTTAGCCAATGCTAAACAAAATTTTTAATTTCAACGGTTAATTTTTGTTGTTTTACATCTCTCGTGAACGGCTGAGAAAAAGAGTATCCCTTCTTTTCAGCCGGGTGTGGCCTCTATAATGAAGAATATTGCGCGCGAGTGGATTTGGGTGAAACTCAAGTTTTTTTATATTTTTTTTTCCCGTGTTTTGAAAATACTGTCTTCACCAACGGAACGTCTAGGTCTTTATGAATTGGATGGTTTCTGACATACCAGGGGGCTGCTGTTATTGTACGTAGGATTTTATTCTGTCGCCTTTGAATTCTTTCGACATTCGATGCTGAGGCAGTGCCCCATAGCTGGATTACATAGGACCATATTGGTTTCAGGATCGCGTTGTATAAGAGAGGTTTACAGTCAAGGCTTAGTATAGAGTTTCTTCCAATAAGCCAATTCATTTGGGCTGCTTTTAGTTTCATTTGTGTTAACTTTGCGTCTATATGCCATTTCCATGTTAAACGACGATCAAGATGAACGCCTAGATATTTTACTACAGTGTGTTGCGGTATAGTCTCGGTGTTAATTTTTATAGACGGGCATGATTCCCTGCGCAACGTAAAAGTGACGTGTGCACATTTCTGCTCGTTAACTTTTATACGCCATTGTTTGAGCCATTTTTCCAGTTTTGATATATATTCTTTTAAGTTGCGGGAAGCTTCTACAGGATTTTCGTGAACGCTTAGAAAGGCTGTATCATCCGCAAATGTTGATGTATGAATGTTACTGCTTAACGGTAAGTCAGAGGCATATATTAAATAAAGTAAGGGACCGAAGATACTGCCTTGATGGACTCCGGCTTCAATCGACTGCGGAGGGCTTAAAAAATTTCCTTCCCTAACTACAAATTTACGTTCCATTAAATAGCTTTTTAAAAGCTTTAAGATGTTTTCTGGTAGATTTTGTGTTAATTTGTTGAAAAGACCTTCGTGCCATACTTTATCGAAAGCTTGTGAGACATCAATAAAGAGCGCAGAGCAGTATTTCTTTTTTTCAAAAGTGTCTCTAACAACATTCACAAGTCTGTGAGTTTGTTCAATTGTGCTATGTTGAATGCGAAAACCGAATTGATGATCTGGAATGCATCCACTTCTGCTCACTATAGGCATCAGCTTGCTCATACACAGCTTTTCAAATAGTTTTGAAATGTTAGACAGTAAACTAATAGGCCGATAGGATTCAACATTTGTATGATCCTTGCCGGGCTTTGGTATCATAGTAATTAGCGAAACCTTCCATTCTTTAGGATAGTGTTCTAGGCGTAGAATACTGTTAAAAATGAATAGTATTATTCTTTTTGCAGTGTAAGGCAATTCTTGAAGCATTTTGTTGCTTATTTTGTCGACACCTGGGGCTTTTCTGGTGTTAAGACTAGTAATAGCCTTTTCAATCTCCACAATGTTGAATTTTAGCGATATTTCTGGTAAAGAAACGACTGGTGGCAGTTCAACAATATCAGCAGAAATATTCGGAGTGAAAACTTTTTCTAAGTGTTTAACAAAAAAATGCACCTTTTTCAGCATCAGTTTTTGCCCAGTCACCATTAGGGGAAAGTAATGGGGGTTTGCATATCACCAGCCTTTTTAGTCCTCTGGCTGCACGCCACAGTGAATAATCTGTTTGTGGTGTTGCATCTAGCTCTTGAAGGAATTTTTGAAGGGAAGCTGTTTTTTGAGTTTGCAAAACGTTTTTAAGCTGCTTGGTACACTCCTTAAGCCTTAATTTTAGCTGGGGCGATCTGTAGCGTTGCCATTCTAGTCGAGCTCTCCATTTTTCAGCCAATAGCCTTTCTATATCTACAGAAAAAATATTGTTAAATCTCACTGGTTGGTTTATTTCATTTGAAGAAGCATTAAAAGCAGCTTGTTTAACATGCGCTTCAAACAACCTGAGAGAATCGTCTATGTCTGAAGGTGTTCTCAGCGGCATTTTTTCCGAGCAATGAGCACTCAGATATTTTCTGTATTTCAGCCAGTTAATACGTGCAGATGTCATCGATAAATCTCATGTTGTTTGTGAGTAAATAGTGACAATTGTAGGCGAGTGGTCTGAAGATAAGTCCAAAGATGCTTCAACTTCAACCATCTCGCTGGACACGCCTTTCATAATTTCAAAGTCGATAACATCAGGAATTTTTTGTCGATCTGTTGGCCAATATGTTGGCTGACCACTTGAAACTACATTCAAACCCATTTTTGAAATTGTGTCAAACAAAACACGACCCTTAGGACTGATTAAACGTGAACCCCAAAAAGTGTGTTTAGCATTGTAGTCGCCAGCTGCTAGAAAACGGGACCCCAGTGTTGTATAAAATGCGGTATATTGACTCTCTGAAATTGAAAACCTTGGAGGAGAATAAACAGATGATATCACAAGCATGTGAATGTGCCCTCATTCGAAAATATTGTTCCGTGCTAGTACGTTTGGAACTATCTGTTGGTGATGTGGGTACTGGGCTCTCCTTTGTGAAGCGACGCGCTCTGTTTTTGGTGGTGCGTATTCTCCGTTTTCGACTTGTGCTGGGGATGTCGTCGTCTTTGAGGACTATGGTTCGACGGCTTTTAGCTTGATCCTTTTTTAGGTTTTGTCGGAACTTTTCCCGTGACGCATCAAATTTTTCTTGGTTGTTACTCATGATCCGCACTTGTTTACTTTTTTCATGATTTTTCTTACCCGTAATCTTTGTGAAACGCTCCCTTCGACGTGGCCTACTCTGTTCGACTTTCCTGGAATGTGTGACAAGACCGGCACATGTGAATGTCGTGTTAAAATTGCGCAGGAAGTCAAGGCCTAAAGTGACACTTTCTGTCGCTTGGTCCATAATTAGAAATTCGTGCTCTGCGGTCACATTTCCCAAGCGCACGTTATATTTGACAGCCTTCGTGACGACTCTTTTTGAGCCATCGGCTAGTATCACGTCGATGTCCTCTTGGCCATATGGGGGCTTAGGTGTTAGCTGTTGGATGAGCGTCGGCACGATGAAGCTTCGCGTCGCACCGGTGTCAATGATGGCTGTGACCAAGTTTCCTTCGATTAATAATGTTGCCTTTAATTTCTCCTCTCCCCAAGTCAAGTGTGTGTTTTGACTTTGGTTTTTCGTAGCTTTGCTCGGTTTATTTGGATGTCGTCCGGTCTTTTGAAAAAACTCCGTGGACAACATGCGATAGTGTTCCCCTCGATTCTGTTGTGCGTTACCCGGTATCGTTTCCATATCTGCCGCTAAATTAATAAGTTCGTCCAACGTTGTGAAATCACGCCGGCGGATATACCACTGGTAGTCTGGTAATGTGTTTCTGTAGATTCGTTCAATTTTCTGGGTAGGATTAAGATCTGTGTGCCTCATTAGATCCTGTAAATTCAGCATATATTCTTTAAATGATTCGCGAGGTTTCTGGGTGCGTTTTCGGATCTCGTCCTCCAGCTTTTCAAAGTACCGGGGAGGTAGAAAGAAGTCACAGAAATCTTTTTTGAAGATCCGCCACTGGTCCCATTGTTTATTGTTATTTCGAAACCAGCTGAGCGCTTTGTCGCGGAAAAATTCTGACATGACTTTGAGGACGTCATTTAATTGAACTTCGTACATACCGGATAACTCTTCTACTCGCTCTAAAAACCCTAGAGGGTCCTTTCCACCATCATACTTGAGGCCCCATTTCCGCACTAGGTCGATTATGAGTACCTTGCTCTCTTTTCCCGTGTTCTGTACATCAAGATTGCACAGCCTTTGGGTTATAGTCTCTATTTTCAGTGGGGATGTATTCTTTGCTGCCTCGGTATCCCGTGGTGGCACAGACAAGCTGGCCCCGGGTGATAGTGAGGAAACTTTCTCGTGTTGTGCCTGCAGTTCTAGCAGTCTGTTCATTATTGCCGCCTCGTGGTCGGTTGGTAAGAATTTTACGAATCGCTTACGTAATTCTTCTACGGTACCTGTAGCAGTTTGCTCGAACTCCGCCAAGTAGCTGATTAGCTCTTCCCTTTTAGTGAGTATACCCACGTGGTTTTCAGCATTTTTTTTAGATGGACAAAAATTTATGTGGTGGTAGCCGTTTTTCTGGGCACATGTCTCTTTTCGTTGTTGCAAATTTTTTCTTGTAGTTATAGTTGATTTTCACTGTAAATTAATTAAAAAGGTTTTTTTCCCCTTTTTTTTTGTATATATATATATATTTTTTTTAATCTTTATTTTTGTTGGATTTAGACATTAAATGTCCCTGCTCGGGCGCCATGTAACGACACGTTTCCTCGCTGGATGCTGGGATAGGTTCAGCGGGGTCCAGGGTCGTTCGAATGAAATAAAACCACAGTGAACAACTTGGTTTTCTTATACTTTAAAATAAACCTTTATTTAATTTTCTACAGCTTTATATTAATTGCGATGCCGTAACGCCGCCTTACGAGAGTTGTAGTCGAAGGCTGTTTTGGGTTCAACGCTGGCCGTCCAAGATTTTTGGTATAGCACTCTCATGGAGTAGGATGAAGTGGTCAGTGGGCGGCTGGCCTGTAGGAACAAACTCCCATACAGGTCAAGCAGCTACCTGACACCGGCGCTGATGAAAAAGGGGCTGCACACAAAAACGTCACCTGGCTTAGAAGGACGTGATTAGTGAGCGGCAAAACCTATAGGAACGAACTCCCATACAGGTCTAACAGGCTCGCTGATACCGGCACTGGCAATAGAGGGATAGCTCTAACGGACGTCGCCTGACGGAGGATGAATTTAGTGGCTAACCTATAGAGACAAACTCCCGTACAGGCTTCCACTCTTCGTACGCAGATACTGGCAGTGAAGGAAGTACACCAGTGAAGTCTGGAAACAGTACAAGAATAAACTCCTTGTATCGTTTTAGTGGCACGTTTAGTTTAAATCACAAACTATTGTTAGGCTATTACCGCACAACCAAAGTGAGTTCTTACCGCTAAGCGAGCTCCCAGCAGACTGACTTCTATATTATTTTGTCTTGCCTTTTATGCCTATACAATTGTCGATACACACGCATACACAGCGTAGTATATGTGTCGTATGCTTTGCATGGTTGTACAGCGAGCGGTTGTATTTTGATGGAGGTATTGTTGAAATTCAAATCCAAAAACACTGTACAAAATGTAAATACTATTTTATGATTATTAATTATATAAAAAGGAACTATGCTTTGAGTTAGTTATTAATTTTATTTTTCTTCACTTCAAAATATTTTTTCTTTAATAAAAGTAATAATAAAATTTTCTGATTATTTTATTATTATAATACGTGATAAGATAACCAATAGGTTATGGGCCCAGAGCAATTCTGAAAGAAAAGATACCGTTTTTATTAGAAGCTGCATATTGTAATAACTATATAAAAATGGATGAAGTCAAGTCTGGGATTCAGAAGCTAAATAGTACGAATTATCAAATTTGGAAATATAAGCTTGAATTACTGCTTATCAAGGAAGATTTGTGGGATGTCGTCAATTGTGAAATGCCAGAAAATGCAAATTCAATTTTGATGTTGAAAGATGGAAAAGCACGTGCAACGATTGGGCTTCTGATAGAAGACAACCAGTTAGGAAATCTTCGGAAATTAAAGACAGCTCGAGAATATTGGGAGTCGTTAAAGAAATTGCATGAAAAATCTACTCTATCTAACAAGGTAATGTTGTTAAAGGTGTTATGCAGAATGCAACTTAAGCAAGGGAAAACAATGGAAAATCACATTTCGGAGATGCTTGAAATTGTGGATCGACTAGTTGGACTGGGCGAGCAATTAGCAGAACATTTGGTGGTTGCGTTTTTACTTGGAAGTTTGCCAGATGAGTATCATTCTATAATTACAGCATTAGAAGTCAGACCTGAAAAAGATTTATCACTTGAAATGGTAAAAGAAAAACTAATTCAGGAATACCGACGAAAATCTGAATCAAATTCTTCAGAAAGCAATGCTGATCTTGCATTTAAAACAAAGAACTTTAGAGTTTTGAAATGCTATGCATGTGGTGTAGCAGGTCATTTGAAGAAAGATTGTCGAAGTAAGAAAAACAAGTACAAGGCAAAGATGTCTTTTCAAGATGAAAATAAAGTACACAATACTGATTCTAAATTCGAGGTATGTTTTAGTTCAAGTAGTATTAAAATGAGTTCGAAATGGTACATAGACTCAGCGGCTACTAGTCACATGTGTAGTGACAGAAAATTTTTCAAAAATTTAAATAGTAATGTTGCTGATAATATTTATTTAGCAAATGGGAAAATGATTAAGGCAGCTGGATCGGGTGATGGAGAATTATATTGTCAAAACAGAATTATTCCTGTAAAGAATGTTTTATTTGTTCCTGACTTAGATGGAAATTTGTTTTCTGTCAGAAAACTGGTTGAAAATGGATTAGATGTTGTTTTTAAAAGGGATAAATGCGAAATTTTATTTCGTGGCTGTGTATATGCAACTGGAAGTTTATACAACAATCTTTATGTTTTAAATGAAGATGTTAGTGCCCGAAAAGTCAAAGTAATTGAAACTCAATGCATTCATGTTTTTCATCGCAGATTTGGTCATCGTGAAAATAACAGTATCAGGAAGGCTATCGAATCTGAATTAATTACTGGTGTTGCATTAACAAAGACTTGCAGATGTAAAGACGTATGTGAGCCTTGTTTAAAAGGTAAAATGACTAGAAAAGAATTTCCAAAATTATCAAAAAGCTGTTCGTTAAAAATTTTGGATCTTGTTCACACTGATTTATGTGGACCAATACGGAATGTTACACCAAGTGGAAATAAATATGTGCTGACAATGATTGATGATTACAGCAGGTATTGTACTGTATATTTTCTGAAAAACAAAGCTCAAACGTTCCAGAAGATAAAAGAGTACGTAGCGTATACTGAAAATCATTTTGGAAAACAAATAAAGGTTTTGAGAAGTGATAGAGGTGGAGAGTTTAAAAATAAGAATCTAGAAGACTTTTGCAAGAATAAAGGCATACAGCAACAGTTTACGGCACCATATACACCTGAACAGAATGGTGTTGCCGAACGTAAAAACCGTAGTTTAATTGAAATGACACGATGTATGTTAAATGAATCTGGTTTAGACAAAATGTACTGGGCAGAAGCATGACAACACTGCGAATTTTTTACAAAATCGACTATTGTCAAGAGCTGTAGAAAAGACTCCTTATGAGCTCTGGTTTTCTCAGCCGCCACAAATGAATTTTATAAAAACATTTGGTTGCACAGCTTATTATAAAGTTAACAAGAAATTTCGTTACAAGATGGATGATGTATCTAAGAAGGCAGTTCTAGTTGGATTTTGTAATGAATCAAAAGCCTATAGGTTGTTGGATACACATGGTAATATTATTATATCAAGAGATGTTAAATTCGTGGAATATGAAAATATAGAAATAAAAGAACAACAAAATTGTTCCCAAATGGTTGATGATGTTATTAATATTGACTTATCGAATGTCCAGAGTGAGAATGGACCTTGCCACTTAACTGATAAAGAAGTAAATGAACATAAATCAGCAGAAAACAGCAATTTACGAAGATCTTCTCGTAGAACAAAAGGTTTACCACCGGAAAAATATGGTTTAAAGACAACAACTATAATAGAACCTACAACTTACAATGAGGCTGTTCAGAGCACAAATAAGTATCAATGGATAAGGGCAATGGAAGAAGAACTCCAGTCTATGTATGCAAATGATGTATGGGAGCTTACTGAGTTACCTAAGGGTAGAAAAGTTGTTGGAACAAAATGGGTTTTCAAGATTAAAAATTTTGCTGATGGTACACAAAAATTTAAGGCAAGACTTGTTGCAAATGGTTTTTCTCAAAAATTTGGTGATGATTACGACGAGATTTTTGCACCAGTTGTTAAACAAACAACATTTAGAACAATGCTGGCTGTAGCATCTATGAATAACATGGTTGTAAAACATATTGATGTGAAGACTGCATTCTTAAATGGCGATCTAGTTAATGAAGTATATATGAAGCAACCAACGGGGTTTATAGTACAGGGGCAAGAGAAACTTGTATGTAAGGTAAAGAAAAGTATATACGGATTAAAACAATCTGCCCGATGCTGGAATCAAAAGATAAATTCAGTTCTTATTAAAATTGGTTTTAAGAGAGGAACAGCAGATAGTTGCTTATACATTAAAAGTGAAGGTGAAAATAAGGTATATGTGCTCATATACGTGGATGATATTCTTGTTGCAACTAAAAACAAAATTCTTGAAAATAAGACAATTAATGCAATCGGAAAAGAGTTTAAAATAACTGATATGGGAGAACTAAAGGTATATCTTGGAATTCAAGTTGAAAAGAAATGTGGAAAGTTTTATATTCACCAGGAGAATTACATTAAAAGTATGCTAGAAAAATATCAAATTACGGATGCGAAAATATCAAAAATTCCGTTAGACGTCGGATATATAAAAGAAGTACCAATAAATAAAAGTTTGCCAGTTGACGTTGAGCTTTATCGTAAAGCAATTGGATCACTTTTATATTTGTCTGGAAGCACTAGACCTGATATTTCCGTAGCAGTTTCCATTTTAAGTCGAAAAGTATCATGTCCAACACAGCGTGATTGGGTGGAAGTAAAACGTGTGTTCAAGTATCTAAAAGGAACTCAACAACTTTGGCTTTGCGTTGGATGTAGTCAAGATAATTTCGAATTAACAGGATATGCTGATGCAGACTGGGCTGGTGAAAGCAATAGTCGGAGATCAACTAGCGGTTTTATTTTTAAATTTGGGGAAGCTATAATAAGCTATGCAAGCAGAAAACAAACACATGTAACATTGTCGTCAACTGAGGCCGAATTCGTTTCTTTAGCTGAAGCAGCACAAGAATTGATTTGGCTGAAAATGCTGTTCAATGATTTCCAAGTTAATATCATGAACGTAAAAATTTTTGAGGATAATCAGAGCTGCTTAAAACTTCTGGAAACTGAAAAGATAAACCCACGCACTAAGCACATTGATGTTAAATACTATTTCCTTCGAGAAATCCGACATTCAAAAGGAATCGAGTTTGTTTATTGTCCAACAGAAGATATGGTAGCAGATTTACTTACAAAACCTCTAGCAAATATCAAAATTACAAAGCACAGGGAACAAGCTGGTCTTAAAAAATTTTGAAATTTTGAATTAACTTACTTTACATATTTGTATCTTTTGTTTTTATTTTTTGAGCAGAGGTGTTGAAATTCAAATCCAAAAACACTGTACAAAATGTAAATACTATTTTATGATTATTAATTATATAAAAAGGAACTATGCTTTGAGTTAGTTATTAATTTTATTTTTCTTCACTTCAAAATATTTTTTCTTTAATAAAAGTAATAATAAAATTTTCTGATTATTTTATTATTATAATACGTGATAAGATAACCAATAGGTATCAATATCTGACATGCAGGGGGCGTTACTTTATCCGTTAATAAAGAAAGGGTAGTTTAACTTACTGACTAGTTTTAATATGATTAAATAAAATATATTTCCGTTTCGTTGAAACAAATTCAATAAGGAATACATATAATGTAAACTAGATACTACAAATTCAGGTAGTACAAAATAAATGGGGAATAATTCAATTAATAATAGTAATGTAAATACTATAAAAACATAATAACTAAACAGGCGATACTTCGATCCATAAAGAAATATAGACAATATTCTATTTGCCAATTATTGTTGTGTGGGAAAAACAAGTGCAACGACTTTTGCCGTTACACAACTTTAGTCATTTCGTTATTTCGCATAAAAGTGCAGTTTTTCTTAATAGAACGCTACTGTTATATACACTAAAATCTTTATCTTAAAATTTCCTACCATACTGCATTAACTGAATATAAAAATTTTTCCTCGTTAAATGTTTATATAAGAAAATGTAAGCAAAAAAGGAAAAACTATAAGTTTGTATTTTAATATCTGAATTTGTAATGGTATGAAGAAAAAACCATCGAACAAAATGGCAATGTTGCTTTGAGAAAGGAAATTTAATAAGCATTTTAATGCATGTAATTAGGTTTAAATCAGTTAAGAACTGCTTTAGTTAGAGGCAAATTACTAAGGAATGCTTTTTGAATTTTTTGGAAAAAAGGAATTTTTCCTAAAAAAACAAAAAAAAAACGATTTGAGAGACCACTTCACGTTCATCAATATTTAAGTGTTATATACCAAAATGATTGGTTTTTACAGTAGATTAAGAAAATCGATATTCATGAAGGAATTTCGCAAAAAAATGAAAAGTGAGACGGTCTAATATACACACCTGAATAGTATTTATATGAATCAGGCGCGGATACAAGGGGGTAGGAATATTTCCCTTTGTCTTTTTTTCAATTAAATTGTACCTATCTTATAAAAGGTCTATATAAAATAAACCCCAACGAAATAACATTAAAAAAACATATGAAATAAGTTCCCAAAAATGACCATGCATTTTGGGATTTATTAAATTATGAAATAACTTGAAAAAATATTGGGATTTATTTAATTTCTTTTTGGAAGTAATTTCGTTTTTTTTTTTTGTTGCAATTATTTTATTTTATAAAAAATGAAGTGCCTGTTCGCCGATATCGAAGAAGTTCTTTCTTTCGAACAAATACATTTGAAACAAAAACAAAATTTTTGAATTCGATATCGGCGAACAGGCAGGAAATAAGACCATAACAAATTTTGGGTCTGATTTCATATATTTTGGGACATTTTTCATTATCTTAATTTTTTTCGCATCGCGTTACAGAGTAGCAAACACAAATTAACATATATAAAATGCTTACTAAAATTGTTCTGCATAGCCGGCCTTCGGGCTTCCTATATATCAGGCCTTCCACCGGGCTTAAACATTTTCTCCACCATGGTATATCCTGAAACGAAGATACTTATTAAAGATTTTCTGCATTCCTTAGTTCACTGTAATATAATACCCCTACGCAGTGTAAAATATCTTTAGACGCCATTATCGTTTCAGGATATACCATGTTGGAGATAATGTTTAAGCCAGGGGGAAATCCGGATATTTTTTTGATTTTCTCTTTGAGGCAAAGTTGTAGCTGTTGTTATAAAGAACAAAAGTTGTGAACATATAATGAACATATAAAATCAAAAAAACTTCATCAAGATCAAAATCGCAAAAAACTTAAAAAATTCGATTTTTTTTTTTGCCCTGTTTAGGTCCATAGGTATCAAACCGTTCAAAATATTTGGTAACAGTCAACTACAAAAATGTATATAAGATCTCAATAAACATTTTTCTAGAACATATGAACTTCCTAAAAATTATTCTTAATACCGTTTAGGTAGTCGCAAAAGTGAAAAATGTCCAGAAAATTTTTTAATTTCATTTATTTTTTCTTTACTTCAACATTGAAAAAACAACCAACATTCAAGGAAACAAGCAACTACAAAAATGTACCTAAGATCTCAATAAACAACTCACGCGGTCACGCAACGATCGCAGCAGCACAGGCAAAGCAGAAAGCCAGCACACGCATCAAGGGACGCAGCAATATAAAAGCGACACGAAGCCCACATCGAGGCATTATACAGCGCGACATCAACGAGAGCTCAGCGGTTAAATTATAGAGAAAGTGCTACATCATAATTCGCACACAACATTGGCAACTGTAAATTTCAATATGCAGTGTTTGCGGTCATCAAATCAGAAAAAGAAGATCTACAAGATTTCAAAAGGAAAAGAATCTTTTAACTAATGAATTCAAAAGCGCATGTTTTTTTTTCTACGAAGTAGACTTAACCGGTGAAAATGTCGACAATGTTATAACCTCATGGCATGGTTGAGTGGAGGCAAAAATAGTATGAAGTATTGTATGCCGGTAAACTGGATTAATCGCCCAGGTGATCATAATGCAACCAGTTGCTATGCATGCGTAAATTACACATATCGTCTAAATCGACATGTTGAGAAGAACAAAATTTATAAGAACTAAATTTATAAAGTAATGAAAATTTTGTATCACCAAGGCCGCCAACTCCAGATCGTAGGACAGAATTTGCAGGAATGACTAGAGCAAGTAGTGTTACTTATGAAGATCCATTTGATACCGATTATGAGCTTGAACAGGGAAGAGATCTACCACAATAACACGAATGGAAATGAATTTCATTGCGGCCATATTGGGACTATTGCAGCGACTTGCTATATTTTTTTTAAAGCGTTTTTAAAGCAAAGAAAACTCACACATGCTAACGTTAACTCTACGGCGTACCGCAATCGGCAAGCTGAATTTCAGAGCCTCTACACTCTAAATGATGACAATTCGTTCGCTTCTGCAACGATGTAAAAGCTTTGGTGGTAAAAATTGGAATGATCTACATCGATAGTGAGTGGAGATTATTTATTGACGGTTCTGTTTCAAGCTTGAAAGCAGTGTTGTTGCACGTGTCGAACCGAAAACATTGAAAGATATAATGAAAAAAATCAAATACTACGAAAATAAATGTAAGATTTGCTGTGATTTGAAGGTCATCAACATTTTGCAAGGGATCACTGATAAGGGCGGCGTTCCAACATAGATAGAAGAATGTTCCTTTAATTGACAATCCTCGTACTCAAGACATCTTGCTGCCACCGCTCCACATAAAATTGGGAATTGTTAAAAAATTCATCGAAGTGGCCGTTGTAAATTGTCCAAACGCATTCGACTATTTGAAAAGCGTTTTCCCAAAGCGTAGCGATGTCAAAATTAAAAAAGTTATTGTAGTAAATTTAAAACGAATTTTTTTTTTTTTTAAAGGGCATGACTTTGGGCAAAATTTTTTTTTTTTGGTCTTTTATCACGTTGTGGTGTCCGTATATATTATATTTTTTCGTGATGCACGGTGTTACTTATATAATACACCCAAACAAAATGATTTCTTCTTGTGCCAAAGGATATAATTTAAAAAACGCAGAAAGAAATGTATATCAGCACAAACTGCACAGCTAAAATTATTTAAACGTAGGCACGATTACCAACATTCCGGTTTTATTATTTTTATTTTTTAATTTGTGTCATTATTTCGAATAAACTTAATTATTATTTGAACTGTAACAATGTATATTAATTCAGCTTGGGCACGAGCTATTCTCTAATAATAGGATTATCACAGTGCTGTGAATATCCCAAATATTGAGAGAAAATAACAATACGTTTTAATTTAAATCACCATATTTTGGGCATTTTTTTACCTACGTCGATGATATTTGGTACATATGGTACTGGCTTAATTTGGAATACCTACCAGGAGAAAAAAAGGGTGGGACCACGCCCCTTTTTTAGGAAAACCAAACCCTTGGACCGATCTTCCTGAAATTTTCACAGCATGTTACTGTGACTCTGGAAGGAATAATAGGCTATATGAAGTTTTGATTGGAAAAAGAGGCGTGGCACCGCCCATATAACCCAAAAATTTAAATCGCCATATTTTCGGCATGCAGAGCAATATTTCTTTCTTTCAAAAGTTTCTCTAACTACATTCTCAAGTCTGTGAGTCTGTTCAATAATGTTATGCTGTCTGTGAAAACCGAATTTATGATCGGAATGCATCCATGACTAGTCACTATAGGCATCAGCTTGCTCATATACAGCTTTTCAAATAGTTTTGAAATGTTAAGCTAAGATCCCACTATCGGCGCAAACAGCACAATCTGCTACAATTTTTATCGTGCTATATCGGCACACATGTAAAAACATTGCACAATTTTTTGGGCGGTCCCATTATCGTCGCATATTGCGACAATTTTTATCGGCTCATATCGGCCAAACTTAACATGGAAATCGCACATAATACTAATGGGTAACAAAGCTAGGTTTGTTCAGAGTTAAAACGTAGAGCTACATGTATGTACATATGTATGTACATATGTTGTGGAATCGAACGCGGTTAGTATTGGTATTGTAAATATGAAAGCTTTTAATTTGATAAATTAAATCATTTAGAACAAACCAAGTTTAGCTACATTGCTTAAAAAATAGGTTTAAGCTTTAAAATATATCTTTAGCTTACGTTTGAAATGCTCCAATATTTCAGGAGGAATAGGTATTTTATTAACAGTTTGCAATTGGTTTAACTGCTTGTGACCCATGGATAAACTTGACAATGTTTGATAGTCGTAATCATTAAGACCACTAGCCGTGGCCATTCCGTGTTGATTTATGCCAGTCATCTTCAATACAAAAGAATTTGTAATGTAGTACACATAAATACTATATAAAACATACATATTTGTTTATATTACCTCCAAAAGACCGGGCGCACATAGGTCTATCGAATCGTGTTTTTCAAGCATGCTTTCGGCAATATCTAGAAGGTCAGGTTGAGCGCCAACTTGCGTTAAGTTCATTTTGATAATAATAAGATTTCTTCTTTTGAATACACGAATATTGACCTGAGTCGATGAATGTGAACTTTTTACAATTATATTCCCCAAACGCGCGTTTTTCTATTTATTTAAAGTTTCTGCCGGAAACGCGAAGCCGATTATTAATACGGCTTTGTCGGCGGTGTGTGAACGGCAAAATATATATGGTGACAAGCATAGAACACATAGAAATGACTCGAGACGGAAGATTTTGCATACTAGTTTGTATACACTCATACAGTCTCAAGTTTTCGTTTTTTTCTTTGTGCTTTATTTCTATCCAAATTAAAATTATAAATCGCAAAACTAATTAAATATCCATATATTTCTCTAATTCACATTAAAAATATTATTAATTAATTAATTTAAGTTGGTTTTCACTGATCGTTTGTATTTTATCACTGTAATATCTGCAAAATATCAGAATTTATCAAGTATGTATGTATGCATGTGTGTATGTAAGTTAAAAACCACCACCATTTGGCAAATTTCCAGCATATATGTACGTATGTATATTTTGCTTTTCGTTTTGTTTATCTTCATAACAAACACACTAATGTTGTCTCTTTTTCACGGTGTCTCGTTATGACAAATAAAATATGATCCAAGTCCAATTTTTTTTGTTTTCTTCATATCTGGTTACCTGTGGTGACAAGTCATATTAAACCAGGTGGTAGCGTTCCGAAAGCCAACTATTTTTTCCCAAATAATTTTTTAGTTGAAAATGTCAAAGAGCTGTTTCTTGGTTATATTTTTGACAACTTCAATTGTGTAGGCCATGGTATAATAAATAAGGTAGTCTTGTCCCTAAAACAAATACAACGTCACAAAAACAACAGGCATTTTGTTAGTGTAAAAACTTGGCTGTTGTCAAAATGTGATGTGTAAAATATAAGTTAAAATTATTTACAATACAGAAAACAATAAGGTGTTGATAGATGTATGTATAAAATCAGGATGTGTCTTTTATTTGGGTACTTGGAAAAACTTTCTTTCCCCCTTTGCAAATTTTTTTTGCAGACACTACATACACGCATTTTAACCGATATTTTTAATTTTAATTATATATTAAAAATTTTTCACGCTTGTTTTTTCACTTTTTTAAATTTTAATTAAATAAAAAAAAATGTCACAATATTTTTATAAAAACATAACAAAGTTTTGACAACAAAAATGAATCAGCTGATGTCAATTTTAGCTAATGCGACTACCTTATAATTAATATACCTTGGTGTAGGCATTACTTTTTCTTATGCTGCCTAGTTCTTGTTTTCTCCTGCTGCCACTGTTTTAATTCGCCTTGTTTGGAGACATGGTATAATCAAAACTGGTATAATCGTCATGCCTGCTGTAAAAGACTATTCTTGTTTTACAAATGTCAAATTATATATATCAGAGCAACAAGCTGGTAAAAAAATTGTAGAAGCATCTAAACAAAAAAAATTTATTAACATATTTATTAAGTATAAATTTTTATTTGGAAATTTTATATAAAAATTGAGAAAAAATTACTGTTAAGAAAAGTCTAATATCACATCAAGAAACTTAAACCTAACAATGCATTTTTAACTGCCGGAATACCTTTATATGCAGTAAAAAACCTTTTTGGTTGGTAGCGACTCGAATACACAAAAGCGGAGATTTTTTCCGGCTTGTTTTTTTTGATTTTGACACGCAAAAAACATTTTACCCAAATAAACATCGGGGTGAAGTTAACAAACTAATCATTATAAAAATCTTTACAGCAGGTTTTCGACTACCATCTCTCAAAATTAGAATACATGTGTGCATATGAAGCATTAAACACATTCGCCACAGCAGACTACCGTCTACCACCTGTCAAAATTAGAATACATGTGTGCATATGAGAATGATTATATTGAAGACAGCAAGGCAACACGGCAACAGGTTTTTGTCCATGCTACTTTTGTCGTGTAGTCGAATTAAACTAATTTCTATTTCTGATGGCCACAAAACCAAAACAGTGTTGACAATATAACAATATATGTAAAGCAAATTAGTGATTAGAAATATTTTTTATTGTAAAGTAAAAAAGAAAATTACAAAATGTAAATGTTATAATATATATGCATAAATAATTTTTATTATCTTTATTGTTATATAGAATATTGATTTGAGTCAAAAATACCAACATTGTTAAAGATTAAAAAAAAACTCACAGGGTAATAGCCCTTTTTTATCTAAAAATTTTTGTGTATTTTTTTCGGCGCTCTCTTGATTCCGCAGTTACGGGTTTCAAAACTTTAATATATTATTGATCATAAGTCCTACAATATAGAACGAATATAAACGACATAAGTATGTAGGTATCATTTCAAAATGCTCTATATAACTCATTTAATTCTTAAAATCATCATTTAAGAAGCATATATTTCGTATTTCATCGGTGACAGCTTTCAAATATACACAAAATAAAAGCATGGTAAGTTCTCTGTACAAGTGAAAAGTCAGATAAAAAAATTTTAAAATTGAATTTCACTCGCAATGGGTAAATTGTTTTAAAAAATTTGTATACCAGTATAAAGGTATTTTGGAGAAGATTGATATCCACATCGCTTATATCCGTTCCATATTCTAGGAGTTATGGCCAATAAAAAGTAAGTTTTGAACCCGTAACTCCGGAGCCAAAAGAGATCCATGAGATGAATTTCTTCTGTTTATGTTAAAGCGAATCCATACAAAGTAATGTGAGTGGCGAATTCAATTCGCCGTATACAATTCGCCCCAACGAACTTTAAAAAAGTAAAAGCGCTAAATATACACCACTGTAATATACATAAATGAATCGTTGCAACAATTCAGGATCAGCTGTTTACTGTGTATCAGTCGTATCCAAAATAATTAACTGCCTATTTCACTATGTCGAAAGAAAATTTCCATATGTTTTCATTCGTATAATTACATTTGAAGCAAAAACAAATTCTAAAATTTTGTTTTTGTATCAATTGTATTTGTACGAATGAAAATAAAATTCAAAATTCTTTCGACATCGTGAAATCGGCAGTAAGTAGGTGCTAAACGGCTACAACGGTAGCTAGCAGCATTTGTGTTCTTGTGTTCGTGTAGTCTGCTGTGGCGAATGTGTTTATACCTTGAGTATGATTATATTGGCGACAGCAAGGCAACAGGTTTTTGTCCATGCTGATTTTGTCGTAGCTGTCCAATTATGCATTAAACACTAGGGAGATCGATCGAATATTATTCGGCCGGTTTTAACCGGTTTTTTAGGTTTCGCTTTTTTTAAATATACATTTTTCGAAAACCAAATAAACCGGCTATTTTATACGATTAACCGGTTATTTGAAACGTACGATTGCTTACATTTTCCTTATTTTTATTGCAAATATGCACGTATTTTAAGTCTCTCTGAGATTAAATCGTAATGCAAACATGTTGGAAAATAGCTTCCGGGCGAAGCCGGAACTATCATCTAGTATATTATATTTTTTATCTAACTAGTGGGATCTAATTATTGTTAAATTGTGCAAACATACTATATGCAAAATTTAACAATAATGAGATTTCACTAGTTAGATAAAATATATAATATGTTTCAATGAAAGCTACTTAAAACAGCTATTTAATTGAACTACCCAAAAACATGAACATATTTTTTTTTTACACTGACTACTTTAAAACGTGGACAAAGGTTAAATAAAGGCTCTAAAACGTGAACTTTTTTTCAAACGTTTAAATCTAATTTTGTAAAAATTTTGGGCTTCCCCGCGGAAGAATTTTTGAAGTGAATATCCATCCACTAAAATCATTTTTATTATGTTATATAAAGACTTTGAATGAAATAATTTTAACAGACTCTTTTTTATTTTAAAAAAGTATTTATTTTTCTTACAAAAAGTACAATCGAAAAATGTTTCATAGGCAAAAAATCACGTACTTTATTTTAATATAAAACAAACGACAAAAGAGACTGAAAACGTGATACAAAATACAATCTAAAACGTGAACAAAATCAAAAACGTGAACACCATCGGTAAAAATTAGTGCACGTTTCTGCGAGTTCACTGTTATATATATAAATTATATATAATAAATAATATGTATAAGTATAATAATATAAGTATGAACTTATGTACTTTTTTTTTATTTTATTATTAATTGTTTACAGGTCATACAAAACTATTAGGTACATTTATGAGATTATACTTGAAAGTACTACAACAATTAAATCTAATACTTAAATAGAAGGGCAGATGATACTCAGACTTGAGGGAACTTTGTCACGAAAAACCTCTTACGAACTTTTAAAATTAATATTTTTTATATTATTATTATTACGAATAAACGTAATTATTATTTGAACTTATATTGATTTACATATGAAAAGTAATATTATCAGGCTCAAGTTCAGTTTTATTGAATTAATGAAAATTCAAAATTACTAAGAGTTTTTGTATGTTTGAAAATATTATTATTTATATCCAATCAGTTTTTAGCAGAACGTATCAGTACTGATTTCAAGGCCCCTACACCTCTCATCAGCGTTCAATTGTCCATCTTTACAATTGTCGTAAAGTGGATACTATTTGAGAAGAATATCAACTATTTAACCAGTTTTCAACAGAAATAGAATATGAGAATTAATTTTTAATTAAATTTTTATTCTACAATGAAACAGTGCTGGTTAGTACGAAATTCCCTCATTACTGTTTGGAAAGTACTAATAATCAACACAAACTCATAGTCCGTTATCATCAAAGTATTATACTTTGTATTCTAACGTTTTTGTTATTTTTACTCTATATTAGAGAAATTCACATATTACTTTGACCCTTGTTATTAGGGTATTTATAGCTCGTGCCCAAGCGGAATTAATATTTTTTATATTATTATTATTATTACGAATAAACGTAATTATTATTTGAACTTATATTGATTTACATATGAAAAGTAATATTATCAGGCTCAAGTTCAGTTTTATTGAATTAATGAAAATTCAAAATTACTAAGAGTTTTTTTTATGTTGAATATATTATTACATCCAATTAGTTTTTTAGCAGAACGTATCAGTACCGATTTCAAGGCCGCTACACCTCTCATCAGCGTTCAATTGTCCGCTTGGGCACGAGCTATAAATCCCCTAATAACAGGGGTCACAGTAATATGTGAATTGTATATATCAGAGCTGTAAAAGAATGACTCAAATCTGATTTTTAATTCACAATGATTTAGAGAAAATATATTTAATTAATTTTGCTCAAAATGTAAATTGAGTTGAAACCCGAAAGCTTTCCTAATGAATTAAAAAATGTTGCATGCATTAAAATCACTTAAAAAATTTATTGAATTAAAGTGTGAAAGAATTCAACATCAAACAAAGTCTTAATTTCAATTATTTTATTCACAAAAAAGAATTGAATTACAATTTGAATGCATTATCGATGATTTAAGGGAAATTAATTGTAAGTCATTTTTGATTCACTGTTTTAATTTGGATTTAAAAAAGCATGTCTCCTTATTATTATCAAAAATTATGTGTCAACGCATTTAATCTAAAGCCGAGTATTCTGTTCAGTACTTTACGCGGAATGCTGTCAAAATAAAATGCATGTGGAAAATTCATTAAATATGAATAATTGTATCAATTATTAAAACAATAGTAATTAAGATTATACTACTGAATTCAGAAAAAAATTAAGCAATAAATCGATAAAAAAATAGTGATTTTTTTCCATGTTCTGAAATTTTTGTGTTTATATTTTTAGCATTTCAATATTAACTAATAATAGCAACTTACATATAAAAAATTTTACACGAGAAGGAAAAACCATTCTAAAATTAAAACTATTATAGGCCGTATTTTCACATAAATTTATCAAAATACGTACATAAGTACATATTGTTTAATTTTATATATCAACAGGATCAATATTGTATCCATAAGCAAATATTTATTTCTTCTTACTGATGTAGTATGCATTTTATCAATAAAGTCGCTATTTTTGTTCGTGAAAGTCGTGATGTGCTTTGATTAGGTAAATCGAAATTTATAAAAGTAACTAGCTTCCATGCGAAGCCGGGGCGCTGAGCTAGTAACATATAAAAACAAAAAAAAAATAAATAAAAAATGCCCCAGCTAGCATCCAGTAGAAATAAGTCGCGTATTCTATTTGTATTCGTAATTGTGTATAAATAGAGTATGTAATGACGTTCAACGAAGCTACCTAACAATTAGTGAAGAAGCATTTGCACATGAATACTGACGAGGTTTAGTGGCTTTTATCGAAAAACAACGTTTGTTTCTATTCAGCCAGTGCTGATGAAAAATCTACAAAAGGGATGTATAAATATTAAATGTCTACTAAATATTTCTCTGATTATAAACATTTACGGACTTTAACCTGTATAAATATTAACAAATATTAATAATAAACAGTTCGTAGTAATTTAAAAAATTACAATTAATATACATATATGAAAAAATATACAATTTAAAAATAAAAAAACACACATTTAATCACCTACAAGAAAATGTTAGTTAACAGACGCGAGAGAAAATCAATTTGTACTCGGCAACTGTTTTTTTTTATTATAGAATTTTAATTTATTAATAATTTAAATCAAATTTAATAACCATGATATTCGATGATTTATGTAAATTTCGATGTGATTAGATAAATGTTTGTCCCTGCAGTACGAACACTTTAAAAAATGACAAAAAATTTTTCTTTTAAATAAAATCCGGCTTGAAGGATCAAATGTTACTCGTATAACTGAATTGCACTTTTTTGCAATAAAACGAATAATTCCTTTTAAATAGAGAACAAATTATCTTCACTTTTTATTTAAATGTTTCGGGGATTTTCTTTAAAATTCAATAAAATACACGAAGAGCACTGCAAAGCATCAAAATATGAATTTAAGAAGAAACAAGAGAAAGGTTCACTACGTCAATTGAGATATTTAGATTTTATTGGTCAGCATATTGTAGACATTCGGAAAGTGTAAAGAAAATACAATGATTTTTCAATACCACATTCTTTAAACTATGGTTTACTTGCAAAGGGTGGTGTTGGCTGAAGTGGTTAGCGCGTTGACTGCTAAGCAAACAATGACGTGGGGCCTGGGTTCAAACCCTGGCCAGAGCAAGTCAATCAACATCATTAATTTCTGTAATGTACATTAGTGAGACGTTGTATTAATTGTTGTCGGACTATTTAAGTGATGAAGGCATAGCACTGGTCACTAAAACCTGTTCCGACAGCGATTGTCGCTGTTTCCAACTAATGTACACAACATCGCCCTCCTTCGTCGGTTAGCAGAAACATCGGCGAAGTAAAACAATTAATAAAATGCCTGCTAACACAGCTTAACAAAGTTAATGCGTCTACCTAACACCGGAGGCGCCTCAACACTGCTATAAAAATTAACATAACGCGCAAAGCAGAGTTGTAAAAGAGTTAAGCCTTCTACATTTTCAACATCTATCCCTCTCTCTGAGTTCCGGCACAATGCACTGCATACGTAGGGGTCATCCCCTGAGTGCTGGTCCTAATTAAAAAAAAAAAAAAAAAAGGAAAAGCAGAGATGAAGAATTGCAAACAATATTAAATTATTCAAAAGCTTTATCTTTAAAGCAAATGAAGCTAACTAATGCTGACATGAAATTATACTGCTATGTATCTTCAAAAACTATTTGACTATACATAACTCCCAATTGTCGAATATTTTCATGAACTTTTACAACTGGGGGTAAATAAATCATCACAGCTTATGAAAAGATGATTTCTGCTACGAAAAACAAAACTGTCTCGATAATTTGCCTTTAGTCTTAACAAGTTTGCGTTCAACTGTTGGAACAAGTCTACGTCTTCCTGGGGAATTTTTTATATTTATGAACAGCAACGAATCGTTAAAACAATTTTACGGAAAAATGCAACTGATTAAAGCTACATTCATGCCAAAAACATTGCAAAACTGCACCTATGTGTTTGTGAGATATGATACTGTTAGAAGACTATGGCCGACTTCCTAAACGCAAGTTGAAATGCATATTTACAATGCAGACACTTACTAAACGCATACCTAAAATTATTGCCAATACCTAATGTTCCTAATCTGTTGGCAACTGAGTTTGATGAGTATCTGGGGTACTTTTTCGTAGGTATTTCATAGTGTTTAAAATAAACAATTTTTATAAACTTTGTAAAAAAAACTGCTTTATGCATAAAAATATTTGTTCAATTCACAAACTCAGTCGTCTGTCTTATGGTTTAAAAAAAGATATTTGTTTATGTGCTTGTGAACAGACAAATTTGTTGTATCGTTATTTTGTCGTATTTTAAATGTCAGTTTAATATCAAAAAATTTAAATGTCAGTTTTATATCAAGGTGTGAAACCAGGTGTGGGAATTATAATTTGACGATAAATATAATAATTTTTTTAGCGACAAGCAATTTTGATTAGTTTGAAAATTAAGTTGAAATGAATCATGTATATATTTATCATTAAGAAGAATGTATTTTCTGGTGTTACTTATCACATATATAAAATATTTTTACAAATTAATTTAACAAATAGAATATTCCCAGACCCGGCCTCAATATAACAATTGAAAAACATATAAAACTCAATCGTATAATTATAACACACTTTTGTATGAAAATTACCAACAAAAATACAATATTGTATAATTATACGATTAGACAACACATATGACGTTAATACGAGCTTGTGAATTGAACAATTGATCATAATCAGGGTGTTTATGAAAACCAAGTCCGAATTGCCATTTATCAGAATTGGAAATCGATTCTGATTTCAATTGGTGTTATGAAAACGTCTTGGTTTTTTCTTGATTCGATAATAAACAAAAATCAAACCAAACTGTTCTGCTTTGTTTACATTTTTTTCTGCACAAATTGAACAATTTATTAACAAGTGAGACATTTTAATAAAAAATATTTATTTTAAGCACAAATCGAACAATTTATTTAAGAAAATACTTTTTTACTACCAAAGAGAATCCACCAAAACCTCACGTTTTATAAATCCCTTCGTGATATCAGGATTCTTGTCCATGGAATTCCATAAAAATTCGATTTAGTGTTTGATTTCCCCCTATTTGGTATAAAATTAGTTTTATTTTATGTAGTTTTTTATTTTTTTTTTCAAGAAAATGAATGTATGTATGTATGCATATACTGAACATATGTATGTATTTCATTGTACACTATTCTTTAATAGCTTTAAGCAAAAATATATATAAAACAAAACAATTTTTATGGAAATATTTATTTGTTTAATTACATTGTGCGATAATTTTTAACAGCTTAAAGCAAAAAATAGACACAAAACCAAACAAAAATGTAATTCTGGCGGCTGGCAGCTGATCGGATTATTTCTGACAAAAAAACGATAATATTGGATTCTATAACACCAAATTCTGACATAATTCTGATTCGAACATAATATCGATTTCTGTAACACCAAAACCAATTTATGTTCGATTTCAATTCTGATTCTGACAGCAATCAGATTTCATAACAACCCTGAATAGCTTCGAAATTTGTGTACAAATTTTCTTTAGTTTTAAAATATTTTTTTTTTAAATTGTAAATATCTTTTTTATTAACAAATTTTTTAGAAAAATTAAATTAAATTAAGGCCTCTTTACATGGTAATATATGTATATCGATATGCCAAAAATTGAATAAAATCTTATCATGTAAAAGCAAATTATTATGAGTAAGAGAGAATACGGATAAAAAAATCTGACAAGCGTTCCGTAATGTTTATTTTCGAAACAATTTTAGAAACTTACGTATACTCATTTTATCAGAGGTGCCTTTTTAAGTAAACAGTGGCAGCTTTAAGAGTATATATTGAAGGTGGCGTCATTTCTATACAATAATTACAAAAACAACTAAAACAAATTCATGTTGTTTTTGTAAATATTGCAGGACTGTAACCACCAGCTATTTCGTAGCGCAGACTTTTGATTTTATTAATATTATCCGTGTAAACATAAAAAATACCTGCAACACTTTTGTTCTCTCTTCTTATACACAAAGAGAATTTCATAATATTTTGATTTTACAAAGTTTTAATACTTTGTATTACCATGTAAACTCACCTTTATAGGCATTGAGTGGCTTGTATGCAAATTTGGTGGCGATGTTGTCAACAATTCTCCTGCACCTAATATATGTGACTTTGTAAATGAGTTAAGTCCAATTTAATAAATTTTGAAGAAGAAAAATATACTTATACTCAATATTTTTCATATGTATCTTTAGTAAATGCTGTTTTATTTCCGAAAATTTCATATTTCATATACCTAATTTTATCTGCAAACGATATACATACTTATGCTAACTCAGCATCAAAACCGGAATTTTCAAAACAAGATTTCTCTTCGACTGAAAGTAACGATATCTTTGTACATAGATTTAAATTTCCATTTATGACGTGTCCATTCTTTCCAAATGAGCTTTCGTAAGTATGCATTTTGTAAGATGACATTCACAAGGTACTGGATGTTCGACGATTTCAGGATCTAAAATTTCAACCTCTAGATTATATTGACGATTATGTTCACTATTGCGTTGCATTGATATTTTAAATGCTATCGGAGCATTCTCATCTAAGTCTTCGCATGATGTTGCTGGAAGAACAATAATACATTGCTTCCAATGTGTTACTGGCGAATTGGGACTAGTGGATAAAACTATCGATTGCTCATAGGAGTCTGCAGGAAATCTACACTCAAACCAAATACAAAAACCTTGGTGTTTTCCTGATTTTCTTACAGAAAGGACTTCTTGAAAAACTATGTTATCAAGTTCATTGCGAGTTAAGTCTTTTAAATTCATCCACTGCATTGCTACGCCCTCGTGTAATAAATCCTTTGAAGAGCATTGTGATATATCAGGTTTGCACGACTTTTGTTGTCTTAACATCTCTCCAAATGAAGTTAATCGCACGCCATCATAATCATCCCAATCATCAAAAAGACGAGGTACTGCGCATGGAGCAACATAAATTGTGGCTTCACTGGGAAACAATGATCCATCTGGCTTTAGAAAGTTATCTCTTGCAAACAATACGGAATCGAGCATTCCTTCGTGCAACAAATAAAAACCCATCCACTCAGAAACAATTACATCAACTTTTTCTGCCGATGATGGCAAAACAAATTCTTCGATTTTGGACTGTATCACCTGAAAAAAAAAATAATTACGTCAAAGATGTTGATATTTTAAAATTTTTGTTGTTGTCTTTTTTGTGATTTAAACGAGTCTAACTGCCTGTTCGCCGATATCGAAAGAAATCTTAGGCGAAGAAAAGAAAGGACATTTAATTGGCGATTTCCGTAACAAAATACTACAGTTTTGATTCAAAGTAAGCTCCATCGTACTTACTAGTTCTCAAGGTACATTATCTTACCAGGTATTTTAAATATCACAGCTGATTCCATATATTTTACCTGCTCCTGTCAAATTTGTACCAAAGTGCAGTCGTGATAAAAATAATGTGAAAGCAAATTAAAAAACTGAAATAATTTTTAGACAGGAGCATGTAGAAACCAGTGTTTAAAAATCTCAATTCAAATTCAATTCAATTCAAACCTTAAAATGTCGCAAAATTTTAACTTTTCACTGCTTTTACAGACCAACCTAAATTACGACCCAAAGCGTTGTCTGGCTGTCAAAATTTATCATGCCCATACAAAATGTATGAAACCAACCGAAATAACGCGCCGTCAACGCTTTGCAATTGGAAAATCCAGTTTTGGCAGCGCGTAAAGAAGTGAAGTTGGCTGCAAAAGTACTGTTGTTGTTTGTTAAGTAATGTTACTTTAGCTACTTTCAGCTCAATTTAGCGTCTTCATTTCTATTTCTTATTTTTATTTAGAGTTTTTCATTAATTCAAATGAGTAAACATTACTGTTTCATGCGCAACGTTAACGCTCTAATTTAGGTTACTCATTTCAGCGTAAAAGCTAAGTGCTAAATTATGTTGCGCTTTGCGGCGTAATTTAGGCTGGTCTGTTACTTTTTTCTGCTTTTTAAAATCAAACGTTGGTTCTGTTGAAACTAATGAAAACAGCGGCAGTCGAATTCTAAATGAGAAGCAGATAACTGATTCTAAACACTTGCACAGTGCTTGCAACAATTATAGGCTTTATATTTTCAATTTAATTTTTCATCTGCATTTGCTCAGTAACAAAAGCTAAATCACAACCAGAGTATTTGTTTTTAAAAGTTGTCAGCAGTCGCAGTCTTAAAAGCAAGCGTTCATTTTGTTTTGTGCATTTTTAGCAGAAAAATATTCTCTTTTCTCTTCTATAATTTTTTTACAGTTATACTTACTCATATATGTACATACATATTTATTTTTTTAAATTTACTTTTCGTAAACGCAAGGGAGGCGTATTTGAGTTTTGTCTACCAGGACATGTAAAACAAAAGATTTTGACGACATTTCTATATTAAGCCATCGATATGTATGCATATGTTAAAAATTACCAATCCGATGTTCATATGACCTTAAAAATTGTTTTTTATTTCTTTCAATTTTCATTTTTTTTCTCTCTAATTGTTTTTGCTGCATTATTTGAGAAAATCGATGACTCTGATTAAGACCGCTCATCATTTAAATTAATTTTATGCAATTTAAATAAATGCGTCTGTTGAATCGAAAAACGATTTAAAGCAAAAAATAAAACACAGTAATATTGAGTTAACTATTCGCTTTAATGATCACGACAAGAATGAATGATTGTTTAATTTTGTGTTACAAAAAAGGGTGAAGAATTGCAAGTACAAAAAGGAACAGTTACAGATTATAAGAAAAAGAAACCTAATGCAAATCGACACGGAATGTATTGAATGGGAACAACAGAGAATAAAATATATTAAATCATTAATAGTAGTTGTGACTGAACAGCGTCTTTAAATTTGAAACTATTAAAAAAAAAAAATATTTTGACCAGGTCACGTTCGGAGTATGGATTTCGCTGTTGATTCCTCAGTTACAACACCAATTCATCCCAGGTAAATGCGGCATATAATTTTCTTATATTCCAGTACTAGTTCAATGCCGGCCCTTCCAGAAGCAAATTAAAGTCTCGCCGAAGGTCTTCAAACGACAAATTATGATCCTGTCTCATCGTATCTACACGAAAAATAAAATCTTCCGCGCTTATACCCTTGGCAGTACCGTCAAACTTAATGCCCCATATGGACAAATCTCGTTGACTGGGACGAGCATAATTTGTTGGGACGGTAGGGACTTGCCAAGGCGCTTGTGGTGGTAAATTTTGCTGCCTATACGAATCAGAAGCCGGTGCGCCTAGGGACGGAATATTTGGCCCATGTAAGTTTTGATTATTATTTTGTTGCCTATTTATATTTACTGCACTCTGCATAATTTTGGATTGGTGTGAACCAGACTCAATGCTATTGCTTTACAGTTGCGAACTCGAGGCTCCACTTCCGGATATAGTAACAGTTGCTCTCGGGTTACTTCTAATTGATTCTAAATTAGAATTGAGTTGCTGACCAACTGCTTGACCTACCGCTTGAGCCAATTCCTGGGCAAAATTTAGAATAGTGAAGGTCAATAAAGTTGAAGAAACACTGCATCACTTATACAGTTTTAACGGACAAATTCGGTGCACCCTAGAAAAAGAGACCGATAATAAACTACCTTATTTAGACGAAAGAACATTCTAAAAATTGATTGGTATCAAAAACCCACGGCTTCAAAATTACCATTCCAAACATGCCCGAAACATTATTTTCAACACCGCCACTAATTTTATTAACAGAGTACTAGATACAAGCAACAAAGAGTTCAATCATAAAAACAAAATGAAAATTAAAAACATTTTGACTAAAAATGATTTCCCTCCATACGCAACAACTAAGTTAATAAAACATATGATGACTAAAAGAATACAAGGCAATAACAACACAAACGAGAATCGAAAAAAAATTTTTAAATCAATAGATTATATCCCTGATTGTCAGATAGGATAAAATATTCAGACATATATAATAATGACAAATACATACCAGCAATGAAAACACAGAATACTACGAAAAAGTTATTTAGCAATATGAAGTCAAAAGTTGACATCATGGATGAATCTAATTTGGTTTATGAAATAACATGTAACGGTAAGGAAAATGATAAATATCAAAAAGTATATGTTGGTACGACAAAAACAAAATTAAAAACGCGACTATCAGCACACAAGTCAAGCATAAAAACAACTGACAAATGTTTAATGCCAAAAACAGCACTTTCAGCCCACTGTGCTGCAACGGGTCATAAACCAGATTTAAATAAAGTGAAAATACTTGAAAGAGAAAAAAGCTACCCAAAGAATACATGCAAGAGATGCTACATATAATAAATATCCGAACAGAGAAAAGAATTAATTACAAGACGGACACAGACAATTCCGCACACATGTATAGACATACGATAAACAAACACAGAACTGAACAAAAGAAAACATATGTAAACATTAGTTGAAAAACATTAAAAGTGTAAACAACGAAAAATTAAAATGTAATTATACATAATTTATTTAATTTATTTATTTTAATAATTGTTAAAATATTATTATTTGCATTTAGAAATTTATTCCCTGAAGATGGCTAACAAAGTTAGCCGAAATATTGGAAGAAATAAGGAATATTAAAAATAAAATATTATATCTATCAACATATTAAATAAATAAAAATATATGTAAATTCTAACCAAAACAAAGTCTAAATAAATAAATAGAAGCTAAAGAAAAAAAAAAAAACAAAATCAAATTTGAAAATATTAAGAAAAATAAAAAAAAAAAAACAAAAACGGTAAGGTGAAGGTAGAATCTTCAGGCGAAGTGTACGACGTTTTTGACCCAAGTAAGGTCGCGATGTATCGCGATGGAAACAAATCCCTTCCTATGATGTTGTTAACTTCAAACTTCTGCTGAAAACCGGACCGAACGTCAACCACCTCCGAAACCTGAAGCGAAGAACTTAGACCGGTTTTTATACTATCCAAGGACTCCATAATTTCGCGACAGCTGGCGTTCAAGCTTTCACAAAGCAAAATTCTATCCTTATTCATCCAATGACCCCACGGCACCTGAGCTAATAAATTTTCATTCTTTTATAATTAATCAACTTTTACGCCTCAGGTTGCAGTCAGATAATTGAATGTTCAGAATCGATGAAACCCAACGATTCCGCTGCTCACATGTTATTTCGCAACGCGAACTTATATTTCTTTTTTCCAAACTAAGTGTCGGGACTTACATACATGTGAACAACGAAACTCGTCGCGTCTCAAAAATTCTGTTTCCATTGGTCACTCTGCAAATTTTCGTCCTTTTCCCTGGAATCGTCGCAACTGCTAGGGACTCTTATATATCATAGCAGGACATACGAATCCAGAAGTAAACTCACAATAATTCCCAAAAGAAGTGTTTCAGGACTTGCTCCGGGCCCCACGTTGGGCGCCATTTTATTATTATATGCTAGTGGGTTTTGCTTGTCTGCAAATGTCGTAGCTGTTTTGTTGGGTCCGCCATTTAACGTTTTTTTTCAACTAGTGCTTATTTCGTGAATGGTAACACTTAGCTCATGTCTGATTTGACAGATAATTAGTTTTATCCTTCCGCTAAACGAATATGTGTTGAAGTCAACTGACCATCCAATGCGTTTTCGCTTCGCTAAGTGTTCCTGCGAATTTTTGTTCACAAAAATTGAAGAGGAGGATATTGGCAACATTTGGTATCAACAGGATGGCGCTACGTGCCGCACAGCCGAAGCTACACTCGATGTTTTGCGACCTGTTTTTGAAGACCGCATTATCAGCCGCAGAGCTGATGTCGTTTGGCCACCTCGGAGCTGCGATTTGACACCGTTGGACTATTATTTGTGGGGTGCCGTCAAAGATAAGTGCTACGCTGACAACCCAGAGACAATTGACGCTTTAAAGGACAATATTCGTGAAGCCATTGGTGAAATACAGCTACACACAATCGATAATGTGCTTCAAAATTGGACCGATCGTGTAGGCTACTGCATGGCCAGCCGAGGCAGCCATTTGAATGAAATTATTTTTCATTATTAACCGGAATGGATTTATATTTTTAATTTGTGGTGTGGCCAGATGAACGGCTGCGCTGGTAATGCTTGCATTTTGCTCCGGCTAGAAGCTCGCCGTCTTGGGGGTGGTGTTCTTGCCGATCCATATGGCTCTTTGATACAGCAATAATAATAAAAATCATACCAGCCAATTTTTTGGTGTCATAAAAAAGGATCTTCTGTAAAAGATATTGGACCCGAAGCAAGTTAAAGGAAATTTGTTCCCCGCAGCCACACACACACACTTACCTAAGGTCACTTCCGGCGGATGTTATGCCGGGAATATTGCCCTCCCTTCGGAGAGGTCCATCAAACCTCTCCATGACATGCGCTTATTAAGTGGCATGTCCCAAACGCCGCTTCACCTGAAAATTTACCCTACGCCGCCTTACTTAACGCCAAAAGCTTAGCAATTCATCTTACGATTAACGCAATTGTGTTTCATTTTAATATGCCATACGTTATTTATTTATGCTCGTTCAAAAGTTCTAATAAAAATTTTTAACAATACCGATTATTAAGAAATGTAAAAGTATATATACAGCCATGTCACAGGTTTTGTACGAAATTGATTTGAATTCGTATTTCCAAATCGTATCGTTTTACTTTTGCTTCTTCAGCTTTCGTACGTTTTTATGAAAACGGAAAAAATGGAAATCGTATTATTTATGTTAAAAATATGGTAACATTGAAATCAAAACAGCTGGCTCAGCAACCGGCGTCGACAATATCGGTCCGGCTCCAGACAAATTAAAAGAAAGTAAACAAACAAACAAACTAAAACCAAAAAATAAAATAAAAAATTAAACAAAAGAATGCCTGGTGTTTCAATTGCTGCTGTGATGGAAGAGGACAGAAAGATGCATTCAGCAATCAAATTAAATCGCAGAAGTTTGAGGGATGCGTCAGATCCTTTGTCCCATCCAAGTGGAGTGTAAGTAAATGTATCCATTTCATGTTTGCTTAATAATCTTTTTTTAGTTTTATAAGTTTTTATCGTCTGAATAAAGAAGCATTTATAATGGTACTGGAAGAAATTCATCCTTTCCTGAAAAGCAGTAGTATACCGCCAATTATTCAATTGGCAGCAACTATTCGTTTTCTTGCTACAGGAGCGTACCAAGCTGTCATAGGCAAGGACGTAGACTTGAGTATGGGAAGAAGCACCGTTTCAACTATTTTGTGGAGAGTTATGAATGCTCTCGAGAGCAAAATATGTCCACATTGGATAAAATTGAAAATGACGCCTGAAGAGAAGATGAACTCAAAATTGCACTTCTTTACAAATTATCAGATACCCGGTGTAATTGGATGCATAGACGGTACTCATATTAAACTGTCGAAGCCTACTGAAGATGAGTCTCTTTATTACAATAGGAAAGGAACATTTAGCATAAACGCAATGATCGTAAGTTGTTTTTGGTATTTTGAAGTTTAATTTTTGGATACCATTTTGTTTTGTTGTTAGATATGTGATTACAACATGAAAGTGAGAGCTGTGGATGCTTCCAGGCCTGGGTCTTGCCATGACGCATTTATTTGGGGCTTAAGTAGAGCAAGAAGTTTTTTGTTAAATGAATACAACAATGGTGACACGACTTCTCGTTTATTGGGCGACTCTGGCTATGGATTAGAACCGTTTTTAATTACACCATACAAAGATGTAACCCTCGGAACTATGGAACACAAATTTAACAAAAAACATACATCAGCTCGTAACATTGTAGAGCGTGTAATTGGCGTATTAAAAAGCCGGTTCAGATGTTTACTGGGAACCTTGGTCTATAGCCCGGAAAAAGTCGTGCAAATAATAAACGTGTGCTGTGCTTTGCATAACATATGCAGAGAATATAACATAAATATCAATGAAGACCCTATTTTGAATATCAATGAAGAAATGGATGAAATTAATAACAATGACATTGATATTTCTCAAAGTTTGTTCAACACAGCGACTCTCATAAGGAACAGAATAGCCAGCCAAATTAATTAAATATTCTTTTATATTTTATATTATTTTATATTTATTAATTCATATTGTATTAAATACAAATAAGGTATAATAAAGGAACACATGAGATCAGTTACAAAATTCAGTTTTAAAATGTTTTTTTTATCAACATTTTTGTAGCTAAGTATGTAAGTATAACAAAAATATTACTTCAAATTGTATTCAATAAAAATAAGGCTCATTAAAAAAACATAGGAGATCTAAGTTGCAAAATTCACTTTAAATGTTTTTTTTTTGGTTTTATCAATTTTTGCTATTCTTTTTGTCTTAGTACTTCCAGATCAATCAATTTAAGTTTCATTTCATTTTTCTCACACAATCTCTTTTGTATTTCTATGTTGTGTAGTTGATCGTCTTTACATTTTTTTTCGAAAATATTACAAAGCCTTTCTAATTTGTCATTCAAAGTTTTAGTTTCGTTTCGTTGGTCTTCCAAAAGTTTACAAATAGTTTTCAAATTTACTAAATTTTCTAAACTTTTATTTTCTTCAGACAAAAGGCTTTTGAGGTCTGGGTTTGATGGAGTGGAACGTCTGAGTCTTTTTGGAGTGGTTGTAGTATTTGCAGCAATATTTGAAGAAGTTGAAGCAGTACAAGGTCTGGTTATTGTTGGACTTAACTTACGAGAAGTGACAGATGTTCCTGTATTTTGGTGAGGTGCATATGAAGCAGAACTTTTGTTACCATTTCTTTCTCTATCTGGATCTGTGAAGCGTGCAGTTTTACTTCTGGCTCTTTTAGGATCAGGAGAATGTGGTGAAGTTGGTCTGGATCTTTTTGAATGAGTTGAGGTGCCAGAGCTTGCTTTGTTTGCGCCAGATGTTTGCGCATAGATTCTGTTCGATGTTGATGGAGTAAAATCGATCTCTTCATTCTCTTTGTCGGCCTCTGATTCTCCACTTGAGTTTTCACAAATAGTTTCTTCATTATTAGAATCGCAAAGCATATTCATACATTGTTCAACATCCGATTCGCCAAAGGTTTTTACACCAGTGATCCCGTCTACACTCTTATAAAAGCCACAAATTCTGCCCATACTCTCTTCAAGATCAGTTAGAACGTACTGATTATATTCGCCACCACCAGTTTTTTTATTTTCTCTTTTATTGTGGTACATCTTTTTCTTTACAACTGCCTTCCAATCTGCCCAGTTTTTTTTCCATTCGGAAAGATTTTTAGAAGGTGGTCCAGCACTATTTAATTGCTCCGCCAACTCTCGCCACAAAGACTCCACAACCACCTTGTCTCCTTTTACATACCCTCTCGCAATGTCTTGGTGGCATTCCATAAAATTCAGAAGAATTTTCGTTTGGTCGATATTTTTGTGTTTGCCCCCTTCAAATATATAAAAATTAGTTATTAAATTTAATATTAAATGAAAAACTTACATTTCTTTGGTCGACTGTTTTTCTTCAGACTTTTCTATTTTGTGTTTGTTTTGTTTTGATTGTTTTGATAAATGCTGCCACCTTTTTCTTTAAAACATATGGCAGGATGTCATCATAAACTCGGGTGGCAATGCAACATCAATTACGTTTTCAGTTTGTGACCAATGTTTTATACGATTTACAAAAATATTCAAATTTTCATACCAGAAGTATTTAAATAAAAATTTTTTTAGGTGAAATTCATATAGACAATATTTATAATTAATTTTGAGTACAGTTTTCCACATTTTTCGAGTTTAAGTTATTAAAAATATCAATTTCACTTTAGATTTTAAGACCGTTTTCAAAATGAATTTTTTGATCGTTTTACATTTTCTAGAGAAGCAAAATACGTTTTCGTTTTCAAAATCGTACAAAATTTCACTCTGTGACATAGCTGATATATTGATTAATTATTCAATACAATTTTAATTCGATTTAATCATATCTATCTTGTAATTTATCTTGTACTTTTGGAAACTTTCGCTAAATCACCTTTATCTTTTCCTAGGATGAGCTCAACCTAACGGATTTCTAATTGGGTTGACGAAACCAATTAAATCGCGTCTAGAAAGCACCTAATCGAACTTATTATTTTGTTTTAGATCAAATGAAAATTGTACTGTTTTGTATGTAATTATGGATACATGTATATTATTTTGTTAAAAAAAAATTCAATTAAAGAAAACAAATGTATTTAATTATAGGAATTTTAATTCAAAAGCTAAATTCATTTTGTTTTGTTTATATAAATAGCTCACAGAGTCAATCAAATTTTAAATAATAAAAAAAATATAATTTTTTTTACTTTCAGGAAAATACCTCACAGGAAAGTACATCGCTTCGGCAGGCTCCTTTTAATGGTCCATTTTCGGGGCAACTTCATATCAGATTACTGGACGAATTCTGGTGAACGATGTGAGACGGGATGGGTTTTCTTCCGCTTATGGTTTATAAATTCTCCTTTTTAGTATTATATCTTGGACTAGTTTTAATTTCATGTAACTTTTTATTTTTAGTCACTTTATTCTTCAGATTCACGTTTTTAATAAATTTCAATAAAAAATTTTTTTATATGTTTTTATGTTTTAAATTTTATTTATTTGTTGCGGGTTAGAAGTATCTAAATATATACTTCGTTGGTAGCATTACCAACTCATCAGTAGATGTTTTACCCTTTATGTTTAAAAAATTTTAAAGCTCATCTATATATACAAAAACTCACAAATATATTTGTGAATTACAAAGCATAAAAACAGTCTTTCAAAACTTTTCAAACATACACAACAAATAATTTTCCATTAAGAATGTGTTTACTTTTCTACACCTATACAATTAGACAACCGTATAGGTGTAGAAAAGTAAACACATTCATAATGGAAATTAGACAGCCGTCTACTGATGAGTTGGTATGGCTACCAACGAAATATGTTTTTAATTTCTTTTATAAATTTCAATCATTTGTGTTTTTGTTTCTTTTAGTACATTTTCTTTTCTTTTAGTATAATGTTTTTATAAATTTTATTCTTTTTACTAAATGTACTTTCACTCTGTCATGCCATTCAATTTTCCTTTTCATTATAGGTATTCAGTTTTTCTGTTTTATGGTTTTCAATAATTTTTCTGTTTTATTATATTTAGTTTTTCTGGGTTTTAATCATGTTTTTTTTTCTTCAAGCTTTATTAAAACTTTTCTTCTTTTAGTATCAGGTTGTTGTGTTTTTATTTTAATTTTTGCTCAAACTTTCTCATCTTAAAATTTTTGCGGCTTTCCAACATGACATAATCCCCCTTTTCTTTCGCCACCTCCTTTTATTTCATCCTTTTTTTCAAGGGACAGCTGGTGTTTGCTTATTTACGTGTAGACTTTTGGCTAACAGCTGATATCAGCTTTCGCGCGCTGTCATACACACTGCTTTACCCAACTACAGGGTGCACATGACACACATTTGAAGATAATAACGATGTTATTTCGTTAGCAAATAAAAACTCAATTCTTGCAAAAGGGAAGGGTGATATAACAATAAAAACTAATTAACATAATATAACATTTAAAGACGTGTTATATTCACCAGGATTCAGTTTCAACTCTCGTAGTGAACAGACGCGTTTTTATAATCGTCGCAACTGAATATAAAAAAATATAAAAGAAAAAAAAAATTTTTCAAGTCACAAAAAATATAAAAAAACAAAACATTTATTGAACAGTTATTTTACTGGTTTTATTTTATTTTTTGCTTGTGTGCAATACACATAAATATTTGCATACACAAACTAATATAAGTGAAAATAAAAAAAAGAGAACTCTGATGAGTTCATCTTCTGATAAAAACAACAATAATCCTACAAGCAGTAGGAATGTACAATATATAACTTTAGTTGCTGATGACGACAATAAAAAAAATGAATTAAACAAAAACCTGAATTTAACAGAAAACACAAATACTCGTGCGCGATCATTATCTCTGAACATGTTAAATAGTGATCAAGAAGCAACAACAATTGCACCCATCAGCAAACTTGTCAGCTTAGCTGTACAAACAAACAAACAATAAGTAACAAGGTGACCAACGTGCACAAAATGGTAGATGCGGTGAGTACAATAAATGATAATAAAATTCAAACAGGAATGGACAGATACATAACCGTGTTAAAAAGGGGAAGAAGTCCAAAATCAGCTCAAATAGCTTCAACAGCGAAAGTTCCCAGAGATGGAAAAAACAAAATAAAAAATTCCGAAAATCGTTTCGCGATTTTATCAGAACAAGACAATGAAGACACAACTACAACAAGGTCGAGTAAACCTCCACCGATATATTTAAGAGAGTAGAACTCTAGTTTTTTGGTAAAAAGCCTTATCTCCTTAATTGGAGAAAATGAGTTCTATGTAACTCCAATTAAGCGCGGAAATGTTAACGAAACAAAAATCCAGGTAGTGCAAGAAAGTAATTACCGAAAAATAGTTTCTGACCTTGAGTCAAAAAACAAAAATTTTTATACGTACCAATTAAAGAGTGCTAAAGGTCTAACCGTCGTAATAAAAGGTATAGACTCTAGTGTGGATCCAGAAGAGGTAAAGTCTGGCCTTGAAGATAATGGCTTCAAAGTGAAAAATGTTTCTAACATCAAAAGTAGGGAAAAAATCCCCCAACCTATTTTTAGAGTCGAGCTACAGCCAGGTGACTTGAAAAACTTACCTATGAGGAATTGGAAACAATAGTGGTTGAAATAGAAGCAATCTTAAACTCGCGACCATTGAACCTTCAAGAGGCCAATACATAGATTGGCACCACTGTTCAACGATTCCCACATGGACTGTTCCGGCTATGACAATTTCACTTCGCAAAAGAGGCAACACTCATCAGAAGGCGACACTATCCAGCCAAAACGCAAAATAGTGTCATATTCTTCACTGGGATTCTTCAGTACAATTCTTATTTCACTTCTGCTGCTGCCGATAATATTAGCATCTTCAATCAATATTACGGAATTTTCTTCCAATCCAGGATTATATTTCGACGGCGTCGGGTCGGCAAAATTGGTGACAGCTAACTGGAAGTTCATTATATACTACGATCTCACAACAATTTGGGATAGGAATAAGGTTCTGGAAGCTGGAATAACATCAATCTCAAGGCTCTGCAAGAAATCGATAGCTATTGAATCATGTGAAATGCTATACCTACAACTTCAGCATACTTGGGACAACCTTATGCAAGAATCAGACCTTTTGATTCCAAGGAGAAGCCGGAGAGCGGCTCTTGATATTGTAGGGAACATGGCACATGCTCTATTTGGAGTCCTAGACTCAGACTATGCAGAACAAATGGCTCAAACTATAGCTAACGTCAAGGAAAACGAGGAGTATCTTCATCTATTACTAAGAAACCAAACTTCAGTGATAGATTCGACAATTAACATTCTTAAGCAAAGCGAAAACAATACTAAGGTACGCTTTTCAGAGCTTAAGAAAACCATCTATCATGATTTAAATTCAGTTAGAAATGAGATTTCAAATTTATGACAAGTCCAAAATCTAATGTCTCTGGCAATTCAATTAAATACACTTGCGTCCGATTTGCAAAGAATTGAGGCAGAGCTGGTCGCTGCTCTCACGCATACAAACCACGGTAATATAAGCCCACTTATCCTCACACCAAGGCAGTTAAGATCAGAGATTGCTAAAATTAAAGGACACCTTCCCTTGGGTCGTGCATTACCAGTTGAAGACACAGACTTACTAGAATTATACAAGATCATGAATATCAAGGGCACAGTAGCACAAGGGAGTGTTATTTTCATGATTGAACTGCCGTTAGTGAATCAGAAACATTTTGAAATTTTCAAGATTATTCCTATACCTACCAAGATGAACAACACGCCTATTGCGATAACAACCAACATTGAATATCTGGCTGTGAACGACCACCGAGATGAATACTTGACATTAAATGCACTTCAATTCAATAAATGTGCTGTAGTTAAGAAGGACATACATCTATGCACATCGTTACAAATCAGTGTTTCGCGAGAATCAAGCAGCTATTCCTGTGAAATTGCCTTATTCAACAACAGAACATCTCCGCAATCTAGTTTTGGTCACATGCAGAAGGGGCCTTCTTTTGTCGCCCTAAACACCATCAACCGTTGGTTTTATGCAACAATATATCCGTTAGAGCTAACTGCCGTCCGCGACTCTGAAACCATACACCTACACATCGATCATTCTGGTCTCCTGTCCATGAAACCAACCTGTATCATCAAGGAACGTACAGTAACTATCTATGGGCATGAAACTAATGTCACTACTCTACATTATTCATATGCCATGATTGGCAATATTACGGCTATTGGCGAACCGTCCGAGGTTAAGAGGCTCCTCGCACCAAACATCAATTTGGACACCAAATTAAATGAGCTCACTGAACTCCAAAAACAACTAGCAGACATCAAAGATCTTCCAAGGGAAATACAGTATCCGGTTCTCCATCATCCCTATATCGGCTCTTTGGCACTACTTCTGTCAGTACTAGTAATCGTGATCCTAATAGGCTGGCGACTTATTAATAAAGGCAGAAAAAGAACACCACTCAACCTGGCTCCAACACCGCCAGAACCTACACCACGCCAGCGTGACTCTATAGTTTAAAAATAACTTTATTTCTCTATTCCGCGCGGAGAATGTTAACACATAATATAATGTCAACACAAAAAAAACATAATTAACACATAATAATTATTAAAATGCAAAATGCTTATATGACAAAATGTAGTCATTTCCTTTCTTTGAAATGTTTAACATAAATGAAGTTATTAACCTTAGAATTGTTTTACCTTGAGAAACGTTTAATATTACAATAAATAAAGTTATTAACCTTGGAATTGTTTTACCTTGAGAAAGGCTTAATATTACAATAAATAAAGTTATTTACCTTTAGAATTGCTTTACCTTGAGAAAGGTTTAATGTTACAATAAATAAAGTCATTTACCTCTAGAAATGTTTACCTTGAGAAATGTTTAATGTTTAAAATAACTTCAAAATAATGAATTTTGTAATTGTTGAAAATGTATATTTGTTATTAATTTTAGTTAGACGTAAGAAATTAAATGTATAAAAGACATGCAAAAATAAAGAACTTGTGGCATACAAAGAGTAACTCTTATGATTGCTTGACCAGTCTTAGTGTTTCTACTAAGGCTTACATCTAATTTACAATAGTACATGGTGTTTCTACCTGGGCTAACCCAAGTCATAAAATATTAAATCTGAGCTCCAAAGGAAACCTTTGGTGCTCAATACTTTTTAGTTGACAACTCAACAGTTAAAATATATACTATGAACCATAACATAAACATTAACAAAAACAACTTTACCTGTATAAAAGTAAGGATAAGGCATAAAAATAGACACATATGTACAGAACATGGCTATACATAAATGTATATGTATCTTAAAAAAATGAGATCAATAAACTTAATCTTAAATAAAGACTTCTACGCACGCACATGTATGTATGTATAACACATGCACACATGTGTATGATGGCATTTTACTATTCCATAAGATGTCTAAAAGATATGTACGAATTAGTCATTTAGCTGCAGGAAGTTTAAGCAATTATGAATATTTAAAAGGATTTAGGTATTTGCCCAAACTAGACATTCGGCGTTTTTAGATATAAAATTAGTCTCCGCGCAAAAGTAGGTCTTTGCATAGCAAAGCAACGCAAGTTCCTTGGTAATCGGTTCCAAAAACGAGCGGCGCGTACCACAAATGAATATTCGTAAACCGTACTGTGAACACGATTTATAAAAATTTGCGGATTTCTTATAGAACTGATAAATACTCTCATATTCACGACAAAAACAGGTCTTTGAAACTTGATAATATTAAAAAGGTAAATTAGCAATCGGAATTTCAGGTAGTCATCAAAATTGAGAGTCAAAAGGTCTCTAAAATAATATGAGATATGAGCTCTAATCTCAAGACCATAAACAAATCTCACCACCTTGTTTATAATGAGTCGTATCCTCTTTCTATTTCCCGAGTTACAGCCAGAATAAACCTCCAAACAGTAGTTGATCTGCGATAGAAGTAAAGCATGAGTTGTAACCGTTTTGGCATGTAGTGGCAGGATCAAATTCAAGTGATACAACCTTCGTAGAGTAAACGCAACCTTAGAGCAAACTTTATCAATGTGCTGCTGAAATGATAATCTGTTATCCAGTATCACCCCAAGGCACTTGATGGTTTCAACAATTTCGATAGATGTACCTAATATCTTCAAGTCCAAGTGAACGTTAACAGGTCTGTTCAATCCGTACACAATAGCTTTAGATTTATCAGGGTTTATTTGCCTGCATCCAATTTTCCATCACCGCGTAAAGAATCGTGGAATTGACTTTCTCCTCCCCATATCAACTGAATGTCGTCAGCAAAAGCAAAGGGTTTTCCAAAGCAAAGTTCATTAAATAAATCATTAAGATACAGTGTGAATAGAAGAGGACCAATCACAGAACCCTGGGGAACACCTGACCTAACATGCCTAAGTCTAGTGCATTGATCGTCAAACTAGCCCCTAGGGGCCGAGCACCAATCGTCATTTTCACATACACAACACGAACCAAACTAAAATACGAAACATACTCATTTGTATGGTAGCAGTCAATGAATGAGGTTCTTTGTCGCTTTATTTTAGAATTTGCAACAACAAAACACATGCAAAAGAGGGCAAGAAAATATTTTTTTTTTAGTCTCTTTATTTGTTATTCATAGTACACTGTGAATATTTTAATTTTTTGGGATGTGGAATGTTGAGTGGGACGAAGCTGATTTGTATACATACATATATATATTTTTTAATGGAAAATTTTTTTAGTTATCTAAATTCATTCATTCGTCCATAAACGCCCTAAACCTTTGAAACTTGATAATATTAAAAAGGTAAATTAGCAATCGGAATTTCAGGTAGTCATCAAAATTGAGAGTCAAAAGGTCTCTAAAATAATATGAGATATGAGCTCTAATCTCAAGACCATAAACAAATCTCACCACCTTGTTTATAATGAGTCGTATCCTCTTTCTATTTCCCGAGTTACAGCCAGAATAAACCTCCAAACAGTAGTTGATCTGCGATAGAAGTAAAGCATGAGTTGTAACCGTTTTGGCATGTAGTGGCAGGATCAAATTCAAGTGATACAACCTTCGTAGAGTAAACGCAACCTTAGAGCAAACTTTATCAATGTGCTGCTGAAATGATAATCTGTTATCCAGTATCACCCCAAGGCACTTGATGGTTTCAACAATTTCGATAGATGTACCTAATATCTTCAAGTCCAAGTGAACGTTAACAGGTCTGTTCAATCCGAACACAATAGCTTTAGATTTATCAGGGTTTATTTGCCTGCATCCAATTTTCCATCACCGCGTAAAGAATCGTGGAATTGACTTTCTCCTCCCCATATCAACTGAATGTCGTCAGCAAAAGCAAAGGGTTTTCCAAAGCAAAGTTCATTAAATAAATCATTAAGATACAGTGTGAATAGAAGAGGACCAATCACAGAACCCTGGGGAACACCTGACCTAACATGCCTAAGTCTAGTGCATTGATCGTCAAACTAGCCCCTAGGGGCCGAGCACCAATCGTCATTTTCACATACACAACACGAACCAAACTAAAATACGAAACATACTCATTTGTATGGTAGCAGTCAATGAATGAGGTTCTTTGTCGCTTTATTTTAGAATTTGCAACAACAAAACACATGCAAAAGAGGGCAAGAAAATATTTTTTTTTTAGTCTCTTTATTTGTTATTCATAGTACACTGTGAATATTTTAATTTTTTGGGATGTGGAATGTTGAGTGGGACGAAGCTGATTTGTATACATACATATATATATTTTTTAATGGAAAATTTTTTTAGTTATCTAAATTCATTCATTCGTCCATAAACGCCCTAAACCAATCCAGTGTGTATGCATACAAACTTTTAATATGATATTAGGCTAAATAAATGTAACAATCAATTTCTACAAGTGTAAAAACACCAATACATTGATATTTTCTACATGTTCTCTTTATGACAAAGGCTGGTCTAGAGCACATCCCGTTCAATGAGACAAATTGTTCCCTGTCAGTCAAGTATGACCAGATCAAGCGACAAGCCGCAGTGGAAAAACCGTAATTAGCGTTGTTTCCTGACCAATAAGGTATGATCAACTTGGTCAAAAGCCTTAGACAGGTCAACAGAAACCAGCTCACTAATTCTGCCCTCGTTTATATTTTGTCTAATGTGGTCAGTTAGCCCAGTTAATAGAAATCCGGTATTATCGCCACAGCGAAAACCATATTGACACTCATTTACCAGCCGTCTCCTCTCAATCCACATCGTAACCTGTGACTTCATTATGATTTCCATAACCTTAGATAAAGTAGGTAAAATACTAATAGGTCTTGCATTATCTACACGTAATTGGTGTCCTGTTTTTGGAATCGGTGTTATACGTGATAACTTCCATCCACTAGGGAATATAGAAGAAGTGATGATGTAGTTGATGAACTATAAATAATGTCTGTCAATGTATGGATAAACCAACTTAAGAAATTTTATAGAAAAACCATCGACACCAACCGAAGTGGATTTAATCGCAGATTTTGCCAACACAAGATCCGAAACCGTTATATTAGAGAAGGAGAAACTGTCAATAGAATTCCTGAGTAGAGAGAAATCTAAAGTATCATTAGCTGACTACTTATAAAATGATCATTCATTGCATCAACATCAACATCAGAATTAATACAATTATTTTCAGATAAGCCAGCGTTACGTTGAGCCTTCCACATTTGTTTGGAATCACCAGGGCGGAGCAATCGTTCACTATATATCCTTCTAAATTTTCTAATCTTGGACTTAGCCAAATTTCAAAGTCTACATCTATCAGCATAGAAAGCCTTTAGAGCAATATTAGTAAGTGATCTATGGTAATTAATATCGTTGTTGAATTTCGGTCGGCTGTTATTCTTGTTAAAAATGATCTTTGTACGGACAAAGTCCAAGAGACCATTTAGAAGGGTATTCAGGAACGTAAGTTTTTCATCAATATCACCGGAACCATACAATTTGAGTCACATCTATCAGCATAGAAAGCCTTTAGAGCAATATTAGTAAGTGATCTATGGTAATTAATATCGTTGTTGAATTTCGGTCGGCTGTTATTCTTGTTAAAAATGATCTTTGTAGGGACAAAGTTCAAGAGACCATTTAGAAGGGTATTCAGGAACGTAAGTTTTTCATCAATATCACCGGAACCATACAAATCAGAAAAGTCAGTTTGAGATAAAAATCTTTCCATAGCCGCTAAGTCAGCATGCCAATAATCTCTAATGCTAAAAGGTTTAGGAGCAGCAATGACTGGATAATTGAAGGAGGCGCAGTAGAGAGAATGATGGGATATTAGTGTGACTTGGAATTGAGCAGAAGCACTGACACTCAAGCTATCGCTAAGTATAAAGAAGTCTATTAAGGACACAGATTGATGAAACATGTCAACGTGAGTTGGAATGGAGTTATGCCAACACTTTAATCCATAGCGTCTACATAGCGATCGCATATTCGTTGATTTTGTTGCATTAAGTAAATCGTTGTTGAAATCGCCAAGTAATACGATATCTTTATAGCGTACAAAAATGTCACTAAGTGAATGTACAGGTCCCCTGTAGGTAGATATATCACACCAACAACCAATGTGTTTGAACCATTAAAGATCTCGATAAAAAGTGCTTCGCAGGAAAAAAAATTCTTCACATCTGAACACCACCTTGTACCTGATACCATCAGCGATATATATGGCAACCCCACCTCCTCTACGACCAGTCGGACGATCACACCTACATACCGAAAATCCAGGAATATTAATAGCACTATCATAAATATCAGGGTTTAACCAGGTCTCTGAGATACAGATAATGTCGAGTGATGCGTTTCTTAAAATAGCGGCAAGTTCATCAGGTTTGTGAGATCTGTCAGAGGGACAGAGGCTTTGATCATTTAAGTGAGCCATTTTTAGAGTACCAGAATTCCGAGAGAAAACATTACCAATAGAGTAGTCATTGATTAATGGGCCTAAATTCGCATTAATAGTGTTAGACATATGATATGAAATAGTAAAAAAGAACAATTAAGTAATAAACAAAGTAGATACTAATTAAAAATAATTAATAGCAAATTTGATGTTAATAATACAACAAAAGTGACAATATAATAAAAATCGAAAAAAGCTAAACAATATTTAATATTTAGGGCAATTCAACTAAATGTAATAGCTTTTTGAACACCGCACCGAAAAACCCATATAGCATCAGAAAACGCTTATGGAAGTTTGAGAAGTTTAAAGTTTATTAAAATTAATTCTTCAACATAACTAGATCAACTGCCCATTTCACAACATCCAAGGGATTTCCCACATGCTCCCACTCGCACGACCACATTTGAAGCAAAAACTAATTCTAAAAGTCACCACGCAGCTCCATGACTTGTGAAGTATTCATGTCTTTTTCGGTACCGTCCATCAGTTTGATTCTTGTCATAGGTACGTCCCTGTTTAGAATGCGATACCAAACTATTTTATTGCTTCTCCGTAATGACCTGCATAAGTATTGCAATTTGTTCCCAGCATCTGTCAGATTGTCATTTAGATATACACGAGCACAAACGTCAGTGTTAACAACATGTTTAATTGGATGGTGGGATCTTTGAAATATGCTCTCATGAGCATATAAATTTTACAAAAACAGTTTTACCCTTGCTTGTATAGAGGCATTGATTTATATCTTTAGCATCCACCTGGATTTTATAATGTGAACAAATATCCAAGACAGAATCAACAATGTTAGGTAGCCCGTTTGGCAATACGTCCGGACGATTTAATGTTTTCTGCATTTTCTTCTGCTCTTGTTCAAGCTTTGAAATTTTTTCCATTGCGTTGACTTCGACTGTTTTAATTTTGCTATTGCACTGCTCAAAGTTGGAATTCATTTCAGTCACAGTAGAAGAGAGATCTGCCCGTAAATTGGTGATAGATGTCTCAATCAATTTCTTAAGGCTGAGTTGTTCAGTACGCATTTCAGAACGTAGTTCAGCAGTAAACGAAGTGAAGTACTCTTTAAATTTGCTGTCAATTTCATCAATATATTTTCGTATAGTTTGACTTTCTTCTTTACTGGTGTGTTTACCAAGACATTTACTACAGTTGAAGATAATGTTCGGGCTATTTCCAATTAAGGCATATAGATCGTCTGATATTTTAGCACATGCCGAATGAAACCAAGTTTTACACGAGTCACATTCCACTCCATGATCGGTGCCTGTAACACATTTCTTGCACTCGCCACATTTAGCTGAAGGTGCCATTTTGAAGACTTAGCAATACTTAGCAAAATATTAAAAGGTATGAAAAAAGATCCCACAGAGTCCTTGTCCAAAAATAGCAAGCAAGGTAGATTTATTATTATTTAGTGTATGTTTGCGCGCAACAGCAAATTTTATTAATCCAAAGAATTTTAATTTAAGTAAAACCAAAGATTTAGTTGTTTGCCGCTAAAAATTTTTACGTCAGTTGTTCATAGCGTTGCCATACAAATCTATTTAAAATAAATATTTTAGGACATTAATGGCTCCGTTAGTCAAATCGTATCGTGGAGTTGCATATCAGCTGACAAAATCCGTAACATTTAATAAACATGTTGATGCTTATTGAAAATGTATTGCTAACGTTTGCTACGTAAAAATCTACAGAAAATAGATTTTTACGTGCCAAACGTCAAATTTTGGCTTGTATACATACACACACATATTACACATTTATTGGTAGCCGTACGTTTTTACTAACTAACATCCGAACTTAAACGATACGACAACTTCTAAAGTAAGACGATACGATTTGACTAACGGAGCCATAACACTTTGAGTCCCACGTCGTCATTTTCTTTTCTGCACCGGTGGACCGCGTGCTGACGAGTAGGTTTTTTAGTTGACGAGCTAGGACCAAACTTAGTTTTATTGATTTTTTGCAATGTGACTTTGTGATATTTATTTTGGATAAACCAAATGTATTTTTGTTGTTTTTTCCTGTTTTTATTGTGACCACCGGTTGTCCCTGTATGTCAAAATACATCTTGGTCCCAAGTGTCCACCAGAACGTTTCCACTAGTGATCACAATGTCGGGAAATGCCATACGACGTGTCACCACGGGTGGTCACGATGTCCCACAAAGTAAATCCACCAATGACCACGGGTGGTCACATTGCCCCAAATCGTCAAAATACAAATGTCCACCGGTGGAGCACGTGTGGTTCAAAGTGTTAAGAATAGTCTAAACGTCATCGTTGACATTTTTTTACGAAATCTTTCCCACATTTCTTTACGATTTCTTAACTACGTATCTTTACGAAATCATGTCAACCTCGTCATATGATTTTCGTTACGAAATATTTACGAATTCGGTTTCGAAATCGGAAGATTTTGCCGACTAGTAACGAATTCGTTACAAAATCGAAACCTTTGGTTTGGTGGGTAAAATATCTTAAAAAGTAAAATACTAATCAAAAACAGTCAGCCTCATCGTGTTTGGCGTTTTTCGACTACGCCAAGTACTAGATTAAAGAACAATCTGTCGTTTGTCTTTAATCTAGTACTTGGCGTAGTCGAAAAACGCCAAGCACGATAAGGCTGAGTATTTATATTTTTTTGTTTACTTTCACAGCAATTTCATACAAAAACTTTTGGGCTAAAAATTTGGTTTTGTGCGATCCCGTACTTTTGTGCATTTTTGTCTGCAATTGAAAGGAATTTTAGTTTACGCTTATTCTACCGAACTTTGCCCAAAAAGTTAAAAATCAGAGCTAATATCACAGCCACTATTTGCTAGTTCAATTTGAACTTTTACCGACGAATTCGTCGTTCGTCCCAAATGTGTTCCCAGCATGAATCAAAATGTTTCAGAACAAAACATTTTCTCCGGCCAAGAATTTTTTCTGGGTGAATCCAGCTTAAAGTAAAAGTAAATTAATTAAATGAAAAGATTACAATGGGAACCTAATTATTGACGATTCTTCAAAGACTGAAATCTTAAATCGGATAGGATATCTTTGTTCATTTTTTGAGCGATGAGAATTTTTTTTTTTTGTTTTCGAAATTTTGTAAATGAATATTTGTTGAAAGGAAACAAGCAACAAACCTTTACTACAGATGTTATTTTATTCTCTTCCATAATTCGTAATGCAATTTGAGCAAGGTTTGAAGCTTCGACAGCATATACTAACTTTGCACCAGCTTTTGCACAAAATGTTGAAAGTATTCCAGTGCCTGCTCCTACATCCAGTACAACTTTATCTTTAAAGAAAGAAGAATTAGACATAATAGCCTTTTTGTATGCTTCTTGACGAGGACGGTCGCGCAGCATTATTTCGTGGACCTTACACATACATTTATAAATAAAATTTTATGTACTGCTATTTAAATCCATATAATCACTTACCTCCAGGTTTTCATACTCCTTATAATAGTTCCCGTCGTTCTGCATTTTGTATGTGTAATGATATTTTCAGGGAATAATAAACCGTACCAAGGCGAATTAAACCAGGTGGTAGCAAGGCGAATTAATTCGCCTTGAAACCATACAGTAGCGGGAAAAAAACTTGGCACTAAGCATGATGTAATAATAAACAAGGTGGCAACGGGAGAAAACAAGAACTTGGCACTACCAAAGCGAATTAAAGAATTCGAATTCGCCTTGGTACAAATAAGACTACCCAAGGCGAATTAAAGACCAGGTGGCCTCGTTAGCCGAAACAGAGATCAGCTACGAATCTGAAGTGTCAAAAATTGATTATGTTTAAAAGTTGGGTTAGCTTTTTTTTTTATTGTTTAAAATACATATAACAAAGTATTGAAAAATGGATGTGATACATACATATATGTACATGTACGAAAACATAATACATATATATGTGTTTTATTAATTTTTTCATATGACCTTAAGCCGAATATATATAATAAATCAATATTTAACTTCAATATACACTGTATTTGTTTATTCTAAACATTTAGTAGCCAAACCAGAAAACCCATTAAAGGAATCAAGAGTCGTTTGAAAATCCTGCAAAAAATCACATATCTCAACATACTGACGTATACGATCGCAAAAATCATCTTGGAACCTCCTCTGTCTGCCATAGTTCAACGCCGCGGGAAAGTATCTAGCGTTTGTTTTTCACTATCATGCCGGTATTGTTTGATAATATTTACAGTGCGAGGATGATAGCGAGAGTGGAGAAAATCAGCCCATGTGTCAACATTATCTGCTAGATTAGAATTCTTTTCACCAACGCATATTTCTATATCTGATAGCTTCCACACCAAGTCTTCCTTAAGTTTTTTAACAGCATCATGTTGTGTAATATCCTCCGCCTTTGCAATACCATCCAGGCCGCCTCTTTTCAAGCTATTGCCATAAAGTTCACCCTCGCGTGTTAAATACTTTAGTGAGCCATCCAAATCGACCAATAACAAGCGCAGGGTGTAAGTTGTTTGTTTCTAAAAATTGGGAAGGACTGCAAGGTATTTTTATCTAATTTTTAAAATAAAATTAACTTACATTGTGATTAACACCTTGCCTATATAACACATCATGGCATATGTATATCTCCCGGCTCAGCGGATTGATCATACCTGAATTCTGACTCCTTTGAAACAGTATCGCAATTTTTACCATTTATATGTTCCATATCTTTATTTCATTTACTTTTACTTACTTGTATGTTCCACCAGTAAGCTCCAACATCATTTGCACAATTCCAAACTTAAAACTTCACGGGCATAAGGCATATTGATGGGTACGCTTTTTTAGTCAGTGGGACTACATTAAATAAATTTTAATGTTTGTTCCAAGACCTCCTTCCTGTTTATTATACCATTGTTCGGACTTTGTTATTCTTTCTTTCATTAAAGTTTCCATTTTAATGTTGAATTTTATACCAAAACATTGTCGCATTTGTTTTGAAACTTCAGATCAGATTTTGCGGCGAATTGTTGTATTTGTACTAATAAGACTACCTGGTGTGAATTCGCCTTGAGACTACCTGGTGTGAATTCACCTTGAAGCTAACAAAAATATCACCAAAAAACAACGTGAGTGAAGAAAAACACATACATAGTTAATAAACCGGATGTTATGGTTTTTATGTTGTTTATATGTTGTTTATATGCAAAATGTAAAACAAAAAAATTACAACTTTGAATGCAATTATTTTAAAATAATATTTTAACAAATTAAAAATATAAAAATGAGAATATATAGCAAAAGTCCTCTAGTATCAGATTTTTCTTCTATCATTATTGACATTTTAGTTGTGTCGAATATATCGGAGGTTTCTTCGGACAATTTTCCAAACACCATTTCATTGATACATGGGTCGATATCGCGAAATGACTACATTCTGTGGCCCGACGCATTTGGTATTAAAAATATTGAAAAATTGAAACTCTGAGAACAGGAATAAATAAAACAAAATGTCCTTTAACGAGGCGCGGAAATCAAAATAAAATATTCTACATATTTTTATGAAAAAATTTGGTCGCACGGTGCAAATCGTCATTACCATGGCGTGTGTCCGATCGTTTTGTGCTCAAAAACACAGATTTTCATTACTATTTCAAAATATATATTATAAATGAAGTACGTCAAGTTATTCAAGAAGAATGAACGGAGTCAATTTTAATTTCATAAATATAATTTTATTTTAAAATATATGATTTTGAGACATTTTAGTCCGTGGCCAATTTTTGTCGTCATTACCCGTTGGCCAATTTTATTATTAAGAAAAAATGCTTTAAACCGGTTTTTCGGTTAGGTGTAAACTGTCAATGTAACGACAATTCCCGTTAGTTTTAAAGTTAATTGACAGAATTGAAAAATGTAGTCAGTTGTTTGAGAGCTGTTGAAGTGTTTAGTGTTTTTTGCGCATGTTCCTGAAATTTTGTCATTCTCGTGGTAAGTATATTTTTCCGTTATTTATATTATAATTTCCAGGTTTGTGGTATTGGTTTGTTAATTTTTGAAGTCTTCATTGGATTATAATATATTTTATAAATTTTTTTTTTGAAGATTTCCACATTTAAATCCAAGAATACTCACGTTTCCATCATTACCGTGCAGTCATTACCATGGGTATAATCTAAACCACGGTAATGACAAAAGGAACACGGGAATGACCTTTTCAATGTAAATTTGAGATTATTCAATCTATGGTAATTATTAAAGAAATTTATCATAGGATTTTTAAACATACCATCAAATAGAACATGGCACCATCAAAAAAAAAAGGTAGAAATGCTGAGGAAGTATTGTCATTCCCGTGGTACTCTGGTCATTCCCGTGGTACTCTGGTCATTCCCGTGGGCTGAAAAAATCCTTAAATATACATGGCCCATTGCTTATTAATACATAAAATGGTCTTATAAAACAGTATCAACCGAAAAATAATTATATAAACCCATTTTCACACTTGGCCGTTTTCAACCCTCGATTGTAGTCAATTCACGACATCGACCCACATATGGTTAGGTTAGGTTAGGTTGGCAGGCTGCTGGTAAATGGAAGATTAGATTCCAGCTCACTTGGGTCCTGATATGGTCCCATTGTGCTACCTGTAGTGAAGACGAGTGATGGAGGAAAGGAGATTAGAAGAGTCGGAGGAAGAGTAGATGAGGGAAGACCATAGAAGAGCAAGAGAATAGTAGAAAGCAGAAACAGGTGGGAAAAACCAAAGCAAGCAGTTGTCTTGCAGAACGTCCAGGATGTCGAGCCCCCTATTGGGCGAACCATCCACTGCTCCTGATGAAGGAGCTAATACAACCGAGTTCCGTATTTGAGAGCTCGGAGAGGGTACTGAAGGATCTGCTGCCTAGAAAGCGGAGGCGGTGATCCTCCATAGCTGGGCAGAGGCATAGAAGGTGTGCGATGCTTTCTTCTTCTTCCTCGTCATTGCAGCTGGAGCAATACTCATTGTATGGTAGACCCATGCGTCTGGCATGGGTTCCGAAGGTGCAGTGTCCCGTGACCGTGGCCACAAGATTGCGCAATTGCGGTTTTGGAAAGTTCAGCAGATTTTTGGTTCTGTTGATATCAATGCAAGGCCATAGGGTCCTTGCTGTCGACCCACATATACATATCATAAACTAGAAAGCGTGCGCATATGATACTACCTGCAATCGATTAAAGTTGAAAATACGCATCGATTAAGGGTTCAAACATTTTTCAGGAGACAACATTTTTTTTATAAAAATATCAGAAAGAAAAATACTTTTAGTAATTTCCTTATAACTCAGAAAGCAGAAGGCGTGCGCATATACATACATAACAAAAACTACACTCAATCGATTGAGATTTAAAATACGCAAATTTGTTTAGTAAAGAAAGTGAGAAATAAAGAAATAGAAATAAAGTAAAAAGAAATAAAAATATATATGCCATATCCAAAAACTAGGGATATATATTTGTAATTGGGATTAAAAAATGTACTCTATGCATACAACTTTTGCAATGTTCATAAAATGTAAAATAATTTTAAAATATGTTCGTTTTAATTAGGGAGCAACCGATACCGATATATCGGCGATACTTCTGGTTTTCCGATATATCGATATCGGCGATATTTTACTGACGATACGCCGATACTTCTTATATTTTTCTTTAGAGTTTTTTGAACAAAATATTCAATTTTCAACTCTTTTTTTTTTTTGCATGACAACTATGAGAAATAACATATTAAAAAGCAGAACATAAAATCAAAACAGAATACATAATGAAATTGTTTCTTATATTTTGCTTTGCACCATAGTAATGAAATGTTTTCTCAATGCTAAATCTTGTATGTGTTTGTATGTTTTAAGATTTTTTTTCAAGGCGCATTAATACAAGTGGTGGTAATTCTACAACAATTACAACTTAAAATAACAACTGACATCTCAGCCCCTATGCCAACATGTACAAATTTAGAGGCTACTTTAGAGGCTGTGTCGGAATATACCATGGTGAAGAAAAGCATTAAGCCCGGCTATGCGGATCTAAAAAACTGAGTAGACACCTAAAGATTTCAAAATTTAAATAAAAAATTTGCAAATTCATATAGATCTAGTCAAAAGCTTTCAAATGATACCAAAATTGTCCTTATACGTTGAGAAATGCAAAGGGAAATCGCACATATATATATATAAACTTCAGAGGCCAATAACTCGAAAACTATGCGTTTCCGAGAAAGTTAACACATTATTAAATTTTCGTCTTATTTTTCGATTTTCTGTCGCCCTATGTAATTTTTTTTCATTTGGAGCTGCGTCACTAAACTAGATTTGTTCCCCTATTTCTTACACTAAATGCATAGGACAAATAAAATACACAATAGCTTTTTCTAAATTTTCCTTAATTTATTTCTCCAAGTAGTATATTATTAGGCTTCTGGTTTAACAACGGTGGTCTTTTCAGAAACGTATAAACCGTCCAAAAACTTACGAATGTCCTTGTTTTTAACAGTTGTGGACTGCTGTATAAGAGCAGCTGATCCAGAAACAGCTTCAATGTCGTTACCTTCGACAATCAATTCGTCCTTTTGCGCAGTTGAGTTTACAACTGTTACTCCTGGAGCCATTTCAACACGGCGAATATATTTCTCACCCAAGAAATTACGAATTTCAATTACAGAATTATTTTCAGAGGTGACGCAATTAATTGGAAAATGAGCATATACAGCACGCATTTTGTATTGAAAACCAACAGTAACACCTACATGAAAAATATATTAAGGTATAACAAACAAGTTAAGTATACATATGTATATGAAATTAATAAGCTAAAAATTTCTTTTATGTACATATATGAAAACAATTCTAATTATATTAAAATTCGTTATTCCTTTTTGTACTATGGTCAGAAATAATTGTGTTAATTCATGAATTATTATTATTATTATTAGAAAAACACATGTATCGACATTTAACACGTCTTTATTCCTGACGATGCTACACAAAATAGAGTAACGTTTGTTCTCGTTTTCGATTTAAAATTTTGTTCACATACCTTTGATCATATTTTCAATATGACTACAGACAGTACGAACAGCAGCCAACTCCTTTTTCGCACCAAACCATTTCTCAACTTTCAAAGAACGTTTGTTTAGCATGTACATGTCCAGAGCCAAGTGTTTAAAACTACGTTTTAATACACCTCTAGGACCTGTGATTGTGACAACGCGAGCCCGAACAGAGGCTTTTATGTTCTTAGGAATTTTAACACACTGATTCGAGTTAATAGTCCTCATGTTTAAAAACTCTGTAAATAGTTAAACATTCTTTATATAATACCACATACATACATATTGATATTAAAAAGCATAAAGATGAATATATTTTTATATACATATGTACAAACGTATACTTCTATCGTCTATTATTAACATTACTTGCACGAAATTATTGCCGTTAGATATTAATTAATATATTTAAAATAATTTCCCTACATCATATATTGTATTGCTATTTCACATATTCATGATGATTTCGAATTATAATACTTTACACCAAATAACACAAACTTACACGCTTCGGACCGACCGGAAAAAGGCTGATATCAAAAAGAAGATTTTGACGTTTCCAAAAGAAGTATTGCCAACACAAAAAATTGTAATATAAAAATTATTTAGTGACATTACACGAGGCGAATTCACACCTTTAATTCGCCTTGGGAATTAATTTTTCCGTGGAAATTGTTTATAACGCATGTAATACTGTGCTGCCAATAGAATTTTCATTTTTACGACACAATTTTGCATAATAAAGTTATTAATAATATTTTTACATTTATTTGAGCATGTACTCAATAATTTAACAATAACAATACAAACAAAAAAACTCAATAATATATGCTATATATATATTTCGTTGGTTGCCATACCAACTCATCAGTAGATGTTTATATCAGGGTTTAAAAAACTAATATATTTAGTAAAAATTCCCCTCATATTCCATAATATAATGTGAAAACTACAAAAATATTTACCTGATAACAAATAAATGTCCAGTTTTCTAAAAAAAGTTTGTACTTGACAACTAGTAAAATTTTTTACTAGCACACAAAATGAAAATAAATTCTCTGTAATATATTGTTCAGCTACATTTCTTGTCAATGAAAACCAGCCATTGACACAAAAATGCAAAAACACACATATACAAAATATTTTTTTCATACAATATGCTGCTATCAAGCGAAAGCCTGTATTTTCCAGGAAAAATCAGCAACGCGTTTTTTTTTTTGGCCATTTTGGAGAAGGTGGGATTACTCGGGAACGGCTCGTAGGATTTTTAGCACGGTTCGCTCTAAATGTTCTTTAAGGTCTATATTTTAAAATGTTTGGGGTCTGTATGCGTGCGAAAGCCTGTATTGGACAGGATTAATCAGCAACGCTTTTTTTTTGCCAATTTGGAAATGATGGGATTACTCGGGAACGGCCCGATTGATTTTTAGCACGGTTCGCTCTAAATGTTCTTTAAGGTCTATATTATAAAATGTATAGGGTCTGTATGCGTGCGAAAGCCTGTATTGGACAGGATTAATCAGCAACGCTTTTTTTTGCCAATTTGGAAAAGATGGGATTACTCGGGAACGGCCCGAGAGCTTGCTAGATTTCAACAGAGTAGGAATGTATCGGATGTTTTTCTTTTCTTACAGCCATACCTAAACAAGAGCGGCAAGCGTTTTTTAGCTGTCAAAAGTTCTCATGCCCATACAATTTGTATGAAGCATCCCGAAATAACGCGGCGGTAACGCAGCGGCAAAATTTTGCAATTGGAAAATCAGATTTTGACAGCGCGTTTAATAGTGAAGTTAGCTGCAAAAGACAAGCACTCATGATACAATGACTATAAGGTAGTCTTACAAGCCCAGCTGACAATTCTTGTAAATTACTTGTTTTTTATTTCAAGTGTTAAATTTTGATTTGTATTTATTTTTTCGTATATGAATGAATAATTTTTATTTATATTTTTGTCACAGGTTGAAACATACACACATACACATTTATACTTTTTACTTCTGAGGAATTTTTTGTTGTGTTTGTTGTAGAGATGCATGTATTATTAGGTTATGAGTATACTATTATGATCAGGGTTGTTATATATTTTGTAATAACCCTGTTTTTATGACAAAGCGTTGACGCTCTTGTTTAGGTTTGGTATTTCAGGATTAACGCTAGGCGGTAGAAAACGTTCCGCTTTCCGCTCTTGTTTAGGTATGGTTGTTAGGTATGGCTGTTAGGCTGTGTTGTATTAGCGCATGTAACAGGGATGAATTGAGTATAATTGTACATTTTTATGTACAATTGCCGTATCAAAAGTGAACAATAACCCAATAAAATATTTAGTACAATTTTAATGATATTATTATAATTTTACATGTTCAAACAACAAAAAGAGCTAAATTTTTATGAAAAGCACTGTTTTTATGATTGCCATACAAATTTTTCACTTAAAATTAGACATCCGCCATATTAATTGTTTTTATTATTTATGGCAGTTTTAAATTGCCTTGGTCCGCAATTGTATTCCCACCAACTTAATTCAGTCTATTAGTTCTACTTTTATCAGTGAAACACACGAAACTGACACATATAGCCCAATTACGAATAATAATTTCGGGGGAATTTTTTCCCTTTTCCCATTCCTTCTATTATATATGAATATAAATTCCGCATGAGATTTTTCACTTTTCCCTCTTATTTACATATAAAAATTAATAACTGGAGAAATTTTCTCTCGAGAAAAATATTTTCCGAGGAAAGAAATTCCAAGGGATTATTCGTAATTGGGCTGATATTATTCAGTTCTGAAGTATGCCTTATAATAGGTCTAAATACATATATTTATTTACCTACATTAAATTTTTTAACTACGTGCTTGAAGATATTTAGCCGATACTCGAAATAAATTTTGATTTACAATTCATTATAATATATTTATACTGCGGGGGATTTTAGTACAATTGGAGTTGACAAAGTACTGTTTTTTATTCAAAAAGTACAATATAAAAGTCATTACCATCCCTCACATTTACGTACGTTCAGTTTTTGTGCCGTTATTTTGTCAAAGTTTCTAGCATTTATTTATAACACTGCAGTCAGACGTTCAAGTTTTTATTCAATTCTCTTATAAGAAATTTACACAAACTGCTTGTCAAAATTCACATACATAGGGCGATAGAAAATCGAAAAATAAGACGAAAATTTTATGTGGTAACTTTCCTGGAAACGCATAGTTTTCGAGTTATTGGCCTCTGAAGTTTTGGATGTGTACAATGATTGGGTAGATGCCAGCGAAACAGCATATTAAGTTTATTAAAGTAAATAAGATAGTGTATACAGCAATTAATTGAATAAAATATTTATTAAAAGTTCATTATTTGCTTGTTTTGTGGAAAACAACCAGGGAAGGTGTGGCAGAATTTCGTTGAACATCGTACAATATAAATAAATCTTCGCCCAGAGAAACTTTTGAATATAAAAGCTCAAATGTGATATTAACTATAATACAATGACTATAATAATATAATGTTGACTTCCGAAATTAAATTTTCTACCAAAAAAATACATAGAGTTGCTTATTTTTGTATTTCTGCATATACCTTCATTCTGCATATATGTATATTCATTGTATCATGATATACATTCATATATAACATATCAATATGCAGTCCGATTATCCATGATCCGCTTAACCGATAACCCTGATTAACCGTGATGGCCAGAGATCAGTCTATTGTTTTTTGTTTGCAATGTTTTCGAATTGTTTGCTTCGATTAACCGTGATTACCTTTATTATCCGAGATTGCAGATTTTTTTTATTAACTTCAAATTCATACGTACATACAAACAATATGTATAATAAACATGAAAACGGGGAATTCTCTTGTTTGCATACGATAAGTCAGAAGCATTTACAAGTGATTAGTTTAATTTTGAAATTTGTGAAGTGCGGGTGGTTAGGGAGTGTGCACATATTACGTAACGCTCCAGGAGGGATAGGGGGGTCATAGATTTGTTACGGATTAAACATTTTGAACTGAAACATTAGTAAAAAGCGTTACAAAGGGGGGGGGGGGGGGGGGGGGGGTAATAAAATCTCTGAAAACAGCGTTACGTAATATGTGTACAGCCTCTTAGATCTAAATACATACATATATTTAGTATGGCATGGTTATATAATAATAATATTAAAAGAACTGTATAATCAAAATTGTTATTCGATTAACCGTGAAAATCGATTATCCGTAATGCTTCTGGTCCCGACCATCACGGATAATCGAGGACCGACTGTAGAATTATTAATTATTTGTTCATCCCAACCATGGTGGAATAATAAGGTGCGCGCAAGAAGGAATATGGTTTTTTGTAGGGTTGTGTTTTGACCGTTAAATAATCTGCAAAAATATAGTAAGTTAATTCGGTCTTGTCAAAAGTTGTTTACATTTTTGGCCGCCATCATGAATATTTTTGTTTACGTTATGCTTTTTGTTTTTGCATAACCACAATGTATATTATGTATACAGCTTTTTTTTAAAAACATTGGCTAATTTTTACACAAACAAAATGCATGTCGTTTTTTGTTGTTGCGTTGATAAGCGCACCTTATTAATTTCACCATGATCCCAACAAAAGAAAACGATTTAGAAATTTATTGTACACTATTGTAAAGCGTAAAATTTAAAATCACTAATTAAAATTTATCACCTGTGTTCTGTATTTCACTACAAAATGGAAGTGAAAAACTTTTGAATTTCACATTTACAATTTAACTGTGTTCTAGAAAAGTAATGAAATTTTGCTTTTTCGACGATTTCAACTTTGTTTCGTTTCAAACATATTTTTAAAATAATGTAGGAACAAATCTATGCAGTTTGGCTGCGTTGTTAAAAAAAAAAAAAATATCCTATCCGATGGAGAATCAAAAAATAAGAAAAAAAAATAAATGAAAAATTTGTCGGCTATGCTTACTAATTACTAAGCATTGCTTAGTTTCCGAGTTATGGGCATCTAGAGTTCCAGTATAAAATTGTGAATATATTCTGTATGTTTCGTGTGGTCAATATTGGTATAATTTAAAATCTTTTGAGAAGATGGTTAATGATTTGCTAAAATTTTTATTTAATTCACTAACCCACTGGAACAGCGGTTTCGCTGAGTAAAGATTTTCTGCCATTAAGCCACTGTTTTGTTCTATCCAATATAAAGTTCAGATTGACAAAAAATTGGTTTGTATCTTAATTATTTTCAAGAAAAAAATTTTTAGCAATCTTTAGCAATAACAACATGTATTTTGTTTGTATAGAGCACTCGCTTCATATCAAAATATACAAACAAATTTAAACATTTTCTTACAGGGCTATCAGACACGCATACTTGTCTGCAGTCATGTACGATGGCATACTTTGCGTTTTGCTATTATGTATAGCCTTTTTCCACTACGCAACATCTACCATCAATTTGAGAAGATGTTAGTTAACATCTTCCCATAAGAAATACACAGTACTAAAAGTCAACATCTTTCTACATCTTTAAAAGATGTTCCTAATAGCCTTTTTCCATGAATGGAATATGTTGAAAATGTCAAATTGCATTTCCATTGGCAACATCTAACATCTACCATCTTCTCAGCTGTCAAAAATATAAAAATACTTACAGCATAATTTATTGTGGAAAAAATTAAAATAAAATTAAAATGGATTTTGAAGAAGCATTAATAATTGGACTCGTTCATAATTTACAAGAACAAACAGAATTGTTAATGCAGTGTTCAGAAAAAAGCATTAACACGAACTTCTTATATGAATTCTTTGGTTTTTTATTTATTTAAAGTTTTTATATGCATAGCAAAAAAAGCGATTTCCTGAAAGACATGAGAGTTCTTTCTTGTGCCTCTCAACTCTTCTATTTTGTCATCCCATAAGTCCAGCAACATGTTTTCCAAATCCTGGTTCCATACTATGCGACGAGCAGTGCTTTTCTTTACTAAAACCAAAAATAAATTATTATATTTAAATATGTACAACATATAAAATAAAGTTAAAAAAAAGTAAAAACTTACGTGTGCCACTCATTTTGATATATTTTTCTTTATTTTTTCTTACACAATTATGTATACATACATAGTATGTCATTCACAAAAAATTAAACTGTCAATATGTATGTATCTGTCATTTTGCTAGAGATGACATTAAAATTATCGGAATATGTTGATTGGGACAAAATGATTTAGGAACATCTTTTAAAGATGTAGAAAGATGTTGACTTTTAGTACTGTGTATTTCTTATGGGAAGATGTTAACATCTTCTCAAATTGATGGTAGATGTTAGATGTTGCGTAATGGAAAAAGGCTATATCGCGAAAATTTAAAAAGAAAGTATGATTAAGAATCGCTAAAGCTTTAAGGAATATAAAACAAATTGTAGAAATCACCAAATTGGCGAAAAATCGCGAAATATTGGGTAAATGTAAAATACTATAGAACGCAATACTAATTAAAAACTCCGAAAAATTTAAAAAAACAAAAACTTCGGCAAAATTTTGATTAAAAATTGCCAAAACTTGAAAATTGAGAAAATAAAAAACTATTTCTATTATTTTAACCAAAAAGTATTTTATTTCACGCGGCTGTTTGCTTTCGATTTCAAATTTCTTTCTTTGTGGTGAAAATGATTTGTAAAACACAAAAATTTCACTTGAAACAAGATGGAAATGAAATTTTAGTTTTTATTTCACTTTAACGAATTTAAGAACACAAAATTAGTGAAATTTTCACTTTCATTTTATTTTACGAATGTAGAACACAGGCGTATATTTAATATGTATATTATCTAAAGCAAAATTTTGATACATGTGAACGTACATTTATCAAAATTTTGTCGAAAATAAACGTAACAAAAAAAGGAACTAATAATTTACTTTTTTTAATTTACTTACTTAATTTAATTCTAATATTTTCTTAATTATTAGTTCGCATTTTTAAAAACTGTGTAAAAATACTCTTTTCAGAATAATTAATTTTATTTTGTACCATGACAACCAAGTTAAATGACACTATCAGTAAGCAAAACTCTGGTTACGTTTTTTTTGAACAAATTTTTATATACATGTGAACGTTAGTCTATTTTAGCCGAAAGCCGCACAAAAAACGGCTAGCCGATCAATTATCAGCTATTAGCCGGCTTAGCGAGCCGCCGACCATTTTCGGGTTAGACTCCGCCGCCGATGAAAACTCTTCGGCGCAAGTCTCTGGATGTTGGTCTTTATTATTATTAGCAGAGAATATAAATGAATAAAACTAAAAATTTAGTTTTTTATTATATTAGTCTATGATTATTAGTTATGAATAAAAGCGATTCAATAACTTTTTTTGCAGACGTTAAAATTGGAAGTAGCAAAGATGTTGAAGTTGTTATAAATCTAATAAAAAATAAGAAGGTGAATATAAAATATTATCGAAAGAATCTACTATTATGAACTTTTAATAGGATGAGTTTGACGTGGATTTGGAGAATCTTTTAAGCAATCAGTGTCAAATAGAGCGCAATATTCTGGGAATAACTAAAGCAATGATGATGCTCAATGACGTGGGCAGAGATTCAAACAAATTGGACTCACAAATTGTTCTGACAGCTCAGCTGGCTGAATCAGTTAGTGCTAAGGTGAGACGATTAGATCTTGCGCGAAGCCGTGTGTCTGAATGTCAACAGCGGGTGCATGATTTAATTGATTTACAGTTATGCAGTCAAGGTGTTATGAATGCAATTTCTGAAGAAGATTTTGAAATGGGTGCTGGCCATATAAATCGTTTTTTGGCAATGAACTTACAACTTTTAAAGCAAACTGCTGACGATGTTCAAGGTTCTGTAAGTACGGTTAGCGAAGCTATAAGGACGTTAGAAAAAGCAACCGCAGAAATGCGCGAAATGGTAGTGCAAAAATTTAACAATGCCGTAGAAAAAGATGATTTGGCATCGGTTGAGAGATTTTTCAAAATATTTCCTCTGCTGGGACAACATCAAGATGGCATTGAAAAATTCTCCAATTATATATGTTTAAAATTGTCAATAAAAGCTCAGAAAGAATTGCGGAATACGTTGGATATAGCTAAAGCAGAAAAACGTTTGTCATTAGCTTATGCGGATACATTGTCATCATTGTTAGAAAATTTTGCTAGAGTCATTGAAGTCAATCAACCAATTGTTGAAGCCTGCTATGGCTCAGGCCACTTGCTAGCAATGCTACAGGTACTGCAACGCCAATGTGACAAAGATGTAAAAAACTTACTGCTCGAATTCAACAAGAATAGAAAAATCGCACTTAAATCGCAACAAATCAATGATGGTTGCTCTCGTAGTTCCACAAACCATAATTCTTCTTCAGCGGTAACAGCACATTATCGGAATCCATCGGACGGATCTGCTGATAAATTAAATCCAAAAGATATTGATGCAATAATTGCAGAAATAACTATCATGCACTCAAGAGCTGAATTATACTTCCGATTTATGAAAAGACGGCTAATGGTAAGTATATTATTATAAGCTAGAAATAGTAATGTATGTAAGTATATGTAAATATTTGCTTATTAGATTTTCATGTAAAAAACTTGCTAATTGGGACTTAGTCTATTTTCCCGATGCAGCTCCGAATGAAAAAAAAAATTACATATGGCGATAGAAATTCGAACAATAAGACGAAAAGTGGTAACGCATCGTTTTCCAGTTATTGACCTCTGAAGTTTTCTTGTAACTATGAATATGTCCATATGTGCCATTTCACTTTACATTTCTCAACGTATATAGCCAATTTTGGTTTCTTTTGAAAGTTTTTGACTAGATTTTAATGGATTTGTTAAAATACAAATGATTAGTGATATTTAAAATTATGTTGTACATACCGCCGTGTCGGAAAATACCATTTTGGAGAAAATCATTAAGCCCGGTGTAGTGTACCCATGTCGCCATACAATATGCACAATGTATACATACCAACTTCAACAAAGTAGTGCAACCAACAAACAATAAACGCTCGGGTTACACTTGTTGAAGTGGGTCAAAAGAATATTGTTTGCTTGCATTATTGTTGGCACATGTAAATTTAAGATGTAATATAATATTTGATAATTGTAATTTTACTTTCTATTTTCTTTTATTTATGAATTTGTAAAATATTGAGTGATTCAGAAATCACTCAATGACCTAAGAAATTTTAGTATATAAGCTAGAACAAATTGTAAATAAAATAAGATTATTACAAGCAACTGAATTCGGCACTTGTTTGCCTTTTGTTTTAATCTCCATTCTTTTGGCAGTTCTTTTGAACGCCTAAGTTTTAGCTGGGACCCCCTCAGCTGTTTTAAAATAAAAAAAGGGGCTATAGAAAACATTTATAAACCTTTACATGGCGATCCTGCCGACCGATCCTGCGACATCTACAAAACCTGAAAACTGATCCTGCCGACCGATCCTGCCTACAAAATCTGAAAACTGATCCTGAAAACTGATCCTGCCTACAAAATCTGAAAACTGATCCTGCCTACAAAATCTGAAAACTGATCCTGAAAACTGATCCTGCCTACAAAACCTGAAATTTGCTAGTAATAGAAAGTACCAATCATGACTCGTGGAAATCAACGTGACTTAGCCTGTCAAAAGAACACCAAAAATTTGGCTGAACAAAGCACTGACAATCTAAAACGACGTAAACACGTTTGGGTTTGGTTTATAAAAATCACAAATGTAAGATGTTCTCTAGTTTCAATATTTTAAGTTTTGCTTAAATAATTTACAATTATACATACATACAAACTTAACTTAAAACAGCATTAAAATAATATAAAAATCAACAAAAAAAAAAAAGAGCAAGCACAACAAACAATATGAATGAATTGGAAAAAAGACTACAAAGAAATAGAATTATAAATACATACATACGTTAATTTTACTTACAAATTAATTAATTGAATATATAAAAACAAATGGGAATTTAATGAAAGAATGAATAGTTAAATGAAATCCTCTTGAATATTATTATATATATGTAGTTTAAAATATAAAATAATTATACATACATATATACATTTTTATTTATTTCTTAACATTTTTAACTTACACACGAATACACACAACTTCCAACATTCATGTACACATACTCTTTACTTAACCATCAACAAACCAAGTCTTCTTATTAAATAAATCAAGTTAAGATATTGCAAGATATTATTAATTGAAATCATACAACCATTGAAATTAAACCTTACAGAAGATTGCGTAATACTTAATAATGAATTAAAAAGTGGTATTTTTTTAAGTAATTCAATAGTACCAAAAAACGGAATGACACATATTAAAATTTTAAACACAACAAATGATACACAAATTTTACAGGGCATTAAACTGCATACTGATCCACTAAAAAACTATGACATATTAAATTTCAACAATATAAACGACAACGAACGGTTCAACAAATTTTTGGATGACTTGAAATTAAAATATAATGACATACATATAAAGAAAATAAAGAGACAAATAAAGAATATAATGAGGCAAATAATAAACAACATAATGAGGCAAATAACAATTTTAATGAAACACGTGTAGAAGAAAAGAGTATGGAAAAATGCAATTCTCAGAAGTCTGATCAACTTCAAATATGGGAATGTATATCCATTAATGACGTAAAAATATGAAAAAATTGCAATTTAATAAATTTGAAAATATAGAACATAAAGATATAATTATTGAAAATAATATTGTGCACATAGGACGTGATGATAATTCATCGAAACCAGTTTCGACCATGAAGAAATCACGTACTCAAAATAAGAATGATATGAATATAGGATGTAACGATAATTCATCGAAACAAGATTCGATTATGAAGAAGTTACATACCAAAAATATACATGATAATAATATGCATGCAAGATTCAGCGATAACTCAGCGAAACTAGATTCGATACTGAGAAAACTGATATCAAAAATGAGTAAAGAAAATATAAAAGAATTAGCGCTAGCAAATAACAATAAAATATTTAAAGTATATACGAAAGAAGAATTAAAAGAAGCATATGCAAAGATAAGAATAAATAACAAAAGTCCTCAACTAAAAATATTAATATACAATGCCCCAAAAAGAATAACAGATGACATTTTAAAATACAAACTAATTGACCAATTCCACAATACCACCCACGCAGGTCATTTAGGAGTAAGAAAAACAATAATTAAATTAAAACAGCAATATATTTGGAAAAACATGAACAAGATGGTAAAACAATTTGTATCATATTGTGACAGTTGTAACAAAAATAAACAAACAAGACACATAAAAGAACCACTTACACTAACAAACATACCACAACAACAATTTAAAACCATTTAAGACATTATAGAATAAAATACTAACATATATACGTAAAAATAAGATATACACATATGTAAATATTCAAACTAATTATGTATATAAGTAAATCATAAGAATTATTGTAACAGTACTATGAAGTTGATTAGAAAAATTCCTCCCTAATTTTTCTCTTAAGGGTGAGGGTGTAGTGTACCCATGTCGCCATACAATATGCACAATGTATACATACCAACTTCAACAAAGTAGTGCAACCAACAAACAATAAACGCTCGGGTTACACTTGTTGAAGTGGGTCAAAAGAATATTGTTTGCTTGCATTATTGTTGGCACATGTAAATTTAAGATGTAATATAATATTTGATAATTGTAATTTTACTTTCTATTTTCTTTTATTTATGAATTTGTAAAATATTGAGTGATTCAGAAATCACTCAATGACCTAAGAAATTTTAGTATATAAGCTAGAACAAATTGTAAATAAAATAAGATTATTACAAGCAACTGAATTCGGCACTTGTTTGCCTTTTGTTTTAATCTCCATTCTTTTGGCAGTTCTTTTGAACGCCTAAGTTTTAGCTGGGACCCCCTCAGCTGTTTTAAAATAAAAAAGGGGCTATAGAAAACATTTATAAACCTTTACACCGGCTATGCAGAAAATCTATTCTATATTCCGCCGTGTCGGGAAATACCATGGAGAAGAAAATCATTAAGTGTAGCCAAAGGCCGGCTATGCAGAGAAGCATAGTGTATAATCACTGTTTTATATAAAATCTTCAAATGCACATACATAATTCTGCAAATAAGCATCGCCGCCAATTTTCATTTCATTTATTATTTAAAATTTTAAATGTAATATTGACGTTGAAGACACGACTTGGTTACATATGAAGCACAATTCAGCTTACCGGTGCTAATATTTACTTCTTCATGCTTATATTTAAAATTATTCAGACGAATAGAAGTATTTAACCATCTGCAATGTCTTGTGTTTGTCATACCTGTTAATATTATTTTTATTTGTTTAGACGGATATAGAGGAGAGCTTTCTAGATAGACCATTACAGCAGGAAAAATTGGATAAAATGAATCAATTATTAAATCAATCCGATTTAAGCAGGCAAATGCAGGAATTACTTGGAACTTATCTCCTATATGAACGGTAATGCACAGTTTTGTGGTAATCTTATTATATAACATTTGCCGTTTCAGCTACTTTATGGAGGAGAGTGTTATAAAAGCTATTGCATTGGATACTTATGAAAATGGTCAACTCTGTTCTTCAGTCGTGGACGATGTATTCTTTGTATTACGAAAGTCAATAAGACGATCTCTCTCCACTCAGTCTGTAAATGGAACTTGCGCTGTCATAAATAACGCTGCAACATGTTTGTATAGTGATTTCGTGAATGCTTTACGAGCTCATTTAAAGCTAGGATACCCAACAGGATATATTGATTTAGCTCAGGCATATAATGCCATACAAACTACAATCCAACAGGGTAGAATTCAGGCTAGCGACAGTGAGAAGTCTCGAATTAATTTCTTAGTACAACTCAACAATGCAGATATGTCAACGGAGTATATTGATACTTTGTGGCAAACAATGGAACAAGAGATAAAGGGAGCTTTTCCAGCCATTACAAATGTAGAGAAACAATTAATAGAAAGCTGCCTTGCCGAACTCAAAACGGTCCGAGATACCCTCAAAGCATGTGTGGATTTCGGAATGCAGCAATTGCGTTCAAGTGCAATCAAGCCTCGACTTCACCCTTGGGTCGACAATTTTCTTCATTATGAACATCATTTTACAGAGGTAAATAAAATGCTTCCAATGAACAAAATTTTTCTGCAAATACATTTAAAAATATTTTAGGAAGAATTGTCGGCATATGAGGCTGGTGAAACGTTTATACAATTGTTGATTGTACAGATTGATGGCCTTCTAACTACACTAAAGCAAAATCTTACGCCACGTAATACAGATGCTCTTATTAGTATTGTAGCAACGGAGCTTACACTACGTCTAGAAAGAGCCATACAAAAATGTACATTTAATCGTGTAAGTAGTTTTCATATATTATTATTAGTTTAGGCTATAGGCACCATGACTTAAGGATCTTTTGTGCAGGGTTTTCGTATTTAAAAAAACGAAAGTAAACAATTTGCTCTGTAGCACAATTATCTATTTAATTTTAACGAAAGATTTCATTGTTTAAAAATTTAAGAACCAAATGGACAATGTTTCCATTCAGTATTATTTTTCACGATATTTGTTATAGTACAGTAAACGAAATTTTTTTTTCTGTTAGTGAAAAGACTGAAGTCAGGTGTTCATTTGTAGCACGTACCTATTACAACGTATATTTTGTCGAATCGTGTAAATCGAATCTAGGAAATTTTTGAATTACATAATTGTTACTGTAAACAAATATATATTTACGCAAAATTTTATTTTATTGAATCGCGTAAAGCTAATAAGTACTGAATTTGGAATTAATTTTTGTTTCTTTAGTTGGGGGGTTTGATTCTTGACCAAGAAGTACGTGTATTGGGGACGTATTTGGCTAGTGCAACATCCTGGTCAATTCGCGACAAGATGACCAGACTTACACAAATCACTACTATCTTAAACCTGGAAAAAGTATCCGAAATTAATGATTATTGGAATCCTGAAAACGGGTCGGAATTGTCTTCGTGGCGTTTAACACCTAACGAAGTTAGATCAATACTTACTCTAAGGTAAGTCTTAGTGCCTGTTCGCCGATATCGAAGAAGTTCTTTCTTTCGAGCAATTACATTTGAAACAAAAACGAATTCAAAAATTTTGTTTTTATTTCAAATGTAATTGTTCGAAAGAAAGAACTTCTTCGATATCGGCGAACAGGCACTTAATTTCTTAAATATTTTTAATAAGTTGAAAATTATTGTTTAATTTAATTTTTTATAGAACTGATTTCCGTGTGGAAGATATAAAAAGTATACGATTGTAGTCTGGATAACTAAATACATACAATCATAGGTACAAGTTGTAAATGTTTCCCAAATTCTGAATTTATAATTTGTATGTATTTAATACTGGCAGTTAACGCCCAACTTTTTTTAGCTGTAAATAACGTCTTCTGGCGTTGCTTATCTGTATACATACATAAGTACATACAAATTAATCATACACATATATATACATAGATTCATATTCAAAAATATATTACCAGAAACTTTGGTTCAATATAAAATACATATTTATCTAAGTATATTTAAAAAAAGAATAAAATTTGATGTTATTTAAACTATGTACGTAAATTCAATTAATATTAGTTTTCTGTATTCTATAAAAGGTTCCAAATATTTAACAAATCAACAAAAACTACAGGACCCGCCGTTGAGTATATTCAAGATTTCAGATAGGTTTAATTGACTCATTGAGGAATTCAATCTAAATCCATTGAAAATAGAACAAATGCCAATAAAATTTAGAGTATTTTCAGTAGCGTCTAAGTTACATAGAGTACAGAGCCCAACTGTTGCCGCTTTAAAAGCTTTGTAAAAACAAAAGTCGGCCCTCGTTTTTGTTAACATCGCGGAAGAAAAATGTAAAATGAGTTGGTAATATTTGTCTCCCTTTGTTTACGCATGGTAACCCTGTGCAGTTCGTTGTGTTGTAGCGAGTATTTTTTCCTCTCTCCTTGTTCTGTTTGTCTGAGTTTTTTTTGAACGAAGAAGTTTTTTGAGGAAAGTTTTTGTTTCTGCTACAATTTAAAAAAGCAATCAATCTTTCTCGAACAACATACCAGACAACTACTAAAATTCACTAAAGAAATATACATACATATGTACATACATAAAAGTCGAAAATTTATTGTAATATATAATAAAAGTTGAATAAGGTGTTTTTAATAAACTAGTGCAAATGAACATATTATAATTGGATTCTTTGGATATATTTTAAACAGCAATAGATATTTGGGAATTATTAAAACCTAATCAAATACACTTATCTATTGGGATTTCGGAGTATCAGCAAATACCTTTCATAGATCATAGACAACAACAACACCAGTAAGAATAACTGCAACAGCACAGTCTTACTACCACAGCAAGAACCCCCACATCCATAACCAGAAGTCAACGGTAAGTCTGCATTTTTAATTAGACATTTTGAATTGTCCAACCCCCGTGTGCCCTGCACATTTTGGTCCTTCGAACCGGATCCGGGTCATCTATAACCCGGCCCCCTCCCTTTTTGCTATCGGGAAAACCCTTTTTTTAAATATTTCAATTTTTGAGATATGCCGTTTTACCAATAAACGGCAACTAACCCCCTTTTATTTCATTTTGTGAGATATGCCGTTTTGTCAATAAACGGCAACTAACCCCCTTTATTTCATTTTGTGAGATATGCCGTTTTGCAATAAACGGTAATTAACCCCCTTTGTTTCGAACAAATTGTGAGATATGCCATTTTTGCAATAAATGGCAATTAAACCCCGTTCTGAACATGTGTGTACAGTCTCGTCGTAAAACGTTTGTTTAACGGAAAAACTGTCCATTTGTATTACATTAGTGTTCTATTTTTTTTATAAAAAAAAAAAAAAAACACTAACGGTCCAAAACAAAAAAAAAAAATAATAAAACATACATACACAGATGTATGTATCTTCATACCTGCGAAGCAGACCATACATTCATATTTCTCGCACAAAGAGAAACAAACATAATCAAGGAAAAAATAAACTGATGAGTTTGCCCTTGAACAAGTACAAATGTATGTACATGTCACATCACATCGCAACAGATATACATACATACATAAGGAAGTAAATAAAGATTGTCTGTGCCATTAACCACGTCACTATATGCAGTGCATACCAACAGCATTAATAAATAAAAGTTACCAAAGCAACTAATGTTGTGGTTCGTTGTTGCCCCTCAAAAGTAAATGCCAACAAGAATCTCTCGACTTGATATGCTTTACGTATAAAAGGTGGATGATTTTTTTTCTCATTACAACGCGAGTGAACGATCAAGCTCACAACTAAAACGTACACATAGACATACGTTTGTATGTATGAATACATTTACGGTGGATGATATATTTTCACTACAAGAGCGAGTGAGCGATCAACAAAAAATAATAAAGCATACATACATATATATACTTGTATATAAGATTGCATTTACTTCTGTTAAATAAATAGGTCAGTAGAACATACGCAACAGCTGATACATAAGAACATTTATTAACAGGTGGTTACGAGGGCAGCACCGCAAGTACCCAAAGGGAAAAACAAATTATATTTTATATTAATAAACCGAAATGTACTATTGAATACAAACTTTCTACATAATTAAACCCCGTCGTACACACATGTCAGAGCATTAAATAAATATTTTTCGCTACATGAAATCCTGAAAATAATAAGTTGGAAATTTATTTAACTATTTTCAACACATACTACTAACCCCCATTATTTTTAAAATATATATATATACCCCCCATTATTTTGAAAATATATATATATAACCCCCATTATTTTTAAAATATATATATATAACCCCCATTATTTTTAAAATATATATAACCCCCATTATTTTGAAAATATATATATATAACCCCCATTATTTTTAAAATATATATATATAACCCCCATTATTTTTAAAATATATATAACCCCCATTATTTTTAAAATATATATATATAACCCCCATTATTTTTAAAATATATATAACCCCCATTATTTTGAAAATATATATATATAACCCCCATTATTTTTAAAAAATATATATAACCCCCATACATTGGTCGCTTATACGAAGCACCACTGAAAATTTTCTTAAAGGTTTTCACCCATATATACAGGTCGCTTATAATCAGCACCTTTGAAGATTATTTTGAATCTTTATAACCCCCATACATTGGTCGCTTATACGAAGCACCACTGAAAATTTTCCTAAAAGTTTTCACCCATATATATAGGTCGCTTATAATCAGCACCTTTGAAGATTATTTTGAATCTTTATAACCCCCATATATTGGTCGCTTATACGAAGCACCACTGAAAATTTTCCTAAAAGTTTTCACCCATATATATAGGTCGCTTATAATCAGCACCTTTGAAGATTATTTTGAATCTTTATAACCCCCATATATTGGTCGCTTATACGAAGCACCACTGAAAATTTTCTTAAAATTTTTCACCCATATATAAAGGTCGCTTATAATCAGCACCTTTGAAGATTATTTTAAATCTTCATAACCCCCGATATACTGATCGTTACCTGTAAGACCAGTGACGATTTTTTAAACCCCCATAACATACATTGTCAAACAATCATTCACGCCGAACGTTTTCATTGTAATGGCAGCGTTAAAAAATTTAATACGCGCTTCTGATCGCGTGGTGAGTTTTCAAAGCTATTTTAAAGGCTTGAAAGAAGAGACGCCCACTCTTCATACCTTGGAGGCTCAAAACCAACAGCTTGAGAAGCTATGGTCTAATTTCGAGACACTCTACGAAATAGCGCTGGATAAATATGAAACAATGAAGGATGAAATCGAAATGGCCGCATTAGAGAATCGTTTTTATTCCACTTTTGAGGCCTATACTGATATCCGCGGAAATATTCAAGAACGTAGCGCAATTATGCGGGCCCAGGCCACCGTCACTTCATCAGTGGAACAACACGTGGATATGACCCCACATATTTCCTTACCACCATGCGATACTGAAGTCTTTCATGGTGACTACAAATCGTGGCCGACGTTCCGTGATATGTTCACGGCCCTGTACCGCAACAATAAACGTCTATCGCCCGTAGAGAAAATGTGCCACTTGATGAAGAAAACGCAAGGCGAAGCACGTGAGCTTCTCAAAACCTGTCCCATGACCAACGAAGGTTTTGCTATGGCATGGGAGAATCTCATGCATCGTTATGAAAACAAGAGGGTCCTAGTCAACGCACAATTGAAATCCCTTTTCAATATCAAACCGATGTCGCGGGAAACTAGTTCGGATCTTAGGCGTCTGCAACGTACCATCAGCGATTGTATTACCAATCTCCGTTTGCTTCAAATTGAAACCGAGAATTGGGACCCAATATTTGTATATATCTGCTCGACCTGCTTGCCTGAAGTTACCCTTAATTTATGGGAACAATCTTTGCCGCCTACAACCGATTTGCCCACTTGGAAGGAGCTGGATGGTTTTCTGACATCTCGATTTCACACATTAGAATCCGTTGCTGATATTCGATCAACATTTGCGAGTTCGAATACTTCGAAACCAGTGCATCTGGCCAAGCTGAATAAATCTAATTCGGCTTCTAAGCAAAAACTTCAAAGTTACCAGACTAATATTTCTAAAGGAAGGATGGAAAAATGTGCCCTTTGCCCACAATTTCATCCCCTTAGATTTTGTTCAGTTTTCCTAGCAATGCCAATCGACGAGCGCTATGCTACGGTCAAACTACAAAATCGATGTACAAATTGTCTGGGGACTTCTCATGGGTCTAAAACATGCAAAAGCAAATACGTCTGCCAGACATGCAAAGGAAAACATCACTCATTGCTTCATCGCAACCCCTCACAACGATCTAGCAATATAACCCCCGTAATTTCTCCACCTATGCAGGCCAATCTGAATAATAATCGGCCTCCGTTAGATAGGAGCCCATCAACGTCAGCACAAGCAGCTGACAGAACGCTGCAATCTTTTTCAACACATTTAACCCCCACTACACAATCCGTCATATTAGGCACTGCTCTCGTTGATGTATATCAAGACGATTGCAAATACACTGTTCGCGCGCTAATCGACTCTGCGTCTGAGGCAACTTTCATTTCACGCAAATTACAAAAGCGTTTAGGCCTCAGCACGCGATCTTCCCAAGCACAAATACATGGCTTAGGTGATTCATTAACTGCTACCTCAGCGCAGACATGTCCCATTAAAATAGGCTCTCCGATCGATCCATCGTTTGAACTGTTTTCAGAGGCCTTAGTCATCAGCAAGCTGACAGGTCAGCTTGCATATTACCCCCCATCATCGCTGGCAAACAGCAGTTTTTCGCATTTGCCGTTAGCCGATACTTATCGCAGCGGTGGGTCCGACATTGACCTTCTTCTCGGTGGAGATGTTTACCCACAAATAATTCAAGATGGGCTGCACTGGGATATACAACGATCTTTGGTTGCGCAGAAAACTGTTTTCGGATGGATAATTACCGGTAAAGTAACCGTAAATCCATGTAAAAAGGCAATTTCATCATTTTTTAACACCGTCGCGTTGGATGATCAACTCCGACGCTTCTGGGAGCAGGAAGATCTACCAAAGAAAACAAAATCCTCACCAGAGGATAAATATTGCGAAAGTCTGTATACCTCTACTACCTTCCGCAATCAGGATGGTCGATACGTTGTATCACTACCTTTAAAACAGGAATACCCTGAAAAATTAAATATTGGTCAATCCCGAAAAATCGCATTATCACAATTTCTACGAAATGAAGCACGATTGACCAAAAACCCCCAACTCAAAGCTGAATATGATCGGGTTATTACCGAATATTCTGCTCTTGGCCAAATGGCCAAGGTAACCCCCGCAATTGGTGACAGCGGCGTATATTATTTGCCCCACCACGCTGTTCTAAAACCCGACAGCACCACAACAAAATTACGTGTGGTGTTTAATGCATCAAATCCCTCATCAAACGGCGTAAGTCTCAATGATCTGCTTCATACTGGTCCAGTTCTACAAGCAGATTTAATGATCTTAATATTAAGATGGAGATTTTTCCGCTACGTTTTTAACGCGGACATTGAGAAGATGTACCGCCAAATTTTGGTACAACCCTCTCATACCCCCCTTCAGCGAATTTTGCATCGCAATTCTCAAACAGAATCTCTCCAAGATTATGAGTTAAACACAGTCACATTTGGCGTGAACTGTGCACCCTATCTGGCAATCAGGACGTTGCTAGAACTCGCCAAGGAGAACGAAACCACTCACCCTAACGTCGCCGGAGTCCTACGGAACTATATGTATGTCGACGACGTCCTTTATGGAGCACATACCATATCATCGGCGTTGAAATCACGCGATGAACTCATAAAAGTTCTTGCTACCGCAGGTTTTTCGCTTCGTAAATGGACGGCAAACAATGAAATGTTACTACACGGTTTACCGCCGACACATTTGCTGGATGAAGAATTCCTCACATTGTCAGACTCCAGCATAACCAAAACTTTAGGACTCAGATGGAACGCAGGAGGCGATTATTTTTATTTTAAACTCAAATCTACACCCAATCGTACTTCCGCTACTAAGAGGTGTGTGCTATCTGAAATAGCAAGATTATTCGACCCAGCCGGTTGGCTTTCACCAAAAATCATCGCTGCGAAAATCATTATGCAACAAGTATGGAAAGATGGTACTGACTGGGACGAAGATTTGAACCCCCTGACGATGCAAAAATGGCATGAATTTCTCGACGACTACATAAACATCGAGCACGTTAAAATTCCCCGTTTCATTGATTTCGATCCCTCTTATAAGGTCGAATTACACGGCTTTTGTGACGCGTCGGAAAAGGCGTATGCAGCAGCCATTTACCTTCGCGCTGAGTCCCAAGGATATGTCACCAGTCAACTTCTCGTAGCCAAAACAAAGGTTGCGCCAGTGAAGTTTGTCTCGTTACCTAGGAAAGAGTTATGCGGAGCTGAACTACTAGCTAACGTGATAGAATCTACTCAAGCTCAGCTCAACCTCAAGGATTACAACATCTTCTTGTGGACAGATTCCACCATTGTGTTGGCATGGCTGAAAAAACCGGCCCACAAGTGGAAAACTTTCATCGAAAATCGAATTTCTTCTATTATTGAAAAGGTAGGCATGGATTGTTGGTCTCACGTGGACTCCAAAAATAATCCAGCTGATCTGGCATCTCGCGGTACTACGGTTACTGAATTGTCATCAAATGAATTGTGGTGGCATGGACCTCCATGGCTCAAACGTCCCCATGATGAATGGCCATCAAGAAAAACTGATTTTGAAACTGAAGAAGAAAAACGACCCGTACGAGTGCTTACTACTACAATTCACCCCGAAGATATTCTAGCAAGCTTTTCGGATCTTCCTCGTGCATTAAGAGTCATCTGTTACATCTTTCGTTTCTACAACCGTTTACGCGCCAAACAAATTTCATATAACATCAATACCGAGCTATCAGCTAAAGAAATCGTTTTCGCCAAAAATCGCTTGATAATGGTCTGCCAGAAATCATTATTTTTCGACGAATATTCCCAGTTATCGGAACAAAAACCGCTATCCCGCAAAAGTCCGCTCTTAACTTTCAACCCATTTTTGGACTCTAATGGAGCTATGAGAATTAATGGCCGTTTGGCAAATTCTCCCACATTAACTTACGATGAACGTTACCCCATTCTACTACCATATCATGCCAGTTTTACGCGATTACTTCTCAAATACTTACATCAATATTCTCTTCATGGTCAAAATGCGTTGTTATCTCGTCTAATGCGACTACGTTATTACGTCCCAAGACTCAAAACCTTGATAAAAACGATATTATCTCACTGTCTTATTTGTGTGAGACATAAACGCCAAATCAACCAACAAATTATGGCGGCGTTACCCCCCGAACGGACAAGTTTGTCTCGCCCTTTCTGCAACACTGGAGTCGATTTTGCCGGACCCTTTGACATAAAATCGTATGCGGGTCGCGGCTGCAAAATTACTAAGGGCTACGTACTGGTTTTTGTATGTTTTTCCACCAAGGCAATACATTTAGAGGCCACCGGAGACATTTCAACACAAGCCTTTTTAGCCGCATTCGCGCGCTTTTTTTCAAGAAGAGGAACACCTCATGCCATTTATTCCGATAATGGCACCGCCTTTGTCGGCGCCTCTAATATATTACGTCAAGATAAGCAACAGTTCATGTCTTTATTGAAAAAAGGCCTCTTATCTCAGGACAGTTTTAGCCCGGTCGAATGGCATTTTATCCCTCCTGGGGCTCCTCATATGGGCGGTCTCTGGGAGGCAGGGGTGAAGAGCTTTAAATCGCACTTTAAAAAGATTTGCCTCACTCAAAGCTTTACGTACGAAGAATTTACCACCATGCTCGTTCGAATCGAAGCATGTCTCAATTCACGACCTTTAAGCCCAATGAGTGACGACCCAAGCAATTTATGCGCTCTCACTCCAGGTCATTTTCTCGTCGGCACTCCACTCTTATCTCCGCCAGAGCCTGACTTCTCCAGCCATTCCCTTAATTACGTAAATCGTTGGCAGAAGCTAAAAATACTTCATCTTCACTTGGCCCGCCGGTGGAAAGAAGAGTATTTAGGCGAACTTCATAAACGAAATAAATGGAAATTCCCCCAAAGAGATTTAGAAATTGGCGATCTTGTAGTTGTCAAGCAAGAAAATTTACCCCCTAATCAATGGCGTCTCGGCCGTGTCGATAAGATTTTTCACGGCTCCGATAGCAAAGTACGGGTGGCCGAGGTACGCACTGCCAATGGCACCATTACTCGGCCGATCGTAAAACTAATTTTACTCACAATCCCCCCGTCAACATGACAAATAATTTTCCCCCTTTACTTCTTCCCCGTTGCAGCAAACATGCATCATCGTCGCCGCAATCACGACTCCCCACTTGAGGAACGCAAGCTCGCCATTCATCTCAAGGCTAAAGTTCCCGACTGCCGTTTATGTCGAAAAGACCACCCGTTGAGAAAATGCGTAAAATTTAATAAAATGACGGTATCAGCCAGGCTGGACGTCGTCCAACGCCATCGCTATTGCAAGAATTGTCTTGCCCATTCGCATCGTCTCCAAAATTGCCGTAGTCGTGAACGCTGCAACCATTGCAACCTCAATCATCACACCCTTCTTCATCCTCCTGAAATCACTAGAGTGAACGAGCCATTGAGCCGAGCAGACCCAACCACTGTTGTGCCTACCGTCATTATCCGCATGTGTTTGGATAATGAGTGGAATCTAGTTCGCGGACTGTTAAATCCGTGCGCCGTTACGAGTTCGATCGCGGCTTTTCTGGTTGACCGGTATCATCTGCCGTTTGAGCGATTTAACGAGGACAAATGGTGCCATTTCAAGTTTCGCACTCGATTTGATGAAGAAGGAGGGACCTTCACTGTGAAGGCCCGTATTGCAGACGATTTGCCTGAAAGGCCTCCAGCAAAACGCCTGGATCGTAGTGTCACTGACACCTACCGCAACTTGCGCCTAGCTGATCCAGATTTTTTTGAAAGTCACACCATCAATTTTGTTCTGGGAGCCGATGTATATCCCAGACTGATCAGGAGCGGACTGCAAACAGCTGCTATAGGATCTCCGCTGGCACAGGATACTGTACTAGGATGGGTGATTATCGGCAAATTTGCCGTTTAAACATTTTCATTATACATTTTTTAATAATTACATGCCTTTACACTTATTTTATCTTTGAATTATAAATAGTATTATACAGCATATATTTCTTTTTCATATCATTATACGCCGGCCCTCGTTGCTATTGCAATATAGCAAGGGGGGCGGGATGTTTACGCATGGTAACCCTGTGCAGTTCGTTGTGTTGTAGCGAGTATTTTTTCCTCTCTCCTTGTTCTGTTTGTCTGAGTTTTTTTTGAACGAAGAAGTTTTTTGAGGAAAGTTTTTGTTTCTGCTACAATTTAAAAAAGCAATCAATCTTTCTCGAACAACATACCAGACAACTACTAAAATTCACTAAAGAAATATACATACATATGTACATACATAAAAGTCGAAAATTTATTGTAATATATAATAAAAGTTGAATAAGGTGTTTTTAATAAACTAGTGCAAATGAACATATTATAATTGGATTCTTTGGATATATTTTAAACAGCAATAGATATTTGGGAATTATTAAAACCTAATCAAATACACTTATCTATTGGGATTTCGGAGTATCAGCAAATACCTTTCATAGATCATAGACAACAACAACACCAGTAAGAATAACTGCAACAGCACAGTCTTACTACCACAGCAAGAACCCCCACATCCATAACCAGAAGTCAACGGTAAGTCTGCATTTTTAATTAGACATTTTGAATTGTCCAACCCCCGTGTGCCCTGCACACCCTTTATTCATTGATATACATATATTTTTTTTTTTTTTTTGATAATTTTATTATTTATTGAATCTTTAATTATTAATTAAATTATCAATAAGTTTTTCAAATCTTAAATCTAAAAATACATTAATATATGTTTAGCCAGTGCTAAACAAAGTTTTAAATTCCAACTGTTGATTTTTGATGTTTTACATCTCTCGTGTACGGCTGAGAGAAAGAGTATCCCTCCTTCTCAACCGGGTGTGGCCTCTATAATTTAGAATGTTGCGCACAAGTGGATTTAAAGCCATTATCTTCAAGGCCAGACTTTACCTCTTCTGGATCCACACTAGAGTCTATACCTTTTATTACGACGGTTAGACCTTTAGCACTCTTTAATTGGTACGTATAAAAATTTTTGTTTTTTGACTCAAGGTCAGAAACTATTTTTCGGTAATTACTTTCTTGCACTTCTTGGATTTTTGTTTCGTTAATATTTCCGCGCTTAATTGGAGTTACATAGAACTCATTTTCTCCAATTAAGGAGATAAGGCTTTTTACCAAAAAACTAGAGTTCTGCTCTCTTACATATATCGGTGGAGGTTTACTCGACCTTGTTGTAGTTGTGTCTTCATTGTCTTGTTCTGATAAAATCGCGAAACGATTTTCGGAATTTTTTATTTTGTTTTTTCCATCTCTGGGAACTTTCGCTGTAGAAGCTATTTGAGCTGATTTTGGACTTCTTCCCCTTTTTAACACGGTTATGTATCTGTCCATTCCTGTTTGAATTTTATTATCATTTAATGTACTCACCGCATCTACCATTTTGTGCACGTTGGTCACCTTGTTACTTTTTGTTTGTTTGTACAGCTAAGCTGACAAGTTTTCTGATGGGTGCTGTTGTTGCTTCTTGATCACTATTTAACATGTTCAAAGATAATGATCGCGCACGAGTATTTGTGTTTTCTGTTAAATTCAGGTTTTTGTTTAATTCATTTTTTTATTGTCGTCATCAGCAACTAAAGTTATATATTGTACATTCCTACTGCTTGTAGGATTATTGTTGTTTTTGTCAGAAGATGAACGCATCAGAGTTCTCTTTTTTTATTTTCACTTATATTAGTTTGTGTATGCAAATATTTATGTATATTGCACACAAGCAAAAAATAAAATAAAACCAGTAAAAGAACTGTTCAATAAATGTTTTGTTTTTTTTTATATTTTTTGTGACTTGAAATTTTTTTTTTTCTTTTATATTTTTTTTATATTCAGTTGCGACTATTATAAAAACGCGTCTGTTCACTACGAGAGTTGAAACTGAATGGATTCATTGATATATAATTATTGTTTTCTTTTATTCATTTATACATACATACTTAAATATTTTTCTTTAGCCTGGAAGCTACTTATTTTTTATATATACATATATAATTTTTTCAATTATTTGAGCATGTACTCAAGTATTTATGTTTTATATTTTATTTATTTGTTGCGGGTTAGCAATATCTAGATATATATTTCGTTGGTAGCTATACCAATTCATCAGTAGATGTTTTACCCTTTATGTTTAAAAAATTCCAAAGCTCATCTATTTATACAAAAATTGGCTACCATCGAAATATATATTTAGATATTGCTAACCCGCAACAAATAAATAAAATATAAAACATAAATACTTGAGTACATGCTCAAATAAATGTAAAATTTTTTACTTTAATAATAATAAAATTTTTAAAAATATATCTGAATTAACATTTTCTAAAAAAGGGAGGGAAGGCATATTCCCTAAAAATCCCTGTAATTTTTAAATTTATAATTTTTTTATTACTAGTAAGAATAATCAACTCAGTATTGATTATTCTTTCTGAAAAGGGGAGGTGTAGTGTGTTTGACTAACCACTACTGCATGCCGTCTGCATGCAGCAATACTCTGTGTATGTATTAGTATTAAAATATAGAATGTTTAAGCTATGTTAAGATTTTAATACTGAATAATAATTAAGTTCATAATTGTGTCTCTTACCCTCTTGTGTCCCAGAACCCAAACTAATAAAATAATCATTCAATAAAATTACATTTTGACAATATTAATTAAATTAACAAAGAACCTCTTTTCAACACCGCTACTAATTGTTCTCCCTCTCTCAAATTCTAAGCGCGACAGTTAAATAGATGTTTGATCGTACAGTCGCTACCTAGCAACGTAGTTTTTTTTTTTTTGTTATGAACTTGAAGAGCGATGGAACGAAATGAACGAACGGGTCCATTCCTCTGAAAGGGAGCGCTTTCTAAAAAGATCGATTTGACACAGCTCTAGCTGACATGCTGAGTTGCTGACCTAATTTCCTCTTTTAACTGCTTTCTACGGTTGTACCTCTCCCTGGCTTTATATGTTTTATCCAAAACTTCTCCCAAAATTCCAATCTTCGCTTCTCCATATTCTTTTACTCTTAAGTGTAAAGGCTTAATTGTCCTAACCTTTAGTGCTGTGCTCTACTTCTCATTCACTCTTATTCTATAAGACAACGGCAATATAAGACAACACTGTTTTTTATATTTTGTTGCCAATCGGTATTTTAGGTGGCAATATTGCCATTTATCGATAACTTTTACATGTATTTGGTATTTTGTAATCAAAATTGATGTTGGTGTTGTCTGTAATTGCCTTCGATTTTGTCGTCGGCCATTTTGGTGTTGTGTGTAGTGTTTGAAAAGTTAAATGTCAAAGTTGAAATTTATTCTACATTTTTTGTATTTTATTTTTTTTTGTGTTGACATTTTGGTTTTTTTTTTGTGTGAAATCAAATAATGGAAAAATTAAAATTGCTAATAAATGCCAATTTGACCAGCTTGAAAAGAATCCATCACTAGCCAGAGGATTTCGCAGGGGAATGCTCCTACTAATTTTAAGGAAGAGTGGAATAATATACTGAATTCGCTTGGTCCACCAATTAGAACTGGCGATGGATGGCAAAAAGTAGGGTAAATAGTTTGTTTCAAAAATATGTTTCAAACGGTATTATTTTTACAGATTTAGAGGGACTTAAAGTTCAAAGTAAAAAGAAAAATGGCAACAAACAGAGCAGAGTGTAAAGCTACTGGAGGTGGGGTATTTAAACAAATAATACTGAGCTCCTTAGAAGAAGCTGTGGCAAATCTGCTGCAGTTTGAAAAACAACTTAATCCCGAGGGTATGGTTCAGGGAGTTTCAGAAACTGATGTCAGTACTGATTTTAATTTATTGGAATCAATTGAATCACTAGGTCTAATTTCTTGCGTTCTATTTGACTGTTTACAGGAAAGTGTACCTTCCATCAGTGGCAATGATGCTGCAACTTCAACAGCATGTGCGCCATCAACATCAACAGCATCTGATCCATCAACATCAACAGCATCTTAATTCAAAGCCACGCTAAAAAACATCAGAAAAATTGATGATGCTGATTGATTGACCAGGGTTTGAGCGCAGGTGCTTTGTTTACTTTGTAGTTAATGCCAATACAACCGTCTATTTTCAATTTCCTCTTATATTATTTTTAATAACCCCTTGTAAGCAATTAATTATCCTTATTGCTCTTCATAAAAATTGCATTGCACGACTTAAGCATTGGAGGTTTTTATATTTTTAATTTCTGACAAATATAGCCGGTCAAATACTAACACCATCATACCGTCTTCATTATTTCTTTTTTAATATCTGGAGAATTTTTAGATGCATGAGAATTATCGATATCGATAACTGAGAATATGAAACTCTGAATCGTTTAACGGCAGAACCACGCTTCCAAATTGAGGTAATTTACATTGAAATAAATTAATCTGTTGCCGAAAATCATTAGGCACATTTATCACGGAATTGTGTTTGGCGATGAAGCTCATTTGTAGTTAAATTGCTACGTCAAAAAACAATCTTTAAGCCGGTAACGAATCGCTATTACAGTCATTAAAATTTAATGTATGGTTCGGTTTACACGCTGGCGGCTTCATCGGTCCCTATTTCTTTTGAAATAGAGCCATGTTGACTGTACGCTTATCAATCTATTTATTGCAATTTGGTGACAACTTTAATTCTAGAAGTGGTGTGATTTCAATTATCTGCATTACTTATTATGAGGCTGCATTAATTCATTGGTTTGTGCTCAAACCAACAACTCTTAATGCACTGGCAGCCAATATTTAAGCCACCATTGGCGCCACAACGCCAAATTTATTGGAAAATGTAATTAGACATTGGGGTGATCGAATGGACAATGCAACTTCAGTCCTTTGTTTCTAAATCTGTTTAAAAATTTAAGATCTGTTTTTATTTCACTTAAACTGCATAGAGATACCAAAAACCGATTTTTTAACCGTAATTCCTGTTTTTAGAAGAGTTGCACAAATTTCAAAAACGCAGTCTTCTTTTACTCGACAAAAAATAGTACCACTTTCTAGTTATTTTATTTTGTCTTAAAGTGTTCGCTACCAGATTATAATAAAAAAATATTTATTCCAACAATATTATACATAATATAACATACAATATATAGTACATATTATCATTTAAGATCTTATGCAGCTAAAAAAACACTCGATATATCTATTTCGATGGTTGGATTAATACTCGAAAGTATTAGTATTAATTAATACCACAGTATTAGTAGATATTTCATGTTAAAATTTTACTGTGTTTTTTATAGATGTACATATGGAGCAATTTTTATATTTAAAATTAAAATAGACATAAATATATATCAAAACTAATGATTAGATGTACATATATATTTAGAAATGGACTAGGAACAACTTTTGATTGGAACGTGAACTATCTACTTCATAAAAGAGCAGTTGGATTTTATATCACAACATTATTCTGATGGGTACTATTCGGAAGATTTTCACTCCGATAGGAAAAAAAAAATATTCGACGGCCTTTTACAAAAATGTAAACATATCATATATTTTTGTACTTATACATTTACCTGTTGAAAACATTTACATGAGTATTATCTAGTTGTATAGGATACATAAATAAATTCTGCAAATAAACTAGATTTTGGAAAGCTGAAATGACCACCTAAAGCAAAATGCAAAATTGACAGCGAAAACGTATATATGTTTTGACTTTCCTCGTCTACAAAAAATTATAAAATTAATAAAATAAATAGGCTTTCTATTTATTTGGTTTATAAAATTTTTTTATTTCTTTTATTCATTTTAAAATATTTTAAAATTGGATGTACATACATACACAAAAAATAGCAGGCAATTTTTTATGATCCATGTTTTTTAACGCTAAACCAGTGGTTGAAATCCAATCTTAATAGAAGCTGAGAGAGAGGTGTTGTGCTTGGTGCCGTTTTTAGACCCACCAATAAGTTTATAAGTTTCTGTATTAGGTTTCCAAATCTTGAAATAAAACATTTACATTTATTAAAATATATTGTGCAAATAAAAATTATAAACTAGTATGTATGTATTGCCCAAGAATGATAGAAATAAAGATTACGCCATCCTGCGCATTAAACTAAATTTTTCGACACATGTAGGATAAATGACGCCCCGCGATCTGCTTCCCTATTGGCTAATAATTTTTAGTTCTCAAACTAAAAAAAATTGTGTTAACATAACAGTGGGACAATTTATTATTTTTTCTGGCAAATATTTGGTGGGTTATATACATAGGCTGACTTCCAAAACGTCAATTGCTTAGTGTTTGAACGAAGCATCACATTTCATAACGCCGCAGCACAATAATTATACAATGTATACCATTTCAAAACGCCGCCGCCAAGTATTTTTAACGCAGTAATAAAGCAAACAAGGCATCGGTTTTATAGTTGATTCATTGTTTCGGAACTTTGCATATGTAAGTAGTGTATCTGTGAGGCTTCTGTATCACTTTTTCCATACAAATCGGCTGCTCATGCAGAGCTGGGAACACGATTTTTTAAAAGGGGGTGCATTGTCTGAGATATTGTTTTTTCCATCACTGAATTCCATTCATAGCTGGACAATCGAATTTTTTAAAAAGAGTATTACGTTCTTTTTTTGTTATTGTTATTTTTCATTCATGAATTATATAATTATCAGATTTGCTTATCAGGTGTGCTGTCAGATTTGGTATTTTAGTTGTTAGTCCTGAGTTCGGACGTTTCACATGTCTGTTATGAGTACGGTGACCATATTTTTCGACAAAAAAAAAAGGACACTCAAAATTAAATAAAAATTATTGGTATTAACTTAATTACATACATACATATATTTCATATCAATAAAATAAAAATATAATTCAAACAACGTAATATTAGTGACTAGTACAAGTAGTTACATACATACATATGTATGTATGTACTTATTTTAATGTTTAAAACAGAAATTAAATATGCCTAGAAGTTCACACGTCGTTAAAACAAAAAATTTATTAATTAATCAATATTAACAAAGTAATTACATTTAGCCAATAATACAAAATTCAATAATTAAGGATTATATATTATTGATATATTTAGTTCTGAAGAATGTATTTTTTTATTATATCAATGTTATTTGAAAAAAACAATTTAAATTCTGAACAGCCCATTTGAAAATTGCACTTTGTTATCAAAAGTGATTCTAAAGTAATCACTTTTATTTGGGACTTTTCTGATGTCCAAATATTATTTGCAATTGAAAATATTCTTTTCAGTGTTGCCAGGCAATTCCTGTCTTGGGTGGTTATAAATTTATATTGTATTGAGTTTAAAATTTCGGTATTTTGAGAAAATAAAACTTTTAATTTGGAAACTAGAGAAGAACATTAGCCATCAAAAAGAAAGGACAAAAAAGGACAATTCAATTAAAAAAAGAACAATTTATTTTGTTTAAATTTTAAAGGACGTTGTGTCAAAAAAAAGGACTGTCCTTTTAAAAAAAGGACGGATGGTCACCGTAGTTATGAGTCAGTCGGGGCACCTCACGATTGTTGATAAAAATTGCGAACCTCGCATTGTATGTAAGGTAGAGTCCGCGGGCCTCGCCTTGAATGTATGCAACATTTTCCACCCCTGAAATGTATGACTCATAGCTGCAGAGTTTTTCAGTTATTTTTTTCCTTAAGACTATATGTTATAGAATTTCACATTTTAATAACAAGAAAATAGAAATTATAAAGAGTTGTGTTAATGAAGTTGTAATTATATTTTTTATTTTAATTTTTGTTGGTTAGGTTTTTCAATGAAAATTGTGATAAGATAGATATATGATTTTTAGTTTAATGTCTAGATTATTCTCCATGCAATTGATTGAAAAATTTAGTTTATAGTTGTGTTGATAAGTTGAATCCAAAAACGTATATAATGTTATGAGAATGTAGATGAATGATTTTAAAAATTTGTTAGAATGAGTTGTATGGATTTTAATTTTTATAAAAATGCTGATCTTGTATGAATACATTTAGGAATGAAAAACAGAATTATTAGGTTTGCTAGAGTGAGCATGTATGTATGTACATATGTATGTATATAAGAGTGGGTACGGAAAAATTTATGTTTTTTTAGTTGGATGTTTGTAGTTAAGATCACGTATGAAGAAATTAAAATAAGGAAGAGATGTGTTAATGAAGTTGTAATTATATATATATTTTTTTTTGATATTGTTGGTAGTGGTGTTTTTAAATGAAAATTGTGATAAGATAGAGATTTGATTTTTAGTTGAATACCTAAATTATTCCCCATGCAAGGAGAGGTATTAAGTGAAAAATTTAGTTTATAGTTGTGTTGATAAGTTGAATCCATAAACTTATATAATGTTATGACAATGTAGATGAATGATTTTAAAAATTTGTTAGAATGAGTTGTATGGATTTTAATTTTTATAAAAATGCTGATCTTGTATGAATACATTTAGGAATGAAAAACAGAATTATTAGGTTTGCTAGAGTGAGCATGTATGTATGTATATAAGAGTGCGTACGGAAAAATGTATGTATGTATATGTTTTTTTAGTTGGATGTTTGTAGTTAAGATCACGTATGAAGAAAGTAAAATAAGGAAGAGATGTGTTAATGAAGTTGTAATTATATATGTACAGTGACTCACAGCTTATTTGATGCAGGTAATACATTTTTAGAAAAACGAAAATGACTCGATGTTTGTTAAATTTAATAAAAAAAAATTGATACGACTTGTAATGAGAAATGCATGTACTGTTTACCGCTGCAGAAAAAACAATAACAAAAACAAAGCTTGCTGAAAAAATATAGAAACAAATAATTTTCTCATCAAAATATGCTCACAGCTTAAATGATGCAGTGTATTTTATATTTTCTCTGATAGTGAAATAACGGTGAAATGTAATTTTTTCTGTTTAGCTTAGCGTCTTAAGTCATTCTCAAAAAATTTTTGTAGATAAAAGTTGAAAAATATAAATTTCTTGAAAATGGGGAAACGGACCTCATTTGAAAAAAGGGAAGACGTTATTCGTCATTATAAAGAGGGCAAAAGCCAACGAAAAATTGCAAAAATTGTTGCTATTAGTTCGTCAACTGTCCAGCACATTATAAAAAGGTTTCGCCACGAAAATAGGATAGAAGATAAGGGCAGATCTGCGCCAAATAAAACATTTAATGATGCAGATAAGAGGTTGATTGTTCGCAAAGTTAAAGAAAAACCCGATTTAAGCGCTCCAAAATTAACGAACGAGGTCGAAAAATACTTAGGCAAGGTCTGTAACCCTGAAACTGTTCGTAGAGTTCTGCGCGAAGAAAATTTTCATGGAAGGACTGCCCAAAATAAGCCGTTGATTAATGCTTCTATATTATATTATATCTGTTTGCTATCTGTTTTATATCTGTTATTAATCAGCTTTAGATATATCTGTACCTCGTTTCTGTAACTTGTGAAAAGTTCTCTCATCGAGAAAATATGTGAGTTTATATTTGTCACCCAATCTTTTGTAGGATGAGTCATATAATATTAGTAGGATTTTTATTTGAGCCACCCTGCAAACCTAATAAAAATATATATTTCTTCTCACTCATCCTGTTTTTCACAGAATGATAATCAATTTTTCGATGCGAGAAACTCCCACATTCGTTACAGAAACGAGGCACTGGTTACGATCTGCTTACAATTTGTTTTAAATATTATATTTTAATGAACTTATTCAACATTCGTTAAAATCTCTATAAACAGTTTAAAATGATACATCACCAATAACATGATCTTTATAAATCCGGAACACATTGGGTAGTATATTATAAAAATTATAACTACAAAGAGGACTTTGATAACGTTGGTAACTTACAAACGCCATTAGAAATAATCAATTATTTGAAATCACGATTTTTTTATTTCAAATTATATATGATTTTGTATAGAAATTTTAAACATAAATGACCGCAATTAAATATACTAAATTTTTGTTTCTATATATAATTATTGTAATGGGTGATTTCAAATAATTGAAAGAAGAAATTTATATTTTTCAACTTTTATCTACAAAAATTTTTTGAGAATGACTTAAGACGCTAGGCTAAACAGAAAAAAATACATTTCACCGTTATTTCACTATCAGAGAAAATATAAAATACACTGCATCATTTAAGCTGTGAGCATATTTTGATGAGAAAATTATTTGTTTCTATATTTTTTCAGCAAGCTTTGTTTTTGTTATTGTTTTTTCTGCAGCGGTAAACAGTACATGCATTTCTCATTACAAGTCGTATCAATTTTTTTTATTAAATTTAACAAACATCGAGTCATTTTCGTTTTTCTAAAAAAGTATTACCTGCATCAAATAAGCTGTGAGTCAATGTACATATACATATAATTACAACTTCATTAACACATCTCTTCCTTATTTTACTTTCTTCATACGTGATCTTAACTACAAACATCCAACTAAAAAAACATATACATACATACATTTTTCCTTACGCACTCTTATATACATACATACATGCTCACTCTAGCAAACCTAATAATTCTGCTTTTCATTCCTAAATGTACTCATATCCACAAGATCAGTATTTTAAAAAAAACAAACACACATACAACTCATTCCAACAAATTTTTAAAATCATTCATCTACATTCTCATAACATTATATAAGTTTATGGATTCAACTTATCAACATAACTATAAACTAAATTTTTCAATCAATTGCATGGGGAATAATCTAGACATTAAACTAAAAATCAAATATCTATCTTATCACAATTTTCATGGAAAAAACCACTAACCAACAAAAATTAAAATAAAAAATATAATTACAACTTCATTAACACAACTCTTTATAATTTCTATTTTCTTGTTATTAAAATGTGAAATTCTATAACATATAGTCTTAAGGAAAAAAATAACTGAAAAACTCTGCAGCTATGAGTCATACATTTCAGGGGTGGAAAATGTTGCATACATTCAAGGCGAGGCCCGCGGACTCTACCTTACATATAATGCGAGGTTCGCAATTTTTATCAACAATCGTGAGGTGCCCCGACTGACTCATAACAGACATGTGAAACGTCCGAACTCAGGACTAACAACTTAAATACCAAATCTGACAGCACACCTTTCAAAATCTGATAGTTATATAATTCATGAATGAAAAATAACAATAACTAAAAAAGAATGTAATACTCTTTTTTAAAAAATTCGAATGTCCAGCTATGAATGGAATTCAGTGATGGAAAAAACAATATCTCAGACAATGCACCCCTTTTTAAAAAATCGAGTTCCCAGCTCTGCATGAGCAGCCGATTTGTATGGAAAAAGTGATACAGAAGCCTCACAAATACACTACTTATGTATGTGATTTAAATACAGTAGCAATACTGTATACAAACTTTGTATACGAACGTTTTGGAAGTCAGCCATAGTTGTACACAGTGATACAAAAAAAGAAGAACGAAGTCGAAATATTGGGACGTCATACTTTCTTGTAGGATTTGTCGAGTACAACATAAATCCGTTTTTGGAATTTGCGAAACACCTCCAAAGGACATCTCCTGGCCCGACAATTATGCAGTTATAGTGTCATACGCTTATACGGTTTTAATGCAAGAGCCTTCAGAAATAACTTTTGTTGTCTATCTTCAATTTCAATGCCGCAGAAAACACAGCTCATTTCATAGGTGTTTGCCTAAGATACATAAAAAGAATATTTTGATAAAAACATAATAAATTCTAATGAGCTTATACTTGTATCTATACTAAATGGCTCAATCTTTTATGCATTTTATAAATATATAGAAGTTTGTTTAAAACAAATAAATAATAATATTAATTTTTCATGAAAATAACTAATGATTTGTTTTAAATATTTGGGGTATTCACACTATACTCTGTGACGACAAAAATCCGTATGTCGTTTTTGCCACACAGGTTTTTAACCAAAAAAATATATTTTGAATTATATAATTTGTGTCTAACCATAAATCATATTTGTATAAAATTATTAGATACCCGTTAAGGGAAATTAGTTGAATTAATCCCCACTATTGTAGTTTTAAATTAATTCAAATTAACCATTTGAAATTAACGGATAATCTAACTACCATCACTGGTAGATATGATATAAGCAGTAACCTTACGGTTGTATACAGCGCTGCACAATACAACCATCGAACAGCCGATCACGTAAACAACTTGTGCACAACGTATGAGTGCGGTTGTGTGTGTATCTTGTGTATGCCAGCATTTAGTTATAAAAGGCGACACATGAGTTCAGTGGAGTTGGTTGGCAGTTGCTAATCCGGTAAGACCTCTTATTAAACTCGTTTATTAGGAGCAATTAGAACATTTATTTGTGCGAACTGAATTCTGTTGTGGTGAGTCTTAGGTACGGCTACAACAGAATATTGGTTGAAGGAGGTTGAATAGTGGTGTGAGTCTTAGGCACGCCATCACTAGACAGTCTACTTCAGTACAAACGACTGTAGCTAACTCTCAGATAACACGGTGCGCTATTGTTGTGAGTCTTAGGCACCGCAACAATAGAACGCTGATAGTGAGATAGATTGCTAGTGGTGTGAGTCTTAGGCACGGCATCAAGAGCGATCCATACACTGTTCTCTTGCTTCTGAGGGACAAGAGAATTAAGTTAAAGTAATTAAGCAAACCACGTATAATTTAGATACGTACTAACATTAAGAGAAATAAAGTGTTACGTATTATAACTTATAATAGAAACTTTGAAGGCATTTTCTCTTAAATCGAAGAAGGAAACTAATCTAGTAACGACCCTGGACAACGCTGAGTCTACCCCAGCTTCAAAGCGGAAAACGAGTCGTTACAACTCATAAAGACATATGTCATAAAATAATAAAAAAATATGCTGCTAAATGTATATTCATTTATGTATATTATTATAAGGTTATTGTTAAAAAAAATATATAAAAAAAGCGCGCATTTCTATACAAAAAAAAAAAAGTTCCAAAATAACCTCACATTTCTTCCTGTACCACTGTACTAAATGTAATGAATCTAAAGCGGATAAAATTTTCAGATTTTATTTATCCTCTTAACAAAATAATTACAAAATAATAAGTTACAGAGTTTTTGGCGATGAAAAACGATTCTGAACCACTGTGTGACACACGAATGATAATGAGAATGGAAAAAGGATATTAAATTATCACAAACCTTTCATCTAGTTGATCTATTTTGATATTACCGTCATCATCTGTTCTGTCAGCATCAACTAAAGTGCAGAAATCTACACATATCTCAAATATCTCATTTATTATTAAATAAACGGGATTATTTGAATTCAGCGATGTAGATTGTATCATGCTGATTTTGGTTGCATCTTCCTAAAAATAAAATAATTATGTATAAATAATATAGAAGATATTTTCTATCTCATTAGTCTTATAATTTCTGTTGCAACATAAACATACATACAAACAATCTCTTCTGCGAATGGTTCTGAGGTTCCGAACAAAGACCAAGACCGTCTCTACGGCTTAGCCGGTTGTATTCGTTATAAATTTGCGCGTTAGTGATTTCACGTATTCAAGTGTTTTGAGAAATCGTTGAAGAAAACCTGATTTCAGATATAATTGATATGTTCTACTTAATTTAGGCTCATATCTGCAGTTTTTGTATAACTAATTCCGGTTATCAGGTAAGTAGACTGAAAGTTTGAACCTTATTTCGCAGTGTTTTTGCCTACGAACTTTTCCAAATCGAACAAATTTATTATCGCAGATATTCGACCAATATTGTTGTGTGGTTTCAAAACTATCAAATGTTTAATACAGAAAAAAATATAACGAAAACTGCTTGAAAAAATTTCCAAAAAATTTTTTTTCATACTTTTCATCAAATATTAGTTGTACAAGACTGAACTACAATACTAATACTGTACTGTACAATAGAGCAATAACCAAATTTTGGTCCTAGCCCCTCGAAATGGCGTATGTTGAGTTATTTACTTACAAAAACAAATTTGTATATTTAAAAAACACAAGTATAATAATTTTAAATATTCTGTTAATAAAGTGTTATGCTATCTTTAAACTTGGCTAAAACCTCTGTCCATATTTAGGCATTTCCAAAAACGCTTACGCGACTTCTGTTAAAACAGATTACTTTTAGGTACTAAACACAAACTGGGAATTTTAACAAAAAACAATGAAATTGCATGACATTTTTTTTAAATCACGTACATTATTTTTACTGTAAAACAGCGGAATTTTTTGCTTCACCGCATATTTTAACTACATCTCAATTGGAAGAAAAAAAATTTAAATCTCCCGCAAGTTTTGGGCGCCTGGATTTTGAAATGGCCGTTATTTTCAATGTTTTTTTTGTACTTTTTTATTTATTGAATCTTCATATAAATTATCAATCATAATTCAAAAATTCTAAATGTACAATCTAAAAACATCAATAAGTTGTTCAAATCTTCAATCTACGATAAAAATGCTTAATATATGTTTAGCCAATACTAAAAATATTTTTGGTATCAACGGTTGATTTTTGTTGTTTTACATCTCTCGTGTACGGCTGAGAAAAAGAGTATCCCTTCTTTTCAGCCGGGTGTGGCCTCTATAATTTTGAATATTGCGCGGAAGTGGATTTGGGTGCAACTCAAGTTTTTTAATATATTTTTCCGCGTATTTAGAAAATACTGTCTTCACCAACGGAACATCAAGATCTTTTTAAATTCGATGATTTCTGACATAGCAGGGGCTGCTGTAATTGAACGTAGAATTTTATTTCGTCGCCTTTGAACTTTTTTTTCAGAACTCGATGCTGAGGCAGTACACCATAACGGGATTCCATAGGACCATATTGGTTTCAGGATCGCGTTGTATAATAGAAGTTTACAGTCTAGGCTTAGAATAGAATTTCTTCCAATAATCCAACTCAATTGGGCTGCTTTTAATTTCATTTGTGTCAGCTTTGCGTGTATATACGATTTCCATGTTAAACGACGATCAAGATGAACGCCTAGATATTTTACTGAAGTGTGTTGCGGTAAAGTCTCGGTGTTGATTTGTATAGGCGGGCATGTTTCCCTGCGCAACGTAAAAGTGACGTGTACACATTTCTGATCATTAACTTTTATCCGCCATTGTTTTAGCCATATTTCCAGGTTTGATATGTACCCTTGCGAATTCCGGGAAGCTTGTTGACGTGTGAATTTTACTGCTTAACGGTAAGTCAGAGGCATATAATAAATACAGTAAAGGACCGAAGATGCTACCTTGAGGAACTCCGGCTTCAATCGACTGCGGAGGGCTTAAAAAATAGCCTTCCCTAACTAGAAATTGTCATTCCTTTAGATAGATTTTTAAGAGCCTGACTATGTTTGCAGGTAGATTTTTGTTAATTTGTGGATAAGACGTTCGTGTCATACTTTATCAAAAGCCTGTGTAACATCAATAACGAGCGCAGAGCAATATTTTTTTATTTCAAAAGTCTAACTACATTCACAAGTCTGTGAGTTTGTTCATTAGTGCTATGTTTTCTGCGAAAACCGAAGTGATGCTCTGGAATGCATCCGTTACTAGTATGATCCTTGCCGGGCTTTGGTATCATAGTAATAAGCGAAACCTTCCATTCGGTTGGATGGTATTGCAGCCGTAAAATACCATTAAAAATTAATAGTATTATTCTTTTTGCAATATAAGGTAATTCTTTAAGCATTTTCAACATTTCTTGCCTCATACAGGATATGTTGAGAGTAAAAGTATTTATTGTTAGAATTAAACAGTCTATTACGGCTTCAATACGACTAAAATTAGACCCTGAATCTTCATTTACTAGTACGGTTTTTTGCGCCGAAGTCTGGTTACTTTTTAAAATAGTAGCGTATGAAAATTGACTATTAGGTTGTTGTTGAGCAACAGTCGTATTAGACTTTAAAACGTTTGAATATTGATTCTGGCTGGTAGACGATTAAGGTAACTGTGGGTTGTATAAAGATGTGTCAGGCTGAGCGGGAGTAGATTTGATTTTTCTGTTCGACGAACTCTTAAAAAAAGAATAAAGAGGGCAGCCGCTATAGTTAGCAGTGTGGTTTCCGCCGCAATTGCCAAATTTTTTTGCCCTGGGATCACCTTTCAATTTTTTTCTTATTTTTAATGTTTGAAACATATTTTATCTTAAAGGCATTATTTTCAAGGCCTGACTTTACCTCTTCTGGATCCACGCTAGAATCTATACTTTTTATAACGACTGATAGGCCTTTAGCACTCTTAAGTTGGTATGTGTAAAATTTTTAATTTTAACTCAAAATCGAAAACAATTTTTTGTAATGATTTTCTTGAGTTACCTGAATTTTTATTTCGTTGATTTTGCCGCGCTTAATTGGAGTTACGTAGAAATCATTTTCTACAATTAATGAGATAAGGCTTTTACCAACAAATTAGAATTCTGTACTCTTAAATATATGGATGGTGGTTTACTCGACCTTGTTGTTGTTGTGTCGTCATCGCCTTGTTCAGTTAAAATCGCGAAACGATTTTCGGAATTTTTAATATTTTTTCCATCTCTAGGAACTTTTGCCTTTGACGCTATTTGAGCAGATTTGGGACTTCTTCCCTTTTCAGCACGGTTATGTATCTATCTATGTTTGAATTTTATTATCACTATTTTCACTTTTTGCATCTATAATTTTGTGCACGTTGGTCACCTTGTTATTTATTGTTTGTTTGTTTGTTTGTTTGTACAGCTACGCTGACAAGTTTGCTAATGGGTGCATTTGTTGTTGTTTCCTGATCACTATTTAAAATGTACGGAGAGCATGATCGCGCACAAGTATTTGTGTTGTCCTCATCAGCAATCAAGGGTAAATACACATTCCTACTGCTTGTAGGTTTATTGTTGTTGTCAGAAGATGAACTCATTTAGTAAAACGAAAAGTAAAGAAAAACATTGCAAATTTAGCAAATCTCTTGGACTATACTAAGTTTAAATGCTGTTTTTTTTTTGTAGTTGAAGTTTAATTTTTTGATATTTTAAAAGTATGTTTGTGTTGAGAAGGAGTATTGAACGTATGGCAACATAAAATAATGTATTGAATTATGCCCAAGAAAAACCCCAAATCAAAATTGAGCTTTTAACTGTTTTATTTATTTCTAATAAAAATAACCACGGCTGAAATCTGCTTGGTTTGTTTCTAATAGTAAAACGATAACATTGGTTTCTATAATCCCTAAAACCGATTTTTTCTAGTTCGAATATCAAACCGTATCATTGGATTTCATGACACCAAAGAATTGTTTTTGTCGGTTTCATATCCAATTCCGATGATTAGTTTCTATGACAGCCCATATTGTATTGTATTTAAAATTTTTAATATGTGCATTTTAAATCGAAAATTCTTTTTTTTTAATTTTGAGGAACGTCTTAAAACAAATCCTTACACATCAGTCCAAGACCGAACTTTCTAACTCTTCTTGTGGCTTCGAAAAACCGATTTCACGTAAAGACTTTATGTATCTCATATGAATGTTGTTGAATTTACCCACGGAATGATAAACCTATAAATAACCTTACCATTTTTGTGAATATTTGGATAAAAAAAAATATTTTGTATTGATTTTCGAACTTTACCACGTTTTGTGGGTGAAGTTTTTGACAATGGCAACATGTAACCCCACGTTTTTAAATAATATTTATTGGGCTATTCGACTATAATGAAGCCATTTTGATATTTGCAAAAAAAATTCAAAAAGACATTGCTCTAATGTACATACTTATATGTTATTACAAAATATATTAATAATAGTGGAATAAAAAGTCTAAAATGATCAAATTTGGTATTGCATTTGGTTTTACTACGCAAACAGAAAAAATAGTTCTACTGTAATGACCGAAACTTTTAAAATTGATGTTCAGAAAGCGTGTATTTTATACAAAACCCATTTCCAACTTTATTTCTTTTGATGGTCGGTGTACGAATTACGTATGTATGTATGTATGTATGTATGTATGTGATTGCAGATTGTCTTATGAAAAACGACAATAGCGAAAAATTACACGTAAGAGTTGTTATTAACATAGTTTCAGGATTTAAACTTACATCATTTAAAAGAAAGCACAATGATAATATATTAGCTTGGAATATACTATGAGACCTTTGAATTTGTTCAAAGTCTGCCTTGTTAAGTACAGTATTTAACAAAATACTAAACTGACCTGAAAATAAAAGTAGGTAGAGATGAAATATGTTATTTTTACAAATATACCTGCAACAATTTAAAAAAAAAATATTTTCATTGATAATTTCTTCGTACATACTAAAAAATTAGTCAATAATTTTATACTTATATTTACAACAGCAGTTCTTAAATATTTACAGTGTTATACATAAAAAATTCTTATTGTAGAGATAATGTACACATTAGTTAATAATCAGTTTTTGTGTTATTACCCGGTAATAATAAACATTATTCACAAACGTTTAATAAAGCCAAATTAACTATTGTGTGATTTTTTCAGTTTTGTGATTCTGTGTTAGCAACATTGTTTCATTTCAATTGTCAAGTTATAATTAGTGCTGTGTACAATAACATACTCGATAAGCAAGTAGTCTCTAATGATTGAAAATGAGAAAATAATGTCATACAAATTTTATTTAAACAAGTTAGAGTAATAGAGTATTGCTTATAATATTTCAAAAAAATATTAAAAATTTTTAATATGTTGTATTGATATTGCTAGCAATGTGTTTTCATAAGTTATTACAAAAGTATTCAAAAGGTGTTTCATATGGCGACTTTATACGACAATTTTGTACCAACAAGTTCGTCTTTTTCTACTGTAATGAACGTGGTATATAATTATGTAGAAACATAGGACTCGATAAGTTCCTGCCTAATAGTTCTTAAGGCAGATGAATGCCTGTGTTTAAAGCAGATTAATGCTTATAAAAGAGCCGATTTAAGGCTAAGTCATATATGTGATTAATGAATCAAGAATAATTTTATTTTCTATTAATTCACTTCTTATATACTAAAATTAATGGTAACTTAAAACTACACAAATTCCTTAAGTAGTGTAATAAAATAGTTTTTATTTTTCTCTTAGAGCTTGTATATTTGGAGCTCCTAAGACGGTTGATTTATTAATTGAATTATAAACTAAATGACATTAGCTTATATACTAATTATGAGAATAATTCTTAGGGGTGCCTTAACATAAGAGTAAAAGAATAGCAATATATTATTGTTGGGTAAGCATATTTAGCTTCCCACTATTTATGTATGGCATGTGTTCAAAAGTTTTTAAGTCCAACGAGTACATACTCAAAAGCAACAGATACTTTGTGTTGCTTATATTTACAATCAAACAAATGCAGTTAATAAATGTGATTCATTTAAGTGCATTGTGCTGCTGCACTTGATTAACCGTACAAGTGTCAAATTACCGACACACAAAATATCTTGCTTGCATGTTGCGGTACTATTGAATCGCAATTCATACTACACACTGTTGGCCACATGTTACAGTAGCAATAACAATTAAAATAAAAGTATAACTAGTACCTGTAAATGTAATTATAGTAACGTATTAGTTTTTGTATATTTATATTAAAGGAATTTGTTTAGGAAATTGGTTACGAGGGTAGAGCTAAAATTACTAACATAATGATTAATGTAAGATTCCCTACACTACGATGTTCCTCTTTCATAATAATTGTGTATATATCATAATACATAGCAATAACTTTACTAATCCAATATTTCGCTTTTTCAATGGAGACCTCCCTCCTTCAGAGATATTGAAACAGAATAATTGCTTGATTTCAAAACAATTAACATTTTTTAAAATAAAACCATATTTTATGAAAACAAATAATGTAAAAAATTAATAAATAGTTACAAATTAATTCAATATTAACTTTTATATATAACAATAACAAATTATTATTATATTTCCTGTAAAATTTTTATTAATCAAATGCCTTGAATTTTGAGCTACATTATCTGTATTCATTTTGGTGTTAATTCTTGTCTAATTGCTGTGTTAACTATTTTTAACATCAAATTTCGTTTGTAGTTAGTTTGTGTTTAAAACTGGTGTATGAAGTAACTTGACGCAATGTGTTGTGAATACGGTTTTTTGAGCTGATATATATATTTGTATATTTAATTTAATCAATGTCGGGTAATTTTATTTTTTAATAATTATTTTCCTGAACGTACATACACTCCTCGCCACATGAATATGACATCCCTTTTTCTATTAATTTGTGCGTTAATGACTTCTAAGCTAAGAAAGATAGTACCTTATTTTTTTAATTATTGGGAGCACATTTGATACCCTGTAAATAATTTTTTTCTTGCGTCGTAACGAGCCAAAAATTATTTTTGTTATTGAATATGAAAAAAAAAGTTCTTAAGATTTTGCGCCACTTGAATAGAACACCTCCCCCAGAAAAAAAGATTTTTTCTCAATTCTGAACAAATTTAAATATTTTTATTTACATTTTATTAAATTCTAAATGTTCTAAAGCTATACTAATAATGTGTTGAGCCACCTTTTTTAAGGATTACTTCGTAAATACGATTTGGAATGGAGTCGTATAAGGATTTCAAATAATCGAGGGAAATTGAAGACCAATCAGATTTGATCGCTTCAATAAGTTCCTCCTTGGTATCGTACTGCTTACCGGAAGCGTAAACCTTTCGAGCGAGCCAACCCCAAACATTTTCTATAATATTCAGGTCTGGGGATTATGGTGGCCAGTCAAGCGTTCTTACATTCTGGTCAAAAATCCATGACTTCACTGCTCTGGCAGTGTGAATAGGAGCGTTGTCATGTTGAAACGTCCATTGCAGGTACCATAATAAGAGATACTTCCCTAGAAAAGACGTCACGGTACCACTCATTACTCCATGTCATATGAGTGCGACAGTACGACAAGCGTATTTCCTTGCGGACCCCTGTTAGTGGTGGTTTTTTCTTTAATTTTAGTCGCTTCGAATGTCTAGATTTGGAAATAACACGCTGTACAGTTTTCACACTGGCGGAAACACCCGATTTAGCTCTTATTTGGGATACAGTATCGTGGGAATTAGAGGCTAATCTAAGAATTGCTCGCTTATCAGCAGGTGAAAGCACGCTTTTGTACGGCCTCTTAGAAAAAATTACACGCTTTTATTCTTAAGCAACTTTTTAGGAAAACTATTAGGGGGTCCTATTCATGTGGGGAGGAGTGATTGTATGTATAATTTAACAACAAACGACATTTCACGTTAGAAATGTTAAAAATTTCAAACACACCATTTATGCAAACCATTAACTTTAATATTTACACAAATATGTCGCTCAAAACGATACCCAGTTGCTTTATAAAACTAAAAATTTACTAATTTTTATGATATGTGTTGTAATAAACTAAGCAGTTTTTGAATTTCTATGTGTGTTAATTTTCTTCTTAATTAACATTTTTAGTTTTAATAACATAGATATGTATGGTTTTATTACAATAATTTTTTTATTGTTTTCCAAGTAATCCATTTATTAATATAAATTTCTCTAAAGAAGCTATTATTGAGAAAGCGAAATTATAAATATAAATTTATTGCATGTGTATTATTGTCCTTAGCAGTGCTGTCAGATATGGCGATTAATCGCCAAATGTTGTGTTATCTCAGCTATACAGAAAATAAATATTAATGCCCTTAGAGTGGCACGTTTTTACCATTTTGCATCAATACCTCTCATATCATAAAATTTTTATATAAATATAACATTGGTAAAGGCGAATATATGCAATTTTCATGGGAATTTTTCAAAAATTTCTAGAAAAGATGAATCTATATATCTTTTTTACTTAATTATTTTTGAAAACTTCTATATATTTTAAAATAAGGTTTCGAAATATTTGGTAACATGTATGAATTTTTTGCTAGATATAACTCACGTGTGCTTTTGAGTCTTCATATAAACTTACTTTCCAGTACGTCGACTTGTATGTAGTACTGCAAGTTGTCGACAAAAAACATTAATTCGTTTCGTAAATGCATAAATTTAGTGTTGTCATTCCTCTTAATCTTCGCCTCTCTTGTATGTTGGCACCAAAGCATATGTAATTCATATTGCATTTTTTTTATAAGAAGCAGAAATCTGAAAAGTATATTATATCGTTCCAGTACCTTTGGTGAGAATAGTAAATGTAATGGCCAGTTGATTTGGTATTGTAATTGTACTAATTGTATATAACCAAATTGAAGTTGGTCATCAGAATCAAACGTAGATTTTGGTGTGACAAGGGAAAACTGTTCTAAGTCCTCAGATACACCTACTCCATGGGCTGCCGACTGTAATTTGAACATATCATTTTAAAAAATTTTTATTAGTTGTATGTTAAGAATTGGTATATACATTTGTGACGACCAGAGTCCGTCTGTCGTTTTTGCCACACAGATTTTACCAAGAATTATCATTTTTTGGAATTACATAACTTTTTATTTATAAATGAACTCTAATTTTTGTAACCAAAATTATTTTTTTTATGAATTATATAATCTCTATTTATAAATGGATTTTTCTAAATCATATCCACACAAAAACATAAATGTGAAAACAAGGCCAAGTTCGTATCCAAAAAGTTTCGGCCGTAAAACGTACTGAGATCAAAATAAGGACCAAGTTCTTGATAGGTACAATTCCATCTCATTTCTAGGCAACTTATAAGCTTGGCAATATTTTTCCAAGAATTCTTTCCCATATTATAAAGGCAAAAATATTTTGCCAAGCTTACAGGTTGCCTAGAAATGAGATGGAATTGTACCTATCAAGAACTTGGTCCTTATTTTGATCTCAGTACTTTTTACGGCCGAAACTTTTTGGATACGAACTTGGCCTTATTTTGACATTTATGTTTCTGTGTGGATCTCACTTCATTTTCTAAGTTGTTTTTGTATAAATATTTAAATGTATTGCTTATCTGGGCCTACCTGTGTAGAAAATTTCAGCTTTCTAGCTATACTAGAAGTGCCCCATACAAAGAAGGGGCATTATTGTCCCCCCAGATGAAAAGTGCCCGTTTAAAAATCATTTTCATTAATTTCTTATCAGGACCTACCTGCGTACCAAATTTCAGCTTTCTAGCTATACTAGAAGTGCCCCATACAAAGAAGGGGCATGATTGTCACCCCCGATGAAAATTGGCCGTTAAAAAATTATTTTTGGTAATTTCTCATCACTACCTGCCTGTGTACCAAATTTCAGCTTTCTAGCTATACTGGAAGTGCCCCATACAAAGAAGGGGAGCCCTAGTCCCCCCGGGAGGAAAGTGCCCGTTTTCAGATTTTTCTGGTTATTTTCTCACCAAGACCTACCTGTGTACCAAGTTTCAGCTCTAGAGCTTTACTGGAAGTGCCCAATAATATTGATGAGTGAGTCAGTGAATATATACTAAAATCTCGGGAAGCTTTTATGGTAGAACTTTCAAATTTAACCTGCGAGGTCACCTCTGTGGGGAGACCTTATGTTTCAAGTTTCATTACATTATGATCAGGAGGAGCAAAGTTATGAGGGGGGTAAACACAGCTCGAATGGTTTCGTTTAAATATACACACTGTGTGGCCGAACTTGAAAATATTATTAATTAATTAATTTAAGTTGGTTTTCACTCATCGTTTGTATTTTATTACTATATACATCTGCAAAATATCAGAATTTATCAAGTATGTATGTATGTATGTGTGTATGTAAGCAAAAAATCACCACCATTTGGCAAATTTACAGAATATATGTACGTGTGTATATAAATTTAATATACAGAGTATATAAGCACACACTAAATTGTTTTATCACTTTATTTTGGAATTATATGCCGTAAATACTTAATATTATCACATTTTATTAAATTTCAGCGTGCTTTTATGTAGCATTTTCCACTAAAAACTGAACTTTTTTTTGCTTTTCGTTTTGTTTACTTTCATAACAAATACACTAATGTTTTCTCTTTTTCACGAAGCTTACTTATGACAAATAAAATATGATCGAAGTCCAATTTTTTTTGTTTTTGTCATCTCTGTTTACCCTGTGATTATAGTGATTAAATACAAACGATAAGTGAAAACCAACTTAAATTAATTAATTAATAATATTTTTAATGTGAATTAGAGAAATATATGGATATTTAATTAGTTTTGCGATTTATAATTTTAATTTGGATAGAAAGACAGCACAAAGAAAAAAACTAAAACCCGCGATTGTATGAGTGTATACAAACAAGTAAGCAAAATCTTCCGTCTCGTGTCATCTCTGGTTATCTGTGGTTGTCAGCTGCGAATATGGTAAGAGCTCTTATTAAACTTGTTTAATAGGAGATATTAATACATTCTTTGTGCAAACTAATGGTCTGCATGAGTACATTCAAACGGCGTTTCAATACATTCATATGTTGTTTAAATATGTAAAGTTTCATACCACAGAAGATTTGAATTCTCTGTGTTTCTCATTTACTCTTAATAAAACCATCTGAATGAATACATAAGGCGAAAGAGAATATATCTACTTGATGAGAAAAAAATACTACCGAATTCAAATAAACGAAATATAGTAAAATGAGTGAAGCTCTCCTATGAATATGTGTGGAATACAATATTATTTGAATGTTTACTACCTATTTGAATATATTAATATTACTAAAAATATCATACAAAAAGTGATAAGCAGAAAGTAAAAACAGTTTGTAGTTTGGTAAAAAATCTTAAAAAAAGAAACGTGCACTTTAAAATGGAAAAAAAATTATAAAAGAAATTTTAATCAATCTTGGTCAAAGGAAGAGTGGGGAAGAGGTAATTTAAAATTATTACTGAATTATATGCAATAATATAAATTTTAATAATAGGCTGGCTTGTTTCTGCCGAAGAGGCTCCCGCATGGAGTATCAATGAATCAAACAATGGTGCTTCGTGCAAAGTCTGTAAGATCCGCCTGCAATGTCACAAAAAGGATTTAAAAAGACAAGCAATGACAGAAAGGCATAAAGTGAATACTAGTTCCCTTAAACCAAAAAATTCAATTGAGAACTATGGTAAGGTTAATCTACTTTAAAATAAGAATGATTTTCAAATAAAGCTAGATACATACATACATACATAGTATGTGTATACATATATATGTTAATTCATATAACTTTTGTTGCAGGTACATACATACTTATATTAAAATCTACAAAAGAAAGCAAAATATTTGAAATCAAAATGGCCATGTACATAGCAACACATTCCAGTATAAAAGCAATTGATCATCTTTGCGGCTTATTTCCAAAAACAATGCAATTGGATAACAATACCATTGTACCCAAAATACACAGGACAAAATGTTCGGCAATAATAAAATTTGTCATAGCACCAACTCTACTGGAACAATTGATATTAAATGTGGGTGAGGGTAAATACTCTTTGTTGGTAGATGAGTCAACTGATATATCAAGAGTCAAGTGGCTAGCAGTTTGCATTCGATATTTTAACACGAAAGAGGTAAAAATTATGACAGAATTTTTACGTATTTTGGTAGTGGCGGAGGCAACATCTGAGGCGTTATTTAAAAGCCTTTCAGATTACTTAAAAAAGTTGGGGTTATCTCTGAAAAATTTAACTACGGTTGGAACAGTCGGTGGGAGCAATATGTGCGGTTCAAGAAAGTCTCTTTTCACTATGCTAAAAAAAGGAAATAGTTCTGTTAAATTGGTGAAGTGCATATGCCACTCAATTAACTTATGCGGTTCGGAAGCGGCAAAATCCATTCCGAACTCTGTTAGAGAATTGTACAACTACTTTTCACATTCTCCATTGCGAAGCTTAAAGTACAAACAATTATTCGACTTAAGTAATTTAGGCGTGGATGGAAATATATTTTATAGACTTGTACAAATATCAAACACCAGATGGCTTTCTTATGGTAAAGCCGTAAAAATAGTTTTGGAACAATGGATTGAGCTACAACATCATTTTAATATAATTGCAACTAATAATAATGAGAAAATGGCTCAAAACTTATCGCTTGAACTAAATAGCAATTCTAATAAATTATATTTGATGTTTTTAAGTCCAATTTTAAATGAATTAAACTCTGTCAATTTATTATTTCAAGGGGATTATTGACTTATATTTTGGCTATGAGCATTTAATGTTGCTTTTTATAACTGTTTGTTCAAAATTTTTAAAACCAGAATTTATTAAATTCGATATAGAAAAAAATGAATATACTAATTGACGATAAGGAAAATTATTTGAATGTTGCTGAAATTGATGTTGGCATAGAATGTTCAGAGGAATTAGAACTGCTGTCACTTTCGGACCAAATGGAGTTTAAACAAATTTGTTTAGAATATTTAACTGTACTAGCGAAATAAATGCTAAAAAGATTCCCTGATAGTATAAAAAATTTTGAATTATTTAAAAATTTACAATTGAAAAGCATAAAAAAAGAATAGATTTGATTCCGTGTGTGGAATTTTAAAATATTCTATGGACTCAAAAGTTCCATTGAGCACATACGAAAGCCAATGGCATAAAATTATACATATTGATTGGGAGAAATATAAAAAAAATTGCTTGCCCAAAAACATATTCGACTTTTCGAAAATAGTATATCAATACGAAGATAATGCTGGAAATCATTTTTTTCGTGAAATCGCTCTTGCTGTGTTTCATCTTTTAGTTATGCCAATAAGTAATGCTTTTGTTGAAAGAATATTTTCATCCATAAACACTACAAAAACTAAACTCACGAATAAGCTGCAGTATGAAATGTTGGAGTCATTAATTAGAATCAAATCTCATTTAAATATTAATAAAATCTGCTGCCATAAATTTCCAGTGCCTAAAGCAATGATAACAAAATTTAATACACAAAATATGTACAAGCCAGCCCTAGAAGATCCAGGCGAGGCAGACGCATACGAAGTTTTTACTTTTGAAAATGATTTACAAGTATAAAATGTACAAGTATGCATATACTACGCTTATGTAAGCCAAAATAATGCATTAACTTAAATAAATGTATGTAATAAAATACATAAAACTAATACAAAATTGTTTTTTATTGAATGATAATGCTTAATATACATATATTTATTGGGGAAAAAATCGGGGATTTTCAGTTTTTCACTCTTTAATTTGGGGGCAGTATTTACCTGGCTACACTGGCTGAGGGGGAGGGATACTCTTTCTCTCAGCCGTACGCGAGAGATGTTAAGCAACAAGAATCAACCGTTGATACTAATAATTTTGTTTAGCATTGGCTAAACATATATTTATCTTTTTTAGATTTAAGATTTGAACAACTTATTGATGTTTCAATTTATAATTGAAGATTCAATATATAATAAAATTATAAAAAAAAGAACTATCCACTGAAAATTATCAAATGCTCGCGATATCTTTAGTGCGTCCAGAACATTTTCAAGATAAATTATCTAAAATTGAAAATGAAAAATTTGTATGCTTTTATTTTTACATTTAATAAAGAAACATTTAAAACTGTTCTGCTGATAAAAATTTTGAATCATAGTTTTTCCCAAATACGCATATGTATATGTATACATAATTTTTAAAATTTATACATAAAAATTAATTATTACCTCGAAAGCATTAACGAAGTCTCTAAGCTTGTTTTCATTATCGGCATCTTTGTTTATAATATAGGTTAGCCGAATAAATTCCAAAAACAGTTCGCCTCTACCGAGCAAGTAAAAGTCTTTTATTAGCCTGAAATTAAAAGTTATAAAAGGTAAATATTTTTGCATAAGTATATTTTAGTTATTTTTGTTAAATTTTTAGTTAATCAACCTTATGTACATATTTACAAAAAAATACCGATTCGCGCGCAAACACAGTTGAAGAAAACGCTAATCAAAGAATATGAAAGTTAAAAAACTCGTATGTACTTTCAATTAAAATACGCATGTGATTCGGGTACCTTTCTCATAAGTGATAGCAAAGTTGTATGAGTTCGTTTGTAATGACTTCACTTTTTTAAGATTTACTTTATATTTTAATATTATTATTATGAATAAATATAACAGGTTATGGGTGTTTGTTGAATATTAGTAATGACCAATCAGAAATGGGAAATTTCGTACAAACCAAAAATGGTTTCAACATGTAAAAATTTAATAAAAAAATAAATTATAAAAATTCACTTAATCTATTTCTGTTGGAAACTTGGTTAAATAGATGATATTCTTCCCAATTAGTATCCACTTTACGAAAATTGTAAAGATGGACAATTGAACGCTGATGAGAGGTGTAGCGGCCTTGAAATACTGATACGTTCTGCTAATCTGATTCCAAATGCTAATGTTTTTCAAAAATAACAAACTCATAGTAATTTTGAATTTCCATTAATTTAATAAAACTGAACTTAAGCCTAATAATAATAATTTCTCATTTATACATTATCAGGCATGTTCCACAAAAGTAAATGAAGTTTAGTTTTCACACTTTTTATTTTTGATTTTTTGCAAAACCAAAAGTTTGCTGTTTGTAATAAATATATGTACATAATGTACTTATGTAAATTCCATACGAAAGCAGAAATAGTGATAGTGATCTGTCTTTTTTATGTAAAATTGAAAATAAAAAGTGTAAAAAGTAAAGTTCATTTACTTTTACTTTTCTGGAACATGCCTGTATTACATTATCACAGTTCAAATAATAATTACGTTTATTCGTAATAATAATATAAAATATTAATTCAGCTTGGGCAAGAGATATTCTCTAATAATAGGATTATCACAGTGATGTGAATATCCCTCATATTGAGAGAAAATAACAATACGTTATCAGCGTTGTCAAATTTGAAATTTCAAAAGGCACCAAAATGGAGAAAAAAACGCGTCATTTAACAAAAAACGCACCAAGTTCAGATTTTTTTCTTATTGAAAATTTTTAATTGAATTAATTTAACTTTAGTCCAAAATTCTAATGTTGATATAATATTGTGCCAATGCATGAAGCGAATCATTCTCCCCCCTTTTTCAATACTAGATAACATATCGACATCGGAATAAAATTGTACTGCTAATGGCATGATATCATATTTGCAATGGGATAAAACATTTTGTACAATACTGGTTGCTGTTGCGGGTTATAGCTAAATGGGCTTAAAGCTGCAATGTGTTTCCGTGTTCCAGCATGCCGAACAAGGTTGGATATTTAAGCGTGATATCGCATTTGCAATAACAACATCTTGCTTTTGTCTTATTATTTGGTCAAGGCCGAATCCATTGCTTAAACTCACATTGTGATTCCCAAATCCTTTTGTATTTCGCTTATGATCTCCTTTTTTAGACTCCATTCTTGACACTAACTTTAAATATTTCTTTTAGTATATATAAATTTTATTAATTTTAGTGTTAAAACCCTTTATATAAACTTTTACGCATTTTATAAAAAACGAACAATGATCGCAAGTCTCAAGAATACTTTGTTTTTGCTAAGCTCTTTAACAGACTTGACAACAACTTTTACGATAAAAAACAATTATGTACTCTGAAAATCTAAAAGGGACAACAATTTTCTTGTAATGAATTGTTACAAATTATCTATAACAACAAGACGGTTTAACGGTTTTTGTAAATGTGTTTTGGTACTGTAAAATTTAATGTAAAAATTGTACACAAATTGAATGAAATGGTATTGATACAATTGTATTTTTTGTACAAAATTCTTTTTTCTCATACTGAAACAAAAAATTGTGTTATGATTTGGAGCCACCCAAAATTAAAAAAACGCACCAAAATTAAAGAAAAAGCGCACCACGCACCAACTCAGATATTTTTCGCACAAAACATTTAGAAAAGCACCAAAAAAGGTGCGAAACGCACCAAGTTGACAACGCTGACCGTTATAATTGCAAAGTAAAATACTTTGAGTATGACGGACTATGAGAGTTTGTTGAATATTAGTAGTAAGCAATCAGACATGGGGAATTTCCTACTAACCAAAATTTTTCAATATGTAAAAATAGAACAATAATGAATTAAATTAATTTTCGTATTCTATTTCTGTTAAAAACTTAGTTATATTGTTGATATTCTTCCCAATTAGTATCCACTTCACTTGAACGCTGATGAGAGGTGTACCGGCCTTGAAATCGGTATACTGATACGTTCTGCTAATCTGACACATTTTTCTTATATCATTTAAAAAAACACCTTATGGAAATTTAGTACAATTTGCATATAATTTAGAATACAACTCAGCAGAATATTTATTGATAACTAAATAGAAAATCTGAAGTCACAATTACTACCTAAAATCTCCAGAGCTAAACGATCACTATGATCTAATCGAAATCAAGACTGGATTAAATATGTTAATAGAAAACAATAACAAACAAAAAATCCTGAAATCACAAAAAAAAATAAATTTTGTAACAGCAAAAAAGTTGGTGTTTCTAGATTTTTCTTAGTTTTTATGTTTTTTTAATAAAAACAATTATTTGTTCAAGGAAACTAATAAAGAACACATTGATTAATTTAATTAAGTAATATTTTATTACCTTTGCAATATACTTATAGCAACAATAACCTGAAAAATAAGCTGAACTTTTTGAAATCACAAGGTTATGTGCACAGAACACAGAAAAATAATAATAAACGTGAACATACTCGTATGTATGAGTAAATGAGTTTTGGAACTTCTCAAATATAAATGGTAAAGATCTACTGATGAGTTGGTATTTAGCAAGCAACGAAATGCATATAGATTTGCTAACCCACAACAAATAAATAAAATTTTTTAAAGCCATATGTATATATTTTTTAGGCCAAAACATCAGTGGAAAATAATTATTTATCAATCAGCTTTGAATTTTGTGTTTTGCAACAAGCATTGCAGCCTAACCCAAAGATATTATTTACAATAGATAGAATAAATTTGCAATTGCATAAATTTGAAATCCCAAATGCACAAGATTGTGAATAAGGCTTACGTATTTCATATAATATGCATATCAAATTGCATATCCATTTACTTTTGCAATTTTACAAAAGCCAAATGACAAATACTGATAAAAACAATTTTTTTCTAAGCTTACAAAATTATTAGGAATGTAAGCTTCTTATTTTTCCCTAAACTTGTTCACTAATCAGATACACAATGTTATTCAAAGGGCCGGTGCTCATTATTAAAAAAATTGTTAATAAACTTTTCACTATAGTATTCACAACACTTGTCGAAGCTTTAAGCTTATGTTGGTAAGATTGTTAAAATTGATTTCTAAATCGTTTTGGTTTGTTGGGTAATGCTGCTTTTTTTATGTATAGGCAAACACGTTTTTAAATGTTCTATAAGTACATCAACGGGCTAACAGTACGGTGTAGTAGGGGTACGGTAGAGCAGCGCTCGGCTAACGGAGCCTCAAAGCTAGTTGCGTTGAAGGATATTCCGGAGTCGCGCACCATGTATGAAAAACTGACATTCAGATACAAAGAGACGATGGAAAGGTATTCACCCTTATCGTGTTTAGCGTAGGGTATTTCGACTACGGGCGTATTTGTAGTCGAATTTAAAATTCAATGGTATCGTGTAAAATTTACGCCTAAAATATTTTTGAAAATGAACCAAAATGTAAAAGATTGAGCATTTTTTTAAATTATTATGATACAGCCTGTTATGAAAACTGTCAAAGTAAACAAATAAAATCTGGAGTATTTTTTATTCATTTAATTTTTTATTAACTAAAATGTTCAGTGTGGGTTTTTTTCATCCTTTGAAGACGAGGATGAATGCAGTACACGAAAAAATTAGAGACATGAAACAAACATATTTACACATTTTTTCTCTTATGTACGGACGCAGACGAAATACATGGTTGGTAAATTTCTTTCAGGCTTTCATTTGAGGTTTTATTTGGCCAGGATCAGGAGATAAGACTCGTGGTATTTTTATTCCAAAAGCATTTTTATGTTCTATAATCGAATGCATGTCCAATCAATTAACTGCTGCCTCCTCAACTGGTGATAAAATAAATTGCTTATAAGTACCCCCACCTGTTGCATGACTCTCAGCTTTGTTGTGTGTTTTTTTTTAAGTGAAAACTTCTTTTAGCGCGGTACGCATATTTTAGATGTTGATGTGAAAACTTGTTTTAGCTGAGACTAAATCTCTGAACTCTCGACACCGACACCATGATGAGACGCTTTTTCACATTTGACACTTTACAGATAAGTAAAGACGAACGCACATTACATAGACTACAGACGAAGGCGAATTCATTACCAGGTGGATGCAGTGGGCGAATTCGAGCAAATGTATATATTTACCACACTGTCAAATTTGCTACATATTTTCTGGCACCATTTTTATGTAATTTTTTATGCATGGAGAATTTTGATAGCGTATTATATGAATTCCCCATTTACACAAACAAAATGCCTGTTGGTGAATGATTTTGGGTGGTGATTTTGACATAAACTTTTCAGACGATAAAAATCTACCATTAATTGAATTTTTGAATAGAGAATTTGATTTTACTATTTCCAATCCATGCAATATTAGCACAACGAGAAATAAAAGTACAATTGATGCGGTATTCACGAGATATTTAAATAACTTCGAATCAAAATTGTTTATTTCCTATTTTAGTTACCATGAACCTATAGTTTATATTTTAGATTGTAATAACTTTAATGATTATGATGATGATACAAGAGTTGTCGAAATTGTTAACGATGATTCATAAAAGAATATTAAATGTATTTTAAAGTTTATAATAATTGATAAAATACAATTCGTAACCCAAAACCCTAATACCCATCTAAAAAATGTCTAAAGCTATAAACACATAGACCACAGCGAGCAGCAGGCAGCAATGTGTCAAAAATAAAATACACGAGCCTATATGAAGTTGATTATTTTGACGACAGCAAGGCAGGTTCTTGTCTATGCTACTTTTGCTGTTGCTGCCAAATTAGACTAATTTCTATTTTCATAAGCAGCAATAAGCTAATACAAAGCTGCCAATATAATATAAATGTTACGGCAATGAGAACTTAAAATATTTTGTGTTATTTAACCGAAAATAACATAACAAAATTAAAATAAATAAATATATTGATGTGCTTTTATATTTTTACTCGATATTATAACGTTTTGAGCTGGTAATTTCATTTTTATTCTTGTGAAATATTTATGTGGCAGCTCTGAATTATGTGGTAAAACAAATATTAAAAAATAATATCGAAATTTCAAATTCATTTGACAGCTGCTGTCGTTCTCATTATCATTCAGTAACCAACTACATGGCAGCAATTGAAGACAACTGCATTTGAATTCTGCTGTTGTGAAGTCTGCTGTGGTCTATGTGTTTATAGCTTAACGCACCAAAATAAGTTTTCACTTTTTTCGGCACTCCCGGAGTGCTACCCGTAATTTTTTTTTTTTTAATTTAAAGTCAGCCCGCATCTTCATCCATTCTTCACCTGAACGGAAGCGAGGTCCACTGCAATTTAAGAATTCGGATATGGTATTCCACTCTTCTTTAATGTTAGTTTTTTGGCAGCCTTTGTGAAACTCTTTTGCTAAATATGGTTTTTCCTCAATTAATTCCACCAGCTTTGACAATCGTGTGGCAGTTGTGACCTTTATTCTAAAATGTTTTTTGTTTTTTTTTTGAGACTTACACTTTATTTCCCTCCATTTTAATTAAAACTTCACTTTAGTAACGTTTGTGCCGTGATAAAAATTATAAAGGCCTGTTTTTAGCAATTTTGTCAGGCCAAATACGATACCGTTGTAACGGCGTTCTTGTAATAGATTTTTATACAGTTTCGTGTATTTGTCGTTTTTTGCTAACCACGATACCATTTTTAAAAAACGCTGAGTTTTTGCAATGAAAACGCCCTCTAACCGATCTGGCAAACCTAATTTTATCAGTAAGATATCGTGGCATTTCGGAATAAATGATTCTATGCAAGAATAACAGTACGCGTATATTAAGATTATTAAATGAAATGTCGTATAATTTCGAAGAAAATTGAGAAACATGATTATATCTTTTCAATCCGTAAACATAAGTATCTTATAATATTGTTGAATAAAACATTAAGCTTTCTTCTGCGAATTGCGAATTAAGCAAAGTCCAGGAATAAATTTTATTAAGATCATCATTAAGTCTTGAAATACGTGTGAAAGTGCCGAAGTTTATTACAAAGTGTACTATGATAAACCGTGTGAAAGGCCTTAGAAGTATTAAGAAACTAATTTTTCATTCATCGAGGCTGCGTCGTACGTTTTCAGTAACATCCATAAGAGCCAAAACACAACTATGATTTTGGCGAAGCCCTGATTGCACATAAGACAACAGATTATTTTTGATTTAAATCGATATTTGCTTGTGAAGAATTTTTTCTAGAAACATAGTATGGCAATTGGCCTAAAGTCAAGAATATTTTTTCGGTATTGGCACTATTTTCGCGTATTTCCATTTTAATGGAAAAGAACAAGTCATTATTGAAGTATTAAATAAATGTGTAATACATATGTATATGCCAAGAGTACGGGCAATAAAATCATTACAAATTTGGTGTGCATTTTATCAGGGCCCACTGCATTCGACTTGATTTTATGAAAGCTTAAATATATCACTATTGAATTTGTTATAATTAGAGCTTAAGTTTGAAAAGGCACGAATGTATTTCCAAGTTTGTTGATGGCTGATCCGAAGCGTCTAAAGTAATACTCAGTTCTGGCAAATTAAGCCAAACAAAACTGCCGTTGCTGAGTGTGTAACTTTTTCTGCTTTTCCCTGAAAAAAAATTTTTTTATATGTACATACATAAATGTAAGTATACAAATTTATTTTCTTTTTTACATGATTCCTTTGCGTTTGATATTTTGTTAGCGCAAGATATTTGCACTTAACGAACGATTTTGACATACACTTTTGCATTACATAGTACGGTGATGCCAGATTTGCGAAAGGGAAAAAATTAGATGCGAAAGGAAAATACGAAAACGCAATACAGGGTAACAATTGTTCGATTAACCACCATTTTTCTTACGCATCGCAATAGAGAGTAACGCCCCTGAACTTGATGAAATGTAAAGTACTTTTTCTTTGCTACATTTTCGCTCATCACTCAGTACTTAAAGCGTTCAGATGATTGTTTAGAAACAGTTATGTAGCAAACTGTGTCTGCTGAACGCATCCAATGATATCTAAGCAATGAATGTATTATTATGTATACATTATATACTGAATCTTCGTATATTGCTGTAAAACAACAATATTAGTTTTCGGCATAATCTCGATGCTGCGATTGAACAGCTGACTCTTAGCTATTTTATAACACCCGTGGAATTTTTGTCGTTAATTTCTCGATAAGAAATATTGTTAAAAATAATACTGATTAAAAAAAACACCAGTTTTACATAACAAAAGTTGATCAACTGCTGTTTCATTCTGTTACAGTTACATTCCATTCTAATCGCCTACATGAGCCTTTACAATCAGAAATGTCACTGGCATCTTGACAGCAAGTGAGTGCTACGAAAGAGGATAATAGAGGAAGCGCTTACTCAGTCGAACCCGAAATATAACGCTTACCATAAATGCAAAAATGCAGTTTGAAGGAAAAAAAAAACATATACATATCGCTCCTTTAATCCAACATAGTCATATCTCAAAAAACAAAATTTTTAGTTACTGATGAAAAACAGTTTCTCAATACTTTCTTTATTTGTAAAAAATTTTTCATAAACATATCTCTATCTTTACATGCCCAAGCCCTCCATATAAATGCTTACGTTTTGAAAACTTTAAATGCATTTTTCCACGTTTAAGTTTTTTTGAGATATGACTACGTTGCAATAAAGGAGCGATATCAATATATATACGTTATCAGATGTACTCAGCATATTTATAGTATAAATGTTCGAAACCATTAAATACTTACTTTAATTGTTGCACTAGATCAGCTTGGTTAACTGCAATTTCTGATAGCCTGGACGTAACGTAGCATTTTATTTCGTCTACAACACGATTATGGTGTGAAACATTCATTTCAGAATCGTTTTGAAGAGCTTGAATTTTAGCAAAATAAATATGTTCCTTTTCATTCCATAATGATTGCTCGAGACCAACGATATTACTTTCGCTTTTATTCCAAATTTGTGCATTGTTATTTAATTTATTAGCATCTACTTTAAAAATAAGAACTGTTTGGCCAACGAATAAAACTTTCTCAGCCCAACTCGACGACAAGTAGTGTGGTAGCAATTCATAGCATATTTCATATCGCCAAATATCAGTGTAATTGCTTGCTGCCTCCTAAAAATACATAAAAAAATATACATATGACTATTACTGTGCAGTATAACTTGAAACGAATGGTTAGAATACAAATACACTGTCATTTGAAATTAAGTCATTTATAACGCAAAGTACACATTCAACAGCTGAATTCATTTGAAACTCCATTATTTGCCGTGTAAATCGAAGAATAGATGTATTAGGAATTTATTTAATCTTAAAACATCTGACTGTATAAAAATAAGTAGATAACCAATATAAAGAGGTATTCACGATGCAAAGAGGTTATTTATAATATTGTTACGAAATAAAATATTGTACCAATAAATGCAACACTTTAGCAGAAACTTGGCAGCACCATCAATAGCTGTCAAAAACATCAACAGCTGAAATTCAAAATAACGGAAACAGAACTTGCCGGAAACTTAAACAATCAGTAACAAGAATCTACAAGATTATTCTAGAATGATAAAAAACAATGTCGAGAAGCACTAAAAAACTAATTTTCCCATCATCCAGATCACGCCTAACATTCTCCGTGACGTCCACTAAAGCAGTTACACAACTGTGATTAGGTCGGAAACCTGATTGTTGATCAGATAATAATTTATTATTATATATGTAATTGCTTATTTGGTGGTGCAAAATTTTTTCTAATGCTTTCGAAAGGAAGCTTAATATAGCTATTGGACGATATTCATTGTTTGGTTTAGGAACTGGAATTATTTTTGCATGTTTCCATTTCAGTGGAAGATTTCAGTGGGATGCATATTGTCTAATCCTATCGCGTTTGATTTTATTTGCGCAAAACTTGAGAGAACATCAAGCTGACTGACGCATGTGAAACCGAACAGGTTCAAACCAAACATATTATTATTGACAACAATTACTTTATATTTGATAAAAAACTTTTTTCAACCAAAATTTTGGCATGCCAATGGGTAGTCACCTTTCGCCCACCATAGCTGCCATTGTATTAGACGACCTTCTTGACGTATCACATGCTGAATTACAACAAAAAAATATTAACATAAAATACATAGTCAAATATGTAGATGATATCTTGGCAGTTATAAACCTTAATGACAAGAATACAATTCTCAATGTTTTCAACAAATATCACCCAAAAATTCAATTTAACACTCAAGTAGAAAATAATAGATGTATAAACTATCTAGACACAACCTTACACAGGGAAAAAGGCAATATCTTACTAGATTGGTATTCAAAATATAATTTATTTAAATCAATGACTGAAGTCGAATCCAAAGCTTGGAATTCATTTGTTTTGGTTATGAGTAGTTTCCAATGCAAAAAGAAATCTGACGACCATGTCGAGCTTGTTAAGTGGATGATATCGAACTTGCAAGAGCTAGGGCGCAATATGAGTATAAAAATTCACTACCTGCACTCACATTTAGACCGATTTCTACAAAATCTTAGAAGACTACTTCTGCTGTTTGCAACGAGATCTACCTAAAGTCGTTCATTCAAGAAAATCTTATAAAAGATCATTTGATAGTGTTTGATAGAAATTTTGTATTAATTTTTTGTATTGTTTTTTTTGTCAAAATAATAAAATTGCATATTTAAAGTAAAGCTGTTAGCAGTCTCCCAGTATTTTTTTCATAGTCAGGGCAGGGCCATAGCAATACCCAATAACATGAAAAAAAGTAAAGGAAACAAACGATGTGCTGACCAGTGTAACTTTTGGAGAAAATTTACAAAAACAAAACCTAATTATTAGTAAAATAATTCGGCTACTTCTAGGAAACTGCACTAATTAACGTCTCGATTATGGATAGTAACCGAACTTCAGTTGCGTTGCCAGCCGGCAACTAAAAGTTTGTGGTTGCCAGAGAAGCCCTAAATAGCAACTGAAACTGGAATCTCTCAGTTTTTTTTTTTTTTTGATAAATTTTATTATTTATTGAATCTACAATTATAAATTAACTTATCAATAAGTTTTTCAAATCTTAAATCTAAAAAATATTAAATATAAGTTTAGCCAATGCTAAACAACATTTTTAATTTCAACGGTTAATTTATGTTGTTTTACATCTCTCGTGTACGGCTGAGAAAAAGATTATCCCTCCTTTTCAGCCGGGTGTGGCCTCTATAATTTAAAATATTGCGCGCAAGTACATTTGGGTGCACCTCAAGTTTTTTTATATATTTTTTAGCGTTTATTGAAAATACTGTCCTCACAAACTGAACATCTAGATCTTTATGAATCCGATGATTTCTGACATACCAGGGGGCTGCTGTAATTGTACGTAGAATCTTATTTTGTCGCCTTTGAATTTTTTCGATATTTGATGCTGAGGCAGTGCCCCATAACTGGATTCCATAGAACCATATTGGTTTCAGGACGTTGTATAATAGTAGTTTACAGTCTAGGCTTAGTATAGAATTTCTTCCAATAAGTCAATTCATTTGGGCTGCTTTTAATTTCATTTGTATTAACTTTGCGTCTATATGCATTTCCATGTTAAACGACGATCAAATGAACGCCTAGATATTTGACAACAGTGATTTGCGGTATGGTCTCGGTGTTAATTTTTATAGGCGGGTATGTTTCCTTGCGCAACGTAAAAGTTACGAGCACACATTTCTGCTCGTTAACTTTAATACGCCATTGTTTGAGCCAATTTTGCATTTTGGATATATACCCTTGTAAATTGCGGGAAGCTTCTACAGGAAAAGCTGTATCATCGCCAAATGTTGATGTATGAATGTTACTGCTTAACGGTAAGTCAGAGGCATATATTAAATAAAGTAATGGACCGAAGATACTGCCTTGGGGAACTCCGGCTTCGATCCACTGCGGTGGGCTTAAAAAATTGCCTTCCCTAACTACAAATTTTCGTTCAATTAGGTAGCTTATTAAAAGCCTAACAATGTTTGCGGGTAGAGTTTGCGTTAATTTATGTATAAGACCTTCGTGCCATACTTTATCGAAAGCTTGAGAAACATCTATAAAGAGCGCAGAGCAATATTTATTCTTTTCGAAAGTGTCTCTGATAACATTCACAAGTCTGTGAGTTTGTTCAATTGTGCTATGTTGTCTGCGAAAACCGAATTGATGATCTGGAATGCATCCACTTCTAACCACTATAGGCATCAGCTTGCTCATATACAGCTTTTCAAGTAGTTTTGAAATGATGGGCAATAAACTAATAGGCCGATAGGATTCAACCTTTGTATGATCCTTACCGGGCTTTGGTATCATAGTAATCATCGAAACCTTCCATTCTACCGGATAGTATTGCAGCCGTAAAATACCATTAAAAATGAATAGTATTATTCTTTTTGCAACATAAGGTAGTTCTTGAAGCATTTTGTAGCTTATTTTGTCGACACCTGTGGCTTTTTTGGTGTTAAGACTAGTGATGGCCTTTTCAATCTCCACAATGTTAAATCTTAACGGTATTTCTGGTAAAGAGATGACTGGTGGCAGTTCAACAATATCAGTAGAAATATTCGGTGTAATTACTTTTTCTAAGTGCTTAACAAAAAGAGCACCTTTATCAGCATCAGTTCTCGCCCAGTCACCATTAGAATCTCGTAACGGAAGTTTGCAAATCACTGGCCTTTTAAGTCCTCTGGCTGTACGCCATAGCAAATAATCTGTTTGTGGTGTTGCATAGAGTTCTGGAAGAAATTTTTGCAGCGAAGCTGTTTTTTGTGTTTGTAAAACTTTTCTGAGCTGTTTGGTGCATTCCTTAAGCCTTAACTTTAGCTCTCCGTTTTTCAGTCAATAGCCTTTCTATATCTACAGAAGAAATGTTGTTGAATCTTACTTGTTGATTTGGTTGATTTGAAGAAGCATTAAGAGCAGCTTGATTAACATGTGCTTCAAACAACCTAATAGAATTTTCTATGTCAGTAGGTGTTCTCAACAGCATATTTTCCGTGCAATGAGCACTCAAATATTTTTTGTATTTCAGCCAGTTAATACGTGCAGATGTCAGCGGTAAATCGTATGTTGATGTTGCAGTTGTGTGTGAGTAAATAGTGATAATAGTAGGCGAGTGATCTGAAGATAAATCCAATGATGCTTCAACTTCAATCATTTCGCTGGGCACACCTTTCATAACTCCAAAGTCGATAATATCAGGAATTTTTTGTCGATCCGTTGGCCAATATGTTGACTGACCACTTAAAACTACATTCAAACCCATTTTTGAAATTGTGTCAAACAAAACACGACCCTTGGGACTGATTAAACGGGAACCCCAAAATGTGTGTTTAGCATTGTAGTCGCCAGCTGCTAGAAAACGGGACCCCAGTGTTGTATAAAATGCGGTATATTGACTCTCTGAAATTGAAAACCTGGGAGGAGAATAAACAGATGATATCACAAGTTTTTGATAAAAATTTTCAATGCAGATGTTTGTTGCTTGAAGATAATCTTCACAAAATTCATTTAACAGGTAGTGTTTTTTTCGGGTTTTTATTAGAATTTCCGAGCCACCACAAGCTCTACCTCGAGGATCCTTAGTGTCGTAGAAATTATATCCACTAATTCTAAAATAACTTCCAGACGTCAAATGAGTTTCTGAGATAAGCATAACATCGATTTGTTTATCCAGAAGGAAATATTCTATTTCATTTTTATGTTAGCAGATGCCGTTTGCGTTCCAAAAACATATTTTCATGTTCATGGTTTGCTTAATACAGCCTGCAACAAAGTAGACTGCATTTTCAACATTTCCTGCATCATACAGGACATGTTGAGAGTAAAAGTATTTACTGTTTGTATTAAGCTCTCAATTGAGGCTTCAATACGGCTAAAATTAGACCCTGGAGCTTCGTTTACTGGTACCGGTTTTTGCGCTGTATTGTGGTTACTTTTTAAAATGTTAGCGAATGAAAATTTATTATTAGGTTGTTGCTGAGCAATAGTCGCGTTTGATTTCAATACGTTTGAATATTGTTGCTGACTGGTAGACGGTTGAGGTAACTGAGGGTAGCTTAAAAGTGTGATAGGCTGAGCGGTGATAATATTTTCTTTTTTGTGCGAGGAGCGTTTAAAAAACGAGTAAAGAGGGCAGCCTCTATAGTTGGCAGTGTGATTTCCGCCGCAATTGCCACATTTTTTCGCCTTGGGATCACCTTTTGTTTGTCACAGTTAGCTGTACTGTGTAGCTCACCACATACAACGCAGACTGTAGGCAACTTGCAAAAGTTTTCGTGTGCCCAAATTCTTGGCAGTTCAGGCATTGGATAGGTCCAGCTCTTTTATGTGGCTGCACAACGGTAACTCCCCGGTGCAACAAATACTTTAGATCATAAATTGGATGGGATTCACTTTTTTTTATCTTTATGTCACCTGGCTGTAACTCGACTAAATATTGGTTGGGGGATTTTTTCTCTATTTTTGATGTTTGAAACATTTTTCACCTTGAATCCACTATTTTCAAGGCCAGACTTGACCTCTTCTGGATCCACGCTAGAATCTATACCTTTTATTACAACGGTTAGACCTTTAGCACTCTTAACCTATTAGGGACTGAGTTTTTAAAATTCTAATTTTTTGTTTTTTTCTGCATATTTGGGTTGTATGGTGATCAGATACAACGATTATGTAAAAAAAAGGAGTTGAAAATCTCATAATTTTGAGTTTGAGACTGTTGCCATATGGCAACGCTAGGTCAATATAAGTACAAAAAGTCGTTATTTTGGTATTTTATTTATTTATGTACAGATACATTTATTTCGTATGATACTTTTCAAAACATTTGATACACAACCCAACGTCACATTTTGTACAAATAGTTCTTCCAACTGTTTTGCAATCAGATCCAGCACATCTACGTTTCTTTTCGATCGACTTTGGAAAGTGATTTTCGCCATCGTATCTCACTCCTTACAAAATTCTGGATCCACACTTGGAGGTAGATGGTCGACCACCAGATTTAGGAGGTATTCCATATCTTTTTAAATATGTCTGTGCTATTTCACGACGAAAATTCAACTGCGAAATATCTTTGCCTGATTTGCGCATCAGTATCCAAGCGTTATTTATTGCGACATCTATAAGCCATGTAAAAATAGGCCACCATGTGAGCATTCATCAGGTCTGTACCTCCCATGTACTGATTATAGGCCGCTATAAGATTGGGTCTCGGTACTTTTATTCTTTGTTGGTTAGGTTTAGAGTATCGATCCGCCAATCCAACTGGATTTATCTTATGGTCAGTAGACGCAACAGTCACAACTGAATTGTCCATCCACCTCACTACAACAACATCACCTTGACAGGCATATTCATAAGACCCTCTCGCTCTTTTTTCATAGTTTCAGTCTTAGCAACTGGGCATTCTTTTGGCAATCGGTTTTGGCGAAGTGTACCCGTTCCTCCGTAACCCATACTTTTTAAATGTATCAGCAGTGGAATACTCGTAAAAAGGTTATCAAAATAAAAATGCAGTTTCTGTTTTTTCATTGTTTCCGGCAATTCATTGATCATGGAAAGCATGGGTGCTGTAGCTTTTCCAAATTTTTGTTCATTTTCAGCATTAGCATTTGGAATAGCTCCCTGATACAGCTCAAAGTTGGCCAAATATCCACTACTGCAATTCAAGCTCCAACATTTATATCCAAACCGTATAGGTTTGTTACGAATACACTGTTTACAGCCGTGTCACCCGAAGTATTCAATCATACTTTCGTCGTAATTGAGGTTTTGTTCAATTGGTACATATTCGAGACATTTGAGTTTTAGTTGATTCATAAGAGGTCGTAATTTCGACATTTTGTCGGTTTTGTCAAGATTATTATTGTCAGCTACATGTACAAAACGCATAATTTGGACGAATCTATCGCGTCTCATGGCATTATAGACCAATGCATTTCGCATATCTTCGCCACTATCCCAGAATGATTTCTTACTGGGTAATTTGTTGTAACCAGATAAAATCAAAATAGCGATAAAACATTTCAGCTCTCCAACTGATATGTGAGGGTTTGGACAGTTCAAAAAAGGGCATAACTAGTACTCTGTTCCAAAAGAAATTCCCATAAGTTATCATCAAAAAAAATTTCAAACAAATCAGTGCATGTCGTATTGGTAAAATTATGTGACGAAGATGTAGAACACGTACTTGAAGGAAAGTCGGGAAGGTCAGATTTCTTCCAGTCATATGTTACCTTACGTCTCTTACTTGATGACGGGCCTGAATCACTCAAAACTTTATCATATTTGTCTTCTATCGTGTACTGTGTCACAATTTCTGCGCCCGCCAACAGCTTTCTGCCTGTCAAATTTTCTATCAATCCGCCTGAATCTTCATCAGCAGAATCCTCATCAGTATGTTCCGCCACTTCTCGAGGCTCAATATATATATGTTGTAAATCATCATCAAGTTCTTGTTCTAATAAATCCGCAATTTCATGTAACTACAATCTAAAAAGCAAAATATTTCTACAAACCTTACGATAAGCAACAAATGAATCAACCACTAACCTCAATCTAAAAAAATATAAACAATGTTATGGAAATATGTACCTATGTCGACCTAGCGTAGCCATATGGCAACAGGCAAAATTCTTGCATACCGTTAGATATATATAAGTAGGTATGTACTACTTAGTATTTTTGTAAGCCTTAGATGTGTCTGTACACGTACTATGCGAAAATAAGATTAAAAAATAAACTTTATAAAAATAAAAATATATTTAGATTTTTTGTGCTCAATTTCTGCAAAATTTACAATGGCCGACAAATGAATCAACCTTTACTCACTATCGTGACAAAAAACGACCATAAATCTTTTCTTATATGTTACTAGTGTAACTAACTATATAATCGTAAAAACAAAAGTTAGCTAAGATCTCTAGTTTTTTAAATATGATCCGAAATGTAAATTAAGTGCTAGCGTTGCCATATGGCAAAGTCTCAAAGTCTGAGACTATTTTTCTGTAATTATTTTCTTTAGATACCTGAATTTTTGTTTCATTAATTTTCCCACGCTTGATTGGAGTTACGTAAAACTCATTTTCTCCAATTAACGAGATAAGGCTTTTTACCAGAAAGCTGGAGTTCTGTTCTCTTAAATAAATCGGTATTGGTTTATTCAAACTTGTATTACTTGTGTCTTCATCACCTTGTTCAGTTAAAATCGCGAAACGATTTTCGGAATTTTTTATATTTTTCCCATCTGTGGGAACTTTTGCCGTTGACGCAATTTGAGCAGATTTGGGACTTCTTCCCCTTTTTAACACGGTTATGTATCTATCCATACCTGTTTGAATTTTATTATCACTATTTTCACTTACTTTATCCATAATTTTATTCATTTTGTGCACGTTGGTCACCTGGGTATTTATTGTTTGTTTGTTTGCTTGTACAGCTAAAGGTACCAATACACTACATGTTTTTGCTTGTGTTTTTTCAAGTCTACAATTTACATGTTTTTTTTTTTGTCTGTCAAACTTGATTAATTTACATAAGGTTTTTAATTTTTGGTCACCAACTTGTATGTATAATTACACATGACATCGGCCGTGATTGTTTACAACAGCTGATATGTTCATATTATTATGTATATTAAAGCCGCTGAAAATTTCTTTGGTAGCGTTGCTGAAGTGCCGGCGACACTGAAGTGCCGGCGTCACAAATATTTATTCAAGTTTTTTTTCTTTTTAATCTGCAAAATATGGAGCTTGTATCAACACTTGTTATATATGTACTTTATATCATTGTTATTAAAATTTTAAAATGAGATAAAAAATAATTAATTTATCACCAATGCAAATACTTTAAACGGACGGCTAATGATATCGGAGACATTCAACCGTCGATAAATGTTTCCGCATGGCATAGACATTTGAAAACACATGTGTGAACATAAGAAAATAGAACATGCTCTAATTGAAAATTTGTCTTATGTTTTTGCTTGTGTATTTTTACACAAGCAAAGTTTTTGAGCTCACCAACTACATGTTTTTACCGAATTATGTAAAATTTGACAGGTGCAATGTAAAAAACATGTAGTGTATAGGCACCTTAAGCTGAAAAGTTTGCAATAGGTGCAATTGTTGTTGCTTCTTGATCAATATTTAACATGTACGGAGAGCATGATCGCGCACGAATAGTTGTGTTTTGTGTAGAATTCAGGTTTGTGCTTAATTCAATTTTAATTCAATAAAATAAAACCAGTATAATAACTGTTTAATAAATGTTTTGTTTTTGTATTTTTTGTGACTTAAAATTTTTGATAATTTTAATATTCAGTTGCGACGATTATAAAATGCGTCTGTACACTGCGAGAGTTGAACTGAATCTCTCAGTTGCCATCCGTAATACAATTGTCAGCAACTGACAACGCAACTGGAGTTCGGTTGCTAACCATAATCGACCCATAAATATTTGCATTTTGTCGTTCAATCAGGTTTGTTATGAAATCTGATTGCTGTCAGAATCAGAATTCAAATCGACAATAAAATGGTGTTGGTGTTACAAAAATCGGTATTATGTTCGAATCAGAATAGGTGTTATAGAATCCAATGTTATAGTTTTTTTTTTTTTGTCAGAAATAATCCAATCAACTGCCAACCACCAGAATTACATTTTTGTTTTGTATTTGTTTAAATTTTGCTTTAAGTTGTTCAAAATTTGCGCATAATGTAAAAAACATTATTTTTTTTGCATTACATCCCAAACAAATAAAAGATATATATAAATATTAAAAAAAATCTTGAATCGTACAAGAAATATTTGACGAAGGCAAGTGTACTTAAACAACATCCAACAGCATTTGAAAAGCTGCTTTGTTCAATCGATTTGTGAAATAAATCTATACAGCCCAACGGGCTGCTATGATCCCTATATATTTTGCGTTTCATACGTTCTAAATTTTCTTCCTCCAGCGATAAATATAATGCCACAACCTCAACCAATTGGTCAATTGGCCGCCATAATATTTGTTTTTCTTATGATTAAAATTATACCTCACTTTTGGACACCCTCTTATATATTTTATTTCAAGCATTAACTTTAACATACCGACATTGACGTAATTGCATTTCTGCCGCTTCCAGCACTTGTCCCCCTTTCGCTATCAAGAGTGCTATTACAACGATTTTCAGCACATTGAATGAAAAATTCCCCATATGAATCAACAATTTTTGCATACAGCATCCAATGAGTTAGTTGTTTCAAAAACACAACATTTACGGACGACTGAATTCTGAAAATGATTAATAATATAACAAATTTTAGCCATTTAAGAATTATAAACAATAGAACTTTATTTCTTTAAAATTATTGCCCCTATTAGATTTACAATTGAATTGATAGTTGAGTTGTAGTTGAAAAATTATTATTATGGATTACTATTTTATATTATTATTACAAATAAACGTAATAATTATTTGAACTTGTAGCATCTTACATTATTTAAACCATTATTTCAAATATATATTTAAATTTAACGGTTACTCAAATGGAACTCTGTTCCCTGCACTTATTTGTAAATTTACTAACTCTGTGTATATATCAATTTTGTTATTTTTTTTTTAAACAATTTTGTTATTTTTTTTAAACAATTTTGTTATTTTTTTTTAAACAAATTTTGTTATTTTTTTTAAACAACCAAACATTTAGAATTGCTATAAAAGCAGAAACATTTGCCTTAAAATTTCAATTGGCCTTTGTGATTCAAACAGTACACATCTTTGTCTAGACTTATTTTAAGTACCGGACTTGTGTGCACTGCTGATATTTCAACAACCCAATAAAGTGTTTATTTTAAAACGATATTTTATTGTTTTTTTAAATGATAAAATTACCTTACAATCTTCGCAATAAGATTGTTTCAAACTTATATTGATGTACATATGAAAAGTAATATTATCAGGATCAAGTTCAGTTTTATTGAATTAATGAAAATTCAAATTAATAAGAGGTATTTTATGTTTGAAAAATATTATTATTATTAAAATGCTGCATAAAAGATATGTAGCTAAGAAATTCACGTGTACTTCCAAGGCATGAACACTTACTCGAAATGAATTACAGAAACAATGTTCATATTTTTGAGATCACCAAAAACTTGTTGTCACTTCTTGTTATTACTCGACTTAGCGTGTGTAAGTTCACTGCTTGTGTGTTTTGCTATCATACTCGCAACAAGTATGGACATAACGAGGTGAACATAGTGCGACAGCCAAACTTCACTTGGTACTTGCAGTACTACGTGAAGTTTGGCAAATAAAAAAAAAATTCTTTCTGGTGAGTGTAGTAAAAAAATCGAATTAAGTGATGCAAGTTTATACATAATATTATTTATTCAGATTTTTGTTACTTAAGCTACGTTCACATTTATCAAATATTTGTCGAAAAAAACGTAACCAAGAAAAAAACTAATAATTTATTTCCTTTAATTCCAATATTTTTTAAATGTTAAATGACACTATCCCTAAGCAAAACTATTGGTTACGTTTTTTTGGGCAAATATTTTATAAATGTGAACGTAGCTTTAGTTACTAATCTATATATATAAAAGAAAGTCGTGTTAGTTACTTCACTTATAACTCAAGAACGGCTGAACCGATTTAGCTGAAAATTGGCAGGGAGGTAGTTTAGAGCCAGGAATAGGCTATAGGATACTTATGGGCGGGATTGGACAAAGGGGCGTGGTACCTCTCATACAAACCACAAATTAAAAATCTATTATTTCTGCTCCTGATAACGGTATTTAAACAAAATTTGGTATGTCGGTTTGGTGTAAATTTCTTAAGTGCTGCTGCAAATATGGGCGGGATTGGACAAAGGGGCGTGGTACCTCTCATACAAACCACAAATTAAAAATCTATTATTTCTGCTCCTGATAACGGTATTTAAACAAAATTTGGTATGTCGGTTTGGTGTAAATTTCTTAAGTGCTGCTGCAAATATGGGCGGGATTGTACAAAGGGGCGTGGTACCTCTCATACAAACCACAAATTAAAAATCTATTATTTCTGCTCCTGATAACGGTATTTGAACAAAATTTGGTACGTCGGTTTGGTGTGCATTTTTTAAGTGCTGCTGCAAATATGGGTGGGATTGGACAAAGGGGCATGGTACCTCTCATACAAACCGCAAATTAAAAATCTATTATTTCTGCTCCTGATAACGGTATTTGAACAAAATTTGGTATGTCGGTGTGGTGTAAATTTCTTAAGTGCTGCTGCAAATATGGGCGGGATTGGACAAAGGGGCGTGGTACCTCTCATACAAACCACAAATTAAAAATCTATTATTTCTGCTCCTGATAACGGTATTTGAACAAAATTTGGTACGTCGGTTTGGTGTGCATTTTTTAAGTGCTGCTGCAAATATGAACGGGATTGGACAAAGGGGTGTGGTACCTCTCATACAAACCACAAATTAAAAATCTATTATTTCTGCTCCTGATAACGGTATTTGAACAAAATTTGGTACGTCGGTTTGGTGTGCATTTTTTAAGTGCTGCTGCAAATATGGGTGGGATTGGACAAAGGGGCGTGATACCTCTCATACAAACCACAAATTAAAAATCTATTATTTCTGCTCCTGATAACGGTATTTGAACAAAATTTGGTATGTCGGTTTGGCGTGGTACCTCTCATACAAACCACAAATTAAAAATCTATTATTTCTGCTCCTGATAACGGTATTTAAACAAAATTTGGTATGTCGGTTTGGTGTAAATTTCTTAAGTGCTGCTGCAAATATGGGCGGGATTGGACAAAGGGGCGTGGTACCTCTCATACAAACCACAAATTAAAAATCTATTATTTCTGCTCCTGATAACGGTATTTGAACAAAATTTGGTACGTCGGTTTGGTGTGCATTTTTTTAGTGCTGCTGCAAATATGGGCGGGATTGGACAAAGAGGCGTGGCACCACCCATATAACCCAAAAATTTAAATCGCCATATTTTGGGCATTTTTTGACCTACGTCGATGATATTTGGTACATATGGTATTGCCATAATTTGGAATACGTACCGGGAGAAAAGTGGATGGGACCACGCTCCTTTTTATTAAAATTAAAAATCGTAATATAGTCTTAACTACTGGACCGATCGTCACAATAGGATATATAAATACTTTTAATTTTATTTTATAACGAGGGGGGTAGCGAAGTACACCGGGATCAGCTAGTTACTTATGTTTAAAGGTATTAAAAAATAGGCATTTTTTTCTTTTCAAAAAATGTTAATTGAATTTATGAAAAAAAAATCATGCATATGTATGAATAATAATAAGTCATAAATCGACGAATATTTTTGAAGATATTTGCATTTAAGTGACATCATGTTTTTCAAAAACAGAAATAATGATTATTTTGGAATATCTCGAAAACTGTTCTACTTTTGACCACTCTGACTTCATGATGGACAATTGAACGCTGATGAGAGGTGTAGCGGCCTTGAAATCAGTACTGATACGTTCTGCTAAAAACTGATTGGATATAAATAATAATATTTTTCAACATAAAATAACTCTTAGTAATTTGAATTTTCATTAATTCAATAAAACTGAGCTTGAGCCTGATAATATTATTTTTCATATATTATGGATTACAACTCAACTCAACTTCCAATCAGCTGTTCAATAGGTTGTCTTCGTTAAGTTGTTACGAGTATTATGATTTACAACTATTCTGAATTTAGTTATATAAACTGTCAAACTACGACAACTACTTTTTATCAGTTATGTGTCTTATTCCACATTAGATTCTAAAAAGCAATGGCAACAAAAACAGATATTTTTTTCTTTATTATCATTAAAATCATATTTCACGTTACTTACGTTTTAACGGCTTTATTGATGCGTGCATCTCCATGGAGCGAATTCTGTTGCAAATATGTTATAATAGCACAACCGTGTAACTTTTGTATTCGAATTCCTCGTATTAATTTGTTTAAATATAGTGATAGTGGTTCAAATTCTTGCAATTTTTGATAAATAAACATTACAGATTGGCAAGGATTCTTTAAGTATCGGGTTTCTAATTCCGTGGTGCTAATTAGGTAATCATCTAGCACACTTTCAATACCATTCGCAAATGCTTTTAAATAAAGACCACTTTGCAAGGGCTCTGCAAATCAATAATAAAAGACAAATTAAAGTATGTATATACATATGTGACGCGCAAAATAGAAAGGGACCTAAGGGTAAAAACCGGTTTTGTTCAGGAGAGCCATTTTAAAGATTTAAATACGTGTATCTTTGGTGTACCTTCACGTTCATAAAACGCGCATATCTCTGGGAGGGAACACTTTTGGGGCATGTGATCGGTCTCATTCGATGCTCAGATGTTGTCCACATCAAAAAAAAAAAAAAAAATTGAAAATTGATTTTTTACTCTTAGGTCCCTTTCTCTATGCGCTGTATGTATGTATGTGTGTATTTTGTTAAGTTTAGGAACAGTTTTTTACGTTTTGTAAAATTCAGGAAAAATTCGTAATTCATATATACATATATCGTAAAATTTGGGTACATGTAAGTTTGGGCACATTTTTTTTGTTATTTGGATTTCACCATTTATTAATCCGCTATTTAAATTGATTATTTCTCTTATATTCAATAAATAGTTGTAGCTTTGTGCTACCATACTTCACCATAAAATTATCGTTTTTGGCGGCATTGTAAAGCACCTATTTGTTTATTAAACGAAGCATTTAATACATGAAAATATATGCATTAGCCTACGGAACAAGCACTACAAACAAAATAGTTATGAAATACACATTTAAGATTGTTTTTACTACATAGGCGAATTTATGACAGGTGATCTCGACCGCTTAAGTGACTATTACCCCGTTGTTTTGCCACAGTGGGTCGCGTGAATAAAAAGGTAGTTTATACTACATAGTACTACATAAGTACTAGCACTAGCTTTAACTTTTCAGTACTAGCTATGTTGAAAAGTATGATCTACAAAAAGTGTGAATAAATCTTTACTAGCACTACGTAACTAGTAATGAAAAGTGATAGCTAGTACTGAAAAAAGAAACATATGCGGCTGAAAAAAAGAGTTGCCTCTTTTTTAAAAAAAACCATTTTTCTTATAAGTTCTAAGCAAAACTTGTGGTAAAACATTTTGGCAACACTCTAAGTATGTTTTGATTATTTATTATCACGATGGGCGACAAAAATAGCGCGAAATTTTTTGATATGCTCAAAAAGCATAAAATTATATTTAAAAATTCGCAAGTGCCGTCAGTGAGAGTGGTAAAAAATAATGCCCTGTTTTCACTCCATGAGGAGTACGAGTATTGGCAAGGAAATTACAATTAGTCAATCGAAAAAACAAATTCAAAACATGAGGAATGATCATATTTCATTAATGCAGCTATCATATTTAAATAAAAACAAACGGCAATGCACTTTATTTTTTTTTTTTTTTTTTTTTTGTGGTAGTTTTATTATTTATTGAATCTTCAATTATATATTGAAACATCAATAAGTTTTTCAAATCTTAAATCTAAAAATACATTAATATATGTATGTATGTTTAGCCAGTGCTAAACAAAATTTTTAATTCCAACTGTTGATTTTTGATGTTTTACATCTCTCGTGTACGGCTGAGAGAAAGAGTATCCCTCCTTCTCAACCGGGTGTGGCCTCTATAATTTAGAATGTTGCGCGTAAGTGGATTTGGGTGCAATACTAGTTTTTCAATATATTTTTTTGCGTGTTTTGAAAATACTGTATTCACCAACGTAACATCAAGATCTTTGTGAATTCGCTGATTTCGGATATACCAGGGGGCTGCAGTAATTGTACGTAGAATTTTGTTTTGTCGCCTTTGAATTTTTTCTACCCTTGATGCTGAGGCAGTGCCCCATAACTGGATTTCATAGGACCATATTGGTTTCAGGATCGCGTTGTATAAAAAAAGTTTACAGTCAAGACTTAATATAGAATTTCTTCCAATAAGCCAATTCATTTGGGCTGCTTTTAATTTCATTTGTGTCAACTTTGCGTCTATATGCGATTTCCCTGTACGATCAAGATGAACGCCTAGATATTTTACTACAGTGTGTTGCGGTATAGTCTCGGTGTTGATTTGTATAGGCGGGTATGTTTCCCTGCGTAAAGTAAAAGTAACGTGTACACATTTCTGCTCATTCACTTTTATCCCATTGTTTTAGCCATGTTTCCAATTTTGAGATGTACCCTTGTAGATTCCGGGAAGCTTCTACAGGATTTTCATGAACGCTTAGAAAAGCCGTATCATCAGCAAATGTTGACGTGTGAATGATACTGCTTAACGGTAAGTCAGAGGCATATATTAAATAAAGTAAAGGACCGAAGATACTGCCTTGAGGGACTCCGGCTTCAATCGACTGCGGGGGGCTTGTAAAATTGCCTTCCTTAACTACAAATTTTCGTTCCTCTAGATAGCTTTTTAAGAGCCTGACGATGTTTGCGGGTAGATTTTGTGTTAATTTGTGGACAAGACCTTCGTGCCATACTTTATCAAAGGCCTGTGCGACATCAATAAAAAGTGCTGAACAATATTTCTTTTTTTCAAAAGTTTCTCTTATAACATTCACAAGTCTGTGAGTTTGTTCAATAGCGTTATGCTGACTGCGAAAACCGAATTGATGATCTGGAATACATGCACTGCTAGTTGCTATAGGAGTCATCTTGCTCATGTAGAGTTTTTCAAAAAGTTTCGACATATTGGACAATAAACTAATAGGCCGATAGGATTCAACCTTTGTATGATCCTTACCGGGCTTTGGTATCATAGTAATCATCGAAACCTTCCATTCTGCTGGATAGTATTGTAATAAAATAGTTTTTATTTTATATTTTATTTTTGTCTTAGAGCTTGTATAGTTGGAGCTCCTAAGACTGATGATTTATTAATTGAATTATAAACTAAATGACATTGGCTTATATACTAATTATGAGAATAATTCTTAGGGGTACCTTAACATAAGAGTAAAAAAATAGAAATATATAAGTATTATTGTTGGGTAAGCATATTTAGCTTTAGACTTTTCTAAGTTATTCTGAGATTTTTCAATGTGTACAATAATTTGAAAAGCTTTAGCATTTTTCTAATCAATTTTGGTTTATTATTTTTGATTTCTGGCATTTTTGACATAATTTAACATATTTGGTTATGTCTTTTATCATATTTTTCCAATAGTAATACCTCTTTATTTTTTCTATTGTTCGATATATTCCACAATGTCCTCCCTCTATCGGATCATCGTGGTATTTCAGCATTAGATCAAGAATTGCCTGAGCATTCTTATCATTTATATTGGTCACCTCATTAAGTAGTAGCGCTACTTTTATGCCCTTTTATTAATAAATTATTTAATTGAGATAAATTCTAAAATTTTCTCATTAGGTGCCATTCGTTCACCGGCCACTTTTTCAAGCCTAGGGAAAACTTGTCCTAATCCCTTTAGTAAATAGTTTTCTTCTGACGTCATATTGGGCTTTTTATCATTATTTTAAATTTGATGCTGAATATTTTCGATATTACTTTGTTGTTTATATGCCATAGATTTTGTTGTAATTTTTAATACTGTATTAATTTTTTTATCTTTTACTACCATAAAAATGGGTTGTGTATTTATTTATGGTGACTTTTTATTTCTAATATTATTATTTGATTAACTACAGATTTTAGCATCAGGCTATTAATGCCTTCGCTGTATAATTGTGACTTATATCTTAATTTTGGCATATTTAATATATATAGGTCGTCCACACTAATACATTTTTATATTATGTCAAATTATTTTTATTATTATTTTCGAAAACTACTAGCAATATTTCGTCAATACATGTATTAAACTTTATCCAAATAATTTGCTCTACTAACATATTTCTTCTGTAGAGCTCTTTTATGCAACAGATAAGTATATCTTAAGTAATAGATTTGTTGCTTACATTATCCCCAATATCAGCATTAGTAGCCATAATGAATTTATTTCTGACTTAATGATTTTCAAATTGGTAACCACGTTTGCACTGGGCTTTTGTAATTTTGATTCTGTTTTGCCCATCTTTTAATTTTATAATATTATTTTTATGTATATTATTTTGTCTTAAAACATTAAAAAGTTAAATTACCTTTAATTATTTTATTCTAATTGTTAAAATTTAATTTAATTTTATTATCTTTAATCCATGATAAAGTTATGATTTTTTTGAAAAATTTAAAAATATTCTTTAAGTGTTACTTTTTGTCATATTTAATTTTTATTTAAGTAACATTTTAATTATTTTAATATTATGAGGCTCTTTTAATAAAATATTTTAGCCACGAGTTATGTAGAAATCCATAATAATGAAAAAAAAAAAAAATATGTTTGCCACGAGCGGTTAACGCTTACTGGCCCTAGTGTGCGACTTTAGCGCACCACTTTTAAAATAAAAGTTATTAATTAATTAATTGTAAAATACATATGAAGAAAAATATATATTTTTTGGTGATTTTGTGGTCTTCTTGGTTCTCTTCAGATCATTTTGGCTGGCTGATGGAGGTGATATTTGTATTGAAGATGTCGTCCTTCTTTGGCTACCTTTTGGCCAGGCGGACCTTTATTTGCTTCTTTGATGCTGGGGTGCCTTTTGGCCAGGCGGACCCTCTCCTTCTTCTGCTCTTGTTTCTGGGTGCAAACCTAGTAGCACTCCAAGAAAACTGGCAGGCTGCTCTTGCTTCTTCAGGGTTCAGTTTAGTAGCACTCGCTGAAGAAGACTGGCACGATCGCCATGAAATAAAATAGTTTTTATTTTATTTTTGTTTTAGAGCTTGTATAGTTGGAGCTCCTAAGACTGATGATTTATTAATTGAATTATAAACTAAATGACATTGGCTTATATACTAATTATGAGAATAATTCTTAGGGGTACCTTAACATAAGAGTAAAAGAATAGAAATATATACATATTATTGTTGGGTAAGCATATTTAGCTTCCAACTATTTATATATGGCATGTGTTCAACAGTTTTAAAGTTCAACGAATGCATACTTAAAAGCAACAGATACTTTGTGTAGCTTATATTTACAATCAAACAAATGCAGTTAATAAATGTGATTCATTTAAGTGCATTGTGCTGCTGCACTTGATTAACCGTACAAGCAAAGACTATAAATATATAAAGATATTGCACGTAGAACATTGAATAAAAACAAAAATTGTTTGCGTTTATAGATGCTGTGGGGGGAAGTAGCAAGAGAAAAGACCACAAAAATTTTAGGCGTACATACATATGTACGTACATAAGTATGTATGTAGTAATAATTTTGTCAAGTTTATTTTGTTGTTGTTTTTGAAACATTTTTGTTTTTTTAACCCTTTCGGTCCGGTGTTTTATTTCTTAAACAAAAAAATTTTTGAAAAAAAATTTATCGTGTACGTAAAATACACAAGAAATGATGATGTTTTGCATCATTAATTTTCTCGTTAGTCCTTTAATTATCCTGGGACATATTGTCCCACCCGGATGTTTTGTTCTGTTGTCCCACCCGAATTTTTAGCGCAAATATGATAATATATCCCACTAGTATCCAAAATTTGTATAAAAATATTAAAATCTTATTTTTAATTCATTTTATTTTTGAACATTTTGCTTGTAAAAAAAATAACGTAAGAACAAATAAATAATTCATTTCTTCTTTATAAGCTTGCTTATTTATAAATGCAAAAAATGTGAAAAAAAATACAAAGTTTTATTTATGATAAGGAGTAAAACAATCAACACAAAGTGGCACTTGGCAATTTGAACATATAAATTTAGTTCTCTTCTCCTTCTTTATAGAACTGCATCTTACACAGCCCGATCTTTTTTCAGACGTAATAGGCATATGATCTCCTATATTAATAAAATTGCGCTTACGCTTTGACGGTCGCCCATACGACACTCTTCATTTTGTTTGACAATATCTTTTACCAGTTTCAATCATGTCCTCAGCTAGTGGAACTAAGAAGCTTATCATTTCAGTTTTCTTATGATTTACTTCTTGGTGCACTATCCAAGCATTTACTACTGCCATCATTAATATTTTGAAGAAAACTTTCTTCCACCACTTAGTAGATTTGCGATCCAAATCGTATACGCTAACTTTTTGATCAGCAATATCGACTTCACCCATTATAGACACATATGTTTTGATATCATCCATGCAATCCACATCAAGTTTTTGGCCATTTTTTTGTTTTCGCGTAGTCTTGCTAGTGGTTGCATTATGACAATTGGAGAGTACTGTAACTTCTTTAGAATCCATCCACCGGCATGCAACAGTTCCGAGACAGTTTACCATAAATTCACTCTCATTTCTCTTCAAGTTTTCAGTGAACTTGGGAACATTTTTTCGAGTTTTTATAACTGTTCCAACTGCTGGAAAATCAATAAAATTTATAAGGCGAGTGCTGGTAAAAAATCGATCAAAACTTATCATAACATCTTTCTCGCGTATTGTGTTACAAAGTTTTTCTACAACTCGTTCTCCTAAGGTAGTTTCAGATACTGAAACATTTTCCTCCCTACCGCTGTATATGTTAAGATCATATACGAACCCTGTTTTCGAGTCGCATCTTAGCCAAAGCTTAATACCGCGCTTGATTGGTTTTAGAGGTTGATATTGTTTTAGTGAAGATCTGCCTTTAAATTTTGCCATTGATCAATTGCTTGAAATGTCGATTTCGTTCTGGCACTAGTGAATGTTTTTTTAACGCAAGATACTATCTCTTCAATATAGTATAATTTTGAGCATCCATCCGGCTTTTTAGGATTATTGAAATATAATTTGGACATAATCATTTGAAATCGATCTCTAGAAATAGCATTTTTTATGGCTGAATTCCCAAGGGAACCGTGTACACTCCAATAATTTTGCATCCTTGGTACTTTGTTATAGCTCATGATGAGACAACAACCTAACACAATCATAATTTCATGCTCATCAGTTTTTTCGATTTTAATTTTTTTTTTCTTTCTCTAACATATGCAGTCTCTTGTTTGTATTTTCTGCAATAAATATTAATAAGGACTTCGGGAAAAATTTTTGGAATATATTTAATTCTGTTGAAGAACGATTTACATCAATTAATATTAAAGGTTCTTTTACTTCTGGAATCTGTAATCTGGGGCGAAAGTTAAGAAGTGGTCGTGACCACAAATATGGATTTACAACATTATCATTTGAGCTATCTTCAACCCCTGATTCGTTGTCTAGGTATTCTATGTCACCTGATTCCGATGACTCGTTTTCTGACGCTGAGTCACTGGATTCACTAAAATCAAATAATTCGGCATCTAAAAGCTCTTGAAGCTGGCGACTACAATGCTAAACACACTTTTTGGGGTTCACGTTTAATCAGTCCTAAGGGTCGTGTTTTGTTTGACACAATTTCAAAAATGGGTTTGAATGTAGTTTCAAGTGATCAGCCAACATATTGGCCAACGGATCGACAAAAAATTCCTGATGTTATCGACTTTGGAATCTCGAAAGGTGTACCCAGCGAAATGATTGAAGTAGAAGCATCTTTGGATTTGTCTCAGATCACTCGCCTACTATTATCACTATTTATTCACACACAACTGCAACACCAACATGTGATTTACCGCTGACATCTGCAAGTATTAACTGGCTGAAATACAAAAAATATTTGAGTGCTCATTGCATGGAAAATATGCCATTGAGAACACCTACTGACATAGAAAATTCTATTAGGTTGTTTGAAGCACATGCTAAACAAGCTGCTCTTAATGCTTCTTCAATTCAACCAAATCAACAAGCGAGATTTAACAATATTTTTTGTGCAAATATAAAAAGGCTATTGACTGAAAAACGGAGAGCTCGACGAGAATGGCAACGTTACAGATCGCCTCGCCATATTTTGGGCATTTTTTTACCTAAGTCGATGATATTTGGTACATATGATAGTGGCATAATTGGGAATACGTACCAGGAGAAAAGTGGGTGGGACCACGCCCCTCTTTAGGAAAATTAAAAATCGTAATATAGTCTCAGACTACTGGACCGATCGTCATTAAATTTTCACAATAGGATATATAAATACTTTTAATTTTATTTTATAACGAGGGGGTAGTGAAACACACCGGGATAAGCTAGTTTATAATAATATTAAGTTTTAATTTTTTCAAATAGACGAAACCCTTGAAAAAGTCAACATAAATTTGACGAAACGTTGGGTAAATATGAAATAAAAAGTTTTTTGTCATAAACTGCGTTAGGCCTTAATAGCTGAATATTAATAATCAACAACAAAAAACTGGCCAAAACAACATAAACTACAGATTTAAGCCCATTGTTGCTGTAAATTGTTATTTTGATTTGTTCCGAGACTTACCATCAGTATCAACATTTTCTGCACTGTAATGTTTGTGATTTGTTCCATAAATTCTCGCAAACTTTGCTGCCTCACGTAGTAGTTTTATAATTGTAATCATGTCTTCCAATAACTGCATCTCGCACGGATGAAAAAATCTTCCACCAGCATCAGATACCTAAGCATGTAATTCGTAAATAAATCAATATTCATATCATTAAGAGATTCATTAACATACCAAAAAATCCTCAATAGGCAAATGCTTTGAGTGCAAATTAAGACATGACAAAACAACGTCATGTATCATTATATCAATTCCTATATGTGTACTTAAGCACAATAAAATTTAAAAAGTCGCCAATCGCTTTTTTATAGAAATAAATTTTAAACTTACAAACAGATAAACAAGTTAATTGATATTTAAGCGGCGGCTTTGCACATAGAACTGCGCCCGGGCTGCTGAAGCCGGCAATCGCTACCAATAATTTGTCAAATTAAAATCAGCCGCCGGTTAATTTTTAGGGCAATGCTACACGTGAATTCGCCTTGATTGTCATCTACTGTCTTTTAAATTCAATTTAACAAACCTCTAACACACCCTGTTGTATTATTAGTTCACAAATTGGTTAATAGATAAAAATTAAAAATATAAATACATATGTATATCTTTCAGCCATTAAAATACGATTTAGTTTTTTTATATAACGTGTAAATTTTGGTTACAGTATATTAATTTTCATTTTTTCCTGCTAAACAACGATTTCGTAATCCTACCTTCGTTTTGCTCAAGCTCGTTTGTATTAATCTTCTGGATTGTATAACTCATTATAAGGCCATGGAAAGAGAACGTCCAGGCGAAATGTTTCAACATAATACCTCAATGATGCATTACACCGAAATGCGAATTAATGAATCTCACGCTGACATTGATTCTTCAGCACATTTGTGTGCTGAAATAGAAGAATCCAAAACAGGACCTCGAAACGATGATGAATACATATTTGATGATGTAAAAATGATTTTACGAAAACGTCGCGTTTGGGCGCACGAAGACTCTTTATGTGCTAATGATTTAGACTTACTGGAGGATGATGATGTATTAGCTGAAGAAGATGATCCTGGTTGCCCTCTACCATCTACCCCTGAAGATACAAGACTTATTGAAGCAGAAATGACTGAGGTTTTAAAAGCTGGAGTTTTGTCTGATGAAATCGACTTAGGGGCTCTGGCGCATAACGCTGCGGAACAAGCGGAAGAATTTGTTCGAAAGGTATGGGAAGCAAGTTGGAAAGTCTGTCATTATAAAAATTTGCCCAAGTGGCTTCAAGATAATGACTTTTTGCACCGCGGTCACCGTCCGCCATTACCATCTTTTGGAGCTTGCTTTAAATCCATATTTCGTTTGCACACTGAAACTGGCAATATTTGGACACATTTATTAGGCTGCGTTGCATTCATAGGAGTTGCCTGTTACTTCTTATCACGTCCTTCAGTTGAAATACAAGTGCAAGAAAAGTTAATATTCGGAGCATTCTTTGCTGGCGCTATAATATGTCTTGGATTTTCATTTGCTTTCCATACTCTGAGTTGCCATTCTGTAGAAATTGGAAGGCTCTTTTCTAAGTTGGATTATTGTGGTATAGCATTACTTATAATGGGATCATTCGTTCCTTGGTTATACTATGGATTCTATTGTCACTATCAACCAAAAGTTATTTACCTGTCAGTAGTTTGTGTTCTGGGAAGTCTGTCAATAATTGTTTCATTGTGGGACAAGTTTTCGGAACCGAGATTGAGACCGCTTAGAGCCGGTGTCTTTATGAGCTTTGGTCTCTCTGGTATTATACCCGCAATACACTATGGTGCTATGGAAGGATGGTTCACTCAGATAAGCAAGTCTAGTTTGGGATGGCTGATTCTTATGGGATTTCTTTATATATTAGGAGCACTTCTTTACGCTTTAAGAGTTCCTGAACGGTGGTTTCCTGGTAAATTCGACTTATGGTTTCAATCTCATCAACTTTTTCATATTTTGGTTATTGCTGCTGCTTTTGTACATTATCATGGAATATCCGAAATGGCAATGTATCGTGTAACGGTAGGAGAATGTACAGTCCCACATGAACCAATTACATTCTAAGAATCAGTTCGATGTAAGACTAAGCTATGAAATACATATGTACAACAGAATATTTTTCTTCATTAAATGCTGAAGAGAAAATATTTTTTGATGCTATATTATATCATATATTGTTGCATTCTATAATCATTAGTAGCAATAGAGAAATATATGCATTTGCATGTATGTATGTATGAGTAATAAAAAAATAAACAATGTTTATTTTACAGAATTTTTAAAATTTGTTCACCATAATTAAACATGTAGCATTCTTATCATTCCTAAGACGAAATTGATTAACACATAATAATAAAATAAAGAAACCAGAAACTTGGGGCTGGGGTCAAATTACGGCACTCGATATTAATAGAAATTTCAATACAATTTACATGTAAATTTCGATCGGTATCGAATGCCGCAATTTAGCCCCTGGTCTTTTAAAGAAAATGTTGGAATGACCTTAAATTCAATTGCTTGTTGTTTATACTGTTTAGTTTAACAAACTTTTTGTTACATTTATTTTACTTCTAGTCAGTTAAAGAGAAATTTGATAGGGTACTTTTTAAGTTTTAAAAATGCGTAAAATTTGTAATTTGGTAGGTTTCTTACACTGACTTAGGGGCTGTGCACATATTACGTAACGCTGTTTTCAGAGATTTTATACCCCCCCCCCTAATAAAACGAAAAATTCCAACAAATTAAAGCTTCACAAATTCGCAGGCAATAGACTTGTTGTTTTGCATTTTGTTGACCAATACATCAGTTGGAACCTTATTATTAGATATTTTTCTTTAAATAAACTTTTTTAAGCTTTAATATTCAAGTTGTATGAAGAATTACATACATGTTTTGTTCTATTCCCCATCAAAAATAAAGTGAATAAATCGAAGGGAAAAGTGAAAAAACTTGTGGGAAAAAAGTTATTCACGATAAGGGGAATTTTTTCATGGGAGCATTTTTTCACGTTATTATTCTGGACTGAATAAAATTTTTTCATGGGAGTTGTTCACGATTGCCATTAAGGGAAAAGGGAAAAAGTTACGAGGGAAAATTTGTTCACGATAGGGGTGAATAAGTAAAATTTACAAAACAAAATTATTTAAGATAAAACTATTAAATCCTTCCTTACCTTTTTAACAGAATGCATATAACACACAAAAAGGAAGCGGCACAGACTGAAAACATGCTCCTTTTAATCACCCCTATCGTGAATAAGAAGTGAAATTTTTGTTCACGTGAAATTTTAATTCCACTCGAAAGAATAATGGTATCGTGAATCTCCCGTGAAAAATTATTCCCGCTATCAGTTGTTAGTGAATGTAAAAAAGGGAAGAAGATTAAAAAAACAAAAATTGTTTGCGTTTGTTGATGCTGTGGGGGGAAGTAGCAAGAGAAAAGACCACAAAAATTTTAGGCATACATACATATGTACGTACATAAGTATGTATGTAGTAATAATTTTGTCAAGTTTATTTTGTTGTTGTTTTTGAAACATTTTTCTTTCTTGTGGATGAGCGGTTCGATGATGTAGGTTGGTATGATGGCAAAGAATATTGCTCATCCCTCCACTGACCCTGGATTTCTCTGTTATCAATCGAGTGGTCAGCAAGCTCAATAGTGAAGTAATTTCTGTCGTTTTGCAACATTAAAAAGTTATGAAGCACTATGGTGGCCAGCACAATTTTATCTGCATTTTTTGGGCTCATATGTATTGTTGTGTGCAACACTCTCCACCTGTTGGCTAATATGCCAAAAGCATTTTCAATATGAACTCGAGCTTTAGATAATATTGCGTTGAACTTATCTTTATCTTGAGGCAAGTTATTTCCAGGAAATGGACGCATTAAATTATGTTTCAATGGAAATGCGTTATCGCCAACAAAATAATAAGGGAAATTTATTGAAGATCCTGGTAAATTTGAACTTTGAGGAATTTCTAAAGTGTTATTCAATAACTTTTTTCCAAAGGCACTCCGAGCAAATACGCCACCATCACTATGGCTACCTAGAGCACCCACATCTACGTATGTTAAAACGTAATTTGCATCACAAGCTGCCATTAACACTATGCTAAAAGTTTTTTTGTAATTATAATACAGTGAACCGCTTCTGTTTGGACAAACTATGCGCACATGTTTTCCATCAATAGCTCCTAAGCAATTTGGCATACCAGTTTTTACATAAAAATTGTCCGATATTGTTTTAAATTCATGAACCGTTGGAGGTGACAAGTACACAGCATGCAGCTCATCCCAAATTGCATCACAGGTTTCATAAACGACTTTCCGAACAGTTGAAATCCCCATTTTATAAGCCCAGGCAAGAATTTGGATGTTACATCCCTGCGCCAAGTACCTAGAACTGTTTTGAGTATAATATCAAAAAGAAAGAAAGTAATTATATTTACAGAATTGTTACAGACAAACGGGTCTCGACATCAATAGCTTTTCTGTTAGAAAATCGCTCCAGTTTTTCCTTTACTAGTTTCAATAGTAAATTGAAACTACCTACGTTCATCCTGGTTGCTTTAAAAAAGTGTTCTTCATCTTTTTCCTTAAGCTCTTGTACACATGTTTTGTAAAAGCCCTCTTCATCACGGGTTATATTTACTGGGCGAACCCACCATCTTCGGTACTATTGAACAAACTCACAGACTTGTGAACGTAGTTAGAGACACCTTTGAAAAAAGAAATTTTGCTCTGCGCTCTTTATAGATGTTTCTCAAGCTTTCGATAAAGTATGGCACGAAGGTCTTATCCACAAATTAACACGCAATCACGCTACATTGAACGAGTCAATAAAAACAATGTGAAGAAAAAAGATTGCTATATGTGTATAACAATAGTGCTAGTTCACTCGCTCTAATTATTATCAGTTATTGTTTATATGCAGTTTTGCCAGGTAATTCTTTACTCTTATTCTAGATTTGCCCCTAGCTTAACTCAAAATTTCCAAAATTTGTTTGCAGCAACTAGCTCTACACACCAGTGATGGAAAATGTGGCACAATTGTGCCATTTTTGGCACTTTTGAGTGTTTGATGGCCCTGTGGTACTTTCTAATCTATTTTGGCCCTTTCAGCTCAAAATTCAACTAACTGATTCAAATCGTTCGAACGGTTTGAAATGTACTGTTTCGAACGATACTTTTATATACAACATTGTTTTGTTTGTCAAGAAAAAAACTCCTTACTTTTATTTGCAAACCTGTCTTGTGCTAGTACCCAAGGCGAATCCTTTCAGGTGAACTTGTAAGCACAGCTGTTAACTTGTTTTTAGCTTTTTCATCATTGTCGAATGTTAAAATACACTATTTGTTTCTTGACATTCTACACTCCTCAGCATGTGTAAAAAGAATTTTTTCTACCCAAAATATGATTAAAACCAATATAAGGAATCGTCTTCATGTAAATACCGTGTCATCTTTAATGCAATCGAAAGATTTAATTAAATATAATTCTGGTAATTGTTATGATAAAGATATTTTAAAACATATAACAAAGAAAAATGTTACAAACAGTAATATCACCATTGAGGAACTTTGAACTAAAATCTTGGGGATTATATACAATAAAATTAGAATTACATAGAAAATATGTTTTTTAACTACAATATTTTTTTTAACTACATATTAAAATATGTATTTGCTTTAAATATAACCTTAAAAAAAACACTTTTAAACTTTTTTGTTCTAAATAAAATAAAACACATATACTGTATTAGTTTTATACTGTGTGTACTGCACTATTGTTTTTATTTAAATAAAAAGCGTGTTATCAAATATATTGGCCCTCTCGAAGCTATTTTGGCCCTTTCAAATTGTCAATTTGGCCCAAAACAAAAAAACTCAAATTCCATCACTGCTACACACAAAGAAATACCGAGGGCAAGATTATGTCATTTCATTGGTAAATCATTGTTTATTAAATTTGTAATCATTTGTCAAGGCACTTTAACATTTGAGCAATGATAACAATTATTTGCCAAGTTTCTTGTACATAATTGGTAGTATTTTGCTAAAAAACAAATATTTGACCACGTTCTTATTAAACTTTTACCAGGAAATTTGTACGGTTTAAATTACCAAGTTTCTTGTTTCATAATCCCCTAATTTTTTTCTACGTGTACCAATGTTAATTTAAAAAAATCCATCAATGTCACTAAACTAGGTTCGAGGCACATTTTTATAATGTGCTCACTTAAATATCCCAGTCATTTAACTTTTTTTTGTCTACAGTGAAAAGTTCTGGTGTATTTGGTTTTATTGGCTATCCTTATGGATTTTGGGCTGCTGAACACGAATCTGAATGTGTCTAATAAAATTTTTGCCGGGTAAAAATTAGTCTTTTTTTGGTTTTTCACTTATAACTTCCAAAGTTTGCATTCTATGACTATCTTTTTATTTTATGACTATCAATTTTGCAGCGAGACTCTATAGGTCAGATATGCTAGAATTATTTTTCATATAAAAAGTCGAAAAGTCGACTTTAATCGACTTTTTTTGAGCAAAAAGTCGAAAAGTCTGGAGTCGACTTTTTGAAAATTTTCAAAAGTCGAAAAGTCGAAAAGTCGACTTTTAGCTCGCACTATATAACCCTAAACTAAACCCAAATTGTGAAACATTGGCACAACAAAAAGAGCTTTAGAAACAAGAATGAAAGAATATAACAGATATAAACAAAATCAAAGAAAGGACTACTTTGTCAAAATTTACATATGTATACTAGAAACCAAGGCGTATCCAACAGGTGAGCTTACTAGCACAGCTGACTGAGCTCGCTTTATAGCAAATTTTCATACAAACTGATATAGCTGGAAGAGAGTTCATAAATAATGGTACTCATACGTAAGAATATGCTTTAAATTTGTTAGTGTATTTTGATCTAAAGCGATTACTTTACACTAACAAAATACATGTTGTATTTTGGATTATTGTAGTTGTTGTCGAACTGCGCATACCTGTTATGGCTCGATTATGGATAGCAACCGAACTTCAGTTGCGTTGCCAGCTGGTAACTGAAAATTTGTGGTTGCCCAGAAAAGCACTAAATAGCAACTGAAACTATCAGCTCTCAGTTGCCATTCGTAATACCTTTTTCAGCAACTGGCAACGCAACTAAGGTTCGGTTGCCATCCATAATCGAGCCATTAGTTTTACCATGCTAGAAACTAATCATGTACCTGACTTTGACAATATAAAAATACTGAACAAAGAAAATAATGGGAAAAAGCTTTAAGAATACAATACATAGAACAATGAATAAAAACGAAGACACTGACAACTTAAGCGCCATCTACAGCGTAATAATTAAAAACAGCCAAAACCTTAATTTCTAATATATTAATGTTTTTTTTATATTAAGCACCGCATACACGTTTCAATCCAATTTCCAACTTAGTCGGTTGTTGTTCAAATCAAAGCGTGTATGGCCATGTCAATTGATTAGTTTGGCAGTTGTCGAGTTGGTTGAAGAAAACTCAAAAGATTTTAATTTTTCAAGTTGGCTAGCAAGTCTTTCAATTCGATTTTATTGTTGTGCTCCAGTCTATTGATAAGCTGTCAAAATTTATGTGTATAGCATGATGAGATATAATACAGGTGGTATTATTATTAGGGCAAAAAATACATACAAATCGAGAAATTTTTGACATAATGCTGGATAAAAATGCTAGAGCAAATTGACAGTTTGAATGAAAATCTTTCAATTCAGTTTATGAAGTGTGTGGCCAAGAATCAATTCAATTGAGACTCAATTGACAATTGAAACTCAATTGACAATTGAATTGAAACGTGTAGGGGCGCATGATATGTACATAGTTCATATAAAAAACTGTGTTTTTTATTCAATAATTGTGTTTACGATATAACTCAACCAACAACTTCGTAAGTTATTCAAACATTTTTATTTTTATTATTTATGTAATATTTAACACACTTGATGATTTTTCAAATTTAGTTATATATAAATAAATCCCCTGAAGAATTGAACAAAACATTCACGAAACGTTGAGCAAAATATGTAATAAAAAGAATCTGCATTTTTATTGTCATAAGACAAGCAGAGAGGCGAGCCGAGGTATTTTTATCGCTATGACTACCGCCGGTACGTTAACCGGCTGGTCAAATTTTTTCGACTGCGGCGCACTAATGTGTTTATTTTTGTATACATATACATGACGAATATGTTGTTATTAACTAATTAAATTAAACAATGTGTTCTTTATGAGTTATCTTGAACACTTATTAGTTTTATTTAACAATTGGAATTGAATCATGTGTGCAAGCAACGAACTAGTTCAATTTATGGTTGATTTTGCCCAAAAAAAGTCCACACAAATTTCTTCAATAAAATAGAGTTTTAAATATTTTCAAATTACTTTTATTTGCAAAATTATTTTTAATACAAACAAAAACTTAAAAAAAAATAAACAATAAAAATAAACAATCAATTAATTCAGGTAATATTTCAGGTACAATTGAGCCGTTTACTTTGTAAGTGGCATAAGTCACTTCGTTTTTAAGTCGAGATATTTAAGGGTTTGCATTTAAAAACGTTTAAAAATATGGAGAAATACTGAAAAAAATATTAGTATCACGAGATATCAAATACAAGAAAATCTTTTCGAAAGTTAGCATCCATATTTTTAAAGGTTTAACACCTTTAACGCAAATAAATAAATTAATATATAATAAAAATCAATAAATTAAATAAACTACCAAAACAAGAGCAATCATTATAACTTGAAATAATCAGGTATGTGATAGAAATCGATTCGATTTGAAATCGAAGACTTAACTCGAATCAAATACTTTTAGGTGTGATGGAAATCGGATCGATTTCAATATTCATTTTTGTTTCAATACCACACATGACTCTATTTTTATATTTATATTCTTGATAATTTTTATTTTTGTCCAGAGTTTTACTATTTTGCATTTGCTCTCAAATCTTTTAAATTTAAGCAAGTTTTTGCAAATTTTCACCAGTTTGGCCATTTTCAATGCCTTTTTTGCATTTCTTAAAGTTTTGGCAAATTTTTAATCAAAATTATGGCGAATTTTTCGAAACTTTTAATCATTATTGCGTTTTATAAAATTTTACATTTACCAAAATTTTCTCAATTTTTCGCCATATTCGTATTTTTTAATATTTCTTAAAGTTTTAGCGATAATTTTGCACTTTTTCGCAATGTGCAATTTTAAATAAGGCAATAATAAAATCGACTGAGCCGGTGAAAACGGCTGTAAAATAAGCCGCCGATCAAATCGGCGGCGGCGTGGCTCATGCAAAAAATATTATTACATTTTATTAAATTTAAGCGTGCTTTCATGTAGCATTTTCCACTAAAAACTGAACTTTTTTTTTTGCTTTTCGTTTTGTTTACTTTTATAACAAACATACTAATGTTGTCTCTTTTTCACGATGCCGGGTTACGACAAATAAAATATGATCCAAGTCCAAATTTTTTTTTTCGTCGCATCTGGCTATCTGTGCTAGTGTGAAAAACACCACAGAATATGATGTTCGATTTGAAAGCTAAATGTTTTTCATCATGATGTTAGAATCCGTGTTCTGGAAAATTTATTTAGCATTCAATGCTGTTTTGATTGTTGTCGCGTTTAAGCCTGTTGTAATTTTTCATGGAATTCTTTCCGGCTCGGAATCAATGATGTCTTTACAACGATTTATTGAATCGGTTTGTAAACATACATACTTTCTATTGTACTTCTTTGGAAGCCTATTTGAATGTAAGTCGTAAATTTTATTATAGCAACATCCTGGAACAAAGGTATATAATTGTGACTTATTCAGTAATTGGTATAGTCTTGAGAATGCTTGGAGGCAGGTTTTTCAATATAGACTATATTTAGACTCGATACAAAAGCAACACCCAGAAGGAATCATCGTTATAGGTAAGATTTGAAAGGAATATTGACTGATTTTATCCTATGTATGTACATACATATGTATGTATATGATTATTTTTAGGTTATTCCCAAGGCGGCCTATTAGCAAGGGCTACTATACAGTCTATGCCGAAGCATAATGTTAAAGTGTTCATATCTCTATCTTCTCCACAAGCTGGGCAGTACGGAAGTACTATTTGAAATGTGTGATATACTTTAAAGAAAAATAACAAGCATATATGTAACTATTTTCAGCAAGTTTTTTGCACTTAATTTTTCCGGACTTGGCGGCAAAAACTGCATTTGAATTGTTCTACTCAAAAGTGGGGCAGCACACATCTGTTGGAAATTACTGGAACGACCCGAATAACCAAGTATTGTACTTAAACTTCAGTATATTTTTGCCTTACATAAATAACGAATTAAAGTCATCAAATTCATCTGATTTCAAAAATTCTCTCACGCGACTGGATAAGATGGTACTGATTGGAGGCCCTAACGATGGAGTAATAACTCCATGGGAATCAAGGTTCTTACTTTCATTTTGTTTCAAAATTTATGTTGTTTTTTCTTTTTATTCCAGCCACTTCGGATTTTATAATGGAACATTTGATGTAATACCTTTCAATAAACGCGATATATATACTTTGGACACTATTGGTCTTAAAACATTAGCCGATCATGGGAAATTGGTAATTGAAGTAAGACCTTTCATTCACCATCTCACATGGCATACAAATAAGCGCATTATTAAAGAAGTTATTTTACCTCATCTCACGTAAAAGTTACATACAAATAATTGCAGAATTATCCGACCGTTTCTGTATTGTAAAGCTGGATTCACCCATTGTTTCGGAACAAATTTTTTGTCGGTACAAAATTTTTTTATATGAAGTTTGACGTTTCTCTTTTTTTGATAGAGAGAGAGAAGAAGAGAACAAAATTTGTTCGGAACATTTTTTGGTTGAATTGGTTTAATTTTAAATTTTTTCCGGACCATGGTGTAATAATATAAGGTGCGCTTATCAATACAACAATAAAAAACGACATGCATTTTGTTTGTGTAAAAAAAAACATGATATTGTCAAAAATAGCTGTGGTTTGTATGTACCCTACCAGAACGTGAACCACAGAACGGTCATTGACTAGTAAATTTGCTGTCATTGATAACCCCTTTGAACTCTCGTAGTGAACAGACGCGTTTTTATAATCGTCGCAACTGAATATAAAAAAGAAAAAAAAAATTTTCAAGTCGCAAAAAATATAAAAAAACAAAACATTTATTGAACAGTTATTTTACTGGTTTTATTTTATTTTTTGCTTGTGTGTAATATACATACATAAATATTTGCATACACAAACTAATATATGTAAGTGAAAATAAAAAAAGAGAACTCTGATGAGTTCATCTTCTGATAAAAACAACAATAATCCTACAAGCAGTAGGAATGTACAATATATAACTTTAGTTGCTGATGACGACAATAAAAAAAATGAATTAAACAAAAACCTGAATTTAACAGAAAACACAAATACTCGTGCACGATCATTATCTTTGAACATGTTAAATAGTGATCAAGAAGCAACAACAATTGCACCCATCAGCAAACTTGTTAGCTTAGCTGTACAAACAAACAAACAAACAAACAAACAAACAATAAGTAACAAGGTGACCAACGTGCACAAAATGGTAGATGCGGTGAGTACAATAAATGATAATAAAATTCAAACAGGAATGGGCAGATACATAACCGTGTTAAAAAGGGGAAGAAGTCCAAAATCAGCTCAAATAGCTTCAACAGCGAATGTTCCCAGAGATGGAAAAACAAAATTAAAAATTCCGAAAATCGTTTCGTGATTTTATCAGAACAAGACAATGAAGAGACAGCTACAACAAGGTCGAGTAAACCTCCACCGATTTATTTAAGAGAGCAGAACTCTAGTTTTTTGGTAAAAAGCCTTATCTCCTTAATTGGAGAAAATGAGTTCTATGTAACTCCAATTAAGCGCGGAAATATTAACGAAACAAAAATCATTTGAGGAGTTTTATTTTTTCCGTCTAAAATAAAACTCATTTTAGGAGTTTTATTTTTTCCGTCTAAAATAAAACTCATTTTTGGAGTTTTATTTTTTTTCCGTCTAAAATAAAACTCATTTGAGTAGTTTTATTTTTTCCCTATAAGATAAAACTCATTTTAGGAGGTTTATTTTTTCCATATAAGATAAAACGCATTTTACAAGTGTTTTTTTTTTGTTGCCTTTTTATTTGTTTAATTTAACAAACATGATTTTTTCCAAATTTTCAGGTGAAAGATTTGACCGCAGGTCGCTCAGTACCAACTTAAGAGCAGAGAATGCTCTTTCCACGCTTACTTGGGTTGCAGGAACACATAGCACTGTTTTTGCCAATTGAATGAAGGAGTAAAAGAAAAGTAACGATTAAAATAAATTCAAAATAGTGCTGATAAGTACTATTCAGTACGATATCATAACTCGCACTTTAATGTGGTCTATTTTTTGCACTTTTTTTTTGATCGTTAAGGTACGGTCACATTTGGCTGTGTTGAAAAAATAAGATTTTTGCAATGAACTTAGTGCAAAATAAATTGTTTTAATATGCAAATGTGTTTCTGGCGGAAAAAATAAAACTCATACGAGTTTTATTTCTGACGGAAAAAATAAAACTCCTCAAATGAGTTTTATTTTAGACGGAAAAAATAAAACTCCTCAAATGAGTTTTACTTTAGACGGAAAAAATAAAACTCCTAAAATGAGTTTTATTTTAGACGGAAAAAATAAAACTTCTAAAATGAGTTTTATTTTATGATGGCGAAATAAAACTCTATTTTTAAGAGTTTTTTTCGACCTTTTATTTTTAGGTTTGAAAATAACTGTTAAAGATGCAGTTTTTTTTTTAATTCATAAAATAACTGTTATAAAATAACTTTTTTGATATCACTTATAACCGTTACGGTCCCTGCAAAAAAGTAATTACCGAAAAATAGTTTCTGACCTTGAGTCAAAAAACAAAAATTTTTGTACGTACCAATTAAAGAGTGTTAAAGGTCTAACCGTCGTAATAAAAGGTATACACTCTAGTGTGGATCCAGAAAAGGTTAAGTCTGGCCTTGAAAATAATGGCTTCAAAGTTAAAAATGTTTCAAAAATAGGCATAAAATCCCCTAACCTCTTTTTAGAGTCGAGCTACAGCCAGGTGACTTGAAAATTAAAAAAAATTAATCGCACCCAATCTCACAGAAGAGTTACAGTTGAGATGCCACACAAAAAAAATGGACCTATCCAATGTATGAACTGTCAAGAATTTGGCCCATACCAAAACTTATTGCAAGTTGCCTACCGTTTGCGTTGTATGTGGTGAGTTGCACAGTACCGCTAACTGTGACAAAATAAGAGGTGATACCAAGGCAAAAAATGCGGCAATTGCAGTGGAAACCACACTGCTAACTATAGAGGCTGCCCTCTTTACTCTTTTTTTAAAAATTCGTCGAACAGAAAAACAAATGCTACTCCCGATCAGCCCAACACCCCTTTAAACTACCCTCAGTTACCTCAACCGTCGTCTAGCCATAATCTATACTCAAATGTTTTAAAGTCTAACACGACTCTTACTCAACAAAAACCTAATAGTCAATTTTCATACGCTAATATTTTAAAGAGTAGCCAGACTCCGGCGCAAAAAACTGTACCAGCTAATGAAGAATCAGGGCATAATTTTAGTCGTATTGAAGCCTCTATAGAGATCCTAATACAAACAGTAAATACATTTACTCTCAACATGTCCTGTATGATGCAGGAAATGTTGAAAATGCAGGCTGTATTAAAAAAACCATGAACTTAAGAATCTGTTTTTGGAACGCAAACGGCATCTGCCAACATAAAAATGAAATAGAATATTTTCTTCTGGATAAACAAATCGATGTTATGCTTATCTCAGAAACTCATTTGACGTCTCGAAGCTATTTTAAAATTAGTGGATATAATTTCTACGATACTAAGGATCCTCGAGGTAGAGCTTGTGGTGGCTCTGGAATCCTAATAAAAACTCGAATAAAACACTACCTGCTAAATGACCTTCGTGAAGAATATCTTCAAGCAACAAATATCTGTATTGAAAATTTTTATAAAAAGCTTGTGATATCATCTGTTTATTCTCCTTCCAGGTTTTCAATTTCAGAGAGTCAATATACCGCATTTTATACAACACTGGGGTCCCGTTTTCTAGCAGCTGGCGACTATAATGCTAAACACACTTTTTGGGGTTCACGTTTAATCAGTCCTAAGGGTCGTGTTTTGTTTGACACAATTTCAAAAATGGGTTTGAATGTAGTTTCAAGTGGTCAGCCAACATACTGGCCAACAGATCGACAAAAAATTGCTGATGTTATCGACTTTGGAATCTCGAAAGGTGTGCCCAGCGAAATGATGGAAGTAGAAGCATCTTTGGATTTGTCTTCAGATCATTCGCCTACTATTATCACTATTTACTCACACACAACCGCAAGACCAACATGTGATTTACCGCTGACATCTGCACGTATTAACTGGCTGAAATACAAAAAATATTTGAGTGCTCATTGCACGGAAAATATGCCATTGAGAACACCTACTGACAAAGAAAGTTCTATTAGGTTTTTGAAGCACATGCTAAACAAGCTGCTCTTAATGCTTCTTCCATTCAACCAAATCAACAAGCGAGATTTAACAATATTTTTTGTGCAGATATAGAAAGGCTATTGACCGAAAAACGGAGAGCTCGACGAGAATGGCAACGATACAGATCGCCTCAGCTAAAATTAAAGCTTAAGGAGTGTACGAAGCAGCTTAGAAAAGTTTTGCAAACACAAAAAACAGCTTCGCTGCAAAAATTCGATGCAACACCATCAACAGATTATTCGCTGTGGCGTGCAGCCAGAGGAATTAAAAGGCCGGTGATATGTAAACCTCCATTACGAGCTTCAAATGGTGACTGGGCAAGAACTGATGCTGAAAAAGGTGCTCTTTTCGTTAAACACTTAGAAAAAGTATTTACTCCAAATATTTCTGCTGATATTATTGAACTGCCACCAGTCGTCGCTTTACCAGAAATTCCACTAAGATTTAATATTGTGGAGATTGAAAAGGCTATTACAAGTCTAAACTCAAAAAAAGCCCCAGGTATTGATAAAATAAGTAACAAAATGCTGCAAGAATTGCCTTTCATTGCAAAACGAGTAATACTATTCATCTTTAATAGTATTTTACGACTGCAATACTATCCGGTAGAATGGAAGGTTTCGATGATTACTATGATACCAAAGCCCGGTAAGGATCATACAAAGGTTGAATCCTATCGGCCTATTAGTTTATTGTCCAATATGTCGAAACTTTTTGAAAAACTGTACATGAGCAAGCTGACTCCTATAGTAACTAGCAAGAATGATAGAAATAAAGATTACGACATGCGCATGTTGTCTCTCTTGATGACGTATTGCGTGACTCGGAAAGGGTTGCAAAGTCTGTGCGCCTAAATGTTTTTAAATTTTTTGTGGGATTATTAATATATGTATATAATTTTGAAAATTTCGTGGGGATAAAATTTAGGCAGTAAAAGCACGTAATAAAACAAAAATGCACCTGAAATTTTATACATATATGTATATGTAGGTATATGTATTTATTACAAATATAGTAAATATACCTATAATTCAATAGAACTTTTATCGTGTTCATATATTCATATGTTTTCAATACACACATAAACATGTGGTGTTTTTATAAAACTTATGTAATTAGAATTTAAATATATACTATTGGCGTTATGTTTTTAAGCCCATTATTGACCCTTAGAATATAAAATTAAGTTAAAATTGTCCCTAAATTGAAACAAAGATTACGCTATAATCTCCTCTATTATGAGTGAATAACTTCCGATAAAAACACTGCAGAGAAATGCTTTAATGTAACAGCCAATAGCTCATTGCAGTTCAAAATACAAAATACATGTAACATTTTTCTTTTGTTCACTACATATGTTTATTTAAATTGTAAATATAAAATGTTGCTTCATATTGTATATAAAAATCACAATTTTGTGGGTAAGAATTTATTATGTTATAGTTGGTAACCATACATATAAAATTGTGTTGACAGTTCTCTTTTTATAAATTGGCTTAAATTACATAAATAAACAAATAATCTTCGTTTTAAAACAATTAAAAGTTATTAAAAAAATATTAAAGATAACAAAACGTGTGTGAAGTTCTTAGGAAGTTGCAAAACAAAGAAAAATATTGAAAAAAATAACGTAAACATGAAGTGTGCAGTGGGCAAATGCAAGCAAAAGAATAGTAAAAAATCGAGTGAGAGTACCGGAAAATTAAAATTTTTGTGTGGTTAATGAAATTTTTATGTGTTATCGCTTTAGGTAGTGGAAAGTCTGTATCTTTTTATTGTTTCCCGAAAGATACTGCACAAAGGAAACTATGGATAAAATTTTGTAGTCGGAGCAATGCGGTAAATGCTCAAAATGAGAGAGTTTGTGCTTTACATTTTAAACAGGAGGATTTCGAAAGGAATTTAAAATTTGAAATGGGTAAGTCGCAACAAATTTAATTTTACGGTTCATCATTTTACAATTGTAAATATGATTTAGTAGTCGACTAAAGTTGAAACCGGGAGTTGTTCCAACCATATATGTATATATATATATATGTGTGTTGTTGGAGCCGAGAGACAGAAGGTCAAACTGGCTACAAAGCTTTTTTCACACACAATAGCACAATCGATTTCGCGAGCTGCCAGTTTAGGATTTTTAAAAGACCTAAATTGGAACGAATGTTATCAGTTATTCAAAATGGTAATGACTTACTATTATATTTAATTTTTCCATATAATTAAAAAAACATTCTCATTATCATCTTTTACAAGACAAATGACTGGTTTGATGTTATGAATTCAAGGGTGCCGAAACAAGATACCAGGGAGCGAATTCATGCATATGGCTTGGCACTAGACACACAAGATAATATTTTGAATAATATGTCGCAAATGATATCACAGATGCGCGTGATTGGCAAAAATACACTTTTACCATTTCAAAAAGGTTTGAAACTTTTCTACAATTGTATGGTTGAATTATATACATATATGTAAAACATTTATTTTACAGGTATCATAACGCTTTAAAAGTTCTACATTCTGAACTGAAAAATCGTTATAATGTTAAATACGTTTTAACATATCGCTTGAATCAAGATGTACTGGAAAACTTTTTTGGAATTATTAGGTCTAAAGGCGGTCTTCACGATCATCCCGACCGTCAAGAATTTAAATATAGACTTCGGTCATATATTCTTGGATACAACGAAGGCCTCTTAGCTACTAATGCAAATGTAGAGGTCGATAATACGCCAGATTTGGAAGATTTACATAATTCTTTGTCAGGTAAATTCGAACATGAAATTTCAAATAAGACTGTGCTTAATTCTTACTTACTCTTTGTTGATAGCTATCATCATATAAAAAAATTTGTATTCAAAGATAAAATTTTTTTTAATTTTATTACTTACTCTACTACTTTCATTAGGTACTATACTTAAGAGTGTAAATTCAATCGTTCAAGAAGAAGTATCAAAAAATGAAAATAATGAAGATTTAGAAAACTTGCAATATGACGGTTTGGAGAATTTGGCCGGCTATATTTTCCATAAATTAAAAAATAATAACCCTACCCTTGCGGTTAATCCATTAGAAGACTTGGACTACTCATGGGTTAACCATCTAAGTGAAGGTGGGCTAAGTAAGCCATCAAATGCATTGATGGAAACGCTTATTTCGTGTGATGCAATTTTTAAGACTTTAAATGAGGAGAAGTTGTTGCTCACAAGTGGTTATTTCTAAAAACATTTAACTGAAGCAGAGAATATTAAAGAATGTATTTCAGATTAAGATCCCTCAATACAGAAATTGCTCAAAATATGAATACACGAAAGCGAAAATTCAATAAAATGATAACGTAATTTAATAAATATTTATTTGTATTTCTAATTTTTGTATTATAATAATAACAAGAAAAAATAATAAATTGCCCCACTGTTATGTTTACTCAATTATTTTGTGTTTGAGAACTAAAAATTATCAACCAATAGGAAAACAGTTTGCGTGACGTCACACGTGAGACGTGAACAAACTCACAGACTTGTGAATGTTATAAGAGAAACTTTTGGAAAAAAGAAATATTGTTCAGGGCTTTTTATTGATGTCGCACAGGCCTTTGATAAAGTATGGCACGAAGGTCTTGTCCACAAATTAACACAAAATCTACCCGCAAGCGTTCATGAAAATCCTGTAGAAGCTTCCCGGAATCTACAAGCGTACATCTCAAAATTGGAAACATGGCTAAAACAATGGCGGATAAAAGTGAATGAGCAGAAATGTGTACACGTTACATTTACTTTACGCATGGAAACATGCCCGCCTATACAAATCAACACCGAGACTATACCGCAACACACTGTAGTAAAATATCTAGGCGTTGATCTTGATCGTCGTTTAACAAGGAAATCGCATATAGACGCAAAGTTGACACAAATGAAATTAAAAGCAGCCGAAATGAATTGGCTTATTGGAAGAAATTCTATATTAAGTCTGGACTGTAAACTTTTGTTATACAACGCGATCCTGAAACCAATATGGGCCTATGGAATCCAGTTATGGGGCACTGCCTCAGCATCAAGTGTAGAAAAAATTCAAAGGCGACAAAACAAAATTCTACGTACAATTACTGCAGCCCCCTGGTATATCCGAAATCAGCGAATTCACAAAGATCTTGATGTTCCGTTGGTGAAGACAGTATTTTCAAAACACGCAAAAAAATATATTGAAAAACTAGTATTGCACCCAAATCCACTTGCGCGCAACATTCTAAATTATAGAGGCCACACCCGGTTGAGAAGGAGGGATACTCTTTCTCTCAGCCGTACACGAGAGATGTAAAACATCAAAAATCAACAGTTGGAATTTAAAATTTTGTTTAGCACTGGCTAAACATATATTAATGAATTTTTAGATTTAAGATTTGAAAAACTTATTGATGTTTCAATATATAATTGAAGATTCAATAAATAATAAAACTACCACAAAAAAAAAATTGATAACCCCTTAAGTGGTCACAACCTCAAGTCACATTCTTAAGAGCAATATGAAGAATTTGACCACTTATTTTGTGTACGTGTGATTTTGCATTTCTCTCGCACTTGTGAATTTTTCTCGAGTGAGTAACATATATCTGTACTGCTCACTCTAATACTTTTTGCTAGTCAACAAGCAGTCACAGATTACGAATCATTGACTAGGGATAAAGCAGTCACATTTTACCACTCATTGACTAGGGATAAAGCAGTCACATTTTACCACTCATTGACTTTGGATAAAGCAGTTACTTGTGACTGTATAAAATATACATATAAACAAACTTTAAATTAATTTAGTAATTATTTTATTTAACTAAATGCACATAATTTATTATATTTATATTGCACCACTTCCTTAGGACTATCCATTTCTTCTTTATATTGAGGTTTCTCACCGGCATCTTCACATCAGCCGCAACATAACTTTCTTCGTCTAGCCACAATCTATAAAAAATAATTATATTTTCAGTTGTAAATTAATAATAACCGTTTTGTTTCTTACCTTTTGTATTTTTTTTTTTTTTTTTTTTTTAATTAGGACCAGCACTCAGGGGATGACCCCTACGTATGTAGTGCATTGTGCCGGAACTCAGAGAGAGGGATAGAGTAGAGAAGATAGATGTTGAAAATGTAGAAGGCTTAACTCTTTTACAACTCTGCTTTGCGCGTTATGTTAATTTTTATAGCAGTGTTGTGGCGTCTCCGGTGTTAGGTAGACGCATTAACTTTGATAAGCGGTATTGGCAGGCATTTTATTAATTGTTTTACTTCGCCGATGTTTCTGATAACCGACGAAGGAGGGCAATGTTGTGTACATTAGCTTAGAACATCATCAATCGCTGTCGGAACAGTTTTTTTAGTGACCAGTGCTATGCCTTCATCACTTAAATAGTCCGACAACAATTAATACAATGTCTCACTAATGTACATTACAGAAATTAATGATGTTGATTGACTTGCTTTGGCCAGGGTTTGAACCCAGGCCCCACGTCATTGTTTGCTTAGTAGTCAACGCGCTAACCACTTCAGCCAACACCACCCTCTATTTGCTGTGCTATTAATAGTTTCCATACACATATTTCAACGGATTTATTTATGTATATATTTTTGTAAAATTCTTTATTTTTACTTTCAAATATATAAGAATATTTTTGTCTGTTTGGGATTTCCATTTATGAAAATGATTGATAAATAATCATCATTTTACAGATCAAATGATAAGTTATATTACCAGTAAAGTGACCATTAGAAAGAATAACATGCCAATTGTCAAGTAAACACAACTCTGCAACGTAAAATTATTGCAAAAGTGTTGGTAAAAAGGTTTGAGTGTGTTAGTAGAGGTAATTTATTTCTGGTAATTTATTTAGTGGTTATGCAGCCACAAAAAGCATAGCGTAAATAAAAATATTCATGATGGCGGCCAAAAATCTAAACAGCTTTTGATAAGACCATGGGACTTACCATATTTTTGCAGATTATTTAACGGTCAAAACACAACCCTACAAAAAACCATATTCCTTGCGCAGACCTGGGGGGTTATTCTGAATTGCGATGCGAAAACAATGTAAATAAGATTGCTTTCGCATCGCATTTGTTATCGCATCGCAATCCAGAATAACCCCCCTGATTAATAGACCATGGTCCGGACAAAGTTAAAATAAGCTGCCACATATTTTATTTTCTCAGCCAAAGTTGAAATGAGCTGCCACATAATGTTATAAGTATGTATAATGAAAGCACATAGTAAAGCTACTGATCGGCCTTAATAATTTTTAAGGCAAGTTAATATATTAAATAAATTTTGATCTTTATTTAATAAAATCGAGTTGACTTTTTATTTAAATGAAAAATTTTGTTTTTCATTGCAATATTAAATCAACATTAAATAGCCAACGTTGTAAAACATCTACTGATAAGTTGGTATGACTGCCAACGAAATACATATTTAGATATTGCTAGCCCGCAACAAATAAATACAATTTATTTTTTGTTTGTTGCAGTTTTAGTTTAAGTATTAGTATAAGTTCCAAATTTGATATATTACTGTAATCTTTGTTTACATATTTTTTGAGCTATGTAATTTCTCTTATAATTAACTTGAAATTATTACGACACTTCTTTCCTTAGTATGTAGCGTAAATATAATTATGCCTTTAAAATAATACTTAACAGTTTTAAGTGTTTCACAATCTTCTTCATGGTATAACAAATAAGGTAGTCTTGTCCCTAACACAAATACAACGTCACAAAAACAACAGGCATTTTATTAGTGTAAAATGTTTTCTGTGTGTCAAAAACAGAGAAACAAGCCGATCGCTTCGAAGCCGTGTATCATCGCCGCTTTTGTAAATTCGACCGCTGCCTAACACATCGGGTTTTTACTGCTTTTTATAGGTATTTCAGCTCTTAAAAATGCATGGTTAGGTGTAAGTTGCTTAATGTGATATTATGCTTTCCTTTACACCATTTTTTTATTTAATATATAAAATTTCCAAATAAAATTTTATACTTCACCGGCGGGTTGAATTAAATTTTTTTGCTTAAACGCCGCTACAAATTTTCAATGAGCATGTTGCTCTGCTACATAAAATTTGACATTTGTAAAACAAAAATATTCTTCTACAGCAGGCAGGACCACTTTACCTTATTTATTATACCATGCATAAGTATGTACATACATATTTATACTTTTGACTTCTGAAAATAAATTTTCTACCAACAAAATACATAGAGTTGGTTGTTTTTGTATTTCTGTATATACCTTATATTCATTGTGTCATGTATGAAATAATTTTTTTTTCAATTTAATTATTTATTGAATCTTCAATTATAAATTGAAAAAAAAATCAATAAGTTGTTCAAATCATATACATATCTAAAAAAATATTACATAAATATATGTATGTACATATGTATGTTTAGCCAATGCTAAACAACATTTTTAACACAGAATATACACAGAAGGGACACGGCCATCTAGCGGTGTGCACGTGAACTAAAAAAAGTACAAATGGCATCACAATGGCATCACCATGATAACCCTAAAAACATTAAAGGACAGAAAATTTTGTGTGCATACGTCTGTCTCTCTTAGTTCTGAGGGTTAAAATTAAATTATTTGTTTACATTTTAATAAAAGAGATTTTTCAGCAAATTGGCGCAAAATTTTTGGGAAATCCTTGTTTTGGCGGACTTTTTGACAGATTTCCTTCATTTTTTTGCGCCAATTAGGTTGTGTGTTAGTTAATAGTGGATGATAATTGAAGTGAAGAAGACCAAAAAGTATATTCTATAGGAAAAATAACCAAGAAAATGTAAGTATATTTTTAAAACAATTAAAAAATTTTCTAAACTTTATTTCTTTTCAGGAGTCGCAAATGTGTTATGGGTTGCCAAAATATGGACAGTCTTCATCGTTTTCCGAAGAATCCGACAAGGTAAGTGATGGTGTTTTTTATTTCCAATTGGTAAAAAGAAAACCAATTGGAAAGTTTGTGCAAAGTGCAAGTGTAAAAGGTCTATTTAAGACATCAGTAACGTCCCGTCAGTGCCATACGTCCAAAGCAGTAATATTTTCCACCGTGAATACTGCTTTGGTACGTTTTTGTTATTGGTTTATGAAAATAACAGGCGTATTAGGACGTGGAACCAATATTTGGAATTGGTATCATTGGCGGACGTGCACTTGCTTTGGCATGTTACTGATGGATGCAAATAGACCTTTAATCGTTATACGTGTATACTTAAAGCGTTAAAAGGTTTTAAAAAAATATTCCTCTCGGAATCTGATGTAGATGTAGCAAACAAAAACCATAATTTCAATATAAATATTAGAATGAAGTGAATTAATAAAATTTGTTAACATGTTAAGAAGTTTTACAATTTTACATTCTCCTCGCATTCATCTTTAAATTTGGTTTATTTGGACACCCATATCAGAACTTTGAGAGGAATATTTTCGTAAAATCTTTTAACGCTTTAACTGCTGTGTGTCTGTATGTAATCAAACATAACAGAAAGGGTTGTAAAATATATAAAAACAACACTAGAGCTCACGGTATATAACACTAGGGCTCAACTATCATATAGCTTATTTAGTCATTTGTAGGTCGATTTTGAATGTTTTTGCAGTTCTGAAAAGCTTATTGGTTATGCTCTTAGTCTGCAATAAAAAGTTTTAAAATTTAAAAATCTTATGCCAAAATAATTGCAAAACTATTTTTAAAATTTAAATTTTTTTAAAAATTTTTTCATAGACTGCCTTTGATTTCATACTTTTTACTCAAAACCATATTAATATTTTTACCCATTCTAAACGTATATTGTGTACAGAAAAAAACAAGACATAAATTTTCAAAATCGGTTGATAATTGAAAAAGTTGTAAAATTTTTTAAACAACACTAGTGCTCACGGTATATAGCACTAGAGCTCATGGTATACAACAACTTTCATATAGCTTATTTTGTCATTTATTAACCGATTTTAAATCTTTTTGCAGTTCTGAGTAGCTTAATGTTCATGCTTTTAGACTGCGTTAAAAAGTTTTAAAATTTAAAAATCTTATGCCAAAATAATTGCAAAACTATTTTTAAAATTTAATTTTACATGATAATCTTCATGAATTTGTTAAAGTACTATTTAATCCAGGAGTAAGTGTAGCGAATATAAATATTGCATATACATATATTTGTGCATTTTGAGCTTCTCCTTACTCAAGACCATCATGCGTGGTGAGGAACCACATCCTACAAGAGGTGATGCTGTTTATAGCAAAACATGATGGATCTAGACTAGAAAATGTCGAAAAAAATCAGCTTCATATTTATTATATAAGTATAGGTGAATCTAAAAGTGAAGTTTATTCAAAAATATAATATGTACATATAAATATATTCTTTAATTAATAATTAATTTCTTTTCATTATAAAAATATGTTTGTTTCCCTTCATTTCCGGTAGCCAATTCGTTTGAAAACAGGTCTGCAGCAATCAAATGGTCCAATTGGTGAGCTATAAATATAAATAAAAGTAAACTTTTTAATACAAATAATCAATATTATTCTTTTCAGTTAATATTGTATACTCAGAATTTGTTTCGCTTCATTTCCGGTGGCCAATTTGTTTAAAAACAGATCTGCAGCAATCAAATGGTCCAATTGGTGAGCTATAAATATAAATAAAAGTAAACTTTTTAATACAAATAATCAATATTATTCTTTTCAGTTAATATATATACTCACAATTTGTTTCGCTTCATTTCCGGTGGCCAATTTGTTTAAAAACAGATCTGCAGCAATCAAATGGTCCAATTGGTGAGCTATAAATATAAATAAAAGTAAACTTTTTAATACAAATAATCAATATTATTCTTTTCAGTTAATATATATACTCACAATTTGTTTCGCTTCATTTCCGGTGGCCAATTTGTTTAAAAACAGATCTGCAGCGCTACAATATACCTTATAGTAACTTCAGTCCAGTTGGTAAGCTGAAAATAAAGTATTAAAATGAACTTATAAAATATAAGTAGTTTAAGTTTTTATTTACAGATACATATGTACTCACCAATGATTTTCGGTTGCGGCCAATTGGATCTGCAAGCTCGTGGCATCTTTGTTGTCTTCGTAATGGAGTTTACATAAAGGTTTCACCTATTTCTGGTTCTCTAAAAGGTCAGTAATTACCACCTTTTGTCTATGTAATATACCTACAATACATAATATATAAGTACAACACAACCGATAACCATAATTGTTTATTATTTTCATGTGATATAAACTTACATCTCATATGCTGATTTAATCCATTCGTCCAGTAAAGTGGACAGGAAGTACAGCCATTCGCCTTGTTATGCCTGTAACTAAATAAATCAATAATTATATATTAGTATCAACAAATGATTTTTTCATTTCAGATTATTGCTACTTACCAATTGTCTGCTGAAAACGTATCCATTTGTGTTGATTCTCCGTTCTACATATGTATGTATACTATCTTTTTTCATTAAAATTGTGAATTTTAATTATATTTATAAATTTTAAACAATTTTAATCAAATAAAAAATTTTCAACCCCAATTTTATTTTGCTTGTTTACATTTTTATTTTTTTTTTCACAATATTTGGTAATGTATGGTTGTTGTCACTTTATTATTAAATTTTTAGATTGCCACATATATTTTTACTACTCATAATTAAGGGTTATCACACATGATATGGCCACTTGACACCTGTCAACGTTGCCATATCTGTTTACATCTGTGATTTTTAATTTCAACGGTTGATTTTTGTTTATTTACATCTCTCGTGTACGGCTGAGAGAAAGATTATTCCACCTCCTCAGCCGGGTGTGACTAGGGTTCCCACCTTTTTTTTTGTAATTAAAGTACATTGGTTGTTAGAGGTTAACATAGCGTTTACACATGAAAGTAATTGCAAGAAAGTCGCAATACACTCACACTTTTTCACTAACACACTTAAACGTTTTTCTACTTTCCACTCAGCTTTCAACGAATTTTTCAAGACAGTAATTTTCTGACACTTTCTGAAAGTAAAATGACAGAACGGGAAACAGTGTTGCCCACTAAACAGACTTGTACACAGTTACAGGATTGTGTTAAACGGATAATTCAACATTTTAGTTATTTTGTACATATATATGAATATAATTACAGTATTTTTCTTTATATATACAAAACTAAGCCATTTCATTTGTTTTGTAATAATAAATTCATTAAAAAATTATCAATTGTAATTATTTCCAACTATTGCCCTATTGATGTCTATGTGTATGTATATTGGCAACTCTTTTTATGTAGTAATTTTAGCAACCTTTCTCATCGACGACATATTTAAAATGAACTTTCACTTTCCTCTGTAAACAGACAAGAAATTTTCAAGAAAGTCGTCTATTTCATCACAATTTTTATTTATAATACGTATACAGAAATTTCATGAAACTACTTTCATGTGTAAAGGCAGCGTAAGAAAAAAGTACACAGTATAAAAATAAAGTACAATTTATTTTTCTTTATTGTTATATTTGAAAACGTATTTTTTATTGCTTTTCGCAAGTTTTATCAAATAATTATCATATTTAAATTAAAGTAAATAATTAATTAATTTTTATCAGATTCAGAGACGCTTTGTTTCTTTCGTCTCGCCATTTGCTCTTCAAAAACTCTCTCTGTCAATGCTGACGTGGCAGGAATAGAAATTAAAAATGAAATTACTTTATACAAATTTAATAAATTATCATCAATCAGTCTTATTAAATAATAGCTGCCAATTACTTACTTGCTGTAGATAATTCCGCAAAACCTTCAGAACTGTATATCTGATCATAAATTTTGTTTAATGACGCAATTTCTCCATAAAGATCATCCATATTTATATTAAGTTTTTTCAGATTTAAATTTTCGTTTATGCTACAATATTATCAAATTTAACTTTGCTCTTTAAATTTTTATTGCTAATTGTAAATAACCAGTTTGTATTTGTAAAATCAAACCATTTATTCAGGTACTCTAAGGCTTTATCGATAAATAATAAAAAATTCATGTGAATTTCCCAGGCCAGTTCCGGTGCAGACAAAAGGTTAATTTTTTTGCTTGTTTCATATCCAAATATCCAAATTGCCATGACATAGTCTTAAGAAAGAATCGCCACTGTAAAAAACGTCAACAAATGACTAATATAACCCTAATCTATTTTGAATTGTAGATGAATCAAATCATGCGAAATAAAGTATTTTGGTGTACTTTATTGTTTCTATAAAGTATAGAGTACAATGAATAAAAAAAACGTACAATACTTTATTATAAAGAACGGGTGGCAAGCCTAGGTGTGACCTCTATACTGTAGAATATTGCTCGCAAGGGAATTTGGGAGCAACTCAAGTTTTTTTTTATATATTTTTTCGCGTGTTTTGGAAATACTGTCTTCACCAACGAAACGTCTAGATCTTTATGAATTCGATGATTTCTGACATACCAGGGGGCTGCTGTAATTGCACGTAGAATTTTATTTTGTCGCATTTGAATTTTTTCTACACTCGATGCTAAGGCAGTGCCCCATAACTGGATTCCATAGGACCACAGTGGTTTCAGGATCGCGTTGTATAATAGAAGTTTACAGTCTAGGCTTAGTATAGAATTTCTTCCAATAAGCCAATTCATTTGGACTGCTTTTAATTTCATTTGTGTCAGCTTTGCGTGTATATACGATTTCCATGTTAAACGACGATCAAGATGAACGCCTAGATATTTTACTGCAGTGTGTTGCGGTATAGTCTCGGTGTTGATTTATATAGGCGGGCATGTTTCCCTCCGCAACGCAAAAGTGACGTGTACACATTTCTGCTCATTAACTTTTATCCGCCATTGTTTTAGCCATGTTTCCAGTTTTGATACGTACCGTTGCACATTCCGGGAATCTTCTACAGGATTTTCATGAATGCTTAGAAAAGCTGTATGATCAGTAAATGCTGACTTGTGAATGTTACTGCTTCACAATAAGTCTTAGGCGTATATTAAATAAAGTAAAGGACCGAAGATGCTGCCTTGGGGGAATCAGGCTTCGATCGATTGCGGAGGGCTTAAAAAGTTGCTTCTCGAACTATAAATTTGCGTTCCATTTAATTGCTTTTTAAAAGCTTGACGATGTTTGCGGGTAGATTTTGTGTATTAGACCTTCGTGCCATACTTTATCAAAAGCCTGTGCGAATCAATAAAGAGCGCTGAGCAATATTTCTTTTTTCCAAAAGTGTCTCTTAACAACATTCTGTGAGTTTGTTCAATAGTGCTATGTTGTCTGCGAAAACCGAATTGATGATCTGGAATACATCCATTACTAGTCACTATAGGCATCAGTTTGCTCATATAAAGTTTTTCAAATAGTTTTGAAATGTTGGGCAATAAACTAATAGGCCGATAGGATTCAACCTTTGTATGATCCTTACCGGGCTTTGGTATCATAGCAATTAGCGAAACCTTCCATTCACTTGGATAGTATTGCAGCCGTAAAATACCATTAAAAATGAATAGTATTATTCTTTTTGCAACATAAGGTAGTTCTTGAAGCATTTTGTAGCTTATTTTATCAATACCTGGGGCTTTTTTGGTGTTAAGACTAGTAATAGCCTTTTCAATCTCCACAATGGTATATCGTAGCGGTTGAGACGCCTGGTGGCAGTTTAACAATACTTATCAGTAGAAATATTTGGAGTAAATAGTTTTTCGAAGTGGTTCCCAAAAAGAGCACCTTTTTCAGCATCAGTTCTTGCCCAGTCACCATTAGAGGCTAGTAATGGAGGTTTGCATATCACTGTCCTTTTATGTCCTCTGGCTGCACGCCACAGCGAATAATCTTTTTGTAGTGTTGCATAGAGTTCTGGAAGAAATTTTTGAAGGGAAGCTGTTTTTTGAGTTTGCAAAACTTTTCAAGCTGCTTGGTACACTCCTTAAGCTTTAACTTTAGCTGAGGCGATCTGTACCGTTACCAATCTCGTCGAGCTCTCCGTTTTTCCGTCAATAGCTTTTCTATATCTGCAGAAAAAATATTGTTGAATTTTACTTGTTGATTAGTTTTATTTGAAGAAGCATTAAGAGCAGCTTGTTTAGCATGTGCTTCAAACAACCTAATCTATGTACTCGAATTGTATATATAAAATCGAATGTGTGTTTGTTTATTTGTTTGTTTGCTCCTTATAGGAGGCCAAACCCTTGGACCGATCTTCCTGAAATTTTCACATTATTTAACTGGAACTCTCGGATGAATTATAGGCTATATGAAGCTTAGATTGGACAAAGGGGTGTGGCACCGCCCATATAACCCAAAAATTTAAATCGCCATATTTTGGGCATTTTTTTACCTACGTCGATGATATTTGGCATATATGGTATTGGCATAATTTGGAATACGTACCAGGAGAAAAGCTAGTAGAATTATATATGTCAGAAGGTGTTGTCAACGGCATATTTTCCGAGCGATGGGCGCTCAAATATTTTTTGTATTTCAACCAGTTAATACATGCAGATGTAATTGGTAAATCATATATTGGTGTTGCAGTTTTATGAAAGTAAATAGTGGAAATTGTAGGCGAGTGGTCTGAAGATAAATCCAAAGATGCTTCAACTTCAATCATGTCGCTGAGCACACCCTTCGCTATTCCAAAGTCAATCAGAAATTTTTTGTCGATCTAGAAAACGGGGGCCCAGTGATTTATAAAAAGCCGTATTATATTGACTCTCGGTAATTGAAAATACACAGATGATATTACAAGTTTTTGATAGTAATTTTCGATGCAGATGTTCGTTGCTTGAATATAATCTTCACAAAAATCATTCAACAGGTAGTGTTTTATTCGCGTCTTTATTAGAATTCCCGAACCACCACAAGCTCTACCTCGAGGATCCTTTGTGTCGTAAAAATTATATCCACTAATTCTGAAACAGCTTCGAGATGTCAAATGAGTTTCTGCGATAAGCATAACATCGATTTGTTTATCCAGAAGAAAGTACTCTATTTCGTTTTTATGTTGGCAGATGCCGTTTGCATTCCAAAAACAGATTTTTAAGTTCATGGTTTTTTTCGTACAGCCTGCAACAAGGTAGACTGCATTTTCAACATTTCCTGCATCATACAGGAGAGAGTAAATGTATTTACTGTTTGTACATTTACGGTTTTTTGCGCCGTACTATGGTTGCTTTTTAAAATACTAGCGCATGAAAATTTGTTGTTAGCTTGTTGTTGAGCACTAGACTTCAAAATGTTTGAATACTGATTATGGCTGGTGGACGGTTGAGGTAACTGTGGGTAGTTAAAAGGGGTTTTAGGCTGAGCGGGAGTAGCATTAGTTTTTTTGTTTGATGAATTCTTAAAAAACGAGTAAAGGGCGCAGCCTCTATAGTTGGCAGTGTGATTTCCGCCGCAATTGCCACATTTTTTCGCCTTGGGATCACCTTTAAGTTAAGCGGTACTGTGTAACTCACCACATACAACGCAGACTGTAGGCAACTTGCAATAAGTTTTCGTATGCCCAAATTCTTGGCAGTTCAGGCATTGAACAGGTCCAGTTTTATTTATGAGGAAGCTCAACGAATTGGGTGGGATTCATTCTTTTTTATTTTCAAGTCACCAGGCTGTAGCTCGACTCTAAAAATAGGTTGGGGAATTTTTTTCCTATTTTTAATGTTTGAAACATTTTTAACTTTGAAGCCACAATTTTCAAGGCCAGACTTTACCTCTTCTGAATTCACGCAAGAGTCTATACCTTTTATTACGATGGTTAGACCTTTAGCACTCTTTAATTGGTACGTATAAAAATTTTTGTTTTTTGACTCAAAGTCCGAAACTATTTTTCGGTAATTACTTTCTTGCACTACCTGGATTTTGGTTTCGTTGATATTTCTGCGCTTAATAAATAAATAAAATTTATTTTTTGTTTGTTTCAGTTTTAGTTTAAGTATTAGTATAAGTTCCAAATTTGATATATTACTGTAATCTTTGTTTACATATTTTTTGAGCTATGTAATTTCTCTTATAATTAACTTGAAATTATTACGACACTTCTTTCCTTAGCATGTAGCGTAAATATAATTATGCCTTTAAAATAATACTTAACAGTTTTAAGTTTTTCACAATCTTGTTCATGGTATAATAAATAAGGTAGTGTTGTCCCTAAAACAAATACAACGTCACAAAAACAACAGGCATTTTATTATTGTAAAATGTTTTCTATGTGTCAAAATCAGAGAAACAGGCCGATCACTTCGAAGCCGTGTATCATCGCCGCTTTTGTAAATTCGACCGCTGCCAAACACATCGGTTTTTTAATGCTTTTTATAGGTATTTCAGCTCTTAAAAATGCATGGTTAGGTGTAAGTTGCTTAATGTGATATTAGACTTTCCTCTACACCATTTTTTTTTTATTTAATATATAAAATTTCCATATAAAATTTTATACTTCACCGGCGGGTTGAAATAAATTTTTTTGCTTAGACGCCGCTACAAATTTTTAATCAGCATGTTGCTCTGCTACATAAAATTTGACATTTGTAAAACAAAAATATTCTTCTACAGCAGGCTGGAAGACTTTACCTTATTTATTATAACATGATCTTGTTAATTTTTTTATTTTCTCTTTGTTATGTATTTCAAAATTCCCAATAAATTTTGCATTGAATTGAGAATTCCTTTTTTAAATTCTATTAGTTCACTTTTATTGATTTGATATAGGAATTATTGTAGGTTAAATAATTTTAGAGATTAGGTATTTAAATTGAAATAGTTTTAATTAAATAGTTTGTATTATTTAAATTAAGATAGTTTTAATTGAAAGACTTTAAGTATTCAGATTGATAATTTTAAGGCAACTGAACAACTGAATAACTTTATAAAAGACAACTTTTATAAAAAGGCAACTTTAATTGTTCTAGTTATAAAATTGTGTTTTACCATACATTCAATACACTCATATTGATTGATTGATTGGTTCTCGGGAAAACAGGACACTGCGACCATGAAGATCTATTGTATCCCCTGCCAGACCCACTTTCCTGAGGAATCTCAAGATTGCCAGTGGTTCTAGCATTGGCAGTTCCCAGTCCTCCAATAGGTGCTTGCCCAATTCGCTATGTCTTCTGTGGCACAACGATTCACAGTCCTTCAGAACATGCTCTGGAGTTTCATCCTCATAATCACAGAATCTACACAGGCTATTTCTCTCAATGCCAAGTCTGTTGAGGTATTTTCTCAGTCTACAATGGCCTGTGAGGAAGCCTGTGAGAATCCTTAGATTATTTTTACTCAGGGACATGAGAGCTATGAATCATTTCTGGTTATACGTTCCAATCATTAGCTTTGCATGCCTTAATCCTGAGAGATTGAACCAGAGGTCATCCCTGGTATTCTTAATCTCCGTCGATGTATCTACGCGGATTTTATCCGGTCCAAGTCCACAAAACGGTTCCGGTCCGACCATGGGTGTACTAGCCCCCTTCCTGGCCAGTTCATCCGCCTTTTCGTTTCCTACCACTCCACAATGTCCGGGAACCCAGTGGAGTGTGACCTTATTCATGCTGCTTAGCTGATTTAGCTTTATGCGGCATTCCCAAGTCAACTTAGAGGTGAACTCATGTGAACTAAGCGCTTTGATTGCAGCCTGACTGTCCGAGAAGATGACTGTTTCTCTTCCTCTGTAGCCCCTATCGAGATTAAATTGTGCACATCTCTCAATGGCATATACTTCCGACTGAAAGATGGTAGGGGTTTTACCCAAGGACTCATAGTAGCTAATCCTTGGTCCTATGACTCCCACCCCTGAGCCCTCCAGTGTTCTGGAACCATCAGTGTACCACCTCATGGTGCCAGTTCCAAGGGAGCATCGGGGTGGAGTTTCCCCCCATGTCCTTCTGTTAGCCAGAACAGTTTCAAACCTTTTGCCAAAGTCATAAACTTTATTCATCACATCAGAGGGCTGCGCAAGTAGGGGGAATTGTCTTGCAAGGGATGCTCGCTCCCATTGGCTAATCAGACAGTCCCTTCCTATGTTTTTCCCCGCGATGCTGATCACTTTTTGTCTGGCTGCGGCCTCTATCACAATCGTCAGAGGTGTGAGTTCAATGAGGACTTCCATAGCCGCCGTAGGGCACGACCTCATAGCTCCTGTTATACACAGGCATGGTAGCCTCTGCAATTTCTCTAACTTGTCTCTGGTTGTCACTAGCCTAACCCTGTCCGACCAAGCAACAGCACCATAAGTGATGATGGGTCTCACTATCATGGTGTATATCCATCTCAGGATTTTGGGTGTACAACCCCATGTTTTACCTGCAACGGATCTACAGACCATTAGTGCTTTTGTTGCCTTGTCAACAGTCGCCTCTAAATGCTGTCTCCATAACAGTCTTGAATCTAGTATCACTCCCAGGTACTTGACCTCCGATGATCTACCTATTTGAACATTGTCTACTCGGATGTTTTGCCAGTGCGGAAGTATCATCCTTCTGGTGAAGGGAACAATGGTAGTCTTCGCAGGGTTGATGTTCAACCCTACAGAAGTGCACCATTCCTTCACTATCCTTAGTCCGTTCTGTATGATGTCACACAACGTCTCCTCAAACTTCCCCCTTGCAATGAGAACGATGTCATCGGCATATGCTTGGCATTCAATGCCATTGCTCGTTAGCTTGTGCAGGAGTTCGTCAACTACAAGGATCCACAGGAGTGGAGACAGTACACCACCTTGGGGGCATCCCCTGGTCGTCCTTATTGCAAGATGTTCCTCCCCAATTTTGGTCTCAGCCGTCCTGCTGCTAAGCATGGCCCATATCCATCTGGTTATGGTGTTTCCAACTGCTCTCCTTCTAAGCGCATCCGTGACGGCAGTGTGCTCTGTATTGTCGAAGGCACCTTCCACATCCAGAAATGCACAGACCGTAACTTCCTTAGCGGCTAGAGAATTCCGTATCGTGTTCGTCAGTTGATACAGCGCAGTGTCCGTTGAACGACCTGCTCTGTATGCATGCTGCCGCGGGTGTAGCGGCTCCCTACATAGGATATTTGATCTTATGTGGTTGTCAATAATTTTCTCCATCAGTTTGAGCATGAAGGAGGTTAAACTTATGGGTCGAAATGACTTTGGAAGTGTAATATCCCTCCGACCTATCTTAGGTATAAAGATCACTCTTGCCCTGCTCCATACCTGTGGTATATATCCTAGTGCTAAACTAATGCTAGTCAACCTTATTAGGTGGGGCATAAGCTCCTTCTTCCCCTGCTGGAGAAATATAGGGAGGATACCATCCACCCCGGGAGATTTGTACGGCTTAAAGGTGCCAATAGCCCATTCTATGCGCTGCTCAGTGCATAGCTTCCGTGCAACTTCCCAGGATTCCCTGTTTCCTACAGACCCTGCAGATGGTTCTGGTGCTGTCCCTTCTATGCTGTCCAGGAAATGAGTCTAGAGTAGCAACTGCGCCTTCTCTCTTTCATTCCTGGTGTAGGTCCCTTCTGCCCTTTTGAGTGTTATTGCCGAACCTACATGGGCTTTAGCCATGATTTTGAGTAATCTGGCCGCTGCCGGAGTAGTTGACATCTTCTCGCAAAAGTTTCTAAAATCATTTCTCTTTGCTCTCCGAATTGCAGAGTTGTAGGCAGTTAGACTATCGGTGTAGGCCCGCCAGTCTCCGGTACGCTTCGCCCTATTAAATAGCTTACGCGTTTTCTTCCGGAGGTCTGACAGCTCCCTACTCCACCATTGTGCTTCTTTATTTCCATTAGATGAGCTAAGGGGGCAACTAGATTCATAAGCTCCGATTATTGCCCCATTAACCTTATCTAATAGATGTTCTAGCTCTAGCTGGTGCCCTTTTGATGCTATCCTCCAAGTTGACCTTTAGGCAATCCCTATAAAGTTGCCAATCAGTCCTCTTTGGATTTCCAGACGGATGTGTCGACTCAGTATTTCCCTCTATATCGAACCTTATAATTCTATGATCCGACATTGATGGTTCTCCAGATACCCTCCAGTTCCTGACTACGGCCTTCAAATAAGTGCTACCTATAGTCAAATCTAAAACCTCCTCTCTTGCCCTAGTTACAAAAGTGGGTGTGTTCCCCTGATTAAGGATTTCTAGACTATACTACATAGGAATTCTAAGAGAAACTCACCTCTGGTGTTGATGTTGCTGCTGCCCCACATAGTGTGGTAAGAATTAGCATCACACCCAACCAGCAGTGGTAAGCTGTTACTTCTGCAATGCTCCACAAGGCGGTTCAGCTCTGTTGGTGGCACGCCCATATCTCCCGCCAAGTAGGCCGACACGACTACTACATTCCGATGAGTGCCGCCTATGGTTAATCCTACGATTATCGGCACCATGTCTCGTGACATAAATTCTGAAAGTAAATGATAGTTAATATTCTTCCTTATCAATATACAAGATCTTGGATGATCCGCTCTAAGATCGTATATTACCTTACTGTTACCACAGTATAATCCCTTGATTCTGCCCTGGTGTGTCCATGGTTCTTGGATAAGTGCCATACCCACTCATATAGATCACAAAGATGAAACAACGATATGTGTACTGGATGGCAATTGGAAGACTTAGAGAAATTTGGAGTGGCTACCCACAGTGTGTCTCTACCAAAAACAACTAGAAATGTATCCATATTGCTTTCGCTGGTCCATAGCAAGGTCATTATTTCTCAATGGTCAATTGCAAGAAACTCTCAAAAATGAGAAATATAGTACAAGATATGTGTACATATAAGAGATTAAAAACAGATCCAACAACAAAACTGTAAACACGAAATAATACGCTAGTGGAAAACTTCATAAGCTAAATATATAAATTGCTCACTACAGATGCCACAACACCCATGATGTACGGGCTCCCAAAAGTTCATAAAGATGGTATGCTATAAAGACCGATTTGCTCGTCTATAAACTCTCCTTCGTACGGACTTTGCAGATAAATAACTAACATTTAAAAAAAAAAGATGTGTGGTGTCGTGGGACACCAGATAGGAACGAAGTTCCTTATTATAAAAATAATGATTTCAAGTTCTATTCGAGGTATAAAGAAAATAATTATTCGGGTATACATTTTTTATTATGATTTTTTTATCGATAAAAATCAAAAATAAGATTTTGTAGTGTGCTTAATTTATTTCATATTTTTAAGTTTATAACAGGAAAATAAATAAAAATTTAACTTTTATTATAAAGGTAATAATTATAATAACAAATCAACGAATTCAGTACGATATTAAACTTGCAGCAGAAACAGCTATGTATTTACATGAATAATAATACAGCTTACCTATGTATGTTCTATCATAGAAACTATAGCTTTATAGTAACTAAAATAAGCTATATGTACATATATTTGTTATTCGATTTTTGGCAAATATCTCTCGTAGTGGATTCGTCAGCATTATTGTTCATATTTCAATCAAATTTATTCTTCAGAAAAGTTTTAAATGACTCCGATTGCTTATCTTTGAAGTTAATATTGAAGTCACCTGCCAAAATTTTTGGAAGTTTGTGATAATTGGTACCATACTCTTTAAGTAATGATGCAGCTTCTTCTGAGTACCCCAATAGTGATCGATGTATTAATCCTTGTATATCTATTAACTTCTGTTACCGCCCCAAAATTTAGCTGGAAGTTGTATTTTGTTCTTAAAGCAATACACGCCGAATATCAAAACATTCCGTGTTATATTTGCACAGATATATGAATATTAATATTTTATTTGTATAGGGGTGCCTGTTCCCCTCGGCCTACCGTCCACAAATTTTGCTGGAAGTTGTATTTTGTTCTTAAAGCAATGCACATCGAATTTTGAAACATTCCGTGTTATAGTTGCACAGATATATTAATATTTTATTTATATAACGGGTGCCCGTTCCCCTCGGCCTACCACCCCAAAAATTGGCTGGAAGTTGTATCTTGTTTTTAAAGTAACACACGCCGAATTTTGATACATTCCGTGCAGATGCATTGGAATTTAAAAATAAGTTGTCACATATGCCTATTTCTGAGGATGAGGTACTTGTTTCTTTTGACGTCATCTCTTTGTTTCTTTTGACGTCATATCTTTGTTTCCAATTATAACGCTTCACTTAGCACTTGCAATATTAAAATATAAGTGGGAAAAAATTTCCACGTTCAAGCAAATTCCAAAAGAACAGATATCTCAAATACAATGACAAAATTTATGAACAATTGAAAGACATGCCTATGTATTCTTCTAGACATTTGTCCATATTATCAACTCTACTTTTATAGTTATTGTAATCCAATATAATTATTGGCTTACTCTTTGGACCTTCAATATCGTTGCTGTAGTGATATCTTGATAGAACCGCAACTGATCTGTATTTTCTTATTTATTTTTAATATAGGAGCACATACTAATATTATTGCTATGTATACCCAAAACTTGATGACTCAACTAGTCTTCCTTTTGGGTTGGAGAACTCAGCTGGAACAAATCTTTGTGTTTTCCTTACTGTGCCTAATAATGATAAATTGTCACATCGATGTTTCTTCCACTTCCTTATTAACACGTTAACCACGAATTTTTCTTTTTCCCCAGAAGGCGCCAAGCCAGTATTATAAGAACGACGATGTTTATTGCCATATAATGGGTAGCAGAATAAACGATATGTCAAAAGAAATTCTTTACCAAACAGCAATGCTTACCCGGGTAAGACGGTTGTATGTATGACGAACAGTTTTTTGTTGTAGACAAAAAGGTTAAAAAAAGTGTTTATATATACAAAAAAAAAAAAGACAAAAGTATACTTATTTTTTTGTCACATACGAAAATAGTAACTCTGTTCATTACTAACTTCACTTGTTCTTCTCTTACACACATCAACCTTTCTTGCATCAATTGTCTTCAGTTCTATTTCATTGCCCGTTGGTTTACAATCAGTCTGTTTGAGTTGAATTTTTTATTTATTTTGTCCATAACGAAAATGAAATAACAAAAGAAAAGAAAGAGCAAGAATTTTGTTTTCGGTACAAGCAATTATGTATTCTCTTCTTTTTTCATAACGAATGAAGGAGTTTGCGAAATGGTGTTCCATTATATATTTCTAAATACCAAAGGTGCACGAGGCAACAAACTCAAGGAAAAAATAAAAGCTTCTAAAAAAGCGAGTAAGCATTTGATAAGAAAATATATAAAAAAAAAAAAATACTTACTGCCTGTTCAACGATGTAGAAAGAAAATCTAAGCGATCGAAAGCCAACCGCTCGAAGTCTAATCAATTTGGGTTCAACGATATCGACAGCTTTCTATCGAATGTAGTTACGTTTTTCAAAGTATTGCCACATAAGAAATTTTAATTGTTTTAGCTATTTTCTTTAAAATTGTCAAAATCACTATCAATTCGTTTGATATATAAAAATAAACGAAATTAATAAAAAATTACAAACAAATAATAAAGACAATGTATGTATGTATGTACATACATATGTATTTAAAGGCAACAATAAATATGCAGGCAGAGTGCCGTATATTTTTTTTCTAACAAAGAAGATTCTGAAGGCGTACGTTTATAAGTCGTTGGGAATTACGAGGTACGGACACTGTCCTGGAGCTTCTCATGAACCAATAAGTTTCTAAAGACATAAATTTGTAGAAATAAAATTTAGCTCATTCACTGAATCCCTTTAAAATTTAAGAACAATAATCCACACTAATATAAGAACAACAACAAACATTTCAAACTAGAATTTTGCAATAGAATTAAAACTGTTAAATTGAAATTGTGTCAACTTTATATTGGAAATCAATAGTTATAAAAAAACTTTACAATAAGCTAATTTTCTCATTATAAACTCCCAAGAATAAATAAATAAGATATTCATTTGTATAACTAAAATGGATCGTATCATATTTTCAATAACTTACATATGCAAAATAGTATGTTTCAGTTACAACTTCTCCCTCCCCCAAAAACTCAAACTGCATCCTTGGCTAAATGTATGTATATATGCATGTATTTTCATACATAAATGTACTTATCAATGTTTTAAAAAACATTTTTATATAAATTTCATATGTTTTTGGCAAAATGTTTTTTAAACGAAAGCAAAAGAACAAGTGCTTGATTTTGACATTTGCGTTCGCAATGATGTCCGTATGTTCGAAATAGTTGAACGGAATTTTTCATGAAAGTACTTACGTTTTCATTCGAATCAACGTTCGAATAAAAAACCAGTTGTTGAACCCAAATCAGTTTGCATTCGATTAGAAAGCGATCGAACTCTTCCCATTCGACATCGTTGAACATGCCGTTAATTTTTTTTTTAATTTAAAATTGCATTTTATGCCAGAAAATATCGAATGATTTATAACGATCAGTTGAGCACTGAGATTCTGATAGTATTTTAAAAACTTTTTTATGTAAGACAACTTTTGTGTACAATTCTTTATTTATCATTTCTTTGTGCGTTTTGCAACCAACAATACAAAACTATTTTGTAATAAAAATATACACATGAAGGTATGCAATTTGCTATTTGAATTTGATATCTTTCTATTTGTAATAAGTTTAGGGTAAATTTTCTGTATTAATTTTTTTTTACTGCCGATTTCACGATGTCGAAAGAATTTTGAATTTTATTTTCATTCGTACAAATACATTTGATACAAAAACAAAATTTTAGAATTTGTTTTTGCTTCAAATGTAATTATACGAATGAAAACATATGGAAATTTTCTTTCGACATAGTGAAATAGGCCGTTAGTGTCATAATTATTAGTCCATTTCGATCCAATCAGCACTTCCCCATTTCGGAAGCATAGTTTCATACTCCCATCCAGGACCCTAAAATGAAAAGCAAAATTAAAATCATTTCATTAAATATATTGAATAGTTCAATTCGTATTTAAAAGTATTTTTAGAGTTTCATCTACATACACAGTGATACAAAATCGAACTTTCCGAACGCGAATGGCACTAATTGCAACTGAAAGTTGACATTATTCATAACAAAACCTTGACGCCGAAATTGTCCAAAAAACCTTAAATATTGAAACATCTGAGTCTTCAGATGAAGAAGACTATGAAATCATGCCCACTTTTTCAGATGTTTAAAATTCAATTTCAAGTTTACGTAAATTTTTTTCAACTGACTCTAAATATATGAATGAAATAGAAAATTTTGAAAAAGCAGTAGTTGATAATTGCAATAAATCAACATTGCAATCAAAAATAACTAATTTTTTCACAAAAGAATAATTTTATCTTCATAAATTGTTCTTGAACAATATGTACCTAATACATACTAAAGGGTATTATTATAATAATTATATAATAATTTCAAAGAAGGATTTGTTTTTGTTTTGTTTTTATAAATACATATGTACACGTATGCACATACATAAACATGTACATTTGTATAAATGAATTTCTTTTATTTTACTTTTAATAAATAAATAAAATTGGATTTTAAATTCGATTTAAATTAAACTGTGATTTATTATTTTTTTAAATGCGTAAATATGCATTTAACCGAGTTTTTGTAAGAGCACAAATTGTGCATTTATCCGGGGACCCGCTTAAATGATTCCCCGTTGAAATGCGTGAAAAATTGTGCATTTTGCCCTGTGCACTTAAGCGGGAACTACTGTATAAAGTAAATAAAAGCAACCAACGACAAGCTGATACAAAACTTAACTTCACTATGTAGAACAATTACAGTGAAAGTTGTACACAGTTGAAATAAAAAAAATCATAATTTTTTAAATTAGAAATCATAATTTAAGAAAAAAAAATCATCAAATCAAATTTTGGTTCAAAAATATGATAAAATCATCATTTTGGCAACGCTGTACTCATTGCCTTTTCAACCGTCGTCTGCGCCGTCGCATCTCGCAGTATTGCCAACACAGGCTAACCCGTCAAGGCTAATCTCGTCATATAAAATTTTCGTCATATGTCACTTAATTTAGTTTTTTTTTCACTGCCATAAGATTTAAAAAAGTGAAATTTTGTTTACGCAAATAAACACCAAATTTTAAATTTCGTTAAATTGAATCTATTCGAGATATTCGAAAACCGGGTCTTTAAAAATCGAATAATCTATTTCCATAGCAATTATATAATAGATTCATGTATTTTATATGTATACTAGATGACCAGGCAAACGTTGTTTTGCCATACAAAATATTTCTAGTGCATATTTTGGGTGTTACATATATAAAAAATAGCGAATGTATTGTAAGCGTGTGACGATTACCGCCGATGAAATAAATACAAACAATAATTTTGTTCTGTTTGAAATACGAACGACGACGATTCTCCTGCATGAGGCGGACGTAGCACCATCTGTCATACAACAACAAAAATAATTATGAGGCGGACATAGCGACATCTGTCATTCAACAACAAAAATAATTATGAGGCGGACGTAGCGCCATGTATTGGGTTAATAGTTTAGTAAATACGGAAATTACCCCCTCCCTCCCCTCCTCATGCCCCTAGCGTTAGAAAAATATATAGTAGCCGATTCTCAGACTTACTGAATATGCATAAAAAATTTCATAAGAATCGGTCAAGCCGTTTCGGAAATAGAGAAATTGCCACCTGCCTCCCCTCCTCGTGCCCCTAGCGGTTTGAAAAATAGATAGTAGACGATTCTCAGACTTACTGAATATGCATAAAAAATTTCGTAAAAATCGGTCAAGCCGTTTCGGATATACAGAAATTGCCCCCTCCCTCCCCTCCTCGTGCCCCTTGCGATTTAAAATATACCTTAGGACCTATTCGCATACCTACCAAATATGCATAAAAAATTTCATTAAAATCGGTAGAGCCGTTTCGGAGGAGTTCGATAACAAACATCGTGACACGAGAATTTTATATATTATATTTAATGTTTAATATTCACCTTATATTTCCAGGCATGTAAATACATAACAAGATCTTTTGGTTTAGGATCCCTGTAACGGACTTTACATTCGTAGCAATGTTTATCGGAAGTCATTTTTTCAGCATTAAACGCCATGTCTGGAGATTCTTGCCCAGTTTGTGTACCAACAGTTACCTATAGAAATACAAATAAAAAAATAAAATTTGAATTAATATATTGAAAAGTTTTAAATGCACAAAGCCACCCACTTCTACCTTGATGTGAGAGTATGAATCACGGTTATCACGTACTACATTAGTATTGTTAGAATCGGCAGTTGCAGTACTGTTCATGTCCGTTGCAACCTGTACGATTTCATTGCTATTTTGCTGTTGTGCTGCAATGACATTCACTAAAAGAGGACTGTTGGGACAAGTAGGCGATGTTTCACGTGATACTGTTTCCAAATCGTCATCGCTTAATATATGCCCTGAAAAAAAAAGGATTAAACTCTTGTGCCACTCTAATTGATTAATATATGCATGGCTGTATATACTTTTTATTTCACTACTTATACTTATAGTGTCAACATCGCAGTCTGCTTTAATAGTTTTAAATATTGATATATCCGAGTCTCCATCGATACCCAACCAATTTTCAGCATTATGTATATTGATTAAATCACGCACTAGCTCTTCGTCAGTTTTACCTCCGATATCTCCTCCACGTCCTTTGAGGGGCCCGAACACTTCGTGGTTGTACAAAGGATCGTTAACAACAGGAAACCCTAAAATTTAATTTTGAATTTTTATATGATTTGGCAGTAAGTTGTTTGCACAAATAAAGCTTATTATACACACATATATATACATAAATATATATATATATATATATATATATATATATAACTTGCTTCACGAAAAGGGACCTCTGCGCCGAAAAGAAGTTATTGAGAAAGACACGTTTTAACGCTTCGTTTTGAGCTACGTATCTGCACCGATGATTTTCATTAATTATGTTCATCTTTACAGGTGATTTGTAAAAAAATCTAAAAGACATAGAAACTTGCGGTTTGCGTCATTTGAAAGAGCGTTTTTTTCCCTTTAAGAATCATTCAAAAAGTAATAAAAAGATTTTTTCGGCGCAGAGGTCCCTTTTCGTGGAGCGGGTCACACATATATATATACATATATATATATATTTACTAGAGTTGTCAACCGATTAAGAATAATTCGATTAATCGATCAAACAAAACGAAACTCTTGTTCGAATAATTTTAAAATGCCGATTTTCGAATAAAGAATAAATCAATTAATTAATGACAATTAATCGAACAACTTTTTTTGGAGTAAAATGCATACGTCAAAAATGTTTAAATTTGTTTGTATGATATGAAACAAAGCGAGTACTTTATATCAACCAAATACATATTATTTTGGATGTTTGCAGTTGTTGTCAAACTGCGCATACCTTCATAGTAGTCGTGCTATGTTTTGAATGAAACGTTAAAAATTTTTCAAGAATGGGGTTTTTTCACTCTCAGGTGAATAAATTAGAAATACACTAAAGCCAAAAAATTGAGCTCGTTTTGGAAGTATTTTACCAAGAACAAAAATGAAAAAAACAAAAAAGTGTCCTACAAAAGTATACAAAATTATTGGATCAACAACAGAAAAATTAATAATTCGTTTGCAACAGATTTACGAAAACGTATTAAAATAAGAATAAATGAGGGATGTATAAAATTTTTAAATACGTTAATAATATTTTTTAAATTCTGTAAATTTTCCGAGCAATGAAAGTTTTTTAAAATATTCTTAAAAAAGTGAAACTAAAGAATAAATTATACTCCAGATTATTTTATGTTGAAAGTAACCACAATAATTCAGATGAAAGTAACGATAAAGAAGATGTTACTAGTAATGAAATTAACAATCTTTTATACGAATTAAATAATTATATTAAAAGTATTAAAAATTCAAAATTCAATATATAAAAAGACTTCAGCGATATATTAGACGATATGGTATATTTCAAAACATGTAAAAAAAGAACAGAAAAATTAGATAAACTATTTTATGCTCTACTCACAATATCACCTACCTCGACAATTAGCGAAAGATTTATTTCAAAAACCAAAACAAAAATCCTTTCAAAATTGTCTGATTTCACAAAAAAAAAAAAAAAAAAAAAATATTTAATATTTTTTGACTGAATGAAGCATGTTTATTTGAATTAATAGTTTTATGTGTTTTTTTGTTAATAAAAATATTAACTATTTTATTTTTAAGGTTTTTGTATGAAATGTTTATTTTTTGTCAATAAATTTTTTAAATAATTTTTTATTCGTTGTTCTCATCATCTTAATCGAAAAATTTTTCAGCTTTAATCGTTTGATCGAACGAACAAAATCAATTATTTGAATTATTCGAACAAAATTGAAAGGCGAATAATTGACAACTCTAATATTTACTTAAAAAGAAACGCGATTTACTCTTTTAATCAACGTTTCTTAGTTGTTTTTATAATTTAGTTACGGAATTGGAAATTTATATTTAAAATTATGTAAAATGCATTCCTGGAGTTACTTAGCTTTTGAAAGCTACACATAAATAAACAATTTATTTATGGAATCATTTAGAGCTTTTTCGTTAAGATTACCTCATATTCGGGAAAATTACTCTAGCAACCGACCCATAGTTGGGTTGACAGTTTCTGAAAATTATATTACGGTTGGCAACTAGTAAATGAGAGCTGCCGACTGGCACCGAAATTGAAGTTCGGTTGCAATCCATAAGCGAGCCGTTACTTATTATCACATCAATGTGCCCTTTCATTTAACAGATTTTTATTAATTTCCCAGTATGAAGCTTGTCATTAAAGTTTACGGTACTCCCATTTTATGGATCTTCGCTTAGCAAGAATGACTACTGGCACTTCTTTCATCCAATGATAATTTCAAACAAGCAAATTTTTTTTTTAAATTTTCTTTTTTTGGTGGCAAATTAGCAATATTTTCTACGCATAAAGATAGAGTGGTGCTCAGAAATCTCAAACTGTGTAACCGTCAAATAAAAAAACAGATAACGAATTAATAGCTTGTACTTGCCAATGTTTTTATATAATTTTTTTTTAATTTTAATTACGACCAGCACTCATGGGATGACTTCTACGTATCCATTGAATTGGGTCGGAACTAAGAAAATAGGTTGTGGGAAGGAGGATAAAGAGGGTAGAGTTTGTGGACATTTGACTTGAACTTTAACATACTGAACTTGACAGGAAAGATCTCTGCGAAGATATTATTCCACATACGAACAGTTCGGCTAAAGTATGAATTCTCTCTGTAATGCGGTTCACTAGCATATCGACGTGAAAAGTGCCGCGTTTCGGAAGTTCCCTGATTTCATTAGAACATATTCCATGATAGTAGCGATAGAACAGTGAAATACGCCCTACATTGCGTCGATGCCCCAGTGAGTCAATAGAGTGTCACCGATAAGCTTCTTTGCCCTATCTTGTATGCAATCGAGTAACTTCAAAATAAACTTTGAACCACCAGCCATTGTATTCCATTTTTGGTAGGATAAAGGTGGTATAAATATTGTGGAGATCAGATGGAATGAAATTTGTTTTACACCGTTCTAAAAAATCGACGTACCTGAATGCTTCTTTTAAGACATGAAAAATGTCATCCGTCCATCGAACTCACAATGAAATTTCATGCCATGAACATCAAGAGCTTATAACCTCCATAATTACAGATGTCCGGTCATACGTATGTGCGTAAGCATAGCACAATGGAACTTTCGTACATTAAATTTGACCGCAATTTGGAATTATCAGGAGATCGCGATTTAGTTTATCATTTACCATTTTAGCTATTTTTTATTTAACATCAAATATCTGCAAAATTTCTTTTTCAAATCAGGTATTTTAATTTGTTCTGTTTCACTGCACTAAAAACTGCTTTTTCAAAGTATTTGAATAAGTATTCAAACGCAAAACTAGCAACCAAGTAAGATTTTTCTATTTTTAATTCATTCAAATCATTATTCAATTTCTTTAGCCAATGAAATGGAGCATATTGATTAGCTAACCCATAACAAACAAATTAATGTTTTTATACAAATATTTGCAAATCGGCTATATGAAACGTAGAGCTATGTAAGTAATGAAAATTTCAAAATCTGCATTTTAATTAATTAATGTACATTATGTATATCAAAGTCAATGGCTTTAAAAATTTTTACCAACTATACTTATGTATACTATTTTATAACTTTTTTCCTTCTTCTGCCGAATTAAAAAAAAATTGTGGATTGTTTTACGTTTTATGACGATATCTCTCTTCTGTTTTAAAAAACATATTGTAATCTAAACGGTGTTTTATAATATTAAACTTCAGCTTGCGTATTCATAAATGATTGGTAAATTAAAGTAAAACTGTAGATAATGATATTTTCAATCTTTAAGCTAATAAGGCCTAACGTAGCTAATATTAATAAAACACCTTTATTACATTTTTTACCCAACGTTTCGTCAATTGTTTGTTGACTTCTTCAGGGGTTTCGTCTATTTAAAATTTAAAAAACATTATACAATGTATATTTTGAAAAAGTTTTTTCACCGTACATTATTTACTTACAATAATACAAATTTTGAATTAAAAAGAATTGCTACATATATAAAAGTAAAACTTGTTTCCCTAAAAATTTAAATCTAAGGTAACTGTGATAATAATTTATGAATATAGGGCAAATATATAAGTCTATCTTTACTATATGCAAAATAAAAATAAAAAACATAGTTGCAAGATTATTTCTGTAAATGATGCAATAAAGATACGTGTGAAAACGGGAAAAATTACTGAAAATGCTAGAAAGTGCCAAACGTGCTATTTATATCTTTGAAAAGAGCTGTGTTAGTTATTTAAAAAAAAAAAGTTGAAAGATGGGAAATATTCAATACAGAGGAAATAAAAAAAAGCTAAAGACTTGTATGGGCGTAAACTTAGCCAAATCAGAAAATTTTTTGGAATTGATTTCTTTCCACTATTAATACCTGTCAATATAATTTTGAAATTTCTTCGAAATTTGTTTTCTATTGTATCCATCTTTCGAGCTACCATAGCGGTTAATTCTCTTTTAAGTTATAAATTCATATGTTTCCTAAATCAATTTTGTACTTTTTGTCTTAATTTTATGTGTCTCTGCTAAATCTTTGTTACATCATGAAAAAGCAGTTTATTTACTTTTAATACTTTTGTAATTTATATCATATGGCAGATGCAAAGAATATTATGCATCTCGCATTTTCACAGCTCATGGTGAGTCCAATACAGGAATAACATTCCTTACCCCCCATTTGACCCTATCCCGCGGGGCTTACTGGCTATCGTGATACCAGTGTTAGGTTACATTTCACCAGCAAAATATTAAAAATATAGTCTGATTGTATATACTAAGGTTTTTCAAAAATAAAAAAACTCTGTAATTTGAATATTCATTAATTCAATAAAACTGAACTTAAGCCTAATAATAATAATTTCGCATTCATATATGAATATGGTTCAAATAATAATTACCTTTATTCGTAATAACATTATAAAATATATGTATAGTTTAATTCATATATTTATTTAATAAAACATCGAAACGTAATTTTACTGTGTAGTTGACCTACACATACATATACAGTGATATCCTTAAATATATTTGATTAGTTCAGCTTGAGGTCATTACCCCCCGACCAGACCAGCAATTTCATGTGTCTTAATACAAGCAATAACGTCGGCAGAATTAGGATATCAAATTGCCAGTGTTCAAATATGTATTTGTGGTAGGGAAATCGTAGATATCTTAGAATACAAATATGAAAATTTTACTGAAGAAGGTTGTATATTATTTGTATTGTAAATTTTAATTACGGGCTTAATTGCAAAACAAAATTTCTGCATTATCAATAGTATGAACGTTTATATTAAAAATGTTTAAATTTTTTGTGGTTTTAATTTATTTATACATTTGTGTTTTAATTTTTTTATTCTATTTGCCCAAAAAAAACAATTTTCATAGAAATCACAATTGAATTTGACAGCATGTGTTAAAACATTATTGCTCAGCAATGTGTTTTAACATCTGTTGCTGAATATGTATTCAAACACATATTCGTCCGGTCTACACGTTAATATTTAGTGTTGGGAACAGAATTTGAAGGTTGCCACGGCAATAATTGCCTAACTTATTGCTTGTGTGGTCGGCCTGTTAGAAACACAATTGCCTATTCACAACAATTTGTATCTTCTATCTTGTATGAAAACACCTTCTGTTTATTAGTTTGTGAACACCCACTGTATATTGTATAGGACTGAATCTTGTATTGATGGACAAAAGAAGAACAAGCACCATGCAATACGATTTTTGCAAAACATATGAAATAAAAGTGCAATGGGTTATTTCAATTTTAAATGAAAATTACTAGGGATGCAACCGATACCGATATATCGGCTATACTTCTGCTTTTCCGATATATCGATATCGGCGATATTTAACTGTCGATACGCCGATACTTCTTATTTTTCTTTAGAGTTTTTTGAACAAAATATTCAATTTTCAACTCTTATTTTTTGGATGACAACTATGGGAAATAACATATTAAAAGCAGAAGCTTTGCACCATAGTAATGAAATGTTCTCTCAATGCTAAATCTTGTATGTGTTTGTATGTTTTAAGATTTTTTTCAAGGCGCATTAATACAAGTGGTGGTTATTCTACAACAATTACAACTTAAAATAACAACTGACATCTCAGCCCCTATGCCAACATGTACAAATTTTGACTAACGAACCTCTAATTTTCGCAAAAAAAGAAAAAAACTGTGCTTATAACATCATCACTTTGAATACGTCTTGAGTTTCTTTTATTCATTTATGCATGCGATGATTAAGTTCAGCGATGTAAAAGTTGGTACAACCTATTATTTATCTACACTTCTTGACCCTCGATACAAAGCTCGAATATTTCAAAGACAATCGACTTCAAACCTATCGAAAAAACGTCTTATTGAGCTGCTTAACATGACTCTACATTCTTGTTTACTGGCGCAATGACATATCCTACCCAAACTTAAAGAAAATTGCGCAGAAATACTTAAGTTTTCAAATGAGTTCTGTCGCATCTGAGAGACTATTTTCCACTGCAAGTCTGCTTCAAACGGATTTGAGAAATCGTCTATCTCCGCAAAATTTTAGAACACTTTGTTTTTTAAACAAAACTCTTTTAATATCAATTTTAAATATTAATCTTTTGCAATGTTGTTTTTATAATTGTAATTTAATTTTAACATGATCTCAAATTCAATTCGTTGTCTTTTAAATCTTATTAATATCAATTTTAAATCTTGAGCCAATCTAAACTGAATGCCAACGTTTATTTTGTAAAAAATAAATATTGCAGACGTCGTGTTGTTTGAAAATTTGAAGTTGAGAAACTGAAATGTATTGACAATTTTGATGATTTGAATGGCTCATTATTTTGTATAATAGAAGAATTACTCTACTTGAGTTTTGTTAATTTTTACTCAATTTCAATATGCGTATCGGTATCGGCGATATTTATTTTTGAGTATCGGTATCGGATCGGCGAAATGGCGTATCGTTACATCCCTAAAAATTACCAACAACAAATTTTTCACTATTGTATTTAATACTATAATACACTCGGTTTTGTGAATTAAGCAAATAATTTTAGTTAATTATGTTTATTTATTTGAGTTCAGTTAAAACTCTAATAGTGTACAGACGCGTTCTTTCCAATCGCCGCAGCTGAATATTAAAAATTATCAAAAGATAAAGTCACAAAAAAATACAAAAATAAAACAATTATTAAACAGTTATTTTAATTGTTTATTAATTTATTTTTTGCTTGGAAGTAATATATATAACTATACTATACTATACTTAAACCCATATGCAAGTAATCATAAAAATAAGAGATCTCTAAATGAGTTCATCATCTAACAACAACAATAAACCTACAAGCAGCAGAAATGTTTACCTAAGCTTGGTTGCTGATAAGGACAAGGAAAAAAAATAAATAAATAACACAAACTTGAATTTTTTACAAAACATAATTACTCGTGCGCGATCATGCTCTCCTTTAATGATAATAGTGATCAGGACAAACAGCAATTGTACCCATAAGTAAACTTGTCAGCTTAGCTGTACAAACAAATAAACAAATATTAAATAACAAGGTAACCAACGTGCTTAACGTTGTAGATGCACTGAGTGAAAAGAAAGTTTAGAAAGGTATGGACAGATACATACCCGTACTAAAACCGGGAAGAAGTTTCAAATCTGCTTAGCTTGCGTCAACGACGAAAATAAATTCCTAAAGCCGGAAAAAATAATATTAAAAATTCTAAACACAGTTCGCGATTTTAAATGAACATGGCGATGAAGAAACAAATACAATAACGTCGAGTAAACCAACACCTTTAAGAGAACATAGTTCCCCTTTGCTGGTTAAAAGCCTTATCTCAATAATTGGAGAAAATAAATTCTATTTAACTCTTATTAAGCGCGGAATAATCAACGAAACAAAAATTCAGCTTACATCAAATTAGTAGTGAGAAGTCTCGAATTCTATTTGCATTCGAAGTGCGTATAAATAGGATATGTAATCACGTTCAACAGAGCTACCTAACAAGTAGTGTAAGCATTTACACATGAATACTGACGAGGTTTAATGGGCAACGTTTGTTCTATTCAGCCGTGTAGTTGAAATCTAATGGAATGCTTAGATATTAAATTTCTCCTGTGTTGTTTGAAATACGTTAACAATGCAGAAGGTTTTTTCCAAATGAAAAGATAAATTTTGAATTTTCGCGGGCTGTGTACATTCGATTATCGATTTTTTTTTTTTTTTTTTTTATGTTGGTACTCAAGTTTAGTCATATGTTGGCATTATCAGCCCATTTGAATTAGTAGTTTGTTATTGACAACTGAAAAGGTTAGTCACGTTTGTATGTTTTCTTCGATTTTTTACTTTTTTTTGCTAAATCATGAGCAAACGCAACGTCGCATTAGTATCACTCAGGAGTTGTTGAGTTACGTCAACGACGATCCAGGTTCGCTCAAAAGGGTCATAACTGGTGACAAAACGTGGGTATATGGTTATGACGTCGAAACCAAGGCTCATTCATCCCAATAGGGTCATAACTGGTGACGAAAGATGGGTATATGGTTATGACGTCGAAACCAAGGCTCATTCATCCCAATAGGGTCATAACTGGTGACGAAAGATGGGTATATGGTTATGACGTCGAAACCAAGGCCCATTCATCCCAATAGAGTCATAACTGGTGACAAAACGTGAGTATATGGTTATGACGTCGAAACCAAGGCCCATTCATCCTAATAGGGTCATAACTTGTGACGAAAGATGGGTATATGGTTATGACGTCGAAACCAAGGCCCATTCATCCCAATAGAGTCATAACTGGTGACAAAACGTGGGTATATGGTTATGACGTCGAAACCAATGCCCATTCATCCCAATAGGGTCATAACTGGTGACAAAACGTGGGTATATGGCTATGACGTCGAAACCAAGGCCCATTCATCCCAATAGAGTCATAACTGGTGACAAAACGTGAGTATATGGTTATGACGTCGAAACCAAGGCCCATTCATCCTAATAGGGTCATAACTTGTGACGAAAGATGGGTATATGGTTATGACGTCGAAACCAAGGCCCATTCATCCCAATAGAGTCATAACTGGTGACAAAACGTGGGTATATGGTTATGACGTCGAAACCAATGCCCATTCATCCCAATAGGGTCATAACTGGTGACAAAACGTGGGTATATGGCTATGACGTCGAAACCAAGGCCCATTCATCCCAATAGAGTCATAACTGGTGACAAAACGTGGGTATATGGTTATGACGTCGAAACCAAGGCCCATTCATCCCAATAGGGTCATAACTGGTGACGAAACGTGGGTATATGGTTATGACGTCGAAACCAAGGCCCATTCATCCCAATAGAGACATAACTGGTGACTAAACGTGGGTATATGGTTATGACGTCGAAACCAAGGCCCATTCATCCCAATAGAGACATAACTGGTGACAAAACGTGGGTATATGACTATGACATCGAAACCAAGGCCCATTCATCCCAATAGAGACATAACTGGTGACTAAACGTGGGTATATGGTTATGACGTCGAAACCAAGGCCCATTCATCCCAATAGAGTCATAACTGGTGACAAAACATGGGTATATGGTTATGACGTCGAAACCAAGGCCCATTCATCCCAATAGAGTCATAACTATTGACGAAACGTGGGTATATGGTTATGACGTCGAAACCAAGGCCCATTCATCCCAATAGAGTCATAACTGGTGACAAAACGTGGGTATATGACTATGACGTCGAAACCAAGGCCCATTCATCCCAATAGAAGCAGCCAGATGAGGCAAGACAAAAAAAAGCACGTCAAGTTCGATCAAATGTAAAGGTTTTGCTCACTGTTTTCCTCGATTACAATGGCGTGGTGCATCATGAGTTCTTGCCAACAGGTCGTACGGTTAATAAGGAATACTACAAGGAAGTTATGCAACGTTTGCGTAAAGAAATACGGCTCAAACCATCGGAATTGTTGAGAAAAAAATATCATGGATTCTGCATCTCGATAATGCAACAGCTCACACATCAATGCTTGTTTGTGATTTTTTGGCCAAAAACAACACCCTAATCATGCCTCAACCACCTTATTCATTTTCCTATTCCCAAAACTGAAGAGACCAATTAAAGGAAAGTGTTTTGCCACAATTGATGAGATAAAGACAGAATCGAAGAACGAGCTGATGTCCATACCGAATAGCGCATTTCAGAAATGCTTCGAGGATTGGAAGAAGCGCTGGCATAAGTGCATTATATCTGAGGGGGATTACTTTGAAAGTTACAAAATGGTGAATAAATAAATACTTTTCAAAAAAAAATCAAAATTAACATTTTCATAGTTACTATAATGCGCTCAAATTTCTCATCATTTGCAGAGCATACTATATTCATACAATGGTATTGTCAAAGGGAGATTTATGAAGAACATATTATGTTCCTTAGATCACAAATGCAATATATAGTAGCTGCAACCAATAATCAGAACATGAAATGATAGTTTGCGATTATGATTTCATCAACCTTGTTTTTTCTTTACATGTAATGTAATAATCAAAGAATATTCTACATTGTTAACATAGCGCTTACACATGAAAGTAATTTCATGAAACTCACAATACACTTACAATTCTTCACTAACACGTCCATATATTTGTCACTTCAAGTCAACTTTCAGCTCTTCTTTCAACGAAAATTTCATGAGAGTAATTTTTTGACACTTTCAATATACTTTCTGAAAACAAATGATAATAAAGTGTATTGGCAGGTAAAAATAATCAAGCAAAGTTTCAGCGTTGTCTTAAAAAACACTTACAAAAGCTAATTGTTTTAAGCGTTTATGTAAATAATTTTATTTATATAAATAAATTTATTCTTTTGAAGCATATATTAATATTATGAAAAAAGTAAAAAAACAAAAATCAGCAATGGAAGAAAAATATTAAGCTTTCCATTTGACCACATTTTAAAGCTAAAATTTCCGTTTTATGAAAACTTTCAAGAAATATTCAGTACATTTTCAATGTAATTTTCTGCCTGTTTCGAACCCTACTTTTGTTTACAACATTGTTTTGATAGTCAAGAAAAAACTCCATGCTTTTATTGGCAAACCTGTCTTGTGCTAGTTCCCAAGGCGAATTCATTACAGGTGAACTTGTAAGTACAGCTGTTAACTTTTTTTTGGCATTTTCATCATTGTCGGATGTCAAAATGCAATATTTGCTTCTTGAGTTTGACATTCTACAATGATTTTACAAAAACAAAATGCTTGTGGTTTTTGTTACATGTTGTATTTGTTTTATTAGTGCGATCACCAGTTATGAATTCGCCTTGGGGTAGTACCATTATCAAGTACATATACAGAAAAAAACTAAGTAGACTGTCTAACAGAAAAAAATTCTTGATGAATAAAATTTTTATTGAAAATTAAAATTTCGTGTTGCTTTTGAGAAATGGTATTTTATAATTTTAATTATAATTGTTCGGCTTAAGGTCTTAAGAATAAAAACTAAACACACGAAATTTTTATGTTTTGTTTTTATTTTTATTTATTTTCCAATATTTCGACCAACTCTGTTGGTCATCTTCAGGGAAATAAAAATAAAAACAAAACAAAAAATTTCGAACAATATTTATTAAAACAATTATTATTAAAATTATTAATTACAAAAAAAGGTCTACTATACAACACATTTATGTAATGGTATTTGTTTAAATTAATTTAAAATACTATTGTTTTTATTTAAATAAAAAAATTGTTATCAAATACATATATGGGCATTTCCAGAAAAAGGTCAACCGCGACAGAAATATTAAAAACCGGAAAAAAAAATTTTCTTTATCAAATTTAATTAGAGAACTTGTTTAAATTTTTATAATTTATTAACTTAAATATTAATTCTTTTATTTTTGTTATCATTGGAATATATCCTGTTTTATTTGTTTTTTATACTTATAAATAAAAAATTTTAAACCTAAAAAATGCCTTTGGAATCATTGTCCCGTTCGCGATGTCATGTTCGCGATTCTAAAAAAAATATTTAAAAAAAATAATAATAAGGATAATTAAAAAAAACAAAATGCTAAATAAAAGCTTTACATCTCTGCTTTAGTTAAAAAATAATCTCCAGTTAATAAACTGACAAAATTCGCAGAGTTTTTCGCAAAACCACACACCGAAAAAAATGACTTACATTTTTTGTCCCGTTCGCGATCGCAAGTTTATCCAAAATATTTGGAGAACGTTCATATTTTATAATTTTCTATTTGTTCTCAAAAATTGTTCTACTAAAATGCTATTAAATATTTATAAAAAGTTAAAAAAAAAATTGAGTTGAGTGCGTACGAATGTCCCGTTCGCGATCCTGGAAATGCCCATATTCCAAAAAAGTTTTGTTGGGCCTCTCGAAGCTATTTTGGCCCTTTTAAATTGTCAATTTGGCCCAAAGCAAAAAAACTCAAAATTTATCACTGATACATATAGGGCACATTCATGAAATTAATTTCATGTGTAAACGTATCAATGTTGCTCAAATAAAGAATGCATTAAACATTAAATATAGATGTCAATTCCTTTTATTCTTGCTATTTTTATGGAAGTAAGATTCATATTCTTGTAAACATTTTGAAAAGTTAATTCATTTTCGCGTATTTATTAAAATAAGATTGCGATTTCAAATTGTCCGACTGATAAAAAATCTGAAAACCCTTTTTAATATTTTCAAGTTAGAATAGTCTAACTTTTCTTTGTCTGTTCAATTATTACGAGTTTCTAGATTTTTCTTTCTAATAAAAGTAGTAACTTAATTTATAAAAATTTAATTTAGAGAAAACGAACTTAAGCCTGAAAAACTAAAACTTCTTTGATACCATGAATATATTTATCAGCCTGCTATCCTACGAAAGAAAAAAGTACAAAAAACATACATAGTACATAAGGTGAAATGTTTAAATGCTTACCTAGATACTGCAAGTGAACGCGAATTTGGTGCATACGTCCTGTTAGTGGTTTGCATAGTACAATACTTGTTTTCCCATTGTAAGAAATTTTCTGAAATGTTGTGTTGCAGTCCTTCCCTTTCGGTGATACTTTGCAAACTCCAATTTTATAGCTTACAACTTCAATTGGCTCGTTGCATTCGATAACTCCCCTGTGAACAATATAATCATATAATGAATATACTCGTACTACACATACTATTACAAATGTAATCGAATACATTTTTTATATAGCGAACACAATGAATGCATTTGAGGATAACAATTTTAATGGAATAATTAAATAGAGATTTCTTAAAATATGTGGATGTGTGTAAAATAGTCTATTAATGTTTATAAGTTTGTATGTATGCATGTATTAGACCCCTACACAAACATACGTTGTGTTGTTGCCTTGTTGAAGACCATTACTCTTTTTTTTTGGTCTGTTCATGGAAGGTTGTGTGTTTAATGATTCTAAAAGCAGGACTAAGTTCCAAAAGAGTTACATGATTTATTACTAAATTTGTATCTTAAAATCGGTTAGTAATTTTTTATGATTTCTATTCAATGCTGCCTGGTATCATTTTATTGTGTGGTTTTCTTAAGTCGCAGGTGTATACGAATAAGCCACATAAGCCATGTCATCGGTCAAATGCAGTCTGATTTTTGCACCTCAGTCATGCAAAATTGAACATTCCGGATGCGCCCAAAACAGAGAAGCCGTGGCTCGAACGAGTACGAAATTTTGATGATATCTCACAAGGGAGATCAATCGAATATTATTCGGCCGGTTTTAACCGGTGTTTTTGGTTTCGCTGAAGACGGTTTTTTAATTATGCATTTTTCGTATATCAAATAAACCGGTTATTTTTATACGATTAACCGATTATTTGAAGCAGGTACAATTGCTTACATTTTCCTTATTTTTATTGCAAATATGCACGTAATCGAAAATCGAAAAGATTAATGCCTCAAATATTTTTCCAATTAGTTGAAGATTGCAGTAGTTATAATACCACATAACAAAGGAATCAATCATAGGCTGCCCTTAAAAATCAGTTTGCTCATATCGACTACAACATATATTCCATATTGCCACAGATGTCTACTTGAGCTCTCCACCAACGAAATTTAACATGTGTTTAGGAAACATAGCTATTAACTAGGCTTGGCAATTTTAATTTTTAAAAAGTGGAACAAACTCTAAAATAGATGACAAATCGCTAGATTTACGTAACTTTTGCGTGACAAAAAAAAAATATAATATATTTAAAAAAATGTTTTATTCAAAAAATAACATTTGTATACATTAAATTTTGTTTTTTTGGCTTGTTAATTAATTTAACAGTATTTGCTTAACACAATTTTTGAATGCTAGAGTTTTAAATAAAGTGAGTACTGACTGCTTAGTACCAATACAATAAGTAATATAAGTAGTCGATACTCAAAAGTAGTTATTTAATATGAATGAAACAAATCAAAATAAATTAAATTTTTAGTTAGCCTGAATTCACCCGACGAAATATATCACGATTTTCTTGTTTTTTAAATTTTTTTTTTATTTTTTGAATATTTAATTACACTGCGTGACAAATTTTATTTTTTTCTATTTGGCAGAAACGCCACTATATAGCCATTAATCTAGAGACATAACATACATAGTCAAACTGCGTACTTGGTTTTTCATATATCGGTGTTGATATTTTATCTTGCTACATTTTGAACGTAAATTCATGTTTTGTTACTTTATCACTTTATAGTTTTTACTGTTTCTTTTAGAAAGGAGCAGGTAGGAGCAGCTGAATTTTTTTTTAAGTTTTAGCTGAGATTTCAAGCTTTAATTTGACATATTTCGTTAAACAGCGCTAAAAAGATGCAGTCCACTGAAGTAGATGAACATTGAAATTTTGATGTTGTTTATATTTTGTTCTACGAAATTTTTTATATGGCACTTTTTCCAATATTTTTTAGTGCAAATCTCATCTATGGCAATTATTATTTACGAAAATATACAACAAAGTCAAATGATAAGTTTACTGTGATTGTACCAAAAGATTGAATATACAGTATATTTGCATGACATTTTAAACAAGCGAACATCTTATGAACTTCGAGCATGTCTGTCCAAGCAAATAATAAATATATCAGTCTAATATTATGGAATCTTAATATTTTTTTTTTTTTTTTTTTTTTTAATTAGGACCAGCACTCAGGGGATGACCCCTACGTATGCAGTGCATTGTGCCGGAACTCAGAGAGAGGGATAGAGTAGAGAAGATAGATGTTGAAAATGTAGAAGGCTTAACTCTTTTACAACTCTGCTTTGCGCGTTATGTTAATTTTTATAGCAGTGTTGAGGCGTCTCCGGTGTTAAGTAGACGCATTAACTTTGTTAAGATGTATTGGCAGGCATTTTATTAATTGTTTTACTTCGCCGATGTTTCTGCTAACCGACGAAGGAGGGCGATGTTGTGTACATTAGCTTGGAACATCATCAATCGCTGTCGGAACAGTTTTTTTAGTGACCAGTGCTATGCCTTCATCACTTAAATAGTCCGACAACAATTAATACAATGTCTCACTAATGTACATTACAGAAATTAATGATGTTGATTGAGTTGCTCTGGCCAGGGTTTGAACCCAGGCCCCACGTCATTGTTTGCTTAGTAGTCAAAGCGCTAACCACTTCAGCCAATACCACCCACAAATATTCAGATACCTGACTACAAAATACCAAAAAATTATCCAAATCGGCGAACATGAAAAAAATGAATTTCGGCCACTCTTCAACCAATGTGCGGCCTATGATTGATTCCTTTGTTATGTGGTATTATAACTACTGCAATCTTCAACTAATTGGAAAAATATTTGAGGCATTAATCCTTTCGATTTCTCCGGTTATTCCATAGTGCCACATAATTGTATAAGTATTTTTTGTATGTACTTACTCTGGAAAATCACCTTCAACGCGGCAAATGTACTCCTTTTGAACTTGTCTATTGCGAATTTGATGTTCCATTTGTCGTGCCTTTTTGGGACTGCGACCAAATAACAAAAGGCCAGAAGTAAGGCGATCTAAGCGATGTATTGTTCGTAAGTTTTTTAAATTATATTCCTTGGCCAATATAAAGACTACGGTGTTATGGCGATATCTTCCGCATGGATGAACCTAATAGTAATTTGGAAACAATGTTTTTATTTATTAAAATATTAATTTAAAGTTAAAATTATATTAAAACAGTAATTTACATTTTTTTGATGCGGACTAATATGTATTAATAATGTTTTGCGAATGCATACAAAATTTGTTTATTATTTGAAATAAAAAAAGGAAGGGTTGTTAAGAATTTGTTACGGATTAGTAATTTTGCACTGAAAATTAAATTGTGCAAAAAGCGTTACGAGATCAGGAAGTGGTATAAAATCTCCGAAAACAGCGTTACATAATTTGTGAATGGGCCCAATTACTGAATTCCAATTTTAATTTGGGACATATACATATATAAAGAGGATTCAATCGGTAGTCATATCAAGTCATATTGTCGCAATGTCCTAAATATTTAAACTAATTTAAGATATTTTTTATTTGTTTCATACAAAAGGGGTACTATAGTAATACAATTTTACAGGCTTATGCTTAATAAGAAATGTCTTGCTTTTTGTTTTTCTTTTTTGATAAAATGATTCAGTGCACGGCGTGTTTTTAACAATTTTTACTAAAAAATTACATCGCTAAAGTGTAAATTTGCAAAAACTGCAATATTTTAAACAAGCCATAATCTTTCTGAAAAATCGATAAAATTTTAACATACAGATGCAAAACGTGTGAAAATAGCAAAAATTCACAAAACAAAATATTATGCTGTCGCGAAAATTTCGCTAAAAATTGAAAAATTTTTATTATAAATCGACAATTTATGCAGCAATGCAAAACATTAGTTAAAAATTAAATTAAATAAATTTCAAAAATTTGCAAAATAAACTTGCATTTCCCGAATTTACAAAATCGGATATTATCACCAAATTCAATTTCAATTCCCAAAAAGAACTCGAATAAAAGAAATCGTATTTCGCGAAAAATTGTTAAATGTATTAAAGAAATCGCTAAAACTGTATCGAATTGTTGTGGACATTGAAACAAAATTTTTAACATCATTTTCATTGCAAAATAATCCAAATTTGCTTATAATCATGAAATTACCAAACCAAGAGTAATAAAACATTACTGTAGGAACTGGCCCTCAAGGGCTAAAGGTGGAGTAACATACCACGCGTTCTACGCGTTTCATGCATTCTATGCATTCTACGCTTTCCTGTATAGCTGTAAAAACTTTCTGTATTGTCTGTTGTTATTGCTATAATTATTGTTCCCGATATATACTCCAACATATTTTAATGACACGCCTAACAAAATTTGTTTTGCTCTTATAATAAATAGCCTCTTACAAAAGAAATAAAAACGCAGATTCTTTTAAAAAAGTTAAACTAAATTTAAAGTGACATCACTGTTATACAATAATATTATGTGGCTGCTGATCTCAAAATATGACCTGGGGGTAGATTTTGGTTCTGCGATAACGTGAAATGTAAAAAAATGTTTCATTTTCGTTTTCATTACAACTTTACGTAATATCTTTTCGCAGTTGCACTAAATGCGATTCCCGATTATATTATGAAAAAGTGTTTCTTTCCATCTGTTGCAGTGTAACTTTATAACCATGTCATTCAACTTAAAATGACATACACAGAGAAAGAAGTTAAACTACTTCGACGCGGTGCAAGGCCGCATGCAAATACTTATATATTTGCTTTTGCGGCTTTTACAACATGCATATATTCTTCATTGAAATTTTGAAGTTGATTTTTGAACATATATTACATAATATATGTACGTAGCTTATGTTATAGAAAATTGAATAAAAATTAGAAAATATTAAATAAACAAATTAGCGGTTGTGAAGAAATTGTATGAATTACATAAGTAGGCAATTTTATTAATAGTCTATCATTACAGATACTGAGTTAATCCTACAAGTTGAGTAAGGAATAAATATATATATATATATATATATATATATATTATTTAATATCTTATTGACAAAAAAAATATAATCGAAAAATAGTGTGTAATCACACTTTTATACTATAATTTCAGGTGGTAAAAACTCTGAAAATAAAAGTCGATAGTTTAAAAATATCGAAAATATAGAGAGGTATAAATACCGGTATCGATAATATTTAAAATACAGTTTTGAACCGTTCCTTTACTTTAATTCTATTTATTAACTTATTATTTTTTTTTTTATAAAATGTTATGTTTTCAAATTACATACTCGTATGTATGCATGTTGCAAAGAGCAACAAATTTTTAAACGGGATTAATTCTAGAATCTAGATGTTTTAAAAATGTTTTATTTAACCTTTCTCTTGTGCCCTCTGGAGACGATAAAAAACACATCAACGTTCTAAGTGTGTGCGTGCAGTCGTGCTTTTTCGGGTACATGTATACGTTGTCGGCTCTGATTGATGAAAACCATAATCTTGTGATATATTATTTTGATAGTCTCCAATTGTGATTGACAAAGAAAATGTTAGTTATTTTGTATCGAAGAGTAATGAGTAAAAAGATGGCAGCACACGCAGTCTTGTTAATTTTATGCTCTGGTATTTTTGTGTATAAACAGTGTCAAACGCATGTATTTTTTTTTGTTTTTTGACAAAATTGCTCAAGACGCCGAAGTCACAACAAAAATGATGATTGATGATTTTATTTGTACGTCTCCCTTTAAACGACAAAAACACGATACTCATACATTTGCACTGATTGACGAGTTTCATTGATCGTCTCCAGGGCACTTAATAAGTAGTAAATCAAAACTTAATGCCGGGCGGGCGACGCCGCGGTTGCAGGTAGTAATTTAAATAAAGTAATAGCAACAAATTGCCTGAATAATTATAATTAGGTAAAATTTTATTCTTACTTAAGTACAAACATTCAATCGATAGTATAATCGGAAATATCAATAGCAGAAAAAATAGCACTAAGTCGAATAGAACTTTTATTTATTGATACATTTTCCATTACATATGCTAATTGCTTCCTAGTTTTGGCCCGAGTTTATTCAAATGTGTTAGATATTCAATTTTATGCGTTTCCGAGATTTACTGCATAATAAGTTTTTCTTACTTTTCGATTTTCTATCGCCTTATGTATTTTTTAAGCAGCCGGCTCCAAAATAAGTTTAAGCCGCCTCTTAGTTTATTTTTTTTAAGCCGACACTAACTTTCTCTCTGCTTGGGTCTATACAATTGTTAAGCAACAAAAATAAATTACGTTGTACATTGTAAAAGTTGAAAATGTATGCATTATTTTTTTTAAATGTAGTAACAAATCTATAAATACATACACATATGTATGTATGTATGTACATACGCATGTATACATAAATCAATTATTCAAATGATTTTTTTTATATTTGAACTCTACATACTTACATACTTATCGTTTGCAATATCGACATTTATGTATGTTCTAAAAATTAATAAAAATTCTTTTTGATTTATGCTTGTGCGCATGCCTTTTGCTGCTTTTTCCATTTTCGCTGGCAAATTTTAAGTGAAAAAAACGCGTCATATGAAATTGTTTTGACATTTGTTTTCGCAGTTACATAAAACGAGAATCAGTACCCATGTTCTGTAACTTTAGTGAGAAGTTCTAGTGGCGAAAATATGTGAAACAAATTATTCCATCGTTTCTCGAAAAGTGAGAAAAAAATGAATCTGTAACTCATGTCGAAAACTTCCAAAAATGCTTACGTCGTTACGTTAAAAATGTCAGAAAATATAGCTCAATGTCGATATGTAATTAAAGGCGATAAGAATGCTAGCCAAAACAATCTTCTACGGCGACCAAAATAAAGAAGAATATAAACGGCGGCGTCAAATATACTGCCGTCGGCTATACAAAATAATGTGTAGATAGTGCGGCTTTAATGATTGTTGTTTGCAAAATAGTTTTGGAAGCACTTTCTATTAAAAACATTTTTAATCATTTTTCTAATATTATAAAAATAAAATAATAATTAAATAATTAGTTAACCTTGAAATACCAATTTTTTCATTAATTTTATTTCGAATAACATTGTTAAGATGTTAACTCACCGCGTTTTTTGTTGTGAGTATATTTGTCAGTTCAAAGTGAGAACTTTTTCCGCAAAAGTTTTACAGACACAGTATTTCTGTAAATTTGCGAGAAATTTTCTTACGTGACAGTTGTTACTCACAAAAAAACTTACAGGTTCAGTTTAGTGAGAAAATCAACTGTTTGTTTCAATTTATGACATTTTTGTTTCGTTTTGCACGTTTCAATCGAAAAGTTTCTCGTAGCGGGAGTTACTGAACATGGGTACAGTTTTGCGGTGAAACTGAGAAAAAAATTGTTTCATTCCATTTGTTTCTCTCATTGTGAAAAGATTTTAATTTGTTTTAATTTCTTCACAGAACGGGAATCAGAAACAAAATGTAAACGAGAAAAATGTTTACATTTCACGTTATCACAGAACCAGAATCTACCCCCAGAATAACAACGTGACACATGTTCACTGAAAAAATTCCCCTTATCGTGAATAAATAGGGGAATAGATGTATTTCTTCTTATAATTCGAATATTAAACTTTAAAAAGTTTATTTTATTGAAAAGATCTGATAATAAGGCACAAATTGATGTATTCCTTAACAAAATGCAAGAAACTGGGCGATTGCCTGCAGATTTGTGAAGCTTTAATTTGTTGGCATTTTTTTCGTTTTGTTGGCTTTCCAAAAAGTAGCCGAATTATTTTACCACGTAAAAGTTAGAATGTAATAAGCAAACGGAGCAAACAAAGTAAAGCTCCAACACTGAATATTTAACTTTCATTTTTGAAGTTTTCTTTAAAATAAATATGTCCGTGTATATTTTTGAACAAAAAGTTCTAGATTTTTTATTTTTTTAATCTTCTTCCCCTTTTTACATTCACTAAAAACTGATAGCGGGAATAATTTTTCACGGGAGATTCACGATACCATTTTTCCCTTCGAGTGGAATTAAACTTTCACGTGAACAAAAATTTCACTTCTTATTCACGTTGGGATGAATAACCTTATGTATTTTTTCGTACAAACCCCCTCTTTTGTCACATGGACACACATTTAACGCATCTAAGTATGTGTGTGTAAAATTACAAGAAATATCCCTGTCGTCAAATGTGTAGCTAGCTACAAGAAAAGCTAACTTTTAAATTGATTTTTCTAGACTAACTATAAAACTAACCACAATACAATGCAGAACGTAACCAAAATAAATTATTAGGTTGAGTATATATGTATAAGTATACATATATGTATATACTCTCATTTATAATTGAATATGGTGTGCGCCAACAAATTTACTCATTTAGGAACTCTTAAAATTATTTCAAGTATTTCATAACTTCTTGCTGTCAATGTTTAAATGGTACCTTAGCTGAGTGGTATGCGCGTAGACTGTAAATCCAATGACCAGTGGTTCAAATCCCAGCACAGCATCGGTGGAATAAAAAAATTTAAGAATTAATGCAATATTACTATAAACTACTGATTGTAGACTAGAATTGAGAAAATAAAATAAAAATGAAATATATATTTTTTTATGTATACTAACTAACTACATTTTGACTTATTTAAACTAAGTTAAAGTTAGCTACAAGTAATGCAAAGAAAAACTGACTACTCTCTAGGACATCGCAATGTTAAAAAAGTTAGTTATTTGCCTACATTAAAGTTAGTTTAAAGTTAGCTGAGTTTCCGACAGGGATGATTTTGTAAGATCAACACAATCAAATTGTTATTTTCTGACTAACATATTCTACGCACATTATAAACACAAGTATGTATGAATGTATGCACACACATGGTTTTTTGAACACTATCACTCAATTCACACCATGATTTTTAAATCGCGATTTTTTGTGTATGTTGGCGAACGGGGTAGAGAAGCAAAAGGGGTAAAAAAAAATCACATTTTCAGTTCTCTGTGATTTTTTCTTATATTTTTCTTTAAACATATTCGTTTTTTGTTATTTTGCTTTATTTCATATTTCATTTTCATGTGGCAATAAGCATATTCGTTCGCACGAAGTTTGCACGGAAATAATAAATCGATGTACATACATACATACACATGTCAGATTGTTTTTATACAAATAATAAAGTAAAGTAGAATAACCGATTACGGAGAAAAAAAATCAACATTTAAAACATGGGAAAAAATCATCGTATGAATCTGCAATGATTTTGGAAGCAACTTTTGAAGAGAATTAAAAAAATCGCGATTTTTAAAATCATGGTGTGAATTGGGTGTATATATACCAATAATAAAACTGTAGAAAAAAATGTCGCACACTGATGATTACAAATATATGTGTATGTATGTATGTATGTATGTATGTATATTTATATGTTTGTTTGTTGAAAATGCTTTTGTATTTACCTTTTAAAATTGTATGTTTTAAAAAAGTTTGCTGTTGGTCTAGTTACTACATTTTTATTTTCAATTAAGCGATTTTTACATTTAAACAGTGCGCACTTATCCGAAATCGACTTTATATTTATTTACCATGTAGTAGTACCCCTACACCTGTATCATACTATAGCGTTTTAATTTATTTTAGCAAAAATAAAATATCGGTTCTGATATTTGATTGTTAACATATTTATAACCCTTTCAGAAATAAATTTAAAATAAATATTGACGTGCCCAGTATTGAAGTGAGGAGTCGCGCACTACAACTTTAGACACTAACCACTGTGCTACTCAGGCTTGTTAGAGTTGTATGTATATTAACTAAATAATAACTTTACCCATTTTTGTTCATACCCTGCAGGAAATGTCGTTAGTGAAATTATACTGACTCGCTTTTGACTTTGTCACCAATTTGTCTCTATTACCCCCATACAAAGCTTTGTGCTATAGACATTTAGCATGTGATTGTCATTGAAAGTATACTAGTAACATTAAGAGTGTTGACTAGGTAGTGATTACGTAGTTCTAATGGGACCAAGTGGAGACATTCAAACCAGAATGTTACTAGTACATTTATATAATTTTAGTCTAGCTGTTAAAACAAACTAAAAAGTGTAGACGTATCATTGACAATGTCATCAAGAAGTCAGCACTAGTCGTCAAATTGGGGACCTGTCAGCAATAAGCCCAGGAAGAAGTCACCAAACAAGTAGACAAAAGTAGTGACTTGGAGACAATTGGCCCCGAGTTTACTAAATGGTATTGACGCACATTTGAAAACAAACACATCTAAGCATTTGTGTGTAAAAATACAAGAAATTTGCTTTTGTAAGAATTTTTCCCAATTTCCGTACAGGGTAAAATTACCGAACGTGTAAAGCGTTGTATAGAAATAGTAATATCTTACTATTAAAATAGGTTATATTTTTAATCAATATAAGTAAATATTTAAAAGACAACAAAAACTTAAAAAACATTAAGTATTAATAATATATTAGAATTAAAACTTTTACATTAAATCACCGTTGCTTAAAGCTGTGTATACATATATAAGTATATAAATTATTTTATATTTAAAGCTGAGATTAAAACTGTTATTCATAGATTGATCAAAGATTTTATATATTTTCGTCCCACCCCGTGATGTCCATCGATCGATAATGCTGAAATTGTAAACGAAATACAGCCGCTTTGCGACCTTCTAAGTAGAGATGTGCGCTTGAGAAAAATTACGCTCACGATCACGCACGATCACGAAACATAAATATTTTTCACGCACGCTCACGAACGCAATATGTTTAATCACGTACTTTCACGCACGACGGGAATAATTTTGCATGAACGCTCACGGTGAAATACGAATTTTGCAATAAAAGATTTAGCATATGCTAAAAAATTTTATTTTGTAATTAATTTCTTTATTTACTTCAAGATCATCAATTAAAAAAAAAATTGAGGAAAAGGTCGAAAAATTACAATACAAAGGATAAACATAATATAAGAAATCGCGCACGATCACGCACGGTATTATATTTTTGAATCACGAATAACGTGATTCACGCTTGAGTCACGTGTGACACGAAAATTTCACGACATTTGCAGATCTATACTTCTAACCATCAATTTATGATGATTTACATATTTAGCTTTTGTAGCAGTAAATAAATAATAAGTTAAATAAAATCGGTTATTAGAGAAATGGAAGTTAATTTTTTTACATCTAGAAAACCACAGATCGATATCGTTCTACAGCGCAGGGCAGTCCATTTGATTCTAGTTTGTCACCCAAGCAAAAAACAACATTTTAGCTAATGCGGGTACCTGTATATATATTCCATATACATACCTACCTTTTGGAGGTATAAATTACCGTACAATACGGTAATTACCGCACAGTTAACATCACTGACTATAGGTACAAGAAAAGAAAACTCTGTGAAAAAATATGTCGCACACAGATGATAACAAATATCTACTTAACTATGTATATTAGGACGGATCGATTTGTATGGAGGCAAAAAAATCGCTCAAATTACAAGGAAAATCGTATTCTAGGGATCAAAATAAGAAGGAACCATACCTCTACAATGTATTTTGATGTCCTGACTTTTGAACCGAAAGGTCAAATTTTGAAAAATCTCACTTTGACCCATTTAGAGTGCCTCAATCGAGTCAAAATGTATGACCGACCCCCACTACTAACTTTGAAGGGCGGACCCATCTATGCCAGTGGCACACCGCCTGGAACCACCCCTGGGGGGTTCCCGATACAAACATTTAAAAAAATTTCCATTTTTGGCACTTTACAAGAAAAAATCAGCGAAATGGCTATGTTTTTTATTTTTGGACTGTGCTCCAACAATAATAGTTATGTATGTATGTATATTAAAAAAATATATAAGAATAAGTATAACACAGTAGTAATGATATGCTTAACTTCTATTTAATGTTTTAATTAATTAAAGTATATCTTTAGCAAGTTTTTATGTAAATATTTTTTCGTTTGCTGTTTTTATAAGTACGATTAAACCAATTATCTCTAGCACCTTGTATGGACCTTTGTATAGGGTTCATACTTTTTTCTATTTTTAACTTTAATTAAAACTAAATCTCCTATTCTAATGATTATTTTATTTTGATTTATTTGCGATACAAATTTTCTGGGTCTTTTTTACTTGTACGAGGGCGGTTCAGAAACTTCTAAGCTTAGCAATGAAAGAGAATAGTTAGTTTTTCAAAAATATTTTTATTTTTCAATATAATCTCCTGAAACTTCAATACACTTAGTCCAACGCTTTTCTAGCAATTCTTTCCCTTGATTAAAATAGTTTTCCTCAAGGTCTTCAAAATAGTGGTTTACAACTGTAATTGCATCTTCATTTGAGGTAAAACGCTTGCCAGCAAGGAATTTTTTGGAACAGGTAAAAGTCACTGGGAGCTAAATCAGGAGAATAAGGTGGGTGGTCAAGCAACTCGTACATTAATTCGTTGATTTTAGCCATTGTTAAAACACTCTTGTGCGCTGGTGCGTTGTCTTGATGAAAAATAATGTTTTTGTGTTGTAAGCCAGGACGTTTTTCTCGAATTTGTACATTTAATTGATCCAAAATGTTGCAATAGTACTCTGAATTTATTATTTTACCCTTTTGCAGATAGTCAATCAATAAAGTCCCAAAAAACCGTTGCCATAACCTTACCAGCCGATTGAATTGTTTTTGCCTTCTTTGGGGCACTTCCTCCAGCTTTAGTCCATTGTTTGCATTCTTCTTTTGTCTCTGGAGTATAGTGGTGGATCCATGTCTCATCAACAGTTATGAAACGACGCTTAAAATCCATTTTATTTTGCTTAAAACGATCCAAACAAGCTTGAGAAATGTTCATTCTTATGCGTTTTTGGTCGACTGTTAACAAATGCGGCACCCATTTTGCAGAAAGCTTTTTCATCTGTAGTTCTTCATGCAAAATTATGTGGACTCGATCATTTGAGATGCCCATGATATTAGCTATTTCACGCACTTTTATTCGTCGATCATTTAATACCATATCATGCACTTTGGCTACAATTTCTGTTGTTGTTGCTGTTTTTGGACGTCCACTACGTGGTTCAGCTTCAATGCTTGTACGACCACGTTTAAATTCACCAACCCAATTTTTTACTGTTGCATATGAAGGAGCACTTTCACCTAACACATTCACCATATCATTATGAATTTCTTGTCCCGATAAACCTTTTTTATGTAAATAATACGCATTTCTAATTTTTCCATTGTAAAAAAATCGCGGATGCGTCTTTTGTGAACACCTGTTTCTATATGAAGGAGTAGCCAGATCGAAACAAAATTTAACATGTGTTCATAGCAGAGATGGAAGTTTCCAAAACACTTAACTTTTTTCTGTTTATACCGCGCTTTTTGTGCTAGGCTAAGAAGTTTCCGAACCGCCCTCGTAAGGTCATTTCCTGTGCTTTCGGTAACTGGAACTGTAGTCTAGCTTTCAATTTGTTTGAATAATTTTCTAAGCCATAAATTCTTCCAGAATTCCAAATAAAATCAAATAAACTTATTTTAAGTTTTACTAATCTAGTTAATATTTGACATTTGTGTTAAAAATTAAATTAAATAAAAACGTTCAAATGGAAGTTTTTTCTATAAAAAATTTAGGTATAAAACAGTACTTTGAGGTACTTACTGGTATAGATGCTGGTTTGTTAACAACAACAATATCATCGTCCATATGTACTATTGTGATTGGTTGACTAGTAACGGGAACTTCGTGTCTGAAAATATATTTATATGTATGTATATACATTTATAAATAGTTTTTTTTTTAATTGAAATATAAATAAATGTTACTTTTTAATTTTTCACACATGAACAGTTAAATTATTAAATTATATCATGTCTGAAAATACATATACTCGTACATACATATGTATGTATGTATATCGATAGCTTAATATAGAAATATCCTATCTCGTTTTTTTTAAAAATCGGGATTTTACTTGTTCTGCTAAGCAAAACTCAGATACACTTCCCTTAAAAAAATCATGTTTCCTATGTAGACGAAGATTTAGAGTAATAAAAAAAACCCAAACTCATTTTAAAAATGGTTTAAATGGAAAAGGCCTAATGGCCCGTTTTTAAATTCGTATTTAGGTATGTAATTAGTTTATTTTTATTTAAATTTATGTTGTATTTAAATTACATTCCATATTTTCAGTGAATAATTAAAGTTCTCATTTAATTACGATGAAAATATGGTAGCACTACGTAAAATAAAAAATTTCCCACAAATTTCCCTAAAGCACAGCTAACTAGAACAAATAAAGAAAAATTCCAAAAAATATATTTATTTTATGTTAAATAAAAAGAAGACGAATTTTCGAGCTTGAGGCCACTTTTAATGTGATGTTTTTTTATTTATTTATTTGGGATATTTCGATATCCATCGGATATCATCATCAGGCAAGCTACAAAATTTATAAATAAGAACAGGAAAAAAGATATACCCAATGTAATTGCTAGGCGATATAAACAAATAATAAACTTACATGTAGTAACAATGTACATACATATATATGTATAAAAAACATATGTCAAACGACTTAAAAATTGAGTTTTATACTGTTTACATTTTTTTACTTATTATATGCCTATAGCTATTAGCGCAATTTTCTATGTCTGTTTTGTAATTGATTCTTTTCTCGTTGTTAGGGTTAATTATGTGAAGCATTTCCAATGTATACCGTTTGTGATATTTATTTTCTCTCTGCAGTATTTTTACATGCTCCAAATCTGGTTTGTGTGTTTCTTTTGCACAGTGGGCCACTAATGCAGTTTTTGTTGTCAAATTTTTGTTTATGTTTTTTATGTCAGATCTGTGTCCGGCTATTCTTGTTTTTAGCTTGTTACCAGTTGTTCCAACATATACTTTGTCACAACTCTCATTTTCATTTCCTTTGCAATTTATTTTATATATAACGTTAGCGTTTTCCATATTGTCCAATTTAGATTTTGTTTTAGAAAATAATTGTTTTAATGTGTTTTGTGATGTGTGTGCAATTTTTATTTTTGCAGTGTTGTATATACCTGCGTTTTTAATTCTTTCCGTGATTTTTGGAACATATGTCAAGGACTTGTATATACTCGTCGTATTGTCTGGTAATGTTTTCTTTTCATGCTTATAATTAGTTAATAATTTGTTAACTAAATTTTTAGGAAAATTGTTTTTTTGCAGAATATCTCTTATTTTTCTAATATTTTGCTCATGATAAACCACGTCACTAATACTTAACACTCTTCTAATGAGGTTATTGGCTGTGTTCACTATTATTGTTTTGGGTTGACATGAGTAAAAATTTATGACTCTTCCAGATGATGTGGGTTTTTGATACCAGTCAGTTTTAATTTTGTCTCCAATTCTCACCACGAGAGTATCCAGATATGGCAGCTTTCCATTAGTTTCTTCTTCCACAGTAAATTTTATGTTGGGATGAAAAGAGTTTAATTGTTCCAAAGTTTTATTTACTGCACCTGTTTTTATAATTCCAAACAGGTCGTCGACATATTTGGTCAATAACCTAGGTTTTTCGTCACATTGTTCCATACATTTTTCCAGTAGTTCTTCCATTATTATATCTGCTACGATAGGTGAGGCCGGAGAACCCATGGGTAAACCTCTGCATTGTCTGTAGAATTTGTTCTTGTAATTAAAATATCTACTGTCCTTTATGCAAAATTTTAAAATCTTAAAAAATAACTCTTTGGAAATATTCGTATGGTTTTTCAAAAAATCCCACTTTTTACTAATAATATCTAAAGCAAAGTCCACAGGTATACTTGGAAACAGCGACACTACATCAAATGATACTAATTTTTCGTCATCACCTAGAATTTACGGACTTCCAAAAATCCATAAAGAAGGATACCCACTCAGACCAATATGTGCATCGGTTAATTCACCATCCAGTGGATTATGTAAGCTGGTGACAAATTTTTTAAAAAAACTAACAGAGAACTCTGTCTATAATACAAGAGATGCGGTGCAATTCAAAGATAGGGTTAACAACACTACAATTTCTGATGACGAAAGCAAACAATGACGTGGGGCCTGGGCTCAAACCCTGGCCAGAGCAAGTCAATCAACATCATTAATTTCTCTAATGTACATTAGTGAGACATTGTATTAATTGTTGTCGGACTATTTAAGTGATGAAGGCATAGCACTCGTCACTAAAAAACTGTTCCGACAGCGATTGATGATGTTCCAAGCTAATGTACACAACATCGCCCTCCTTCGTCGGTTAGCAGAAACATCGGCGAAGTAAAACAATTAATAAAATGCCTGCTAATATAGCTTAACAAAGTTAATGCGTCTACCTAACACCGGAGGCGCCTCAACACTGCTATAAAAATTAACATAACGCGCAAAGCAGAGTTGTCATAGAGTTAGTTAGGCCTTCTACATTTTCAACATCTATCTTCTCTACTCTATCCCTCTCTCTGAGTTCCGGCACAATGTACTGCATACGTAGGGGTAGGAGTGCTGGTCCTAATTAAAAAAAAAATTTGTTAATTTTTTTGAGCTAATAAGACCTAAAATTTCCATGTAAAAAAAAAATACAGTTTTGTCCCAACGTTTCGTCGATTATTTGTCGACTTCTTCTGGGGATTCGTCTATTTAATAAAAAAAACATCACATTATTACAAAATTCATTAATAAATTACATTAAAACTTACAAATTTTGATATTATTACATTAAAAAATTATAAATAATTTTACATTGAATTGAAAAATAAGAATATTTACATCAAATACATAACCAAGTATGTAGATGACATCTTTGCGGTCATAAACAAGGACGATCAGGATGAAATCCTAAACACATTTAATAAACATCACCCCAAAATAAAGTTCACAATTGAAATTGAAAAAGGATAAGGAAATTACGTATTTAGATATAAGAATACATAGGAAAGAAGATAGAGTAATTTTCGACTGGTATGATAAATCAACGGCATCAGGCAGATTAATGAATTTCAATGCAACACAACCTCGATACCAGATAATAAACACGGCAAAGAATTTCATTGAAAGAATTTTAAAAATAAGTGATACTCAATTTCACAATAAAAACATAAAGAAAATCTACGAAACATTACAACAAAACAGTTTTCCAAAAAATTTATTTAAAAATCTAATAGAGGAAACAACAAGACGTATAATAAACAAAAACGAAAATCTTAGAACAGAAAACAAAGAAAAAAATACATACAAATACAATACATTCCTGGTTTAACCGATACTAGAAATATGAGGACAACAATAAACCAAGAAAAGATCAGCTTTGCGTACAAAGCAAACAAAACTTTACGCGCAATATTCACAAAACTAAAATCACCAATCGACCAACAACAACTTAACAATGTTGTTTATGAAATCAAGTGTAAAGGAAAAGGAGAGCAAACATGTGATCAATGATATTTTGCCATTTGACTCAATTGAACCCCTGTAGTTTGTGACGTAGATAACATCGTCGCTTAATAACACAACAATTTTTTCTTGGGTATGTCAGTATTTACATCTTGCTGATCCGCCCTTAAGAATGCGGTTGAGGCAGTCAACTTCTTCCAATTTAGTTACGGATGATCTCTTGAAGACTGTTGAATTACTTATTAAAAGGCAGTTAGCTTTGATACCATAGGTCTCAGCTTCACTAACGAGCACCCTCTCGAACGGCAGATCTATTTGCTTTCCTTCATTAATAGTAGCTCTAGTGAGAAGTAAATTATAAAAGCTTCTTTCGAGTTTTGGTATTGACAGAATGTACAACAGTAATGAACCATTTGTGTAGATTGATGGCGTTCCGTACTCCACTGCCTCTATTGCATTGCCATAAGGCAACGTTTCCAGCTCGTCAATTACTTTATTTATTTCCGATTGGTCTAGCAGATTCGTGTTAACAATACCTCTGACAAGCGCGGACAATTTCATTTATTTCGTCACTCAAGATAATGAATGAAGCTCCTTGTTAATCCTGTATTGCTCATTGTTATTTTCGATGATGTTTTCTTGGATCCTTAATATATTATTCCGGTCTGTTGAATCAGGACTTCCAGCAACCCATTTCCAAGCCGATCCGATCCAATCGATTGATCTAAGCGTCCTTCTTTTTACATTTGTCAATTCATTAAGGCGTTCTTGCACCAGCAGCATGTGGTGAAAAATGAAGTTTTTGTTTTTGCTTGGTGGAATATGCCTTTGAATAATAGATGATATATTTGCAGCCATTTCCATGTACTGTTCCAAGTTGATGACGTGTACAAATTAAACTTCCCATCGACTATCCATCCATTGCCAATCTTTAATGAAACCAGCGATGTTTTATACTGATAGATTTGTTCGCTGTTCGCAAACGCAATCAGGTTGAATGCGGTGAAGAGAATAAACTTGAGGTGTATGGTTATAAAAATGTAATTTCTGAAAATAGTATAAATTAATTATATCAATAAAATTGAGCCAGTGGCATGACAATGAAAATGTTTAGATGACAAACAGTTAGATTTAAGGGTTTATTTTGCTTAAAAAGTACCCTTCCCCCCTTTTTTCATCTTCTTTTTTTTATTAAGAAAATTGAAGAAGTATTGGTTAATTAAGTGAGACGAAAAAGGATATATAATTATTTATAATTATTTTTTCGGACTTTGCCCATTTAAATTTTTTATATATTCCTTGTGAATTTTCCTTCCACTCCTTATCAGCACCGTTAACCTATTATCTTTTTCCACTATTTATTTTCTATATAGCGCTTTGTTTTTTCCCTGAATAGTTTTAATAGCTACATAGATTCTATCACCCTTTCTATAATTTTTCGGGCCTTGTCTTTTTTATTCATTCTTGCATTGCGGGCTGTCATATTTCTTAGATCTGTATTAACCTTCTTTTGTTCTGATAATAGTTTTTCGTAGTCTGTTCCAACATTTCTATGGAAAAATAAGTCACGGGGTCTTTTCTTTGTTGTTGAATGGATGGTATTATTGTACCTATCGACACAGATTTCAATTAATTCTTTTACTGATAGATTCGGGTATTCAACTCTTAAGCATCAATAAATTTCAATTATTGTTGAATGCAGTCTCTCAACTTGCCCGTTCACCTCACTTCTTTGTACTGGCGTAAGATATAATTTAATACCTAGTGATTTGATGAAAGTTTCTATTAAAGGGCTTTAGAACTTTTGGCACTGTGAAATAATGAAGTACCTTAATTAATTTTTTCCTCACTTGAACCAATGATCTATCCTTGATACCAAAGAATTTAGCGAATTTTGTAAACTTATCTATACAGGTAATGAACTTTTGTCCCTGAATTTCCATAATGTCCATGTTCGCTTCCATCGAGTGGTCCAAAAAGTGGTTTGTATTTATTAATAAGACCCTCTATTCTTGTCCTAACCTCTGGTACATATTCCTCGCCTAATATGTAATTTGACTGAGTTGTTACCTTGTACTTTAATGGAATTTTAAAAAAATTTTTCAAAACTAAAACATTTTCCTTTCTATCAACTAAAGCACCTAACTCTTTAAGCGTGACATCCCCAATAATCCCATCAAATGCTTTTAATGCTGGCAAAACATAAAATTGAATAGGTTCACTTATCCTTAAAAATTTAAAAAATGGTCCAATTACTTTCCTATCTATATTCACATCTCCTCCTACTGAACGCACCTTTATTGGTTTTTCTAAAATTATGCTACCGTATGATAATAGTGGGCTGCAAAAGTTCTTGTTAGAGCCCGAGTCGCTCAAAAAACATAAAATATCGCCAGTAACGGAAGGGTATTCTATATAGGGTAAACTTGAGGGCCTTCCTCCATAAAATTTACTTCCCCTACAGTTTCTTCCTGACGAGAGTCTTCCTCCAGCCCATTCTCAGCTATGTGGTCCTCGTCAGAAAAAGTTTCTATATGATAAAGTTTAGGCTGTTTATTGCCTGTATTTCCTTCGAATGCAACTCTTTTTTCTGCTGTCCTAGGGTTGTTGATGTAGTTTACCCGTCGAGATTATATTGTCCTATCGACTTCCATCGGTTCATGTTTTATGGCTGGATGTCGTGGGGGTAACGCTGGCTTATTATAATTGTTAAACTCGTTTACTCGAAAGTTAGAAGAGTTATTGTTATGTTGCCAATTTCTAGGCCTAAAGTTTTGGTTCTGCCAACCCGATCGCATAGGAAATGACTTTGGTGGCCGTGAAAGTCCGGGACGATAAGTTGTTTCTGTGGGGATCGAATTGTGTAGCTTCTGTTTTGTATAAATTATGTTATTCCGCATCGTTAAATTTTGTAATTCTAAGCATGCGGAGTACGCTTCAGGGAGCGTTCCTGGTCGCTGTATAATAATCAAATGCTGAATCCTATCGGCCTATTAGTTTATTGCCTAACATTTCAGCACTATTTAAAAAGCTGTATATGAGCAAGCTGATGCCTATAGTGACTAGTAATGGATGCATTCCAGATCATCAATTCCGTTTTCGCAGACAACATTGCACTATAGAATAAACTCACAGACTTGTGAATGTAGTTAAATACATTTTTGAAAGATATATGTAAATATTGCTCTGCACTCTTTATTGAAGAAATCCTACACTAATCCTAGACTGTAAACTTCTATTATACAACAATGCGGCACTGCCTTAGCATCGAATGTAAAAAATATTCAAAGGTGACAAAGCAAAACTCTACATACAATTACAGCAGGAATATCCGAAATCAGCGAATTCACAAATAGCTTGATGTTCCGTTGAATAACTTAGTGATGTTTCAATTTATAATTGAAGATTCAATAAATAATAAAACTACAAAAAAAAGGTAAGACCAACGTGACCAACTGTTAATGATTTAGAAATTTACTAACAATTATTAATTTCCTTTTTAAAAATACGCATATATACGGTTTTTAATGATGGATTAAAACTCGTCTCTCGCTTTTAAAAGAGATTTGATAAAAAAACGGGAAAAAAAGAGCATTACCGAAAAAAATTTGTTTAACTCTCTTACTCAAATTTTGAAAAAATATTTCACGTTGTGTTAGAAGAGTTGTTCTGGTACTTACGGTCCGATAGTTCCGGGTGTACAATGGTGTATAGGGGTGTAGAAGAGAGTTTGGACTACAAAATAGTGCTAATATTTTGTTATTCCTTTTTGACCACTAGAAGTTATGCTCTAATATGTGGGAGAGTTTAGGAAATTAGGACTTTTAACAAAAAAAAAAATATATCTAAAAGTCATAAACACTTTTTTATTTGTCTAGTACTAATTTTGAATCACCCTGTTCACTGTGATATGGTTGAAATAAAGTTTAAATTTTTTAGCTCCCGAGGTACACTAGTGTCTACTTTCGAATGAACTTGAACATTTTACAATCAATGACCATAAAAAAATTAGTTTTGGCCGCATTCTAGTAAAATGGTCCACAGTGCGCCGTCGCATTGTGTGCACACCAATTGTTTACAGTACTATCGTGTGGTCAAACACACGTCAATTTTCGGCGAAACTATTTGTCAAAAAATTTTTTTTTTCGGAAATCTTAAAAACGATAAAATAAAACGTTTCTGAAATTTTCATCCAAAAATTTCAACATTTAAATTAATAGTAATTAATGAGTTAATGCTTTATACCGAAACACAAATCTCGTTTTGTGTCAGTGAGAACAATAAGCAACAGACTGCATGTTTAGCAACTTATTAACGGCAGACCAAATGGGTATAGAAGAACAAGCATTTTAAAGTAAAATTTAGTTTATGTGCACAGCTCGCCATGGTAAGAACTATTAAGAGTTAGGCTCCTAACTTAGTATTTTACCTTCTATGCCGTTGGGAGCTTGCTTGATATTGCAATCTGCTCAATATCAAGCGTGCAAGGTGTGACTGGAGGCTGCCATTGAACATTGGTTTGAAAGGCAAAGAAAAAACGCAAAGTCTTATATTTGATTAAAAATCTATGGACAAGGTAAAAAAAAACTATGCAAATATTACGACTGTCGTGAAAAATTTGAAACAGCTATCATTTTGATTAAATTTAAAAAAATTTAAAGGGCTTAAGTTATGAATTTATAATGAATGTAACATTCCCCTAACTCTACCTGCAACAAGGTAGACTGTATTTTAAACATGGATTACGATATGGATTACGCCGCGATTGCCAACTTTTTTCGTCTTGTAATCACCTTTAAATTTGTTACAGTTGGCGGCACTTTTTAGATCCCCACATACAACGCAAAAGGTATGCAACTGGCAAAAGTCTTGATGTGGCCAAATTCTTGGCCGTTCAGAGTAGATTAATCAACTTCTTTTATGCGGTTGCTACATTGTAAATCTTCGGTGCAACAAATGTTTTAAACTATATATTGGGTGTGTATTATACTTTTTTATTTTTAGGTCACCTCACTGCAATTAAATTTTATATTTTACAACTCTCATGTATGGGCCGGTGCTTCAAAATCTATTTTGAAGTTACTCGACCGCGTACAGGATAGGGCGAAGAAGCTTATCGGTGACAGTAGGGTAGCCAACTCTATTGACTCATTGGAGCATCGACGCAATGTTGGGTGTGTTTCGTTGTTCTATCGCTACTACAACGGAGTGTGCTCTGATGAAATCAGGGAACTTGTTCCTGAAACCCGCCACTTTTCACGTATAACACGCTCTTCATCAGGAGCGCATCCCTTTGTGGTCGATATGTCAGTGAACCGCACCACGCATTACAGAGAGAATTCGTAATTTGGCCGTTCTGTTCGTATGTGGAATAAACTCCCCGCAGAGGTCTTTCCTGCCACTTTCAGTGTGTCAGAGTTCAAATCGAATGTCCACAAACACTACTCCCTTTATCCCCCTTCCCAAAACCTATTTTCCTAGTTCCGGCTCAATGCTTTGCATACGTAGGGGTCATCCCCTGAGTGCTGGTCCTAATTAAAAAAAAAAAAAGAAAAAAAAAAAATATATGTATAAGTTGAAGAATTATTTCCTATATTAAAATTTTAAACATTGTTTAACTTGAAGCCACTGACTTCTTCAAGGCCAGACTTTAGCTCTTCTGGATCCACGCAGGAATCGATACATTTTACAACAACTTTTAAGGTACGGTCACACTTGGAAAACATATGGCGAAAAAAGCGTAACTACTAAATACTATTAAAAAGCGTTTTGTTTTAGACACGGGTTTATGACATGTTTCATACATACCTTATAGGAAATGTCATAGAGTACAATCTCATTGAAAACTGTTTAAGTTAATAAATAAGTGTATAAATCAAAAGATATTTCATTGGTATTTAGTAGTTAGGTTTTTTTTTTAATATTTGCAAAATGTGACCGTCCCGTAGCTGGTAGGTGTAAACATTTTTCTTTTAAGATTCAAACTCTGAGACGATATTTCATTAAATAGTTCCCCCAATTACCTGTATTTATACTTTCTTAATTAGCCTTATTTGTTTCGTTGAATAGGGGTTTATTAAGCCGGGGTTTGAAAATTTGCATATGTGGTTCCTACAATTATGGTGAACCAGTTATTTGATTTAAGTTTACAACATTTTGATTAAAGAATGTGCTTACAGGTGACCTTAAATTTTAATAAATCAAAATTATATATTTTATTTATACATACCGATGAACAATATTCGCAAGCAAATCGTTGTGTTTAAGTCTGTAATCCACAGGCACTTTTTCATAGTTAACTGTTAGTGTTCCCGATTGTATACATCGTTCATATTCTTCAGCAGGGTGTGCTCTAAATTCTCGAGCAAAAACATCTAGAATCTTTTCGCCGACCCAACGTCCTTTGGTAAATGTTGTAAAAGTAAAATAGTATGGGTAGACTTTTCGTAAACCTTAAATAAATTTTTTTTAATAATTTAATATAATAGGCTTTAGGTATCTATGAATATGCAATAAGGAAGGTGACGCTCAGAATATATATTTTTGAGTTTCCGGCCTCACCCGCCCCAAAATAAAAAATGTATGACAGAAGTCTTAAAACTATTAAATATAAAATGACGGAACCTAATTTTTAAGTCTCATCAGAATTTGGCTAAAAGTTAAATTTTACAAACTATCTACTTTCAAATGTTTTTTATCGTCTACAGACTAGTGATGTTAGGAATATAAATTTTTAGTATTCGCGAATACAAATATCTGTAACAACATTCACCGAAAACGAACTAGAATATTAATTTTGCAATTTAGGGCTTCTTAACATTATTATGACATTGAGATGCCTTATCCGAAGACATCTACTAAAAATTTTTATTTTACTCACATACTCTTAGTTTATGTATTTCTTACTCTGTTTGCGCTTTTAATTAGTAATTCAGTGCTGTTTGGAAGCACATATTTTCGCAGATGACGAAGCCACCTGTTTCGGTGGACTTTCACATATTAAAATTTAGTTCATTTTTTTTTCTTCAACATTTCTCTACTGGGGTGAGATTACTAACTTAAGAAGAAGAACATTAGCCATCAAAAAGTAAGGACAATTCAATTAAAAAAAGGACAATTTATTTTGTTTAAATTTAATAGGATGTTGTGTCAAAAAAAAAGGACTGTCCTTTTAAAAAAAGGACGGCTGGTCACCGTAGCTATAATCAGTCATAAGAACCTTGAAAATTGTGTGTTGTGCAATGTAATTTCTCTAATGGACATTAGTGTGTCATTGTATTAATTGTCGTCGGACTATAAAATTGACGAAGGCATAGGTCACTAAAAAGTGTACCGACAGCGATTGATACTGCCCCAAGCTAACGGACACAACATCGCCCAGTTAGCAGAAACTTCGGTCGGTTAGCAGAAATGTCGGCGAAGTCAAACAATTAATAAGATGCCTGCTCATACAGATTAAGATATGTAATGCGTTTATTTAACACTTGGAGACGCTGAAACGTTGCTCTAAAAATTAACAAAATGCGGAATAGCAGAGTTGTAAAACAACTCAAGCCTTCTAAATTTTCAATATCTATCTTCTCTGCCCTATTCCAGTCCCGCAGTTCTGGCACATTGCATTGCATAAGTAGGTTTCATCATCGAGTGAGTGCTGGTCCTAAAAATAAGTTAATATACATAAATGTATTATCAACATTTACATTTGCTGGTCGAATATATTTTAGATTAGACCATTTTTCATTAAAAAAAAGGAGAGAGGTGTCGTAAAACACCCGGTTAGAGCTATGCTCATTAGGTATGCACCAAAAGTTAAAAAAATTTGGCCAAATATAAGAAAATTATACAAGTTACATTGGGCCTTCAAATGTTACGAAAAATGTAAAAAATGTAACCAAGCAGCACCACTGATTCGTACCCTCTTTCATTTGGTTGTCGATGAGACCAGCAAACAAACTGAATAAACATACTTATGTATATAATCATTGACTTTTAATAAAGTTCTATCAACAGTTTTTAAACCAAGGTACCATAAAATAGAAATAAAAAAATAAAATAGAAATAAGTTGTACATGTAATTATGTGTAAATCAACTAAGTTAAGTTTGCATGTGTGAAGATTTAATAATTTTTCTGAGTATGACATTGTTTTAAGAAATTTAATCCATATTTTAAAATTTTAGTTAAGTATAATAAAAAATATATATTATATTATATTTATATTAGAATGTTTGTTTAAGCAATAGGTCTTTTGATTTAATATATATATATATTGTTGTTTTATTTATATTTATTTTCGATTTTTTTAAATTAAAAAAAATTTTCCTGAAGATGCTAACAAATTGTTAGCGAAATATCGAAAATAAATATAAATAAAACAACAATATATATATATATTAAATCAAAAGACCTATTGCTTAAACAAACATTCTAATAAATATAAAGAAAAGGTCAAATAAAATAGAATATAAATATATTATATTTATTTAATTGAAAAAACAAAAAAATATTTTCAATTAATTTTTTTGACCTAATATGTACTACATTCATCAAAGTATAATAGTTCAAACGCTTGACGTTTTGTTTGGTGGGTAGCTCTATCTCAGCAACACAAAGCAAAACAAAAACGAAACACTAACATACGTACATATGTATTCATATCAGTATATTTAATATTTTGTTTTTGTTATTGCAGTTGAATGTGAGTAATACGCCATATACATACATATGTATTTTCTCGTCTGGATTTTAAAAAACATCAACAAAGTCGCTTTTAAAGAACAAGCAAATCAAAACAAAAAGACAAATATAACTGTAATAGTGTCGATTAATTATATTTAGAAAAATAAATTTCAACCCCCATCGCGCCATAAAGAGCATAGCTCTAAAAAACATAACAATTCGGGATCATATTTTATTAATCACGCTAAGCGACAATTATGTGTGTTATATTTATAAAAATTTAATAAACAACGTTGCTTACCACTTTCAATATAATAAGATGTTTCATGATAACGTTCATCAGTAAAGCCAGGTCTTTTAGCCTTTAAAGCCTTCGTCTCTAGTTTTGCCTGTTAATAAAAAAATATTTGTTAAAAATTGTATACACTCAAATTAAATATGTATGTATGTATGTGTGAAGGTAAGATAAATACGTCGATTTAAATTCGTTTTTGCAAAATGTAGCAAGAGAGAATTTTATGTGCTGTGAATAAATCATAATCACCCCTATTATGAACAATTTTTCCCTCTTCCCTAAATTTGCAATCGTGAAAAAATTCACCGTGATTTTTTTTTATGTGGCAGCTCAACTGTAACTCTTCTGTGCAACAAGTACTTTAAATTATATATTGGGTGCGATAAATTTTTTTAATTTTTAAGTCGCCTGGCTGTAGGTCGACTCTAGAAATAGGTTGGGGGATTTTTTCCCTATTTTTAATGTTTGAAACATTTTTAACTTTAAAGCCACTATTTTCAAGGCCAGACTTTACCTCTTCTGGATCCACGCTTGAATCTATTCCTTTTATAACTACTGTTAGGCCTTTAGCACTCTTCAGTTGATATGTATAAAAGTTTTTGTTTTTAGTCTCAAAATCTGAGACAATTTTTCTATAATTATTTTCTTGTGTTACCTGAATTTTAGTTTCGTTGATTTTGCCGCGCTTAATTGGAGTTACATAGAACTCATTTTCTCCAATTAATGAGATAAGGCTTTTTACCAAAAGGTTGGAGTTCTGTTCTCTTAAATATATCGGCGGTGGTTTAGTGGACCTTGTTGTACTTGTGTTTTCATCGACTTGTTCATTCAAAATCGCAAAACGATTTTCAGAATGTTTAATATTATTTTTCCCATCTTTGGGCATTTTCGCTGTTGAAGCTATTTGAGCTGATTTTGGACTTCTTCCTCTTTTTAACACGGATATGCATCTATCCATACCTGTTTGAATTTTATTGTCACTTATTGTACTCACCGCATTTACAATTTTGTGCACGTTGGACACCTTATTATTATTTGTTTGTTTGTTTGTACAGCTAAGCTGACAAGTTTGCTAATGGGTGCAATTGTTGTTGCTTCTTGATAACTATTTAACATGTTCAGAGAGCATGATCGCGCACGAGTAGTTGTGTTTAGTGTAAAATTCGGGTTTGTGTTTAATTCATTTTTTTATTTTCGTCATCAGCAACAAAAGTTAAATAAGCATTTCTACTTCTTGTAGGTTTATTGTTGTAGTTGTTGGCAGAAGATGAACTCATTTAGAGTTATCTTCTTTTTGTTCACTTATGAGTTGGTGTATGCAGATACTTATGTATGTATGTATATTACACACAAGCAAAAAATAAAATAAAAACCAAAAAGAATTTTTAGAACATAACCCAGCCAGCATATTGGCAAGCGTTTTGTAAATTAAGATTGCAGCAAGCTTGCATAAATAAGAGTTTTGCGAATATCGTTGACAATTTGCTTGCAAATGCAAGTGTTTTGCGAACGTCGTTGACAATTTGCTTGCAAATGCAAGTGTTTTGCGAACGTTGTTTACAATTTGCTTGCAAATGCAAGTGTTTCATAAATTTAAGCAAAACGTGTCATTCTCGCAGTTAAAAATTGTGCTAATAAGTTGTGTTAATATATTGTGTTAAATTGTTGTTAAAGTTGTTAAATTAAGTCCGTTTGATACTTTTAATTATCATTTGCTATTAAAAAAGGTAATTATCTACTTATTTAATGTCTGCAGCAAAAAAGAAGAAAATTTTTGAGCATCTATGGAACGGTGCGGCTGCAAGTTATGTAAGTACCCAGAGTGAATTTGTGGAACAGGAAGTTGTGCCTGAAGCACAAAATAATTTAGATTCCTTGTTGCCAAACGATACTGATGACGATTTTATTTCTATTTTTAGAAGGCAGATCTAAAAAGATTGTCAACATCCAATTTGAGAAAATTTGTTACGAAAGCGTGGCAGAAGATCATGACTGACAACGTTGCTGAGAGCTTTTCCTGGCGAGGAACTACAGATAAGAAGTGCATTAGGGCCTTCACTGTCGCCACTGCCATTCGTCGTAAGTGAAATACGTTTAATAGGTTTCTAGTAACATTTTTATAATCATATTTAAATTCTATTGCAGAAACTTTCGCTGAAAATGGAGGCAAGGAAGAAGACTTTGTGTTTGCCTCTATGTCATATTTCCAGTACGCAAAAAATCGTATTAAAATTAAAACTACAAAAAAAGTAAACTAAAATACTATATAATAATGATTTTTTAAATGAAACAACAATGAAGTTCCTATTTTTTTATTTTAATTTAATATTTTTCTATTAAGAAAAAAATTGAATATTAAAAATAATTTTTTTAATGTATCAATAAAAAAACATATCCAAAACAAAGTAAAGGCTCCGTTAGCCGAGCGCTGCTCTACCGTACCCAAACTGTACCGTACTGTTAGCCCGTTGGTGTACTTATAGAATATTTAAAAACGTCTTTGACTATACATAAACAAAACAGAATTACCCCACAAACCAAAACGATTTAGAAATCCCTTGTAACAAGGGCTGCCTTCCTAAACGTCTTTATGCAACGTCAAAGCAGTGTTAAGATCAAGCAATTTTATTTTACAGCTCTGTAAATCAAATACATTATCATTAGAAACACTTCTTTGCTTTGCATACTTAAAATTACAATGACACCGAGACAAATTATTTTTAAAACTTTTGGAAAACACCACGAGCAATATAATTAATCAGCCCAATCACGAATATTCCCTCGGAATTTCTCTCCCACGGAAAATACTTTTCTCGAGAAAAATTTCCTCCAATTATAAATTCCGCGGGAACAAAAAAGTTAAAAAGTGGCATCACTGAATTTTGAAGCTAGCTGTTTTGCTTATTGGCATATAATTTTCTTGTTTTTGTTTCCAATTTGCGGTTTTGTGTGTGCAAAGATAATTAAATAAAAATAAAAAATACTGAAATTGAGCCTGATAATATTAATTTTCATACGTCTATATATAAATTAATTTGTGTTAAAACAAATTTGAAATGAATAATTTAACTTTACGAGCACTTGTTGTTGAAGAACAACACCAAGAAAGAAATAACCAACGGATCACCAGAAGGCAGTTGCGGGATGCATCTAATCCTCTTGAGTTGCCGCTGTCACTGTAAGTACATATGTAAATACAATTAATTACTCGATTTAAAGTTTTTAGCTTGCAACAGGTTTCAAAAGTACTATAGAGTAAATAAACCGGCTTTTCGGTATTTACTAGGTATTTGCTACCTTTATGGAAACCACAGGCAATGGCTGCATTGGATTCCATTAATGTTACCAAATGTTGCAATTGCGCTTTATTTGTGCTCTTCGACCTAAATAAACAATTAAATATTTTTTTTATTTATTTAAACTGTGTTTTATTAAAAATTACTTACATTTTTATGTAAACTCCCTTCAGTTTTCTAAGTGAAATATTTTTAGGGAAAAAACTGTATTCAAAGGCATTCAGAATAACTACTTTTTTCCCCATTCACTTTTATTCTCTTTCACACGGTTGATAAAAATCGTACAAATATGTAGAAAAGGTAAAGTGAGAAATCTCATGCGGGATTTTTATTCATAATAGGAGGAATGGGGAAAGGGAGAAAACTCACGCGGAATTATTATTCGTGATTGGGCTGAATAGCTTTTTTGTTTTAAAACGAAATCATCTTGCACCTATCCTTTTCCACCATTGTTGTTTATAAAAAACATACACGATTTTCATAGTGCACTAGTTGCTATTATTTGCATATCAGATGCGAAACAGATGAGTTTAGGAATGCCATACTTTGTCAGAGTTTACGCAGTTGCGATTGAGAATACCTGACATTGTTGCACTGCAAAGCAATATACGTTTAGGAATGCAGCCATGCTTACCAACTGAGTTCTAAGCTTAAAAAAGTGTTGTGAATACTATTGTAAAAATTTTATTAACAATTTTTTAGTAATGAACAGCGCCCCTTTAGATAATATTGCTTATCTAATAAGCTTAGAGAAAAATAGATAAGTAATAATGGGTCAATAAAATAAACTTAGATTCCTAATAATTTTGTAAGCTTAGATAAAAAATAATTTTCATCAGGATTTGTCATTTGGTTTATTTAAAAATAACATAATTACAATAGACATATATAATTTACTTTTCTTTATTTAATTAAGTAAATTTATTCTTGTGTTACAAACTTGTTTCCTGCGGTATTCTTTTCAAATTTTTGGCGAACTTAAGTTGGTTTTCTCCTACTCCAATTGAATTTAAAACATCTGAAAAATTTTAAAAGGAAATAGTTATGCCATTTGATATGCATATTATATGAAAAACATATTTTACTTCTATAGCCCCATTTGCACTCAGGCTACGCACACTCTTTTTCTTTTTTAAATAACTTTTGAACTATTTACTCTTTCCGGTAACAAAAAAAAAAAAAAAAACACAAAACTATGGCATGACTCATTTGCGAATATATGTATGTGTTAAATTGTTATATAAACAATTAAGTGTATAAAAATTGTAAAGTATTTGAAAACTGCATTTTGTATATAAAAAGTTTATAAATATCATGCTTATTAAAAGTTGTAGTAAATCTGTTATAAGTTTATTATACGAGTTACATTCTGCTTATGAAATGGTTTGCTGGGTAGTATATATAAAATAAATAAATAATTTATGAAAAATTAACAGCTGTTTACAGCACAGTGATGGGCATTAAAAATTTTCAAATTGTTACTGTTGTGAAGAAAAAGTACCTAAGATATATGAATGGTATAAAAATGTACATACATGTATGTATGTATATATGAAATATTTTGCATACTAAACTTTTGAGACAAATGTTACATTTTCGTGTACCATTAAGTTGCTAGCGAATGCGCAACTTTAAACTCGCCTTCTGCATAGCTACTTTTTTTGAGTTATGACTCTATTGCAGCAAAGACTCGATATGTGCATACATAAAAAATGTTTCTGCAGCCGTTGAATTATTTATTGGTTTATTTTATACATCTAAGCATGTACATATATATACATATATATACATATATGTACATACATGTTTATGCAGTTACATGGATATGTACACATATTATTTTCAGTTTTTCAATCATAGTTTACAGATATCATTATTAAAAAGTACCAAAGAGAAGAGCGAAAATACCCCCTTAGTATAAAACAAAATAACAGCCCATCACTGGCTTACAAATGTCACGTAACGTTCAAATGAAATTCTATTTTATACAGATTGAGACGTTCCATCAACGTGACATTTAAATTCGGTAAGCATTTGCATTGTTTTCAAATAGTAAAACGGATCAGCTGTTTCGTTAGGGGACGTGGACGTTCGGCTAATTATACCTTAAATGTTTAAAACGCTTACTAATTTCATTAAAAATACGTGTTTTTTAAGCATTTTCAAAACGTGTTTTTTAAGCATTTAGAAAACGTGTAATTACGTTACTTAAAAAACATGTTTTGCAATTGTCTTTTTAACGCTTATAAAGTTGGGTCCTTTTTGATTATAAACCCCTTGCTTTGATGTCTTTTGTAAAGGTCACAGCAGCGTTTTATAAGTGTTTTGCTTACATTTGAACGCTTACAAAACGCTTATTTTTATATGTAAATGCTGGCTGGGAAATGTCGATATAGCAAACGATAAGTATGTAAGTATGTACATACATATGTATAGAGTTCAAAAATAAAAAAATCATTTGAATAATTGATTTATACATGAGTATGTACATACCTACATACATACATACATACATATGTATCTGTATTTACAGATTTGTTGCTACATTTAAAAAAATAATGCATACATTTTCAACGTTTACATATTATTCGCATGTACAACGTAATTTATTTTTGCTGTTTGACAATTAGAGTTGGGTTTTTCAGCTCAGTTGAGTGAGCGCTCTTTTCCGCTCAGCTCAGTTAACTGAACTAGTTCGCTCTTTTAGTTCAATAGCTCACTTTAGTTCAGTAGCTCAGTTTAGTTCAACAGCTCACTTTAGTTCAGTAAAATGCATTAGCTCCATTGGTTTCAGCTCAGTCTATCTTTGCTACGAAAGTAAACAAAGCGAAAACAAAAAATGTTTCTGCTATATCAGCGTTACCATAACGTTTTTATTTTTAAACAACTAATTTGGAAAACAGCTTAATTTTAGTTATATAAAAATAAGCTCCAATATACAGCTAATTTTATATATTTTTTATTAAGACATAGCCTAACATAGGTGTCACATGATCAAGTTTTCATTTAATTTTTGTTTCAAGATTCAATCCTCTCTCATTTTTTTACCAATACAGTCACACTTTTAAAATTTGCTGAGAATTTGCTTTCAAATTTTCGTTCAATTGAGTGTTTCAAATTGCTTTCAAGAAAGCAGCTGATTGCCATTTGATTATAAACTCTCGTTAGTTTTCATATACATACATAAGTACATATATTCTGCCGCCATAATATTTGTGTTCTTGAAAGCAAATTGCGTGCAGCCTACGTCACAGCCTTCAATTTTTGTGAATTTTGACTAGCAGTTTGTGTAAATTTCTTGAAAGAGAATTGAATAAAAACTTGAACGTCTGACTGCAGTGTTACTTGAATGAAAAATTGAAACAAAACTTGAAAGCAAAATTTATATAAAATTGATAGTCAATTTTTAAATGTGTGACTGTTTAGTAAATTGAAACAAATCTTAATCAAGTGACACCCATGTAAAAAAACAAATATAAGAAAAATTCAAAATAATTAATTTATGTAAAAAAATTGTGAAAAAATATTCATGCATCAAAAAGTTTTATAAATGAGTGATTTTTCGGAAAATTGCTTAAATATTTTCCTTTGCCCCAAACATATTTTAAAGTTTCTATTATTTGAAAATAATGATACTAAATTTAAAGTTGTTAGTATAATTGGTATTCCAATAATTCTGTTCCAAAAACTTATCAATAAACTTTTTTTTTTAATTATTCGTTAAACCTAATGAGTATCAGTCATCATCATCTGTTTCATGATTTACGTTTGGCGTTAAATGATTTAATTCAAAAATACTTTGGTTGTTATTCTTCCCAATATTAGCAGATATAAAGAAGTAAGTTTAAACCTTAGCACTGTGATATAAGCAAAATGGGGCAGGAATAATAGGTTCAGAAATTGGAATTAATATAACAAAATTCAGACCAATACGGTGAAATATAAATCCTGCAGTCTGTTGTATTTATATATTTAATGTTTTAAATAAATTATTTCAAAATAGTTCGGCGAGGTGTACTCATCGTGGCATCATCACAATGAACACAGTCGGGTATGATGCAAAAAACAACCCGAACATCTTCAAACATGCCTTTTCATTGTTCATGCAACTCATTAATACGTACCTTTTTTAAATCTTTCAACTGATCGGTGTCGTCGGCTTTTCTTTTCTCTGAATTCTGAGCTTTTCGCTTTTCCTTGTCATTAGGAGGCAGTAACTGAAATTAGGATAAACAATATTTATATTAATTTTTCAATCTTGTATGGCTTTTTTTCTTTTTGGATTAAGAAATTTAGGATAAATTAACATTAATATTGACAACAGAGTTCGCACTTACACACTAATGTGCATGAGTAACTTCTACCCAGTGGCGAATGGCATCATGATTCATCGTGAAAAATACTGACAATATTAAATCATCAATGACAGATGCTGAATTTTCTTTGGCGTCATACATGAAAGTTTTAAGCAATTGTCCAAAACATCATAGATGACCCGCATTGATTTTGTTCGCTAAGCGTCCGTGTATTAGTGAGTCCTAACAGACAAAATCATCGATATTCAATGTGAATTTTTATGTAAATCGCCGCCATCACGGAGATTCGTAGTAGACGAATACTATATCCACTCATAACAGACAATGTTGCTAAGTTTCAATATTCTTCAATGAGGTAATAAACAAGATATAAACAAATATTTAATAATGCGTTATTTAGTTTTCTTCAATCGTTGACGAATACTTCTAGCTTATAAATTCCAGCAGAGTTCATCTTTGTGTCGAATAATAACGGACAATGTCGATTACTTTCAAATGTCTTTTATACGGTGAATCTATAGTGAATATGTCATATAAATTGCTCCTCGAAATCTACTTTATAAAAGCGAATCATACATGAAATTATCAATATGAGAAAGTCGCTGAAAAAACGCCACTGGGTAGTTCTTCATGTTTTCTTAATAAACTCTCTTTGAGTATCTCAAGAAATTTCAACACAACACTGCTCATTGACTGTTAAATTTGTTTATATGTATTACTACTATATTTATACATCGCTTGTCAGGGCAGTGATATCGTATGGATGTGTCATATGGTAGGAGTCATTGCAGAATGACATATGCCAGTTGATCATGTGTTAACAACAATAAACGGGAATCGCATTTTGTGCAATTGATATTGTGAAAAGGTGTAATGAAAAAGGTGAACATGAAAACTTCTTTTTCATTTCACGTTATCACAGAACGAGAATCGATCCTCAGATCTTTAACAATTTTATATTTTATTGATTTCTATATAAGTTTAAGACTACATACAGACATAAGTATGTGCTCCTCTCAACGAAATATATACTTAAAAAATAATGTAAGACTCCATTCAAATTTAACTTCCTTTTACAAACATTTTTTAGTGTGAGAAATTTTGAAAGCAAACATAAGTTATTACAATCAGAATTTCAAACATACACATTGCACTTCTATATTACAAACATTATGTTGCAAGCACATGTATTTTATATTGCTTATTAGTAATATTATTATACGACATTTAACAACTCGTGTAATACAGTTGATGAAAAATACTCTGCTTATATGATGTGTTGTTGTAACCTGTTTTGTACCTGTCTGTCCTTATTTAGTAATTCAAACAATATTGCATTAAAAAGACACATAAAAAGAAGAAAATTAAAAAAGTATTGTAGGAAAAATCAAGCAAAAACAAACACAATTGCATTCACACATAATGTTCTCTGGTGTAAGTTACAGTGTTGTTCTTCTTCCTTCTGTTTGTTGGTCATTTACAGAGACACGTTCTTGCTTTAATTGGCATAAATCAATACTAATAGATTTTATAGTTAGATGAAGTATATTGCAGATACTGATAATGGAATTCAAAAGCTTTTGTGCTGGTTTCAAGAAAGGCAAATTTTTTAAAAGCATTTACCGTCGCTGCAGCTATAACCGTTAGAAAAGTTTTTACATGTGTGCGAGGGCTGTGTGAAAAGATATATATGTACATATTTCTGATCAGTCTTGTTATTGCCATTTTTCTCAAATGAGCATAAAGGGAATAGTTATTCACAGTCGAAAGGAAAATTCAATTTCATTTAGAAGTACATTTATAAAAATAATGAGCGCTCAGAGGTCAAATTGGTCAAATTTTTATTTCATGTCTAACGAAAAGAGGCTAGTTATTCCAGTATCTTTTACAACATGATGTATAAATTCGTGTGAATTATTTTATAATTATAGGTATAACTTTTTGCTTATATGATATAAGTTTAAAAGTAATTTATTACATAGAGAAGTGCTTGTTGTGGTTGTGTCTCTTGCTGCTAAAAGCGCTTCGAAAATGCTAAGTCAATTCCATTGTAGGATAGTGAAACCTGTATAATATTGAATGTTATCACATTAAAAAATGTTTACCCGTTATTTCCGGAAACAAAATTTGTCCAAAAAGCATGAGTAAATAATATGCAAAAACAGAACTGTGGCTCATGACTGAGCAACCATACTGAAGCACATAAATAAAATAATTGGATCGGCCAAATTATTGAAAAAAAAACTGATACTATCAAAAGAATGGCGCTGGGGTTGAATACTCACGGTCCAAGAAACAGTGGTCGACTGAGAAACAAGTGGAGAACTATAATACACTAAGAACTAAACAAACAAGAAAAAAATCGAGTATGGGAAGAAGTAAAAACAACAGCTGCAAAACGTGTAAGATTAAAATTCTATCTTTGTGGAATAATATAAGTTATATAGGTATAAATGTCATTCCGACATCTATATGTATCAAAGTTGTTCAGTGCCTTTAACTTAAACATTAATTCAAAGATTGTTATATATCGTTGGTCTCAAGTAGAAAGACCCTAAATAGAATAATTTTAACTTTACGATAGAACGTAAAAACATAATAACAAATTTCCCACAGGGGTTGAACCTTATCCAAATGATTATTCGAGTATTGGGACAGGGTATACATAGGTTATTTACCATTGATTCAGACTATTCCTCGGTGGACAGTTTCAATGTGTTATATTTATAATTCTTTAAAAGCATACAATTTTAAAAACTAGAACTATCGAGTAGGTATTTAGTACCCAAATGATAAATATTGATTAGTTATTAAAAAAAAACACTAATGTACGGTGAAGAACATGTACGTCTTGTATAAAGCTATCCGCCATATGGCTGCTGCATCAACATGAAAGTTAATTGTATTAAAACATTAATCGTCTGTAACTATATTTTCAGTCTCTCGAATATGTATGCATGCCAGTGTATTCTTTCAGTACAAGAACGTTTTTTTCCATTACGAACAAACAATAAATATATTTCTAATTAAATAAAAGTGTTTCAAATTGAGGTACTATCATCAATGAAGAATGAGCAGAAGAAAAAATATATTGTATAAATACGAAAGACATCAAACACTACAAGCACTGCGTTGGCCAGAAACTATAGAATGCGATTGAAAGATTAAGCAGGTTTTTCTTATATACGCGTATCGCTCCTTTATTGCAACATTATCATATCTCAAAAATATGTAAAATTGGCAAAATGCATATCAAGTTTTTAAAACGTAAGCACTTATATACATGACCGATATTAGCATTTTAGTCGTTATGCCATCTTTTTATATTAAGATAAGTTTATGAGAAATTTTTTATTTAAAAAACACTTTTTCTTCTGTTAGGGTGAAACGGGTGTATATTTGACTAAAACGTCAAGAGAGCATTAGTTCTTATGAGACAACCCACACCAAACAAAACAACCGCGACAAAACATTGGTTGATGAAAACGCATGTGGTTTGATACAACATACTCACACAGTGAGACGAAACAGACTGAAACGATCCTTGTTGCACATAATTTCGTGCTTTATATAACCCACACCAATGGCGACAAGTCAGAAAAACAAAAATATTACGAAAAACATTGTCGCATTGCTTTTTGATTAAGACGCCAATACACGACATGTGTTTGATATCAGGATTTGCCACCCTTGCGACTAATTTTATTCCGCACATCAGGTAAAATTTTCATTTTACAGTTGATGGCAGAAGGTTTGTCAGATCACAATAGTGCACTCTCTAATTGAAAAATTTGACAGACATATTTGCACATGAAATGTTTTAAAACTACTACACGATATGTACATGTTCTAGAGTAGAAAATTTGACAAGATATATGTATGTAAAAACATGTTGAGTATGGGATACTTTACCGGTTGTCTTGTTAATTTATGTTTGTTCGCATCAAGCAATTTTATTTGGCTTAAAATACATAAACGTTTTGCCTTTCGTTGGCATGGGTTCAGCCTAACTTAAAAATTTTAATTTGCCGAGATATGACAACCTTGCAACACAGGATTAAAATGTGCATACATATCTATCAGCTGTTATTAATATTTTTCCGGTCAATAATACTTTTACAAAAAGGAGAATCTCTGACTTGTGTAATTTTATACATTACAGTTAAATTTCAACAAAAAAAAAAATACATACTCGTATGCATTCAAATCAAATATTTTCTTAACCCAGTGGAAACTCAAATATTTTTATATATGATTTATTATTTTCCGTTGCAGCTGATATCTTCATTTCAATCATTAGTGCCATTTTACTCAAATTAAGTCGTGTCCTTGCATTATAAACGTAAATGTATCTTACGTAGTACTTCGGATAAATGTAAAATATCAAATGATATTATTTCTGAAACAATGTAAAGACCATCAGCCGTGACGTTTATTTTATTTAAAAATTGTAACATTTTATATGAGCGAATTCACGAATTTATGTTTTCAAAAATTAATTTGTTTACTGATGAGTGGGCTTAGCAGCCAATGAAGTGCAGCATATACATAGATTAGATAACCCATAACAAACAAATTAATTTTTGGAAATATATATTTTTAGGTACTTGCTCGATTAAAATGATATAATTTGTACAATGGAAGTTTATTTTTTATTTTACTTTATATATATGTAGGTACTTGCATTTTCTACCAAAGGTCGACTAATTGTATAAAGGTTGTTAGAAAAATAAACAGATTCATATCGAATATTTTTTAAAACTATTCTACGTCTACTTTGGTGATTCTCAATTCAAACTTGGGAGTGTGTGTATATCTAAATAAGTTAGAAAACTTCTCAAGTTAAAATGTCTAAAAATATTTGACAAAAGAAAAATTAATAAAATGTTAATAAAAACTCTATTTATGTAGATGGCAGAGAGGGTGTTACTTGAGCTTCGAGGGGCCAATCAACAAAAAATGGGAAGTAATTATAATTGCTCGTATTTGAGCGAAAATATAAAATATTTTTTAGTAAGAAAATATTTTGGAAACGTCTTTTAGCAAAAGATTTGGAAATAGAATATATTAATTTTTTTCAAAAATGTGCATATACATGTACATAATACATGTAAGTTAAAATAAACCGACGAAAAGAACTCGATAACATTCTTTTTATCATTATTAAAAAGTTTCTTTTTAATTTATAATTTATACTAAAAAAAGAAAAAGTGGAAATAAAGGAAGACAAAAAATGTCATGTTGCCATATTCAAAACCAGGAGTGGCCAAGCCCTATGCTCTTGATGCTCATTCGTTTTTTAAAACTCTATAGGCTGTGTGTTTTAATACACACATACATCACTCAGTACTAGCAATACGAAATAAATTTGATTTTTTGTCGTTCTTCACTGTGCAAAGCAACAACACTTTCGTATGCTTTGCTGGTAGACATTGACGACACCGATAATCAATGTACATTTTGTTTTTGGATACCGTTTAAAAATGTGTGTTTTGAAAAGCACTTGGAAAAAATTGGTGTTAGTTTTAAATTTCAAACTCATATTATTCACAAAAAAATTATTATATGATCACTCACAATCTACTATCACATAATTGAAAACGTTTTTGTGATTTTTTGTATTCTTTACAAAATGGAGTTCAGTACATCGTTTCTGTATTTCTCGCATCGTAAAATTTCTCACATGAAGTGTGAAACAAAAAATTCCATCGTTTCTCGATTTGTGAGAAAAAAAGTGTTTCTGTATTTGAATGCGAAAACAGGCTGCGCTGATTTTGTTCTTACTGGAATGTTTCCAATAATTAAGTGTCAAATGTAAAAGAAACGTCGACGAGGGAAATTAATTACATATAACAAAAGCAAAACAATGAAAGGCTGAAAAATTTTAAATTACAAAACAACAATTGTTCTTTATAATTTTATTTTATTTAAATAAAAACCCAAATGTATAGTGCAGTGCTAGTTTTCATTCAAAAATTATTTAAAAACATATTCTTGTGTTTATTTAAAATTTTTGCTACATATATAATATGTATATATATGTATGTACATATTAAGTACATACACACATATGTACATTATCTGTTGATTTCTGTTCCACATTTATACATACGAATTAAAAAATATTTATATTATACTAAATGACCCGGCAAACGTTGTTTTGCCATACAAAATATTTCTAGTGCATATTCTGTGTGACGATGACCACCGATGAAAAAAATACCAAACAATAATTTTGTTCTGTTTGAAATACGAACAAGGATGATTCTCCTGCATGAGGCAGACATAGAGCCATCTGTCATTCAACAACAAAAATAATTATGAGGCGGACATAACCCATCTGTTGGGTTAATAGTATAGTAAATACAGAAATTGCCCCCTCCCCCCTCCTCGTGCCACTAGCTATTTAAAATATACCTTAGAACCTATTCGCATACCTACCAAATATGCATAAAAAATTTCATTAAAATCGGTCCAGCCGTTTCGGAGGAGTTCGATAACAAACATCGTGACACGAGAATTTTATATATTAGAAGATTTACTTTTCATATGTGTATTTATATTTATTTAAATTTAGATTTTCTCGCACTAATTTGAAATGTGAGTTATTTTGACACTTCTTGTGAGAAACTTTCCGCAAAATGTTGTTACAGACACACTTTTTCTCACATACTTCTGATAATTGCTGGAAAATTATTAAAATGACAGATCATTCTCGCAAAGTACATATACAGAAACACTTGTGTGAGAAAAACCATATTTTGTTTCATTTTACACTGTTTTTGTTGAAATTCACTCGTTTCATGCGGATAACTTTACGATGCGAGAAATACAGAAACGAGCTACAGATAATATATACAAAAAATGCAAATAAATTTTTTTCCCGTGTACGTGAAATGAAATTCTTTGTATGTATTAGTTTTTACAACAGAAAATATTGAATAAAAATTTGTTTTTCTTTAAATGTATTGATGTTTGCTCTTCCATAAGGAACTTTTGCGCACCCCTGTTTTAAAGAATAACCAACAAAAATTTTTTTTTTTACAAGATCCTATAAAAATGTGCACATGTAAAGAAATGAATAGCAAGCGTAAAGTGTAATATTACTTTAATTTAGGTTTAAAGTAGGCGCTCACGTACTTTAAAATTTTCACATTTAATATGGCGTACAGTGGGGTGAATGGTGTAGAAAGTGACGATTAATTCATAGAATTAAATAATTCGTAATATTAAAATGTTACCATTTCATCTACTTTCATATGGTATCAAATACGGTTGTGAAAATTAAAGTTCATCTTTTGAATTAATCGCCACTTTTGAAGGGTTTCACCACACACTGTGGCGTCAAAGTCTGCAAATTATAGCTTAATTAATAATCATTTGTGAATAATACTTTAAGGAATTTAGCTTAATAGTGGATAGTAAACCTACTTTAACTTTTTCTGAATAGCACTGTTAAGCTTTCATCCACTCGTTCAGTAGCTCGGTTAAGATACAAAACCATGGTAGATGAGATGAATACAAAACTTAATTAGCTATTGCTTACAATATCCCCTAGGTTGTGTACATATCGTTGGTCTTATATAGAAAGGCCCTCACTTACATAATTGCGTTTTTATAGAAGAATGCAACAACAGAAATATTTATAATAATTTTTCATTACATTCATAACAAAATATTCATTACTAATAATTTCCAAATATTTCCTAAAAAAGAAAAACAATAAAAGCGATTACGTGAACTTTTAGGCATTAAAAATGTTTAATGTGAAATTTTAAAACTGATGCCAACAGAATTATGCTTAATATATCTTTAATTTTTATGTCAAAATGTTTTTGAAATATTTAGTAATAAGTAAGGCCACCATTTGAGTAATATCTGGCAACGTATATGGAGGCAACAATTTAGTTTAGCGCTGCTGTGGTGTTTTAAAATACATAATTTGTTGTTAGTTTTGTTATGCACAAATGTCTTTTATTTCTGATGAGGAAAGTTCGCCACGAAAAGATCGTCGGTTTTACCAATTGTGTTCCACGAATTAGTGCCAAAAATATCATGAAATAAAAATTTCTACACCCAGCAATTTTTGGAGTTATTAGTTTCTAGTAAAATGCACTAAGTCAACGAAACAATTGCTACAAAATCTTAGGTCATTTATCAAAATTATTTTGAGGGAGATGCTACGCCCATTTTCCAATGTTTAAATTTTTTTTCTTAAAAACCAATATTCAATGGGCTATGGGCATATAATTTCAAGTATTTATATGCATTAGTTCGATGTATATAAATGTGTGTGAAGATAAATTTAAATTGAACTAGCAAAGATTTCAACCAAAAATTTTAGTCAAGCCAATTTTGCAGTTAACAGAGCACTGTTAAACACTTAACAGTTGCTGTAAAAGTTAATGAAACTCATTTCGGATGAATATTAGTGGATATTATGGAAAAATGGTGATGTATAGGCATATCCCACTATATACAAATGGTAGTCCAGGGGGTCGACTATCATGCAGAAAAGGTGGTATATCTGTAATAATCTAGAGACAAATAATAGTCAAACTGCGTACTTGGTTTTTAATTTCCTCATCTTTTGTCCTCTTTAAAGGACTAAACCTTTTTCAAGAATGCTTATTTTAAATAATTTTTTTTTTTTAAATATTAGTATCTAATATTTTTTAACAAACTTGGTACCAAATGATAGGGAAGGAAGGCTCTATAGAATTTTGTAAAAATATTTAATTCAGTTCCCCTGAATAAAAAAAAAAAATATGCTTTTAAAAATATATCCATCCATATCCTTGAAACTTTTTATTAAAAAATTTTTTTTAATTATATGTTGTTGCCTTAATTTAACTCTATAAGACTTCGAAATTTCATGATTTTATCTCTCTTAGTTCAAAAGGTGTGATGGGTTTTTTCGCGGTGCAAAATTAATTTCTATGTATAAAATTATTTTATGAAAAACAACTTATGATATATAACATATAACTAACTATGCAGTTTTAATCAAAATGAAGTCGTTCGCTTTTTCGCTTATGGAGTGTGTTAGAATCGTGACCAGCAATATTCAACAAGCATGTGACATAAGTCGACTTTCAATTATTAAATTATATTTTGATGGAATCTTTCTCCGTGCTCATCACTGAAATTGTCTAAATTTTCTGGAAAAAATCTAGATGACTGTCTAAAAAATGTCTTTTTAACGACATGTTTATACCCATTGCTCCAAAGTTATGAATTAAGCTTCGGGCGATTTCTTCATAATTATGGGCTTTTTTATTGCCTAAGAAATTGTAAATTACGTCTTGTAGGCTATCCCATTCATATCTTCCTTTTGGAGACAATAGTCCTGCGAATGCGTTGCATTTCATAATCTGCTTTAATTGAGGTCCATTGAAAACCCCTGAAAATTAACGATAACATTGTATATAGAAATTTTTAAGAGTAAACTAACCGGCATTAACCTTCGTCTCGCTCAATTTTGGAAATATTGCTTTAAAATGGCACATAGCTGAACCTTCTGTATTAAGCTTTTTTTACAAAGTTTTTAATTAAACCCAATTTGATGTGTTGGGGTGGCAAAATAATTTTCGATGCAGATACTAGAGGTATAAGCTCAATGCTATCACTCCCAAGTTGATAAATTATACGAGGCTTCCATGTATGATCTCTGTGTAGTGTAGTTCCCGCTGAACACCTTCCCAAAGACGTAGAAAACACTGGTGTTTCGAAAACCCTTTTTTAAGACCACTTAATATCGCGACTATTTTTAAGTCACAGCAAATTACCCATTGAAATTTACTGTAATTTATTAGCTTTAAAATTGTGGCCATATTTTTGTAATATTCTACTACATCCGTACCATAAACTATAGGAACAGATGGATGTTCAAAATGAGGTGTTATTTGTTTGGATCTGCTTGAGTATACGTCAAATTCTGAAATATTCCCCTCGCTGTACAATGTCTCTGAAGGGACGTATCGATTAATTTCAGAACTAATTACTCCGGCCTTTACCGTATCACTAGAATAATATGTGACCTGCTCCACGAAATGGGACCTCTGCGCCGAAATAGGCAAACAAAACGCTCTTTCAAATGCCGCAAACCGCAAGTTTCCATGTCTTTTAGTTTTTTTTACAAATCACCTGTAAAGATGAACATAATTAATGAAAATCATCGGTGCAGATACGTAGCTCAAAACGAAGCGCTTTTTTTTAAACGTGTTTATCTCAATAACTTCTTTTCGGCGCCGAGGTCCCTTTTCGTGGAGCAAGTCACATATGATATTTTATATCGGTGTTGATATTTTATCTTGATACACTTTGAACTGTTCAGACAAATGTAGCATGAATCTTTACAATGTTCTCTACGATGAAGCCAAGTTACTGGGTACACGTATCTTAAAGAGTGTTTCTTATTAAATAAGCCACTGTGACAGTAGTTACATACTATTTTTGTTATATTCCATTTATTGAAATTAAAGTTTTCACTAAAATACATTTCATACGCTTCTATTATTTTTGCAGAAATCTTCCGCGATTTTTTTAAAGGGGTGTATAGTCCACAAACAACACAAAATTTATTTTTATGTGAACACTGCATTTTAATTTTAATTCCCGTAAAAACCGTTTAGTATACTATTATAAATTTTTCGCAATGCTAAAACGCTATAAAAATTTTTAATTGGCATTTACAACATAACCTACTTCTGTAAATATAATTTTTTAGCAACTTACAAGTAGTGATTTCAGAAAAAAATTACATAATATGTAAATCTCTATTATTTTAAGAACTAACTGCAAACCGAAATCAGAGCGTTGAGCCATTGAGATGGCAGTGGGTACATATTTAGCGCATATTAAAATCTATATGTTGGAATATACAGCAAATACGTACCCTGCTGCTAGCGCGACTTTCAACGCTCTAGTTTATAAAATTTATTTTAGGGTTCAACACATAATTTTTTTTTTTTAAAATATTTTTTATGGAAGCTTTCAAGGATTTGGAAAAACTTTTTAAAAGGACCCTTTTTTAGGACGAATGAAGAAAATATTTGTATCCCTGTTGGTTGAAAATTAGAAGTTGTTTTTCATAAATTAATTTTATATATAGAAATTAATTTTGTACCGCGAAAAAACCCATCACACCTTTTCAACTAAGAGAGATAAAATCATGAAATTTCGAAGTCTTATAGAGTTAATTTAAGGCAACAACATATAATTAAAAAAAATTTTTTTAATAAAAACTTTCAAGGATATGGAAGGATACATATATTTTTACAAGGACATTTTTTATATTTTTATTCAGGGGAACTGAAGTAAATATTTTTATAAAATTCTATAGAGCCTTCCCTTTCATTTGGTACCAAGTTTGTTAAAAAATATTAGATACTAATATTTAAAAAAAAATATTTAAAATAAGCATTCGTGAAAAATGTTTAGTCCTTTAAAAGGGACAAAAGAAGAGGAAATAAGAAACCAAGTACGCAGTTTGACTATGTTTTGTCTCTAGATTAACGGCTATATAGTGGCGTTTCTGCAAAAAAAATGCTGTCACGCAGTGTTATCAATAAGTTTTTCAAATCTTAACATCTAAAATGTAAATGTGTTTAGCCACTGCTAACAAAATTTTTAGTTTCAGCAGTTGATTTTTTTGTTGTTCTACATCTATCGTGTATGGCTGAGAAAAAGAGTATCCCTACTTCTCAACCTGGTGTGTCCTCTATAATTTAGAATATTGCGCGCAAGTGGATTTGGGTGCAACTCAATTTTTTTAATATATTTTTCGCATGTTTTGAAAATACTGTATTCACCAACGGAACATCAAGATCTTTGTGAATACGCTAATTTCTGACATACCGGGGGCTGCTGCAATTGCACGTAGAATTTTGTTTTGTCCCCATTGAACTTTTTCTACATTCGATGCTGAGGCAGTGCCCCATAACTGGATTACATAGGACCATATTGGTTTCAGGATCGCGTTGTATAATAGTGATCAGGACGCAACAACAATAGCACCCATTACAAACTTGTCAGCTTAGATGTACAAACAAACAATAAATAACAAGTTGACCAACGTGCACAAAGTTGTAGATGCAGTGAGTGAAACAAGTGATAATAAAATTCAAACAGGTATGGACAGATACATAACCGTGATAAAAAGAGGAAGAAGTGCCAAATCTGCTCAAATAGCGTCAACGGCGAAAATGCCCAAAGATGGTAAAAATAATATTAAAAATTCGGAATGAACAAGGCGATGAAGACACATATTTAACAAGGTCGAGTTAACCAGCACTGATATATTTAAGAGAACAGAACTCCAGCTTTCTGGTAAAAAGCCTTATTTCGTTCATTGGTAAAAATGAGTAATAGGTAACTCCAATCAACCGTAGGAAAATACACGAAGCAAAAATTCAGATATACCAAGAAAATAATTACCGAAAAATAGTCTCAGATTGTGAGACAAAAAATAAACACTTTTATGCAGATCAGCTGGAGAGTGCTAAAGACCTAACCGTCATTATTTAATGTATAAATTCTAGCGTGGATCCAGAAGAGGTCAAATATGGCCTTGAAAATAGTGGCGTCAAGGTGAAAATGTTTCAATCATTTGAAATTGAGAACAAATTCCCAACCAATATTTAGAGTCGAGTTAAAGCCAGGTAATAATAAAAAAAATTAATCCCATCTAATTTATGATTTAAAGTACTTGTTGCACCGGAGAATTACAGTTGATCAGCCACATAAAACAGCTGGACCTATCCAAACCCTGAACTGCCACGAATTTGGGCACACCAAAACTTATTGCAAGTTGCCTACAGTCTGCGTTATATGTGGTGAGTTCCACAGTACCGCTAACTGTGACAAAATAAAAGGTGATCCCAAGGCGAAAATATTGCAATTACGGCGGAACTAAACTATAGAGACTGCCCTCTTTACCCGTTTTTTAAACGTTCCTCGAATAAAAGAGAAAATTATATCCCTTCTCAGCCTATCACACTTTTAAGCTACCCACAGTTACCTCAATCAAATCAAATCAAACGCGACTACTTCTCAGCAGCAACCTAATAGTCAATTTTCATACGCTAACATTTTAAAAAGTAACCAGAATACAGCGCAAAAAACGGTACCAGCAAACAAAGCTCCAGGGTCTAATTTAGTCGTATTGAAGCCTCAATTGCGAGCTTAATACAAACAAATAAATACTTTTACTCTCAACTTATTTTTTTGCCATTTTAGATTTTATTTGTAAACTAAAAGAGAACTATCAAATCGAAGCAAGTACATGAGTCGTGGGAACAGCTAGATTCATAAACATGCTTCAGAAAGCGAAGCAAGTGCTTCCTCTTGTCGTGTAAACATAGTATGAATAGTTAACATTCAATCGATAGTTAAGTCGCAAATATCAATAGCAGAAAAAAATCAATAGCATCTCAGCACTAAGTCGAATACAATTTTTTTTAATTATTTTTATTTCTTTTTATTGATACATTTTCCATAATATATGCTAATTGCTTTCTTCTTTTGGACCAAGTTTATTCAGATGTGTTGGATATTCAATTTCATGCGTTTCCGAGACATACTATATGTATAATAATATGCATAATAACTTTTTCTTACTTTTCGATTTTCTTTATATATTTTTTAAGTAGCCGGCTACAAAATAAGTTTAGGCCGCCTCTAAGTTTTTTTTTAAGCCGGCAATAACTTTCTCTCTACTTGGTTCTGTACAAATGTCAAACAACAAGTATAAATTACACTGTACATGCGAACAATATACATATATAAGATGTAAACTTTCAAAACGCCGATACAAGTGTCTTTTTTTTTTTTGTCTCTTCTATCAAAATTTTTTGGTCGGATCTTGTAATTTTTTTTTTGTGTTGTACAGTGTTATTGGAGGAGTTAATACGCATTACCTTAGTCTTTGCTATATTTATCTTCATACCACATTTTCCTGCTTCTTTCTGTACAGCTGCGATTATGGCCGCCATGTCGTTGTAGTTGTGTGAGAGTAGACAGATGTCATCAGCATAATCTAAATCCTCTAATCTTCTATTAAAACCCCACGAAATTCTTCTGCTCTCCTTCGTTGCTATGTTCATAATAAGATCTAGGACCATATTAAAAAGCAGAGGTGATAGAATGCAACCTTGCCTTATGCCATTAGTTACAAGGAATCTGTCGCTTACACTACCTTCATGCATAACTCTGCAGCTTACATTATCATAGAGGGCTCGAATCAACGATATTATTTTACTCGGTGTACCCTTACACGCAAGGGCGTTCCAAATAGCTGAATGTGATAGGGTATCAAAAGCCTTCTCGAAATCTATGAAAACCAGATATAAAGGAGATCCCCACTCAACAGACTGTTCAATTATGATCCGGAGACTGTTTACGTGGTCTATGCAGGATTTCTGGGGTCGAAAACCAGCTTGCTCATTGCGAAGCTCAGGATTAAATGCTGCTGAGGGTCTTTATTTAAGTTTTAATAGTTCAAAAATTTAAGCATTTTTAAATAAAACAATAATATTTAATTTTAAAGAAAAATGTTAAGTTAGGTAAATCGTAAAACAATATTAAACTTTAGGCAACTTTTAAATGATTTTAGATTTTACACTTTTAACAACTTTTAAGTCAATTTTCGACTTTTAACTTTAGACAACTTTTAAATATATTTTACGACTAACAATATGTAATATTCAACTGTTTATTAATTAATACCACTTTTCTCACCGACTGATAATTGAATACTGCACATTACTACTTCTTCATTCTTGCTTGTTGCTTTCAAGGTATGGTGAATAATATAGGCTTAACCCATTGAGGCCCTTACACTCGGCCATCCTGCAGATCATCCGCCTCGGATGATGGTAGAGATTCGTAGTTCACAGACCTCCAAGGCTTCATGAAGTCGCAACTGGTTGATGTACTACTTGGACCTTCACAATCAGCTACCTTTTTTACCTCGTAACGGTTGCTTCTTTTGACTTTTGTAACTTCGTATGGTCCTAGATATTTGCTTGCAAGTTTTCGGCCGGACACGAACTAAGTTCGCTTTATCGCGACTAAATCGCCAACTTTATAAACTACTGCTTCCTTCCGCTTCTTGTCAAAATTGCGTTTGTATGTTTCTTGAGCCTTTTCTATTTGACTCTTTGCTTCTGCTCGGACTTGCTACCGTTCTTCATTAAAATGATTAATCAATTCGTTTTCAACAATTTCAAGTATATTGCTGTCGACATCAGTTTTCATTTTTATATCAAACATTAGATCAAATGGTGCTGCTTTAGTCGAACTATGTACGCATGAATTTATAGCCTTTTGCACTCTTCCAATATATTTCAACCATTTAGCTGGTTCATCTTGCGACAGTTTAGCGATAATTGATAAAATTTTGCGATTCACACTCTTAATTTGCCCGTTGCTGCGTGGTACCCCCGTTGTAGTTACGACGTGTTCAATACCTGATTTACGGCAAAATTCTTCAAACACTTTAGAAGTAAATGCAGAACCTCGATCGCTAATTATTCGGCAGGGAAAACCAAAAATATTTGACCACATTTGTAAATTTCGAATTACTTCTTCTGAGCTCATTGTTTTTGTCGCGAACAACTAAACAAATTTTAAGAAACTGTCAACAGCTGTAAATATATATTTATACTGTTTGGAGGTAACGTCTAATGGACCCAAATGGTGGACATGTATGGTATGAGGCGGAACGTTGCCTTTTTCTATGCAGTGTAAAAAGCCTTCTTTTTATTCGTCTTTTTGTTGTAAATAATGCATTCAATGCATTCGTTCTAAATACGGAATAAAGTATTTTTGAAGTACTGTACGAGTATGTATTGTTTTTTCCTTAGTAAAATGACCGTTCATATGCGCGTTTCTGATTATTTCGGACTCAATAGTTTTTGGTACAACCAACAAATCATTGCCGTTAATACACTTATACAAAAGGCCTCCTTTTAGTTTATAGTTTTCGTAAGGACCTTCATTATTATCAAATAATTATTTGCAATACAGGTTACGCAAAAGTTGATTTCAATACTAAACGCAATAATTTGATAATATAAGTACATACATACCTACATACGTAAAAATATATAATCGTTTGCTTCTAATGTTTATGTATCTGTTAAATTTATAGGAGTATATTTGATCCGTTTATTTTGAAAGTGGCATAAGTCTTTTTTTTTGTTGATTGCAAATTTTTTACAAATTATTTAGTGTTGCCATTAACTCGATTTTTTTGAAAAAGTCACTTAGGTCACTTTCAATATAAACGGCTCATTTATTAACAAATAAATATGTACAAAAGTATAACCATATGTCTTCACTGCAGGCGATTATGTTTTGCTGTTTCTTTCACATGCATTTTTTTGTTGAAGCAATAGTTTTATTAGAATCTTAGAAAACAAAATAGCTTTTACGTAGACAATGAAAAAATTAATTTGAAAAACATCACATAACCTTGGCCTATTATACTTGGATATGTGCACGAATATACATACATACATACCTTCATAATTATACTACACGGTTTTTCTGAACACTACAGTCGTTATACGGTTTAACGAGCAATACATTTTACATTTGTATAGCGATTAATATACTCGTACTTATCTACATAAGCATATTTTGCTCTCACTTTAATGAAAGTTGCATAGATCAAAATAAAACAATTTTGTGTTGTGTTTTGTTTTAGAGTTAATTTTTCGATATTATGATAATTTAATCCACTTTTGGAGATAAATAATTACAAAATATATCTATAAGGTGAATGTTTGTCTGTCCTTCTGATTGAAAGCTATGGACGCCTAAACCAGTAAACTAATCATCCTGAAATTTTTCAGGAATATTTGCGACGGCCAAAAAGAAGCAATAGGTTAATGATTTTTTGACATATTAAGTGGGCGTGGCACATCACATACAGAGGAACTTTTTACATGAGATTTTGTGGGAGCTTCTCCGCTGATTTAGGGAATTATTATACAAAAAAAATAATTGGAAAAAACTTAGTGGGGGTGGGACTTCTGGTAAAGAAATTTTATTTTGTGATATCCCATATCATATCCCATTTTTTCAAATTTATAAAATACGTATTAGGCATTGTATAAATGGGCGTGGCTCTTTTCTAGAAATAATTATTATATATATCTTGTTAAATAATGAAGTAAATGACATGTTATTTTTTACACGCAAAGAAAAAACATGGTTGATAATCGCAAACTATCATTTCATGTGCAGATATATGATTGAGCCTACTATATTTTGCAGCTTTTATCCAAGGAACATAATATGTTCTTCATAAATCTCCCTTTGACAATACGATTGTATGAACATAGTATGCTCTGCAAATGCTGTGAAATAATATTATTAAAAAAAATAAAATATTTATTGAATACACTTTTCTGGACAAATTAAATTTAATAAAATTCAAAATAATTAACTTATTTATCGGCATATTTATGTAAAATCCAATTGCCATCTTTTGCAGGTCCGTAGTATTTTTTCGTCATGCTGCAAAGAAATATACATTCGTATATTCAATTCACTCCATATTCACTCGTATATCGTCAGCTAAAACGCAAACGGCCCTAACTAACAAAAAAAATCCAAAATCGGTTTTTTGGTTTATTCTGACGCATTGCATCAAAATACACAAGCACAACAAAACTTGTCTGACTTGTCTGACCAAAATTAGCGATTTTATTAACGAAAAACAAACGGCCCTATCTACAAAAGCGTTTATTTGATAAACGCAAAAAGACTTAAGTGATCGTTTGTATGGGCAATATTGAAAAATGACATAAAAACTGATAGATTTGAAGAATTGTTTGTTAAAGGAAAATGAAATTAGCTACAGCTTAAGGCATTTTATTAAAAAAAATTTAAGAAATTCATCTCAAAAGTGATTTTGTAAAAAATAAAGGAAAATAAGAAGAGTATAAATAAAAAGCGTGATGTTAACGATGGATATAGCAGACACTTTTAAAAAGGCTAAAGAAAATTGGAGACAATGCAGTCAGCAAACCTGGATGAAGGGAAAGTAATATCAAGGTTTTTCTAAAGGAAACGTAAAAATTTTGCGTAAGCCTAGAGAAATGAAGAATGCATGTAAGTCACAGTTTTGCGGAAAAAGTTCGATTCGATATCATTCTTTTTTCCGGAAGTTATTCGTAAAGAGATTTTTGATTCATTTTGGAAAATGACATGGGACTACAAAAAGATTTATGTCCAAAGCCTCGTTGAGTGCTCGGATAGAAAACGTATTACTGTTGAAAATTCCAAACGATCAAATACAAAACATTTCTATGATAGCATACCCTTTGAAAATTAATTCATATTTTCTAAATTCATTGTTCAATTCTTCAATTTTTGATTTTTATAACACTAGTTTTGTTGTACAAAATTTAAGAAAATAATTTTGGCAAAAAACCGATTTCAATACAGCGAATCAAGCAAACAAATTACAAGAATAGTATAAATTATTGCTAAGTTTAAAATACAATTGGGGTATTCACACTGTAGTCATAAGTCATATGTCATAAAATAATAGCACACCAAAATATGACAAATGTGAACACCCCATCATAAATAAGTGTGCTATGTCATAATTGTGCCAGCTGATAAACATTTAACAACACTCCATTTTTACTCGGATTATTGCGCATACGTTTGCATTTTGGCTTAAATGTAAATGTTTTTTAATTCTTAATAAAGAAAACAATAAATTTCCTGTAAATTTTCGAAAACGTCCATTATCAATTAAAATTTTAATTTTTTCTATACGAACTTGCTGAAATAAATATAATCAAAAGCAGCTGTTGCCAGTAACATGAGCTGAACTATTTTTGTGAACGCGGCAAGAGGAAAAACGTTCACAAGCTGAAATGCAGATCAGTTACACAAACACATATTTTCATTCAAGGCGAATTAATTTTAAAGTGGATGCAGTGGCGAATTCACGCGAATTTATACATTACCTACAATGTAAAATTTGTTATATATTTTCGAAAATTGTAGTCATTACAGTGTGAATACCCCAATTACAGTTTTATTTCTTTAATTTCTTTCATTGAATAAATCTTAAATTTTGTGCTTGCTTAATCAAATATGTATGTATGTATATTATTTGGACTTACTTGAAACACATTTAAAAACATTAGTGTAAAAAGTGGTAAATGGAGCAGAAAACAGGTTTATATTATTTTAATTAAATCTTAATAACTCTTTGTGCAAAAATTATAACCACTTTAAGTTTCAATAAAAAACAAATGTCGCAACCCATGTTATTATTAGTAAGAAAAATTTATCGTGCAGCTAATTTTTAAAATTAGTCTAGATATTGATTTTTCCTAAAAAAATGTTTTTGTTTCCTGCGGCAAACCAGTAACCTCCGACGTTATATAAATTCGTTAAAATAACAAATATTATTAGTTAAAGTAACCAAAACAAATGGTGGCGGAACCACTATTGTTAGTTAATCTAACCAATTTTAGTTGTTAATTTACTGCTCATGTAAACTGTTGTTGCAATTTATTCGTGACATTTTTACTAATTTAATTGTAGTTTTTACCAACACACAATTTTAAGACCCAAACATGTATGTGGTCGTATTTGCTTTTATTTGTCGATTTTAATATTCTGGTATGACTGAGTTGTCTAAGGCGATGTCTTGTTACTTTACAGTTAGATTTTTATTTAAAAGGCAGAATTCGATTTCATGCAAAATTCTAAGTAAAACTTGTTGCTGGCTGGAAGTAAAAAACACTCTTAAAAAAATTTAATTCTGAAATTCACCTGATATTTCGGGTATCTACGCTGTTCGTAAATGTACATAAGTAATCATTTCATTGTTATCAGACATTAAAAGATCAAACGAATTTTCTAAATTTTAAATATTGCAATGCATAATATGTACATTATTATGTATGTAGCTTAGTATGTTGTGTTGTTGTAAAATAATACAATTTAAATCATTTTTCTTTTCATTATAAAATTTTCTGGGAAAATTCTTAAATTTGTACTTTTATCATACAGAAATATTTCCAAACATTGTCATTGTTCTTTTAGAAGCAAATTACAAGTGTACAAACAAATATTTCATAATGATTTAATCATGAGTATTAAACCTTTTAACCAATCTAAAATTATTAAATTTACATTTATTCTAACTTTAGAAATCACAGTCAATAAAAAGGAATTTACAAATATAAAAAAGACTTATTATGCAACTGTGAAAACCAACAATAAACGAATAAGACAACAAGATTTCTTTTGCCTTCAATTTATTTTCATATATTTCTTTATGACTGTCTGTCGATATGCCTTTTTAAATAATGATGTCTACATTAGTGATTTTACTAACACTCGTATTCGTATTCGATTAATCAACTTTTCGCCTATTTCAAGATATTCGAATTCATATTCGCCAAATTCAAGCGAATATTTAGCACACACTTTCAAGAAAAAAATTTATATACACAAAGTTAAAATAAGTATGTACATAAAATGTACAAAAGTATGTTAATTTTTAAAAAATTTTATTTAGTTGTCTTTGACGCAAGATATTTATTTATTTATTCATCTACAGAATAATATTCTTAAAGATTACTTAACGAAATTAATTGTAATATTTTAATAGAAGTAATTTGAACATATTATAACTAATATTAAAATTTAAAAGAGAATGAATGAAAGCGAAAGAATGCGCTCAATACGTTTAGTCGGTGACAAGGATTCCACGAAAAATTCACGATATTTGCACACCTCTACCTTAAAGTAATAATTTAAACCTTCAAAATTAGCTTCGTTAACATTGTATTCTAAAAAGGGATTAAGAATCTCTATCTTATCAAACATAAAAAATCAAAATTAAAGTACAATGGGTTGAATATTATCTAAATTATATCGGTAGGTATCAAAATTACTATTAGGAGGAATATATGAATTAAAAATAAAAATACTCGTAGCTGCTCAATAAAATTAGTAAACTTAAGAGAAGTAATTTCCGATTTGTAGTCAGCTTTTACAACAATTAAAACTCCACCACGATTATCTTTCTCGTTACCGTTGGTGCTACTAAAGTAGCAATTTGCCACGTTTTGGAATGACTGGATCCTATTTTGCCACTTTTACAAAATGCACCCAAATATGATACTTTCTGTAATACTTGCTACTTTTTGATACCTTTAACTTTTTTCCAAGCGAAGAACTTTTACGAAAGTAGAGAAGCCGTTACAAAAATAGATAATATCTTAAATTTGTATACACACATACATATGTATGTATGTATGTGTAAACATATTATTTTCTTAATTATTTATGTACATTTTAAATTGAATAGGAAAATTTAACTACTGTATATAAAAAGGTTTTTGTATGAAATGTCACAAAAATTGTTTCCAAATTTTAACATAAAAAAATTATTGAAAATGAGTTAAGTATTGGATAGATATAAAATTTTTAACATAGAAAAAATGATTAAAAATGTTATGTTATAAAAATAGTTTTAAAAAAATTAACATTGAATTCAATATATCAACACAATTAACATTAAAATATATAGTATGTATCTAAGCTGTTTTTTAAATATAAATATCAAAAAGTATTTACAAATTTTTCTAAGCTTTATAAAATTTAAGAATAATAAAAATCCTACAGGATACATACTATACATTTTAATGTTAATTGTGTTGATATATTGAATTCAATGTTAATTTTTTAAAACTATTTTTCAGCCGAATTCATTACAACATTTTTACTCAAATAAAAATAGTAATTTAATTTATAAAATTTAAATTTAGTAAAAGTTAACTTAGCCTGACAAATTAAAAAATGTTTATTAATCTGACATTTTTTTTCAATTTAGGAGGGATTTTTTTAAAATTAAATTTGAAATATTAACTAGCTCTAAACTTTAAAAGTAATACTCGTATTCGTATTCTGCCAATATTGGTACAAATATTCCTATTCGTATGAGCGAATACTAAAAATTGATAGATATTCGTAACATCACCAGTCTGTATACATACAATGTTATTCATAAAAAACTCTTATTGAAGCCATTATGTAAACATTAGTTAATAATCGGTTTTTTTTTCTTATTATTATAAGAAACATTATTCACAAACGTTTAATAAAGCCAAATTTACTATTGTGTGATTTTTTAAGGTAGTATGTACATACGTAAGTATGTGTTACTGTTAGTTATTTAAATATTCAGAAATTAGTAATTTATAGATTCATTAGTGGAAATATGGTAAAAAAGGTTTATAGCAATAAAATAAAAGCACAAATCCGATACTTTAGCACAAACACCAGCGTACAATCATCAGGCGATCACTTATTAGGTAATTTATATATTTGTTTTTAATTTTTATTTTCCATTCAAGGTAAAATTAAAACAACTATAAAGGTACTGATGAAACAAATGAAAAAAATATTATTAAGCAAATAGTTAAAGAGATAAACAACAACTCATGCATATCTTCGCATTCACTGTTTCGCAGTTTACAAGTTTTATTTCCATTTTTTCTCTTTCTTACTTATTTTCGAGTATAATCGTAAGACTTTGAAAATCTTGCGAAATAAAATTTTAAGTAACTATTTTAATTTAACAATAGTTTTATTATGTACATACATACATACATATATATGTATATGTTTGCACATATATTTTTTATAATTTAACATTCACATTTTCAAATATGTACTTTATTTCTGATTACATATGGTTTTTTGTAATGAGTTTTGCAAATTAATACAGTAACAAGGCAGGTATGGCGCTAATCGCTACACACACTGTGAAGCATTTCAGTCAGGAATTAAACTTTTATTTAGACTTTGAAGATATAACTTCTTAATGTAAGAAGATTAAAATTTTTTGCACTAAGCGACACGTTAAGGGAAATTACAGTTTTTTAGTTCGAGTATACTTAGGGACTTTTTCCTCAATAATCAGGGATGTTCTAAAAATCACTTTTTCGTACAGTGATTTGCAATCACTGAAAAAGTATTCTGTGTGAAAAAAAATTTTTGAAATGTCGTGATTTTAAACCAGTATGACGATTTCAAATCATTTAAACGTTTTTAAGCATTTTTCTTTGAACTCCATAATAAAATTATCACATACACTTAAAATGATGTACTTTTGTTTTTTTTTTTTTTTTTGCAATAAAATTAATTATTTTCACAGAAGAAAATAAAAATTTAGGATGAAGCAGTAACATTCACAGAAAAATTTTACAAAGATCTAACCGACTTTAAAAAACCATTTCAAAATTGTGTTGTTGCTGCCACACAATCATACAAAACTGATGCCAAATCATATGTTTCTTTTGTGAAATCATTTATTTTTATTAAGAAATTACATTGCTTTGGTTGCATAAAACAAACAGAATAAAGTGTTTCTAATAAATACAAAGTTAATATTCTCAGCTGGTTGACAATAAATACTCCCCTGTACCTCGTTTCTGTAACTCGTGAAAAAATGTGAGTTTATACTTTTCATCCAATCTTTTGTAGCATGACTTACCATGATACCATGAAAGGCGTTGGTTGCTTAAAACAGCAGGACGGTGGACATGGAAGTCGTAATCTGCTAAGGAGTGTGTAACAACTCACCTGCCAAGGCAACTATCCCTTAAAATTGATGTCGCTTAAGTTGTATACATTACCGCTAAAGTAAATGGCTTATGTTCAATCTCGGTTGGATTATAAACTTTGAAACTTTAGTTAGTAGGAGGGTACAATGGTGAGCATATAAGTGTTTGGCGTAAGCCTGTATGGAGGTGCCATTGGTACAGATCTTGGTGGTAGTAGCAAATAATCGAATGATACCTTGGAGGACTGAAATGGAGAAGGGTTTCGTGTGAAGAGTGGTTGATCACGAGTTAGTGGATCCTAAGTTCAAGGCGAAAGCCGAAAATTTTCGAGATATAATGAATAATGTAAAGAGAAACAATCAAATTACTGAATTAATTAAACACTTGAATAATTTTGAACGAAAGGGAATACGGTTAGTACGATTTTTATATGAGCCATCCTGCAAACTAATAATAATATGGAAACTTACATTTTTCTTCTCACTCATCCTGTTTTCCACAGAATGATAATAAACTTTTCGAAGCGAGAAACTCTCAAATTCGTTACAGAAATGAAGCACTGATCGCATGAAAACTATCGCTTCCGTGATTTCCAAATCGTTCTTGATTGTAAATCAGCGTGATTTAAAAACATGTCTGAATTTAAATTTTTAAATATGTGTGTACTTATAATCAAGGGGTAGTGTTTCGAAGACACACTAGCTTAACCAGGCGTTACCGCTAAAAGACGTTTTTTTACGAGTAAAGTTATGTTACTCGTTTAAAAGTTTTACTCTGTTTCAGCAATATCATACGAGTATTGAGCAGGATGATTCACAACGAGGTGGTGTTAGCTGAAATGGTCAGCGTGTTGACTAGTAAGCAATCTATTAATTATGGCCTGAGGTCGATCCCTGGTCAGGACAAGCCATCAACATCATGACTTCATCTAATATACATTAGTATGACATTGTATTAATTGTTGTTAGACTGTGTTGAAGAGATGAAGGCATAGCAATGGTCACTAAAAACTGTTCCGACAGCGATTTATACTGTTCCAAGTTAATTTACACAATACCGCTCTCCTTCGTCGGTTAGCAGAACCGTCGGCGAAGTAAAACATTTAATAAAATGTATGCTCATGCAGCCAATAAATTTAATGCGTCTTCCTAACACCAGAGGCTCTGCAACACTTCTCTAAATAAAATTAACATAACGTGCAAAGTGTTAAGCCTTCGAAATTTTCAAAATCTATCTTCTATACTTCTACGCATTGCATACTATGTGTAATCCCCTGAGTGCTTGCGCTAAAAAAAAATTATAATTTTTCAGTATTTCGATAACACCAAAACCTTAGGTTTTTATTAAAAATACTTAAATTTTAAGGTCAACAAATAACAATCAACTTCATTTTTGTACTAAAACACATTTGCAATCTATTTTATTTTTTATGAATACTGCAAAAAGTATTTATAAAATACTATGATAAGTGATTCGTCGTGGATTCGTCTTTAAAACTCAAATCATGTGGCCGATTCAGTTTGGCCACATTAGTTATGTTCCGCAGAGAGTGGTAAAGGACGACATAATTTTTATATTAACAGCTTTAGTTAATATAAGATTCCCAATAATTGTCAAGTAAGTCGATCTGGTAGCAAAATTTAGGACCGATCTCATTTAAATTGTAATTACTTAAAACTAAGACAGTAAGATAGTAAGATAGTAAGATAGTAAGCATTTAAGAAATTCACAACAAAACCAACCCACAATTATAATCGCTCATATATATGAACTTATTATAAATACTTCTGGCATCTACATAAAAAGAGAAATCTACATATATTGCTATATCCCTGCAATTGTATTTATTGATGATATTTATGGATCTAATGCAAAATGTCATCTTTCATGAAATACACTGTTTGGTTTCTATTTAATGGTTGCTTAATCAATTACATTCATTTGCCCCACTTAAAAGATATTTAAAAACATTTTAAGTTTCAATAAAAAACATATGTCTCAACCCACGTTATTATTAGCAATAAAATCTATCATGCAGTTTAGTTTTAAAATTAACCCAGACATTAATTTTTCTAAAAAAAAAAACACCATTGATCTTGGTGCGTCACGGGTCAACGTTGTTCGATTGGATTAAAATTTAAACCACATATATTTTGGACCAAATGTAAAAATTTTGTAGGGTGTTATTACGGATTTTACAAAATAGCTGATAAAATGTGACATTTGTGATTCTTTTCAGGCTTTCGGGAGATAACTAAACAGTTTTATATTGCCACCGACATTTATTTATAGCAAAACAACATACGAGTAATTGGGCACTGAAAGCTATATTAAAATTGCTCACAGAATTCACTTTACTCAATTTCGTTGGAGCATTTCTAATAAATTATTTTTTATATGAATGAAATTATTTCGAACTAATTTTGGTGAATAATCTATTCTGATTTTTATAGGCTAAAGTTGGTAACGTCATTTTCGGCAAAATATTTGTTAATATTTCAAGTGAGAAGGGATAAATTTACCATTCAACATAATTTTATAATACAACATAGAAGAATAGAACAAACGTTGTTTTCTGTTGCAGCAACTAAACCATCCTCAGTATTCATGTGTATAAAGCTTTCTTAACAATTAGTTAAAGCTCGCTAAATATTACGTTACGAAATTTAGCCTATAAAAATCTCAATAGAATAAAATTAATGTTTAATTTATAACAATTCAGATCACATAACAATTTTAGTTCTCACGTTAAATGTAATGAAAATATACTTAAAATATTTAGTGTTGTACATTAATTTTTTTTTTCGAAAAACTGATATTCGGGTCTGTTCTAGAATCCGAATTCACTCGAAAGTGGATTACTTTAGCATTTTTGGTGTTCTGCAATTCAGATCCACATATTTTTATTAATAAAAACATGTGGATGTGAATTGCAGAACACCAAAAATGCTAAAGTAATTCACTCGAAAGTGAATTCGGATTCTAGAACAGACCCGATTATCACGATATGTTTGTCTGCTCAAATAAACTTACCTTTTTAAAAGAGATTGAAATATTTTGTGCCGCATTTATATTGTTAACATGCTGACGCATTGCAACAACGTCAACATTCAAGTTTATTGCTGCCGGTAGAGTTTTTTGGTGGTGGAGACGATGATGATGGTGAGTGTTGAGATGGTTTTGAGGTGATGGAGACGATGAAATACATGTTAATTGAGGGGTCGCCGTGTTGACCTGATTTGGTGTTTGCTGATGTACAAATTGTGTACAACCCGAAAGGGTTGCTTGGTTTGCCACTCCAGCCAAAGGATTATTCATGGCGGCTGCTGCAGCTGAAGAGGCCAAGTATGTACGCAGAGAAAGTGGTGAGAAGATTGCAGCCGCAGCTGCTGCAGATGGTAATAAAGGGCTTGGATGTTTCGTATGATTAGTTTGCGTTTGGGAACCTGGTATATGTGGAAGATTATGTTCACGGCCATTTAGCAAGTTCGATGGTGGCATAGAAGCTGAGCTGTGTTGTGGTGCTGCCGGTGCTATAATTGATGTGCTGTGGTGCAAAGCAGTTGGTGTATTGTTGTTGCATGCAAATGTATTCGGATGAAAGGTTTGATGCTGATAATTGTGTGTACCTGCTGTTGCTACCGCTGCTGCAGCGGCTGCTGTTTGCACTTGAATTGTTGTAGCAGCATTGTTGCTAGGATGTTGGTTTGGTAAGACTTGGCATGTTAGGGTTGCATTGTTTGTCGGTGTAAAGGGACTAATTGATGCTGTAGTTGGAGATCCTGGTTGAGGATACGGCATTGTTAGCATTTTCTGTAGTGGTATTCCCCATGGCAGGTACCATGAACCAGGCTGATACTGCATGTCGTTTAATTTGTTTGGGCTTTTTTTATCACTTTTTTTTGTTGTTATATAAGTATATATTTGCATATATTTTAATTTCGATTTGTACTATTGTTTTTATTGTTATTTCACTAAATTTTAATTTATGTTTTTTTTAAAAATTTTCCATTATATGGACGTTTGTTGAATTTAGGCACATTATTCTATATAATTAATAAAATATTATCGGATAAATTTCAATCCAAAATTTTTTTAACAAAATTTTAATACCTATGTATATACGAGTACGTATGTACGTATTTACACATCCAGTGTATAAAAATATGGGATACGCTTAGGATTGCCAGATTCAATATGTTCAATAACTTGCCATTAAGTGCAAATGAGCTTGATTTTAAAAACAGAACTTGACAAATTTTAATATATCCTTAAAAGCTAAAAATGCACTATATTATTATAATTTTGTTAAAGAAAATATATTTTTTTTGTCAACAATATTTTTTTACAAATGCTTTAGATTTTATTTACTAAAATTTGCTGTCAGTTCATTTGTGTTGGCATAAATTACTAGTGATAATATAAATTAAATTTGTTGGTATGACTGTGTTGTGTTGGCGGTGGGAAAAAATTTAATCCTGCCATCAATTTATCTTTACTGCTAAAGAATTAGAGATTTCTTCGGTGTAACAAATTAAAAAATTTGAATTTTGAAAAATTTCAAATATTGCATGAACTTGAAACTTGACAGTCACCAAAGTATTTTGAGAATCAAGCTCATTCAAGGCCGCCTGACAAGCCTAGATACACTTGACCTTGTAGGCCATCAATGGAACTTCCAGCTAAGGGCAACCAATCCTTATATAAAATTTGGGACACTGTCTTCCAAGCTTAAAATAAGTAGCATAATTTTAATATACATATTAACATTCTGTCGAACGAACCAATCGATTTTATATAAACTTTTTCCATCCGCTATTCTCTCTTGATTTAAATGCTGTTTCACAAACTTAGCTTTCTCAATCATGTTTATTAATTATACTGTTTACAGTAGTGCTTCGATTTGACAGATATAAGCTAATCGTTGTGAAAATAATGTCAATTAACTAACATTAAGCAATTGCCGCTGATTTAAAAGTTGGGAATTCTTCTGTTACAAATTCATCTACAATTGAAAGCCCATTTTTGAACCCACAATTTGCTGTTTATCTTTTGTTTTTAGCGCTTTTTTTTTTATTCTGTAAAGTTATTAAATTAACTTTTTACTTTGTTTGATTAGGGTCTGAACACACTGGATTGGTTTAGCGTGTTTATGGACGAAAGAATGAACGAAAGAATGAATTTACATAATTAAAAAAATTTTCCATTAAAAAATATATATACAAAAAAGCTTCTTCCCACTCTACATTTCACATCCTGAAAAATTAAAATATTCCCGAGACTAAAAAAAAATAAATATTTAAATAAAAATATCACAAATTAAAAATATAAAAATTAATAATAATATAATCTCACACACATTTAGAATATTCACCTTTTTCCTTATGGAAATCGCAATTAATAGGAGGAATGGAAAAATTTCACCGGAATAATTTTTCGTAATTAGGATAATATGAATATTTTTTTCATCAACAAATATTTTGAATTAGATGATTTGTGATTAACTAAATTCATAACACAAGTATTTCTCGATGTGCACGTAACACGTTTTCATACATACTAGTTGGTAGAAGTCTTTTAAAAATCGGTGGTATAATAGGTGCATGAAGAGCAACACAAAAAAGTCAATTGTCTATTAATTATATAGATGTATACGGATAAATGAATTGAATTTAATAATAAATAAAAAGTAAAACAATAATTTATTTAAGTTGTATTAATGAATTAGTACAAGAAAGCAAATAATAATAACGGTGTTTGATATAAATTCAGCTATTCTGAATGTCGAATTTGCGAATAAAACTTTTAATTTCAGATTCTATTGGCTTTAGTTAACCATTTTTATATACAGCCGGTTTATGCAATTTTTGGGGTATATTGGGGTAAAGAGGTAGGCTGTGAGTCACTCAAGTTTGGTTATTTTTGCTATTGTATTTTGTTCTTGGTGATATAACCACACGAGCTAATACCTGATAACTAGATACCCGTGAACAGCCTTAAAAATTTCTGGTAAGCACTGAATTAATAATTAATAGTTTTATGCAATTAATTTATTGCTAGCATCCACAAAATATAGAAGTGAATAAAATATTGAAATAAACACAAAAAGATCATTAAAATATAATAGTTTTAATATTTTTATGTATGATTCCTGTTTAAAATGACATATTTTTAATTGGGAATAATTCATATTTTAAAAAACATAGTATCTATTACACTGCGTGACAGCATTTTTTTGGCAGAAACGCCACAATATAGCCATTAATTTAGACACAAAACATAGTCAAACTGTGTACTTGGTTTTTCATTTCCTCATCTTTTGTCCTTTTTAAAGGACTAAACATTTTTCACGAATGCTTATTTTAAATATTTTTATAAATTACAGTAAATTTCAATGGGTAATTTGCTGTGACTTAAAAATAGTCGCGATATTAAGTGGTCTTAAAAAAGGGTTTTCGAAACACCAGTGTTTTCTATGTCTTTGGGAAGGCCGTCAGCGGGAACTACACTACACAGAGATCATACATGGAAGCCTCGTATAATTTATCAACTTGGGAGTGATAGCATTGAGCATATACCTCTAGTACCTGCATCGAAAATTATTTTGCCACCCCTACACATCAAATTGGGTTTAATTAAAAACTTTGTAAAAAAGCTCAATACAGAAGGTTCAGCTATGTGCCATTTAAAAGCAATGTTTCCAAAATTGAGCGAGACGAAGGTTAATGCCGGTTATCGTTAATTTTCAGGGGTTTTCAATGGACCTCAATTTTTATACATAGAAATTAATTTTGTACCGCGAAAAAACCCATCACACCTTTTGCACTAAGAGAGATAAAATCATGAAATTTCGAAGTCTTATATAGTTAATTTAAGGCAACAATTCAATTCAATTCAATTTTTTTAATAAGAACTTTCAAGGATATGGAAGGATATATTTTTAAAAGGACATTTTCTTATATTTTTATTCAGAGGAACTGAAGTTTTATACTTTCTATAAAATTTTATAAAATTCTATAGAGCCTTCCTTCTCTTCCATTTGGTACCAAGTTTGTTAAAAAATATTAGATTCTAATATTTAAAAAAAAATTGTTTAAAATAAGCATTCTTGTAAAATGTTTAGTCCTTTAAAAAATAAGGACAAAAGATGAGGAAATGAAAAACCAAGTACGAAGTTTGACTATGTTTTGTCTCTAGATTAATGGATATACAGTGGCGTTTCTGACAAATAGAAAATATTAAAATTTGTAACGCAGTGTTATGTAACAATATGATTAAAACGAAGTTAGCCAATAATATAAGTACAGACTGAGATGCGAGAACCAGAAAAAAAGATATAAATACCAAAATTAAGGGCGATCCAGTATGGAATGCAATGGAAGCATTGACATGGCAAGAAAAATGTGCAAAAAGAGCGTTGAAAAAAATAATAATAATTCATAGAAAAGAAGAAAAAAAACACCATTCTTAAGACATTTTTGAGAAATCATGCTCCGCCCAAGAAGTCATTGTGCCACAATATTTTGAAAAGCACAAGCAAAAAATAAAAAAAAATTATTCTAGCTGCCCGCGGATAATTTTAGAACCGCGAGATTTAATTTAAGTCATATTCTTGGTTTTTCTTATTAATTAAACAATTTTATAAGAATATATTTTCCAATTTTTAAAACTTTTACAGTGATTATCAACATAAATTGTATTTTTAATAAAACGTTGAAAATCAAGTTGGCAGTACTCAATTCTAATGAAAATACAAGTCAAAAACCCTGCTTCAAAAAACTATCGTTACTTTGCAGAACTAAGTAGTGTTGGGAGAGTATTGAGTAAAAAATTAATTATGTACATAATATTTTCAGAATTGTATTTTTATAACTAAATACGCTGAAAATTTAGCGTTCGATATGCAACTCTGTGATAAATTAACTACAAATTTTCCTAAAAGATTATCTTTTAAAAGCATCGAGTAGTATTGTGTACCCAAACGAAAAGTATGGTATATACATACATATATATCTTATCTTCCAATGAAACAGAAAATCTATATATATATAAATTAATCTGTGTTTGTATATTTGTTTGTATGTTCCTTATAGGGACCCAACCGGTAAGACCAATCCTCTTTAAATTTTGGAACCGTATTAATAATGACCGGTAAACTCTAATAGGTTCTTTTTTCTTATTAGAGGGAAAAAGCAAAACCTTGTTTCGTTAGGTGAAATTTTAAAGGGTTAGGAGGGGAAATGCATGTACCAAAATACGAAGAAATTATTAATATTTGCATACATGTATGCGCACCTAAAACAATGATTGTCTTAAATCTTAAAGCGATCCGAGCGGGGTTAGTTAATCCTATACAAAAAATATTAATCATTGCATAACTTACCGACCGACCGTCTTTGAAAATAATTGTTTTTATTCCAGATTAAAATATTTTAGTTGTCTAAAATAATGACATATCAGCAGGAGTATATAATAATCAATAATTTATACTTATAAATGTTAATTTTATTTCATGAGAATGAGGGTAGCGAAGCACACTGGGAGTAGCTAGTATAATATATGTATAATACATTGTTTGAGTTTGTGTAGAAATGTTGCAGCATTAATGCTGCTGTGTTTCTGTTGTTACCAAGTCTCTTTAATTTTACAATTTTTTATGTTATAATTTTTTAAAATAATAGCTAAAAATAAATAGATTTGTAAAATTTCTTCAGAATACGAAATAGATCGGCCAAAGGGATCATCAAAGCATACTTATACTTAATGCTTAATTCAGACGTATTTAGAGCAGCCATAAATCATTATTTAGTCAGGCAGTATAGTGCGATAAAAGGCAACAAAATAAAAGAATTTATACATAAATAGTTATGCACAATGGTGCTATAACTTGTTAGCAATTTATCGAAAATAAAGTAATTAATCAAAACTATTCTTACGTTTGCACTGTCCTCGAAAAATATGTAATACAAACCATGATCAAGTATCAAATTTAAACTTTTTTATTTTATTTTTCATGGTTTAATTAAATGTTTGCTCAAATAGTAGAATACTATTAATAGAGTATACATACTCGTGTGTAAATAAATAACGATATAACGTTTTTTGTCAATAGATATTCGGCCTAGCCCTGACGTACGTAAAATCATAAAAAGTTAATGTATTTCGAGCCAAAACTATTTCATTTTAATTAAATTAACAATCTCAAACAATACACAGTATTGTATGCGTTTTTCTTTAAGTATGCTTATTTAGCCTTCTATTTTATTTAAATATAAAAAGTATTTATGTATCATTACAAGCATACAAGATAATATAATAATAAAGTATTTTATAGTATATTTGAACGCTTATTTTCAAATTTAGAAAATTAAAATATTTATATTTTTTAAATATATTTAGAACACTGCAAAACACACACTGCGAATCACTTACATAAGGAATTTAATTTGAACAGTTTTGAACGCATATATCTTGACAACTATATATTGGGGGAGTCAAATAGTTTTTATTTAACTATAACTATTTAACAGTTCATACATACTACATACAACTTGAATAAGGAATAACTAATTTCAAGGTCAATAACTTCTTGTTTAAATGTCATTTATCTTTAAGTTCTATTAAATTGAATTTTCTTTAAACAGTTAAATGACACTTAAATAACCAATCTTTGTGATTTAAATTCGATCTAAGTTTTAAAAATTTCCATATGTTTTGACTGCTTGACCTTTTTGTTAAAAAAAAAAAATCCAACCGTCTGCATAATTACTTGTATTATACTAGATTTTACCCGGGATTACGTTCACGATACATGTTAATGAACGCATAAACTGTCAGTATACCAAATTTATAGAAAAAACAACGAGAGGCAAAAAGCGCAAACCTAAAGTACTAAAATTGTTCATTTTAACCCCCTCAAAGTATACTGTATGTTAATTAAAAAAATAATTTTAAAAAACAAAAAGGTAACAATTTGCTTCGTTTTAGTCCCATAAAAATACCCTACATATTATATAAATAAATATTCTGTCCGTCTACATTCAAATCTATTTTGCGGGTTTCGAGTTAAAGTGGAATATACATACTAGTGATGTTACGAATATCAATTTTTAGTATTCGCGAATACGAATACGAATATTTAAAACAGTATTCGCCGAATACGAATACGAATATTTCTTTTGAGGTTTATATTTCAAATTTAATTGGAAAAAATCCCTGCCTTTGCGTTAAGCCTACAGTACACGGCATGTCAAAAGCCACATTCGCATGTGGTTCTGACGTCACGAGAATTTGCAGCATTTTGTTTACATTTAATAAACATGCAGAAGTGCCTACATGCTTCAAAATTTTGGTAGTACATGAAATGTTGTTTTGTCCCAAAATTTATATGTGACAAATGTAGCCGAAGCGTACACATTTGCAATGGCAGCATATGTGTGAACTTTTGATTGGCTACATATGTATTGTCAGTACACCGCATGTAACATATGTACACATTTTTTATATTAACATGTACAACAGTCATATGTTTATGGCGCTTGTTTAATTTTTAAAATTTTGTGTGAAGTCAAATTTATAAAATGTCGAAGAGAAAGAAGAAATAAAACAACATCTGATAAAAAGTAAAATAAATTCACTTTTATCGTGAAATAATTTCCATGAACAATAAAATGGTGAAAAAATTAATAATACTGCACTGACACAAAAACAACGCAACAATTGGCGATCACAGTTGTTTTATTAATTATTGAATAAATTTACTATTTACACATGAATTTTTTCATCTTAGCTTTGAAAGTATCTTTTGCATGGTTTAGAACAAAAACGAGAAATAATAACAAAAACCCAAACTAATTAAGCTGTTAATTAAGATATTAATTAATAAAACAAAAACCCCAAAGCAAAGAGAAATACAAATAAATGCATGGAAAAGAGAAAATATGATCATTTTTCTACCCTTCTTTCATCTCTACCCCGCTCGCAAACCAAAAAAATTATCATGAATCTCAGTCAACGTGTGAGTAATAATAATAAAAAAAATTTTTCGTCATTAAATTCCTACCACATTTTGTTGGAGAAAATCAACATTGGCAAGAGTGCCATTGGCTACATACTATTGAAAAATGTTGTGTCAAAAATGTTTGCTGCCACATGTTTGGGACTGCTACATGCGCATGTAAAAATATTACAAATGTCAAAATTCAAATGTACCAAGCTAGTACACGACATGTCTAAAATACGCATGTTTGCATGTCTCTACAAAGGAACATGTGGCACACATATCAATGTGTGCTGCATGTGAGTGTCACAAAAAGTGGAAGTACACGACATGTTGCCAATTTAGCTTCATGGTGACGTCAAAATTACGTCAGAGCCACATGCGAATGTGGCTTTTGACATGCCGTGTACTGTAAGCTTTAGTAACTATAAATGAAAAAAAAATTTAGTGATTTAACATTATTATAGCATTAAGATGCCGAATTTGAAAACCTCTACAGAACATTTTTTAATTATTTTACTTACATACTTTCAGATTTCGTTTTTCTTACTATGCGTGAAATACAATGGGTTTTTTTAATAAAAATTAATATATTTTTTTACATTTTATGTACTTTTTTTAAACTTTTGTATGATTTTTTTTGGAAAATGTATGGGAAAATTATTCGAAAAATATTCGCTTGAATTTGGCGAATACGAATATCTTAAAACAGGCGAATAGTCGAATACGAGTATTCGTAACATCACTAATACATACGTCTAAGCATCCAAACATAAAAACTATTCTGAAACAATTAGATGACAACGCTGTCTTCTGTGAATTGATATGCATATATATCTGATCTGACTTATGACCTGCTATTCTCCAATTTTTAATTTATTTTTGGCCAAAGTTGTTCTCAAAAAAATATGGACCGATGAAGCAGCCACCCCAAAATCCAAACCAAACAGTGACTTTTGTGGGATGCATTGGACGCTCTTTCATCTCATGTGATTTGGTATTGTCCCAATTTCGAAAATTTTGTTTGTTCACGTAACCATTCATCCAGATATGATTTTTCGATGAAAATTAGGGTCAGTTGCCAATAACGCCAGAGACCATATTTATACAAAAATTTGATTTTTGCAATTGTTGTTGAATGCTATATCAAACCATGCTGATTTGGGAAAACAGCCTGAATAAATGACAACTAGCTTCGAAAAGATGGCCGTTGTCAAGTTAAAAAAAATTCGGTCTGATTTAAGACAAAAATTAACAGATTTAGATTAGATGCATCAATGCTCATCCAACATTACCACGCCATCCAATGGAAAGCCGTACACATTTCTTTTATCTAAAACCAATTCTGTCGCATACTTGAATCATCCCTTAGATAGATTACTTATGCTCATTTTTATCCTGGAGCACAATGGAAATAATATATTTAATACTTATTAGAATCATATGTTTGAAACATATCGCCTTACTCCACGTATCCACGTTCAATAATTATTTCCGAACATAAGCAATAACGTCGGCACATTAACTGCATAATTATGTTCATGTGTAAGCTTATGTTGAGAGCTATAGAACACGTATTGAGTGATGAACATAAATTAAACAAATTTGCTGTGAATGGTTGTATGAAAATTTAATAAATTACTTACTTTTTGTTTGAGAAATAGGAATCTATTTGCGGATATCAGTATTATTAGTAAAGTCTTTTTTTATTTTTATGTACTTCGCATTAAATGCATATTTCGGAAAACTAACATCCAAATTTGATGGAAATAAGTGCGAACAACTATGTCTCAATAAATGTTAATAAATGTTTTTGCGGTCCACACGTGGACATATGGTGTTGGAAATAGAATTTGACAGCTGAGAACATAATTATTTCCAAGTTTATTGAACGTGGAGACCCCCAGTTACACAACTCGGCACATTTCAATATTCAAATTGACAAATAATGATAATCATTTCTGGTATTGAACAGAGGCGGCTAAAAGTTTTGAATCCCTTTTGGGATTGAATCGACTGCATTTCGGATTAAAAATTTTAATCACAACTCGTTCTCAAGGTTATACTAAAATACTTTAATTTAGTACGAGTTTTTTTTGTGTGTTTACAGGTTGAGCTGTTCAGTTTGTTGCTGATAGGCAAAAACGTTAGAAGTTGCTTGTTCATCGATTTTCTGATATCGAAAGAATGGATCAAAGTACTCAAAAACACTTGAAATATTGACATTGGCATACGGTTATTGTATTCTGAGTCAAAAAAATATTTACAAGTAGACCAAGCATATTACAGAAGGCTTCGGAGGTCACTCGCACTGCACGCCTAGAGACGTACCTGAGAATATGAGCATATTGGTTGGTTCATTCTTTTCTATTGTCGTGTTCCTTAACTTTAAAAATACCTCTGTTCCTGTTTTCATTTTGCTTGCATTACTTGTACAGCATCAATGGTATTTTGTCTCTGCTCAGCATTTCTGACTTTTATGTTTATGCGTTATGGTGCGATATGTTCAAGAGGAGTGTAGGAACATAAAAAAAAATTAAGAAAATCTCCAATCGCATCTACATAGCCCTCGAAATTTGAAACATCACCCTATTTTTGGAAAGACCTCGTACATAGAAATATGGTAACGTTTTTGTGAGAGTAAGAGTTTTTACACCAATAAGTACTGCAATAAGTTATCAAAATAAAGAACATTCTGTTTGAAAACTGCCTCCCTCGACGTATTTAAAATGATCATTTTGTTTCTTCGTTGACATAAATATGTACTCAAAAGCTGGTCATAAAAATAGAAATAAAGAAATTGGACATTTTTTGTCTGTCTGCCTGTCCCTCTGTCCCTCTGTCTTAATGGATTTTATTTTGTGTGGAAATAAGTTAGTACACACAACAATTAGTATAAACAAAATATTTTACTGCAGTAGACTCATGCATACATACCCGCCTACATATGTACATATACTTTATACTCGCGAGAACGTGAACTTAAATTAAAAAAAAAATCGGGGCTCATTACTTCCGGAAAACCCATTTGAATAAATATTTAGTATACATATTTATTTTTATTAGTTTAGTCAACAGACGACACAATCGTCCGTTTTCAAGATGTAAGTTTCTTTTATAAGAATATTATCCAAATTTCACAAAAAAATGTCTTACAACACAATATACATAAATACACATAATACTCGTATAAACAGCTTCAACAAAAGTTTAGAGCAAGAAAGAAAATACTATTAGAAAAAACAATACTGCAAACAATGTATGTAAATTCATTTTATTACCCAGAAACGAGCTTTGCTACCGCGATGATAATAAATGAAAAGTCGAATGTGAGCATATATTACGACAATAACTCCTTTTTGTTACAGTTAAAAAATATGATGATAAATCTAAGTAACTAAATTTCAAGTATACAAAAGCAAGTAGGCATTGATGCCATTTTTCCCATGGTAGGTGTGTAAAAATGGCTAACAACCCCATTGCAATCTTAAAATCAGACATATTAATGTCAATTCCTAAATATTAGTAAGCAGAAGGTATGATCTTCAGCAATTTCTAGATAAAATCAATCTTTTAAACGAAACCAAACTGAACCCGAGATATAAGCTACACTTTACTAATTATAACATGATTAGAAAAGATAGAACAGGTGCAATAAGAGGTCGTGGCACAGCCGTTTTAGTTAAAAATAATATAAAGTATATCTATTGAATATTCTAACAATACAGTTAATGCCTTTAAGTTTTTAGAAACGTGCATTGTACGTACACCTATAGCGGAAAATAAAATTTTGTTTCTTATATCGACTTATTATCCAGCTGGAAATAACGATGCTAATTTTAGATCGGATATGCATAACCTATTTCAGTCTTTAGAACAGTGAAGGGCGTTTTTTGAAATGCTATGCACGCGTGCATAGAAAAACTGTTTTCATTGATTATGAATTTTGTCTTACAATGATTGATGGCAAAGTTTTAAATGTAATAACAGATATTTCGTCAACTTTGAAGTGTGCGATTTGCAAAAAGTAACAGAAAGACTTTCAAAATTTTGATGATTCAAGTGAAGAACAAAACTACGAATATGAACTGGGGTTGACATCGATATTATCAAAAGGTTTGCAGTTATCCTAAATGTTATAAACTCTAGAGAAATGTTAAATGGCCCTAAGTTTTATTATTATGCATCAAAAACTGCCCAAATTTTGGATCAAATGTACCCTGAGAAGAAACTTACTCCTACGGTCCATAAGATATTGGCCCATGGTAAGAATTTAAGTGAATATCAATGCTTACCACTTGGAGAGTTATCAGAAGAAGCCCATGAATGCAAAAACAAATATTACAAACACTTTAGATACACGAATACTTGCAAAATTTCACGGATTAGACAGAATGAGGATATATTATGTCACAACAGTATGAATGAAGTCTTCTGTCTCGGTGATCAACTTGAACGTCATTAACTATTGAAGATCCAAACAGGGGATATTCATACATATATTACATAACGTTTTATTTTCGGAGATTTTTTTAACTACCACTCCCTTTTGTAAGGCTTTCTGCCAAATTTTCTGCCAAAAATTTCCACTCCATAAGATATCTTTAATCCCCAGTGGAACGTAACGTAATATGTGAATGCCCCGTATATAAGGCTGATTCAAATGAAATTAAAGTAATTCAAATAAATTGTTTGATTAGATGTAATTCAACAGTAAGCCCAGATTGTGATCTTCTGCTACACAATTCTCTAACAAAACAAATATGGTTCATTGGCTTTCACTTATGGGGCAGTGCTTCGACATCAAATGTAGACAAAACTGGAAAGATACGGAATAAGAAATGTGACATAAGACATAAAAAATCCCAATCGGCTAGGACGACACATAATAAATTATAGAGATCAAACTCAGCTGACTAGGGACACTGTTGGCCTCATCCGAATATAAAAGCCGCAAGTAAGACAACCAATAAAGTAACCGAAGAAACAATATTTTGTCAAGTATTGTCTGGACTTATAATTAACAAATCTATATTTAGAATAGAAGATTAAAAAAGTAGCATTCGTAAAAATATATTGTTTTACTCTTATCGGTTTGAAAGTGCGGAAATGAGAGGAAAAGTTGGAAATTGCTGGATATAATTAGAAATATCCAATAAACAGTTGTAAATGTGGTGTTGTAGTATGAAATTTATTTTTTTAAATCACATAATTTTTCAAACCCATGCTATTGTACATAAATTTTATTTAGATGATTGTTCCTACCTGTTCAATCACTTAAAAAGAACACATCCCAGTGGCGAAATTTTGGAGACCCTCCGTAAGGCCTTCCTAAAGCTTCTTTTAGATTTAGTACTCATGTTCGCTGTAGTTTTTATTATGTGTATGTATACATCAATAATAAATAATAATTAATAATCACTATTTTGTACAGTTGATATTGTGGCACTTTCATGGGTTTTTACTTCGTTTTTGCATTTCTAAAGGTAATTTAAAAATAAATTTGTGACTGAATAAGGTCTTGTACCAGGCCTGTGTAAGAAGGGAACTTAGAAGGCCTTGACTTCTAGAACATCGAACATAAAAAATGTATGAGTATGGATGGGGCAAGAGGCCACGTAAGGCCTTCCAGAAGGCCTGCTTAGTGCTTCTTTCTGCTGCTGTTTTAAAATATTCGTATTCGTATTCGCCAAATTCAAGCGAATATTTCTCGAATCATTAAAAAAAAAATCATTAAAAAGTTTAAAAAAGTAAAAAAATATATTAATTTGTACCAATTTTTATTTAAAGAAAGAAAGCCCTTTATCTTTGAAATTCCACCGACACAGGTGGCTGTGCCATCTGCAAAAATATATTCTCCCAAACAGCATGGAATTACTTATTAAAAGTGTAAACAGAGTAAGAAAAACGAAATTTCAAAGAAGGTATGTATGTAGGTAAAATAATTTAAAAATGTGCAATAGTGGTCCTCAAATTCGGCATCACAATGTCATTTTAATGATATATACCTAAAGTAGTGTGACAGTGTTTTTCAATTTATTGTTACTGTCGCAAAGGGAGTGATTTTTTCCTCAAAACCTTAAAGCAAAAACATCTTTTGCACAGTTTTTTTAATATACACAGAAAAAATAGTTCTTAATTTTTTTTCAATTAAGTGATTGCTTAGAAAAATTTATATATTTGATTAATATTTTAATTAAATTACTGTTTACTTTAATTGAATTTGCTGCTTTATCAAAAAAGTGTTAGCAACAGATTTTTATTCAAAATGAAATGAAGTAACAAATTATTATTACGTATTATTTGTATGTAAATAATATAATTTTTGTTTTTATATGAGAAAATCGTTAACTATTTTAGAGTATGCCACATTGTCTCCAAAAATATTTTCAATTAAAATTGTCAATATCTTTTTTAGTTAATTCAATTAATACTTTAATTAACTCAATTAATATTTTAATTGGTTTTGCTACTTCACATCTAAACAGAAAACAACAAGCATGACCATAAAGAGCAAACAGGGATGGTAAAGTTAATACGGTTGTACTTTTCTGTACCATTCAAACTCACTTGAATTTTGACTTATAAAGTTTAAAATGTTTACATATATTTGGACCATAAAGTGCATTTCCGAGAAAAGCTAATACCAAGTACGAGCTTGCACTAATCTTGATACATACCGTACCAACATTTTTCGAAGAATATACGAGTAAACTGGATTAAAATTCAAAACGGAAGGTCTTAAATATGGGTTTTTTTAAAACAGTCTAAAACAAAAATAAATATGGTCTGGTGCAATTATGTTTAGGCACTCAATTTTAGAAGCCTATCATTACAACTCCAATATACAATTTGACATTCCTGCAACAATTATATTTCAAGTTGTTAGCTATTGTCAAGTAGTAGGTTTTTCGCAGTTGAAAATAAGTATGTATGTATATAAAAATGAATAACTGTTGTTGAGTATTATGGAGGTAACCTACCAAACAATAATTCAAGCCTTCGATAAATTTTTTGGATTAATTTTAAGAATCATTACAATATGTTATTTATTAGCAAACACCTAATTATGAATTCGTTCCATTTGCTTTAGATGAAAATACACACATCCATTTGTATTAGACGCACAGGCCTTGATTACAGTGTTCTTGAATGTCAATAAGGCATTATTTATTATAAAATATTTTTCGTACATCATCTTCAATTTTAATTTAAGCACTTGTGTTTGCTGAATACTTATTGTTGAGTGTTGCTGTCTCATGAATAGCTGCCAGATTTTTTGAGGTGGTGAATTCCATACAAAAGTACACAACAAAGTAAAACTCTTTTAACTTTTTAACTCATTTTAATGTAACTGCACATCTTCAAAAAAGAGTTGAAGCGCTAAAATAAATTTATTTGTAATTCCAAAAATTAAATTTATCAAAAACTGTATAATCTTAACTTCATAACTTTAACTTTAACTCTTCATATTATTTAGTGTCGTGTAAGTCACAATTTGTATGTCGTGTAAGTCACGCGAAAAAAACTATTTTTTGTGAAAAATAAAATATATTTCACTAAGTTGAAGCCATTTTATCGTTGTTTGTATTTCTCAAATACTTTTGGTGCAGTTTAAAAGGAATCGGACTACACAATTAACAGAATTTTTAAACTATCTTTGATTACCCTGAAATCAATGGATTTGATGTCGTGTAAGTCACAACTAATTAATTATATTAAAATTAAAAATATGTAATCGCAAATCAAAAATCAAAGTGCATGAATTAATACGTATGTTCGTGTAGATGTTATTTCCTAAAACGAATAAATTAAAAAAATTATGATTGTACCAGAAATTTTATCAAAAATGACAAAAGTTTTGCCTCGTGTCGTGTAAGTCACACGTGGAATTCACCAGGTAATATCGTCATATATTTGGGCAAAAATCGTCATTATCGTCAATATAGCTTATTGAAATCGTCATAAAAACGTCAAATGAAAAAAATATTTTAAGTTCTCATTGCCGTACCATTTATATTATATTGGCACCTTTGTATCAGCTTATTGCTGCTTATGAAAATAGAAATTAGTCTAATTTGGCAGCAACCGCAAAAGTAGCATAGACAACAACCTGCCTTGCTGTCGTCAAAATAATCAACTTCATATAGGCTCGTGTATTTTATTTTTGACACATTGCTGCCTGCTGCTCGCTGTGGTCTATGTGTTTATAGCTTTATTAAGCAAACTAGTTTTTAAAAAGTTGCTCATTACAATTTTCAGCAGTTCAAGGTTGCTTTAATAGTACATATAAATGTTGCAAGCTGGAATTATTTAAAATCGTCAAAATGAGGTTATAAATCGTCCCATTGTCACCACGTCATTTTTAGGACCCAAAATCGTCAAATCTGGCAGCTATGGTCTCATGCCATTTGAGTAAGTAAATTTTAACAAACAAACATCATTCTGAGTTCGTCCAGTTAAGCGCGTGGTTGTTTAAAAAAACAAAAAAAGAAAAAAGAAGTAAGTTTAAAAAATTAATAGTATTAAATGCTTTTTATGTGAAAATACTTTTGACACTCCTGAAAAACTATTCGACCATGTGAAAAGTTATTTCCTACCTCCTAATGTGGTTCATGTGTGCACTTATAAAAATTGCTTTCAGCTTTTTAACTAACTAATAAAGAAATTATTTCATTGAAAATTATTAGCATTGTTCAAAAAATTGTTAATACTAAAAATTTAATGGGCATTGTTTATAATATACTTAAGTCAATGCCAATGAAATCGACAATTTATTAGTCAATTTATTTAATTACTCCCATGTATGATAAATATATTAAATTGTAATGTAATTATAATAAATTGAAAAGAATGTATGGAAATAAATTATCTAAAAATTAAATAAATTTAATCATAAAAAATTGTTTTATTTCTGCAGGTGACTTTAATTCATAGTTTGATTGTATCCTTAAAAATATTTCAATTAGTTTCTTAATTGTGTTTTTCAAATATTTCAATTAATATTTTATTTGATTTTGTTATATATTTCAATTAAAAATTTAATCGTGTCTGTAAAAATTTTTAATTAATTTTTTAATTGAATCTCTTACAATTGTTCATACAATTTTTTAATTGATTTTTTAAAAATGTTTCTATTAAATTTTTAATTATATCTCTTAAATTTGTTTAATTAAATTATTAATTGAATCTTTAAAAATTGTTCAATTAATTTTTTAATTGAATCTCGAAAAATGAATCAATTAAATCTTTATTTAATATAATATTTTTTTAATTCAAAAAAACAAAAAAAAATTTCAATTAAAACTGATGTGTTAATACCACAATTTTCGTAATTGGCTGAAAATCAAATAATTTTTTAATTGAATCTTCGGATTTTTTAATTGAATCATGTTTTAAATTTTTTCTGTGTATATTTTATATATTAAAGGTAATCACGATGGTGATTGTGGAAATTTGCACTTTGCAAATTTGCTGTGCATATTAATGTACTTCGAGAGCGTCCTTTTTAAATATATTACATTTTTGTGAAGAGCATGTAATTGTCTTAAAAAAAAGTGGCAGCTCATCAACAATTCTGGCAACATTGACCTCAGATGTCAAGTTATAAATGCATCAAATTATTATTTAAAAATAAATTAAATAAAAAGATGACTAAAATTTTGTAAAATAAATAAATTAAGTTAAAATTAGTTACAAAATAAAATTTTCTTTTTTGAGAAATAAAAATATGACGTTCTGTGTGTCACAAATTGTTGATTGTCTGTATGTCATTTGCAATGGATCAAATATGCACTTCTCTCTTTGGTCATGGGTGTTTTTGAAACAAACGAAGCAAAATGAAGCAAATACATACATTTTGTGGTTGTGTTATGCAAAAGTGTGTATATTTGTACACATTTGCATCGTTTGCACACTTTGCACTACCCATCGTGAATAGCCTTATTATCAGGCATGTTCTGAAATCATGGTAATATCAAATCAAGAACGATTTTAAAATCACGGAAGTAATATTTAGGTGTTCTGAAAAGCACCAGATTTTTCATTTTTAGTGGTGATTTCATTCTTCTAAATCACGAGCAAACAGCTGATTTTTTCTCTTTACAAAATTTTTTTTTTATCTTTAAGAAATTTATCACAAAAATATAATAAATATACAAATTGAAGTTAAATTGAGCAAATACTTTGGCAATAATTTATCTAAAAGGAAAATTTAAAAATAATCCGCAAAAAATACAGCGTCCATTAATTTGTAAATTTTGTAGGTTCTTCTAAGTAAAATAAAAAATTTTATTGCAAACACAAATAAAGAACAAATCACATTAAGTGTGCGTGATAATTTTATTGTAGAGTTTAAGGTAAAATTATTAAAAAAAAAAACTCAAAGTGATTTGAAAGCGTCATGCTGTTAGCTGACCGGTTTTAAATCACGAGATTTCAAACATTTGTACGCCCAGAACACATTTTTAGTGATTTGAAATCACTTTATGAAAATGTGATTTTCAGAACATACCTGTATATTATAATGCAGCAGAAAATAGTTATTTTTCATTGAGAACAGATTAAAGATTTTTTACTTTTATTTCCATATTTCTAAATTATATTATTTATTTAATTCTCAATTTGCAATGTTTACGGAATAATGATAAGCCAGCCAGTATATTACCTGTAAAAAAAAAGATTAAAAAAAATCATTAAACGGATATTTATGGTGTTTTTTTTTTTCTTTTTTTTAGTTATTTGAGAGAAAAACAAATATATGCAGTTTTTGCAAAACATTTTGCAAAATATTATGTATTTTTTTCAAGATATTTTATATTTATTAAAATAGCTGGCAAAGAATTTTAGTGTCCGAATATGAACTTAAAGTAGAATCAGAGCAAGTTGGAAATTTGAAGGAATTAGCATGAAAAAGTTCCCAAACAAAAACGCAAAAAAAATTTATGATATATTATCCAAAATAAAATATAGTAATTTTTTTTTTTGGAGAGGTTTAAAAACAAAGATCGAAAGCTGAACCACTCGGGTCGTAAATGGTTTGTTATACCTGAAAACGATTTGTGATAAGATGTGAAGAGGCCATCTACTCATCTCTATTCAGTTCGAAGTTAAATAAACCCGACGAATGGATAAACGAGAGCATACTCCAAATGGTGCAGTCCCGAAGATCTCTAACATATTCCAGCAAAAGAATTAATTCCCATTAATTGCCGCAGAGAGAGCAAGGCCAACGCGGTATCCTTAAAGATTCTAGATCCACTGCAATCGTATTACAGCAAAAACTTTTCTTAGCTGAACTAGTTTTCGATGTACCTAAACACAATAAAACTCATACGAAATTTAAGTATTTTATCATTCGTTTAAGTACAAGTTGTGTTTTCAAATTTTAATCCGAAATGAACTTGAATCAACCCAAAAAAGGATTAAATACTTTTAGAGCTGCCTATCTTCAACACCAGAAATTAACAATAATAAAATAATGAAAAATATATTTTCTTGGTTTTTATTAGTCTATTTTAATACACTAATATGGCTAAGAGTCAGTATAAAGCGATGCGTTGCAAACATGTGATTGTATGTTCAATACTAAAAAATAAAAAATACGAAATTGAAATTAGCAAGTAAAAAATTTAATTTGCTAAGTATTAAAAATATTATTCCATTGTGTTCCATGATAAAAATGAGCCAAGAAATCCCGATTACGGATTGAAACAAGTATGCGGCGGAATTATTTATAGGTAAAATAAATGTCCACGACTTTCAAATGGATGGCATGATAATGTTGGACGTTGATTTTCAAACCGAAAGATTTAATTACAGTAATCTTTTTTTTTTTTGGATTCAAATAACTATTTTGGGATTAAATAACTTGTACTTGAATCAATCTTTTACTACTTTATTCACCAATGGAGAAGAAAACCATTGATTTAACGTTTACAGATCGATCAAACAAAGTTTACAGTGTATAAACTATGTACTAGATCAGAAAAGTTCGCATTGCCCTCAGCCTTTCCTGGTCCCAGGATTCTATAAAATATAAAACTTGTGTGTTCTTTTTGACGTAAGTATATTAATATAAGCTTTAATTTTTATCACATCCGGTTTCGGGGAGGCGGAAATTGCTCCCGATCTTAAAAACAAACTGCTTATGTATTCTTTTTGTATTTTATCTACCGATATATGTATATGTGGTTAAAGTTTCATTAAAATTGGTTAGATAGTTTTAAAAGAGCGAATAAGGCCCACTTTTCACCCTCCCGAGTTCTAAGTTTCATCTAAATCATTTGGCTAGCTCGAAAGAGGTAAAATTTGCCCCTTTTTTTAAGTCGATTTACATGTGTGTTTAAGTTTTATCAAAATCGGTTGGATACTTTTAAAGGGTGTATATTTTTACCCCTGCCTGCTGCTCGGACCTAGTTTTGAAAAGAAATGTATCCTATGTGTTCTTATATTAGACACGGGTTTATGTTGTGAGTTTTATCAAAATCTATTCAGGCGTTGTTGACCCGTTAAAGTGTAACAAAGAATGTTCTTTTTGCTTGGATAACTGAAGAGAGGACAGACGGGACTGAAGGTCAGACATGTGGAACGTAAGCCAGTCGATTTTATATTTGTGGTATATTTTAAATCAACGCAAAACAAATTAAAACTTTTTAAGAAATATTTTAAAATGAAAAATAAATACGTATGGCAACATATTGAACAATCTAAGATTTCTATCACGCAGTTTTTCAAAGATTGTACTTTTGATCTACTCTCAAAAACATAGTGAGACCAGAGAACATCAACGTATAAGCATTCCTCAGTACTTTGTTTTGTCGGATAGACATTTGTATTATTTAGATTTTCAGCATGTGTTTAAAAATGTTTAAAATACATACTTATAAAGAATTGAGATTAAAACAATAAACGACTAGTACTGGATGTGTTCAACCGCAAATGAAATAATTGTTTTTGCATAGTTAATACATCTACGAGTATGTGCATAAATGTATAAATATGTATGTATATGTCTGAATAAACACACACTTACATGAGTATGACTGAATTTGATGTCTTTTATTTGATCTTATTCTATGTATGTATATACTCATATGCATATTTTTTTTTTAAATTCAATTTATTTGTTGTGGGTTAGCAAATTTATATGCATTTCGTTGGTTGGTATACCAACTAATGAGTAGATGTAAACTCCCAAATACAATTTGCGAATTACAAAGCACAAGCAAAATAGCTTTTCAAAAACTTTAAAAACATCACAACAAACAATTTTCTTCATTAATTATGAATGTGATTACTTTTCTACAAAAGTAAACACATGCCTTAGTCATGTGGGGAGTGTTAAGATTGTAGAATGCTATTAGCCTGTTGCGTACTTGACTTCGCAGCTCAAAACGTTTTTGGTCGCCGCCCATTTGAACAATTTTTAATAGATCCTTTTCAAAAATTGGTAGAACATTGCCTTCTTCAGCTCCAGGGATATCTGTACTTTTACTATACGTATTAGCCAAATTTGAGAGAAATTTTAGTATCGCTATACGTGTCTTCGTAATGGGAGTCTGTGCAGAATATGATATAATACGAAACACATCTTTCATTTGCAGATCGGTTGGAAAGTACTCATGAACCACTTGTAAAGTCTTCCATATTTTTCCATGCATTGAGTTAAGTAGCTCTGTCTCTAACTTGTTAAATAGACGTGTCAAAAGTTTGAACAGCCAATCATGAAGATTGTTTGCGTATGAAAAAATCAGTTCGGTGACCGACTCAAGAAAAATTGAGTAGACTTTGGTTTGTGTGTTTATATACATTCTGCGGAAAGTGTCAAGAACCAACTGTAAAGGTCCGGTCACATTGGGGAAACATTTGACGAAAAATGTCAAATATTTCCTTATCGTAGTCTCACCATAAAATATTTATTAGAGGCAAACAGCAAAACAGCTGTGTAATGGCAAACAAAATTATTTGCTGCCAAACAAAAATGTGTCTAATGTGAACAAAGTGTGACCACTAAAAGGCAAATATTTTGATTTATTTTGGGAAAACAATTATTAGATCTTACAAAATTTTTGTAAGAACAAACAGAGTCAAATAAAACTATCTACCTTTAGACAGAATGCTGCAATAAAAGATTTTTACGGCTGGTATTTTTGGGTGCTTTGTTCGACATGCCTCGTGATTCTCGAAAACTACTGCTGATGCTGGCTGATAAAAACTTTAAAATAATCATGTTGCTTCCTGTTGCGGGTAAAGCGAAACATCTCTATAAATTGCAATATTTTTAAAAAGCCAAAATTAGAAATAAACAAAGGTCAAAAAATTCCCAAAATATGGCGATTTAAATTTTTGGGTTTAATTGGCGGTGCATCGCCTCTTTGTCCAATCAAAACTTCATATAGACTATTATTCCTTCCAGAGTCACAGTAACATGCTGTGAAAATTTCAGGAAGATCGGTCCGAGGTTTGGTTTTCCTAAAAAGGGGCGTTGTTCCACCCACTTTTCTCCTGGTACGTATTTCAAATTATGCCAATACCATATGTACCAAATATCATCGACGTAGGTAAAAAAATGCCCAAAATATAGCGATTTAAATCTTTGTCCAATCAAAACTTCATATAACCTTTGTCACCCGCCTGAATATTCTGAAGATTCCCTGAAAATTTCATCAAAATCGGCCCAGCCGTTTTGGAGTTCATACGTTACATACATACACACATCCAGTTTTATATATATAGATACAAATCTACGAGTACATATATATTTTCTGCTAACCTTGTCCTAGTTGCACTCGCATACAATTTTTCAGATTGCCATTACAGTGAAACTTCGATATAACGAATTCCAAGGGGATCCGAAAATACTTCGTTATAGCTATTTCTTCGCTATAAATATAAACAGCAATGCCTTGATATAACGAAATTTGAAGATATAAGAAAAAAAATTCGTTATAACTAGTTTTCTTTATTCAAATCTATTTAACATGAGATTGCTCAAAACGGCCTCAAATATAGAATTTTTTTCTCGAATAGATATTGATTTACGCTTTACTTTACTCATTTTGACAAAAATCATTACATTTGCACACACATTTAGTATTCGTCCTTTTGATAACGGCACTACCATTTTGCTTTAAATTTTATTCTTATTTCGTTGTATAGAGGCTTTTGTAGGAGTACTTCGTTGTATAGAGGCTTTACAAATGCGCTTATAAATACATTTAGACTTTGCTGTTTTTATAACGGGACTATACCATTTAGGATTTATTCTGATTTCGTTATATTGAAGCATTTGAATAATATTTTGCTATATAGAGGCTTTTTTGCTCAGAATTTATTCGTTATAGCTATAGTGCAATTTTGTATGAAAAACTTTGCAATAAAGAGGTTTTCTCAAGGGAATCATTAAAACATACGTTATATTGAGTTTTTCGTTATAACGAAGTTCGTTATATCGCAGTTTCACTGTACATGGAATTTTATATATTCAATTTGATATACATATCTAATTTAGGAATTCAATCTTTTGTTTTGCTAAATAATTTCCTTATCGAATTGTGCATCTCATGAAACATGTTAAATTTGTAAGAATTAGATACATATGTATATGTATTTAAATTTTGTAACCTCTTTGATAAATCTGGTATATACATATTTACATGTAGAAGTTGATAACGTAGATATTCTAGTATCTCTGGAGTTAAGTTATCTTATTTATTTACATGTTACTATCAAATATATGTTTAACAGTCTCTTTAATCTTTCTATGATTTTCAATGTCAGTAACTGTTAAAAATTATGGTTTGGCATTTATTTATTGTGATATACCCATAAATTTATATAATCGGCCGGATTATGTCATAGATAGAATTTAAGTCAATTTGCGCAGTCACAAATTTGAAATTGACATACATGAGGATGTACACTAGGGTTGCATTAACATAGAACTTTGAACATTATGTATCAAACTGATATGGTAACAAATTAGGCTGAATCGAACAACTTTCAAGTCGTGCACCTTGAGAGTCAGAGTTAATATTTTGCTAACTTCACCCATTTACCAACAATAGATTAAAGAGTTATCTTATTTTGTACAGATTTTTCTCATAACCTGCAAAACGTTTTTTATATAAAGAAGACTACGTGAACTTAAGATAAAGATTTATTTTTACTGGCCTAAAATTTAAGAAATGTTGATGTACGTTTTCGGTCAAATTAATAAAGCTAACACCAAAATAATTTTAAGAGGTTAATTGGGGAAATAGTTTTAATTTACCTGTACTTAATTTTTTTTTTTTTTGGAGGACCAGCAATGATCATGCCATACATTGTGACATAACTAAGGATAAAGAGATAGGTAGAGAGTGGTTATAAGGTATATACGTAAACCAAGTTTTATAGCCTGACCCACGATGTTGACCGATATTATTCGCTTGTATTTTCAACGAAAAACAGCTGCTTTGCGCCCCACTTAAAGTTTTCAGCACGACAAGTCGATCGACAATTTTTCACCCAATAAGAAATATTGTGCGAGCACAACTGTCAAAATCAGTCACGCAAGTTTGGTTGTCGACAGAGAAATTAATTTGACAAAATAATTAAAATAATGTTCTTTTTAAAATATTGGCCAAGTCAATTTTAGTAGAGTTTGTTTATTATATGTAAGCTAATGAGGCCTAAAATTCCTTATGTTAATAAAAATGCGTAGTTTTTATTACATATTTTCCCGACGTTTCGTGAATTTTATGTTCACTTCTTCAAGGGATTCGTCTATTTTTATTAAAAAGAAAAAAGATTTACAACACAGTTAATTTAACAATAATTAACAATTTTAATATAGTATATATATATATATATATATATATATATGTATTATATCTTACATAGTGTTTATACACTATGTTAAGAAATGTAAAACAGTTTTTATTTAACATATGAAAAGTACTATTATCAGGCTCAAGTTCAGTTTTATTGAATTAATGAAAATTCAAAATTACTAAGAGTTTTTTTATGTTGGAAAATATTATTATTTATATCCAATCAGTTTTTAGCAGAACGTATCAGTACTGATTTCAAGGCCGCTACACCTCTCATCAGCGTTCAATTGTCCATCTATACAATTTTCGTAAAGTGGATACTAATTGAGAAGAATATCAACTATTTAACCAGTTTTCAACAGAAATAGAATATGAGAATTAATTTTTAATTAAATTTTTATTCTACAATGAAACAGTGCTGGTTAGTACGAAATTCCCTCATTACTGTTTGGAACTAATAATCAACACAAACTCATAGTCCGTTATCATCAAAGTATTTTACTTTGTATTTTAACGTTTTTGTTGTTTTTACTCTATATTAGGGAGATTCACATATTACTGTGACCCCTGTTATTAGGGTATTTATAGCTCGTGCCCAAGCGGAATTAATATTTTTTTATATTATTTTTTTTACGAATAAACGTAATTATTATTTGAACTTATATTGATTTACATATGATAAGTAATATTATCAGGCTCAAGTTCAGTTTTATTGAATTAATGAAAATTCAAAATTACTAAGAGTTTTTTTGTGTTGGAAAATATTATTATTTATATCCAATCAGTTTTTAGCAGAACGTATCAGTACTGATTTCAAGTTTTTATTTAAATTTTATATTTTTAAAAAACACGCACAAACTTATTGGTAAAAAAAATATCACAGTAGTTTGCAATGTTTATAATATTGCTAATCTATAGTTAGCGCTTAAATTGTCAGATACCCCGTTTATACGCATTTCTTATTTGCAAATAAAACTATTTGCAAATACGCAAATAGCATTCAGAAATATTTTTATATATTTTGTAATGACACGCAGTAAATATATAGTCATCTGGTAGCATCAAACATCTTATTTGCAAATAGCTTGTTATTTGCAAATAGTTTTCGAAACATTTTAAGTTACAATAAAAAAGTAATACGGCAACGCTTTCCACTCTTATTTGCAAATAAGAAGTGCGTATAAACGGGGTAAGAGTCTTCTTTTATATTCATTGTTTTATTAATCTTTTGATGTATTCTTAAGCTTTCTGTTGTGTATCTCTTTCTTACATTGCTCACTTTGTCTAATATTTTTATGTTGTCAAAATCAGGTTTGCGATTTGTTTTTAATATGTGTTGTAACAGCGCGGTACTTTCTTTCATGGTGGAATAATCAGGTGTGCGCAAGAAGGAATATGGTTTTTTGTAGGGTTGTGTTTTGACCGTTAAAAAAATGGAAAAGTATGCTTTTCTTGTCAAAAGTTGTTTACATTTTTGGCCGCCATCACGAATATTTTTGTTTACGTTATGCTTTTTGTTTTTGCATAACCAATAAATACATACAAAACAACTTTTGTTTTGTTTTGTATACAGCTTTGTTTTGACAATTTTGAATTAATTTTACACAAACAAAATGCATGTCGTTTTTTATTGTTGTATTCTTACGCGCACCTTATTATTCCACCATGCTTTCTTTATTTCTGTTTATGTCAGCTTTATGTTCGTGTACTCTTATCTCTAAATTTTTCTTGGTTGTACGGATATAAACAATATCAGTTACTGTTCTCATTCATATACAACGTCGTTTTGTTGTAATTTGGCTATAGGTGTTTTTGTGTTTGTAAATATTGCACTAAGTGTTTTGTTGGAACTTTAAGCAAAGTTTATTGTCATTTTTGTCTATTGCATTTTTTATGTTTTTATTATCTGTAAGTCCAGGAATAAATTTTACACTGCAAAACCTTTTATCTTCTTTATCAGTGTTGCCACGTTGGTTGATTTTTGATCATTTGTGTTGTGTGATTAGGGATCTTATGAGTTGTACAGGGAAGATGCTGTTCGTTAAAATTTTTGTTATTTTTTGTATATTATGTGAGTGAAATTGTTGGTCACTTATCTCTAGTACTCCATGTATAAAGTTTTTGGCCGTGTTAATAACTTGTGACTTTGGTTGCGTGGAATTAAAGTTGATTATTCGTCCTGATGATGTGTCTTTGGCGTACCAATCAAAAATTATTTTATCTTCTTCGCTGAATAATTGGGTGTCAAGATATGATATTTTTCTGTTCTTTCCCCCTTCAGTAGTAAATTGAATTTTGTGGTGATACCCGTTTAGTGTTTTCATTATTTCATCCTTATCATTTATCTTTATTATTGATAATATGTCATATACGTATTTTGCTACGTATTTTATTTGAATATTTTTATTCGATAGTTCGGACAGAGCCACGTCAAGTATGTAAATTATCTAATACACTGTGTGCAATGGTTGGAGAGAGCGGATTTCCCATTGGCATACCGAAAATTTGATTGTAGATTTTGTTGTCGTGGATGAAATAATTATTATCATATAGACAAAATTTTAATATTTCAGTGAATTTGGAGCGGGGGATTTTGGTGTTAAGTTCTAATTGGTCCCATTTGCTGATTATGTTCGTAATAGCTGTATTAATGGGAATGTTGGTAAAAAGAGATACGACGTCAAATGATAGTTGTTCCTTTAAATTTAAGGCATTTTTTACATTATATTTAGGGGATATAATGTTCTTTAGTATTTTCCCCACATATTTACTTAATTGATAGCACGGAACTTGTATGGATGAAACAATAGGTCGTAAATGCATACCTTCTTTGTGGATTTTCGGCAATCCGTAAATTCTAGGTGCTGTAGCTGCGGAACATGTAAAAATGCGTCTGATATCGTTGTCTATTAGTTGTTTTTTGTATAATTCCGTGATGATTTTATTGTTAGTTTTCATTAATTGGCTAGTGGGGTCGTTTCTCAGTATACGATATGTATTTTTGTCTTCCAGTAATGCCTCCATTTTATTATCGTATTCATGTTTGTAAATAACAACCGTTTTATTACCTTTGCCCGATTGTGTTACAATAATGTTTTTGTGTCTTTTTAAGAACTTTTTTGTTTTTTCAAAAACAGAAAGAATTACGTTTTCTTTAGGAGTATTTTTTATATTTCTTTTAAACTGTGAGACTCAGTTTGCCAAAATTGTTCCAGCAACTTGTTTTTCTCTGTTCCCGTTGTCGTCTATTTTCTGGACATTGTTCAATATCTGCTATTACTTGTAGAGGTGAGAAGTTTCCCTTGTTGATAGGCAAAGCAAACTTCTTCCCTAACGACAATAGCCATTTGCATTCCCACGGTATTTCTACGTCCGTTTTGTTTTGAAACCAGTGTTCATTTAAAAATAGGCCATGCGATTTGTAATGATTTCTTTAAGTGTATCTAGTTTCTTTACCTGTTTTCCCTCAGTAAGTTTAGTAATTTGTTTAGCCCGTTCAATTTGGTTTTCCATAAAAATTTCAAAATCGTCTGTGGTTACGAAACATTGCAAACCTGTTTTTAGGTGGTAGAGTCTCCTCTAATTGTTATTTTATATGTATGTACATAATTTTAGCAATTTAATGATGGAAAATTGGTAAGTATTTATGTAAATATGTATGTACATATATTAATAAAAATATTGTTGTACAGCTAATAATTATTTCTAACTAAAAACATTGTTCTGAAGCACCTGCTGGTTCTAGTTGAATTTGTAAACTTAGCACAATACCAAAAATGTATTTGGCTTGAAATTATTTATCACAAAATTCATTTATTCAAAACATATGTTTTGTGTTTACATTTGTAAAAATATCCAAAATGTGATCTAACAAGCACAGCTACCTCAACCCGCTTTATATTCATACTAACTGATACAGTTTCAAAGCATACGCAAATAATTGTTACTGTTTGGAAAGCATTCATAAGAAAATGATAAATTGATTTGTGTTTTTTGATAAAAAGCGAGTACTTTATACCAACTATATACATATATGTTGTTTTTGGATTGTTGTACTTGTAATCGAACAGTGCATACCTGGTAGTTGTGCCATGATTTGTAGCACGTTCCAATGGACATATTTATTGCTCAATTTTCATGGAATACTTGATGCGGCAATATATAAATTTCGTTAACAACGTAAAGCTTGATGATAGTTAGTGAGCTGCTTATAAGAACGATAATTAGTAACCCTTTCATAAAGGATTCTCTAAATTGTATTTAAATCAAACACATCAAAATATTAAGTTTAGAAAAATTTTAATTTATTAACAAGAAAAAAATCTATTAACTATTTTCAACTTTATTCATAATCAGAATCACTTTCGTCTTGCAGATTTCTTAAATTTTTTAAAAGTGGATCCTCCGCATATCACGCATTTTCCTCAATAATAAAATCACTTATTTCTTCATAACTCCTTTTATAAATTTTATTTTCTTTTCTATGTGTAGGTAAGATTGGTTCAGATTGTAAAATCATTCTTTCTATTAGGTCTTTATTAGTATTTGCACGACTATTTTTCCGAGTATGGCTTAATAGAGCTTTTCTAAAAGCTTTATGAGTGGCTTCTATAGCTTCCTCTGACAACATAACCACTGGAATCGTTGAATTTGTTATAAATTCAGCCCCATGCACTAGTATTTTGTGAACAGTAACAGGCATAAAATACCAAGAATATTTGTGAACATACAAATTCCATGTTTCTCTAAGCAGATTTTGAAAATTTTGAATATTTATTGTTTTAGTGCTTGAAATTGTCTTAAAAATCAAAGAGAAATTTTTAATTAGAGATGGGACAAAATTGTTTATATCTAAAAAACTGTTGGCAGTCATATTCAGAATTGTTTGTAATGGTACTTTTACTGACGTTTCTGATATTGATATAGTTTTCGGAATATACTTTTTTTTTTGCTTTTTGTAGGCTATAATATGACGGTAAGCAGTTCTTGTGAACATCATTTACAACCGTTCGCATCATTTCATACTGTCTTTATGATAAATTCATATCAATTAAAAGTGCTAAAACCTTTTCTATTGAAATATAAGTATTGGTGGTTGGACTGGAAACTCTCCTAGGCATGTCGATTTAACAAGATCTTCCACTCTTCTTCTTTTCGTTCGTTCAGAACTTTCATCAACATCTACTCTTGGTCTTCCTTTACGACTTATACTTGGTCCCTAAAATAATTTACAAACCAGTTTATATAAAATTAAAAATATTTATATATATTAATACATATAACATATTTACAGTGTATATGAGTTCATCTTCTTCTAAATAAAAAAATGAATTTAGCCTGTTATTTTTATCAAACACATCCCGACTTCTATAGAAGTTTACCCAATTACTTTTTATTTTTGCTAAAACAAATTTTAGTTTACCAATTGCTTACTTTTCCAGTTTACATTTATATTTATCTTAAAAATACTTTTTTATTTCCATATAGGCTTCAGGGTAATTTGCATGTTTTTGCCAAATATTGTAGATTTGTCTTATTTGTACCTGACTTGACACTGAAAAAATGGAATATAATAAAGTTATGCAAAGATAAGCAATGGAGACATATATTTTTTTTAATACATACGTGTATTATTATCGTATTAAAATTTAAAAAAGTACTTTTTGGGGCTTTTTTTAATTGCCCTCTAAACTTTCAAGTTGTAAATAATTTTAATTTATTCTATTTGTTTACATTCAGACTAACGGTAAAAAGCATATGATAAATAAAAAGTTGAAAAAATGTGCTACCACACTTTAGTAATGTTACACTACAATAGGGGAAATCACTCTTAGCATTGTAATCATTGAAGATCTTGCAAGTCTAGCTTATTTTAATCAGTTTCCAGCAATGCAATAACAAAATGTATAAATAAGCTAGACCTGCAAGTTATGCAACAGATGCAAGACCAGTTTTCAACCAAGAGTGATTACCCTCCATATGTTATAAAAAAATAAACTGTGTTATCAACAAAATATATTAAATTAACCCGTAAATGTACTCGCAATTTTGTACTTTTTTTTTCATATGGCATACTTAATAAAAACTTTCAACTTTGCTTGGCTATCACTTTATTTAAAAATTAACTTTTAAAATTAATTAAGAGAGACGTGAGAATAAACGATATAGAGAGCTTTAGAATTCAACAAATAGGGAACAGTGCAATAAGCAAAAAAGATGACAAGGACAATACAAATGCTAATTATTCTATAGCTTTATTTTAAAATAATCTGTGATATTTAACCTAAGAAGCAACTATTCTGGTATTTTTGTACGTTGTGTGTTAATTTTGAATTTAATTTACTTGTGCAATTTTATATTAAATACAACACAAAACAAATTTTTAAATTTAAAATTATCACTTGACATATGTACGTACATATGTAAATGTTTTTAGTTTAAATTTAATTTACTGTATTACCAGATCAAAATAAAAATATTTTTCCCTGATGATGTTGGGATTTTCCAACGAAACGTCGGAAGTTAAAAAGATTTAAAACATATAATTTTATTTCAAATATGTATATGACCTTAAAAGCCCGTTTTTTATTAAGAAGAAATATCATAAACTTAGTATATTTACACATAATTGGCATGTATAACTTATTTCTATTTTATTTTTTTATTTCTATTTTATGGTACCTTGATTTAAAAACTGTTGATACCTAGAACTTTATTAAAAGAAAATAAAGTCAATGAATATATGTATACATAAGATTGTTTATTCAATTTGTTTGCTGGTCTCATCGACAACCGAATGAAAGAGGGGTTTTTGTTTTGCTTTGTGTTGCTGAGATAGAGCTACCCACCAAACAAAACGTCAAGCGTTTGAACTATTATGCTTTGATGAATTTAGTACATATTAGGCCAACAAACTTAATTGAAAATAATTTTTTGTTTTTTCTATTAAATAAATATTATATTATTTAAAAACTTAACTAAATTTTTTAAAATATGGATTAAATTTCCTAAAACAATGTCATAAACTCAGAAAAATTATTAAATCTTTACACATGCAAAGTAAACTTAGTTTATTTACACATAATTGGCATGTAGAACTTATTTCAATTTTATTTTTATTTTATTTCTATTTTATGGTATCGTTATTTAAAAACTGTTGATAGAACTTTATTAAAAGAAAATAAAGTCAATGATTATATACATATGTAAGTATGTTAATTCAATTTGTTTGCTGGTCTCTTCGACAACCAAATGAAAGAGGGTACGAATCAGTGGTGCATTCATAGCTGCCAGATTTGACGATTTATAGTCATTTTGACGATTTTGGGTCAAATATAATATAGTGACGATGGGACGATTTATACCCTAATTTCGCCAATTTTAAATAATTCAAGTTTGCAACTTTTATTTGTACAATTAAAGCAACCTTGAATTGCAGAAAATTGTAACAAGAAACTTTTTAAAAACAATTTTGTTTAAAACTGAAAACTTTTATTAATGGATTATTAACACAAAAACAATTTTTTAAATTTCGAAGACATTTATTTAGGAATATTTGCCAGAGACTTATTGGAAGAACCACAAATAAATGGAAAAGAAAAATAAGTTAGTAGTAATGAATTTGTTAATTTTTATATAGAGCTTTGTGATCAGATATTATCATGATTTGATTTTGAAAATAAATATAAAGCTCTTGGCCAAATTAATCCATTTAATATTATTAATGTAGAAAAAAATTTGTTTCCTGAAATTATAAAAGAATTTTCCTATTTTGTTGAAGAAAGAGAAAGCCAAGAGCTAGAAACTGAGTTCAGACAATTAAAATTATTGTCCTGATAAAAACGTATAACTATTGGATTTTTGGAAAAATAATATCAGAGATGCAAACTAGGGATTCTAGTCTTTTGTTTCCGGTTTTGACTAAATTTATTACAAAAATCCTAGTTTAACCACATTCTTAGTCAAAATGGTTAATTGCAATATATATTTGTAAAATATATTAAACATATACATATGTATATCTATATAAGTCTATTTTCTTAAAAAATTAAATTTTTATTGTATAAATTTTATTGTAGTTTTGATACATTTTAGATACATTAGAAAATGTGTTTCCAAAAATTTAATTTAAAATGCATATTTAACTAAATTGGAAAATATAACTTAAGGATGGAATTTTTTTTTATTTTTCCCTACAATGTGTATATGTATATATTTCAAAGTATTGAAAAACATGCAATCTGTTTACATGTGATTTTCTTGTGAATTGTAATTGAAGTATCTGATCTCTGTATTTAAAAGAATACTGTTTTATTAATAAGATTTGTTGATTTAAGAGTTTTGTTATGTCTTGCTTCTTTTAAAATAGGTTTTGTTGGTAAAAAATGTTTTTTTTCATTCTACGTTTTTATGACGGCTGTAACCCTACTTTAATCGTTTAATAAGTTGACATTTGTATTTTTTAAAATTAATTAAGAAATAGTTTTAAAAATAAAAATAATTTTATTGCATTGTTATTTAACTCATGAAATTTATTTTATGTAGGTACATATATACATACATACTTACATACCTAATGAGCATAGGTCTAGCCGGGTGTCCTAAGACACCTCTCTTCTTTTTTTTCCATTTTTCGCCGCACTCACACTATATTGTGCGGCGGTGCTTACCAACGACTTTCAGCATTACCGCTTACTGACCCCAAAATCGACAAGCATATACAATGTTTGGAATTCATTTCACAGTTTTTTTGGGACAGGGCGATTGGTCGACGCAAGCACTTTCTTCGTCATGCTGCTTCTAACAGAGCCAGTCGTTTACTAACGGTTTTATTTTTGCATAGCCGGCCTTCGCCGGTGCTCAGCGATTTTTTAATACATGGAATTTCTAGGAATGCTGCCGTTTACTACTAACGTTCAACAAATGAATTATTTTAAACAAAAGTTTAATAATTTTTTTTTTATGAGATATATATTCTTCAATTTTTTATGCGGATATTTTTAACTTTTTAAAAAATTAAAAATATTCCCAAATTGAAAATGAAAAATTGCAAAAAGATACACAATTCAGATATTACACATAATCAATACTACAAAACAGACATAGAATATTGCGCGCTTGCATATAAATATATGTATATTAGCAAAATATAAACAAAAAAGCTTTTAGTAACTTTCAAAGTGTATTTGAAGCAGGGGAGTGCATTTTTCTAAATGCTATACACGCGTGTATAGCAAGAAAATTCTATTTGCGCGCATAGCTGCCAGATTTAACGATTTTGGGTCCTAAAAATGACATGGTGACGATTGAACGATTTATACCCTAATTTTGACGATTTTAAATAATTCAAGTTTTCAACATTTATTTGTACTATAAAGCAACCTTGAACTGCTGAAAATTGTAATGAACAACTTTTTAAAAACTAGTTTGCTTAAAACTAAATTTTGAATATTAAACTAAATAAATATTTAGGAATATTTGCCAGAGACGTATTAAAAGAAGCACAAATGAATGAAAAGGAAAAATATGATATTATTAATAATTGTGTTAATTTTTATATATGTAGAGCTTTGTGATCAGATATTATCAAGATTTGATTTTAAAAATATATATAAAGCTATTGGCCAAATCAATACATTTAATATTATTAATGAAGAAAAAAAGTTGGTTTTTCTTAAATTGTAAAAGAATTTTCTTATTTTGTTGAAGAAAGTGAAGGCCAATAGCTAGAAACTGAGTTCAGACAATGAAAATTAATGTCCTGATAAAAACATATAACAATTGGATTTTTGGAAAAAAATATCAGAGATGCAAACGAAGGATTCCAGTTATTTGTTTCTGGTTTTGACTAAATTTTTTACAAAAATCCTAGTTTTACCACATTCTTCACCAAATGTGGAAAATATATTTAGTCAGGTAAATATATATAAAAGTAAAGTAACAAATTCATTGAAAAATTCGTCTAAACAAATGTAGCTGCTATCATTTAACGAATTAATCAATATGTATATATGTAAGTCTCTTTTCTTTAACAATTATATTTTTATTGCATAAATTTTATTCTAGTTTTTATACACTTTTAGAAAAAGTGTTTCCAAAAACGAAATTTAAATTACATATTTTACTAAATTGGAAAAAAAAATAACTAAAGGATTGAATTGAATATAATTTTGGTCAACATTGTCAAAGATTTGCTACAAAGCAAGATGTATCTGGCAAGTTAACGCACTAGAGCAGCTGACAGCACATACTTAGTCGATTGGTGAAATTATCATCATATCATCACCACCTTTCAACTATCAAGCTCTTTATAAATATTCTCTTATTTTCGGCATTTGACATTTTTTACACTATTTCAATGTTTTTTGACAGCTACAGAGTAATTTCTACTACAAGTGTTTTATTGTTATAGAAATGGGTGTACATGTTAGTTGTGAAATGCCTTAAAGTGAGTCTCGAATAACGGTATTTATAAAAATCTGTTAATGGGCCGCGTGAATAAAAATGTAGTTCTAGCTGAAACTAGCAAATCTTAAGTTTAAACTAGTTTTGAGGTGAATAAAATTTTCAGATAAAGGTAGTGCTTTTTGCAGTCAAGCACAAGATAGTTTTTCCAGCGTTTGCTAAAAATATGTGTGATTAAAAACAAGTAAGTACTTAAAATTACTAGTTTTAACTTGAATTTTTGTAAGCATGTCACTGAGGTGCTGGAAACAAATTTGTTTTTTCAATTGACCAATTGTAATTTCCTGGCCAAACTGTTCTAAATACTCCTCATGGAGTGAAAACAGGTCATTATTTTTTGCCACTCTCACTGACGGCACTTGCGAATTTTTAAATATAATTTTATGCTTCTGGAGCATATCAAAAAATTTCGCTCTATTTTTGTCGCCCATCGTGATGATAAATAATCAAAACATACCTAGAGTGTCGCCAAAATGTTTTACCACAAGTTTTGCTTAGAACTTTATAAGAAAAATGTTTTTTTTTTTAACAGAGGCAACTCTTTTTTTTAGCCGCATATGTTCATTTTTCCAGTACTAGCTATCACTTTTCAGTACTAGCTACGTAGTACTAGTAAAGATTTATTCACACTTTTTGTAGTTTATACTTTTCAACATAGCTAGTACTGAAAAGTTAAAGCTAGTGCTAGTACTTAGTACTATGTAGTATAAACTACCTTTTTATTCACGCGGCCCAATGTGTGAATTGTGCTAGTTTTTTGCATTGTAAACTTTTACTTAAAATACAACCAAAAATTTCGCCGGGAATAATAGAAATAAAAAATCCCTTGAAAAAGTGAACATACAATTCACGAAACGTCGGGAAAATATTGAATAAAAAAATTTTACTTTTATTTACATAATATACGGTAGGCCAGTAGCTCAATTATTTTTTTTAAATAAGACATAAAGTTTTCTGTTCTTTGCTTATTTTTTTGTTTATTTTTTTTTTTATTATTGTAAAAATTATTTTTAAATAATACTTATATTTTTGTTTATTTTTGTTTTTATGATAGTTTTTCCTGGCGCCGAAATATCGAAAAGAATAAATATGTTTATAAAAATAAATGATGAAACAGAAGTGAATGATGAAACAGAACACGTCCGCAACTTCAAGCAAAAACGCCTCTCAGAGAAAATAGGCCCATAATTGAAGCGACGGCTTCAACTTCATTCACATTTCCAATTTTTATCCACAAGTCTTGCTTTTGTACATTGATGACTGCAAATTATATATGAAATCATGTTTATGCACTTCTGCAATTAATTTTTCGACAATATCACTCATTTTATTTACAAATGTAGAAAATTATAAATATATTGCTCTTTCAAATGTTTTTTTTTTTATTTTCTTTTGTTCTTATTTTTCTTTGGTTTTGTTTACAAATTGTATGAAATATAATAAAAATGTGGTAGCATTGTTGAGAGCATTTTACTCTGAGAGTGAGAGCATAAGAAAAGTCGCTGGCAAAATAAAATAGATTCTATCTCACGACTGCTTTCAGCGGCGTCTTTTATATGCCAAATTGTATGAAGAAAAACGTCAAGCCCCAGTTCTGTTTCATCATTGAGGCTTGACGTTTTTCTTCATACAATTTGGCATATAAATGACGCGGCTGAAAGCAGTCGTGAGATAGAATCTATTTTATTTTGCCAGCGACTTTTCTTATGCTTTCAACAATGCTACCACACTTTTATTATATTTCATACAATTTGTAAACAAAACCAAAGAAAAATAAGAACAAAAGAAAATAAAAAAAAAACATTTGAAAGAGCAATATATTTATAATTTTCTACATTTGTAAATAAAATGAGTGATATTGTCGAAAAATTAATTGCAGAAGTGCATAAACATGATTTCATATATAATTTGCAGTCATCAATGTACAAAAGCAAGACTTGTGGATAAAAATTGGAAATGTGAATGAAGTTGAAGCCGTCGCTTCAATTATGGGCCTTTTTTCTCTGAGAGACGTTTTTGCTTGAAGTTGTGGACGTGTTTCATCATTAACACTGCAAACTTAATAAGACAAAAAAAAGAGTTTTATTTAAATAAATAATAATACCTTGAGCCTGAAAAAAACTTAATAAAATTTTAAAAAATAAGACATTGCTTAGGAAAATGAAACTGAAATGAGCACCGGAATATTATGTTTCTCTCTTTAACACTTTTAAGAAATTTTTAATTCGGCGTCATCTTAAATGAGAGATTTAAACTTATTTACCTAATATGTGATTGAAACGACATTTGTTGGCTTATAATGTTATTGAGATCAAAAAAGTAAAACCTTTATTATTTTTTAGTATATGGATTCATTATTGACTTAATGGATAGATGAGTTTTCGTGTTACTTCTTCAGGATAAATTTTATCTGTCTAAATAAATGTTTAATTCAATAGAGTAACGAAAGTATTCGGATTATCGCATCCAAACTTTTTGACTTTAATTTTACACATGTTCGGTATGGTTTAAAAAAATGTAACATACATATACTTCCGACATGTATCTCAGTACGTTCTTCATGAAGAAGCTTCACCAAATGTAACTAATTGTGATTCTAAAAAATCGTATTGTTGAACAACGCGGTCAAAAATATTAAATTAATGGTATACAAACTTTTGTATGTATGTAAATGTTTTTAATAAAGAAAAATGTCTCGAAATTTACATGTTACACGATTGTCTTTCACAAAAATGTTTTTTTTTGCGCAAATTAAAAGAACAACAGCTGACAGCGATAGTTCTGTTTAAAATAGGGAAGTCTTATTCAAGGGATAATTAATTTCCCGGGAACTAATTTCCGCACCAATTTTCATAATTGGTCTGACTATGTTTATGAAATTTGATATGAATAAAATTTTATTAGCATTCCCGATGAATGGAGGAATTGTTAAGTCGATCTCTAGAAGCAATGGATACAAAACCGAAGATTTTAACCAAATATGTGGATGACATTTTTGTAGTCATTAAAGAAAACGCCGGGAAACGATAAAATTCGGAATATAAAATACCCTTTGACCAATTTCAACATCAATAAACGTATGCTATGTGTGTGCAACTAGCAGGGTGTCTATGCAGTCGCGAAAACACACACATGCAAGAAAAAAATGTGAGTCTGGATGAGTGGCCACCGCTGATTTAAATGCTTATATGTATTACACATGTTTTAAATTAAAATCTTTTCTAATTGCTAAAACAATTGATATTATAAACAAAAAATACAAAAAATATTTTATTGACGTCAAAATTTTGTTTGTTGTCTGCTGGTCAGCTTGAGCAAATGATAGCGTTTATTAAAAAAAAAATTAATTAAACATTTGTATAAATAAATGTAATCCAAAATTCTACACTTAATATCATGCAAAATATTATTTTATTTTATTTCAAGTAGGTTTTGGTAAATTTTTTTTATCAGCTAAATTTGTTAATATATTTCTATTGATATGCGCCAGGCCAAGTTCGGCCACACAGTGTGTATATTTACACGAAACCATTCGAGCTGTTTTACTTCCTTTATAACTTTGCTTCTCTTGGTCGTAATATAATGAAACTTGAAATATAAACATAAACACTGACTCACTCACTGACTCACAAATATTATTGGGCACTTCCAGTATAGATAGAGAGCTGAAACTCGGTACACAGGTAATAAATTAGCCAAAGAAATCTGAAAACGATCACTTTCCACCCGGGGGGACTAGGGTGCCCCTTCTTTGTATGGGGCACTTCCAGTATAGCTAGAAAGCTGAAATTTGGTACACAGGTAGGCCCAGATAAGCAATACATAGAAATATTTATACAAAAACAACATAGAAAAAAGAAGTGAGATCCGCACAAAAACATTAATGTGAAAATAAGGCCAAGTTCGTATCAAAAAAGTTTCGGTCGTAAAAAGTACTGAGATCAAAATAAGGTCCAAGTTCTTGATAGGTACAATTGCATCTCATTTCTAGACAACCTATAAGCTTGGCAATATTTTTCCAAGAATTCTTTCCTATATTAGAAAGGCAAACAAATTTTGCCAAGGTTACAGGTTGCCTGTACAATAGTTGTCAAATTTTATATTATGAATACTTGAGTATTGTTAAATCCAGCTTGTTATTCTGTTTTAATGTTATTCCGTCCTGTCCACTTTATTACCCTCGTCATAGTTTTTCATATGCTATTCGTAATTGGAATTTCGGAGTAGTTTACTAATTGAAATATCGATAATACGAGTATTACACTAAAAAAAGCTGAATCAACTTTAACTTTCTGTAAAAGCCTATTACAACGTTGTTAAAAAACTCGGTAAGTTGTTACATGTGCATTCAAAAACTCATTTACTTTAAGCATTGGGTTTAATATCGTCATAAAGTAAGGTTTAAAATCGTTCAACGATATATTACTCAACACATTATGTAAATAAATTCATGAAAGGTAAATAAAAATAAATTAATATGTATGTGAACATATATTTGTTTTTATTAGTTTTTAAAAATTCGTCCCCAGATTACTGTTTTCTCGTCTGAAAATAACGATTTTAATAACTTCTTTTCTCACCGTCGCGACGCACATATGGGTATTTTGCTAATCTAGCCGGACATAACTTTGTTTTTTGTTTATATTGCTTCTAAAAAGTTATTGGGTGCCCCTAAATTAATGAAACTTGGCACAAATATGTGTTATGGTCATAAGCTATTTATGTATGAAAATAAGAAAAATATAAGGCCAAGGGGAAAAAAGTTCCCCTTAGAAGAACTAATCCTACCTCCGAAAAATTAAATTTTGTTTTAAGTTTTCCCGTACTTTGGCTTAGAAAATGGAACTTTTAACGTCGGCGAAAGCTCAAAAACCTAAACTTGGACCAGATGATCGTAAAATGCCATATTTTTCCTGCCCCCTTTTGTGGGCGTTGACATAAAATATTATTTGCAAAAATAATGTTAATATTAAAAGGAATGAATTACTTGCGCTTTAATACCATAAAATTTTCATTTTTAAACTTTTATAGGAAGGGGGATGTATCCTTCCAATTCCCACCACCCAAAAATATTAATAAAAATACAATTTTGTAATTTATTACTTTATAGTATTTAATTTATCTGAAAATAATTACTATTTTTTTATATTATTAGTATTACGAATAAACGTAATTATTGATGTACATATGAAAAGTAATATTATTTTTTTTATGTTGAAAAATATTATTATTTATGTTGTTGATTATTAAAATTCAGCTATTAAGGCCTAACGCAGTTTATGACAATAAAAAACTTTTTATTTCATATATACCCAATGTTTCGTCAATTTTATGTTGACTTTTTCAAGGTTTCGTCTATTTGAAAAAATTAAAACTTAATATTATTATAAATAATTACACCAAAATTTTCATTTTACTTACAAAATGATGTTAGTTAATCACTCTACATACATGTAAATTAGGTTTTTTTTCCGATGTTTGTTTTGCTGATTGCAAAAATGTAGCTTGTATTTATGTTATTTGTGTCTTCTTTTAGGTTCATGGTTGTGTTTATGTTTTGTTGCATTCGTAGACTTTCTATAGTGTATCTTTTCCTCACCTTATTTTCTTTATCAAGTATTTTGACATTATCAAAATCTGCTGTATGTCCCGTATTGAGTATATGTTGTGATAATGCTGTTGATTCTCTCTGTTTTATTATGTCTTTCTAATGTTCACTCATTCTTGTCTCCAAAGTTCGTTTTGTTGTCCCAATGTATATGAAATCACAGTTCTCTTCATCACCGCCTTTGCATTTAACTTCATATACAACCATGGTGGAATAATAAGGTGCGCGTAAGAATACAACAATAAAAAACAACATGAATTTTGTTTGTGTAAAATTAATTCAAAATTGTCAAAACAAAGCTGTATACAAAACAAAACAAAAGTTGTTTTGTATGTATTTATTGGTTATGCAAAAACAAAAAGCTTAACGTAAACAAAAATATTCATGATGGCGGCCAAAAATGTAAACAACTTTTGACAAGAAAAGCATACTTTTCCATTTTTTTAACGGTCAAAACACAACCCTACAAAAAACCATATTCCTTCTTGCGCACACCTGATTATTCCACCATGATATACAACATTGCATTGTTGTTGTTTTTCTACCTTATCTTTCATGTTGGTGAAAATTGTATTAAGTGTGTAATTAGGTTTGAATGCAAATTTAATATCTTCAGTTTGTGATATTGTTTTTAACCTTTTGCTGTCTGTTAGGCCTGCTATGAATGTAACACCGTAAAAACGATTTGGTTGGTTGTTGTTATTGGTTTGAGTTTGAGGATAATTGTTTTTGAGTTTAATTTTTGTTTCATGTATTAAATTATTAATTAGGTTTATCGGAAAACTATTGTCTTTAAGCAATTTGGTAATTATATTAATGTTTTCGGTGTGTAAATTCTCGTCACTTATCCTTAGTACTCTAGAAATGAAACTTTTTGCTGTATTTAAAATTTGCGTTTTTGGTTGTGTTGCATTGAAATTCATTAATCTTCCTGATGCTATATCCTTTGCATACCAATCAAATAAGATTTTGTTGTTTTTTCGTTGTATCATTCATTATATCTAAATATGGTAATTTATAATATTTTTCCATCTTATAAGTGAATTGTATTTTCTGATGGAAACTGTTGAGTGCATGGAGAATTTCATCTCTGTCATCGAGTTTTATTATGGCTAAAACGTCGTCTACATACTTCACTATGTAGTTTAAATAGATTTTATTACGTTTTAATTTTGATAATGCCTCTTCTAGTAGGCTATCCAGTATAATGTCTGCTATTGTTGGTGATAACGGGTTACCCATCGGCATTCCAAATATCTGGTTATATATTTTGCCATCACATATGAAATAGTTGTCATCAGTAAGACAAAATTTGAAAATATTTTTGGGATTTTAGTGTACATTTCGATAATATTCCACTTTTCATTATATTTTTAATAGCGGTGTGTATTGGAATGTTTGTAAACAATGAAACAACATCAAATGAGATTAAAATTTCATCATCTTTAAGTGTTATGTTTTTGAGCTCCTCTTTTAATTGCTATGAATTTGTTATATTATATTTTTGGGATATTATATTTTTAAGATTTGCCCAATGTATTTGGATAATTGGTAGCAAGGGAGGTTCATTGAAGACACTATTGGACGTAGTGGTGTGCCCTCTTTGTGAATCTTTGGTAGGCCATAGATTCTGGGATATATCCCAGAGGAACATAGTAAACGTTGTTTTTGTGTGACATCAATATACATATTCCTTTTTGTACAATTTTGTCACTATTGTATTGTTTTTTCTTTGTAACATAGCTGTTCGGTCCTCATATTTCTATATGTGTTTTTATCATCCAATAATGTTTTAATTTTTCCCTTGTAATCTTCGTTATACGTTATTACAGTTTTGTTGCCTTTGTCAGCCTGTGTTAGAAATATATTTTTGTGCTGTTTTAGAAATCTCTTGGTTTCATCGTATTCCGCCATTATGAACTTTTCTTTTGGGGAGTTGTTTATTTTCCTTCTGTATGTTGTTATGTTAGTGGCTAATTTTATTCTTATCAATTCCTTTTCTTTTTCTGTTATCACCCGTTGTTTGTATGTATTGTTCAAGGTCAGCAAACAATGGCTAGCTTCTTTAAAGCGGATGTCACTGCGTCCAAAGTATTTAGTGAATATCTTGGATCAAAAATATATAAGCCAATCGCCATTTCATTTAAATATCACATCCAAACTCCAACAAAAGTACAATTTTAGCAAATTTGGAAAAATTAAAAACCAACATCAATCTTTTCTTACTTTATACTAATATTTATGAAATTGAAGCAAATTTTCAAATAAACAACTTTAGTCATTTCGGTATTTCTTAAAATTTCCTACCATACTGCATTTACAGAATATAAAAATTTTGACTCCCTAAAATTTTATATAAGAAAAGATAAGAAAAAAAGGAAAAAATATTATAGCTTTGTATTTGAAATTCTGAATTTGTAATGGTATGAATAAAAAACCGTCGAAATAAATAGCAATGTTGCTTTGAGAAACATTTAGGACATTTAATAAGCTTTCTAATGCATGTAATTAGGTTTAAATCAGTTAAGAACTGCTTAAGTTAGAGGCAAATTACTAAAGAAAGATTTTTCCATTTTTTGGAAAAAAGGAATTTTTCCTAAAATATACAAAAAAACGATTTGAGAGACCACTTCCCGTTCATCAATATTTAAGTGTTATACACCAAAATTCTCGGTTTTCGAAAAATGTATAAAAACTGAGACGGTCTAATGTACATATGTACATACCTACATACATACATATTATGTATCTCTGTATTTACAGATTTGTTACTACATTAAAAAAAACAATAATGCAAACATTTTCAACTTTTATATATTATTCGCATGTATAATGTAATTAATTTTGGTGTTTGACAATTGTAAAGAAACAACCAAGTAGAGAGAAAGTTGTTGACGGCTTAAAAAAAACTAAGAGGCGTCTTAAACTTATTTCGGAGCCGACTGCTTCAAAAATACATAAGGCGATAGAAAATCGAAAAGTAAGAAAAAGTTATTACGAGTATGCAGTAAAAGTCTCGGAAACGCATAAAATTGAACATCAAACACATCTGAATAAACTCGGTCCAAAACAAGAAAGCAATAAGCATATGTTATGGAAAATGTATCAATAAAAAGAAATAATTTAAAAAAAAATTGTATCATATTGTTTAGTGCTGGGACACTATTAATTTTTTTCTGCTATCGATATTTCCGACTTTACTATCGATTAAATGTTTGTACTAAAAAAAGAAAATTTTAAATAATTTTAACTCTTCAGGCAATTTGTTGTTATCACTTTATTTAAATTTCTACCTGCACCCGCGGCGTCGCCCGCCCGGCATTAAGTTTTGATTTACTACTTTTAAAATGCCCTGTAGTAATTTAAATAAAAGGTAAATAAGACATTTTAAAAACAACTGGAATTAATTTGGTTTGTTTTTTTCTTTGTAACACGCATACATATGAGTATGTAATTTGAAAGCATATCATTTTATTAAAAAAAACAAAAAAGTAAATAGAATTAAACTAAAGGTACGGTTCAAAACTGTATTTATGCGATATCGTTATTTTCTCCTATCTATATTTTCGATATATGTATTTAAGTTATCGACTTATATTTCCGACTTATGTTCATTTGAAATTATATTGTAAAAGTGTCATTATGCACTATTTTTCGACTATTGTTTTTTTTGCCAATAAAATATTATTAAATAATATCTGTGGCTATATACATACATATGTACATATATGTAGTGTATTGGGAACAATAATTAGACACGTGTTCTCAGTTAAGAGTTAAGTAAACGAGTCTGCATTTTATTCTGTTGTTTCTTTATAAAACAATATATGTAATACAAACTTAAGAATAATCGTAATTCAAATAAGGTGACCATAGAAATTATGATATTAATAAAAACTAAAATACTCTACAATATATATATTTGTTCCTTTTAACTCCTACAAGGAGAATAATGCCGTATCTGCGATTATACACTATTAATAAAATTGCCAACTTATGTAGCCGCCGGATTCAGACAATTTCTTCACCACCGCTAAATGTTTACTTAATATTTTCTACTGTTTTTTCAATTTTTTATACCATAAGCCATGGTACTAAAATTTATGAACTGTGGATGGCATATATCTCCAACAGTGTAGCCAGGTGTGGGGATTTCTCCCCAAATTGGGGATTTTAGCTGGCTTTTGGGGACAAATCATCGTGGGGAGGGATTTGGGGATTTTTTCATTTTCAGTATACCTATTATAAATTTTTCTTTATTTTACCATTATCTTTAATACATATATTTACATACATATATGTTTATGTATCTTGGTGGTTTTCTTCTCCATATTTCGATTATTTCAAGGCGATGGTATTGAGGGTGTTGATTTTTATAACAATTTGTTCAAAATTTTTAAAACCAGAATTTATTGAATTCGATATTGCCAAAATGGATGTACTGAGTGACGATAAGGAAATTAATTTGGTTGTTGCTGAAATTGATGTTGGCATAGAATGTTCAAAAGAATTAGAAGCAAAAGGAGTTCAAACTAATTTTTTTTGATTATTTAACTGTACTAGCAAAAGATGTTCATAAAACATTCACTGAGAGTAGGGGGTGGTGTTGGCTGAGGTGGCTAGCGCGTTGACTACTAAGCAAACAATGACTTGGGGCCTGGGTTCAAACCCTGGCCAGAGCAAGTCAATTAACATCATTAATTTTTCTAATGTACATTGGTGAGACATTGTTATTAATTGTTGTCGGACTATTTAAGTGATGAAGGCATAGCACTGGTCACTAAAAAAACTGTTCCGACAGCGATTGATGCTGTTTCAAACTAATGTACACAACATCGCCTTCCTTCGTCGGTTAGCAGAAACATCGGCGAAGTAAAAATATTAATAAATAAAATGCCTGCTAATACAGCTTAACAAACTTAATGCGTCTACTTAACACCAGAGGCGCCTCAACACTGCTAAAAAAATCAACATAACGCGCAAAGCAGAGTTGTAAAAGAGTTAAGCCTTCTAAATTTTCAACCTCTATCTTCTCTACCCTATCCCTCTCCCAAAGTTCCGGCACAATGCATTGCATACGTAGGGGTCATTCCCTGAGTGCTGGTCCTAATTAAAAAAAAAAAAAAAAAAAAAAAAAAAAAAAAAACATTCACTGAGAGTATGGAAAATTTTGAGTTATTTATAAATTTACAACTCGAAAGCATAGAAAAAAGAATAAATTTGATTCCGTGTATGGAATTTTAAAATATTCTATGGATTCAAAATTTCAATGCATTAACTTAAATAAATGTATGTAATAAAATTGATAAAAAAATAGTTTTTTATGATGCTTAATAGACATCTATTTATTGGGGGCAAAATTGAGGATTTCGAGTTTTAAAATGGGGATTTTTGGGGACAACACTCTTTAATTTTAGGACATAAGACAATATTTACCTGGCTACACTGATCTCCAAGAATATTTTTTAATATAAAGTATAGCTGTTTTTTGGCGTACTAGTGCTTGTAATTTAATGTTGAATCGTTTATTAGTTCCAAATCTACACTTGTGATAGATGCTGCAGTTTCTGGATTTGAAAAAATTCTCTTTGCAGTATTTCCATCATTTGTGTTTCCTTCTCCTTGCTTTGGTTGATTGATCATTCGGCCTGGTTCTAAATATTTTTCTTGATTTTTTTTTTTTTAATTCTTTTTTGTTCATTTCTTTATTATTTCTCACTGTATCGCCTAACGAACCAAAATCCAAATCATAACCTAATTTAATAATAGCTATATAAAACGTATTCTAGCATGAAGAGAGTACAGTCCAAAGTCGTATGCTGCCTTAAAACTATCATCTTCTGGAATGGGATGGCTTAATTGACTTGATGTGATTAGGCATATAATGCAGCTTGCTTGACGATGCTTTTGTATTAGCTTAAGCTTGTGCAACTTTTTCATCAATAATGAGACAAATTTTAAAATTTAATTCGATTTCCTAGTCATCAACTGTAAATATTACAGGTTGAAGAGCTTTAATTTGATCATTTAATTTTTTGAATTTTTCAGTTATGACATCTGTTTTCTTTATTAACAATTAAAAACATTTACATTTAAGCCAAAATGCAATGGGGTGTTGTTAAATGTTTATCAGCTGGCACAATTACGAATTTCAAATTATGAATTTCACAAATAATTTTTAAGTTCACTTACAATCGAGTCGTGTTCGTAATGTTAAGACTCGATTTTTTCAGTGCTATAAATATCATTTGTTCCAAAACATATTATACATGGAAGAGCAAGCTTCTTTATTATCGTCCAGGTTCTACATTCGTAATATAAAATGGAAGTTAAAATTATTCTCAATTATACTATTTTAAGTGAAATGATGATTTGTAGAACACATCACTTCCACTTGATACAAACTGGGCCCAAATCGTTACATCCGTGAACGTACGACTCGTCACGTAATTTCCCATCGAATTATACTGTTATTACGTGGTTGAACTTTACACACAAATTTGTAGATTTTTTTACTTTCAATTTTTTTTACGAATATAATTAATATATTTTATTGATATTCGAATAGGCCTCGTATAAAAGAATTAACCACAACGAACTTAACATATCGATAAAAGGACTTTGAGAAACATATCGAAATTAAATAACATTTCTTTTTGTTATTAGAATTTCTAAAGAAATTACAAATAATATACTTCACATTGCCACATACGAGTAGGTTGTAGGTTATGGAACATTAATTGCTAATAAGAGAGTACAGTTAAATTCCCGTTAATTACGAATACATCCTCAGTAATATATGGATGTTGGTCAGAATTTTGCTTACAAACTTGTTTCGTAAGGGCGTTTATTGTTATTAATTTGAAGGATTTTTAAGCATGTACAATATTTTGAAACTTTGTCATAGAGCATGAATTTATAGTTCACCCTATTGTAAATAAGGAACCATTTATGTACGATATACACCTATGTATGTAAATGCTTGTGTGTTCGCATTTATGTATATTAAGTCTGTTGTGATTTAGCTTCTGTGGTTCATAGAAACTTGAAATATTTAAGAGATTACGTGTTGGTTTCTAGTTTTGCAGTTCATTTTCATTTTAAGGACATTTTGCATCATGAAAATAAAGTAAAATACATAAAGTATCTTTTCCACAAATGATTTGACGGTGTTATTGCTAAAGCTTCATTGTTAGATGCATTTGCGTTGGTTAAATTCAAATGTCATTACGATTTTTATGTCTCTGAGTTGATTTCTTTATTTTTTTTCCCATTAACACTTTTTGTTTCCCATTTTAATGTTTGTATGGTAATAGTAATGTGCAGTAGTATGGTTGTGTAAAACATACATAAATGTGAGTATTTTACGTAAATTATGTCTTCATTTTTATGAAAGTTCACATTTCAAATAACAATAAGATATAAATGGACTCATTGCAGGTTTACACTCAAAGACAAGCGAAGAAAAAACGTAAAATACCAATTAGAATGTGGTGAAGAATAAATTCAAGAGCGATGTTGAATTGTTTTGTCACAATATTTTATTTAGTAGACTGTTGAAAACTTGAAATATCTTTTTTGCAAATTATACAGATTTAGCATCCATTTTTTTCAGTGAATCAAACCACCCAAGCAGTGAAATTGCTACTCTCATAGAATTATATTTCCGGGAATATGCTGCTAATAAATGTATGCATATTAAAAGGATAGTAGAATGGAACAGAATAATTGCAACCTCATGTACACAGGTTTGATGAATCATTAGCAAACGTGACAACTGCACATATTGTATTAATTTTGCGTTGTAGGCGTGTTTGAGAGTCTTTCATAGATATTTAATGTGAATTCTTATGTGCCTTTTTGTATTGTAATCAGTGATGCCAAGTGGAGGGATTTTTCCCTTTTTGCAGGGATTTTTGTTTTAAATTGCACATGTAGGGAAAAAGGGAAAGATTTCTTACTTTTGTTAATTTGTAAGGATTTTTTAAAAATTGCAGATTTTTTCTTTCTAACAACTTAAACTTATATATTTTCCAGTTGTAAACTTAAAAATAAAAAAAATATATATACTTTTCTTTAAGTGTAGCATTAGAAATTCTTAAATCTTTAATACTTCTATAATATGAAGTAAGTAAATATGTGGCATCTTTAATAACAATGAATTGTTCATGGTATAATAAATAAGGTAGTCTTGTCCCTAAAACAAATACAACGTCACAAAAACAATAGGCATTTTGTACGCGTCACGCGTTCTACGCTTTTTACGCGTTGTACACTTTGTTGAAATTCAAGTTACATGCAACGCGTTCTATGCGCCAAACTGTTCGTATTGATCAGTTGTTGTTCAAGTAAAGTGAACTTGTTTACTTATACATACATACCAGTTAAATAAAGTAAATTGTTTTGGCAAAAATGGACAGTGAAATCGATGTTTTAAAAGAATTAATAGAATTTATTAATTGCTCTTCCATTTCGCACACAATATTTTACACTTGTTTTTAATAAACATGCAATGGAGATGATACAAACAACTTAAAAGTTATCGATAATTCAATGCAAATTTTGTTGATTACATAATTGTAGTAAAATGTGCATTAAAATGCATTTTATTATTGTGTTCAATATTTACAAGCTTAATTACAAAAAATTTTTGTATATTCAGCACTTTTTATGAAAAAAAAATTAAAAATATTTATCGATAACATTGGAAATTGAATATTATTTACCATCCATGACTAACAAATACAGCTGTGTTTATTTATATGACGCGTCTGACGCGTACAAAAGTAGAAAGTAGATCTACTTTTCGCGTCGCATGCGTCGCGTGCGTTCTACGCGTCGTGCTGTGTAACTTATCACATGCAAATGCACTGATTCTACTTTTCTGACAGACGCATGAAACGCGTATAACGCGTGGTATGTAACTCCAGCTTAAGCCGTACATTATCGCCGCTTTTGTGAATTCGACCGCTGCCAAGCAAATCGGTTTTTTACTGCTTTTACAGGTATTTCGGCTCTTAAAAATGCATTGTTAGGTTTAACTTTCTTAATGTGATATTAGACATTTCTTTACAGCAATTTTTTTTATTTAATATATAAAATTTCCAAATAAAATTGTATACTTCACCGGCGGGTTGAAATAAATTGTTTTGCTTAGACGCCGCTACAAATTTTTAATCAGCTTGTTGCTCTGCTACAAACAATTTGACATTTGTAAAACAAAAATATTCTTTTACAGCAGGCAGGAAGACTTTACCTATTTTTATTATACCATGGACTTGTTTGATTTTGTGTAGTTTACATGTTTTGTGCAATTTGTGCTTTTTTATACATACATACGTACGTTAGCTTTGCAATTCTTTTCGGATTTTATAAGCAAGTTTGTAAGCAATAAATACATACATATCTGCTATTTGACATTTATTCGGAATTTATGTTTTTAAAATTTTTTATATATTTGTTGCTAAATATGTATGTATGTATATTGCTAACCCGCAACAAATAAATAAAAATATTTTATACATATATATGTATGTATGTATGTATGTTAGTTTTTTATGTTGTTTTTAAATTATTGTTATGTAATTTTAATCGTTTTTATTTTATTTTTGTATTATTTTTAAATGAACCTGGATTGATGTACCTCAACTGAAAATGTACAATTAAAAAATCAATTTTTATTTTTAAAAACTTAAAAAAAATTGTGTGTAAGGGAAAAAAAGGGAATTTTTTACACATTAAGCGATAAAAATGCCAATTAAAAAAGTCTCATTGGATTTTAAATATTTAAATTTTTTTATACATGTGTTTGCATTGAATGTGTTTAAGTATTATATTATGTATGTACATATATGTACATACATATGGTTTTCTCCCATCTTTTTGAAAAACCAAAAATTTGTTATAATTTAATTAGGGGCACCAACTGTAGTTAATGTTACCGCAGTATATGAAAGTATATGTTCAATAAACATATGTATGTGAGGAAAGTATTTATTTACAGAAAAGTGTGCTGTTGCTATACGAGGGAAACTACACAATTATGTTGAGAGAAACATACAGAGTAATGAAACAGATCACTTCTGTATCTTCAGTAATACAAGTAAAATTGTATAGAAAAGCTCGTCAGCTAGGTTAATAGTTTAGTTTTTCATTTAACACGAGTTAAAAAGTTAACATTTTTCTCTTTTTACACGAATTGTTTTGTTTTAACACGATTTTAAATATTCTACAAATTCTTTTTATAAAAAATTACAAATTTATCAACTCAATAACAGGTAAGTTTTAAATAATTTCCAAATCGCTGCATTATTAATTATAATTGAAAATCAGAATTGTGTTTAATTATAACTATTTCTTAACTATTGTATATTGGTAGCCCGGTCACAATGTCACATAAATCACCTGTAATATTATTTATGTAATATTAATTATTATTAATTTATTATACTTTTACGTTATTTTTTAGGTCTGGAACCAATCTACTATTTTCATCTTTGGCTAGTATCTTTTTTTACACGAATTTTTTTTACACGAATTTATTGGGAACGTATCTATCGTGTAAAAAGAGAATTGGGTGTATTTTACTTATTTTTATACCATTCACCAAAAATGGTAAGGGTATTTATAGGTTTGTAATTACGTGTGTAATTTCCACAATATTTATATGATGTCCATATAGTATATATATTCTGGATCCTTATAGATAGGGAAGTTGAATGAGCCATGTCCGTCTGTCCGTCGCGACGTTTGCGGGTAGATTTTGCGTTAGTTTGTGTATAAGACCTTCGTGCCATACTTTATCGAAAGCTTGAGAAACATCTATAAAGAGCGCAGATCATATACAGCTTTTCAAATAGTTTTGAAATGTTGGGCAATAAACTAATAGGCCTATATGATTCAACCTTCGTATAATCCTTGCCGGGCTTTGGTATCATAGTAATCATCGAAACCTTCCATTTTTTTGGATAGTGTTCTAGGCGTAGAATACTATTAAAAATAAATAGTATAATTCTTTTTGCAATATAAGGCAGTTGTTGAAGCATTTTGTTGCTTATTTTGTCGACAACTGGGGCTTTTTTGGTGTTAAGACTAGTAATGGCCTTTTCAATCTCCACAATGTTAAATCTTAACGGTATTTCTCTTAAAGAGACGACTGGTGGCAGTTCAACAATATCAGCAGAAATATTCGGTGTAAATACTTTTTCTAAGTGTGCTTAACAAAAAGAGCACCTTTTTCAGCATCAGTTCTTGCACACTCACCATTCGAAGCTCGAAACGGAGGTTTGCATATCACTGGCCTTTTAAGTCCTCTGGCTGTACGCCATAGCATATAATCTGTTTGTGGTGTTGCATCGAGTTCCTGAAGAAATTTTTGCAGCATATCTGTTGTTTGTGTTTGTAAAACTTTTCTGAGCTGTTTGGTATATTCCTTCAGCCTTAACTTTAACTGAGGGATCTGTAGCGTTGCCATTCTCGTCGAGCTCTCCGTTTTTCAGTCAATAGCCTTTTTACATTTGCACAAAAAATATTGTTAAATCTCGCTTGTTGATTTGGTTGAATTGAAGAAGCATTAAGAGCAGCTTGTTTAGCATGTGTTTCAAACAACCTAATAGAATTTTCTATGTCAGTAGGTGTTCTTAATGGCATATTTTCCGTGCAATGAGCACTCAAATGTTTTTTATATTTTAGCCAGGTAATACGTGCAGATGTCAGCGGTAAATCACATGTTGGTGTTGCAGTTGTGTGTGAGTAAATAGTGATAATAGTAGGCGAGTGATCAGAAGATAAATCGAAAGAAGCTTCAACTTCAATCATTTCGCTGGGCACACCTTTCCTAATTCCAAAGTCGATAACATTAAAATTTTTTTTTGTCGATCCGTTGGCCAATATGTTGGATTACCACTTGAAACTACATTCAAGCCCATTTTTGGGATTGTGTCAAACAAAACACGACCCTTAGGACTGATTAAACGTGAACCCCAAAATGTGTGTTTAGCATTGTAGCCGCCAGCTGCTAGAAAATTTGGGACCCCAGTTTTGTATAAAATGCGGTCTATTGACTCTCTGAAATTGAAAACCTGGGAGGAGAATAAACATATGATATCACAAGCTTTTGATAAAAATTTTCAATACAGATATTTGTTGCTTGAAGATAATCTTCACAAAAATCATTTAACAGGTAGTGTTTTATTCGCGTTTTTATTAGGATTCCCGAGCCACCACAAGCTCTACCTCGAGGATCCTTGGTGTCGTAGAAATTATATCCACTAAGTCTAAAATAGCTTCGAGACGTCAAATGAGTATAACATCGATTTGTTTATCCAGAAGAAAATATTCTATTTCATTTTGATGTTGGCAGATGCCGTTTGCGTTCCAAAAGCAGATTCTTAAGTTCATGGTTTGTTTAGTACAGCCTTTAACAAATATTTTTGATCTGGAATCAAATGTGGGATCTGAATTTGAAAATGAATATTCTCCAAACGAATTGGCTTCCTTCAAGTATGCTTCTATAACTTCGGTTGACGTTGAGAGGTCATTTTCTATGTAAGTTTTTTACGTCCGAACAGACAAAGTTTTACTTTTGATAATATAAAAAATTATTTATTTGTTTATACAAACGAAAATTTAAATTAGTTATTTAAGTTTTTAAAATATGTTGTACCTTTGAATAACAATAGACTGAATTTTTTACTTTTTTTTTTTTGTTTTTAATAAAATTAAAAAAAAAACGATTTTTTATTAACATTTTTTAAGTTTTACTGCATATTTTTTATTTTTTGAGTGCATATTTCGGATTTTTTAGTGCATATTTTAAGCGCATATTTTCGATTTTTTAATGCAGAAAATCTCAGCCCTAACCATAACTTTAGATGGCGCGGTAGCAGAATAATATCTTCAGCATTAACTGGAGGTACGTTTAAGATGTTTATCTTGCTTTTTTTTCTGCGACTACGGGACGGCAACACTTGGCGCACGACTATCCCACTCACAAGGGTAGCATGGATGTTTTGTCTAATCATCTAGCATACAAAATAAAATTGTGAAAACCTTTAGATTTATGGGTGGCATAGCTTACGAGCCGGAGTATAATTTTCATCATTTTGTAAGTTTCTTTTGTATTAGTCGCAAATGCGAAGGGAAGAAATTTTTGTTGTGCAATAAGACAGCTTTCAAGCTTAAAGAAACTAGGCCTGTGGTATTATTTTGGCAAATAAACTAACGGTTGACCTTTTCATTATTTTAAGGTTACGCAGCAATATTCACAAGCATTTTCTGGATCATACCAGCGATTAAATGTTATATACTTCCACCACTCCATTAATGCTTCGAAAATCACACATACGATATCCGCAATAGAAACGTTTATTACGTTTGAGGCACATTTTTATTTTAATTGAACGCGAACAATTTGTTTTAATAAAAACTTTAATAACTCAGTCACTATGCAGCAGATTTTTAAGAACTAAGTGACGCTATACTCTTAAGTGGAAGCAATATTAAAATACTTTCACAAATAGTACAGTTCTTGTATAAAATAGTGTGCAAAAACATACATTTGAGAATTGGCAAAAAAAGAAAAGAAAAATAGCTTTTATTGCAAAATTATAAACCTATTTCTCAATATAATCTTAAGTGTGTATACATACTTAGAAAGACCTAAATGTTATCTTTATAAACCCGTTAAGTAATTTAAAATTGGTTTGTTTTCCAGTAAGTTACTGGTTTATAAGTGCGTAGAGGTACGAAACCAGGTTTTTTACGCGCAACTTGCGATTAATTTTGAAGGTGTTTGGAAAATTCCAAAAATGGAGTTTTGTTGTACTCGACAATAGCTACAAAAAAAAAATAGTATGAAATGTCTCAACAAATTGTTTCCAAATTTTAACATAAAAAAATTATTGAAAATGAATTATGTAAGTATTTGATAGATATAAAATTTTAACATGAAAAATTATTGAAAATGTAATGTTATAAAAATAGTATAGAATTAATATTGAATTCAATATATCAACACAATTAACATTAAAATGTATAGTATTAATTAATGTAGGCGGATTTTTTATATACATACAAATATCAAAAAGTATTAACAAAATCCTGAAAGAAATTAATTTGTTATTTGTGTAAAACCAAGAAGCAATAATGTGATTAATTTCCTTTTGAACCATAATATAATTTTTTTTATTAAATAACAAGCTTAAGGTCAACAATAAATAATTAATTTGTAGCATTTCTAACATTAACAATATTAACACTCCAATTACACACAAAATTAACTTTAAGAGGAACACTGATAATGTAGCTCAAAACTATAGGCATTTGATTTACAAAAACAAAACAGGAAGTTGAATATTGCTATGAAATTGTAATTGATTAAAGTAAATTTTTGAATTTATGTTTATGAAAGTTGTGTTTAAAGTTATTTGGAACGCTGAATCCAAATCTGCACTTTGTTTGTTTCTATCAACTCGACTTTTCGCGATATACCGTTATCGAAAATTAAGGCATTTCCACTACATACATACATATGTTGGAATAACATGAAAACGGTACAACATATTCAGTAAAAAAACAAAAACATCCAAAACTCGTCAACAATAATTATCTTTCAGCCGTGGTTACATTAGTTTTAAATTTGCTCAGTAGTTTCAGAGATATCGTTGAAGTTTTGAAAAAAAGAACAATTAAGCAAACAAAAATTAAAAATTTTGTTTTTTAAAAATTGATAAAAAAAAAGATTGCGACACAAATCACAATTTCGGTCTAAAAAGATTAACATATATGTATATTAGAGTTGTCAACCAATTAAGAATAATTCGATTAATCGATCAAACAGAATGAAACACTTGTTCGAATAATTTTAAAATGCCTATTTTCGAATAACGAATAAATCGATTAATTTATTAATTAATCGAACAAATTTTTTTTCAAATCAATATTTCGAGCAGGCAGCTTGACCCTCCGATTTAAAATAAAATGATAAGAGACCAAACTGCAAGCGAACCATTTTAAACAAAGTAAGAATTGGAAAACATGTTTAATAAATGGAGGAGTTTTTCGCTAATCAGCATTTTAGGGGACAACTTGTTAAATCATAAATATTCTTTCCACATTTGCTGAAGAATGTGGTAAAACTAGGATTTTTGTAATAAATTTAGTCAAAACCGGAAACTGATGGCTAGAATCCCTCGATTGCATCTCTAATATTTTTTTTTCCAAAAATCCAATAGTTATATGTTTTTATCAGCACAATAATTTAAATTGTCTGAACTCAGTTTCAAAAAAATTGGAAATTCTTGGAAAATTCTTTTATAATTTCAGAAAACCAGCTTTTTTCATCATTAATAATATTAAATGGATTAATTTGGCCAAGAGCTTTGTATTTATTTTCAAAATCTAATCTTGATAATATCTGATCACAAAGCTCTATATAAAAATTAGCACAATTATTACTAATATCATATTTTTGTTTTGCATATTATTTGTGCCAATACGTCTCTGGCAAATATTCCTAAATAAATGTCTACAAAATTTAAAAAATTGTTTTTATTTTTATAATCAATTAAATAAAAGTTTTTAGTTTTAAGCAAACTAGTTTTTAAAAAGTTGCTCATTAAAATTTTCTGCAGTTCAAGGTTGCTTTAATAGTAGAAATAAATGTTGCAAACTTTAATTATTTAAAATCGTCCCATCGTAACCATGTCATTTTTAGGACACAAAAACGTCAAAATGATGATAAATCGTCAAATCTGGCATCTATGCCTACTACTACTAGTTTAAAATTACACGAAACGTGTACGGGAAAACTTTCCTTACTGACTTTATGAGTTTCATTAAAAATCTCTATTTTTATTTCTTTGTGTAAATGGTGCACTTGAGAACTCTCATTGCAATTAAATTACTATTGGAGGTCAAACAAAGAAATCATGTTACAAAAAAGTGCAAACAAGCTCACGTTCAATAACTGGAAACATGTAGCATTTTTGTTCTTGTTGGAAGCGATGATGAAGAAATTTAATACAATTACTTAGTTTGCACTAAATAGTATGTTATCAATAAAAATAAGAGTAGCAACAAATGGCAACATATCAATCAGTAGCTGTTATAAAAACATTCCATTTAAATATAAATTAAAAACACATACAATTTTATTAATTATCTTTTTTCTTACTTTTCTTGTAACATACATTTTTTTGCGTTGGAAATATATTTATTTATGTTGTTTAAATTTTCTTGACTTTGGCTATTCATTGAAATTTCATTAATCTGGTGGTTGAAAATCAGTTAGTGACATTTAAAAAACTGTTTAAAATGATTACTTTATTATACCAAATTTATATTTTTTATTTAAGAAACAATAGAAACGCATTAGAAACGAATTATAAGAAGGTAGTTAGCCTACTAGTTAAGCTAGCACTTAGTGGTGTTACAATTTCATTTATAAACAACTTTACATCTCTATCGAAGCCTGCATGACGTAGACAAAGCGGTTCCGATTATTAGAACTGAAAGGGAATACGATTTTGAAGAAGCAGTTTCTTCTGTACGGAAAGTTAATTGCAAAGAAGCTTTAATTATTCACACTTAAGGATGTATACCTGCTATGCAGTAAAAATTTTCCTTGTCTGTTTTATTTTAACGAGTTGTTGTCACGTGTTTTGGAAACGCAGTCTTCACCAACGGAACATGTCAATTTTTATCAATTCGCTCATTTCTGACATACCAGGGGGCTGTTGTGATTGTACTGAGAACTTTATTTTGTCGCCTTTGAATTTTTTCGTACCTCGTCATATAATTTATGACAACTCACATGAAAATTTGACATGCTAGATTTTTTTGTAATAACTCAAGATTGATTTTTGTTTTTCAAATAGTTTTGATAATACACCTAAATCGATCGAAAATTTAAGAAAATTGTCTTGGAGAAAGCACCAATACAACAGCGTGGTGATAATCGTATTAAAACTCTAGCTAAAAAAAAAACCGTTTTCTTCTTCTAAAGAGGTCAAGAAAGAATTATATTTGAATGTTTCATCACGTACTATACGGAGATGGTTAAACGTTTAACAATTAACTCATATATAGAAAAATCGTTAAATCATTCCTTCTGACAATTGAAAATAATACAGAAAATTTTAATGGTTTTAAATTTTGGAACAGTCACATCCAGTAGAATATAATTGAAACAATTTTCGAAGGAACATACCAAGGCATATTAAACCAGACAAGCCATATGCTAATTTTTGCTTCACACATTTCAAATAAGTCAATATGTCAAAAGCAATTTTTTATCTCAAAAAACATTTTTTTTTTTCAAGATTGTTGTTGCATTGGAACATACCCTGCCGTCAAATGAGTAGCTAACTACAAGAAAAACCAACTTTAAATTGATTTTTTTAGACTAACTATAAAACTAACCACAATGTAATGCAGAACGTAACCAAAATCAATTAGTAGGTTGAGTATATATATACTCTCTCATTTATAATTGGATATGGTGAGCGCCAAAAACTTTACTCACTTAGTAACTCTTGAAATTATTTCAAGTTTATGCTAACTTCTTGCTGTAAATATTTAAATGGTACATTAGCTATGTGGTATGCGCGTTGACTGTTAAACCAATGCCATGTGGTTCAAGTCCCAGCACAGCATCGGTGGAAAAATTAAATTTGAAGACAAATTTTATTATTGCAATATTAATATAAAACTACTGAATAAAGAATTGAGAAGATAAAATCCGCACAAAAATACAAATGTGAAAATAAGGCCAAGTTCCTATCCAAAATATTTTGGCCGTAAAAAGTACTGAGATCAAAATAAGGACCAAGTTCTTGATAGTACAATTCCATCTCATTTCTAGGCAATCTTTTTTTTCACATTTGATTTTTCTGGTTAATTTCTCACCAAGACCTACCTGTGTACAAAGTTTCAGCTCTCTAGCTTTACTGGAAGTGCCCAATAATATTGATGAGTGAGTCAGTAATTGAGTTAGTTAATATGTACTAAAATATGGACTATGTACTTTTTTAAACTTTTTTATGATATCTTTTTTTTTTTGGGGAAAATGTATATGCAAATTATTCGAGAAATATTCGCTTAAATTTGGGGAATGCGAATACGAATATTTTAAAACAGGCGAATAGTCGAATAATCAAATACGAATACGAGTAGTCGTAACATCAGTAGTACTTATGTGCACTTATATCAGGTTAATCGAGGTACTAGTTCACATATTTATTAACACCCACACAGAGAAGTATGATTTTATATCCCTGTTTGTATACGGCTTTATGTTCAGCTTTATAAACACGATATAATATGTCTACAACAATTGCTTTTTATTCTAAACACATTTTCCTTGAATTGCAGCATAAACAAACATAAAATAAACGCTTACATTCATTTCACATTTGCAAAGACAAAAAAATTTTTATGTGTGGATAAGTTTGTATCTCATGGATAATTATACGAGTATACAGTGTAATGTATGAATATACTCGTATACTTTCAATGCCTACTTTATTGTTCATAGTCACATTCATTATGAGTAAGTAGTATGTATAAGAAACACATACAGTCTTAATAAATTGTGGTTTAGAAATTGCCCAAAAACCTTCGTTTTAAGTGGTCAATTTCTGCATTGTCCACAGTTGCAAAGTTATTGAGGTACAACAAATTTCGAAAAATTGTCTTTAAATTAATGATTATGGTTACTTGTTCCTTGTATCTTTGAGCATTAATAATATAAGAGTATTTGTTCAACACATGAAATCTACAAGAATACATACTTATGTATGTACATATGTACTATGTATGAATTCCGTAAATCTCTATTGGGCATATAAAATCTTTCTGATCATCGTACTTGTAAGCAAACAAAAATTAACATTATAATTTTAAATCCTTACACTGTTTTGGCATATTTTTGAAATACCTATTTACAATTTGTAAAATAAATTATTAAAAAAATAATTAATTTCTGTTGAAAACTGGTTAAATAGTTGATATTCTTCTCAATTAGTATCCACTTTACGAAAATAAGTAAAGATGGACAACTGAACGCTGATGAGAGGTGTAGCGGCCTTGAAATCAGTACTGATACGTTCTGCTAAAAACTGATTGGATATAAATAATAATATTTTCCAACATAAAAAAACTCTTAGCAATTTTGATTTTTCATTCATTCAATAAAACTGAACTTGAGCCTGATAATATTACTTTTCATATGTAAATCAATATATGTAAGTTCAAATAATAATTACGTTTATTAGTAATAATAATAATATAAAAAAATCAATTGTTATCCTAATCTATGTGCATCTCGTACTAGTGATGTTACGAATACTTGTATTCGTATTTGGACGAATACAAATATCTTGAAATAAGCGAATAATAATTTCAAGATATTCGTATTCGTCAATTTCAAACAAATATTTATCGAATAATTTGCCCATACTTTCCAAAGAAAAAAATACATAAATTTAAAAAAAATACATAAAATATACAAAAATATATTAAATTTGAATAATTTTTATATAAAGAAAACCCTTTGCCTTTGACGCAAGACAATTACTTTCTTTAAAAACAGACACAAATATGTATGTTCTCCCAAAGAGCACTGAATAATGTAAGTAATATAATTTAAAAATGTTCAGTAGAGGTCTTCAAATTCGGCATCGCAATGTCATAATGATGGTATAGTAGTGTGACAGTTTTTTTCAATTTATTGTTATTAGTTCTGTCTGCGTACACATATTTTGCATCAATTTGGCAAAATGTTGCAATATATTGCAAAATGTTGTCTGCGTACTCCAAATCTCTTGCAGCGAGAGAGGCAAAAAGAGAATTTTTTGACAGTTGAAAGTTAGAGATTTTGCAAAATGTTGCTGGAGAAATTTCTGCTTGCAAGATTTTGCAACTACTTTGAACAGCTGTTTTTATTTACTATTTGAATGAAATAATTTTTGTGAAATGAAAATAAAAATTGAAATTTAACAATGGCAGAGGTAAGTAGTTAGAATTGTGTTGATTTTTAACGTTTATAATAAATTATAAGAAACAAAACATTTTGCTTCATGCTAGAAACGTCCAAATATACAGTGCGACCTTTTTAGGCTTCACTTTAATTAATAATTTTTTAATTTACCGCGAGAATTCACTTTTGCGTTATGTTAAAATTCTTTTGCTTTCTTATTTTAATTGTTTACACACCGATCAGCTGTTTTCTTGCAAGATTTCACTGGATGCTGTCTGCGTACTTTTTGAGATATTTTCAGCCGACAGAGTAAAATCGGTCTTACTCTCCCAAAAAAAGTTACTGAGTATTTGTAACTGGAAAAGTACCCAGACAGACCTATTGACATAAAGGGAAGTTTTTTTCAAATAAATTTGAAATATTAACTGGCTTTAAATCTTAAAAGTATTATTCGTTTCTGGCGAATATTGTTTCAAATATTCGGATTCGCGTATACTAAGAATTGATATTCGTAACATGACTATTACGTAACACCGAAATGCAAATAGATTAGCTAACCCATAACAAATATTAATTTTAGAAAACATAAATTCTTGAGTATTTGCTCGAATAAAATATTATATTAAATTATTAGAATTTTAAATTCTTTTCACAATTATAAATGTAACTTCTTTTGTAGCTACAAAACCACTCCAACTTTTTACATGTTCGATAAGTTATTTGCGGCAGATGTGTAAAAAAATGCAACTGAACATTATAAATTATATAAACTTTATACCGGGCAAATCGTGGAGCGTGGAATACAAATGACAAGTAAAGTAAATTTATTTATTTTAAACAGATGAAAATATACTACAATATACATTTGTTCGTTATAACTTAATTAAAAAATATAGGGGTTAATCTGCTAATGTAAAATATATTAAAAATTTATTAATTTATTTAATGTTTCAATTTGAATTGAAAAAATTTATTCATTGGTTATAAAGTAATTTTATTTTGTCTTACATCTAAGAGATAGAAATTTTCGAATTAAACAACATGTGTTTATTAAAAATTAATACAAAATCAGAATCAGCCCAATTATGAATACCCCCGGGGAATTAATTTTCTCTCGAATCAAACTTTTTTATTTTAAACAAACGCAGAGAATAGTGTTGCGGGAAAGGAATATCGAATTTTCGCAGTCAGCTTTTTTGCTTATGGTGTGTTGTTTTGACATAAAATTTGCAAAAAAAAAAAAAAATTATGTGAATAACAATCGTGCTATTAAAGAAATAAAATCACAAATAAAGGAAAGTTTTATCTGAATGATAGCTGAATGAAGAATATGAGTGATGTTATAAACCTATTTCTGCTTAAATAAAATAGTGAAAAGTAAAATGGGGAGCGCAGCAATTCGCTCACGATAAAGTTGTGCGAGAACTCATCGAAGGGGAAGGAAGATATGCAGTGCATTGGGTTAATTATGATTCCATATAGCAAAAAATTTTAAATGTTTTGCTTTTACTGATCTCAATAATATTATAAGTCAACAAATGTGATTTATTTTACATAGTAGGTAAATAAATAGGCAGAAGTAAGTTATTCATGTTTTTGGATGGTGTGAGTAAATGTTTCTTAAAGAAGTAAGACATATAGCGTTCTGGAGCTTGTTTAAGTTTGTCTTATTCTATCTGTATAACATTTTAAAATTGAAATTAAAAATTTTAGAACTAATTCTTTAAAAAAAATTTTGGGGGAAAAAACTGGCACGAATTATTTCTTCTCCTTTATATTTACAAAACCAACTTTTTTCCCGGAACAAGCAACTATATATATATATATATATATATATATATATATATATGTATATATAATATAAATTAAAATATATAGTTCTCAATCTTAATTCATTTGCTCATATATTCTTTCACCGCATTTTATACAACACTGGGGTCCCGTTTTCTAGCAGCTGGCGACTACAATGCTAAACACACTTTTTGCGGTTCACGTTTAATCAGTCCTAACGGTCGTGTTCTGTTTGACACAATTTCAAAAATGGGTTTGAATGTAGTTTCAAGTGGTCAGCCAACATATTGGCCAACAGATCGAAAAAAAATTCCTGATGTTATCGACTTTGGAATTATGAAAGGCGTGCCCAGCGAGATGGTTGAAGTTGAAGCATCTTTGGACTTATCTTCAGACCACTCGCCTACAATTGTCACTATTTACTCACACACAACATGTGATTTACCGATGACATCTGCACGTATTAACTGGCTGAAATACAGAAAATATCTGAGTGCTCATATGGACTGGCGTAGGATGCACATACACACACAAATCTAAACATATGTTTATATATTTATATTTTTATTTATTTGTAATCATGGGGAATTATTAATTTAGTTAGAGCATCAATGAACAAATACAGCATTTGTAATTATTTTTCCGACTTCATTTCATTCATACAAAGAGAATTTTATGAATGAGCCGCAAGAAGTTATTATATACATACGAGTATGTATGTATGTAGGTATAAAAAAGTTTGTTGAATTATTTTAATGAGTCAATATACACATAATTTTATTGAGTCAATATTTGGTTAATTGGAAGAATTATTTTAGTATTCAAACATACAGAATTAAGCTAACTCAATAAACTTTGTCAGCTGGAAAATAACTTTGTTTTTATTTTAAACTGGTCTCAATACAGCCCATTCTCTTTTTCTTAATTTTTAAACTTACATATTTATCTAAAAAATAAATTGGTTAATTTTAGCTTGCTTAACATATTTTTTGTTATAAATTATAATTTAGATTTAATAAATTTACTCAATATTTATAACAACTTCGTATTTATTGCGCAATAACTTAATTACAATTTTGTATGGAATATTGAGCTCAATAATGGCTTTTATTGCAATAATCGCAATATATGTGTATGTCTGAACAGAGTATAAGTATGTATGTAGTTTTCCTGCTGATTTTATAAAGTTTAAAAAAGATATAAAATTAATATCAAAACATCTTGAACATATATTTTAACAAACAACAGGATTCTTTACTATTTGTAATATATTTTTAACGTTTCTGTTATGTAAGTCCTCTAAAATTATCAATTGTACCATACTATTTTTAATCGAATTGAAAACGAAAATTTTTGCGTTTTAAGTTTTCTGAAGAAGATAAAATCGTTTTCACACTCACTTTCGTACGAATTTGGTTTCTGTGATACCACCCCTGAATATTTTTATCGCTCCATGCAGTAAGCACACCGACCATATGTACACACACACACATAGTTATGTATGGGAGTACAATGATGAAGTTGAATGTGTAAATACGTATCGGATGTCATTCTTTAGTTACATACTCTGGTATTTATTTCCTTTATTCGAAATACAATCACGTGTACCCAAGCGCAATAATTTCAAAACATTGCGTTAAAGTAACGACAAAAATCTGCAAAAACAAAATCTGCACTAACTTTTACACTTTGCGGTTATTATTATTGATATTTTACGAAACCAATTAATTTTTATTTTTGAACACTATTTCAGATTTGTTTGCACTTTTTTTTATTGATGTACTTAAAAATATGTAACAAATTTTTTTAACACAAAAAATTATATTTATTTCATATTTATTAAAGAAGATATTATTTATTTATTTTAGAGATTTTTACATAGAACTGACGACGACAGACACAAAAATAACAAAACAGCTAATGAAAAACACATCCGAACATAACGAACAATGTCTGTTAACTAAACTTTGATTATCCCGTACAGCGTCAACCACAGAATAAAAAAACATAATAGCAAAAAAAATGAAGAAAACACAAAAACTTAAATAGAAAAATAGACAAAATAAAAATAACAACACGAGTACGAATACAACAATGCAACACAACCAACCTTAAAACAGACACTCACTTCTACACTCGACTACAATTTTTACTATTCTCACAAAATTTCTATTGTTTAGTGTCTCACAATTATTTACTTGTACTTAGAGCACTGTCGGTTAGCTGGATGAATTTAATAGAGGGCCGGCTGGCTAGATAGATATTTGGTTGGATGTCTTACAATTTAGCCTGAAGTGTGGCTGGGGCTCGTATGTACTAACAACTTGTTAAATATCTTGCATTTCGCTTGCTGATAAATTTGTTGAATGTGTCTATCTAACATGTTCGATGTGGCTATTTTCTGCAAATTTATGTTTGCTCAGACGTTTCCCAATAACCAAATCATCGAAAGTAGAATTGTCTTCCATGATTCCACACAATGCCACATATATATTTACATTAAACAAAATACCGCTATAAGAAGAACCATAACAAAATAGGAACAACTTTTCCAGCCAATTGCAATTTTTAACTGAGCTTAAATCTATGTACATTAGGCATATAACCTTTTAACATTTTTCGAAGATATAAAAATTTGCATACTATAGTCGATTTTGCCATTGAAAACTATGAAAAATAAGCTTTTACTTTTTCGTTGGCGTCAAAAAAGTTCACGCACCGTCAGTGGTGAAGTTTCAAATTTCTAGTTGTATGCAATGAGATGGCGTTGTAATTTATTTAAATATACATATGTAAGTGGAAATCACTCTTATGGTGTTTTCTTTTCTACAAAAAAATGCTACATCTCCATGCAGAAAGTGTACTTTCGTGTTTGTTTCTTAAAAATGTTTTGCTCTCTAAAAGGGCAGTGTGTTTGATTCTAAAAAATTTGCCCTCAATAATGGTGGAAGGCATTGCACTTTTTGCCCCGTTAAAATCGGCAGTGTTGTAAGTGCCCTGTAAAACAGATGGCAAAGCGAATTAATACCAAGTGGCCTTATTAGTACAACAAGATCTAGCATTCACCAAACTGTAATGTTAAATGCATATAGAAAAAGTTGTTGTTTAGCTTTTCATATAGAGTTTGACACTTAGGTTAGAAAGCTGCAGATAATCTCCACTAATAACGCCACCTGGTATTAATTCGCCTTAAAATGGGGTTTTTGTTTATAAATAGTGTTACCAGACGAAGTTGAAAAAAATCGCCTGGAATTGGGAAGTAAAAAAGTTAAGGTTTTAAAGTTAAAATTTCTATTGTTTCATAGGCCAGCCATGAGAAAACATTACATTATTAATGCTAGATTTTCAGTAATATAGAATCTTACTGGATTCGGTGTTATAAAATTGCTCTCATAACAAAATCTTCATATGAGAAAATCGTTAAAAGTTCAGATCGATAAATCAGCTATCTGGCAGCTGTATTTTCATGTTTATGTATTGTATGAAAATAAATTGGTGAATTTTTTAACATATTCAGCAATTTTAAACAAAAATGTTAAAAATATGGATATTGCCGCATCTATTATATGTGCAGAAATGACTGTCAGTCAAATATTGGATTCATCCTCCTCATGTGATGAGGAAGATACATATGTTAAATTTATTAAGTCGTAGCCCTCATCCGCGTGTCAAAGGATTTGTTGAATTTTTTTTAATTGTGTAGAAAAAGCTTCGCTGTCAGCTGTTAAAAACAGTGCGTTCCACTTTTTCATAAATCGAGTTTTATTCTATTGAAATAATGATTTGCATTGTAACAGGGTTGGCAAGACATTTTATTCATGTGCCTTTCAACAAGGTGCCATTTTGTGTCTAGAAAAGAAAACACCATTAGTATTGCAATCATTGCAGATCTTGCAAGTCTAGCTTATTTTCAGCAGTTTGCAGCAATGCAATAACAAAATATGTAGATAAGGTAGACTTGCAAGATCTGCAACGGATGCAAGAGCAGTTTTCAACTAAGAGGGATTACCCTCATAGAGATACAATTAAACCAATTTAACAAAATGACTAGTCAAAAGATAGTATGTAATTGGAAGATTTAATGCTCTATGAAAGATTTTTATGATATGAAATAAAATAACTTCTTAAATTTTGTTTGTATTTCTTTAGGAAATGAATTTGGTGCGTGAAGTTTTTTGCAAAATAATCGAAGATAATGTTTTTCATTAATAAAACATCAATGCCCACCTCGTGGTAGTACCACGGTACTATGCGCGAAGTTTGGCATTTAGACTACGCAACTTTGTAGCACGTCTTTACAATTTTTCAGTGAGAAAGAGTGAAGATATGTATGTAAAATGTATACATTTCTATTTCAATACTCTCACAACTAATACAGATGCATAATGTACATAAATATCATGTTATTTTATAAAAATTAAAAACAAATAAAAGTTGTAAATACATATATGATTTGAATTAAAGTTAGGAGAAAAAGGTGTACTAAACTAACTGATGATATTGCGTGCTATGACATAGAATATTCACTTACAGTAGCGTAAGTTTATAATATATGTATGTACATATGTACATATCAAAGTATGTATATCAATTAGAGGTGTGCGCGTGAGTAAAAGTACGCTCACGATCACGCACGATCACGAAACATAAAGATTTTTCACGCACGCTCTCGCACGGCATGATTTGAAACTTTCACGATCACGCACGAACGAACACAATATGTTTAATCACATATTTTCACGCACGAAGGGAATAATTTTGCACGCACGCGCACGGTGAAATAGAAATTTTGCAATAAAAGATTTAGCATATGCTAAAAAATTTTATTTTGTAATTAATTTCTTTATTTACTTCAAGATTATCAATTAAATAAAAAAAATTCAGGAAACGCTCGAAAATTAGCATTGCAAAGGATAAACTTAATATAAAAAATCTATCACTGTCTGCCAAGACAGGTTATTTAAATTTATTACTTATACTTATGTAAAGGAATTCAAAAGGAGTACTAGCGTTATTAGGTTTAGGTTAACGCAAGATTTCCAAAGGTGTATGTATTAGTGATGTTACGAGTATCAATTTTTAGTATTCGCGAATACGAATACGAATATTTAAAACAGTATTCGCCGAATACGAATACTAATACGAATATTTCTTTTGAGGTTTATATTTCAAATTTAATTGGAAAAAATCCCTGCCTTTGCGTTAGTAACTATAAAAAAAAAATTAGTGATTTAACATTATTATTGCATTAAGATGCCGAATTTGAAAATCTCTACAGAACATTTTTTAATTATTTTACTTACATACTTTCAGATTTCGTTTTTCTTACTCTGCGTAAAATACAATGGGTTTTTTTAATAAAAATTAATATATTTTTTTACATTTTATGTACTTTTTTAAACTTTTGTATGATTTTTTTTTGGAAAATGTATGGGAAAATTATTCGAAAAATATTCGCTTGAATTTGGCGAATACGAATACGAATATCTTAAAACAGGCGAATAGTCGAATACGAATACGAGTATTCGTAACATCACTACTAATTAGCTTACTTTTTCAATGCATACCTTAGGGCTTAACCAATTTAGTACATATATAAAATAACTAGTTGCTGCATGTGCGTATGTGCATATAATGTTTATTGTATATTATGTTGAAAAACAACTGTTACATACATACATATGTACATATATATTTGACCAGCGGAGTCTCAGTAAATTAAGGCACATGATATGAACTGTAGGCAGCTGTACATAGAAAAAAATTCTCTGTCCAATAAAACTCCAAGTTTCCAACAGCGATTGTGGGTTAGTGCACACAAGTAAGTTGATAGCTATTTACTTTTAGCTTTTAAATGCGGCGAAAAATTCCAATTAGAATAGTAAAATCACGACGATATAAAATTAAACTTGATACTTTGAACCATAGCTTGGGAATTTCTATTAGAATTAAAAATCATTACGATTAGAGAAATAAAATAATCTAATCATTAGAATTGAATTTTGATAAAAATTTCAGATTACTAATTGATTAGATTAGAAATAATCAAAAATTTAATCACAATTAGTGACGATTAGCATTTCTAATCAAATCTAATCAAAACGAATCAAAAAAATAATTGATTCGATTTATTGATTATTTTTGATTAGATTTGATTTGATTTGATTACAAATGCTAATCGTCACTAATTGTGATTAGATTTTTTTTTAATTATATATAAGCAGAGTCAGCACACATGCACCGTATGCAATTTTATGCAATATTCAAAAACTGTTACATTATGTAAATATAGCAACAAATGTGATAAATAAATATTTTCTTTTTACAAAAATAGTTAAAAATAGTGGATCTAATCAAATATAATCAAGCAATCTAATCAATTATTTTTTTGATTAGTTTTGATTAGATTTGATTAGAAATGCTAATCGTCACTAATTGTGATTAAATTTTTGATTATTTCTAATCTAATCTATTAGTAATCGTCTAAAATGGCTAACTAATCATAATTAATCAATTTTTCAGCACAATTAAAATTTCTAATCCAATTGCTAATCATTAGGATTACTAATCATTATTCCCAAGCTATGCTTTGAACACGTTGAACGTGTTAATGTTTATATTTAAAATGAAAAATGGTTTGAGGCCCAAATACTTAGAAAGTCAAATAACTTACGTGGCGGAAGTGCAAGGGTAGTGTGAAATACACATCCACTCGGAGACCCAATTGAATCCATTGTGATTCCCTTCATTTATAATTTATTGACTAATTAGTCTCCTTAGTAGTGATGTTACGAATATCAATTTTTAGTATTCGCGAATACGAATACGAATATTCGAAACAATATTCGCCGAATACGAATATTTCTTTTAAGGTTTAGAGCCACTTAATATTTCGAATTTAATTGGAAGAAATCCCTCTCTTTCTGTCAGCAACAATAAATTTAAAAAAATCTATAACGTATTTGTTGAATATTAGTAGTGAGCAATCAGACATGGGGTATTTCGTAGTAACCAAAATTGTTTCAATATGTAAAAATGGAAAAAAAAAGGAATTATAACAATTTTTGTATTCTATTTCTGTTGAAAACTTGGTTAAATAGTTGATATTCTTCCTAATTAGTATGCACTTTACGAAAATTGTAAAAATTGACAAATGAACGCTGATGGGAGGTGTAGCGGCCTTGAAATCGGTATACTGATACGTTCTGCTAATCTGATTGCACATTCTAATGTTTTTCAAAAATAAAAAAACTCATATTAATTTTAATTTTCATTAATTCAATAAAACTGAACTTAAGCCTAATAATAATTTCTCATTTAAAAAAAAAAAAACTTAAGGTATTTATCAATATAATGACATTGAAATGCCGAATTTGAAGACCACTACTGAACGTTTTTAAATTATTTTACTTACATACTTTTAGATTTCGTTTTTCTTATTCTGTTTGCGCTTTTGATTACTAATTCAATGTTGTTTGGGAATATGGACTTTCACATATTAAATTTTAATTATTCCATATGTTATGTCCAACATTCCTCTACTAATAATTGATTACTAACTTGACATGATATGACTATACATTCATATAAGACTTTAACTTTTAACTGCTAGTTGCAAAATATACATATATTTATTTGTGTCTGTTTTTATTATTGCGTCAAGATAAAGGGTTTTCTTTAAAGAAAAGTTATTGAAAATTAATATATTTTTATACATATTATGTATTATTGTAAACTTTATATAATTTTTGTGTTTTTGATCGTCGACGAGCGCATTTTTAATTGTGGACGATTCGTCGCTCACGAGTGAAACTGTTACAAATGCCTATTCTTTGTGAGATTCTTCTTTTTTATATTTTTTGTTATTGTTACTTGTCAGATAATCATCAGAAGATTCTTTTAAGAGTTGTATATTCAACGAACGGCGATGGTGTCAAGAAATGTGTAAAAAGATATACATATACTTATATGTAATTAAAAATATAATTGATGTTTTTGTTATTGCTACTCGTCAGACAACAATCATTAGAAGATTATTTTAAATGTAATGGTGTAACAAACAGCCAATGAAAGCTGTTTTATAAAACTTTAATGAGCGAATAATATTTGTCATAACTAAGGCAGAAATTTTTTATATTAAAAAAAAAACATAACTATTTATTTTAAGCCACCCATAGACGACATGTTTTTACATGTGACTTGCCCTCTTTGAGACTCATGTGTAATTCTGTCAAAATTTTCATATTAGCATGTACCACTACAACTGACATAAAATCTATTTGTTCCTCTTCTTTATTTCCAAGTCATTAAGTTTAAAAATTGTCTTTCGGCGTCATTGAAAATTTTTGCTTGCGCCAAAAAAATTCTGAAATTCTACATTTTTTATTTTATAAATTCAAAGATATTTAAGAACATAATAGAACAAGCTCTAATTGAAAATTTGTCAGACGTATATGCATTTGTGTTTTACAAAAGCAATGTTTAAAGGTACCACACGACATGTACATGTTTTGCAGTAGAAAATTAGACAAGTCAGATGTAAAAAACATGTCGTTCATGGGAGCTTTTTGATAAGTATTAACAGTCTGTCGCTAAGTTTTCAAATTAAATAAACAACAAAAACTTGATTTTTGACAAATTATAAAAATTTTCTTTATAGTCATTACTTGAAAAATGTGAAAACTTATAAAACCTGAAGAAGCAAAATAAAAACGTAAGGAATTGCAAATTGCTGCTTTCAATCAAAATATTTAAATTTTATATAAACCGTTCTTTTCCAACCACAATTTTACTACAAATCATTTAGGCAAGTGATCATAACTATTGATTTTCGTTAGGGGTTTCACGGTAGTGTTTCTGAAAATATATATATATATACTGCAAATTTACTGTTTTTGCTAAAAGCTTATAATTTTCTTTTAGTTATCTGTGAAGTTATTTATTCCTTTAAAATAAAATATTTTATAATAAAACTATTATTTACAGGTAAATTCTTAAAAAGATGACTAAATGTTAAAAACTAAAATATATCAAATTAAAAAAGTTAATGTATCAAATTTTCTTTCTATAAAAATAACAAAATGTCGGTATGTATGTCACAAGTTGTTGCTTACTTTTATTTATCAAATATATGTATATCGTTTGCACACTTTGTATTGCTTTCCATCGTGAAACCCCTTAACAGTTTACTCCTAACTAAGGTTTTCCAACAGTGATCTTTGGAGAAAAAACGATAAACAAAGCTTTTAAAAAAACTTTTTTCATTATTTACAATAATAAGTTTTCATTATGAGTTCTGTGATGAGAGTAAAACATTTATATGTCAAGTAGAAAACGTTCAAAAACAAGCAAATGAAACAATCGCGTGTTAAAACATTAGGTCACCGGAAGTGGCCCAGTCAAGTAATAAACGCCAAAACTAACTAAAATGTAAATCCTTAGTATACAATGCCAAAATATATCACGCAATACAAAACAGCTAAGCCTAACCACCACTACTTCTATACAAGTGGATAAAACAAATTCAAAAATATGATGAACCAGTAAAATATATTATTGACTTAAAGGCTGTTGAAAGCAATCCGTTGCTTTTGTAGAACTTAAATTCAAAAACTATAGATAAAATTTGAAGAATATATGATTTTTAAAATATTTCTCATCTATATATTCGACAGAAATAATAAACACCTTAGTATACAAGAAGTTAAACAATAACGATTAGATATTTTCTTTATTTATTTTTTTATTCATTCCCGTTTTATTTCATTTCTAAATGCAGTCAGCAGAATAAAAAGGCAGAGAAACACAGAGTTCCATGGATGCGTGTACCTGTTATTATTGTACCATGTATTAAATGTAGGAGATTTCTTGTTCAGTTAAGTCTCTGCTTAAAAAATGTTGCTATTCCTTTTAAGAATGATATTAAATACCTTGAAATAACCTTTAACAAGCTTTTGACATTTAATAATAATGCTCGTTTGGTATTGACAAATCATATAGGATTCTAGGTTTCTTTTCTAGAATACTTTCCGATAAACATTTAACTGTTAAAACTAAAAGTTTGCTTTCTAAAACAGTTGTAAAGGAAATAGAAATTGTTGAAAGAAAAATTTTACGCAACTGCATTGGGAAAGATTGTCAGTATTTTTGCAGAAGATAAAGAGTCTAAAGTTACACCTGTTGGACTTTACGTTTATATCAAGAACTTCTTCTCATGAAAATAGAGTTATATCGGATATTTGTGAAAACCAAAAACTTTTTAGTTGGTCAAATTTAAATTATTTATCCCCCATTGGGTATTTGATTGAATCTGCACCATCTTTTCATTTTGTAACTACTAGTAGACAACTTTTTCTCAAAAAGTATTCTAGACACACATAGAGGTTAATACGATTTAACCGAACATTACTGCATTACTTCTTATTATTATTTTTTAATTTTAAGTTAATATTTAAATTATTTTTAAGTTTATTTTTATATGCGTGATTTTTTCTTAAACCATGTTAAGCCCCGGGAGCAAGTACATAATTTTGCTGTATCATTTAAAAATCATTAGTTATTGATAACAAATTAATATAAGTATGTTACTGTTTACAATTTCTTTTAATTAGGATATTACTTTTTAGTCCTAAGTTCTTATTACGTGTTATTGTTCATAAAAATTTGTATTGATTTATATATACATATGTGGGCTCAATGAAAACCTTAATTAAAGTAAATTAAATTTAAATGGAAAGACCTAAATATGTATGTCCAAATATTTTAAAAATTCAGTGCAGAAAAATGGAAAAAGTTAAAATACATCTACGGAAAAGAAATAATGCAGATATTTTGGTTTGGGAGTCACATGCACAGATTAAATTTTCTGTTCTATTATTCTAGCATACAACTGCTTGCAATTCAACGTTAAAAAAAAATTCTAAACTTATACTCGTGTGTTATACTTGTTTGTTATGGGTTAGTTATACCGATATGGGTTAGCTAATGTATGTGCTGCATTTCATTGGCTGCTAAGCAAACTCTTCAGTAGAGCTGTCGGAATTGGGAATCGCCAAATAATTGTTTTTATTCGCAGCATATAGATTAAAATTTAAAAACATAAATTGTTGAGTACTTGCTCGCATAATAAGCTATAATTATAAATATTCTAAATTAATACAAAGAAAAATACATAAATTTTTTTAGAAGCAGCACTCATGGGATGATCCCTAATTATGCACAGTGTGTGCACTTTAACATTTTTGCACCTAAATTTAGCATTCTGATTTAGCTGCAAATTTTCATTTAGCAGTTAGCCTTTTTTAAATACAACGAGTATATGAATTATTGATTTTTTTTTATTAAATTATTTGAATAAATACTAACTTTTTTTTGTGTAGAAAACAGTTAAAAAGCTAATAAATGCAAATTAAACGAACATTTTAGAGAAGAAATTACTATTTCGGAACATCAGTGGTAAAAATTAAGTTAATTTCGGGATAAATATATTCCTATAAAATGCAATAAATTAAAATCCATTTAGTGAATTAGCTTCTTTTGCAATGAAGCTCCTAGTGTTGCCATTTAGCAACGCGGTAGTTGAAAAGGATTTTTAATTGCATAAATCTCATAAAAACAAATATTAGAAATAGAATGAGGTTAAAGATTATTAATTCGCTACTTTATATTAAGCGTGGTTTAAAAAGGCTAAATACATGTTGCGAAAGTTTTAAAATAACGAACGATCTTATTAAAAAAATGCGATAAGAACATGTGTCATTATGATATCTCGATCGACTCTTCAGAAGCTGAACAAGAATATTCAATCGATGACGTATTTAATTTATAAATAAAATTTATTATTACATAATTTATATAAATTTTATAATAATTTAACTGCCGGGCCCACGATGTCGAACAAGTTTTTCTTTCGTACAAATTTCATTCAAAACAAAAACAATTCTAAAAATTTGTTACACGCAATTGAATTTGGTGATTTTATCGTTTGTTTATTTTTATTATTCCGGAAAGTTGCGGTACCATTTTTGATATTTATATTTACCTAAAACTACGCTTGATAGCGCTGTCACACAAATTTTGTTATTTCTTCTAGATTGTCATCATTGCCTTGATTGTAAAACATATTTCTAATCGATTCAACGATTTATTTTATATTAAATTACAAGTTATTTAGCTTTACAATAGTTGGCTTAAGTTACATTTTTCAATGAGGTGTCATAAATCGTATACAAACTTGGTAATGGCGGCACAAATCTGTTTTCAGATTAACTAAACCTACTTTAACTAAGATCTTAAAAACCCATCCTAAACGTATGACATTTACTGTTGTTTAAGGCCGTGCCGCACTATCCTACACAATCGTACGATTCATTCACAGGAAAATCTTGAAGAAATCTGACCGACTTTAAAAAATCGTTTCAAAATGGTGTTGTAGGTGCCACACTATCATACAAATCTGATGCCAAAACATCTGGTTGACAATAAATACTCCTCTGATCGCATGAAAACTATCATTTTATGAAAATTTTCATAAAATTTACAAATCGCACGACTTGCCAAAAAATCTGTCACACAGTTGCATTTTTAGTCCACACTACCATACATTTTTAGCACACATGTCATACTTTGCAAATCGCGCGACTGTGTAGGATAGTGCGGCACGGCCTTTACACATGATGAATCAGTGACAGCACCAATAATCGTTATTTACTTATTCTTATTTTTATTAAAATTAAATGAATTTAGTAGCTTCCCCTGATTAATTTTTCTGTTTTGCATACGAATTTCATTTATTGAAATTAAAAATTAATTAATGTTTGCAGCATTTGAAATTTTATTGCTATGTTTGTGAAAAATATAAAATACAAAAAAATTTGGTCCGAAAATATGAGTATGAAACAATTGAAATTATAGTCTTATGGAGTAGAGGCTAAATGTAGATTGGGTACTTAAAAAAGTTTGCAGAACTTGCAAGAATTCTTTGCCATTGACTTGGTGTGAACATATCTTTAAAATTCATGTTCTCCATCACCATTGAAACCCAACTTTCCACCGAATCTGATGAGCAAGGTTAACGTTTTCACCAAATAGCTTTAACTAGATATAGAGAAAAGATTCTATGTTAGGATATTTATGCTTTTTAACTCGGCAACACTGACTTTAGTAGACCAAAAACTCGATTTAGCAGTTGGTTTTAACGTTAACGTGTTCCTCGCAAGGGTTGCCAAGTCTGTTCGCCTAAATGTTTTAAAATTTTTGTGCGATTATTAATACATAATTAAGAAAATTTCGTTTTCAACCGGGATAAAATTTAAATAGTAAAAACAGATGTAATGAAACAAAAAAGCACCTGAAACTATATTTATTACAAATATAGTATGCATATACGGGTATATATATAATTATATCCTGTTCATATTATTATTATTCAGCAAATTCCATCAGGAACATAAGCTATCTACGTAGAATCTCCAGTTGTGTCTATCTGTTGCAATATGTCGAAGTTCGTCGAACGATTTATTCGTTTCCTTGAAAATTGTGCGCCTCCATGTAATCTTTGGTCTTCCTCTTCTCCTCGCTCCTTGGGGTTCCATTCTAGGGTTTCATGGCAAATTTCGTTATATGGTTTTCTTAATGTGTGTCCAAGCCATTTATATTTCCGCCTTTTTATTTGAGTATTGATGTTGTCTTCGTTCGCGATTTCAAGTAACTGTCCATTGCTGACTACTATAGGCCACCATATTTGCAATATATTCCGTAGACATCTGTTGGTAAACGTTTGAATTCTGTGTTTGCTGACTTCGTTAACTTGCCAGGTTTCAGAACCATACAGCAAAATGCTTTTTACGCAGGCATTGTATATATGTATTTTTGTCTTAGGGGAGATTGCGTTTGAGTTCCATATATTTCGCAGGTTGAAGAAAGCTATTTTTGCCTTATTTATGCGCGAGTCTACGTCGTCATAGCATCGCCATCAGGAGTTATAATGCTACCCAGGTAGCAAAATTTATCAACATTCTCGATTGTTGTGTTGTTTAGTAGGAATGTTGGGTTTTGGGCAGATTTGACGGTCATGCATTTCGTTTTTTGTGTGTTGATTCGAAGACCATATTTTGCTGCCGTTGAGGCTAAGTTTGATATTTTCTTCTGCATATCATCCTTGTTTGTCGCTAATAGGACCATATCATCTGCGTAGTCAAGGTCCTCTAGCTGTTCGTTAATCCTGCATTGAAGCCCTCTACTTCCGCCTGCTGTTGATGACAGAATTTCATCGAGTGCGGTAATAAATAAAATTGGGGACAGCAAACATCCCTCTTTAACGCCGCTATTTGTATTAAAGGGTTCGCTTACTTTTCCACAATGTAATACACGCATTTTAGAATCTGCGTACTGTGACTTGATGAGTGTTATTATTTTTTGTGGAATGCCCTTTTTAGCGAGGGCATTCCATATTTTGTTTCGATCGATAGCGTCGAATGCTTTTTCGAAGTCGATGAATGTAAGATAAAGGGTGGAGTTGTATTCATTGCACTGCTCAATTATTAGACGAATGCTGTTAATTTGGTGCACGCATGAACGATTTGGGCGGAAGCCAGCTTGTTCTTTTCGTAGCTGTATGTCTAGGAAGTTTAGGATGCGGTTAAGAATTACCTTATTAAAAATTTTACTGACGGATATTTTTGGATTACCTTTTTTGGGAATTTTGATTATAAGACTTTCCTTCCAGCCTTTTGGAATAGTTTCCGTTGTCCATATTTTCTCAAAAAGGGGTTGAAGTATGACTGCGGTTGTTTGTGGATTATATTTAAATAATTCGGCTGGCAAGTTGTCAATGCCTGGAGCCCTGTTTTTTTTCAGTTTACTTATGACAGCTATAACCTCGGCGAGAGTAGGAGGTACGATGCTAATTGGGGTCGCCTGATGTTCATTGTGATTAAGAACTTCTTGGAAGTGTTCCCTACACCAATTTAACTGATCCTCTACAGTGGTAAGCATTTTGCCAGTTTTATCCTTAATTGGTGCGTTTAGAGCAGATTTTTTACCAGAAAGTTTTCTAATTATTTCAAATACAGTCTTCAAGTCTCCAGAGTTTGCTGCGAATTCCGCTTTACGATGCCAAATTATTGATATGGTCGCGTTTGTCCTGTCTAGCCTGCCTTTTCACTTTTCTTATTAATTCAGCGTATTTAGTGTATAGAGTTGCCTTTTTGCTGGGGTTCGTTTCGGAAAGAAGATGTTCTCGAGCTTCACGTCTCTCCCTCTACAAAGGTCCAAAAAGTATCGGAAAGCCATTGCTTTTTGTTTTTTTTGTAGCATGACCGATATTTGTTTCAGCAGACTCGCTGAAAACTTTCCCTATTCTCTCCCACTCTTCATCTACATTTAAATTTTGCTATGGCTGACAGATGTTACTGTGAGACTGCCGGACGCTTGTAATGTACCTGCTTCCAAAAGCATCGGATTTCAATTTTGGTATGTTGTATGGTCTACACTGGTTTTGCTGCATATTGGACATGTTATTATATCTTTTAACGGTAAGCTTAAGTTCAGATACAACTAAGTAATGATCAGTAGCCATATCTGCGCTACGAATACTCGGACGTCTTGGAGTATTTTGAACCAAGAGGCCAATAATGTTTGATCGTGTGTCCCTTGATTTCCACGTGTATATATATGTGATGTGGTTTGTGTGGGAAGTATGAGCCGCCTATTGCGAGGTCGAATTTTGCAAAGGTTTCTAACAATAGCTCGCCGTTCTCGTTCCTGGTCCCCGGGCTGTGCTTCCCATTATACCTTCGAAACCATTGTTGTCATTTCCGATTCTGGCTTTCATGTCACCCATTAAGATTTTAATGCCATTGCGGTCGATGTTGTTTAGGGTTCGGTGTAGATCTCCGTAAAAGTTTTCTTTTATGCTGTAGTCGGAGACATCCGTGGGAGCATAGCATTGTATTATTGATAGCTTTCCAATGCTAGTGTTTAGGCGGGCAGTAATAATCCGCTCGGATATGGCAGACCAACTGATCAGCGTGTTGCGTATTCTTCTATTCAAAAGGATACCTACACCGTGAGCGTGCGGGTCTCATCTCGCTAATACCGATGACAAATATATTTAACCTGTTGCATTCCGCTGCTGGCTGAGCCAGTTTTCCTGTTAGATAAAGAGTATTTACGTTTCATGTTGCAAATCTTATCCGGGGGCGCGCGGAGGTCGTCATCAGAGTGTTCATTTGGTTTAATTGTCTTGTATTTCTTGTTGTAGTAATTGCTTGATTTTCAGCTTCATCAGGTGATTAGTCTGGTGTTGCTTAGTTTGGTGACAGGGCTGCTGTCTCTTGTTTTGTGGGGATTTTAAATTGCAGAGGCCTCCAAACTTGCCATTTGCTACCTTTTTTTCTGACTATTTAATTTAGAATTTGTTGTTATATTGGAAGGATATTCCGCCATAATTTCGGTCGCCAGAGCCTCATTTGTGGAAACAGGGGTCGCCGCTAGAAGACTGAGGATAACATTTGCTCTCGAGAGGCTGTATGTTGCGCATCACAGAGCCTTGAACTCATGAGTGAAAAAGTTCGGATTAGAACACAGCATAGGAATGTTTTGATGTAACAAACAACAGATACGATACAAGTCTGCATACATGTAACATTTTTCTTTTTTTGCTACATGTGTTTATTTAAATTGCTAATATAAAAAATTGCTTCAAAAAAGAATAACACAATTTTGTGGGTAACAATTTATTATGTTATAGATAGTAACCATACAGCTAAAATTATTTTGACAGTTCTTTTTTATAAATTAGCTTAAATTACATAAATAAAATGCGGTATATTGACTCTCTGAAATTGAAAATACAGATATTTGTTGCTTGAAGATAATCTTCACAAAAATCATTTAACAGGTAGTGTTTTATTCGCGTTTTTGTTAGGATTCCCGAGCCACCACAAGCTCTACCTCGAGGATCCTTGGTGTCGTAGAAATTATATCCACTAATTCTAAAATAGCTTCGAGACGTCAAATGATTATAACATCGATTTGTTTATCCAGAAGAAAATATTCTATTTCCTTTTGATGTTGGCGAGATGCCATTTGCGTTCCAAAAACAGATTCTTAAGTTCATGGTTTGTTCCATACAGCCTGTAAGAAGGAAGACTGCATTTTCAACAATTCCTGCATCATACAGGACATGTTGAGAGTAAAAGTATTTACAGTTTGTATTAGGCTCTCTATCGAGGCTTCAATACGACTAAATTGGGCCCTGATTCTTCATTTGCTGGTACAGTTTTTTGCCCCGTAGTCTTGTTACTTTTTAAAATATTAGCGTATGAAAATTGACTATTAGGTTTTTGTTGAGCACTAGTCGCGTTAGACTAGATTGAGGTAACTGTGGGTAGTTAAAAGTGGTTTTAGTCCGAGCGGGAGTAGCATAAGATTTTTTGTTGGATGATTTCTTTAAAAAAAACGAGTAAAGCGGGCAGCCTCTGTAGTTGGCAGTGTGATTTCCGCCGCAGTTGCCACATTTTGGGATTACCTTTCATTTTGTTACAGTTAGCGGTACTGTGTGGTGAGTTACCACATACAACGCAAACAGTAGGCAACTTGCAGTAAGTTTTGGTATGGCCAAATTCTTGGCAGTTCATGCATTGCATAGGTCCAGTTTTTTTATGTGGCTGCTCAACGGTAACTCTCCGGTGCAACAAGTACTTTAAATCATATATTGGATGTGCTTCATTTTTTATCTTTAAGTCGCCTGGCTGGATTGAACTAATCAATACATTCCAAAATGTTTAATTAATAAGTAGGTAAATTTTTTTTTAATTTTGGCTTTTTTAATTAAAAAATTAATTGAATCAATTAAAACAATAATTGAATTCGCATCATATATCAAACACTAGCGTTAATTAATAAAAAGCCTATATTTTTTTTGTGTAGTTAGAAAGAAAGTTTTATATCTCTATAAAAAATTATACTAATTTTCCTCGTTCATTGAGTGGGCCTGCCCGTAGTTCAAAAAGTGCAGCAATTTTTTACGAGTGGTTACATACACATACAAAATATTTTCTAGAATTTTTAGGTTTTTGCGCAGTTAAAATTTCGCGTTTAGTATATTGAACCAACAATTTTTCCAGTGCCATTTTTTAAAAGCCAAAAAATAAGTGCAAAAGTATGACGTTTAAGAACTTCTGAAATCACGTTGATAAAATATCTTAGGGCTTAACTTGTTTCAAATTGAGCGCAGTGCTTACAAATGTGAAAACAAAAAAAAATAATTAATAGATTTTTACTAACACACTTGGGGAAATTAAAAAAAAAAAATCGTGCAAAATACACATAAAATATATTCTTGAAATGTTAATCATAATAGCTTCTGGTTGGCGTTCCCTCAATATATGTATGTACTTTCGATATACATATGTAGGTACGTGAATACACACAAGCAAAGACTTCACATACTTACATATGTTCATGTAACCGAAGTGCGAGTGTATGCTTTTACTTGTTTATACCATAACCTTTACTTTAATAAAGTTTTCCCGGTCCCAAATGAATGTGTAAATCTTATATTTAAATCAAATTGCGACGTGTTTGTCATATTCTTAAGGTACGTTCACATCTGTCAAACATTTGCCCAAAAAAGCGTAACCACTAAATACCAATGAAAAACTTTTTGATTTATGCATTTATTTATTAAGTTAAACAGCAACTAATAAGATAAGATTCTATTACATTTTCTATAAATTATATAGGGAACTGTTTAACGTAATAAACAGGTATCTAAATCAAAAGTTTTGTCATTAGTATTTAGTGGTTACGCTTTTTTGGGCAAATGTTTGACAGCTGTGAACGTACCTTTAGTAGTTATGCACACTCCCATTTAGAAAGCAGTGGATGAAAAATATATAGCAGCAACAATATAATTTATGTTGTTATGTGCATCTCATCTATCAAAACTTTTGTGCATTAGATCTAAGAAATTCATATGTACTAAATTCATAAAGTCCAACCAACAGCGGTGAATTGGAAGTAACTCCTTTTTGCTAAAGAAAAATATTGATTTGTACGTTTTTATTTCTGAACAGTTTAAAAAAACAATACAGTTGTTAATTTGAATTCTACACTGAATTTAGCATCATGCTACCAAAAATTTTAGACATACATAAATATATTTGTGGCAAAAAGGAAAATGTTCTTAAGTCGAGCTAAGCTCATTTTGAGTTAATAACACCATCGTATTCTCCATATTCAGAAGTATCTCTGGGCAAAGTTGTATTTATATTGAACGATTTTTAACGAAGTTTTGGCACAATTACTTGCTGATTTTCTTTTTTTAAATAAATATCCGATATGGAATAACATCTTATTTTATCTTATAACATATTAAATTTCAATTTGAATGTTATAGTGGACAGAACCATGTTTTAAAAATCAAAAGAATCGAACAATGAATGATCAACTTTTAGGGGCTGTACACATACTATGTAACGCTCGAGGGAGGGTTAAAGACTTGTTACGGATTGGAAATTTTGCACTGAAAAATTAGTAAAAAGCGTTACGAAGCGTAACAGCGTTACGTAATATGTGCACAGCCCCTTCGTACAACGTGATTACATTTTTATCAAACCACTGAAACATTTAAAACTACTTTTCTTGATAACTATAAAATATGACTTGAACACTTTTTCCTTATTGCCACAGATCAGTGATGTTATACACTTTTTTCAGAAGTCTTTACGCAGCACTTAAAAAATCCCTATTTTTCCCTACGCGCTCAAAAAATTGTCTTTACAAAAATCATATATCAAACAATGTAAATAAAATCTTTGTGTTTAATATATAAACGTTTTATTTACACTTGTTATACATTATGAGTAATTAAATCAGTCTTTTTTTATAAATTAAAAAATTGAAAAACATAAAAACAAGTGATATGTATACATAAATTCATTTAAAATCCCAAGTAGTTCAATGGTAAAAAAAGCGATATATAAAAAATATGTATTTTGCACTTTTGAAATTTGCTAGGATATTAAAAAAATTGTTTGCCCGTGTTATTTTTGACTAGTGATTTCCCGACATGTCGTAAGGATGCCATTTTTTTTAAATGAGTTTCGGTACATTGGAAGGTATAACAATTTTTACATTCGTCTTATTAAAATGAGCGGACAATGCAAATTGAAGTTAAAATTTTATGACTTAGCTTATTTCTTTTCTTAGTGCGAACATCAGTGATGATTGAAAAAATTCTTTCCATGACATGTATTGAATATTCATGTTGTTTAATATTTCGGAGCTGACAGCCAATGGCTATTTACGCCAAAGAATGTGGATTATTTGACTTAAACAAGATTAAGAGCTTTCCTTAGAATTTTAGATCGGTAAAGAGCGGTGGTACAATAAAAAAATGCGATGACAATTGAATTTTAATTTCCATGAGGCAGTGATAAAGCAAAGGTAGCTAATTTCAACAAAAGGGGGAAAATGAAAGTCTCATTAAAATTTTTCATTTTGTTAACTTTTCTAAGTCCATATTTAACAAATCACCTACTTCTTGCTCTGAAAAAATAAATTCAAAGGATCTCCACTTTTATAATTTTCGAAATATTTTTAAATGAAAATTCATTTTTATTTCCTTTTTTTCCAATGTAATTTCAGGGTTTAAGAACCCCATTTCTCTGAATATTTCTGATTTAAGGGGTAATATTTGCTGTATTTCTTCCAAGACCAAATTGAAGAAGGTTGCCAAATTAATATATTTTTGCCGTATTATTGAAAAGTCCCTACATTTTAATGATTTCAACATATCTGTCATTTCTTCCCTACAGTCATTTTTTTTGGAAGAAAATCCCTACGAGTAGGGATTTTTCCCTACATATAACATCACTGCCACAGATATAATTTTTAATAAGAGATAAACAGAATAATTTCACAAAAATTCTTTTAAAAATCACATTTTTCTTTAAGTCTAACACTTTTATTTGAGTTTCAAGACTATTTTGTGAAATGTTACTGTTCTCGGGAAAATGTATTGCTGTTCAAATGAATGTGTGTAGTAGGTTGTGTGGGTGGTGATGTCTGATTTGCAATGAAATTTTTTTATACACAAACATACATATAAAGTTACACAAGCATCAAAGTGTATTAATATTATTGTAATAAGACTATTGTAAACTACTTTAAGCAAGGGTTACCGTCGCACATAGGGGTATTTGGCAATTCTAGCCGGACATTAGGCCAAAACTTAAATTTAAGAAATGTAAAAATTTAAGTATGCAGCTCGACAGACAACAAAATTCTGCATCGTATAGTGAATTTATAAGGCTTTTGCTTGAGATTTGTCGTTTTACGACACTGTAAATTCAGGAAAGTTTAGTAAATTGCATACGCTTTTAATGACTTTTTACGGTTTTGAGACGTTTACAATATATTTTTTTGTGGCTAAACGAATAAAGATTTAACATTGATTTTTTTTCTCTGTGAAAGGCTATATTAAAATTTGTTAGCAATTAATAAAAACGATTATTTTGTTCAATTTTTTGTAAAAAAAAAAGATATAAAAAGGTTTTTGAAAGTGAGTTCAATCGAGTTCGTAAAAATGTTATACTTCACTATAAAATATTAAATCTCTACTTTTAGACTGGAAAAAAAACCTTGTGCATTTTTGCGCCATTTTTTTTGGGAATTTTTGAAAATTTTACCTTTTTTCTGTTTTTGATCATCTTGCATAGGTACAGGTGAGTAAGAAACCGTTTTGTCAGTCATAAAATGCTTTAAGTTTTAATAATTAAAGGTATATGTTTTTTATTTAAATTATTACACATAACACTCTTGTTACCTGTTTAAAAAAAGAAATGCGAATTGCGAAATAGTAATTTCAATCCACCCCTATAGCGGTTTTTAGCTACCTGTGCAGCTGCGTTGTAAATGACGTTATTTGATAGAGCAAAATAAATGTACCTGTTTTAATTGACTTTTTTTATTATTATTAAAAACAAAGACAAAAATATATTAAAAAAAATATCTGGCCTGCAGGTACTCAGATTTTTTTTTTTTACTGGGGATTTACTCTGAAGAGGATTCAGATTCGGCAGAGATCTTTGAAGAAACAGACGAAGAAGAACCATGGCACTCATCAGTGCAAAATATAAGTTATTTTAAATAAACTAATTGTTATTATTTTAAATTAAATTTATTGTTACTATTATAAATAAGTCATTATTATGAATAAAGTAATTATTTTCAAATGAAAAGTAATATTATCAGGCTCAAGTTCAGTTTTTATTGAATTAATAAAAATTCAAAATTACTAAGAGTTTTTTTTTATGTTGAAAAATATTATTATTTATATCCAATCAGTTTTTAGCAGAACGTATCAGTACTGATTTCAAGGCCGCTACACCTCTCATCATCGTTCAATTGTCCATCGTTACAATTTTCGCAAAGTGGATACTAATTGAGAAGAATATCAACTATTTAACCAGTTTTCAACAGAAATAGAATAAGAGAATTAATTTTTAATTCATTTTTTATTCTACATATTGAAACAATTCTGGTTAGTACGAAATTCCCTCATCACTGTTTGGAAATTACTAATAATCAACACAAACTCATAGTCCGTTATCATCAAAGTATTCTACTTTGTAATTTAACGTTTTTGTTGTTTTTTACTCTATATTAGGGAAATTTTGAATTTTCATTAATTCAATAAAAACTGAACTTGAGCCTGATAATATTACTTTTCATATGTACATCAATAATTACGTTTATTCCTAATACTAATAATATAAAAAAATAGTAATTATTTTCAGATAAATTAAATACTATAAAGTAATAAATTACAAAATTGTATTTTTATTAATATTTTTGGGTGGTGGGAATTGGAAGGATACATCCCCCTTCCTATAAAAGTTTAAAAATTAAAATTTTATGGTATTAAAGCGCAAGTAATTCATTCCTTTTAATATTAACATTATTTTTGCAAATAATATTTTATGTCAACGCCCACAAAAGGGGGCAGGAAAAATATGGCATTTTACGATCATCTGGTCCAAGTTTAGGTTTTTGAGCTTTCGCCGACGTTAACAGTTCCATTTTCTAAGCCAAAGTACGGGAAAACTTAAAACAAAATTTAATTTTTCGGAGGTAGGATTAGTTCTTCTAAGGGGAACTTTTTTCCCCTTGGCCTTATATTTTTCTTATTTTCAAGTTTCATTAATTTAGGGGCACCCAATAACTTTTTAGAAGCAATATAAACAAAAAACAAAGTTATGTCCGGCTAGATTAGCAAAATACCCCTAAGTGCGTCGCGACGGTGAGAAAAGAAGTTATTAAAATCGTTATTTTCAGACGAGAAAACAGTAATCTGGGGACGAATTTTTAAAAACTAATAAAAACAAATATATGTTCACATACATATTAATTTATTTTTATTTACCTTTCATGAATTTATTTACATAATGTGTTGAGTAATATATCGTTGAACGAATTTAAACCTTACTTTATGACGATATTAAACCCAATGCTGAATGCACATGTAACAACTTACCGAGTTTTTTAACAACGTTGTAATAGGCTTTTACAGAAAGTTAAAGTTGATTCAGCTTTTTTTAGTGTAATACTCGTATTATCGATATTTCAATTAGTAAACTATTCCGAAATTCCAATTACGAATAGCATATGAAAAACTATGACGAGGGTAATAAAGTGGACAGGACGGAATAACATTAAAACAGAATAACAAGCTGGATTTAGGAATACTCAAGTATTCATAATATAAAATTTGACAACTATTGTACAGGCAACCTGTAACCTTGGCAAAATTTGTTTGCCTTTCTAATATGGGAAAGAATTCTTGGAAAAATATTGCCAAGCTTATAGGTTGTCTAGAAATGAGATGCAATTGTACCTATCAAGAACTTGGACCTTATTTTGATCTCAGTACTTTTTACGACCGAAACTTTTTTGATACGAACTTGGCCTTATTTTCACATTTATGTTTTTGTGTGGATCTCACTTCTTTTTTCTAAGTTGTTTTTGTATAAATATTTATATGTAAATGCTTATCTGTGCCTACCTGTGTAGAAAATTTCAGCTTTCTAGCTATACTAGAAGTGCCCTATACAAAGAAGGGGCACCATAGTCGCACCAGATGAAAAGTGCCGGTTTAAAAATCATTTTCGTTAATTTCTTATCAGGACCTACCTGTGTACCAAATTTCAGCTTTCTAGCTATACTGTAAATGCCCGATACAACTAAAGGAACCCTAGTCCCCCCAGGTGAAAAGTGCCCGTTTGAAAATTATTTTTGTTAATTTCTCATCAGAACCTACCTGTGTACGAAATTTAAGCTTTCTAGCTCAACTAGAAGTGTCCCATACAAAAAAGGGACATGATTGTCCCCCAGATGAAAAGTGCCCGTAAAAAATCATTTTCGGTAATTTCTCATCACTACCTACCTGTGCACGAAATTTCAGCTTTCTAGCTATACTAGAAGTGCCCCATACAAAGAAGGGGAACCCTAGTCCCCACCGGGTGGAAAGTGCCCGTTTTCAGATTTTTCTGGTTATTTTCTCACCAAGACCTACCTGTGTACCAAGTTTCAGCTCTCTAGCTTTACTGGAAGTGCCCAATAATATTGATGAGTCGTTGGGTGTTATTTCATACACCCGATTTTGCATTTCACCTTCGAGAAAATCATTACTTCGGCAACATTGGTTAAAGAAAAAGTCAGGGAGCACACACCAAGTTACTTTAATGTTAATAAAAAATATAAAAAATAATACCGTTTTAACCATCAACTATCAACAAGCGAAATCAAAATGTGCATACAAATATATGTGTGTACACACTTATCCACGAACAACGGCAACAACCCCTCACAATCATAAGTTTAAGTTATTGCTATTAATACGAACTTAATAGGGTGAACAACATTGGACAAGCCCAGTTCTTAGTATACGAACAGTTCGTGACAATTATTAGTAAGATTTAGGTCATTTTTGCGATTTAATTACATTATGAATGAGATCACATCAAATGCCTTTCTTAGTATTGTACAGTGGAATAGTATTGTTAAAAGCTAATGAGATAAAATTGCTAGAACTTAATGAAAAATGCTAAACATATTGCAAAAATGTCTAATAAAACGTAGCCAAATCAAAAATTTTATATACATGTACATATAAATCCATACATATTTAAAAATATGTATTAGTTAAAACAAATGCTCAATTAACAATCCTAGTTGTGTATGAATAGACAATATCAAACAAAATTTCTCAAAATAAAAACAATTTTACAACAATTTATTGTTGTTCACAGATTTTTGAAGTGAAAACTTCTATTGGCGCGGTACGAAGGTTTTGGATGAGACAAAACCTCAGAACTCGCGACACCGTCACGCTTGTATCATCTCTGTTTGTGCGAATGCCTAGTCGGAGTGAAGTTAACAACCTACAGATATTGGGGTTTATTACGGTTCTCGATTCGATTTCGACTGCTGTAATAGATTAAAAAAAAGTTGTGTGTTTCCTTAATCTAGTACAACAGTCGAAGTCGATTCGAGAACCGTAGTAAGGCCCAACACCAAAATTTTTTCGCTCAAAATGAAGAGAGCGCCCACTCTTGTGGGTGATGTTGCCATATATGAGAAAAACACCAAAAGGGCGCACCAAAAATGTTGTTAACTTCTCGGGCGCAGTTGCATTTGCGTTTACAATATGTGGCATGGCAAAACTAGCAGGAATGCGCAGTTCGACAACAAGTACAACAATCCAAAAACAACATGTATTTTGTTGGTATAAAGCACTCGCTTCATATCAAAACACACAAACAAATTAAAAGCATTTTAATACGTATGAGTACCAAACTGTAACCATTTTGTATGTACTCTCTTCAAACTATGTATATCAGTTTGTATGAAAATTTGCTATAAAGCGAGCTCAGTCAGCTTTGCTAGTAAGCTCACCTGTTACATACGCCTTGATAAGTGGTTAAATTTGTTGCATGTATATAATTGTTTATATCTATATTTTTTTTTTTTTTTGGCAATAGCACGTGTATTGTTGTAATCACAAAACGTTTTCACTTCTGTCGGCACTCCCGGAGTGCTACCCTTACTTTTTTTTTCTCACATTGGCTTTTCATATACAATATTAATCGATACAACAAGGGCATGTATTAAGCAAATATTAAATAAGTCTTGATATTTTTATTGGATTAATTACCAGGTAATCGCATTAGTAAAGCAAGAAAAACAGGCATTTTGTTTTCGTAAAAACTTGGCTACCGTCAAATGTAATGTATGAACAATAGTAAAGGTAGCGTTAGCCGAGTGTACACGCCCCTAACGAGCCAGCTGATAAATTTTGTTATTTCCAAACACTACAAATGCTTAACGAAATTAAATGTCACGTTGATGGAACGTCCCAATCTGTATTAAGAAAGAACTAGTAATTACTTTCTGTTCTGTTCTGAACCAACTGATCGATCGATTTGTAAATACAAAAGCTGTACAAGTTATTAGTTATGTGTGTTCTATTACGGTTCAAGCCATGGTATAATAAATTAGGTAGTAATGTCCCTACAACAATTAGAACGTGACAAAAACAACAAGCATTTTGTCAGTGTAAAATGTTTCCTGTGTGTCTAAAACAGAGAAAGAAGCCGATCGATTCGAAGCCACTGCCAAACACATCGGTTTGTTACTGCTTTTAAAGATAATTTAATTATTAAAAATTATTATTATTATTCTCTTAATTTATAATTGAAGATTATTCTCTTTGCAACATAAGGGAGCTATTCAGGCATTTTGTTGCTTATTTTATCAACACCTGGGCTTTTTTTGTATTAAGACTAGTAATAGCCTTTTCAATCGCCATAATATAAAATCTGAGAGGAATTTCTGGTAAAGAGACGACTGGTGACAGTTGAACAATATCAGCAGATATATTTGGAGTAAATACATTTTCTAAATGTTTAACAAAAAGGGCACCTTTTTCAGCATTAATTCTTGCCCAGTGAGCATTCGAGGCTCGGAATTAAAGTTTTGCATATCACACGCCTTTTAAAACCTCCGGCTGCACACCATAGCGAATAATCTGTTAGTGGTATTGCTTCTAGTTCTTGAAGAAATTTTTGAAGGTAAGCTGTTTTTTGAGTTTGTAAAACTTTTCTAAGCTGTTTGGTACATTCATTAAGCCTTAATTTTAGCAGATGCGATCTGCAACGTTGCCATTGTCGTCGAGCTCTTCGTTTTTCAGTCAATAGACTTTCTATATCTGCACAAAAAATATTGCTGAATCTCATTTGTTGATTTGTTTGATTTGAAGAAGCATTAAGAGCAGTTTGTTTAACATGTGCTTCAAACAGCCTTATAGAATCATCTATGTCAGAAGGTGTTCTCAACGGCATATTTTCCGTGTAATGAGCACTCAAATATTTTTTGTATTTCAGCCAGTTAATACGTGCAGTAAATCACATGTAGGTGTTGCACAGCTGTTTTGCTGTTTGCCTCTAAGAAATATTTTATTGTCACTCTACAGCAATCAAATATTTCCCCAATGTGAACATACCTTTAGTAATTTTGAATTTTCATTAATTCAATAAAACTGAACTTGAGCCTGATAATATTACTTTTCATATGTATAAAGAATTAATAATATTATAAGTACAATTGGTATTAATATCTAATATTATTGAAATCTCTTGAATAATATTAAAGACGATGTTTCAATTTTTTTTTTTTTTTTTTCAATGATTAATTACGGCTGAACTTATGTCTTAAGATTTTATAGTTAAAAGATAAAATGAAAATCAAAAGGTAAACATTACAGGCTGTAAGAATGGCATCACTGGAAAATATGAGTGTTGCAGACAGAACAGTGTTGTACCATGAATTCAATATTTCAACACTCCTCCTCAACACACATATTCCAAATTAATTATAAAAAATAAATTAGCAAATTCATTTCATATGAATTTTCATACATCTAAAAGCTTTTACTAATTTTACATGATTAATCTTTGATAATTTTTTAGTTAGAATGTCAGCAATAGTATTATTACTATTACAATATTCCATATCAATTAAATTTTCATTAAAAACAGTTTTTATATAATGATATTTTATATCAATATGCTTGCTTCTACTATGGTAAATAGGATTCTTAACTAAATGCAAAGCACTAAGATTGTCACCATTAATAAGAAGTCTTTCTGGACAATGAATCTGGATTTCGCCAAGAAGTTTCTTCAGAAATACTGCTTCCCTTGCTGCTGATGAAAGGGCCATATATTCAGCCTCTGTTGTACTCAAGGCTACTGTTGGTTGCTTCTTCGACTCCCATGAGAAGGCACTTCCAGCGAGAATAAAAGCATATCTTGTATAGGACTTTCGATGAACAGCATCACCTCCCCAATCAGCATCCGTATAGCATACTACCGGTTTACCAGTTTTACAATATTTCCATTTAAATTTTGCAGTTTTATTCAGGTACTTTAAAATTCTCTTTGCTGCTACCAGGTGTTCTTGATGTGGTTCTTTATTTTTCTGGGATAATTTGCATACTGAATGTAATATATCGGGTCGTGTGCAAATCGCTAAATACATCAGTGATCCGATAAGTGACTGGTAACTCGTTGGATTGACTTTTTCGCATTTTTCATCCATACATGCAACTTGAAATTTCGGCCCTAAAGGAGTAGACACTGGACGGGTTTCACACATGTTATAATTTTTCAATAGCTCTCTTATAAATTTATTTTGATGGATTGCAATTTCTCCTGTAGGCTAATTTCTTTCAATTTCGATGTTTAAAATATGTTTAGCAGGGCCTTTATCTACTACGGATAGTCTGTCTGAAATTTGAGATTTTATTAATGTTAATTCAGTAAGATCAGAACTGACTATAAGCAGGTCGTCAATATAAACGGCTACTTAATTGATATTATGTCCTGTTCTTTTATACAAACACGGTTCGCTTTCACAGGGTTGAAAATCAATTTCTTTTAAAATTTCATCCAATTTTAACTTCCACTGGCGGCCGGATTACTTAAGTCCATACAAAGCCTTTTTTAATTTTAAAACTTTTTTGGGAAATTGTGAGTTTATAAAATGTTCGGGTTGCACCATACATATATACGTCATCAGTTAAATCACCATTCAGGTAGTCTGTGGACACAACCATCTGATGCAAATGTAATTGATATTCGGCAGCAAGAGCAATTACCATCCTTACTGTTTCGTAACGAACGACTGGGGAAAACGTTTCCATATAATTTAATATATATTTGAGCGTAGCCTTTAGCAACTAATCTCGCCTTAATACGTTCTATCTGACCTTCGCAGTTTTTCTTAATTGCAAAAACCCACTTGCATCCTACAGGTTTTTGGTATTTTGGCAACTCTGTCAATTCCCAGGTATCATTTTCAAGAAGAGCTTTATACTCCTCCTGCATCGCATTATGCCAATTTTCAGAAAACTCACCTGATAATGCCTCTTTGACCGTTAAAGGGACTTTAACATTTTCCACACAAGTCATATTGCATTGTTTTCTTGGCCTTCCTGGCCTGCCTGTCCGAATTATTTTGGGTCTTCCTGGACCATTAAGAGGTTTATTTATATTGTTAAAACCGATTAGATTTGAATCTTCCATTTTTGCATCTTTGTCGAAACATACCTCTTCCGCAGACTCGAATCCTCTCTCACTTAGGTATTGTTTTTTTTTTTTGTTTTTTTTTTTTTTTTTTTTTTTTTTGTAATTAGGACCAGCACTCAGGGGATGACCCCTACGTATGCAGTGCCTTGTGCCGGAACTCAGAGAGAGGGATAGAGTAGAGAAGATAGATGTTGAAAATTTAGAAGACTTAACTCTTTCACAACTCTGCTTTGCGCGTTATGTTAATTTACTTTACAGTGTTGAGACGCCTACGATGTTAAGTAGATGCATTAACTTTGTTAAGCTGTATTAGCAGGCATTTTATTAATTGTTTTACTTCGTCGATGTTTCTGCTAACCGACGAAGGAGGGCGATGCTGTGTACATTAGCTTGGAACATCATCAATTTGCTGTCGGTACAGTTTTTAGTGACCAGTGCTATGCCTTCATCACTTAAATAGTCCGACAACAATTAATACAATGTCTCACTAATGTACATTACAGAAATTAATGATGTTGATTGACTTGCTCTGGCCAGGGTTTGAACCCAGGCCCCACGTCATTGTTTGCTTAGTAGTCAACGCACTAACCACTTCAGCCAACACCAGCGTAGTTATTTTTCCTATTGAGATTGAAAAATGCAAGTGCGCAGCATTACAAAAAGCAAATTTCGATTCCGAAAAACAATGTGAAAGTGTTATGAGAGTTTAATAAAATAAACATTAAAAATAAGACGGGCTTTATTTATCATTTCGTTACCTGAAACGATAAATGCCCTAATTATAAACTTTATTATTTTACAAGAGAAGCGAAAAAGAGAGGTAATTTTAGAAAACATGATAGAGGTATTCAGCATTTACACATACATACATACATATTATGTACATTCATATAATTATACGCGTCGCTAATATTTTACATATGTATATTGCAATTTTTGCAGAACACAAAAGTTAAATACAAACACATAAGTGTTTTTTTTTCAGTATGGGTACTGCTGTGCCTCCATTTTTAATGTTGACCCCAGTATTTCCAACAGGGGGAAATCTCCTGTTTTTGTACAACCACAGTTTTATCTCTCGAAACGATATTAACCGGCACTTTAGTAACTGCTCCCGTATCTACAAGTAAGACCAATCTTCCCTCCCTAGCTCCTTGGCAGGGTAGCGTAATAAAAACTGTGTCCACATTGCTCGGTGATTCAGTACTATTATTTATAATTGGCATTATCTCTTCTATTTGTTTTTCTTCACATCGAAATTTTAATCCATTGTCTTTTTTCGTTTTTCCTTCTAAAATATACCCGTTCTCTTGATTAGCAGAGTTTACAACTGCCTTGGTTACTATCTCGGTTGACTGCTCTGGTTCAGAGTCAGCTTCTGTATCATATTTGTTTTTTATATTTCCTCTACTCTCTCCTTCTGTTTGTTTGTCGTGCCAATTTGGTTTGTTGAGTTTTTTCGGAACCCCAGTTATTGGCGATAACTGGGCCGAACACCGTTTCCCTGAACATTTGTCCGATTTGTGTTGCTATGGGCCTCTACGGCAATGTTAGCTAGGTCCCTGCCGTTGTTGCTATTTCGTGCCTGTTGGTAGATCCCTGCACCCATTGCTTCAGTCTGTCTAACATTACTTCTGCAGTCCCGTGCAAAATGTCCTTGTTGCTGACATTTAAAACAGGTTGGGCGTGTACCATTGTTTCTGTTTGCCCCTCTGTTTATGTTATGTCCCGTCGCTATTTGTGGGCTTCCACGGAATTCTGTGTTGGTTGACCTCCTATTTCTTTCTGTCGTCCGCCTATCCGATTGATTTTGGTTGGGTAGGTTTCTTCTTGGCTCACAGAAAGGGGGTTCCTTGTGTCCGTTTATCCTACACAATCGGCAGTATAAGGAGCCTAATCTCTTTCTGCATTTTTCCACATCGTGCCCGCTGTTTCCACAGAACGTACAGCTCACGATATTCCTGCACAATGGCCCCATTTCATGGCCGTATTTTCCACAGCTCATACAGTATGGAGTGTTTAGCCGCTTTTTGCAGCTATTCCATTCATGCCCCATCCTGTTGCAAAAACTACAGGGGACTTCTGAATCTATTACGTTGATACTGTGCGTTGGTTCGCCAAACAATTCCTCTGCATTTTCCACTACCTCTATTAAGTTTGTGAGCTCTTCCTCTTCCTGTCCCACAAATCGAGCCTTGAGTGCATGGTCCTTTAAACCCTTGATAAAGCTCCTTACCGCTATCCGTTTGAAGTCTTTCAGCATGGTTTCCCGGCCAGGTCCCACCGGCCATTCGTTCTCTATAGTTGTTTTTGCCTCATTCAATAGGTTATCCAGGTGTTCTCCAAATTTGCATGCCGACTCTCTGATGCTCTGTTTGCAACCCAATATTAGTTCCCTTATTTTATATAAGCTCTTGCTTTTTAGATAATATTTCTTGAGTGCATTACATAACGCGTCCACGGAACTGAAATTCATCTGGGAAATTCTTGAGTATGCACCCCCCAGTAGTCGCAATTTCAGACACTGTATCACATCCTGTGTTGAGCCATCGTTTGCTCCCGTGAGAAGCTCTCTTTCCACCATTTTGCATCCTTGTATGTACCTGAATACTTCTGATGACAAATCTGGCCCATCGGTCCCGAAAAATGATGGGACCGTGTTGTTGACTATTTTAATGATCTTATATAGCGAAGTCATTGTGATCCTTTCTATTTCCTCTCTCTCAGTAGTATGGTTTTGCTGGGGTGACGGTGATCGTCTTTTTATGTTCCGCTGGTAATCATCTTGATAGTGGCTGTGTCCACGCAAGAACTTGTAGACTGTCCACTTAATAACTATACTTGTCGATTCGTTCTATTAATTTGTCTGTCTGCGTCTGTGGGTTGTCCATTAAAGCTGTCTTCTACTTACCCATGTTCCGCTGGTTATTATCTTCATAGTGGTCTGTGGTTTAGGCTTATTTTCACTTTATATCATTTTTTTATTTTATTTTATGTTCGCAACCGCGCAGAATTTTTACAATCAAAGTAATTCTCCTTTTTGACTTGATCTGCTTTAGCGATTAGTCCTGCAATGACAATATGAGGGTAGCTAGGATTTAGACTTTATTCAATTTGTCCTGAGCAGTTCTACACCGTCGAATGTAGGATGCAACAATACAAGGTAGCTAGAGGTTAGACTTTTATGTATTGTTGGTTTTGCTACACCGGACAGTTTTTTCTTGAGCAAGATCAACACAAGGATTATTATATTTCTTTGAAGTTATTCAGCCTTATCGTGTTTGGCGTTTTTCGACTACGCCAAGTACTAGATTAAAGACAAACGCCAGATTTTTCATTAATCTAGTACTTGGCGTAGTCGAAAAACGCCAAACACGATAAGGCTGATTATTAACGCGGCTACCGGCTGCGCCAAAATGTTATGTTTGAATTAAAACATTATTTTTATTATTTATTTATTATTATTTTTATTTATTAACCACAGACTACAAAATGTTAGCTTTATATCTACTTTAAAATATTACTTAGCCTTCACATAGACCCGCTTCTTAAGGCTGGTGTTTGATCCGGTCTACTTTATAAAATATCATTATGCCTTCACAGGGACCCGCTGTTTAAGGCTGGTGTTTGATCAGGTTTTTGGTTAGTTGTTACACGTTTAAAGAATATTCCCGAACTGCTATTCAGCCAAGACTCTAGTGACTAGAACCTCCATACCAAATCACCCTCCGCTTTTATACCCAATTTCGCTGTCTGATTGAACGATGCTGCTGACGTTCGCTGCCGCCGGCGTGGTCATTCCCGCGATATTGCTAAGTGTGTTAGTATGCAAATTCAGCATATTCATACCCGTGGAACTTCCAGCCGATTGCGGTTCTCACGATATTGCAATGTCAGCATATATCTGTAGGAAAATTACTGCCATATATATGTATGCAGCGGTATTGCAACGTCAGCATATGTATGTAGGAAAATTACTGGTAATAACGTCAGTAATGCATGCAGCGGTATTTTGCTGCCGGCGGTATTTTTGTTGGTTGAGGGAAAATAACTCAACGTCAGTATGTGTATGCAGCGTATGTTCTGCTGTCGCTGATACCTTTGTTGGTTAGGGGCAAAATTACTCATAACAGGACAGCTTTTGTATAATTACACAGTGGCAACGCTGTATTTACTTCATATAAAGCACACATCAATGAGTCTGCTCGCATGTTCGTATAAAAATATTTGCTGAATTCACAACAATTTGTATCGTCTATCTTGTATGAAATAAACTTTTGTTTATATGTTTGTGAACACCTAGTGTATATTGTATCAGCTTGAATCTTGTATTGATGGACAAAAGAAGAACAAGCACCATACAAATACTCTCTGAGAGTATATACATTTACTCTCTGAGTATTGTATAAAATACGATTTTGGCAAAACATATGAAATAAAAGTGTAATGGTGTATTTCCTTTTTATATAAAAATTACCAACAACAAATTTTACACTATTGTATATGATACTATAATACACTCGATACAAAGATACAAGAGGTTTTGTGAATTCAGCAATTGTTTTTTAATTTATTTATTTATTCATCTACAGAATCATATTCTTACAGATTACTTATCGTGGTTAATTATAATATTTAAATAACAACAATTTGAACATATTATAACTTATATTAAAATTTAAAAGCGGAGTAAAGCTATTACATAAATGTAAGCATCTGGCAATTGGTTCATTATTTCCATAGTTCGTTCTAAGAATGCGTTCTTCGAACATACGGTTATTCCTCAAATCTCTAGGAGGGTTGTATATGGTAAAATAATTTTTAATTTCTGGACAATTAATATTATCAGATAATATATTATAAGCAAGAATTAATGAAGAATAACTTCTACGATCGCTTAAAGATTGCAAACTAAGAAACTTCCTCCTAACATCATAAGATGGTGTTTCAAAAGTCCATATTAACTTTAAAGCAGTCTTTGTAAATATTTTTTGAATGCGCTCAATACGATTGGATGAGCCAACTTGATAAGGATTCCAGATAACACAACAATATTCCAAAATACTTCGAACTAAAGAAATGTAAATAGATTTAAGAGTATATGCGTCCTTAAAATCTTTAGAATTCCTCCTAATGAAACCAAGCATACTATAAGCCTTACAAATATTAAAGTCTATATGTTTATTAAAACTTAACTTGTTGTCGAATATTACGCCTAAATCTTTGACAACAAGTACTCGTTTAAGTTGGCAGCCACCAATAGAATAAACAAAATCAACTGGATTGATAATATGTGTATACGAGACTATACAACATTTCGAGACATTTATATTTAAATTATTCTCAGAACACCAAACTGACAGTCAATACTAGAATATAATTTTAAGTCGTCGGCAAATAACAAACACTTCCCAAATTTAAAGCATAGAGGTAAATCATTAATAAAAAGTATAAAAAGCAATGGACCAATATGTGTTCCCTGAGGGATTCCAGAGTATGCATCAATCACTACGGAAGTGGAAGTATTTCCAATTTTTACTATAAGTTTCCTGTCATGCAAAAAACTTTGAAAAACAATAATAGCTTTCCGGAAATACCAAACTTATTTAGCTTACGTAACAAAAGATAGTGACTAACGGTATCAAATGCCTTTGCAAAGTCAGTGTAACATCACATTGAGACCTACGTTCCATTGCAGTTACAATATCTCGAGTTATTAAAAGAAAATTAGTAGTAGTAGATCTGTTCGGCATAAAACCATGCTGCCTACAAGAAATAAAACTCTTTACGTGGTCATAAAGTTTATTTTTTAAAATACTATCAAAAATTTTTGCAAATGAGCTTTGCTTGACTATGGGCCTATAATTAGTAATGAAGCTACGATCTCCAGATTTAAAAATTGGAACAATACAACAGAGGTTTCATTGATCTAAAAATTTTCCGTGTTTGAGGCACATATTAAAAAGATTACCAATAGTTACTACAATATTTGATGAACACTTCTTGAAAAATATAGAAGGATACACTCCAATTGAACTTTTGGTGCTATTTTTAAGGCATCTTCAATAGTAATATTGCAATCGAATTCACAGTTATTGAGTGTATCAAGTTGAGAGGTGCAATTGCTAATAACCGGTTTAACAAATGTGCTCTGAAAATAGCTCGAGAAAAGATCGCATGTGCTGGTAATGTTATGGGATTGCATATTGTTGTATTGCATACGATTAGGAATTCCATTGTTGTCCTTTTTGTTATTTAAAAATTGCCAAAAGGCCGAAGAATCTGTTGTAATTTTATTGTCCATTTCAAAAATATACTGTTTATATAGAAAATTTCTAAAGAAGTTGTATTCATTTCGTACCAAGAGAATATGTTTGCGATCAAGCTCACTATTAGACGTTCTGAACTTCAAATATGCTTTATTCTTAACATTTTTCATATGGCATAATCTTGCTTTAAACCACGGAGGTTTATTGCCATATTTAGGTTCAAATAAAGGTACGTTCAGGCTTATGGCCATATCAAAGTGGTGGCATATAAACGAGTAAATTCTGCTCGGATCATCAATTTCATTACAATAAGACCAATCAACTGCTTTTAAGTAATCATTTAAACCATCATAATTAGCTTTATTAAAATTATATTCCAATAAGGGATTATAAATCACCTTATCATAAGAATAAAACTCAAAATTAAATTCCAAGGCCTTATGATGTACTGTGTTTTGAGAAATTAAAGAAATCGCCAAATTGCAAGATACTTTAATAAAATCATTCGCAAAGATTAGATCAAGTATCCTACCGATATCATTCTTGAAATAATTATGCTGCTTTAAGTCATTTAAAAGGAAGAATCCAGTTACAAATTCATCTATACCACTGGTTATGTTATAAGGTAGTATGACATTATCTTCTAAATTCCAATAAATAGTTGGTAAGTTAAAGTCTCCAAACACTAGAACATATTGGTTTAAGTCTAATGCATCCAGAAATGTTTGAATATTTTCTAAATGATGTAGGTAGGTATCAAAATTACTATTAGGTGGAATATAAGAATTAAAAATAAAAATGCAATAATTGTTAGCAAAAGATAATTTTATACATAACTGTTCTATAACATTGGTAAAATTAAGAGAAACAAATTCCGATTTGATGTCAGCTCTCACTGTTATTAAAACACCACCACCTTTATCTTTCTCTGATAATGTAAAGCAACGATCATGACGATAAACTGTGTAATAATTGTCAAAATACTCTGCACTGTTAAATTTATCATTAAGCCACGTTTCGGTAATAATAATAATGTCATATTCACGCGCCGATATAAATAATGAGAACTCACGAGCCTTGGTTCTCATTCCACTAACATTTTGATAATAAATAGAGTAAAGAGAATGTGACTTATTACTAGGGGTGGGTGTTGTTGTAAAAGTAATTAACGTTAATTAATGAAAATTCAAATTTTCTGAGTTTTTTATTTTTGAAAAACATTAGCATGTGCAATCAGATTAGCAGAACGCATCAGTATAAAAACTGAACTTAATTTGCGAATTACAATGCACAAGCAAATTAGCTTTTCAAAGACTTTTCAAACATTACAACAAATAATTTTCTTCGTTATGAATGTGTTTACTTTTCTACAAATCTATATTCAATTAGACAACCGTTGGTTGCCAATAAAAGTATTTATAAAAAATTGTATTTGGGAGTTTATGTATGACTAGATGAGTTTTGGAACTTTTGAAACATAAATGGTAAACATCTACTGATGAGTTGGTATAGCAACCAACGAGATGCTTTTAGATATTGCTGACCCGCAACAAATAAATAAAATTTCTGAAAACATAAATTCTTTAGTCAAATTTTGTAAACATTTTTCCTTAAAATCAAGTGTAGTGAAATCACTATCCAAATCAACGACTCAAAGTTCTTCATAAGTACTTGTCTCAGTGTTACGAGTTTAAAATTATGCAACTAAATTATGTATGTATATTGACTAACCTTATGATCAACTGCAGGAACATCTTCAACTTCAAAAAACCACACACACTCTGGGGATTCTGATGTGATAATAGTACCCGCATCATACATGTCGGAGTCATTAATTTTTAAATTATCTGGTTCGTTTTTTCCCAATGTTGTGTCAAGTTCACTTTTATTTTCGATTTGCTCCTCATTACGTTTGGTAAATATATTAGCTTTACACAATATAATATTTTCCAAGTCAACAGACTCTTCTCCGTGCTGAGTTTGGGCATGTCTCAATAATTTGGCTTTTATCATTGCAAAATAATTTGAAGAATTTTGATTTTGAAGGAACACACAATTCGAATTCGTTCTACTTATTAAATACCTATTTATTTTTCCAAATAACCGCTATAATTAAGTGAAAATATTATTTTAGTTTGAAAATATCGATAACAACAAAAACTCACATAGAATGTTGTCATAAACTTGGCTATTTTCATTAAAAAGGCTAATATTTGAATTTAATATTTTTAAATGCAGTATGTTTAAGAGTAAACAATAAATACTACGTCAACAGCAATATGATCAGCTGCTTAGAACGTGCGTTGGAGGCAGTGTTGACAACTAAGTTACTATTAACAATGATGGAATAAACCATGGTCTAATAATCAGGTCTGCGCAAGAAGGAATATGGTTTTTTGTAGGGTTGTGTTTTGACCGTTAAATAATCTGCAAAAATATGGTAAGTTAATTCGGTCTTGTCAAAAGTTGTTTACATTTTTGGCCGCCATCATGTATATTATTGTTTACGTTATGCTTTTTGTTTTTGCATAACCAATATATACATACAAAACAACTTTTGTTTTGTTTTGTATACAGCTTTGTTTTGACAATGTTGAATTAATTTTACACAAACAAAATGCATGTCGATTTTGTTGTTGCGTTGATACGCGCACCTTATTATTCCACCATGGAATAAACTAGGTACATGCACCGCTACAACAAACAGCACTAAAAACAACGTTTATCTAAGAAGCGAATTCATCACCTAAGCTGTAGACATAGCTGCCAGATTTTTTAGAGGTAATATCGTCATATTTCTGGGAAAAAATCGTCATTATCGTCAATAGAGGTTATTGAAATCGTCATAAAAACGTCAAATGAAAAAACCGTTTTTTTTTACCAACAAAACCAATTTTATGAGAGGCAAAACATAACAAAACTCTTAAATATACAAATCTTTGTATGGAAAAATATAACAAAATTCAATACTTTAGTTATTTTTTTTCCAATGTGGTAATATATGTACATATTTTAAGTTTCATTTTTGGAAACACTTTTTCTAAAAATGTATAAAAAATACAATAAAATTAATACAATAAAAATAATATGTTGGAAAATTCTTTTATTATTTCAGAAAACCAACGTTTTTCTTCATTATTAATATTAAATGGATTAATTTGGCCAAGAGCTTTGTATTTATTTTCAAAATCATATTTTGATAATATCTGATCACAAAGCTCTATATAAGAATTAACACAATTATTAATATCATATTTTTATTTTTTTTTCATTTATTTGTGCTTCTTCCAATACGTCTCTGGCAAATATTCCTAATTAAATGTCTTCAAAATGTAAAAAAATTGTTTTTATAATCAATGAAATAAAAGTTTTCAGTTTAAATCAAAATATTTTTTAAAAAGTTGCTCATTACAGTTTTTGCATTTTATTATATACAATATTCAATATATTTGCTCTCACTTTAAAAAATTTTATTTATGTTGTTAATAATTCATAAAATATATTTTAGAAAAATTAGGTACATTTTATTTATTGAATTTAAATTAAATAAACTTAGCGGTGTCAATATTGTCAATTTGACCCTATCACTCCTTTCTAATATGAACTGCTTGACACTGCAGTCACACGTTCAAGTTTTCTTTCAATTCTCTTTCAAGAAATTTACACATACTGCTTCTCAAAATTTACAAAAATTGAGACGTAGGTGGCATTCAATTTCAAAGCAATTTGCTTTCAAAAACACAAAAGTTTATGGCGGCAGAATATATGTACTAATGTATGTATATGAAAACAAACGAGAGTTTATAATCAAAATGGCAATCAGCTGCTTTCTTGAAAGCAAATTGAAACGCATAATTTGAAGGAGAATTTGAAAGCAAGCTACCATCAAATTTTAAAAGTATGAGTGTATTGGTAAAAAAATGAGAGAGTAATAAAATTTGAAACAAAATTTGAAACAAAACTTGATCGTGTGAACCCCAACTGAGCTATAAAAAATAAATGTTGCAAACTTGAATTATTTAAAATCGTCAAAATTAGGGTATAAATCGTCCCATCGTCACTATGTCATTTTTAGGAGCCAAAATCGTCAAAATGACGATAAATCGTCGAATCTGAAAGATATACCTGTAGAACTTCTCCGTGCATATATAAACTAAGGCGACTTAATTATCAGGTGATATAGTGGCGAATTTATTCATCACCACAACTCTCAAATTTGTTACATATTTTCCGGCGTCACTTTTAGGTAATTTTTTTTTTTTGCATGGAGAATTTTTACAGGTTATGTGATGAATTTGCTAATTAAACAAACACAATGCTTGTTGTTTTTTTGGTGTTGCATTCTTATAGCCATACATATGCCTTTCTTATATATTATATTATATGTTATTATATTATATTTTATGCATATGTAGGTGTGAGTTGTCCATTGTTCTCCTTATAACGATTGAAGTGTCCAGGAAGCTCATTTCGCTATACCACGGTAATGACGAGACGTATGGATCTTCCGCTCCAGAACCAGATTTCTTATTGTACATTTTTCTTCGTATATGTGCCACGTAAATTCCGTACTTTTTTTTACTACGTCCACCGTCATGCACATCTCTTTTGCAATGGAAGAGTATGCTTTATTTTTCAAATCGTTCCGTCAGTACGCTTTATCATTCATGTCCCACAAAAGTGGGTGTGAATGGTATAAATTTATTAGTTTTAATATATTTTCGTGGCTTAATTTTGCTTCCATTTTAATTTTATAATATTTTAAGCTTTTGTTTTGGTTACGAAATAAAGTTACCAAGTTTATTATATAGCCACATTTTTGCGGAAAGTGTTAACATATAGTATTATTTGTATTATTATTATATTGTTATTAAATTATTAATGCGCTATAATTAACAATCTTCCATTTTTATGCGTATTTCAATAAATAAAATATAAAAATCCATATAAAATATTAAAACTTATATTAGAATTTTACAGCAATCCGGTACAGTTGCATTAAATTTTGAACAGGGTAACACTGCAACATCGTTTTGACCAAGGCGAATTATGAATTTGCCTTGGTTTTGACATTTAGTGGCATGCAATTGCCAAATTTGCTTGTGGCTTGCAAAATCTGTTGCCACTGGAGCTGCCAGTTCGAAAAATTTGTGTGTTAGTAAAAAATCTTGAATATATTGAGTTTTTCGAACTGTAGTGGAATGTCAGTGGCATGTGTTAGTAAAAAATCTTGAATGTATTGAGTTTTTCGAACTGTAGTGGCATGACAGTGGCATGTGTAAACGCTTAAGAGCTAACTATATTGTGCTTAAGCCAGCTTAAACTACTGTCAGAAATCAACGAAAAGCATGTCAAATGCTTAAGCAAATTATTGACGACTTTTGTGTGGCTATATTGTACTTATTTGATTTAAAGGAGATCTTTATCGCTGAGTTGCAAATATATGTACTATTCAAAAACTCTTTTCTTCTTATTTTTCCAAAAATTGATTTTATGTCTACGTCTAATTAATCTAAAACCATACAAGCAATTTATTTAAGTTTTTGTTATGTTAGAAATGAAATGAAGCATTCACAAATAAAAAAGTACCTACAAATGCAACAGTTTCAACTATTTTCAATAAATAAATGTATAAGCAGCTGTTTGCTAAAGCAAGGTACGATTGGTTTTGGTGTTTGCTTAAGGTGCCTATACACTACATGTTTTTTACATTGCACCTGTCAAATTTTACATAATTCGGTAAAAAAATGTAGTTGGTGACCTGAAAAACTTTGCTTGTGTAAAAATACACAAGCAAAAACATAAGACAAATTTTCAAGTAGAGCATGTTCTATTTTCTTATGTTCAGACATGTGTTTTCAAATGTCTATGCCATGTGGAAACATTTATCTACGGTTGAATGTCTCACTGGTGATAAATTAATTATTTTTTATCTCATTTTAAAATTTTAATAATGATATAAAGTATATAACAAGTGTTTATACAAGCTCCATATTTTGCAGATTAAAAAGAAAAAAAACTTAAATAAATATTTGTGACGCCGGCACTTCAGCAACGCTACCAAAGAAATTTTAATATATGTACATAATGGTGTCTATTCCAGAAAACGCGTCGAAGAAGTGAAAATTTACATGGAAAACAAAAACAAAATTGAATACATTTAAAAAATTTGTTTTTGTTTATCAAATAAGTTTTACCGCTTTTCATAGAGAGAGAAACGCGTTAAGTTTCTCGCGTATATTTAATTTAAGAAATGTATGAAAAGCAAAAACAATTCTTGAAATTTTATTTTTGTTTCCATGTAAATTTTCGATTCTTCGACGCGTTTTCTGGAATAGATATGAATAATATAAACATATCAGCTGTTGTAAACAATCATGGCCGATGTCATGTGTAATTATACATACAAGTTGGTGATCAAAAATTAAAAACCTTATGTAAATTAATGAAGTTTGACAGACACAAAAAAAACATGTGAATTGTAGACTTGAAAAAACACAAGCAAAAACATGTAGTGTATTGGTACCTTTAAGCATATGAAATTTGACGAAACTTGACGAAAAGTTCTTAAGTACATTATAGTTGTCAACATTTGGTTGTGTGTATTCGCACAGTTGTTTAAGCTAGCTTAAGCACATTATAGTTAAGGCCCAACTATAATGTGCTTAATGTAACTTAAGCTAGTGTCAAAATTCAACGAAAAGCATGTCAAATGCTTAAGTAAATTACTGAAGACTTTTAGGTGGCTATATTGTACTTATTGAGCTTAAAAACTTTCTACACTTAGTTGCAAACATTTGTACTTTTGCAAAACCTATTTTCGTTTTTATTTCTTTAAAATGTAATATATTTTACGAAATCTCATTTAATTTGTAAAAGTTATAAATATATTACCATAAACAAGTAAATCCATGTTTATCTTTTATTATTTTTTTTTTTTTTTTGATTTTGAAAAAATAAAAATACTTAGCACTGAGAGAATAGAAAGGAAGAGATACACAAAGGAAAGCTTATACATACAACAACAAATAAGTAAAACCATGAACTTGAAAGAGGACACAAAAAACATAAACTCAAGCTATAAAGTAGCCATTAATTAATCTGTGATATTAAGCTAGGATGTGTTTTTATTATTATATTCGTGTTTTTTGTTGCATGTTACATGTTAAATGTAAAATTATTTATAATTTTTTAATGTAATAATATCAAAATTTGTAAGTTTTAATGTAATTTATTAATGATTTTGATATAATGTGATGTTTTTTTTTATTAAATAGACGAATCCCCAGAAGAAGTCGACAAATAATCGACGAAACGTCGGGACAAAACTGTAAACAAAAATTTAGTTTTTATTTACATGGAAATTTTAGGTCTTATTACCTCAAAAAATTAACAAATTTATGAAAAATTGACCAAAATAAAATCAACACAAAATATACAACCTTCTTCAGTAAAATTTTCATATTTGTGTTCTAAGATATCTACGATTTCCCTACCACAGATACATATTTTAACACTGGCAATTTGCCGTCTTAAGCTTAGATCCCACTATTGGCACAATGTACCGATTTTCGTCGGCTCACTGAAATAAAGTTATAATTAGTTAGCTAAATGTGCATTATTTCTCAACTAATTTAAGTATAAGACATAATTGCACCAGACTGTATTGGTAATAAAGTCATATAGACTTATTCCAGAATTAATTTTTTTTTTTTTAAATTAGGACCAGCACTCCGGGGATGACCCCTACGTATGCAAAGCATTGAGTTGGAACTAGGAAAATAGGTTTTGGGAAGGAGGATAAAGGGAGTAGTGTTTGTGGACATTCGATTTGAACTCTGGCACACTGAAAGTGGCAGAAAAGACCTCTGCGGGGAGTTTATTCCACATACGAACAGTACGGCCAAAGTACGAATTCTTTCTGTAATGCGTGGTGCGTTTCACTGACATATCGACCACAAAGGGATGTGCTCCTGATGAAGAGCGTGTTATACGTGAAAAGTGGCGGGTTTCAGGAACAAGTTCCCTGATTACATTAGAGCACATTCCGTTGTAATAGCGATAGAACAACGAAACACACCCAACATTGCGTCGATGCTCCAATGAGTCAATAGAGTTGGCTACCCTACTGTCACCGATAAGCTTCTTCGCCCTATCCAGTACGCGGTCGAGTAACTTCAAAATAGATTTTGAAGCACCGGCCCATACATGAGAGTTGTATTCCATTTTCGGTCGGATAAAGGTGGTATAAATATTAAGGAGATCAGATGGAGTGAAGTATGTCCTACACCGTCTTAGAAATTGAGAAATAATTCAATTTTGATTTAGTATATATGACTTTATTGCAGTGAGCCGACGAAAATCGGTACATTGTGCCGATAGTGGGATCTAAGCTTTAGTTCTGCCGACTTTATTGTTTGTATTAAGACACATGAAATTGCTGGTCTGGTCGGGGGGTAAAATATATATGTACATATAAAATATATACATATGTATATGTAAATGAATTCGCCTTGCTACAACAATATTCGTCGTAAAATTACTATGGGAGAAAAAAAGTCAAGTAAGCATCATTGGCTGTAAGTTGTATGCAAAAAAGTCATTGTTGGTACAACTGATTTTTATTTAAGTCATTTAGAAGAGAACACATCGGATTCGTGGATTTTATATAGTCTTTTTATAATAAAACAACATAGTAAACAAAATCTAAGAATATTTGGTATGTATTGATTTTCTTAAAATTTTAAAATGTCTATTTTTGTGATTCTAAAATTATCAGATAGTGAAATGTTTACGTTCCGATCAATTACTCGTAACATGAATGCATACATTACCAATGTTTATTGTATTGGTTTTCTAAATTATGCCGACAGTGAAAGTAACTAAAATATTTTAAAAGTTGGTTGTTAATAATGAATAAAATATAAGTTTAAATCATGTCTGAAATGTTTTCAAAACGTCGTCGAAAATAAAATTTTATTCAAATGTTTTAAAGAATATATAAATATGAATTGGGCTAAAAAAATTACAATCACCATATCTACATATGTATGTATGTACATATGTACAAATAGATGTGTTTAACATGGATGCTTAGACAAGCTATTGTACCAATTGGAAAAATCCGATTTTCTTAACAAAACTTATGAAGATTCATAGTTTAAACGATTACTGGTGATATATTTTTATTGGCCAATAGGCCACATGTATTACTAATGAAGTAAATAAATAAATAAAAAAAAAAAATAAGAGAATAAAATTTTACAAATGATCATTACCAAAAAAAAAATTCTGTGCTGCACATTAATGCCACCATAAAAGGGATTATTTTGTTGAATCAAAAGTTAAATCAGTTTCCGTTGTTAGGTAGTGGAGCATTTTGACAATTAGTTAAATTTCTGTCCTTATGCATATACATATATATATATATATACTTATATATATATATATATATATATATACTTATATATATATATATATATATATATACTTATATACTTAGTGGCGCATTGAACTGGGATGGTATAACAGTGTTATAATCGCACATGTACTTATATACATACATATGTATGTATGTACATTCATATACTATATCTGCGATCATAACAAATAAACTAAATTTAATTTATTGTTATGCAGAAAAAATAATAGTAAAAACCATTAAGACCTAAAGATTTTATTATCTAGTAACTCTTGATAAAGCATACATATATGTATGTATGTACTTCAATCGAGTTAACTAACTGTAAAAGAATACGTACATACATACATATGTACATACATATATATATATATGTACATATTTTCTATTTACCTACAGACTTATGTATGTACATATGTATGTACATTCATATTAAGCAACTGTAAAAATGTTACAATCTTCATGTTGTACGTCCTTGGAATCTAAGGACAAGTTTGCCACATATGTATGTATGTATGCAAATATAACAGACCACTACAAAAGATCTTGTTCTACAGAATGATAGCTACATATGTATGTATTTAAAAAAATGTTCACATTAATTACAAAAGCCATTGCAATTTAGTATAGCACGCATCGCCTTATTCTGTAGTTTTTGCAGTCTTGATATTTGTTTCTCGGAACAGCATGTGTATAGTATAGTTGATCCGTATTCAAAATGTGGCTTTATGATAGTATTGTATATGTTAATTGCTGTTATCATTGAGACTTTATTTCTTAACCGTTTGAAGAATCCTATCTTTTTACCGGCAATTCTAAATTATTTGTATATCCTTTAATTAGGCGCATTAAGAAAATCACACAATTAATCGATTATTGAAAGTGTTGGATTACAAAAAAATAAAAATCAGTATGTTTTGTTAAATTTTCAGAGATATTTATTTTAATAATGTATAAAAAAACAAAAACATAACATTTTTTCATTTAAAAACATAAATTAAATTCAGTAATGGTTTCTTACAACTATTTTAACACTTATTTATAAAAAAATCAGTCAGACTCATCAGCAGGTTGTGATGTTCTGCATCTAGCGCAGAACATGAAAACATGTTGCTGACAAATAAATTTACCAAATTTATGACATTTGGTTGAAACTTTTTTGTCGATTTTTCTTGGGCACAAAGAACAGCGCCCACGCTTTGATGTTGAATGATATACCTCGTCCTGTATATCTTGAACCTCGCGAATACGTTGTTTTGCTTTGCTTGATACAGCGCGCTGCTGAATTCTGCGTTTCTGGTGCTCTTGAACAAGCTCTGTTGCCAATTTTTTCAAAAAAATTTGTCTTACGTATGTGTCACTCTTTTCATTATTTGAACGGTGAATGACTAAAGCATTGATACCGGATACGTTAACAAGATGAAAAAATAAAGCTAGCGGCCATCGTTTTGTTCTTCTTCCAACATTATAAGTCGCGCAAAGTTTGTCATTACAGTCAACACCGCCTTTTGTGGCATTGTAAAATGTCACAATTTCAGGTTTTTTAGAACTACCTGTTGTTTCATCAATAGCATTATCATTGTGCATTGTTGAAAGTAGAACTACTGCTTTTTTTGTTTAGGAACGTAATAAACCATCACCATACCTTTATAAAATCCAAAAAGTGAGGAAAATTGCTCTCTAGTTTTATTTGGCAAGAATTCAAGGGGGATCTCAGGTTTGCTTTTATTTAATGTACCAACCAGACTGAGTTTGTATTCACCTGTAAGTAGATCTTGTGCAAGTTTTGCGCTGGTATACCAATTGTCAGTAGTAATATTACGGCCACTACGTTTTATGGGTTCAACTAAACGTTTTACTATTTCATCTGGGGAATTGGATACTTGATACTCTCCATCTGATTGCTTTCCAGAGTAAACCTCAAACTTACATAAGTAGTTCGTCTTTGACTAAACCATGGATTGAACTTTTATTCCGTATTTGTTCGGTTTATTGGGCATGTATACTCTCCCTTTGAAACGACCACGAAATCCTACCAACTGCTCGTCAATAGTCAATTTCTCACCTGGAGAATAAGCCGCCAAAAATTTGGTTTCCAAAATTTGACACAAGTTTCTAATTGGAGCTAAATTATCAAATTGTTTTCTCTCCTCTCGGTCCGAGGTATTATCAAACCGCAAACATCTTAACAAAAATAGAAAACGTTTGTAAGTCATTGTCAACCAAAATATTTCAACTCCGGATCCATCTGAGGCCTACAAATCAATAAAATTTAAGTGGGAAGCTCTTAGTACACCAGCCATTATAAACAAGCCCAGGGGGGTTATTATGTATTTCGATTCGAATCGAAAACGCTTTCGAAAAGAATTTCCGAATCGAAAGGAAAATCGTATTATGTAGTACGTTCGAAAGGAATGCAGAGTTGTTTTAATAATTTTAAGGGAAATTTTCAAGTGATGACATATTATATATGTAAAAACTTGGTAGCACTTTGCATTGCTTTATACAATTGTCAAGATCATGTTAAAACATTTTAAGTGCAATTTTAAAAATACGCAAGTAACTTAAATGGATAGTGTTTTGTTGTGGGAAAGTGGAGGTTTTTTATTCAGAGAGATTCTAAACGAAATTTATAAAATATAAATGGATCATTATGAACCTCAGTGAAATTTCGCGAGTATTACACTTTTTAAAAGTGCTAAGTATGTACATATGTACATAAAACTACGTTCACATATATCGAAGAAAACTAAACCAAGAAATAAACTAATAATTTATTTCTTTTAATTCCAATATTTTTTTAATTAAGGGCTCCCAATTTTTATATAATAGAATAATTAATTTTATTTTGCATTATAAAAACCAAGTTAGATTACACTATCCCTAAGCAAAACTAGTTGTTACGTTATTTTGGACAAATATTTAATAAATGTGAACGCAGCGTAAATTTTTCGTTTAGATTCATAAAAAATTGCCTCACATTTACTTGCTAAACTCAATTAATAATGAGTTACTGCCGATTTCACGATGTCGAAAGAATTTTGATTTTTTTTTGATTCGTACAAATACATTTAATAAAAAAATTGTAGCATTTGTTTTTGCTTCAAATGAAATTATACGAATAAAAAATATTACAATTTTTCTTCAACATTGTGAAATAGGCAGTTAAAAGTGCCATGTGTATTTTTAATTTTAAAAACAATTTAATTAAAAACAATAACTATAAGATTTCCGCAATCAAAACGGCATTCGAAAAAAATATGTACGTTAATAACACTTTTGACATTTGTTTTCGTACTACATAGTTGCACTTTCGAAAGGGAATTTCTTGCTTTCCGAAAGGGATTAAAAAAATTTCCATAATTTACGAACGTTCGGAAATAAATTTTCGAAAATCATTCTATGTAATCCCATTTCTACGAATTCGTAAATTTTCCGATTCGAATCGAAATACATAATAACCCCCCAGGAATGCGTTAATCTCTATAATATCAGTCGAAAGAGCATCTCTATCTCGTTGAAACTTATAACTTATTTTTTCGATGTAGAGGTTGGTGTTCACGACCAAAAGCTCGGTTACATCTCTATCAAAAAATAATTGGAAACATTCGGTGCAAGATTTTGCATTTTTTGCAAACCGTTTGACCCCTGGTAAATGAATCACAATATTATGAGCACGTGTTCTTACAGATGTTGATGATGGAAGTTTAGCCCACTTAAATTTTTGGCTATTTTTTGCGTATGTCTGGATAAAAAATAGTTGTTATCTGATAATTCAGGAACAAAGACATGTCCTTCTGTAATGTCTTCTATTTCACTCTCCGAATCTTGTGACATTACCTCCTCTATGTCACTAACAACCTCGTTTTCTGAATCAGAACCAGCAACATCCAACTCATCATCGCACACTTCTTCTATCCATTGTAGTATCTGTTTTTCTGAAGCCATATTCAAAACTGAACAAAATATAATTATTGTTACGCAAATACTTGAAGAAACAAATAAAAAGGGTAAATAAAATCACAAAAATAAATACTTACCACGATTAAAAAAAATTACACAATTAGTCGCATGGGGTCAACACGTATTAGTAAAGCGACACGTGTGTATGCCTTAAAGATCTAATTGCAACTAATTTATGTTCTCTTTTTAAATGCACGAAGCTATAGAAAAAACAAGTTCGCTCCGAACATTTTAACGTATAAATTTTTCAATTTTAATTTCCCTTGACCCCATATACAGCTACCCCTCCAGTTCTAGTTGAACTACAAATAATAATGGTCATAGAACCAATTCGATTTCACTTTCACTGATTCGTTTGGTTTGGTGGATTTCTCAAAGTATTATAAATTCCGGTTTGACCGTCTGCACCATCATCTCCATTTGACTAAAATTATTTACTAAACCTTGAATATTAGTATATATACCACGTATGCTTTTTGGTTGCTATGCGGCTAAGCCTAACCTCTTCTTCTTTAAACTAAGCTTATTCTGATAAACTGGACATTCTCGGTAATACGTGCTGTGGTTTTTATCAAGATCCAAATTGAGTGTTTTATTTTCTTTAATGCAGTTAACACATTTGTTTATATCTTCATTATTCCAATCTGCTTCTATGATTGCCGTGCCACTTGCATCATACTTCATCATTTTTACATTAGTAATACATTATTCCATCAATAAAGACAAGTTCCTCTACAACCGCAGCAGACATACGGCCCCAGACCATAACTCCCTCACCAGCATACTTGATGTAAGGTTTTGTGTTTGATATGCCCATCAAGTTGTAAAATATTATATTTGCTCTCATCCGAAACAACACCTAATCCCAAAAGCTACATGGGTTGTTTTCAAACTGCTTTGTATTACTCATTGACTTCTTTTGATTGATAGCAGATATCGTTTCGTCTAGCTACACGTGAGAAGTAACTAGCTCGCAACAATATTCGCACAGTTTTCGAGTGCACATCCTTTCCAAAATCTTCCTTAATATTTGCTACAAGTGTGGAGGTTTTTTTTTATCAATTTTTTTTTCTACTATTTGGACACGTTCTCTTTAAGTTATATTGTTTTAACAACCACAACGCTTAACACTTTCAAGATTTGTTTTGCATTTGAAACGATTTATGACAGACCGAATGGTAAGACATCTACGATCCTCCATTAGCTCGTCAATTTCAGCAAGGGACTTGCCTTGATTATGCAAGTGTATTATTATTATTTTATTATTTACTTATGTTTTAAATTTTATTTATTTGTTGCGGGTTAGCAATATCTAAATATATATTGCGTTGGTAGCCATACCAAGTCATCAGTAGATGTTTTACCCTATATGTTTAAAAAATTTTAAAGCTCATCTATTTATACAAAAACTAACAAATATATTTTTGTGAATTACAAAGCATAAAAATAGCTTTAAAAAATTTCTTAAACACACACAACAAATAATTTTCCATTATGAATGTGTTTACCGCTGGTTGCCATTAAAAGTATTTATAAGGCAAAAAAATGAAAAGTAAATCTCCCCTTTACAAAATTTTATTTGAGCATTTACTCAAGTACTTATGTTTTAAATTTTATGTATTTGTTGCGGGTTAGCAATATCTAAAAATATATTTCGTTGGTAGCCATACCAACTCATCGAACTTACCGTGCCCCTAGATGTATATATGTATATGCATATGTATATGTACGAGCAAAGTATATTATAATATAATATACTTCGTGTACGAGAATATGTACATATCGTCATCTTAAATGCAAAAGGACGTAACTGACGAAAAGTTGAATGGGATGTTGTTTTCAAAAATGAGGGTGGTGTTGGCTGAAGTGGTTAGCGCGTTGACTACTAAGCAAACAATGACGTGGGCCTGGGTTCAAACCCTGGGCAGAGAAAGTCAATCAACATCATTAATTTCTCTAATGTACATTAGTGAGACATTGTATTAATTGTTGTCGTACTATTTAAGTGATGAAGGCATAGCACTGGTCACCAAAAAACTGTTCCGACAGCGATTGATGATGTTCCAAGCTAATGTGCACAACATCGCCCTCCTTCGTCGGTTAGCAGAAACATCGGCGAAGTAAAAACAATTAATAAAATGCCTGTCAATATAGCTTAACAAAGTTAATGCGTCTACCTAACACCGGAGGCGCCTCAACACTGCTATAAAAACTAACATAACGCGTAAAGCAGAGTTGTACATTTTCAACATCTATCTTCTTTGCTCTATCCAAAGTAAATTTATACCAAGTAGATGCACCATGTATTTTGTTTGTGTAAAAATATTGGATGAATGTCAAAAAGAGATGAGAACAACATGAAGAAAACAAAAACAATTTGTAGAATTATGTATAACAAAACAAAACAAACCAAAATGGCGTACGAAAATCGTAAACAGCTTTTGACAGTCCTACATTAAAAATAAGCGAGAAAAAAATGAATCACCTGTTTAGTTTCATCTACTTGGTATACATATACTTTGGCTCTATCCCTCTCTCTGAGTTCCGGCACAATGCACTGCATACGTAGGGGTCATCCCCTGAGTGCTGGTCCTAATTAAAAAAAAAAATAAAATTAAGTTGGTTTTCACTGATCGTTTGTATTGTATCACTATAATATCTGCAAAATATCTGAATTTATCAAGTATGTATGTATGTATGTGTGTATGTAAGTTACATATGTACGTATGTATATAAATTTAATATACAGTGTATATAAGCACACACTAAATTGTTTTATCACTTTATTTTCGAATTATATGCCGTAAAAATACTTAATAATTTTACATTTTATTAAATTTAATAGTGTTTTCTTTTCTGAACAAAAATGTTGCCCTTTCTATGTGTAACACTTTTTTCAGTTTGCACCTACCTTTAAAAAGTGGTACATTTTTTTTATTGCCACAATGGTACAAAATATTTGAGGCTTAACATTACTTAACATTAATTATTTAATTATCGTTTTAATTATAAGTTTTTTCGCTTAAGTAAGTAGAATGACAAAAATACAAGTTCTTACTTGTATAAAAATATACTAAACAACCCCGACCTGATAGTTGAGGGCAAAATATGTTGCATATTTTGCCATTTATTGGTGCAACATAATTAGAAAGGAACGAAATCGCTTTTAAATATGTTACATATTTTTTAGAATGGATCACGAAAATTAAAGAATGTAGCATAAATGCAACACTTTTTTCAGAAAAGAAAACGCCATTAGTTTAATTTTATTTTTTGTCCGGACAAAGTTGATGTGAGCTGCCAGATATCTTTTTTTCAGCCAAAGTTGAAATGAGCTGCCACATAATGTTATAAGTACGTATAATAAAAGCACATAGTAGCATATATCCAGTAAAATAAAAGTAAAGGAAAGCCCAATTGTTAGTAAAAGAACTAACTGACTTTCATTAATTTTTTTTACATACATATAATTTTTTTTATTAAACAATAAAAAAAAAGTGCGTTTGGCAAATGAAACACCATATTCATCTGTCACTGTACTGCCAGCTTGTAAAATTAATAAAACACATGTATTTCATACGGTAGCTTTGATTTTGCAGACAAATTGTTCGAAATGAGTGAATCGTGTTGCAAAAATATTTCAGAACAAAAAGTTTTGTCCGGACAAAAATTTTGTTCCAGCTTAAGAGTGCTGAAAGCGACTGCTGAAAATAGTAATTCAAAACAAACTGTGACTTATGATAGAGGAAAGAGAGAAAAATATTTTTTTTTTAATTTATATGCCATTTTTAAAAACAAATAACACTTTCGTAGTAGTAAAATCGTTGACATGAATAACTATTCCACTATTATAATAACTATTTTTATTTGTATTGTATCATCTTATGTACATATGTATATGTTTCAATTACGAATAACCTACCATTTAATTTATTTGCTTACTTTCAGAATTGAGAAAACTTATAATAAACATACAAACTGGCTTATTATTTAATGGTTTTGTTTTAAAAGTTGACGTATTTAATTTATTGAAGTCGCAAAAATGATGACAGAAAAGATAAATTCTGCACATGGAAATATGATTATTAAGAGGTACGTTATCAGTATTTTAATTTAACGGATTAATTGGGCTTAAAATTAAATGTTATTGTTATTATATATTGATAAAAATGGCTCAACTCATGTTTTTAGTTTAGAGGGGAAGAAAATTTAGGCCTAAAAACTTTTAATTCAATTTTTAATAAAAAAAAAAGAGGCAACATATCTTAGGCTTCAATTTACTTTGTTTTAAGGGTGCATTGATATCTGTCTAACAGAATATGCAAAAACATTATTTAAAAAAAATCGAGTTTCTTCTTTTTTATATTAATGAATGAATATGATATTTGTATATACATAAATACCATACACACATAAATATGTACATATATATATTTATATATATATTTGTATTAACTTTCAGCTTAAATAAGGAACACCAAATTGCTACAAACATTGGAGATGACATGGGTTGGAAATCGAAACTTAAAATACCACCAAAAGACAATCGCTTTAAAACAAGTGTAAGTAAAATAGTATTGAATATGTAAATTAGCGAACGAAACTCGGTTAATGCTTCACTATTTTGTAGTAGTATAAAAAAATGTAGTAATTGTAGTTTCACCCATGGAGAATTGCTCAAAAACTAAACCGAACCCATATTTTAGACGGAAGCAATATATACATATAATATGTACGGTGACCATCCGTTCTTTTTTTAAAAAGGACAGTCCTCTTTTTTGACACAACGTCCATTTAAATTTAAACAAAATAAATTGTCCTTTTTTTAATTGAATTGTCCTTTTTTGTCCTTTCTTTTTGATGGCTAATGTTCTTCTTTAGTTTCCAAATTTATAACCACCCAAGACAGGAATTGCCTGGCAACACTGAAAAGTATATGTTCAATGTGTCAAATTTTCTGTCGGCTTTCAAATGGACTGTGCAGAATTTAAATTGTTTTTATCAAATAACATTGATAAAATAAAAAAAAATACATTCTTCAGAAAAATATCAATAATATATAATCCTTAAACTATTGTTTTTAGTTATTTTTATTTCTTGAATTTTGTTATTTTTGTATTATTGGCTAAATGTAATTTCTTTGATTAATTAATTAATTTTTTGTTTAAACGACGTAGGCATATTTAGTTTCTGTTTTAAACATTAAAATAAGTACATACTTACATACTTATACTAGTCACTAATATTACATTGTTTGAATTATATTTTTATTTTATCGATATAAAATATCCATATCTATCTAATTAAGTTAATACCAATAATTTTAATTTAATTTTGAGTGTCATTTTTTTTTTGTCGAAAAATATGGTCACCGTAATAATATACCTTCTTAAAAATTTATTTTTGTGATGCCGTTATACATGCGTCAATCATTATAATAACATCATCACATATCTAAAGGTACGTTCAAATTTGACACATTTCTTTTAAATATATTTTTGCTCATAATTGCCTACATTTCTTACATATTTTGTTGTCCCACTGTGCAAATATATTTCGTTGGCTTAAGGGCTCATTAGTCTTTACTTTATGTTGCTATTCTGTTCTATGCCGATATGTCGAAAAATTTAAATACTTAGTTTTTCTGTATTACTTATCACCTTTTTCCGACGAATAAATCGTAAGTAAACTAAAGTTAGGCTCCAAATTAATAATTAAAATTGGACCGAATCTTTTGTATTGAAAAAAAACAGCAGGGACACTTTTTGTGCCACTTTTTATTTTTTGTTTGGGGCTATTTGTCGTTTGTTTGGGGCTATTTGTCGTTTTCTCATAAAATTAAAAATTGCCCCAAAAAGCTTTTTGTTTTTAAAAACAGCATAGCGAAAGCTGGAGCCTTTGGAAAGCAGTTCAGTATTTTTATAGTAATCGCAAATGTTTAGGCATTTTACTTCCATTACTAAAGCTTGTGTTCGTACCCGGGCTTATGAATTTCTTCCACCATCGCATTTCCCGAAACGGCGATGCTCACTAGGGGAGATGATCGTAGTGTTGGCTGAAGCGGTTAGCGCGCTGTCTACTAAGCAATCAATGACTTTGGACCTCGGTTCAAAAGCTGGCCAGAGCAAGTCAATAAACATCATTAATTTCTCTTTGTATTAATTTTGGTCACTAAAAACTGTTCAGGCAGCGATTGACACTGTTCCAAGCTACTGCAAGAATATTTCTGATTTCTAAAAATTCACAAAAAAAAAATATAAAGCAGCAAATACTTACCAGTTTCACATTTTATCCACAAAGCTACATATAATAGAAATAAAATAAACCATAATATATGAAAATTGATGGGTAAAAAATACTTGTTTTATTCCTAATAAAGTAAAAGTATTATCAGCGAATGCTAATGTGTGAATGTTACTGCGTAACGGTAAGTCAGAGACACATATTTAGTATAGTAAAGGACCGAAGAGGGACTCTGGCTCTAAATTTTCGCTCCTTTAAATATTTTTTTTAAAGCCTGACGATGATTGCGGTTGGATTTTGCATTAATTTGTGGGTTAGACCTTTGTGCCATACTCTATAAAAAGCCTGAGAAACATCATTGACAGCGTTCTCAACTTGGTGCGTTTCGCACCTTTTTTGGTGCTTTTCTAAATATTTTGTGCGAAAAATATCTGAGTTAGTGCGTGGTGCGCTTTTTCTTTAATTTTGGTGCGTTTTTTTAATTTTGGGTGGCTCCAAATCATATTAAACACAATTTTTTGTTTCAGTATGAGAAAAAAGAATTTTGTACAAAAAATACAACTGTTTCAATACCATTTCATTCAATTTGTGTACAATTTTTACATTCAATTTTACAGACCATAATAAGAGCAACCATTAATGATGTTTAAGAGGTACCAAAACACATTCACAAAACCGTTAAACCCTCTTGTTGTTATAGATAATTTGTAACATTTCATTATAAGAAATTTGTTGTCCCTTTTAGATTTTCAGAGTACATAATTGTTTTTTGTCGTAAAAGTTGTTGTCAAGTCTGTTAAAGAGCTTAGCAAAAACAAAGTATTCTTGAGACTTCCGATCATTGTTCGTTTTTCATAAAATGCGTAAAAGTTTATCAGGCATGTTCCACAAAAGTAAAAGTAAATGAAGTTTAGTTTTCACACTTTTTATTTTTGATTTTTTGCAAAACCAAAAGTTTGCTGTTTGTAATGATTATACATAATGTATGTAAATTCCATACGAAAGCAGAAATAGTGATAGTGATCTGTCTTTTTTATGTAAAATTGAAAATAAAAAGTGTAAAAAGTAAAGTTCATTTACTTTTACTTTTCTGGAACATGCCTGTATATAAAGGATTGTAACACTAAAATTAATAAAATTTATATTTACTAAAAGAAATATTTAAAGTTAGTGTCAAGAATGGAGTCTAAAAAAGGAGATCACAAGTGAGTTTAAGCAATGGATTCGGCCTTGACCAAATAATAACACAAAAGCAAGATGTTTTTATTGCAAATGCGATATCACGCCTAAATATCCAATCTTGTTTGGCATGCTGGAACACGGAAACACATTGCAGATTTAAGCCCATTTAGCTACTGTAAAGGTTTTATGTTGTTAACTTTCTAATTCCCTATAACCCCTGTATTTATTTTATACAGCTGAGGGGGGCACAGCTCATTTGGGAGGCGTTCAAAGGAACTGCCAAAAGATTGAAACTTTAAAAAGAAAACAAGGCTGAATAGCCGATTTATCATTCAAATTAAAAGTCTGTTTTATTATGATTTTGTTTGGTCTTATATACTACTTATGAAAATAAATCTTAACCTTTCTAACTTATTCTAAACATACAATTTTATCATTCTTCTCTTTCAGTACCATGAAGGATCATATTCACATTTCTGTTTGACCAATCATGTACTTTGTATTTACAATTTCACTCAAACAGAAACGTGTCACTCAAATAGTTCCTCATAAGCAATTTGCATTGCACCATGCATAGAACAAAAGAAATGTTATTGATACTTAATTATTGTTTTCGTTGTGTTCACTATACAAGCATAATAGACTTGTGTGATACACTACACTACAAACGATATCAACAACCAGCATTGTACAAAATGTTTTATCCCATTGCAAATATGATATCATGCCATTAGCAGTAAAATTTGAATACGATGTCGAAATATTATCTAGTATTGAAAAAGGGTGGATAATGATTCACTTCATCCATTGGCACAATATTATATCAACATTAGAATTTTGGACTAAAGTCGACAGGGCAACTACAGACAATTGAATAACCAACTGACTGAGCCCTGTCTGCTGTAGGGTATCACAAAGGGACCGAATTAACGGACCCAAGTGCGTCACGTCTTAGATGTGGCGGCCCTCGAAACCTAACCTAACCTAAATGTTGTAAAGACGCAAAATTAATTCAATAAAAATTTTCAATAAAAAAAATCTGAACTTGGTGCGTTTTTTGTTAAATGGCGCGTTTTTTCTCCATTTTGGTGCCTTTTGAAATTTCAAAGTTGACAACGCTGATCATTGAAGAGCGCATAGCAATATTTTTTTTCAAAGTTTACAAGTCTGTGAATTTGTTCGATAGTGCTATGTTGGCTGCGAAAACCGAATTGATGATCTGGAATACATCCATTACTACTCACTAAAGGAGTCAACTTCGTCACGTATAGCTTTTCAAAAAGTTTTAGCATATTAGGCAATAAACTACTAGGCCTATATGATCCAAAATTCGTTGATCCTAGTCGAGCTTTCGTATTATAGTAATCAGCGACTCCTTCCATTCTGTTGGATAGGCGTAGAATACTATTAAAAATTAATAATATTATCCTTTTTGCAATATAAGCTAGTTCTTGAAGCATTTTGTTGCTTATTTTATCGAAACCTGCAGCTAGATTCTGTAACTCGCTAAAGCTAAATCTCTGTAATTCGTATTGCTAAATTAGGCAATGTCATAAAAATTAAATTCGCCGCAATTTTGGCGTTTGCTCTGAGAGCAAGCAATGCTCTCTCTTAGCTAAAATGTTATACATTTGTATTCTCTAAGCACATTTAAGCAACTTTTCTTGCCAGAAACGCTAAAATTTAAGCAACGACATTTTGAAGGCGCTAAAAAGTAATTTAAGCAAAATATTTTTTATATCATTATGTTTTTTAGTTTAGAAAAATAATGTAGGCAACTACAAAAAGGATAAAAAAAAGGGGAAAAATACATGCTTACATGCAATACCATTTGTGATGTACTTTATGGCAACATTATTAAACCGATTTTTGATTTTGAACTGTAGTTGTGGTTGTTGTATAACAGTTTTTTTATGATAATTTCTCTATGAACAATAAAAAAATTAATTACATCTAGAATCGACCGTTTGAGTCAACTGTTGACACATATATTAGTTAATCTTATTAGCTCCGAAGATATATAAAAATAAATATGTGCACTCCTATACTTTTGCATTAAAACCAATAAAGAAATGGCTATGAGAAAAAAATCAGAAATGTACTGTAAAAATTTCAGTCAGATTGGTTCGTTGGAATAGTATTCCAGAGATATCAAAGATACAAAATGACAAACTCACTTTTTTTATATTTCAAGTCGTGGTTTTTGATTATATCGATAACTATGAGGGTTATCGAAATATGATAAATGCGCGGTTTGGAAAAAAATTTGTTTAGTCTTTCTATATTAAGGTAACAATATATATGTAGATTATTATGGTATAAAAAATTCAAATTTGCTTTTTAGGATGTAACTGACACCCGTGGAAATGAGTTCGAAGAATTCTGTTTAAAAAGGGAACTCTTAATGGGAATTTTTGAAAAGGGATGGGAGCGCCCATCTCCCATTCAGGAAGCTGCAATTCCAATAGCATTAAGTGGTAAAGATGTTCTGGCGAGGGCCAAAAATGGTACAGGAAAGACAGGAGCATATTGCATACCCGTATTGGAGCAAATTGATCCATCGAAGGATTATATACAAGCTTTAATAATGGTTCCGACAAGAGAACTCGCTTTACAAACATCGCAAATATGTATAGAATTGGCGAAACATCTTGATATTCGAGTAATGGTGACAACTGGTGGTACAATTCTGAAGGATGATATACTGCGTATATATCAAAAGGGTAGGTATAAAGAAAACCAAATTCCATTTAGATTAAATAAAGGTCTTATTTTTCTGTATAATTTATTTAGTCCAACTCATTATTGCGACTCCTGGACGTATTCTTGACTTAATGGATAAAAAAGTTGCGAATATGTCGCATTGCAAAATACTTGTATTAGATGAAGCAGATAAACTTCTATCACTTGATTTTCAAGGCATGCTGGATCATGTTATTTCAAAACTACCTAAGGATCCACAGATTCTACTCTTTTCTGCAACTTTTCCATTAACAGTTAAAAACTTTATGGAAAAACACTTGCGAGAACCCTACGAAATAAATTTAATGGAAGAATTAACATTGAAAGGGGTTACACAATACTACGCATTTGTTCAAGAACGCCAAAAGGTTCATTGTCTAAACACGTTATTTTCTAAACTACAAATCAATCAATCCATCATATTTTGTAATTCAACGCAACGCGTAGAACTTTTAGCAAAGAAAATTACCGAGCTTGGTTATTGTTGTTATTATATTCACGCAAAAATGGCTCAAGCACATAGAAATCGTGTCTTTCATGACTTTCGACAAGGGTTGTGTCGAAATCTTGTCTGTTCAGATTTGTTTACTCGAGGAATAGATGTACAGGCTGTCAATGTTGTCATCAACTTCGACTTTCCAAGGATGGCTGAAACCTATTTGCATCGTATTGGTCGTTCTGGTCGATTTGGCCACTTAGGTAGGTAATTATACTAGCCATTGCTAACGTCACAAAGATCTGTATCGTGTATATTGTATCAATTATACCTTCTTTCTATTAGTTTGCAATAGCCGGTTTCCGTTGCGGTCCCAAAAGTCATTTTAAATTCCCTTTTGGATCTATTTGCCCCTCTTGCCTTTTTTTGAACAAATTATAATTTTTGTAAATTTTTTTAAAAGCGTAAAAAGTTGGCTTGATTTCATATAATTACAATACATTTATGATGTTTTAGAATATAGGTTGTTAAGGCTTAAGGACACCAGATTTTTGTGTCCGCGCACAAAAAAATAATAAAAATAATAAAAGCAATTCAGGAAAGATAATCAGTTTACAAAAATGTTTAAATAAAATATTTTTTTTTCTATATTTTAAAAAATTTAAATTAATATATAAATAATTTAATCAAGCTTGATTAAATTAGTTAGATTAGATTAGATATTTTTAATGTTTTATGTTATATGTCGGGCATACAACTGAGCTAGAAATAAATGCTAACGAGATCTCCAGGATAAAATCGACATTAAAGCCCAAATATTAATTTTTTCCTGAATCTGTTTAATGAAATTTTAGCATGAATAATTATTAGCAGACCTACTCTTCTCTAGGCTCTTCTAATCTCCTCTTCACTACTACTATTCTTCCATACAGGCAACACAATGGAACCACATCAGGACCCAAGTGGGCTGGAACCTAATCTTCCCCTTACCAGCAGCCTGCGAACCTAACCTAATTATTAGCAGTAAAAGAGGCTACCTTCCTAAATGTCTTTATGCAACCTCAAAGCAGTGTTTAAATTAAGCAATTTTATTTTACAGCTCTGCAAATCAAATGCATTATCATTGTAAACTTTGCAACTCTGTTGACATTTAGAAAAACTTCTTTGCTTTGCATAATTAAAATTATAATGGCACCGAGACAAGTTATTTTTAAAACTTTTTTGGATTTATGCAATGGAAAATACTCCAGGAGCAATATAATTAACAGTTTTTTTTTTAAAACGATATCATTTTGCACCTATCTTTTTCCACCATTGTTGTTTATAAAAAGCATACACAATTTTTATAGTGAGCTAGTTGCGTTTATTTGCATATCAGAAGCGAAACAGATGAGTTTAGGAATGCCATACTTTGTCAGAGTTTACGCAGTTGCGAGTTTGCAAAGCAAAATGCGTTTAGGAAGGCAGCCAGACTGTGTATTTGAGTACTTAGATCCCGTTTTTATCAAATCAATTGATGACATTAACTATTTTGAAATTGTTTATATTTTTAGTAATATAATTAGGGAGCTAGATGGTTTTGTGAAATGCCCCTTTTTTTTTTCTTAAAAAATCGCCTTTTTCTGCCTCTACAATTTTGAATTTTGTGCCTCTTTGAGAAAATTACCAATGCTAACGCTGCTTGCATTGATGGACAAAAGAAAGAACAATCACCACACAAAAATTTTATGGGACTATATACAAATACTATCTGGATACATTTTTTTTGCAAAACATCATACGAATATATATTATAAATGTGAATGTCCATTTTTTTGTTGTGCTTTCACGCAAGAACTAATAAACCGATCATGAAACTTTGTACACATATTCTTAGAGGTATTACAAGTAACAGGATACTTTTTTATTAAAAAAAATTCATTTCTTACTAAAGATAAAAAAATTGTTTGTCAAAAAATCTTAAATTCTTGCTACTTTACGCCGTCTAGCATTCCAGTAATGAAGCTGAGTGCTGTAATACCGTCGCACTGTGTTACCGACAGTCACGTCAATATCCAATCCAATTTACTATAGTATGGCTTCAATGCGACCATGCTAGTATGAAATAAAAATATAAAAGTGTATCTCACTTTTATATGAAAATTACCAACAACAAACTTACAATATTATATTTTGATATACGATACAATGATACAAATTCTTTGTGAATTGAGCGCATATGTATCCATGTTTATAAGATTCTTCTAAAACATTTTTCTCTATTTTAATTTTTTCGTTTTCAGGTATTGCAATAAATTTAATAACATATGAAGATAGATTTGATTTGCATCGAATTGAAAAAGAACTTGGAACTGAAATCAAACCTATACCTAAGGTAATTGACCCAGCTCTGTACGTGGCTAATGTAGCCCTTAACTCCGGAGAATCTAGTAGTACCGATCTTAACAATTCATGTACTGAAGAAGGAAATGTTAGCAAATAATATGCTATTAAAAATATTATACATAAAATTCTAACAAACAAATTATTGAATTTTTGAATTTTCATTTTTGTAAGATTCTTTTTATTATGTATTTTTTTAATAAAATCAAATCTGTACAGTTTTATAGACCTGTATTTGATGAAAAAAATAATAATATAATATATCAAGTCACCTGAAATAAAAACAAAAAGCCCGAAATTTCGTTAAACCTCCGAACTGCAGTATTTTATTTACCGAATATTTTTTATATATACTTAAATTTCACTAGATTTATAGGACAAAATAAAAAAAAAAAGAAATGAATGATAACTTTGATTTGTTACAAAAGTACCAAAAGCGAAAACTAGAATTGTTTTCTTATTTTACCGTCGGAAAAGAACATAGCATGTTAATGTATAAGAACATAGTAAACAAATAAAGTGTCATTTAAAATAAATGGTGACAAAATATTTATTGCATTTTAATACTAAAACCGCAGAAATGACACGAGACGGAAGATATGCATACCGTTAGAATTTCACTTACACAAAGCTTTATATTGCTTTTTTCTCTTGTGCTCTATCCAAATTAATAGTACAAAGCACAAAATTTATGGAATATCCATATATTTCCATAATTCATATTGAAGATACTATTAATTAATTAATTTAAGGTTTTACTGTATTAAGAAAACTAAAAATTTACTGAATTTTTTTTTATATCTCATGAGCCCACAAAAACTGAACTTATTTGATATTTTTGGCTTAAAACTAGTTTACCGACGCACCTCCAAATAAAAACTTCAGGGGTCAATAACTCGAAAACTATGCGTTTCCGGGAAAGTTACCACATAAAATTTTTGTCTTTTTCAATTTTCTATCGCCCTATGAAATTGTTTCGGTCTCTAAGAAAAACTTACCTTTTTCTTTTGTTTACAAATAAATTATACATATGTATATTTGACGCTAAATTATTAATTTTTAAATTTTGTATAACGCAGGAATTTATGTATTTGCATAAATATTTTTGTGTGACCTCCGCTAGAAAATTCTTGCTAATTTTTATTTGTTTTCAAAAGTTTTGACTTTCTTGCATTTGCTCTCAAATCTTTTAAATTTTTTGAAAATTTCCTAATTTTGGCCATTTTCAATGCCTTTTTGGCATTTCTCAAAGTTTTGGCAATTTTTAAACAAATATATGGCGCATGGTGTAATTTTGCCAAAGTTTTTGGTTTCTTAGATTTTTCAAAACTTACATTTACCCAAGATTTCCCAATTTTTCGCCATATTCGTAATTTTTTATATATCTTTAAGTTTTAGCGATAATTTTGCACTTTTTCGCAATGTGCGTAATTTTTGCAAAGTCTTTGGCGTTCTTACATCTTTAGGAACTTTAAATCAAATATAAATTAAAATGTACATATATATATAAAAAGTAATATTATCAGGCTCAAGTTCAGTTTTATTGAATTAATGAAAATAAAAAAACTCTTAAGGTACGGTCACATTTGCCCAAAAAAGCGCAACCACTAAATACTAATGAAAAAACTTTTTTTGATTTAGATACCTGCTTATTACGTTAAACAGTTTCCTATATAATTTATGGAAAATGCAATAGAATCTTATCTTATTAGATGCTGTTTAACTTAATAAATAAATGCATAAATCAAAAAGTTTTTCATTGGTATTTAGTGGTTACGCTTTTTTTGGGCAAATGTTTGCCAGATTTGACCGCACCTTTATTAATTTTGAATTTTCATTAATTCAATAAAACTGAACTTGAGCCTGATAATATTACTTTTCATATGTAAATCAATATAAGTTCAAATAATAATTACGTTTATTCGTAATAATAATATAAAAATATCAATTCCGCTTGGGCACGAGCTATAAATACCCTAATAACAATGGTCACAGTAATATGTGAATATCCCTAATATAGAGTAACAAAAACGTTAGAATACAAAGTAGAATACTTTGATGATAACGGAGTATGAGTTTGTGTTGATTATTAGTATTTTCCAAACATAATGAGGGAATTTCGTACTAACCAGCACTGTTTCAAGGTAGAATAAAAAATGAATTAAAAATTAATTCTCATATTCTATTTCTGTTGAAAACTGGTTAAATAGTTGATATTCTTCTCAATTAGTATCCACTTTACGAAAATTGTAAAGATGGACAATTGAACGCTGATGAGAGGTGTAGCGGCCTTGAAATCAGTACTGATACGTTCTGCTAAAAACTGATTGGATATAAATAATAATATTTTCCAACATAAAAAACTCTTAGTAATTTTGAATTTTCATTAATTCAATAAAACTGAACTTGAGCCTGATAATATTACTTTTCATATGTATAAAGAATTAATAATATTATAAGTACAATTGGTATTAATATCTAATATTATTGAAATCTCTTGAATAATATTAAAGACGATGTTTCAATTTCAATGATTAATTACGGCTGAACTTATGTATTAAGATTTTATAGTTAAAAGATAAAATGAAAATCAAAAGGTAAACATTACAGGCTGTAAGAATGGCATCACTAGAAAATAAATTTTTAAAATTTTTCGATAGCTGAAATAAGTTCGATATTGATGTATACTTTTATATCAAAAAACTTTCTTCAGTGTGCCAAAATTATCTAAAATTGTGCGCGACCATATGTACATGTACATATGTATACTTTAATATATGAAAACATCCGAAAGCTCTTTTAGTATCTCGCTAAGATTTGGCTCGTTCAAATGTGGTGCGTTCCCGGTTCATAATTTGAAAATACAGACATAGTACAAATAGAAAATATATTTACGCACATACCGTAAATAAGCAAATAAAAGTGAAATTAAAAATATAATTTTTATTTGAAATGAAATGTTAATAATAATTTAAATAGTAAACAAAAAATTCTATTAATATATTCTTTACCTATGAAAATACTGCCTATCTAATAATGATGTAATAAATGTTTTTAATGCAATGTGATGTGATCCATTGAACTTGAAAATGTTTTGGCATCAGAAAGCTTTTTGTCTTGTAGAAAGTCAGCAGAATTTTATGTTTAATAATAATGTACATGTGTACATATACATATAAAAGAAAACAATGCCAATACATACTTGCGTACTTCATCTTACCAAAACAAATTTAAAAATATAACATTTTATTCGAGCGAATATTCAAAAATTTATGTATGTTATTAAAAATTTTTATTTGTGATACATACTCGTACATATGCATGTATTTAGAAAAACAGTTTTTAAAAGCAATTATTATAATGATCGACGAAAAAAAAAACCATGACAAACAGGATGTACTCCTGTATACATACATACGTACATAAGTATGTGTCCATATAATGAATGATAGACCAAAACAGAAACGGTGAAAATTAAAGCGTTTTAGAGAAAACTTACAAAATATTTTGCAGTAAGCGCTACAAGCAAACATACAAAATAAATGGTGTAAGAAATGGCTAAAAAATGTAGTGTTCGGCCATTAAGTGACAGCTCTTTGGGTGAATTGGCGAATTTGATTGTTTCGACATTAGGATATGCAAAATATGCTCCCGATGTTGATATCGATATCAATATTGTTATGGTTGAAATAAATCAGTATCTAGAAGTGGCTGGGGCAACGTCAAATATTTACCAAGATTTATTACGAGTTATTCTCAGTTCGGACTACTTGGATGCCAGTATGCGCTTTATATGTTTGCAATTGTTATTGAATTGTGGTGTGTCATTTCTATTAACAGAAGTCTTTCCATTTTCATATTATGAAAAGATTCTACAAGTGATTGCTGCACAAGGAGCAGGCTTGCGTGTACTAAATTTGAAAGGGATATGGGTTAAGGATGAACATATGCACTATATGTTTGAAATTGTTAAAAAATGCCAATATTTAACAAAACTCTATGTGCCCTACATAGCGAACGATGATCTGCTGAATGTGATTTCTAAGAATTGTGAACGTCTTCAAGTGTTGGATATATCAGGTGAAACGGACATAACCGAAATTGGTATAGACTATCTTAGTAAGGGCTTGAGTGCGCAACGTTTAACTGTCATTGATATTGGTATGCCAGGCGAAGAAAATATTTGTTATTCGGATATTTCTCTTATATTGGAATATTGTCCAAATGTGGAAACCCTTTCAACATACTCGTTTGTTGGACCAGCTCTGAAGTTTATTTATGATAATGTCGACAAAAATTTTACTTGCAAGCTAAAATATCTACATGATACTGGATCAGACGAGGATACAGTAAAAATAATAGTCAAGGCGTGCCCTAATCTTGAGTCCCTATACCTAGATACGCCTAAATTGGGATGTTTGCGAGCGCTCGCTACTACTTTTTTACGAAAGCTTAAAATCTATAAGTTTTCTTCCGCTGAATTAGTCAAATTACTTGAAAATATTGGGCAAAATTTAGTACATCTAACAATGATTAAAAGCAGTGGTGATTTGGACTTGAACATTCTAGCACGAAGGTGCCCCGGACTAATTGATTTAGACTGTTATATGATGGATGGTTTAAGCTATTCAAATTCTCATTATGGTCATTTTACCTGCTTGGAGGGTCTGGAAATGTTAAGCAGTCCAATGACTAATTTGGCTCTGAAAGCGTTAATATGTAATAATACGCAACTGAAACGGTTAGCTGTCGATAACGTTTCATTTAATGATGAAGATATAGTAAGGTAAAGTGTTTTTATGTAAAAAAATAATTAAAACTAAAATTCGTAATAATATAAAAATACTAGATAATCCGGCAAACGTTGTTTTGCCATGCAAAATATTTCTAGTGCATATTTTGGCTGTTATATAAAAAAATAGCGAATGTATTGTAAGTGTGTGACGATGACCGCCGATGAAAAATATACCGTATACTTTTTGAAATACGAACGACGACGATTCTCCGCCATCAGTCATTCAACAACAAAAATGATTATGAGGCGGGCATAGCGCCATCTGTTGGGTTAATAGTTTAGTAAATACAAAAATTGGCTCCTCCCTCCCCTCCTCGTGACCCTAGCGGTTTAAAATATACTTTAGAACCTATTCTAATACCTACCAAATATGCATAAAAAATTTAATGAAAATCGGTCGAGCCGTTTCGGAGGAGTTCGATAAGAAACATCGTGACACGAGAATTTTATATATTAGATTTTTTATATTATTACGAATAAACGTAATTATTATTCGAACTTATATTGATGTACATATCGCTCCTTTATTGCAACGTAGTCATATCTCAAAAAAACTTAAACGTGGCAAAATGCATTTAAAGTTTTCAAAACGTAAGCATTTATATGAACGGCTTGAGCATGTAAGTGGTTATAACTTTTAGATAAATATATGTTTATGAAATTTTTTTGGCAAATAAAGAAGGTATTGAGAAACTCTTTTTCGTCAGTAACTGAAAAATTTTGTTTTTTGAGACATGACTACGTTGCAATAAAGGAGCGATATGGAAAGTAATATTATGAGGCTCAAGTTCAAATTACTAAGAGTTATTTTATGTTGAAAAATATTATTATTTAAATCCAATCAGTTTTTAGCAGAACGTATCAGTACTGATTTCAAGGCCGCTACACCTCTCATCAGCGTTCAATTGTCCATCTTTACAATTTTCGTAAAGTGGATACTAATTGAGAAGAATATCAACTATTTAACCAGTTTTCAACAGAAATAGAATAAGAGAATTAATTTATTTCATTTTTATTCTATTTTTACACATTGAAAAAATTTTGGTTAGTACGAAATTCTCCATCACTGGTTGGAAATTTCTAATAATCACCACAAATTCATAGTTCGCTATATTCAAAGTATTCTAATTTGTAATTTAACTCTTTGTTGTTTTACACTCTATAGAGTGAATATATATGTAGTTTTTCACATTCACAAGCCTGTGAGTTTGTTCAATAGTGTTATGCTGAGTCGAATTAGGTTCCGTATTGACCTGTTCTTCATGCTGGTTGTCAAACCCGTGCCTCTTACCCATGGTGCGTTTCTTTTGTTATCTGGCTGAAAATATACAGTATCACCAACTTCAAACACTCTGTAGCTAGCTGAGCTTTTTACGTATTGTTTAGCGGAAACTTTATCGGATACAAATTCCGGCCGTACCAAAGCCAGTCTCGTGCGCAGTTGCCGTCCCAAAAATAGTTGTGAGGGGGAAACGTTTGTAATGTTGTGTGGCGCACTCTTGTATTGGCGTAAAAATTCGTTCAAATTACGTTTCAACGTTTGTGCTGTAGATCCCATAGCTTTCAACGCATTTTTGATCGTTTACACATTACGTTCAGCCTGTCCGTTTGTGGCTGGGTGGTACGGGGCGGTGTACTTATGGTATTTTACACCTACTTTTGCTAGGTAATCATTGAACTCCCTCGACGAAAAATTAGTCCCATTGTCTGTTACCACCATTGTAGGCACTCCGAACGACGCAAACACATCTTCGACTAATGCAATCGTTGCTGTTGCCGTTGGATGTTTTTGTCACATTCTCTTCAAGCCACTTGCTGAAAGCATCTGTGATTATGAGAAGCATCATTCCATCCACTGGGCCTGCATAATCTATATGCACCATGATCCGCATACACCTTAGGACTATTGGCTATTCTTAAGCACCTGTCACAATCTTTCGCTATGTGTTCAATGTCCACGTCTATTTTTGGCCAGTATACAAATGAACGTGCCATTCCCTTCATCTTCACAATACCTAAGTGAGCAGCGTGCAAACTTTTCAGTACGTCGTCCCGAAACTTCTTCGGAATTACTACTCTATGTTCAAAAATTAGACAGCTACCTGACAACTTATAATCGACTGGCATATGCGATAGGCCGTTCCTGGCCATTCTCTAACCTATGAGACAGTACGGCGCCCAGACCTACGTTACTGGCATCTGTTGCTAACAACAGCGGCAATTTAGGGTTGTATGGCATTAAAAACGGTGGTGACACTAAAATTTCTTTCATTTCGTTGTACGCTATATCAGCTTCTGCTGACCACAACACCTTTTTCATCCGAAAAATTTTACGAAGAGGTCTTTCTCTTGTTGACAAATCAGGAATAAATGCGCCATAATACGCTGATTTACCTAAAAATAGCTGTAATTGCTCCACAGTAGGCGGCTTAGGTGCTTTAAGAATTGCTTCGATGTGCTTGTTGGATTTATGTACGCCCTTTTCATCTATCAGGTGGCCTAAAAATTCAACCGATGATGCCGCAAATATACATTTCTTCCTGTTGAGCTTTAAACAATATGAAATCATTCTGCTTAGTGTCATTTCTAAAATTTTAATTAAAATCCTTCGCATAAATCAAAAAGTCATCGAAAAAATTTATGTTCGGAATTCCTTGAATTACTGACTCCATTTGTCTTTGCCATATTGCAGGTATATTAGCTGCTCCGTATACTGCACGTCTTGGTCTTACGAGTCCGTGTGGGATTGTGTTAAGTGTTAGAACATGCGCGAATTCTTCATCGATGGTTAGGTGAGTGTATGCATCCGTTATATCCAAGTGGGCAAAAATCGTAGCACCTTGGATTTTATTAAACAAATCCTTGCTTTTGGTATGGGGTGTTCGTCAATGATTATTTGATTATTCACAGTGGGTTTTGTAGCATGTTGTGGAGGATTTATGAAGAAATGAAGAGTTTAATAAATAATAGTGCCGGCGCTTAAGAACGCCACTGGCTAGTGTATATTTAAGGCAGATTTATATGCCTGTGATTTAAATAAAAATAAGAAGCCGATTTGAGGCTGAGTTAAGAGTGATTTATTTTATAAAAATTTGTTCCTTATATACTAAAATAACAGTACCTTAAAACCACAAAAATTCCTTATTCAATAACATAATTTGTGGTATACACTAACAATGTAATGTATAATAAAAGTAGCAAAAGTTGTTGTGTAAAATAACAATTAAAATAAGGTATACTAGTTGTTGTATTTTTACATTACAGGAATTTGCTTAATTTTAGCATAGCATTGTTGTTGTGTATTGTTATTAAAGGAATTTACTTAAAACTAAGGTTACGAGGGCAGATCTAAAATTACAAATGTAATAATCAAAGTAAGATTCACTACAATGTGGCCAACAGTGTGTGGTATGCATTGCGATTCAATAGTACCGCAACATGCAAGCATTGACAAACTGCAAGCAAGATATTGGCTGACTTCCAAAACGTTCGTATACAAAGTTTGTATACAGTATTGCTACTGTATTTAAACCACATACATATGCAAAGTTCCCAAACAATGCAACAACTATAAAACCGATGCCTTGTTTGCTTTCTTATTACGTTAAAAATACTTGGCGGCGGCGTTTTGAAATGGTAGACATAGTATATTTATTATACTGCGGCGTTTTGAAATGTGATGCTTTGTTCAGACACATAGCAATTGACGTTTTGGAAGTCAGCCATTTTGTGTGTGTCGATAATTTGACACTTGTACAGTTAATCAAGTGCAGCAGCACAATGCACTTAAATGAATCACATTTATTAACTGCATTTGGTTGATTGTAAATATAAACAACACAAAGTATCTGTTGCTTTTAAGTATGCACTCGTTGGACTTAAAAACTTTTGAACACATGCCATACATAAATAGTTGGAAGCTAAATAAGCTTACCCAACAATAATATATATTTCTATTCTTTTACTCTTATGTTAAGGTACCTCTAAGAATTATTCTCATAATTAGTATATAAGCCAATGTCATTTAGTTTATAATTCAATTAATAAATCATCAGTCTTAGGAGCTCCAACTACACAAGCTCTAAGACAAAGATAAAATAAATAAAAACTATTTTATTACAGTTTATAATTCCCAGTTATGCGTAATCCCCCATTTTTCTTCGTTACGGCATGAGTTGTGGACGCCCATTCAGAAAACTCTACTCTTTCATAGATGCCCGCCGCAATTTTTGCATCAATCTCCTTAGCGTATGCTTCCCTTAGTGCTATTGGAACTTCCCTTGGTCGCGCGAAAATAGTTCTTGCATCTGGCTTCAAGTGCACATTCACCGGTGGGGTTTTGAGCTTGCCAGCTGATTCTCCGAAAACTGTTTCAAACTTCTCAATAACTTGTTGCAGCTGCCCTCTTTCACTAGCACTAAGTACGCAGACATTTGATGTTACATTGTTAATTCAAGGATAAGTAATTCTCGTCATCTGAAAAACTATTACATTTAGTTGGTGTGAATAATTCGACAAAATCAATATCACGTGTGAAATGCGAAATCCACTCCCGCCCACAAAGCGAATCTAAGTCATCATCCACCACATATAAATTTAATAATCGCGTCGTTTTGCCAATTGTCACATATACCACCACCCTTCAAATACAGTTAATTCTGTGGCCAGTAACCCTAACAAATTTTCTATCTGCTGCAATCAGGTTCCATTTATTTTTAATGCCCCATAATCTTTTTTTGCTTATAATGCTACACGGCGCCCCCGTGTCTAATTCCATCTGCACATGCTTACCATTAATAACAACATCTATAAGTTTGAGTCCCACTACCTTCAATTTACCAGACCTCTCTATTCGGTTGAGTCGCTACACTACCTCGTGCTCTTCTTCCTCAACGGATACCTGATTTGCCCTATTATGACATGCTTTTGCAATATGGCCCACTTTACCACAATCGATTACATCGATCGATGTGATTGCCACCACAACCGTAACATTCCATATTTTTTCTTTGATTTCCATATCTTTTAGGGCCTTTCGTTTTAACCGGGGCGAAACCCAGTTTGCAAGTTTGCTCTTCATTAGGAATCTCACCAGCATTCACTTCCTTGGTATCGTTACGTGTCAGCTCCCTACTATATGCAAGCTCATACGCCTCCGAAAAAGTTTCAGGTTTTTTCGCCATTAACTCGTCACAAATAGCCACAGACTCAAGCCCCAAAAATAGCTGCTCAACAAGCATGCGATATAGGAAGGCCCCATACTTACAAAAAACTGCGCCTTGTTTTAATCGCAGCGCGAAATTCGCTATTGTTTCACCCATATTCTGCTTAAGAGCCCTGAATTTCACACTTTCAGCATATTTATTACGCTTACCATCAAAATGATTCCTGAGCGCATTCTTCATTTCTGTATAGGTTAGTTCTTCTGGTCGTCTCGGGCTTCCCAACACCTTCAAGGCTGCATTCAGTTGGGTTCCCATATGCACCCGCGCGTAGTTTGCAAACTCAGATTCTGCGATCTTCGATAGCTGCAACGCCCAGTCAAACCTAGTGAAGTAATCCTCCACAGTGGAACCATCAGATTGCTTATATTCACCAATCGAAAAATGTGGTAATTTTGTTAAAGCCTCTGGAGACGGTGATGGAGAGGACGCCGCCGCGTTAGTCATTGATGTTCGCATTGCTTCCGCTAGCATTCCCGCAATAGCGTTCATTTATTCTGGTAAGATACTCATCGTATCAAAATCCCACTTCTGACACCAGTGTTAAATTCTAATATTCTTATTTGGAAATAAAACTATTAATTTAGTTCAAAGCTGTGACAAGTGTCTTTATTCATTGAAAGTAGAAGTGAAAAAGTAAAGGCCGTGTCAGATACAACTTCGTCGCTTTGCGTGACGTTTCTAACTTTAATGAAAAAGCGTAAAGCAAAAGCTGTATGACACAATAAAAACTTTGACGACACTCACTTTACCTATAAAAAGTGTTGGTAGTTTTTACATTTCATTGTCAAAGCGCACAAAAAGTTGAGAGTTGCCTAACTTTTGGCTTCGCGTTGCGTTAAAAGTGCTTTATGTGACATGTTTCATATAAGTACCTACATTTTATCTTAGATGTCAAAGCGAATCTACAACGCAACGCGAAGCAAAAGTTTTATCTGACATGGCCTTAAGTATTGCCTTGTGTAGGCTAGAGATACAAGATTTGTAAGTGAGTACCCAACGGATACCGATATCATTATGAGTATTCAGTTATTCAAACATAACAAATAGTATTATTCGTTTTGCAATATACATAAGTCAATTCTTGAAGCATTTTGTTGCTTATTTTGTCGACACCTGGTGCTTTTGTGTGTTAAGACTATTAATGGCCTTTTCAATCTCCACAATGTTAAATCTCAGCGGTATTTCTGGCAAAGAGACGACTGGTGGGAGCTCACCAATATTAGCATAAATATTTGGAGTAAATACTTTATCTAAGTGCTTCACAAAAAGAGCACCTTGTTCAGCATCAGTTGTCCAGTCACCATTCGGAGCTCGTAACGGAGGTTTACATATCACTGGCCTTTTAAGTCCTCTGGCTAAACGCCACAGCGAATAATCTGTTTGTGGTGTTGCATCGAGTTCTTGATGAAATTTTTTAAGGGAAGCTGTTTTTGTGTTTGCAAAACTTTTCTAAGCTGCTTTGTAAACTCCTTAAGCCTTAATTTTAGCTGGGGCGATCTGTAACGTTACCATTCTCGTCGAGATCTCTGTTTTTCAGCCAATTGCCTTTCTATATCTACAGAAAAAAATATTTTTAAACATCACTTGTTGATTTGTTTTATTTGAAGTAGCATTAAAAGCAGCTTGTTTAACATGTGCTTCAAACAACCTAATAGAATTGTCTATGTCAGAACGTGTGTATGTTGGTGTTGCAGTTTTGTGAGAGTAAATAGTGACGAGTGGTCTGAAGATAAATCCAAAGATGCTTCAACTTCAATCATTTAGTTGGGCACACCTTTCGCTATTCCAAAGTCAATAACATCAGGAATAAATAAATAAAATCTGTTGGCCAATATGTTGGCTGACCGCGTTTTTATTAGAATTCCCGAGCCACCAAAAGCTCTACCTCGAGTTTTCTGAGATTAGCATTACATCGATTTGTTTATCCCGAAGAAAATATTCTATTTCATTTTTATGTTGGCATACTCCGTTTGCAATCCAAAAACATATTTTCAAGTTCATGGTTTGTTTAGTACAGCCTGCAACAATGTAGACTGCATTTTCAACATTTCCTGCATTATACAGGACATGTTGAGAGTAAAAGTATTTACTGTTTGCATTAAGCTCTCAATTGAGTCTTCCATACAACTAAAATTATACCCCGAATCTTCATTTACTGTTACGGTTTTTTTGCGCCGTACTCTGATTGCTTTTTTAATATTTTTTCCATCTTTGGGAACTTTTGCCGTTGACGCAATTTGAGCAGATATAGGACTTCTTCCCTTTTTAACACGGTTATGTATCTATTAAACGTGAGCACAAAACATATGCTTGCTTATGACACAAGAGCTCTGTTTCTTTACTTTTCTGGTAAAGTTCGGTAAAATGAGCGTAAACTATAATTCCTCTTAATTGGAGACAAAAATGAACAAAAGTACGGGAACGCACAAAACCAAATTTTTACCGAAAAAAAAAACATCTGGCTTTTGACAGCTGATTTTAAACAATTTGGTGCATTGGCTTTGGTTTGTATTATACGTTTTGTGTAAAAGTTTTTCGTAAGCGACCAAATAAAAGGCAAATAAAAATAAATGTAATCCCTTACAATCTGTTGTTCTCCAGGCACTTATCGTCATGTTCAAAATGGTATGAATAATAAATTAAATTCTTTCAACATATGTATGTATATACATACAATGTATGTATGTATAATTTTGCTTCAATATTCTACAGATGAAAGTTATAGGCTTAAACTTACTCAGGATGTGCTGGCTGAGCAGGATGGAACATATGATGAAGTCATATTTAAGCAGTCAGTGGAAGAAGAATTAAGTAAGTGTTAGTGACTTAATAAATGCTAGGTGAAAGTTCATTTATATTATTATTATTATTAGTAGCACCGAAGGAGTCAGTGGCCGAAGAAGCAAATAATGAAATATTTACACCAACAAATGAAAGTGGTAAGATGAACAGTGCAACGTTTGTTTTCGTTTCAGTATCATCGAATGTTCATTTTTTGTTTATCTGTGTATTTCAGATGAGAAACAGTATTGGCATGACGCTCCAACAAAATTGATGCTGAGCTTGGTAGAAGACTTGCGGCCAAAATTGGGAAAAAGCTTCCAAGTCAAAACAAAGGCCAAAATGTATAAAATAATAGCAAATAAAATGTCAGAGAAAGGATACCTTTTCAACACAGTACAAATAGAAAATAAATTTAGGGGCCTAGAGCGGTCTTACAAAAATACTGTGTTAAACAACAGGAGAACTGGACGAAGCAGACAAACCTGTTCTTACTGGGAGTACGTACAAGGTGATGTTGAAGTTCTTGGTTTCAATTTAAATAAATGTTTGTTCTCTTTCCAGTGAGCTCGACCGAAATTTTGGCAAAGAGAAGGGGATTGATCCGGAATTTATATTGCATAGTGCAGATGTTGAAGGAGCTTCTGGAAGTTCAATACCAGCGGATGATACTAACGCTGACACGGACAGTTCTGTGAAAGGTTATATTTATTATACATATACTTACATATGAATTCAATGATATGCATGAAAATTTTATACGCACAGATGATGAACTAAGTCCGATACATATTAATAAACGAAGATATGGAGTAAGAGAAAAGGTTTTAGAAAAAATAGAGGAAATGGCGAAAGAAAAGAAAACCTTTGATGAAAATATTTTACAATTCATGAAGAAAAAAGATGAACGCGCTGAGAAAAGGGAAGAAACGGCTGGAAAAAATGGAGCTGTTAGAAATATTAGTGAAACAAAAAAAGCAATAGTTTGTATACCAAACAAGAAATTTTCATTTAATTTTATTTTAAACTTGTGCCTTATGTTTTTATTTTTAATGAATTTTTAGTTTTATAAAATGTTATTTATATTTTTAAGTTTCCAAAAGTTTTGTTTATACGTATGATATTTTTTTATAATAAATGAATTGAAAAAAACAAAATTTAACATGTTCTGCTATAAACTTTTCAAGTCACTTGGTTATTTTTGCGATAAGTATATGGCAAAAGTCATAAAATATTGATCAAATAAATTACTCAATGTTTACTTTATTAGTTTCCTTGAACAAATAATAGTTTTTATTAAATAAAATATAAATACACGTGAAATTTTAAAACGGCATATTTCATGCTATTTCATGATTTTCTGAACAGACCAGTAAAACTTAAATTTCAAATGATTTGTTATTTTAAAGTTGAAATTAGACCTGCACAAATCGGATCTCTTACGGCATTTCCTCTTGATACATCCACGGTTATGCTGGGAACACAACTGGGACGAACGCCGAATTTCGTCTAGCACGACGAATTCGTTGGAATAAGTTCGTTGCGTAAATTCGTCGTGTGGCGCACAACTAGGACGAACAAACAACTGCTGTCATAATAATCCAAAAAATTGTGTGTATTTTTTATTACAAATTTGTTTTTATATACATATGTACATACAAACATATTTGTTAAAAGCTACTGAATCGCACTACAGGTCACCAGTGTAATAAAATAATTTTTATTTATTTTACTTTTGGTCTTAGAGCAGCTTTTATTATTGGAGCTCATAAGACTGTTGATTTATGAATTGTTTTATTAATTAAATGGCATGAGCTTATACACTAATTATGAGAATAATTCTTAGGGGTACCTTAACATAAGAGTATAAGAATAGATATATATATATATATATATATATATATATATATATATATACATATGTATATTACTGTTGGGTAAGCATATTTAGCTTCCCAGTATTTATGTATGGCATGTGTTCAACAGTCCAACGAGCGCATACCTAAAAGCAACAGCTACTTTGTGTTGCCTATATTTACAATCAAACAAATGCAGTCAATAAATGTGATTCATTTAAGTGCATTGTGCTGCTGCACTTGATTAACTGTACAAGTGTCAAATTACCGACACACACAAAATATCTTGCTTGTAGTTTGTCAATGATTGTATGTTGCGCTACTGCTGAATCGCAATGCATACTACACCTTGTTGGTCACATGCCACACCTCCGTCCCTTACAAGAATGTTCATATAACGCTAGTTTTACAATCAGTTTTTAATTAGTCTAAGTATAAGTGTAAGATAATATTTATTTTGTAAAACTACCATAACTATATTACCATATTATTTCTCTGGAAGAAATAAAGGTGCCCTACACGCGGTAAGTGCTGTAAGTTACTTGTTAGTAAATAAACATATTAACCCGTGCTGTTCTTCTTATTCCCGTAACACCTATACTATATTCCGACCCATATCCCAACTCGATTCAGTCTCGAAAGAAGTACCATTAGCAATAAAATTAAATTTTATTCACGTAATCTTATTGTACTCGACAAAACCTAAGATAAAATTAGTATCAGTTCCTAGGTATTTCAACTTTATTCGTTTTTCTATCACTATGTTGTTTGTTACTGGCACAAAAATTAAAAATAAATTAAAATGGATGGTAAGAATATTGTAAATTAGTAATTTTTCGTGTGCAATACCAGCATTATCGATCGGTCCATATCGATTGTCAGGTCTTTAGAGTAATTACCGATGAGTAGCAGTATGGTAGAATAGCTGACTATGATATATAGATTTAGCAGACTACCTAAATTGTAAACCCACTAATAATTAAAAAAATTTAATTTTATAATTTTAGCATTTTTATTGAACACGACTTCAATAAACTGGAGGATGTATGGTTTACCTTAGCGCCAAATTTAACGGTGCAGTCAATTGAGGTAAGATCACGTTTTGAGAACTTTGTTTTAAATTTTGATCATGTTTTTGAAAAAAACATTTTGCTTTTTAAGCCTAGGCTTCAGTCAAAATGTGAAGTGACAACAATTGTACAAAACAAATTAAAAATTTCAGCTTCATAAAATAAGTATTACTGTTACTAACCCCGCATTTAAACAAGTAATTACGTACTATCAAGAATGTCGAAATTATAGCCGAAAGTCTTGTATGTTGATCGTGCTTACCAGAGTAACAAGCCGACTAAAACATACCGGCGGCGGCTGAAAGGGTAAATATTTTCGGCGGCGGATGAATGGCTTCACGCCGATTTTTAAGCATATATTATTGTATGCATACATACTTATATAAATTTTGTTTGTATGGAGTACCTTTTGGTTAGTGTATTGAGAACTGAAAAACACATCAGACGTATTTTTAAAAGCTCTATAAAATATTTTAAAATTTGGTTTTTCTGTCAATTTAATTTAAATTAATTTTTGTTAATTTAAAATAATTTTTTCTACGAAAATTTTAAAATAAATTGTTTGAATAAGGAGGAATCTTCAAAAAGCTTAAAAAAAAAATGTTTCATTAAAAACTGAAGGATCTAAAGCTAGCAAATTGAAAACAAAGATTCCCAGCAGCGTTGCCAGAAGCTTTGAGAAGAAAATCATCATATGTGATGCGCAAAATAGAAAGAGACCTAAGGGTAAAAACCGGTTTTTTCAGGAGAGCCATTTTAAAGATTTAAATACGTGTATCTTTGGTGTACCATCACTTAGCAAAACGCGCATATCTCTGGGAGGGAACACTTTTGGGGCATTGGATCGGTCTCATTCGATGCTCAGATTTTGTCCACATCAAAATAAAAAAAACTGAAAATTGATTTTTTACCGTTAGGTCCCTTTCTCTATACGCTGTCACATATGGGCAAGGCCACGAAAAATTAAACCACATAGATTTTTTTTTTCTGTCACAAAGCCCAAATTTTTTTTTACATTTGAAATGTCAAATATGTATAGAATATGGCTGCACTATATGACAGTGCAAAATTTGTGTCTGCTTTGACATTTTACATTCTTTTCATAAGTGGCACGTGCAAGGCGTAGTTGGAAAATATAGCAATGTCGACGAAAAAGGTAAATTTTGTTGTTATTTTTTTGTACTGTAGGCAAATGATTAGTTTTTTTTTTGGATAGAATATAAATCAAACTATTGATTAGCAAGCAAATTTGTGTAGAAGGCTTGGCTTTTGGACCAATCAGGATTTAAAGAAATCAGCCGCGAATAAATGGTGACGTTACTGACGAATTTTTATAAAATGTTTTTTTATGCATTAACTAATTAGAAAAGATGTTGGATGAGCTGATTTTTTTTGAGTATTTTTGAAGTACTTTCATCAATCTTAAATGAAGCATTATTTGCATACAGCATTTTTGCAAAAAAAGATTGCGTGACGTTACTGACGGATTTTTTTTTATTTTTTTTTTTTTTTACTTTTTTGCTTAAATAGGCATCATCTCCAATATTTATTAATTTCTAAGCAGATTGATCTGATTAAAATTTTTTTTTTTTTTAATTAGGACCAGCACTCACGGGATGACCCCTTCGTATGCAGTGCATTGTGCCGGAACTCAGGAAGAGGGATAGGGAAGAGAAGATAGATGTGGAAAATTTAGAAGGCTTAACTCTTTTAGAACTATGCTTTGCGCGTTATGTCTATTTTTATAGCAGTTTTGAGGCGCTTCTGGTGTTACGTAGACGCATTAACTTTGTTAAGCTGTATTGGCAGGCATTTTATTAATTGTTTTACTTCGCCGATGTGTCTGCTAACCGACGAAGGAGAGCGATGTTGTGTACATAGATTAGCTTGGAACAGCATCAATCGCTGTCGGAACAGGTTTTAGTGACCAGTGCTATGCCTTCATCGCTTAAATAGTCCTACAACAATTAATACAATCTCTCACTAATGTATATTAGAGATTTTAATGATGTTGATTGACTTGCTCTGGCCAGGGTTTGGACCCAGGCCCCAAGTCATTGTTTGCTTAGTAGTCAAAGGAAATGATAAAGGAACAGATTGAACAGGAACAGGCAACTATATTCAACAGCAAGTTGAGGGATATAGTCCCTGGCCCACGGGCGTATAAGGAAATTTTTAGAATTATTGGAAATAGAAATCGTTCAGGTGTGAAAGATATTTCTGTTGATGGAGTGAAAATTTCAGATGACAGGAAATTACATGTATTGAAGGACTATTTTACATGCCTTTTTCAGGATTTACCCCCCGGAAGGATTATTTCAGGCATTAATGAAAAAATTAATTATACGGTTATTCATGCATCTCATGTTGTATTTAGTGATGATAATACATCACTGAATAACTCAGGGAACACAAAATTTATTGTCTTGAATTCTATTTTAGACATATCCAAAATGCTGAATAGCAAAAAATCTTGTGGTTCAGATAATATTTCTAATTTTCTCATAAAGAAATTTCCAATTAAGGCTTTTGAGTATTTGACAATTTTCTTTAACAATTGTTTGAATAATTCTTACTTTCCTGATGCTTGGAAGCTAGCAAAGGTAGTACCGATACACATGATAAAAGGTAACATTGATATAAATAATCTTAGGCCGATATCTTTACTATCTAATTTAAGGAAAATGTTTGAGAGAATTATAAGGGTTAAAATGGATTTAGGTATTGATAATGTATATATTCCACAAAGGCAATTTGGTTTCAAAAAAGGGAATTCTACTGTTCATGCTCTTTTGAAACTTCACACTGATGTTATACAAAATTTAAGGGAACGTCATTGCACTGTGGTGGTATCCCTTGACATTGAAAAAGCTTTTGATAAGGCGTTTCTTAACGGCATTTTATTTAAAATGGTAAATATCGGATTTGACCCATCTATTATAAAACTGTTCCAAAGCTTTTTTGATGGCAGGAAATTTTGTGTGCAGACTTGTAATAAATTATCCAGTCAAGGTAGCGTTTCTTGTGGTGTACCACAAGGCTCTGTGTTGGCACCCCAACCCATCTGTACAACATTTTCATACATGATTTTCCTCATGAGTACAATGGCTCACACAGTTATTATATGCTGATGACTCCTTTCTATACGCACATGATGAGTCCCCTCAGACCGCACTTCAACGCACCACAAAAAAGTTGACGAATTTTATTTTCATTTGGGGTATTAAAATAAACGTCACAAAGAGTTTTGCTATTTGTTGTTGTGCCGGAAAGCAAAAATCTTAAGCTAATATTGAATGGTAATGAGATACAGTTTAAGGATAGTATCAAATACCTTGGGGTCAATTTTAACAAACTTATGAAATTTAATAGCCACGTTTTATACAATCTTAATAAAGCGAATCGCGTCAAAGGAGCATTTGGAAAATTATGTAACAGTAAATTTTTACCAGTAAAAACGATGAGAGGTTTTGTTAAAAATTTGTTCTACTTTGAAGGCAACTATTTTGTTTTTGAAAGGGATTTCAGTTAGTCAAACACGCATATATTTCTTGCATTGGGATTTTGCAAGAGAATTCCAATGGTTTGCTAATCAAAACTTTGATTTAAATCATACTCCCGGTATTCACAGAGGGTAGTTTAATTTATAAATATTATTACTGATTTAATTTTAAGCTATTGCATAGCTTCTATCGCAGGCTTTGAGGCGACCGAATCAAGAAATTTTTAAACGTTTGTTTTTGTTTTTGAAACGAAAAAAACCTGGAAAAAATCTTTCAAAAATCTGTCATTTGTTTTGAAACGAAAAAACCTGGAACTATGTTTGTTTCTTAAGTCTATATTTTTTTGAAATGAAAACTTCTTTTTTGTATAGTTTATGTATGATGACTATACAGTGTTGCCGCTTTGGAAATTTTTTAAATTTCCAGTGTTGCCACTTTTCCCGGAAAATTTTGCGGGATTTTGGTCCAAATGTTTGGGACTTCCCGCCCAGTGTTGCCACCTTTTCCTGGAAAATTATCCGGGATCTCTGGGTTTTTGAGGGGATTTTTATCTATATATATAAAACCGAATGTGTGTTTGTTTGTTTGTTACTTATAGGAGGCCAAACACTTGGACCGATCTTCCTGAAATTTGCACAGTATTTAACTGGAACTCTCGGATGAATTATAGGCTATATGAAGTTTTGATTGGACAAAGAGGCGTGGCACCGCCCATATAACCCAAAAATTTAAAACGCCATATTTTGGGCATTTTTTGACCTACGTCGATGATATTTGGTACATATGGTATTGGCATAATTTGGAATATATACCAGCAGAAAAGTGGGTGTGACCACGCCCCTTTTTTAGGAAAACCAAACCCTTGGACCGATCTTCCTGAAATTTTCACAACGTGTTAATGTGACTCTGGAAGGAATAATAGGCTATATGAAGTTTTGATTGGACAAAGAGGCGTGGCACCGCCCATATAACCCAAAAATTTAAAACGCCATATTTTGGGCATTTTTTGACCTACGTCGATGATATTTGGTACATATGGTATTTGCATAATTTGGAATATATACCAGCAGAAAAGTGGGTGTGACCACGCCCCTTTTTTAGGAAAACCAAACCCTTGGACCGATCTTCCTGAAATTTTCACAACGTGTTAATGTGACTCTGGAAGGAATAATAGGCTATATGAAGTTTTGATTGGACAAAGAGGCGTGGCACCGCCCATATAACCCAAAAATTTAAAACGCCATATTTTGGGCATTTTTTGACCTACGTCGATGATATTTGGTACATATGGTATTGGCATAATTTGGAATATATACCAGCAGAAAAGTGGGTGTGACCACGCCCCTTTTTTAGGAAAACCAAACCCTTGGACCGATCTTCCTGAAATTTTCACAACGTGTTAATGTGACTCTGGAAGGAATAATAGGCTATATGAAGTTTTGATTGGACAAAGAGGCGTGGCACCGCCCATATAACCCAAAAATTTAAAACGCCATATTTTGGGCATTTTTTGACCTACGTCGATGATATTTGGTACATATGGTATTGGCATAATTAGGAATACATACCTGGAAAAAAGTGGGTGGGACCACGCCCCTTTTAAGGAAAATTAAAAATCGTAATATAGTCTTAACTACTGGACCGATCGTCATTAAATTTTCACAATAGGATATATAAATACTTTTAATTTTATTTTATAACGAGGGGGTAGCGAAGCACACCGGGATAAGCTAGTATATGTATATAAAAGAAAGTCTTGTTAGTTACACTATTTATAACTCATGAACAGCTGAACAGATTTGGCTGAAAATTGGTGGGCAGGTAGCTTAGAACCAGGAGAAGGACATAGGATAATAAGGTAAGGCACTTTTCACCTGGGGGGACTAGGGTGCCCTTCTTTGTATGGGCACTTCCAGTATAGCTAGAAAACTGAAATTTAAATTGCATAAGTTGATAAAAAATGCTATGCAATAGCTTTACCGCGGCAGTCCCCGAGTGCCACACGTCTTTTTTTTTTTTTTTTTTTTTTTTTATTAAATTTTAGCTTTAGCTTTCATTTTAAGATTTAGTTTTTGTTTTTGATTTAATATTAAGTTTATTTATTGTAAACAAAGCTTTATTCGCAAGTGTCGGGAGCAAACACTGTTATGAACTATACTAACTTAAAAAAAGAAAAAAAAAATTAAAATTTTCCACTTAATTTTTATAAGAATGGTGCATATTCGAAATGTAGTTATGTTATTAAAATAATACTTGATAGTTTTAAGTTTAAACAAAATTTATGTTAATAGTTAATCACGTAACGAGATGTTTAATTCTAAAACTTATCGTTTGAGATGTTTAACAAAAAATGTATGGTAAAACATATCAAAATCGAAGTGTTTAAGCCAGGGCTGTGGAGTCGGAGTCGGAGTCGAAGAGTCGGAGTTGCACTGTTTTTGCCGGAGTTGGAGTCGGAGTCGGAGTCGCGACTTTTTTTAGCAAAGAATTTTTAAATATTTTCCATAATAAAAATTCTGGGAATTTTTTTTTTTTTTTAATATTTTCTATTTTTAAATATTTGCCTTTTTTCAGAAGTTGACTTAATCTTTTTAATGAATTATTTTTTAGTTTATTTAATTTGAATTATTAATTTTGTTGATTTTTTGTTATGTGTTTGTTTAAATAAAAACGTAAAAATGTGAGACTTTTCGTTTAAAAACTTCAACATTAACCCTATTTGTCACTCATAAACTTGTGCTTTTATTTTCTCATGATTGAGAAGAAACCGAAGCAAACAAAAGCATTAACGTTCTCTCCCAAGTAAAAGCAATTTTGAAAAGTCACGATTCACACAGTGAAATTTCATTACAAAAATTTCAGTGTACATACACGGATGAAAGTGTAGAAGAGAATAAAAAAAAATCATAAGAAATATTTCACTATGTAAACCCGGACTAAAATTTCGCGAAAAAAAGTTGTTAGTTTTTTACAAATTAATGCTAAATTTTTTGGTAAAATAGTGCTCATTAAAGGAAAAATTTCAAACAATCGTTGTTTGTAATTTTTCTTTTAATGACCACTATTTCACCAAACAATACAGAAATGTTTTGTAAAAAACAAACAACTTTTGATTCAGCTTCATTTTGTAATATTTATTTGTATGTTTTTTCGCGAAATCCCAAACTTCAATCGCGTTTAGAGGTCCATAGTACCCTCAAAAAAAAGTTGTTGAACATTTCGCGATTCAATTATCGGGAATGTCCATATACATTTAGCATTGGAGTTGGAGTTGGAGTCGGAGTCGTACTTTAAAAATTTTGGTGGCTGGAGTCGGAGTCGGAGTCGCAACTATTTTTTCACGACTCCACAGCCCTGGTTTAAGCTCTTAAACACGAATGAGACGTTAAGTTTAAATGCCTCGAATGATCGTGGTATTGTCGTAGTGCGGAATAAAAATAAAATGTTTGCTCAACAAAAAGTCACTCTCCCCCGTGGATATCAAAAAGATTGTTATACTAGATGAAGCTGACAGCATGACTGAGGGTGCACAGCAAGCACTGAGGCGTATAATGGAAATTTATAGTAATACCACACGTTTTGCATTAGCTTGTAATACAAGTGAAAAAAATCATCGAACTCATACAGTCTTGATGTGTCATGTTGTGTTTTACGAAGTTATCAGATGCTCAGATTTTGGCTGAACTTATTGAAGTTTTTTTTTTTTTTGTGAATAGAAATTTTTTAATTAAAAATATTACAAAAATATAAATATCGATTTGTATCTCTATTCATTTTGTTTTATTATCTTTTGTTAACAGACATTTTACCGAACACTATGAAATCAGGCGTAACTATTTACATATATTTATGAAATTTAAAAATATTACAACAAATACATACTACTTATTTGTAAATATGTAGGTTCACGAAAAGGTTGTTTTGATGTAATGAATTCGCCTTGCATATACCTGATAATGCGCATTGCACACATGTTTACATAAATACATATGTATGTATGTATATAAAGTAAATGTATATTTCTTTTACAGATATTAATGGAGAGATGTCCTGAATTACAATCCGTTGGCCAGCTGAGTGGATGGTCCTTAACGCCTGATGATCTTGCTCTTATACGAGGACTTTTAAAAAGTGGAAATTCTAGTCTTGTACTTACACCAAATGGTTTTTTTCCCTAATATCAATGTCTTTAAATTTTAATTTTTTTAATCAATTTTTCACGGTCACTAAAGGTCACTAACCTCACTTTTTAATCTACTAAACCACACAGCTTAATTTAATTTCCAAAGGAGTAAAAAATAAATAGCCCTATTCACAATCTTGTGCAAATGGTCTTGCATCATTGCATTTGCAAAATGGTGTAGGATATTTTTACTCTACACTAACAAAATACAGAGAAATGCACACGCTATATCTTTGCAAATAAGCAACACCAAAAACCAATAGCATATATTTACTCTACTTATGCAACACTTAATTGCAAAACGACAGCTGATACGCAGTGAGCTAAGCCGATTATGCTTATTCAAATATTAATAATTTTATTCAAAATTATAAAACAAAAATATTTCAATCATAAGGAAATTAACCAGACAAACAAAAATTAATGAAATAAAAATAAATGCATAACTTAATTATTGAAATAAAAAATTTTAATAACAAAAAGCAAAAATTAGCAAAACGCAAAACATCTCAAATCAAATTATTCAATTATTTAAATTTACATACATATTATTTAAAATCCTGACTAACTGACAAATTAATCCTTATTTTTATAATAACAATTAGAATTATTTGAATGTTTTGATACTTGAGTAATTTCTGATACGTATTTTTAGGCCAAAACTTCAGTGGAAAAAAATTTTTTTATTTATCAGTCAGCTGTGAATTTTGTGTTTTGCATCAAGCATTGCAACCTAACCCAAAGATATCATTCACAATCGATAGAATAAATGTGCAATTGCATAAATTTGCAATATCAAATGCACAAGATTGTGAATACGGCTAATGAGTTATTTTTGTTTCCCTTTCAGCGTCTCCAGTGATTCAATACAACATTAAATGATATTGTATACATATTTATGTATGTATGTATGTATATGCTTTGGAATAGAAAATCTAATAACATAATTCCAAGAAAGGTAGAGTAAAAATGTACATACATATGTTTGTATATAATTAACACTAATGTACAATAAATATGTACAAATATGTGTGTATTTACATACCTACATACATATATATATATCGGCAACAAGTGCTTAATTTTCCAGTATACTTGATCATGCACATTGATTTTTATGATCTAAACGTTTTCGTTCAAAAGCAAAAAACACTTGTTTACCCAACCGCTCGTTTCAAACATTCAGTTTTATACTCTTGTTTTTTTATGCAACAAATATGATCGAGCCTAATTATTCCCTAAGGGTGCGCAATGTAGCTAGGTAAATATTGTCTAATGTCCCTAAATTAAGGAGTATTGTCCCCGAAAATCCCCATTTTAAAACTGGAAATCCGCAATTTTGTCCCCAATAAATATGTGTATATTAAGCATCATAAAAAACAATTTTCTTTATTAATTTTATTACATACATTTATTGTAATCATAGTTGCCAGATGAAATGAGTCCGAATTCGTCAAATTTTTAGCGTGAAATCGTCAAAACAGTTTTCCGAAGTCGTCAATAAATCGTCGAATATAAAAACGAAATTTTTTCAAACAAAACATTTATTTTATTTAACAAAACATAACATAGCAAATAAAATTCAAGGGTTTTTATATAAACTAAAGTAAATTCTTATCCATAAAGAGATCAACTGTTGACACAAAGTGTAATCAGGTGTTTTGTGTATTTTTTAATACAATACCTACATACCATATCCACAAAATATTAGCAAATTTAAATTTTTAGAGAAATTAGTGATAAAATTTGCGATTAAATTAAAAATGATGATAGTATTATTCATGTAGCAACACAGTTGTAAAAATTAAAAAAAAAAAATAAACATATATATTGGAGTAATAAAATTAGTTAACGTGGGAAATAAAAGACTAGAGTTTTTTTTTCATTTCTGAAATCTTTTTCCAAATATTTAAAAGTTTTATGTCCGTATCCGGGAAGAATTATTCTAAATTTAGTAATTTCAATTGTCTGAACTAAGATTCAAATTCCTGTCGTTCACGTTCTTTAACAAAGTGTAAAAATACTTTAAGAATATCATTAAATGAATTGTTATTTTCTTTTATAAGATTGTAGGGATTAATTCAGCTTAATGCTTCGAATTTTTTTCAAAGTCAAATCTCAATAAAACTTGGTCACACAGTTCTACGTAAAACTTTTTACAATTTTTATGATCTCACCTTTTCCATTTTCATAAATTTTTGTGTAACAATTTTAATATACATACATATGTACATAGAAACAATCGCACTTATTCCAGTTCAAGTTTTTGACGTGCTTTAAAATATTGACACAAATGTATGTATGTATGTAAATAGCAGTTGATAACTTATGAACATCAACAGGTTTAAGCAGCCTAATATACTAAAATTATCAACTCAAAAACAACTAAATATGATAAAACTATCTCTTTTACTCCTTACTTTTCTTACATATTGCGGAAAAAGCTGGCAAGTTCTTGAAAAAGTTCAAAGTAGTGTCAATGTTCTGCAGAACGCTGCCAACTTATAATTGCTTAAAAAGCGTCAAATTTAAGACACAAATCGTCACGTCGTCAAACTGCCTTTTTTTGGCAACTGAAATCGTCAAAATGACGATAGATCTTCAAATCTGGCAATCGTGATTGTAATGCATTCGTATGTGCTCAATGGAACTTTTGAATCCATAGAATATTTTAAAATTCCATACACGGAATCAAATTTATTCTTTTTTCTATGCTTTCGGGTTGTAAATTTATAAATAACTCAAAATTTTCCATACTCTCAGTGAATATTTTAAGCTTTTCTTTTGCTAGTATGTACATTTAAATAATCTAAAAAAATTTATTTGAACTCATTTTTCTTCTAATTTCTTTGAACATTCTATGCCAACATCATTTTCACCAACAAACAAATTACTTTCCTTATCGTCAATTAGTATATCCATTTTGGCAATATCGAATTCAATAAATTCTGGTTTTAAAAATTTTGAACAAATTGTTATAAAAACCAACATCCTCAATACCATCGCCTTGAAATAATCGAAGAAGAAAAACGCAAAGATACATAAACGTATATGTATGTATCAAAGAAAATGGTGAAATAAAGCAAAGTTGATAATATACTGAAAATGAAAAATTCCCAAATCCCTCCCCACAATAATCTGTCCCCAAAAACGAGCTTAAATCCCCAATTTTGGGAGAAATCACCTGGCTACACTGAGGATGCGTACAGAGTGGCCGCTTGTTGCCGAGCCGAGCCGACTGACGCTTATTGCGAGAACCAATGCGAGAAAACAATCGGCGAGAAGAAAACAATCATATCTATTCCAGAAAACGCGTCGAAGAAGTGAAAATGTACATGGAAACAAAAACAAAATTTCAAGAATTTTAGAATATACATATATATAAAATATAAGAAATGTATGAAAAGCAATTTCATACATTTCTTAAATTAAATATACGCGAGAAATTTAACGCGTTTCTCTCTCTATGAAAAGCGGTAAAATTTATTTGATAAACAAAAACTAATTTTTTAAATGTATTCAATTTTGTTTTCCATGTAAATTTTCACTTCTTCGACGCGTTTTCTGGAATAGACACCAATATTTTAGCAAACCGGAAATAGTGAGGTTCAAAACCCCACATCCGGTTTGCTACCTTTTCAGCGTGCAAAATGTAAACAAAGAGTGAAAAAAATTACGACTTTTAATGCAATAATTTTAAAGTAATATTTTAATAAATTAAAAATATAAAAATGAGAACATGTAGCAAAAGTCCTCTAGTATCAGATTTTATGACTGTCATTATTGACATTTTAATTATGTCGAATATATCCGGAGGTTTCTTCAAACGATTTTCAAAACACTATTTCATTGATATCTCAGAAACTAGAGAATGAGCGCATATGACACTACAAGCAATCGATTGAGGTTGAAAATACACATCGATTGTGGGTTCAATTATATTCTCGGAGTTTTTCTGAGAAAAGTTGTATGCTTAACAACATTTTTTTTTACAAAGAAAATCAGAAAAAAAATATATTTTTAATTTATTAAAATATTACTTTAAAATTATTGCATTCAAAGTTGTAATTTCAAATAGTTTGCCAAATGAAAAAAACGTGCTTCGCAAAAATATTGAACAGTGCTGCCCAACAGGTTCAAAACAACAAATAATTTTCCGAGTCGTTGAAAATAAAAATTAAATTAAATTATAACATGAACAACAAACCCAAATGCATACAGCCATACATACATAAAACTCATATAATAGATAAAATATCAGCGCTGATTCTCGCATCCACTATGCACACTCAAACTTGTTTCTCGCATGAACAAGTTCTCGCAATTAGCGTCAGTCGGCTCGGCAACAAGCGGCCACTCTGTACGCACCAGAGAGCTGCACGATCAGTGGTTTTCGTGATTTAGGTATACTCGTCTTAAATGCGTAGCATATCTTACGTATTTCATCGGTGACAGCTTTCAAATATATACTCTGTAAAAGTGAAAAGTCAGATAAAAAAATTTTAAAACTGAATTTCACTCGTAATGGGTAAATTGTTTTAAAAAATTTGTATACTAGTATAAAGGTATTTTAGAGAAGTTTAGAGTGATATCCACATCGCTTATATCCGTTCCATATTCTAGGAGTTATGGCCAATAAAAAATAAGTTTTGAACCCGTAACTCCGGAGCCAAAAGAGATCCATGAAATGAATTTTTTCTGTTTATGTCAAAGCGAATCCATACAAAGTGATGTGAGTGGCGAATTCAATTCGCCGTATACAATTCGTAAACAATTACAAAATACAAGTAATGTAAGTAAAAACTAGAATTTTTGTTATTTTAATTAAAAGTTTGTATTTTATAGAAAATGGATCAACAAATATTGATGGTATCATATTTATCTTCGTCGGATTTAGAAGAAGAATGTCATTTGGTGCGTATTACAAGACAAATGCGAAATAAGAGCGACGTTCTATCCATGCCAACAAAAGTGTTATGTAGTAACAAATTTAGTATTTGGAATGAAATAACCAGGCTGAAATTCTTGACTGTATATTTTTTAGATTTAAACAGCTGTTCAGATTGTCGAAGGACAATTGTTTGCAACAACTCTTTGGCAATAGGTTCTTTGCTAAATTCGGGTGTACGGACATAAACTCTCCCAGTATTACTTTTTGTTTTAAATTTATATTTTTCAAACTTGTCCTAAAATGTACACCATAATTACAATTGTTTTAACTCAAAAAATAAATAAAACTTACATTTTCCACAATTTATTGTTCGCATTTAAAATTAAGAAAACCAATTGTTTTGTTTACGATTAACATTTTGGTATCGAGCAATGTTTGCAAATAAACACTCGATCGATGACTCGATATCGAAAGCCATCATCTCAAATTTGATTTATTTTTGTACGATATCGAATGCCATAATCCCAAATCAAAAATTTTCGATCTAATTAGCTCGATATCGAAAGCGGTAATTAGACTCCTGGTATATAACAATTTTGTGGATCAGACTCTCACATAAGGCGAAAACATCCGGCAGATGGAGTCAAATCTGAGCATACACAGAGAAAAAATTTTACCTTAGCCTCCTAATGCTGCATAAGTCATTTCTGAATTGACCTACCATAAAATTATGCAAAATTCAAATAGAATATTTATTTTGTGATGCCGATACAAATGGTATTAATTGCTGTCGTTCGAGTGTTCAGTGAGCAGTGTTATTTATGCCTTCGCCAATGAACAGTCAAACAGCAACTAACACAATGGTATCAGCATAACAAATGGAGTTTTAGGAACAAATGGAACGGCTGACACTAATTTAGAGTCTTAAAAGCCTTGGTATGGTAATTTTTTTGTTTATTTATTATTATTATTATTTTATTTATTTATTATTCAGGGCTATTCGGGAAAACGCGCTTCACTTCATCGTCGTCGAACGCTCACTTTCGACATTTCGTCGTCGACATATTCTAAAATACGGGTGAAGAATTATCGTTCGCAGTAATCGATTTCTTGTAATACCTTATGAAAAACATAAACAACATTGAAAACAGCTGTTTAATATACAGAAAAATTAGAAATTAGAAAAATAGATTCAAAGAATTAAAATTAAAAATTTTAAGTTTCACGATTAGTAAAAATAAAACTTACATAAAAATAAATCCTTTATAATTTAAATTAAATTTTTAATTAAATTAAATTTAATTAAATTTTTTAGACCTTGACAAAGAAACGGAAATAACTTTTATTGTATGTTTTTACATATAATTTACTTACATTTCAACCAAAAGCTTTTTATTTATTTTTCCTTTGGTTATTTTATTCACAAAATATATATTTACGCGCTAAAGTATGCGTCGAACGAAAATGACATAGATGTGTGGTGAACAAGTATTTTAGAATGCATACAATGTGAACAAAAACATATGTTTTCCGGCACTCACATCGCTAACTTATTTTAGAATAGCAAAAGGTGAATGAAACGCGTTTTTGTGGTGAAAGTGACTTCCCGAATAGCCCTGATCATTTTTATTTAGTGTAATGTTATCAGCAATATGCAGTGTGCCAACACTGGTGTCTCACGGCCCGTTATTTATTTTTTGAGTTTGGTTTTCCTTCCTTTTTTATGTTTGTTTTATTGTTGTATTTTATATTATATGTATTTAGTTTTAGATTGGAATGTAACTTTGTTTTTGTACGGAATATGTACTGTATGTAATTTTATATTTTTTCTTTAACGTATGTATTCGAATAGAAAACTGTTCGAACTTGCAGAGTAGCACCCCAGTATACTTATACGTTCTGCTAGTCTGATTGGATATACTAATGTTTTCAAAATAAAAAGTCTTACGGCCTGTTTCACAATGTCGACAAGTCGATGTCGTTCTCTTATTTATATTAAAAACAAAAACAAATTTAAATATTTTGTTTTTGTTTTCAATTTAAATAAGAGAACGACATCGACTTGTCGACATTGTGAAACAGGCCGTTAGTAATTTGAATTTTCATTAATTCAATAAAGTTTAACTTAAGCCTAATAATAATTTCTCATATATACATTAATATAGTGCAAACAATAATTACTTTTATTCGTAATATAAAAATATTATTTCTTAAGTGTTAAAATATGATATTTTTCTTAACTGTTTGGTTTGTTCATCAACATGAAAGAGACAATAGAAAATTAATTTTTTTTTTTTTTTATTTCCTATTTGCTATTTAAGTGAAATATCGAATTTTAATAATTAAAAATATACATATTGAAATAAAAGACCTACTAACTATTTCACAAAGTCGAAGTAATTGTTTTTAAAATTCCATTTGAAACAGAAACAAATTCTAACTTTTTCAAAATTTTTTTCTAATTCTAAATAAAAAATTTCTTTGACATTGTGAAATAGGCAGCTAGTCTTTTATTTAAACATTGAAATGAATATAAAAAAAGGTCATATAAATTAGAATATCGATATTAATTTTATTAAAAATTCTTATATGTTTGTATAACTATCTATTAAGAGACATAATCAGTGTTCCGTTTTATTAGAACGCCATGCTATGAGCTTATTATCAAATCCGTCGAAATATGGATGTTCCAATACGTCCTTTGCTGATATGCGATGAACTGGATCATAGATAAGCATTTTTTGAACTAAATCAAGCCCTTCATTGTTAAGATTTTTTAATTGATTAGGTAGTTGGTTTGTTGACCAACACGGAAAAGTGCTTTTGTAGTCCGGAAGGGATGTAACGCCAGGCCAAATTTCCTCAGTCGGAGTTTTAAGAATCCTAAAAGAAGAAGAAATTAGGAAAATTATAATTTTTTTGTAAAAATAATGTAGAGTATACTATCGAAACCTAAGAGGAACTACTGTGTAACACGACGTGAGCTTTTGACAGAATTTGAGTGCTTGAAACATTACAAGTACTTGTATGGCCAACACTTTACGTTAAGGACCCACCATTCTGCGGCTACATGAAAAATCGCGCAAAACAAAAACGCCCAAAAAAGTTTATGAAATATCGCCCAATTTAAAAATTATGAAATAAAATAAAAAAAATGAGAAATGTAAATATAGCCCAAAAAATATGAAAAAGGACCCAAAAAATATGAAAAATGACCCAAAATAAATGAAAAATCGCCCCCTTTTTCAATTGATATTTATATATATATATATATATATATATATATACATGGTCTCTGCTGATTTAGGCCATTAGCGATCTGGGTAGTTATCAAATTTAAAGCCGTCGTGGTGCTATGGGCTTCCCTGAAACCATGTTGGTGAGTGGCGAGCGGGAAGTGCTCTTTCAAGGATGGTAACAGTAATGCTTCCAAAACCTTTGCTATTGGTCATAAAAGGGAGATTGGGCGATATGAATCTCCTTGAGTAGCGGATTTATCAGGTTTTGGGATCTGGATTATCCTAGCAACTTTCTAGATATCCGGAATCACCAGTTTTTGTATTTATATATTTAGGATCCATGCTAGGAAATCGAGTGCTACTGTTCAAAGTTTTTTCAATATCAGCATTGAGATGCCATCAGGTCCAAGGGCCTTGGAGGGTTTCGTTTTGGAGATCATTCTCTCGACATCAGCTGTTGTGATGGAGGGGCATTCCAAGTCCCGTTTTACGATCTTTGTTTTCCGTATGACAGACCTTTTGGACGGGTTCTGCAGGGAGGGATGTTCAACAAATTGTCTGCAGAACATTGTAGCGTATTTTTTGGCATCTGAATACTGTGCGTTGTTGAAGCCTATAGCAGCGAGATTTTTCTGTTTGCGAGAGCCAGATAGACTTTTAATTGTTGACCATAGTTTTTTTGAGTGTACCGAACATTGGTTAAGGTGGGCTAACGATTTATTACGGCGATGTTCGTTAACTTGGGTAGTTATCTGTGCCGCCAGTTGTTCTATGCGTTCATCAGCTGGGTTGCAGGCGCACAAGTGGGAAGGGGTAGGTGACGGAGTGATTCCTCAATGGCGTTTGTGAAGCCTATCCAGTTGGCTTTGTTGTAATTCACAAATTAGTGTTTATCAGACTCCACGAAGTCGCTAGTCTTATCTATTTCGAACAAGATGGGAATATGGTCTGAGTTGAAAGCAGTGTGTCTTTGCCAGGTGGCGTGGGCAAGTATCGACGAGCAGATAGATATGTCTGGAGAGCTAGAGCATCCAGCTGTAATTTTTGTAGGGAAGTCTTTATTGATGGCAGCAAAGTCAGATTCGTCTATCTAGTCAGCAATGTGAGTGCCGCGGGTGTCGTTGGGGAGCAGTGAAAACCAGCTCTCGTGATGAGCATTGATGACCAGCCCCTAGGGTCTGTGCACATATTACGTAACGCTCCAAGGGAGGTTAAAGATTTGTTACGGATTGCAAATTTTGCACTGAAAAATTATTAAAAAGCGTTACGGTGGGGGGTATAAAATATCTGAAAACAGCGTTACGTAATATGTGCACAGCCCCCTATGCTGGTAGTATTATTTAATTTCCTTCGTTTACGTTTCCCTTGCATATGACACTTAAATACTAGAATTATTTCATGAGAAATATGTCCTTGTCTATTTGTGGCATTAACATACAGAAAGTTTATCTCAGGAACTTACTTGACGTCTAGAGCTAATTTAAAATTAGTTGATATAGTATTTATGACGTCAAGGACCACCTAAGTCGAGCTTGTGGTGGCTCGGATATACTAATAAAAACGCGAATAACACACTACGTATTAACCGATTTTTGTGAAGATTATCTTCAAGCAACAATTATCTGTATTGAAAATTATCGTCAAAAGTGTGTAATCTTATCTCAGTATTCTGCTCCCAGCTATTCAATTACCGAATGCCAATATACCGCATTTTATATTTTATACAATGCGAAACACAAGTTCTGCGGTTCACGGGTAATCACTCCTAAGGATCGTGTTTTGCTTAGACAAAATTATGAAAACAGAGTTGTTAAAAAAGCCTACATTTCCACAAAAAATTTAAAAAATATAAGCAAAAGTTCAACTTTGACCTTTAATTTCTTAATAGCCATTACACCAATTCGAATAAAGCTTAAACTAGATAAAAGTTTAAACTTAAAAATCTTTATTAGTTCAAAAGTTACGGAATCAAATTAATCTGAGATGTCAGTTCGTTTTTCATTTTGCTCGTATAACTTCTTGCAATATGTTAAATAAAAAGAAGACGAATTTTCGAGCTTGAGGCCTCTTTTAATGTGATGTTTTTTTATTTATTTATTTGCGATATTTCGATATCCATCGGATATCATCATCAGGCAAGCTACAAAATTTATAAATAAGAACAGGAAAAAAGATATACCCAATGTAATTGCTAGGCGATATAAACAAATAATAAACTTACATGTAGTAACAATGTACATACATATATATGTATAAAAAACATATGTCAAACGACTTAAAAATTGAGTTTTATACTGTTTACATTTTTTACTTATTATATGCCTATAGCTATTAGCGCAATTTTCTATGTCTGTTTTGTAATTGATTCTTTTCTCGTTGTTAGTGTTAATTATGTGAAGCATTTCCAATGTATACCGTTTGTGATATTTATTTTCTCTCTGCAGTATTTTTACATGCTCCAAATCTGGGTTGTGTGTTTCTTTTGCACAGTGGGCCACTAATGCAGTTTTTGTTGTCAAATTTTTGTTTATGTTTTTTATGTCAGATCTGTGTCCGGCTATTCTTGTTTTTAGCTTGTTACCAGTTGTTCCAACATATACTTTGTCACAACTCTCATTTTCATTTCCTTTGCAATTTATTTTATATATAACGTTAGCGTTTTCCATATTGTCCAATTTAGATTTTGTTTTAGAAAATAATTGTTTTAATGTGTTTTGTGATGTGTGTGCAATTTTTATTTTTGCAGTGTTGTATATACCTGCGTTTTTAATTCTTTCCGTGATTTTTGGAACATATGTCAAGGACTTGTATATACTCGTCGTATTGTCTGGTAATGTTTTCTTTTCATGCTTATAATTAGTTAATAATTTGTTAACTAAATTTTTAGGAAAATTGTTTTTTTGCAGAATATCTCTTATTTTTCTAATATTTTGCTCATGATAAACCACGTCACTAATACTTAACACTCTTCTAATGAGGTTATTGGCTGTGTTCACTATTATTGTTTTGGGTTGACATGAGTAAAAATTTATGACTCTTCCAGATGATGTGGGTTTTTGATACCAGTCAGTTTTAATTTTGTCTCAAATTCTCACCACGAGAGTATCCAGATATGACAGCTTTCCATTGGTTTCTTCTTCCACAGTAAATTTTATGTTGGGATGAAAAGAGTTTAATTGTTCCAAAGTTTTATTTACTGCATCTGTTTTTATAATTCCAAACAGGTCGTCGACATATTTAGTCAATAACCTAGGTTTTTCGTCACATTGTTCCATACATTTTTCCAGTAGTTCTTCCATTATTATATCTGCTACGATAGGTGAGGCCGGAGAACCCATGGGTAAACCTCTGCATTGTCTGTAGAATTTGTTCTTGTAATTAAAATATCTACTGTCCTTTATGCAAAATTTTAAAATCTTTAAAAATAACTCTTTGGAAATATTCGTATGGTTTTTCAAAAAATCCCACTTTTTACTAATAATATCTAAAGCAAATTCCACAGGTATACTTGGAACAGCGACACTACATCAAATGATACTAATTTTTCGTCATCAGAAATTGTAGTGTTGTTAACTCTATCTTTGAATTGCACCGCATCTCTTGTATTATAGACAGAGTTCTCTGTTAGTTTTTTTAAAATATTTGTCACCAGCTTACATAATCCACTGGATGGTGAATTAACCGATGCACATATTGGTCTGAGTGGGTATCCTTCTTTATGGATTTTTGGAAGTCCGTAAATTCTAGGTACCGTTGTCGCGTCGTTTTTCAGTTTCCTTTTTTCGTAGTTATTTATATTATTGTTCAAGAAAAGTTCGTCTACAAGTTCATTATTCTTGCGTTGCAAAGTTGTTGCAGGGTCTTTTAGTATTCTCCTATACGTCATCATATCACTTAGAATAGTGTTCATCCTGTCTTCGTATTCTGCTTTTTCCATCGCCACTGTAACATTACCTTTGTCCGCGTTAAGTATTAATATATTTCTGTTTTTCCGTAAAAAACTCTTCGTCTGTTCTACTGTGTTAAGAATGTATCGGTCCCTTTTTGTTAGATTGTGTTTGTTGATATGGCTATCCAACATTGACGTAAATTTGTTTCTTGCAATTTCTTGTTCTTCCTTGTTGTCCAAAGTTTGAATACAGTCTTCTCCATCTGCAATCATTTTAAATAAAGGGAATTTTTTTATCTCGGTCGGAATTGTGAACTTTTCTCCTAGTGATAACAGCCATTCAGTCTCTTTCGGTATGTTAGAGTTAGTTTTGTTCACGAACCATTTGTCATTGTGAATAATGTTAAGATCTTTGATATGTTGTTTCATTAGTTTTTCAAATTTCATCTTATGTTTATTTTTAATGTTTTCATTAATTTTTTCTATCAACACATTTTCGCTTTTCCAAAGTTGTTCTTGTTCCTGTACTGTTAACTGGTTATTTATTTTTAATTCTAAATACGTTAACTCACATTAAAAGTGGCCTCAAGCTCGAAAATTCGTCTTCTTTTTATTTAACATAAGTTACTAAAGGCTGAACAAAACTATATTATATGATTCTTGCAATATGTATAATATTTCTACGTTCAGAAATAGGGGTAGTATGGATTTTACAGACATAAAGCCATAAATAAACAAAAATTATTATACTTTTTACCTGAACATTCTGAATAACTGATCGATCTCAGAATCTCCTTGAAATAGTGGTTTCCTGGTAGCCATTTCAGCAAAAATACATCCTATGGACCAAATATCTACCGGACATGAGTATCGAGGTGATCCCAATAATACTTCAGGAGCTCTGTACCATAGAGTTACAATTTCGTGTGTATAAACACGTACAGGAATACCAAATGAACGCCCAAGTCCAAAGTCTGCCACTTTAATTATACCATTTTTATCAATCAATAAATTTTGAGGTTTAAGATCCCGATGCAGAACCCTTCTTCGATGACAAAATAATATTGCGCTGGTTATTTGATAAAGATAACTTCTCACTAGCTCAGTGTCTAAAGTCTTTTCTAATGGCAGCGAGTCCATATATTTTTTAAGATCCATTGACAAGAACTCAAATATTAGATATAAGCGATTTTCTTCCATTAAGACATCTTCAAGACAAACAATGTTAGAATGCTTTAATTCTTTCAACAGCGATATCTCCCTAAAAATGAATATAAGAAATAACTAGTTATGTATGTTGCATTATAACTATTTTATGTGTTTATTTCTTTGATTTTCGAGATATAAGTAAGCAAAAGCTCATACTTCACCTACATGTGGCGAAATACAGATAAAATGTATTTTACAAATTATTTTCAATCATCAGAGAACCTGTTCTGAATGATACCATGCTTCAGCTTTTTTGGGGAACGAAAGATATACATTATTTGTTAAGTCGTGAACTAGAAATCTTTATAGTTACTATTATATATGGCAATAAATGATAATGGCTTAAGTTGACATAAGTGCTTTTTCATTTTATTATATATTCTTATTCTTTTCTTCAAGAGTATCACTCAGCTAAATTTCAAGTATAAAATGTCATTATTAATAAAACTATACGCATTTTTATTTTAACTTAAGTCCTTTTGGTAAATAATACATAAGCTATATCTTAAATCAACTTAGTGTTTTTTAGTAGTGTTTGAGCATTAAAACTTGTATACACTTAAGTTCAATAACTAACAGCACATTCAAATTATTCCTCATTAAAAAAAATATTTAAATTTAAATAAGCTTTTATAATACGAAAACCTCCTTTAATTTTGTCTACTTAAGTGAACATGAGTTCTTATAACAGAATTGCATTTATACGATATTTTAAATATTTAATTTTGCAATACATCTTAACTCTACTTAGGCTATTATGTTAAAATGCAGTTGAAAAATAATGGTTCTTAACTGCTGTTAGGGTTATTTTAGTGTGTGTGCTTATGGAATTTTTTCAAACCATAAGCTGTTGTGTTCACTTTGCAGACAGTGTTGGCGCGAATAACATCATAGAGAAATGGATAATAATATTATTGAAAGTGTGTCTCCTACTTCAGAGTTAACCAATGTTATATTAAATGATAATACACGTGCTGAAAATAATACTATTATATAAGTTGTATTTTGTGATACTTTATGTACTGTAACGAAGTTTTCGTTACATAGTCATGTTCTGGCAAACGAAACATTATTTAAGTCATTTGTTTTCTATCAGCAGCAGTTTATATTTTTTTTATTAATACTTATTTAGTTTATTTATCTATATATATAAAATACAAAAAATGTTTGTACCCATGTTCGCTATAGACTCGGAAACTATCCAACCGATTTGACCCAAACTGGTGTCATTCAAAAGGGAATTTATAGAGGATGGTTTTAGGCTTTTAATATTTCAAGTGGGCGTAGCCCCTCCCACATAAATTGAATAACATCATATATCTTGACTATTGTGATAGCAAGAGTTTTGAAACATTGCAATAGTTCATATGTTACTAATGTGAGTAATCAGGACAAAAATGGGCGTTATCGGACAAGTGGGCGTGGCAGCTCCCATATAAGCCAAAAATTGAAATCGCCATATTTTGGGCATTTTTTGACCTACGCCGATGATATTTGGTACATATAGTATTGACATAATTAGGAATACGTACTAGGAGAAAAGTGAGTGGGACCACGCCCCTTTATAGGAAAATAAAAAATCTTAATATAGTCTTAACTATTGGACCGATGGTCATTAAATGTAGACATTGGAACCATTGATTTACTAGTTCAATTAAGAAATTATAGTCTACGCTTTTGGTGCTTTTCTAAAGCAGATGTCGATAGTGAAAATGCATATTTTTTCACCTTAACCGACATTATCTGCCATCTTTCACCACCACAAATTTTTTTGTCATCAAAGCCAAATTTAAATTTATAGACGCTTTATTGACAATGTCGCCTAATAGTCACCAATATTGTAGACAAAAGTGGTGACTTGGAGACACTTGACCCCAGGATTCCTTCAGGGTTATTACCGTTGCCAGAGTGTATATATACAAATATGTATATAGTTGAAGAGTACATGTTATGTTAACGGCATAAGAGAAACGTGCAGCACCAACGCATTACTTAAGAGAATCGGCATCACTAATACCTGAGAATTAATGGATGATAAGAGTATGGCTGACTTCCAAAACGTCAATTGCTATGTGTCTGAACAAAGCATCACATTTCAAAACGCCGCAGTACAATAAATATACTATGTATACCATTGCAAAACGCCGCCTCCAAGTATTTTTAACGTAATAAGAAAGCAAACAAGGCATCGGTTTTATAGTTGTTGTATGGTTTGGGAACTTTGCATATGTATGTGATTTAAATACAGTAGCAATATGTATACAAACTTTGTATACGAACGTTTTGGAAGTCAGCCTATGAGAGTACTGATTAAAACTCACATACTTTGGAATGTCTATGTATCTAGAACGGTGAAATGTAGTAGTGATCCACACTGGAGGTAGTCGAATACAATTCAATACTGGTTTAGTTGGTCGTTAGCAGTATTCGTGCGTGGACAGCTGGTACAAGTGTGAAATAGCTTTGCCAGCAGCCACAAACAGGTACAGTGGCCCAACGCATGTAGTGGTGTACAGGGTTTCTACTGGTATCCTATAGCCATAGATCCCAGACACAAGTAGTTGTAGTGCACAAAGAGACTAATGGCCATAGGTCTCAGGCGTGGTAGTCACTAATACACTAATCACCATAAGATTCCATTATAAAAGAAGAGCACAAACCTAAAGAGGGGGATTTTTCTGGTTACAGTGCGAGGTGTCTATACTGATCGTGTTCTCTGATAATTAATTAAAGCTAACTTGTAAGAATAATGAATTTTGAAAATAAAGAACTATTGAATTTTAATGTATGTGCAGAATGAAGTTATATTATTATAAATAAAGTATCTATATATATAAAATTGTAACGTTACTGACTGACTTATTCATCATCGCACAGCCTAAACGCCTTTTTTATTTATTGACATAAACGTATTAAATTATGGGCTCCCACTACAATAATTAAATTTTTCGTGCTTCAATGGGGAGAAAAAAGTACCAAAAAGGGGAAATGCGGAATATTTAATTTCTTACTTTAGCTTTTTGGTTCTACAACTAGCAATTTATTTTAATTATCGTTAATATTGGACCTAGAAACATAAACTTCAACATGCAATGTCCTGAGTGGATAAGAACCTATGAGGGTACTTTTTGCTCTTCAACTGATACTTTTTGAATTTCCGTTAGTTTTAATACTAGAAACATAAAATTAAACATGCAAAGTCCTCGTTCGTAACACCATAATTACAATTTTGTACTCATGCTGCATCAAATCGAACGTTTGCAAAATCTTCAAAATAAAGCAATGCGAATAATTTGAAAATGCAACAAAAACACATCGATAAACTTTATGTTACAATCGCTAAAATGGTTATATATAAAACAGAGGATAGCTCTAAACACAATAAATTTTATGCAAAAAAATGAAACGAAAAGCACAAAATATCGTATGTAAGGGAAGTCCAACCATACCATCTAAGAAATCTGGACAACTTTAGATTAGAAAGGGTAACTACAACGGCAATGCACAAGAACTTATTCTACAAAGGACCACAACTCTACAGCAATCTTCCTAATCATGTAATAAAATATTAATATATGTACATACATCTGTGCTACTAAAGCACAGAATGCCTCAAAATTAAGTGTGTGTCATTTGAAGGGCAAAATTTGAGAAAAATTTTGAGGTGTTAGGAGGAAGGAAACGGGCAACCCCCATACACATAATACATTAGTATTCACATATCTCAAACCTCCAGGATATAATCTTATCACTTCAATTACTAATTAATTATTCACCCTTATCGTGTCATGGTTATCATGGTTAGCAAAAAACGACAAATACACGACACAGTATAAAAATCTATTACAAGAACGCCGTTACAACGGTATCGTATTTGGCGTTTTTGCCTGTCAAAATTGCTTAAAACAGGCGTTTATAATTTTTATCACGACACAAACGTTACTAAATGAAGTTTTAATTAAAATGGAGGGAAATAGTGTGTCTCCAAAATAAGAAAAAAAATTTTAAAATAAAGGTTACAACTGCCACAATATGTAGTGAGAAATCTCTATGAAGAAAGACTGTCGAGCACTATCTTTAAATGGAAGTGTTATTCCAAATTCAACAAAAGTGAAGTACATCATTTTAATAGAAGGCACACGTGGAAAGATCACATAAAAGCTAAACGGGAACATTTAAACATAAAAACATACAAAATTTACTGGCTCTTGGACCAAAGTCGGAACAAAGTTTGGAAAACAAGATTACAGTCAAATCCCGATAATTCGTACCCCGATAAATCGTAATTCCCGATAATTCGTAATAAACTGTCGGTCCCTTGAAAAAATCTCGTTAATTCGTAAAATTTCCATACGTTTTGGTCCCCTCGCTAATTCGTAATTTTTTTTTTTAAATAAAATCTTCTTTACCTCTTATAAATCGTAATTGTGTGCTAACTACCACTTATAATTCGTAATAAAAACAACCCAGCATACCATTGTCGGAGCGCTCTTATGTATGAGCTCATATATGAGAGTTTTTATGAGTTTCATTGAGTGCTTTCTGCGTAAATATTTTTTTATGAGTTTCAATGAGTGCTTTCTGCGTAAATATTTTTTTATGAGTTCTTTATGAGTGTTTTCTGCGTACACGCGCTGAAACATAACGGTAAATGCATGCTAAGCAGAACAAAAAAAAATTTACCAATATATTCATTTGTGCATATTTTTAAAGGCGTACAGTCGCAATTGTGAGTAAATTTAATATAACTAAAAATAAAATAAATTAATATAATGAAAAGAGCAAGCTCTAAAGAAAGTAAATTAATAATAAGTGAACTTCGTGCAAAAAAATTAAGAAATGCAAATCTAGCATCAAATAAGAGTTCTAAATGCGTGCAAAAAAGATTCTTATATGCACTGAAAGAAGAGTTCTAAATGCGTGCAAAAAAGATTATTTTATGCACTGAAATAAGAGTTCGAAATGCGTGCAAAAAAGATTCTTTTAATTATTCATAAAAGACTCTTTTATGCATAAAAGTTAGAGCTCTTTTATGAGTGACCACTTTAGTAGGAAAACACGCTCTTTTATGAGGCTTTTGAGATACTTTCTGATTATTTTATGAACTCATTATGAGCGACAGCGCTCAGATGACAGAGTCTTTATGTGCTCATTTAGAGCGCATATGGTATGCTGGGAACAGAAGCATGGAAAGAATGATTTTTTGTTTACCCCTATTTGTTTTTTTTTTTTGCGAGGGTTTTTGCTTGCGTGTGTGTGTTTATTCTCTTAAGATCAGTTTGTTACATGAATAATAAAGAAAAATGTCAAAGCGCACGCATAAAACTCTGTCGGTGTTACAAAAACAACAAATTTTTGCAGCCACTGACAATGGAGAGAAAAAATAGACGTTGCTGAGCGATTTGAAATTGCTCCATCCACTCTTACTTAAATCCTTTAAAAACAATTGTTTTTATGTTTTTTTTTATCGTTTTAGTAAAACCCCGTTAATTCGTATTTATTTTATTTTAACCCCGTTAAATCGAAATCCCGCTAAATCGAAAACCCCCCTAATTCGTAAGAAATGGCCGGTCCCTTGCCATTACGAATTATCGGGATTTGACTGCATATTATATAAAGCAATCCTAAAACCGGTTTGGATTTATGGTATTCAACTCTGGGGGACTGCTAGTAATTTACTTATTTATTTATTATTTATTCTAATGTGAAAATTCTTCAGAAATATCAGTCAAAAACATTAAAGCTATTAGCTAATGCACCATGGTATACGTATATCCAAAAAGTGTTTACATAACGATTATAAAATAGTCGCAATAAGAGAGCAGATTAGTAATTTTAGTAATATCTGCATAGACTTGGTAATCATTCAAATATTTTAGCTGACACACTTTTGGATGATAGTGATGCAACTCGTAGACTTATGGAAGGCCTACCTAATCCCTTCTAAAAATGTGGTTTTTATTATTTGTATGTATACATCAATAAATAAATAAATAGTTAACATGTCATTAAATGTAAAGAAAACTCTGAAATTGAACATAATACAATAATTAGCACTCGTATGTTGTTGGGTTGATATTTTGGCACTTTCATGGGATTTTACTAAGATTTTGCATATCCAAAACTAATTTAAAAAAAAAAAATTGTGACTGGTCTATAGTCAATTCAATAAAGAAGACCTTCAGTCAGGCCTCTAAGTAGGCCTGCTACTAGGACTGTGTAAGAAGGGAGCTGGCTATGGAATGGGGCAAGAAGGGTTTCTGACTGCCAAATAAGGTCTTTCAGAAGGCGTACTTGCTTAGTGCTTCTTTCCGCCGCTGGGTATATATTTACTTATTTACGTACTCTTTTTGTTTTTATGAAGCTCATTGAATCTTAATAATATAAGTTATTGTTAATTATTTATAAGATTTGTTTAATGTTTCTTGTAAAAAATATATCTGAGCAACTAAAGCACAGAATGTCTTTAAAGTATATGTGTTTTCTTAATTTGTAATGAAATTTCACAAAACTAATTTGGGCAGCAAGGCGTACCGGATGCAGCTAGTATGCATGTATGTATATATGATAATTAAAACTTATTTTATAGAAATTATGGTACAATTCCTGTGAATGGTGGTGCTCTAATAGTTCTTGGAACTAACCAAATAATACTCCAGGCTCATACATATGAATGTAGCGGGAGGAACTAAATAAAAATAAATAAAATAACTGTGATTACACTTTATTACGAAAGATTCCATGTTCTCTACCATGGCCTTTATCGACGAACGTTCTCGTCATAATATATCCCGAAACACCAGACAACAAAGACTTTCCGCTTATATTTAAAACGGTACCAATATTGTCCCATTACATTCCGTTTTCTATAAGAATTTCTTTCAGAAATATATTTATAAACTTCCATAGTTCACAGCACGAGATTTTTTATTTTACTTTTTAATTCTCCATCATACAGAACATTTTTTAAATCGGAGGAGCGTTTGAAATCTAGATTTAAGCCCTTTTTTACAAATTATTTTTTTTTACCAATATAAAGGTGACCACTTTCTCATTTGACGCCCACAGTATATAAGTTCCCTACAAGATTTTCAATTGAAGTACACAACATATGCAAACGTGTAGGTATGTATACATTCCCTATGAATGTATTTATTTAATATAATCAATTGACGAGTATGAAATTCTCTCTTTAACGATCTTACTAAAAAAAAATAGGGAATTAGGTATACCTTATTGCAGTAGACGGTATGCCTTCATCTTCGGACTCCAAACGAATTTTTTTCATTGCAACTATTTGGCCAGTGAGTCTATTGCGCCCTTTATATACAACGCCATAGGTTCCTTCGCCTATTTTTTCAATTTTTTGAAAATCCTCCATTATTCCAAACTTTAAACAAATTTATATTCTTTAAAAGTAAACTATGCCGCCAAAGTTAACACACCAATAATAATTAGACACAAATACCGACTTCAAACAGAGCACCCGAATAAACGGTTACTTGTTACTGAAAGGGCTGTCAGATGTGCCGGTTTCTCGCCAAACGTGGCGATTTTATACCTTTCTGGCGTCCTTATTTTCGATTTGGCGACATAACGAATTATATAATATTTCACGATTTTAATGTCAATTTTTGATAACCTGCAGCTCGTTTCTGTATTTCTGGCATCGTAAACATAGTTGCCAGATGAAATGGGTCCGAATTCGTCAAATTTTTAGCGTGAAATCGTCAAAACAGTTTTCCGAAGTCGTCAATAAATCGTCGAATATAAAAACAAAATGTTTTCAAACAAAACTTTAATTTTATTTAACAAAACATAACATAACAAATAAAATTCAAGGGTTTTTATATAAACTAAAGTAAATTCTTATCCATAAAGAGATCAACTGTTGAAACAAAGTATAATCAGGTGTTTTGTGTATTTTTTAATACAATACCTACATACCATATCCACAAAATTTTAGCAAATTTAAATTTTTAGCGAAATTAGTGATAAAATTTGCGATTAAATTAAAAGTGATGATAGATAGTATTATTCATGCAGCAACACATTTGTAAAAATTAAAAAAAAAAAAAAAAAAAATAAACATATTGGAGTAATAAAATTAGTTAACGTGGGAAATAAAAGACTAGAGTTTTTTTTTCATCTCTGAAATCTGTTTCCAAAAATTTATAAGTTTTATGTCCGTATGCGGGAATTATTCTAAATTTAGTAATTTCAATTGTCTGAACTCAGATTCAAATTCCCGTCTTTCACGTTCTTTAACAAAGTGTGAAAATACTTTAAGAATACCATTAAATGAATTGTTATTTTCTTTTATAAGATTGTAAAGATTAATTTGGCTTAATGCTTTGAATTTTTTTCAAAGTCAAATATCAATAAAACAGTTCTACGTAAAACTTTTTACAATTTTTAATTTTCTCACACTTTCCATTTTCATAAATTTTTGTGTAACAATTTTAATATACATACATATGTACATAGGAACAATCTCAATTATTCAAGTTCAAGTTTTTGGCGTGCTTTAAAATATTGACACAAATGTATGTATGTAAATAACAGTTGATAAATTATGAACATCAACAGGTTTATGCAGCCTAATATGCTAAAATTATCAACTCAAAAACAACTAAATATGATAAAACTATCTCTTTTACTCCTTACTTTTCTTACATATTGCGGAAAAAGCTGGCAAGTTCTTGAAAAAGTTCAAAGTAGTGTCAATGTTCTGCAGAACGCTGCCAACTTATAATTGTTAAAAAATCGTCAAATTTAAGACACAAATCGTCACGTCGTCAAACTGCCTTTTTTGGCATCTGAAATCGTCGAAATGACGATAGATCGTCAAATCTGGCAATCTGGTGATCGTAAAGTTATCCGTATGAAACGAGTAAATTGCAACAAAAACAGTGTATAATGAAACGAAATATGGTTTTTCTCACACAAGTGTTTCTGTATAGAACTTTGCGAGAATGATCTGTCATTTTAATCATTTTCCAGCAATTATTGGAATTATGTGAGAAAGAGTTTCTGTAACAACAGTTTGCGGAAAGTTTCTCCCAAGAAGTGACAAAATAGCTCACATTTCAAATTAGCGCGAGATAAGCAAAATTTTAATATATATAGATATTTTTTAATTCATATGTATTAATGTGGAACAGAAATCAGCAGATAATGTACATTTGTACATACATATGTATGTAGACAAAATTTTAAATAAACAAAAGAATATGTTTGTAAATATTTTTTTTTAGTTTGAATGAAAACTAGCACTGCACTATACACTTGGGTTTTTATTTAAATAAAAAAAAAAAAAAATATGTGAGTCCAATCACAGGGGAGAGGTGTAAACATGTAGTAATGAAACATTTTTTCAGCTGTTTACTAATAGCCTTTTTCCACTAGCATACATTTTAGAGGAATGAATTGAATATGTTGAAAAAGTGAAACTTGCGTTTGCATTAGCAACATCTAACATCTACCATCTTCTCAGCTGTCAAAAATATAAAAATACTTACAGCATAATTTTTTGTGGAAAAAATAAAAATTAAATTAAAATGGATTTTGAAGAAAAATTAATAATTGGACTCGTTCATGCTTTACAAGAACAAACAAATTGTTAATGTAGTGTTCAGAAAAAAGCATTAACACGAACTTCTTATATGAATTCTTTGGTTTTTTATTTATTTAAAGTTTTTATATGCATATAAAAAAAAAGCGATTCCCTGAAAGACATGAGAGTTCTTTCTTGTTCCTCTCAACTCTTCTATTTTGTCCTGCCACAAGTCCAGCAACATATTTTCAAAATCCTGGTTCCATACTATACGGAGACCTGTGCTTTTTTTTACTAAAAACAAAAATAAATTATTATACTTATTTATGTACAGGGTGGGCCAAAAGAAACCAAGGGGTGTAAAAGTTTAATAACTTTTTTGTTTATTAACTTTTTTTTATTTTTTCTTTCAGATTATACAGACAACACTTGGAGAATTTATAATGGAGAGGTTCACAACTGAACAGAGAACCAGAACAATAGAATTTTATTATTTAAACCAGAGATCAATTATTTTAACGCAAAGAGCATATCGTCGACATTATAACGTCAGAATTTCGCCCTCTGAAGCGATGATTCGTTGCTTAGTTAATCGTCATCACCAACATGGCAGCGTAAGAGATTTGCCTCGAACCGGTAGACCACGTTTAAGTCGCACTGCGAAAAATATTGAACGAGTACAGCAAAGTGATAACGAAGCACCAGAAACATCTTGCAGAAGGCGTTCTGCTCAGCTAGAAATGTCTCGTACGTCACTACGGCGCATTTTAAAAAAAGATTTACAGTTATACCCATATAAGGTGCAATTGGTCCAAGAATTAAAACCCGCAGATCATCGGCAACGTCTAAATTTTGCAGTTAAATTTCAAGAGTTGGCCAGAAATGAAATCAACTTTATTGAAAATTTGATTATGAGTGATGAAGCTCATTTTCATTTGAATGGCTTTGTTAATAAGCAGAACTGTAGGTTCTGGGGTTCTCAAAATCCAAGAGCCATTCATCAACGCCAATTGCACCCCATCAGGTGTACAGTATGGTGTGGGATCACATCTGAAAATGTCATTGGGCCCTACTTCTTCGAGAATGAAGATGGAAGTGCTGTAACCGTAAATGGAGAGCGGTATCGGTTTATGATAGAAAATTTTTTACGTCCTGCTCTTGAAAACAGACCTGGTATGTGGTTTCAGCAGGACGAAGCCACTGCCCATACTGCCCGAGACACAATGACACTTTTAAGTCAAATTTTTGGAGAGCGAATAATTTCTCGAAATTCGGAAATTATTTGGCCAGCGCGATCGCCAGACTTGACAGCACCCGACTATTTTCTTTGGGGTTTTTTGAAGGAGCGAGTGTATGTGAACAAGCCAGAGACAATCCTTGAACTCAAGGCAAACATTGTTGCAGAAATTCGAACGCTACAGCCACAAGTTTTGAAAGATGTTATGGAAAATGGTCTAAAAAGAGCCCATCAGTGCGAAGCTGAAAACGGTGGTCATTTAAGAGACATCATTTTTCATACTTAGTGTAAAAAAATTTCCATGTATATTATATCTGAAAGAAAAAATAAAAAAAAGTTAATAAACAAAAAAGTTATTAAACTTTTACACCCCTTGGTTTCTTTTGGCCCACCCTGTAGAACATATAAAGTTAAAAAAAAATAAAAACTTACGTGTGCCACTCATTTCGATGTAAAATGTTTTTTTTTTCTTACACAATTATGTATTTATGTCATTCACAAAAAATTAAACTATCAACATGTATGTATCTGTCATTTTGCTAGAGATGACATTAAAATTATCGGAAGATGTTGATTGGAACAAAATGGTTTAGGAACATCTTTTTAAGATGTAGAAAGATGTTGACTTTTAGTACTGTGTATTTCTTATGGGAAGATGTTAACATCTTCTCAAATTGATGGTAGATGTTGCGTAGTGGAAAAAGGCTATAAAATGTAGAGCATGTAGTAATTTTACAGCAATGGTTTTCGAACTGTACACCGCTAGCATAATTATATGTTAGTGAAAATTAGTAGCTCCTATTGCGCCATCTAGAGTTTATATTATTGCGCACTAGATGGTGTTAGTGTATTTCTATGCAGCTGTTAAGTTTCTCAGTACTTCTTGTTGTCCGTATCACAGATAACCAGAGATGACAAAAAACCAAAAAATTGGACTTGGATCATATATTATATCTTGACGCGTCCTGTATTAACGTTGTTCCATTGCTGAAATTTAACCAACCTTTTGACCAATTGTAGAATTGTATGGTTGCCACCATACTGTAGGAACGTTGTAGCATGTGACAAACAGTGTGTAGTATGCATTGCAATTCAACGGTACCGCAACATGCAACCGTTGACAAACTGCAAGCAAGATATTTTATGTGACGGCAATTTGACACTTGTACGTTTAATCAAGTGCAGCTGCACAATGCACTTAAATGGATCACATTTATTATCTGCATTTGTTTGATTGTAAATATAAGCAACACAAAGTATCTGTTGCATTTAGGTATGCACTCGTTGGACTTTAAAACTGTTGGGACACATGCCATACATAAATCGTGGGAAGCTAAATATGCTTACCCAACAATAATATATATTTCTATTCTTATGTTAAGTTACCCCTAAGAATTATTCTCATAATTAGTATATAAGCCAATGTCATTTAGTTTAATATTCAATTAATAAATCATCAGTCTTAGGAGCTCCGCCTTACAAGCTCTAAGACTAAGTAAAAACAAATAAATTTAAAACCTTATTATTACAACGTACATAAAAATGTATATTTGGAAATATTTCTCTTAATGCATTTCTTATAGTGTATTCACAAGAGTCAAATTTTACCCCTTACAAGCTTTAAGACTAAGTAAAAATAAATAAATTCAAACCTTTTTTATTAGAACGTACATAAAAATGTACATATATTTGGAAATATTTCTCTTAATGCATTTCTTATATGTAGTGTATTCACAAGAGTCAAATTTTATTTACATATACAAACAAACATGCATGAATGTTACTATCGCAACCATTTGTCTATTTAAAATTATTTTTTACGACTGAGCAGCTGAATCCAACGAGAAATATTTGCGGAAGTCCTTTAGTTGCCAACTGCTTTTAACACTTCCTTCCAATATGATTTCTGTTGCATTTTCAATTTTACTTGGGGTTTCTAATAATATTGGAGATAAATTCTCTGTCAGACACCATCGGTTCTTATTAAGTAAAAATAATAACATCAAAAGTGGCAGATGAACTAATGAAAAACGGAAAAGTTTTCGAGAAGTTCCACTATCCGATTTTTTATAAAATTTGTACGCTGCAAAGATTGAAAAAATTAAAAATTAGTTGCATTTTATTTGTAATGAATTACACATAAATGTGATAAAAATTTGTTTTTATTAACTTAACATATGAACACAGTTTATTTGAGCAAAATCTATGAAAAATTGTTGACAAATATTTGAAATAATTTTTCAGTAGTAAAAGAAGTTGTAAATTTTTCTATCTAATATTTTTAATTTATCAAGGATAAAACGTCATCAATTTTTAAATACATATAAAAGTCCATAATATCTAAAGGGAAATCTAGTAGATTTCATTTGAAATCTTTATATTAATTGTAATTTTTGTAATAACTATGAACTGCTTATTATTAATATTTGTTGATATTTATACAGCCTAAGTTCGTATATTTAATAATCCAAAAAATATTAGACATTTTAAATTATTTCAAGCAACAAAGGAAAAATTTAATATCGAAGAATCCCTTTATATTTTAACTACACGGCTGAGTAGAACAAACGTTGTTTTCGGTATTTAAAATCTTTATCAAAATCTATACCGTTTACACTAAGAATTTTTGGAATACTATATGTAGGTTAAGTGCATCAGTACTCGGCACTTTAACTTTTTTTTATTTTTTAAACTCGCATTTCAAACTCTGTAAAATATATATTGGGATTGTAGTAAATGATATTGTCGTATTAAGGAATTTTGTTTATGATTCAATAAACATTTTTCAAAATATTTTTTTTATTTTTTTATTACCAATAAACGTAATTATTATTTGAACTTAAATTGATGTACATGTGAAAAGTAATATCAGGCTCAAGTTCAGTTTTATTGAATTAATGAAAATTCAAATTACTAAGAGTCTTTTTATGTTGATATCCAATCAGTTTAGCAGAACGTATCAGTATACCGATTTTAAGGCCGCTACACCTCTCATCAGCGTTCAATTGTCCATCTTTACAATTTTCGTAAAGTGGATACTAATTGGGAAGAATATCAACTATTTAACCAAGTTTTCAACAGAAATAGAATACGAGAATTAATTTAATTCATTTTTATTCTACTTTTACATATTGAAACAATTTTCGTTAGTACGAAATTCCCCATCACTGCTTGGAAATTACTAATAATCAACACAAACTCATAGTCCCTTAAAGTATTCTACTTTGTAATTTAAAAATTGTTACTAAGCGATGGCGAACATGTTGAGTGAGCGCTCACTGTTTTAGGTAGCAAAGAAAAAGTACGATTCGTTTAACCAAATTACGATATTTCAGTTCAGCTTGACTTTTGAATAAGTTTCATAATATATATATTTAAATTTTAAATAATTTAAATTCACAAATAAATATTGTGAAATCTTTTCACAAAATAAAATTCAATAATCTTAATTGAAAAGTAAAATTTTTTGATATTTTTGACAAAAAAGTGAGCATATCGTTCAGAAAAATTAATCAAATCAAAAGCTGCTACATATAAACTGTTTAGTAGCAGGTTTTTCTGTTGAACGCGCCCATTTTTTTACTGCTAATTTAGTTTTACTTACTTTATCCCAACAGTCTCCATCACGAACTGGAGACCCAAACGGATTTAGTTTTTCTGAAATCTGATTCCAAAAACCATCGAATTTTAGAGGCTTTATGCCCTTCCGAAAACTTTTAGCATATGAGCAATTTTCTTCTATTTCGGAAACTAAATTTCAAACTGCTGCAATGTCGTAATTTTCATTTTTAATTTATTTATTACAATCGTTTCAACTTCGATGCTAACAATGAGAACGACATATAATGAATGTTTCTTTGACATTACAATGTTCGTTTCAAAGTGGAGAATACCGATATATTTTCGATAAATGTCTATAACGCCAACGCTGATGCCATATTGTCGTTTTTATTTCGTTTTCAAGAAACAATAACAATAATAATAGGCCCGATTATTTGAACTAGTTATTTGTTAATATCTTTAATACAGAGTTTTTTTTATATGATATTTATGGAACTAATAAAGGAAACATTTTGAAATTTCGTGCTCTTGGCGCTTTTTATATTTGCTTTAAAGAAAAAGTATAATAATTTTGGTATACATTGGCATTACAAACTAGCAATATTGTAAAGGATCGTCACCAGAAGCAGAAAAAAATGTTAAATTAATTAATTTTATAGTGGATCCAAAAGGTTTTTTTAAATAAAATCTATAAAAATTTTTATTTAAAAAATACCAATTTATTGAAGTAAGTTACGTCACAGATAACCAGAGATGACACGAGACGGAAGATTTTGCATACTGGTTTGTATACACTCATACAATCCTTCTTTTCGTTTTTTTCTTTGTGCTGTCTTTCTATCAAAATTAAAATTATAAATCACAAAACTAATTAAATATCCATATATTTCTATACTTCACATTAAAAATATTATTAATTAATTAATTTAAGTTGGTTTTCACTCATCGTTTGTATTTTATTACTATATACATCTGCAAAATATCAGAATTTATCAAGTATTTATGTATGTATGTGTGTATGTAAGCAAATTTACAGCACATATGTACGGATGTATATAAATTTAATATACAGAGTATATAAGCACACACTAAATTGTTTTATCACTTTATTTTGGAATTATATGCCGTAAATTCTTAATATTATCACATTTTATTAAATTTAAGCGTGCTTTTATGTAGCATTTTCCACTAAAAACTGAACTTTTTTTTGCTTTTCGTTTTGTTTACTTTCATAACAAACACACTAATGTTGTCTCTTTTTCACGAAGCTTACTTATGACAAATAATATATGATCCAAGTCCAATTTTTTTGTTTTTTGTCATCTCTGGTTATCTGTGGTTACGTTATGTTTGGGAAAATTCTGTTTGTTAAACAAGAATATTGTTATTGTTTTTCTTTTTTAATAAAATAGACGACAATCCTTGGAGAAAGTGAATAAAAACATTCACGAAACGTCGGGACAATATTAAATAAATAATTGTAATTTTAATATTTATATAGGCTTAAGTCGTAAATTTATTGATCAGAGAAATATTAAGTAGACACTTTATGTTGTTTTGGCCAATTTTGTGTTTTGTGTTGTTGATTATTGATATTCAGCTATTAAAGCCTAACGCAGTTTATGACAATAAAAAAACTTTTTATTTCATATTTACCCAATGTTTCGTCAATTTTATGTTGACTTTTTCAAGGGTTTCATCTATTTGAAAAAATTAAAATCTAATATTATTATAAATAATTACACCAAAATTTTCTTTTTACTTACAAAATGATGTTAGTTAATCACTCTACATATGTACATATAAATTAGGTTTTTTTTTAATTAAAAATTAAAAGTATTTTTTTTTTTTAATTTTTTTTTCTCCTCTCCGTTGTTTATTTGCTGATTGCAAAAATGTAGCTTGTATTTATGTTTTTTGTGTCTTCTTTTAGGGTTCATGGTTCTGTTTATGTTATGTGTTTCTTTTCCTCATTTTATTTTCTTTATCAAGTATTTTGACATTATCAAAATCTGCTGTATGTCCCGTATTGAGTATATGTTGTGATAATGCTGTTGATTCTCTCTGTTGTTATAACTTTCTTATGCTCACTCATTCTTGTCTCCAAATTTCGTTTTGTTGTCTCAATGTATATTAAATCACAGTTCTCTTCATCACCGCCTTCGCATTTAACTTCATCTACAACATTGTTGTTGTTTTTCTACCTTATCTTTCATGTTGGTGAAAATTGTATTAAGTGTGGAATTAGGTTTGAATGCAAATTTAATATATTCAGTTTGTGATATTGTTTTTAACCTTTTGCTGTCTGTTAGGCCTGTTATGAATGTAACACCGTAAAAACGATTTGTTTGGTTGTTGTTATTGGTTTCAGTTTGAGGATAATTGTTTTTGAGTTTAATTTTTGTTTCATGTATTAAATTATTAATTAGGTTTATCGGAAAACTATTGTCTTTAAGCAATTTGGTAATTATATTAATGTTTTCGGTGTGTAAATTCTCGTCACTTATCCTTAGTACTCTAGAAATGAAACTTTTTGCTGTATTTAAAATTTGCGTTTTTGGTTGTGTTGCATTGAAATTCATTAATCTTCCTGATGCTATATTCTTTGCATACCAATCGAATAAAATTTTGTTGTTTTTTCGTTGTAGCATTATACATATCTAAATATGATAATTTATAATATTTTTCCATCTCATAAGTAAATTGTATTTTCGGATGGAACTGTTGAGTGCATGGAGAATTTCATCTCTGTCATCGAGATTTATTATGGCTAAAACGTCGTCTACATACTTCACTATGTAGTTTAAATTGATGTTGATACGTTTTAAATTTGATAATGCCTCATCTAGTAGGCTATCCAGTAGTCTGCTATTTGCATTCCAAATACTTGGTTATATATGTTGCCATCATATCTGAAATAGTTGTTATCAGTAAGACAAAATTTTAAAATATTTAAAAATTGGGATTTTGGGATTTTAGTGTTTATTTATAATAACATTAGATTTTAATGATTTATTAAATTTCTTCGACCTTTTTATTTTATTTTTCTAATAATAATATCAAGCACAAACAAGGTCTTTTTATAAAAGAAACAATAGCAATACCTTTTTTTTTACCGATATTTCGCTATCTCAATGGATAGCTTCTTCAGGGAATGTTTTTTTTCTTCGACAATGACAATTTTTTAAAAAACAATAAAAAACTTATTCTATAACAATTTTTTAAATATATGAAACATAATTTGTCAATATGAAAAAATAATTACAGGAAGTAGATAATTCTTTTTATTCTTTTACAAAATAAAATACTTATTTAATTTCCTGTATTATTCTTATAAATTAAATGTCTGTAGTTTTGCGCTACGTTATCTGTATCCATTCGGCCATTACGTTATATTTGATATAAAAAAGTATTATGCGCTCACTTACCTAGGTAGCAGAAATACCCGTTCAAGGGTAAAGTTTCCAGAGCAAACCAGTAATTAGTTACGTCTAAAGCTGGAGCTATACATGAAAGAGCGCCGATAAGAAACGTATATTTTAAAGCTGTTCGTCTACATAAGTCTGGATTTGTAACAGCCATCATTCGATATCCAGCACGAGAGTAATCAGGTCTTAAATTCCATGATAATGCATTGAAATGGGGAAACTGCCATGCATACAAAAGTCCAGCTAAAATCCAAGCTCCTACATCTAAACTTCCACAGCAGCCTGCCCATCCCATTAATGGTGGTATAGCTCCAACAACAGATCCCACCCACGTGTTTAGTATTGACATTCGCTTCATTGGTGTGTAAATTGAAGTATAAAGAAACAGATTTGCAAGCCCCAGTGCAGCTGTTAGACCATTTACACCAAAGTATAGCATACTAAGACCGGAAGTAGCTGAAACTATAGCAAATCCCACCGCGTGCATGGGTGTTACTTTTCCAGTTACAATTACCCGATTTTTTGTTCTTGACATTTGTGAGTCGAATGGTACTTCATGGTATTGGTTAATGGAATTTGCAGCTGCTGAAACTAGACCAGTTCCCAACGAACACAAGAAAAATGTGGCAGGATCAAACGGTGCCGGTGCCATGGCATATCCTCCCATTGTTGTTATTACTACAAGAGCTTAAATTAAAAAAGAAAAAAAAATCTATCAATACAAAGGAGAGATTAAAATTTTAATTATGTGCTTGTAATCTTATTGATTATGTTAAAATTTTATCAATTGCAAAATCGAATCATATTTTAAAACACTGAAGTTGGTAACGAGTTTCAATACGTACGAATGTAAGTCCAGAACGAATTACAACATAAGTGAAGATATATAAAAATGTTTTAAGCCAGAAGTATCAAAATAACACCTCTCCGATCGATCGTTTTGCGATTCTAAATGAACAAGGCGATGACGACACAACTACAACAAGGTCGATATATTTAAGAGAGCAGTACTCTAGTTTTTTGGTGAAAAGCCTTATCTCCTTAATTGGAGAAAATGAGTTCTATGTAACTCCAATTAAGCGCGGAAATATTAACAAAACAAAAATCCAGGTAATGCAAGAAAGTAATTACCGAAAAATAGTTTCTGACCTTGAGTCAAAGAACAAAAATTTTTACACGTACCAATTAAAGAGTGCTAAAGGTCTAACCATCGTAATAAAAGGTATAGACTCTTGCGTGGATACAGAAGAGGTAAAGTCTGGCCTTGAAAATTGTGGCTTCAAAGTTAAAAATGTTTCAAACTGTTATATATGTAAAACTTGATATTGACAACACTTTTAATTTAATGCCTAATGGCAACTTTTTTTTACATGTTTCTTAATAATTATTATTTTGTACTTAGTAGCTTTTGAAAAATTAATAAACGTTTTCTAAAGAATAAAAATTACTTTTTGTTATAATAACTCTGAGTATTTAAAAGTGGTGTCAGAAGTGGACACAATGGATGAACAACAACTGAATGCAGTTCTTAACTCATTAGCTGGTGCAATACGTACGGCAGTGACAGAAGCTGTAGAAGCATCGAGGCCACAATCTGTGGCAACAGAATATGCGAGTACACCCAAGCCACCATCGTTTTCTATGAGCGAATATAGGAGCACAGATGGTTCATCAGTAAGGGATTATTTCGCCAGATTTGATTGGGCATTGAGACTTAGCATAATTTCACAAGAAGAGTACCATAACTATGCACGTGTACACATGGGTGGCGAGCTGAACACAGCCCTAAAGATTCTGATCAGCCCCAAACAACCAGAAGAAGTAAACTATGAGGGCATTAAGTCAATACTGATAAATCATTACGATGGAAGGAGAAATATATATGCAGAAAGTTTTAAATTTCGGCAAATACGTCAAAACGTCGGTGAATCGCTGGCAACGTTTTCGTTACGCTTAAAACAAGCTGCTTCATCATGTGATTACGGAACCTTTCTTGATAGAATGCTCATAGAACAAATGATCTTTGGAATTGAATCGCGTATTATTTGTGATGAGGTGATTGCCAGACAACCTAAGAGCTTCGCTGAGGCATACGAGATTGCTTCCTCCAAAGAATTAACGCAAGTATCAACGAGTGTGGTAAATACAGGCGATAGCGTTACGACAGAGCCGACATGTAAATTAGGGTATATACCCGTTAAGACGAAAAATGATACGAAGCAGAAGGCAAATACAACAGGTGAAACAAATTGCTATGGCTGCGGTGGGAGGCATGCACGCAAGGATTGTAAATTTAAGAATGCAAAACGCTTTTCATGTGGCAAGGCAGGACACATAAGCAAAGTGTGTAAATCCAATACAAGGCAGATATCAGACACGATGGATACTGATGAATGTGATTTGGTACAAACGTCTCAGGTGGCAGCTGTTAAGACAAGTGGGGTATTTGAACGTAAAATGATGACAATGAACGTTGATGGAAAAAAAGTGGATATGGAATTGGATACGGGTGCTCCATGCAGCATTATTAGCTTGAAAAATCTTCGTAAGGTAAAGGCAACATATTCGTTGAAAAAGTCCGATCGGCAATTCTCACAAGATAACGTGCATAGGACGTACAATAGTGAATGTATCGTTTGGCCGAATTAGTCGCAGGCTTAATTTATATGTGGTAGAAGAGGATTTCGATACATTATGTGGTCGCGAGTGGATCGCACAATTTGCCCGGGAGATAAACTTTACTGAGTTGTTTCAGCCGTCAACAGATGTCACCATGAGTATGGATCTGTCATCAGCTACGAGATTTAACATAAGTACCATATCAATAGAAACGCCTAACCTTTCCGATCAACAACAACACCATTTACGGCAACTTATATTGAAATATGACGATATATTTGGCAATGTAGCGGGTACTTTCAGAGGACCTCCAGTGAAAGTACATCTAAAATCAGACGCCACACCAAAGTTCGCAAGACCGCGTGAAATCCCATTTGCGTTAAAGGACGCTTACGCCAGGGAGATTGATGCTAAAATCGCAGCAGGTTTTTACGAAAGAGTAGCATATTCCGAATGGGCATCCACAACGCATGTGGTAACGAAAAAAAATGGTGGTATACGTATTACGGGAAATTATAAGCCAACCATCAACCCGCAAATGATAATTGATGAGCATCCCATTCCAAGGGCTGAGGATATTTTTAACAAAATGAAAGACGCAACAGTGTTTGCTCATTTGGACATTACGGACGCTTATTCCCACTTGGTTCTCGATGAGGAATTTGCTCATGTGTTGACCCTGAACACTCGAACACACGGACTGGTACGTCCAACACGTGCGGTTTATGGGGCCGCTAACATTCCGGCCATATGGCAAAGGACAATGGAAATGGCGCTACAGGGTATGCCCAATATTCTTAATTTTTTTGACGATATTCTTATTTTTGCGAAAGATGTAGATGAACTTTTCAGAGTTCTAGAGGTGGCCTTAGAAAAGTTGAAGGAATTTGGATTTAAATTGAATAAGACAAAATGCGTATTTGTTGCGTCCTCTATAGAATTTTTGGGTCATAAAATAGACGCCAAGGGGATTCATAAATCCAATAAACATAGTGAGGCAATATTACATGCGGCAAGACCAAACACAATAGAGGGCCTACAATTATTTTTAGGCAAGGCGTCGTATTACTCGAATTTTATACCGAATCTGTCAACTCTGGAGAGACCTCTTCGAGATATTCTTAAAAACGGAAATTTTAATTGGACCAAGGAAGCAGATATGGCATATGTCAAAATAAAGCAAATTTTGATATCGCCGCAAGTTCTTATTCCATACAACCCGGCATTACCTCTTCTTCTTGCAACCGACGCCAGTAAAACGGGGCTAGGAGCTGTCCTGTCCCATCGTTTGCCTAATGGACTGGAATGTCCCATTGCCTACGCTAGCCGCACCATGAACGCGACGGAACAGCGATACTCACAAATTGATAAGGAAGCGTTGGCTATAGTGTGGGCGGTCCAAAAGTTCTTCAAGTATTTATATGCGCGTCATTGGACGTTGATCACCGACAATAAGCCTCTTGTGCAAATATTGCAACCGGGTAAGTCGTTACCTGTTTTATGTATATCGCGTATGGCAAATTACGCCGATTTTCTTTCTAATTTTGATTTTGACGTGGTCCACAAAACTTCAAAACGAAACATTAATGCTGATTATTTATCTCGGATTACAACCGCAACACCAAAAATTAAAAAGAGCAGTTCTGCTCAGGTCACGGTTAACGACCTGGATGGGTTCGACAATTTCATAATCCGGCAAATAAACCAACTACCCGTAACGGCAGAACGCATTGCACAGGAAACCAGAAAAGATCCACATCTAGGTAAAATTCTACAGTTGCTGGAGAGCGGTCGTTGCTTAGCAAAGGCTGCCTATAAATCACCTGAAGTAAACTACAAGTTATCGTCTGGGTGCATAACATTCGAACACCGCATTGTAATTCCTCCTAAGTTTCGTGGTGATGTAATAAAAGAATTGCACTCTGCTCACCTGGGAGTGGTTAAGATGAAGGGCATCGCTCGATCTTTCGTTTACTGGCCGGGGATCGACAGGGACATTGAGAATGCGGCAAAGGAGTGTGAACTCTGTGCAAAGTATGCTAACGTACCGTCTAAGTGCAAAGATCATCATTGGGAGTACCCGAAGTCTCCATGGGAACGTGTCCATATAGATTATGCGGGGCCGTTTGAGGGAATGATGCTACTCATTATTAGCGATGCGTTTTCTAAATGGTTAGAGGTAAAAGTTACTAAGTCTACTACGGCAACTGCGACGATTATGTTGATGGACGAAGTATTTGCGACATATGGTGTACCATTAATGATTGTCTCCGATAATGGAACGAATTTCTTCTCGGCTGAGTTCAACAATTATTTGGAAAAAGTGGGCGTTAAGTATCATAAATACACTGCTCCCTATCACCCGGCAACGAACGGGCAAGCGGAGCGAAATGTCCAGACGGTGAAAAATGCGTTGAAGGCTATGTGTACAACAAGAGTTACGTTGAGGGAAAACTTGAATGAATTTCTAAGACAATACAGAAACGCACCGCATTCTACTACAGGACAGTCTCATGCACAACTATTTCTGGGGCGACAGCTGCGCACACGACTAGATCTAGTAAGACCAGAAGAAACTAAGGATAAAGTAACATCCAAGCAATACATGAAGAACAACTGTAATTACAGAGAGCTGATCAATAATGAAATTGTTTACTTCCTTTCGGGAAATCCACGTATAAGTAAATGGCTTAAGGGCAAAGTGACCAAACGGTTGGGAGATATTCACTATGAAATCCTGTTCCAGGGGAAGTATTATAAGAGACACATCGACCAGATTCGTGGAACTGATCAACACGATGAGAATGTAAAGAATGACAACACAACATCTACCAGTTCAGAAATCAGTGCAAACCGATCAAATAGCAACATGAATTATCCTGCCAACAGCAATGTGCAACATGAGGCAGCAATCGAGCAACAGCAAGACGATGTGAATACAAGCGAAAGAGAGAATGAGCAGGAACAGTACGAATACTTTACAACACCACCCGTTTCAATGCATAGAAATGATAACATTCCAATATCTTCCGCATCAACACAATTTGAAGGATTTACCGATCCCTCACCAACATCAACCAACACGGATGTCGAGCAGCGAGGACAGTTTCTGCGACGCTCAGAAAGAGTCCGTAGGCCCAGGGTCCTATTCTCTCCGTAGGGGGGAAGAATGTTATATATGTAAAACTTGATATTGACAACACTTTTAATTTAATGCCTAATGGCAACTTTTTTTACATGTTTCTTAATAATTATTATTTTGTACTTAGTAGCTTTTGAAAAATTAATAAACGTTTTCTAAAGAATAAAAATTACTTTTTGTTATAATAACTCTGAGTATTTAAAACAAACACTAAAAATAGGGAAAAAATCCCCCATCCTATTTTTAGAGTCGAGGTACAGCCAGTTGACTTGAAAATAAAAAAGAATGTATCGCACCCAATTAGTAATTTAAAGTACAGTACCGCGAACTGCGACAAAATAAAAGGTGACCCCAAAACGAAAAAATGTGGCAATTTCGGCGGAAATCACACTGCCAACTATAGAGGCTGTCCTCTTTACTCGTTTTTTAAAAATTCGTCGAACAGAAAAGCAAATGTTATTCCCGCTCAGCCCAACACCCCTTTAAACTACCCACAGTTACCTCAACCATCGTCTAGCCATAATCAATACTCAAATGTTTTAAAGTCTAACACGACTCTTACTCAGCAAAAACCAATAGTCAATTTTCATACGCTAACATTTTAAAACATAGCCAGAATACAGCGCAAAAATCGGTAACAGCAAACGAAGTTCCAGGCTCTAATTTTAGTCGTATTAAAGCCTCAATTGAGAGCTTAATACAAACAGTAAATACATTTACTCTCAACATGTCCTGTATGAAGCTATAAACACATTCGCCACAGCAGACTACACAAACACAAGACTAGAAATGCTGCTAGCTACCGATGTAGCCGTTTAGCCAGCTACTTAATTATTTTGGAAACGACAGTGGTGATATTTAGCGCTTTTACTTTTTTAAAGTTTGCTGGGGCGAATTGAATACGGCGAATTGAATTCGCCACTCACATCACTTTGTATGGATTCGCTTTGACCGAAAAGATTCTCATGGATCTCTTTTGGCTCCGGAGTTACGGGGTTCAAAACTTATTTTTTATTGGCCATAACTCCTAGAATATGGAACGGATATAAGCGATGTGGATATCACTCTAAACTGTGGAGAAAATCACTAAGCCCGGCCAAAGGCCGGCTATGCAGAAAATATATTATATATACCGCCGTGTCGGGAAATACCATGGCGGAGAAAATCACTAAGCCCGGCCGAAGGCCAGCTATGCAGAAAATCTAACCTATATACCGCCGTGTCGGGATATACCATGGTGGAGAAAATCACTAAGCCCGGCCGAAGGCCGTCTATGCAGAAATTCTATTATATATACCGCCGTGTCGGGAAATACCATGATGGAGAATATCATTAAGCCCGGCCGAAGGCCAGCTATGCAGAAAATCTAACCTATATACCGCCGTGTCGGAATATACCATGGTGGAGAAAATCACTAAGCCCGGAAGAAGGCCGGCTATGCAGAAAATCTATTATATATACCGCCGTGTCGGGAAATACCATGGTGGAGAAAATTACTAAGCCCGGCCGAAGGGCGGCTATGCAGAAAATCTATTATACATATATACCGCCGTGTCGGGAAATACCATGGCGGAGAAAATCATTAAGCCCGGCCGAAGGCCAGCTATGCAGAAAACTATTCTATATACCGCCGTGTCGGGATATACCATGGTGGAAAAAATCTTTAAGCCCGAAGGCCGAAGGCTTTGCAGAAAACTATTCTCTATACCGCCATGTCGGGATGTACCATGGCGGAGAAAATCATTAAGCCCGGCCGAAGGCCAGCTATGCAGAAAACTATTCTATATACCGCCGTGTCGGGATATACCTGTTAATAACATATTTATATTGTATATTATAATCGCTGCAAGTAGCATCACTGTTTATTAGCTACTATAATACTTTATGTACAACTAAGTATTCTCGCGCCTTTTTCTCAACACATGTAATTTAATCATACTACTATACTTTAATAAAATCAATTCTTACAACAGGTTATGGGCCCAGACTCGTGGTTTTTCTTTTAATTTTTAAAAATAAGAAATTAATTAATAAATTCAAAATGAACACAAACTATGCACAGTTTCCAAAATTATCTAACACAAACTATCATGTGTGGAAGTTCAACATGGAATTGTTGTTGCTGGAGAGGGAGCTGTGGGACGTTGTTGTTGATGGTGCTCCTGCTGTGCAGGATAGCAAATGGCTGATTCGTGATGGGAAGGCAAGAGCTGTAATTGGCTTGTCGGTAGAGGAATCCCAGAAGGTGCTGATAAAGCAATTGAAAACTGCAAAACAATTTTGGGACACTCTGAAAAAGCATCACGAAAAATCAACGATAACAAACAAAGTAAGTCTTCTTAGACAGATGTCGTCGAAAAGATTGGTTAATGGTCAGACCATGGAAGACCACATCGGTGAATTTCTTTCAATAGTGGATCGTCTGCGAGATTTGGGTGGGGATGTTGAGGAGCATAAGGCCGTTGCATTTTTGTTGGGAACGTTGCCGGAAGACTACAATTCATTAATTACATCGTTAGAAATGCGTGCTGAAGCTGACCTGACACTTGATCTGGTAAAGGAGAAGTTGCTTCAGGAATATAAAAGAAAATCATCCGGATTTCAACAAGAAAATGAGGCTGCATTTAAAATTCACAAAAAGAAGCATGTACCAAAATGTTTTTCGTGTGGTAAGCCTGGACATTTTAAAAGAAATTGTAAAAATAAAAATTTACAGAAATATCAACAAAAATCCGATGATAACCGTGCCAATATTGTGAAAAATGACAATACGAATATTTGTTTTGGTGTTATGGAAGGCAAATCAAATGGTGATTGGTTTATCGATTCAGCTGCAACGTGCCACATGTGCTGTGAAGAAAATTTTTTTATCAAAATTAATAAACAAATAATTGAAACAATTTATTTAGCTGACGGTACTGAGTTAAAGGCAAAAGGTAAAGGTGAATGCATAATATTTTGTGAGGGCAAGGAGATTATTGTTCAAAATGTGCTGCTTGTTCCCGAACTAGACGGAAGCTTGTTGTCGGTTCGAAAGTTAACTAATTTTGGATTTGATGTTTCATTCAATAAAGGTGGTTGCTTCATTTCTCGAAATGGGCAAGTTCGTGCTAGGGCGTCACTGAAAAATAATTTGTTCGTACTAAACCATAATCATAAGGCAAATAAAATATCAAATTGTAAAAGTGAATGCATTCATGTTTGGCATCGTCGATTTGGTCACAGAGGTATACAAGCTATCAATACAACTATTTCCAAGGAATTGATACAAGGTGTAAAAATAAAGAAATGTGAATGTAATTTCGAATGCGAAGTATGTTTGAGAGCTAAGCTTACACGAAATCCATTTCCAAGGACATCGGAATCTAAATCTAATGGAATTTTACAATTAGTGCATTGTGATTTATGTGGCCCTATGCAAAATGAAACCCCTGGTGGAAAGCGTTATTTTTTAACGATAATTGATGACTATAGCCGTTATTGCACTGTTTACTTTATTAAATCAAAAGACTTGGCATTTGAAAAAATAAAGGAATTTGTTGAACAATCAGAAAACCAGTTTGGAAAACGACTTCAGATACTCAGAAGTGATCGTGGCGGAGAATTTATGAACCAAAAAATGAAAAACTATTTTAATACCAAAGGTATTCTTCATCAACTCACTGCTCCCTACACTCCTGAACAAAATGGGGTTGCAGAGAGGAAAAATCGGAGCTTGATGGAGATGGCAAGGTGTATGCTGTACGATGCAGATATGCATATCAAATTTTGGGCTGAAGCGGTAAATAACGCCAATTACATTCAAAATCGTTTATTATCAGCTGCTGTAAACTTTACACCGTTTGAATTATGGTTCGGTAAATCACCAAATTTGAGCCACATTCGTGTTTTTGGTTCTGTTGCATACCTTCATATCAACAAAGAAAAGCGTAAAAAGTTGGACGAGGTAGCCGTTAAATGTACTTTAGTCGGGTTTGCTGAGGAGTCAAAAGCATTTCGTTTGCTGAATACTAACAAATAAAATTATTATCAGCCGTGATGTTAAATTTTTGGAATCATCTAATTATCATTCTAATGACGAATCGATGAACGATAATATTCATCATAATAATGTTTATATGCCACTGTCAAGTGACAATTCTGAAAATATTTCGCCTCAACCTACGGAAGAATTAGCCGAAACTTTTGATGACGTAAGCACGGAAGAATTTTGTGGGTTTGAATCTGTAGATGAATTTTCATCATCATCCAATCCGGAAGATTCAAATGATATTAATGGTACTCCTAGAATATCTTCGAGAAGAAACAAGGGTGTCCCTCCGAGAAAATATGGATACAAAGTGAACGTGAAAAGTGATCCCATTACTTATGATCATGCTTTATCTGGATCAGACAGTAGAGAATGGTTGATGGCTATGAATGAAGAGATGAAAGCTTTGAAAAATAACAAAACTTGGGACTTGGTAAAATTGCCCAAAAATGAAAAATTGATTGGCTGCAAGTGGGTCTATAAAATTAAACAAACGATAAATGGTGATAAAAAATACAGAGCCAGATTGGTCGCAAAGGGTTTTTCCCAAAAATATGGCGAAAACTACGACGAAATATTTGCGCCCGTAGTAAAGCAGACTACTTTTAGAAGTTTACTGGCCATTGCAAGTCACAAGAAAATGAAAGTTCGTCACGTTGATGTTAAGACAGCCTTCCTTTATTTTGAGTTAAATTCAGATATATATTTAAAACAACCTGAAGGGTTTGTAATGCCTGGAAAGGAAGATCTTGTTTGTAAACTTAACCATAGCTTGTATGGGCTAAAACAATCGGCTCGTTGTTGGAATATCCGTATCAATCAAATCTTAATTGATTCGGGATTCAGAAGGGGAAAGGCCGAGCCTTGTTTGTATGTAAAAGGTAGTGCTGATTCAATCACATATAGGCTGACTTCCAAAGCGTCAATTGCTTTGTGTTTGAACAAAGCATCACATTTCATAACGCCGCAGTACAATAGTTATACAATGTATACAATTTCAAAACGCCGCCGCATAGTATTTTTAACGCAGTAAGAGAGCAAACAAGGCATCGGTTTTATAGTTGTTGCATTGTTTCCGAACTTTGCATATGGATATGATTTAAATACAGTAGCAATACTGTATACCACAGGCACAGGGTAACCAGAGATGACACGAGACGGAAGATTTAGCATACTGATTTGTATACACTCATACAATCCTTCGTTTTCGTTTTTTTCTTTGTGCTGTCTTTGTAACCAAATTAATATTAAAATCACAAAACTAATAAAATATCCATATATTTCTATAATTTACATTAAAAATATTATTACTTAATTAATTTAAGTTGGTTTTCACTCATCGTTTGTATTTTATTACTATATACATCTGCAAAATATCAGAATTTATCAAGTATGTATGTATGTATGTGTGTATGTAAGCAAAACACCACCACAATTTGGCAAATTTACAGCATATATGTACGTATGTATATAAATTTAATATACAGAGTATATAAGCACACACTAAATTGTTTTATCACTTTATTTTGGAATTATATGCCGTAAATACTTAATATTATCACATTTTATTAAATTTAAGCGTGGTTTTATGTAGCATTTTCCAATAAAAACTGAACTTTTTTTTGCTTTTCGTTTTGTTTACTTTCATAACAAACACACTAATGTTGTCTCTTTTTCACGAAGCTTACTTATGACAAATAAAATATGATCGAAGTCCAATTTTTTTTGTTATCTCTGTTTACCCTGTGCCACAGGGTAACCAGAGATGACACGAGACGGAAGATTTTGCATACTGATTTGTATACACTCATACAATCCTTCGTTTTCGTTTTTTTCTTTGTGCTGTCTTTGTATCCAAATTAAAATTATAAATCACAAAACTAATAAAATATCCATATATTTCTATAATTTACATTAAAAATATTATTAATTAATTAATTTAAATTGGTTTTCACTCATCGTTTGTATTTTATTACTATATACATCTGCAAAATATCAGAATTTATCAAGTATGTATGTGTGTATGTAAGCAAAAAATCACCACCATTTGGCAAATTTACAGAATATATGTACCTATGTATATAAATTTAATATACAGAGTATATAAGCACACACTAAATTGTTTTATCACTTTATTTTGGAATTATATGCCGTAAATACTTAATATTATCACATTTTATTAAATTTAAGCGTGCTTTTATGTAGCATTTTCCACTAAAAACTGAACTTTTTTTTGCTTTTCGTTTTGTTTACTTTCATAACAAACACACTACTGTTTTCTCTTTTTCACGAATCTTACTTATGACAAATAAAATATGATCGAAGTCCAATTTTTTTTGTTTTTGTCATCTCTGTTTACCCTGTGCTGTATACAAACATTGTATACGAACGTTTTGGAAGTCAGCCATATTTTGATATACGTTGATGATATAATAATAGCTTCCAAGAATGATGAAAATATTGATAATGTTGTACGTGAATTAAAATTACATTTTGATATAACGGATTTGGGAGATTTGAAATTTTACTTAGGGATTGAAGTAAGCTTTACAAATGGTTTATTTTACTTGTCTCAAGAAAGTTATATTTCTAAAATTATAAATGAATTCAATCTGCAAGATGCAAAGATCTCATATATTCCTATGGATCCCGGATACTTAAAAGGGAATTCTGATAATAAACTTGAGAACAACAATTTATACAGAAAAGCAATAGGATCATTACTATATGTATCAAATAATACGCGTCCGGATATTGCAGTAGCCGTTTCAATATTGTCAAGAAAAATAAGTGATCCGAACGATAATGATTGGACAGAAGTCAAAAGGGTTCTCAAATACCTTAATGGTACAAAGCATTTAAAATTATGTGTTGGTTCTAAATGTAGCTTACAATTAAAAGGCTATGCTGATGCGGACTGGGCAGGGGAAGTAAATGGTCGCAAGTCTACAAGCGGTTTTATATTCAAGCTTGGCGATGCAGTAATAAGTTATACCAGCCGAAAGCAAGCGAATGTCACTTTATCTTCTACCGAAGCTGAGTTCGTAGCTCTTGCGGAGGCATCTCAAGAACTTTTATGGCTTATTCAACTAATGAAAGAATTTAAAATTGAAATACAGAATCCTATAACTTTCGAGGACAACCTGAGCTGCCTAAAAATACTTCAAGATGAAAAAATATGCCCTAGAAGTAAGCATATAGATGTGAAATACTATTTCGTTCGCGATTTATGGAAGTCAAAGGATGTCATATATGATTATTGTCCTACGGATAAAATGCTAGCTGACATTCTTACTAAGCCTTTACAGAAAATTAGAATAAATAAATTTTCACAATTAATTGGTTTATATAAATAACTTTATTTTTTTTATAAAATACTTTTGAGTTTATATAAATATATTTTTATGCAATATTTATAATATTGAGAAGGGGTGTTAATAACATATTTATATTGTATATTATAATCGCTGCAAGTAGCATCACTGTTTATTAGCTACTATAATACTTTATGTACAACTAAGTATTCTCGCGCCTTTTTCTCAACACATGTAATTTAATCATACTACTTTACTTTAATAAAATCAATTCTTACAACAATACCATGTTGGACAAAATCATTAAGCCCGGCCAAAGGCCGGCTATGCCGAAAACTATTCTACATACCGCTCTGTCGGGATATACCATGGTGGACAAAATTATTAAGCCCGGCCGAAAGCCGGCTATGCAGAAAATTTATTCTATATACCACCGTGTCGGGATATGCCATGTCGGAGAAAATTATTAAGCCCGCCCGAAGGCCGGCTTTGCAGAAAACTATTCTATATACCGCCGTGTCGGGATATACCATGGTGGAGAAAATCATTAAGCCCGGTCGAAGGCCGGCTATGCAGAAAATCTATTCTATATACCGCCGTGTCGGGATATGCCATGGTGGAGAAAAGTATTAAGGCCGGCCGAGGGCCGGCTATGCAGAAAATCTAAAGAACTGCTTTGACACCTAAAGATTTCAAAATTTAAATAGAAAATTTGCAAATTCATGTAGATCTAGCCAAAAGCTTTCATGATATCAAAATTGTCCTTATACGTTAAAAAATGCAAAGGAAAATCGCACATATATGTAAAAACTTCCGAGGCCAATAACCCGAAAACTATGCGTTTCAGAGAAAGTTACCACATTAAATTTTCGTCTTATTTTTCGATTTTCTATCGCCCTATGTATTGTTTTCATTCATTTCATTTGGAGCTGTCACTAAACTAGATGTGTTCCTAAAAAAAATCAGACAAATCGGTTCAGGTGATGCTATGACATACATAGATACATGGACCGTTTCTCTTTTATATATACATATAGATTTTGTTTGAGCAATGTTGCTAAGCAAAATTTGTTCGGTAAATTGATAAGCATGCATGAGTCTGACTTCCTTGATAGGCCAGAGTATGTATATTTATGATATACTCACATGTCAATCGAAATTTAGACAGCTTCTTGTAGTAATGCAAAAGTTTTTCATTCCCTAAACTAGGACTGGGCTGCCACACATTTCTTGTTACCTCAAGCTTGTTAACTGTTTCATCTTTTTTGAAATTTTCACCAACAGTAATATCATTACAAATAGCAATATTTTGATCGGTTGTGGTCTCCTTGGTACAAGTGTCAACGTATTTTTTTACTTTTTCTACACCACCTGCAAAGTTCTATGTGCGTACCAATTAGTATGTTTACATAATTTAAAAATATTCTGTCTTACACGTAGCGAATGTTGATTTGAATTGTTTAGATAATAAACATTTCTAATTAAACTGCTTTGGACTAACTTGTACATACTTTAATTTGACTGAAGTATAATTGTTTGAAATATAATTGTTATGAAATTATTATAGCATTATTATTTTAAATTATTCTTCTATTATCACGGTAAATGAATTTATTTTGATTGGTAAACAACAGAGACTTGCGCTGAATTGTCTATTATCCGGCTTTGCCAGCTATCAAAAATTTTGTTTGCCGCCGCCGCACTGTGGACCATTTTATGAAAAGGTGGTCACAACTCATTTATTATGGTCACCAATTGTAATAATTTAATTTCATTCGGAAGTATCCTACCAGAACGTGACTAGTAGATTACGCGTGTGAAGAAAAAAACATGGAGTTATCAAACCGGAAATTAATGTTTTTATGTTTTTTTTTATGAAAAATGTAAACAAAGAGTGAAAAAAAATTACGACTTTGAATGCAATAATTTTAAAGTAATATTTTAATAAATTAAAAATATAAAAATGAGAATATGTAGCAAAAGTCCTCTAGTATCAGATTTTATGACTGTCATTATGGACATTTTAATTATAACGAATATATCCGAAGGTTTCTTCGAACAATTTTCAAAACACTTTTTCATTGATATCTCAGAAACTAGAGAGGGTGCGCATATGACAATACACCCAATCGATTAAGGTTGAAAATACGCATCGATTGTGGGTTCAACTAGTTTCCCGGAGATTTTCTGAGAAAACTTGATACTTATCAATATTTTTTTTCCAAAAAAAAATCAGAAAAAAAAACTTTTTAGGAATTTGCAAATAACTCATAAAGTAGAAAGGGTGCGCATATGACACTACACGCAATCGAATGAGGTTTAAAATACGCATCGATTGTGGGTTCAACTATTTTTCCGAAGGTGTTCTGAGAAAAGTTATATTCCGTCCAGTTGGAGTGACGATTGTAAATTTAACTTTTAATTATTATTAAATCTTAATAAAGCCCAAATATAGAATAGCTTAAAATAACACATACACAAAGTATGTGTGGGAATATGCATGATCAGCATAATACATTCTGATCATGCAGTCGCAATGTGGACAATTATTTAAACAATAACAAAAGTGTTATGTTTCACTTGCTACATGCAGACATAGCTGCCAGATTTGACGGTTTATCGTCATTTTGAAGATTTAGGGTCCTAAAAATGACATAGTGACGATGGGACGATTTATACCCTAATTTTGACGATTTTAAATAATTCAAGTTTGCAACATTTATTTGTACTATTAAAGCAACTGAACTGCTAAAAATTTTAATGAGCAATTTTTTAAAAACTAGCTTTTTTTAAAACTGTAAACTTTTATTAAATAAATATAGATTATATTTTAATCTATGTACATATATATTTATATTCTATTTTATATGACCTTTTCTTTATATTTATTAGAATGTTTATTTATATAATTAGATATGTAATTACAAAAACAAAACAACATAAATTCATAGTGTAAACAAGAAACAATCATTTAACATTTAGCTTTTTACTAACTAAATATAAAATAATTATAAAATTATAATTTATAAAATTTTCCTGAGGATGCTAACAAATTGTTAGCGAAATATCGAAAACAAATATAAACAACAATATATATATATATACAGGGCTGGGCAGTATTTGAAATACATGTATTTGAAATACGTATTTAAAATACAAATACGTATTTTGTATTTGTATTTTAAATACATAACCTGAAAGTATTTTGTATTTTAAATACATGTCCTGCAAGTATTTTGTATTTTAAATACATACAATAAATAGAAGTAGTTTGTATTTTGTATTTTAAATACATACAAAAAATGGCAGTATTTTTTATTTTAAAAACATAGTTAACAAAATATATTTTGTCAGTTTAAGGCCGTGCTTCACTATCCTACACAATCGTACGATTCATTCACAAGAAAATCTTGCAAAAATCTGACCGACTTTAAAAAATCGTTTCAAAGTGGTGTTGTAGGTGCCACACTATCATAGAAATCTGATGCCAAAACATCTGGTTGACAATAAATACTCCTCTGATCGCATGAAAACTATCATTTTATGAAAATTTTCATAAAATTTTACAAATCGCACGACTTGCAAAAAAATCTGTCACACAGTTGCATTTTTAGTCCACACTACTATACATTTTTAGCACACATGTCATAATATGCAAATCGCGCGACTGTGTAGGAAAGTGCGGTGATGGTTGTTTGCATTTTGATCTATTTATAATAAGGGTAATCACGATGGTGATTGTGCAAATATGCATTTTGCAAATTTGGTGTGCATATTAGTGTACTTCGTGAGCGTACTTTTAAATTTATTGCATTTTTGTGAAGAGCATGTAATTTTGTTCACAAAAATGTGGCAGCCCATCAAAAATTCTGGCAACACTGACCTCAGATGTCAAGTTACAAATGCATTTATTATTTACTAATAAATTAAAAAAAGAAGACTAAAACTTTTTAAATTAAATTAAAATTAGTTACAAAATTAAATTTTCTTTTTCTTTTTGTATTCTGTCTTTATAAGTACCTGCGAAAGCCTGTATTGCCCAGTCCTAAGACTGAAATATACACCCAATTTAGACGATGCCATTTATGACGTCTCTTTTTCTTGATTCCCTTTTGAAGTTGCTACCAAATTTTATTTGAATTCATACGAAGGGATTTTTCTGATTTATGACGCCAATACAATAAGAATAGAATAATAATAAAACGTAACAAGAAAAGAGTAAAGAGAAATATGAAAAAATCCCATGAAAACAGAAAACGAGTCTATTTTTCTACACCTCTTTCTTCTCTACACCGCTCTAAATTGGGTGAAATACTTCCCCGGATTTTATTCCCAAAATCGACACTATTATTATAAATTTAAGAGTAAAATCCCCTTGAAATACACATTAATATTCGGTCACGTTAACTTAGCACTCTTATTGGAAAATTTACAAACTTTAAACAGCTGTTTGAAATTTATTTGTCCCACAAAATATATTTGTCCTATTAGAAAAAATTTACTTTTATTATTGTATCCCATTATCATCGTTGATTTGTTAATAACAGTGCTAATGTTGCAATATTGTTAATATTTTTCTTGAATAATCAAAACTTGGTGTAAATTTATGAAATTCAACACTTGAACGGGAGTTAAAAAGGAAAAGTATTGATGCCAATGTTATATAGAAAAATCAATGAAGTTATCTCTTCTTTTTTGTGTATTTAGTGTTTGGGTTAAGCCTCCACTAACCTGGAGGATAATCATAAAATATTAGCCAATTTTAAGTATTGTCATGAATTGTGGTGTAAGTCAAACAGCAACATTTTCCACTGCAAATAATAGTAAAACTGTAGACTCAACGGCGCTAGCAACGTCCTTTAGTACTTCGCCTGCATTCGACAACGATACGAAAAACCCCACTACTGCACCGACAAGAACAGTAACGCAAAACAATATCATCTCAACACTCAGTAATTACAATATATCTACAAATGCAACAAATCCTTCAAATCCATTTATAACTCCACAAAACAGCTTAGAAGTATTGGCATCAATTAAAAGTACTAATATTCCTTCAGATTCTTTGGCTGCTGAAATTAATAATTCAACGGTATCTTCTAAAACATCAACACAATTAGCAACTCTTGCTTCATCGGTATCATTTGCATTGAAAGCAAAAATAGAACCATTGGAAGACGCAGTTGCTGGCATTCAGCCCATGTAAGTAGAAATATTAAACATGAAAACCTTTAGTGTTATGAAGCCTTAACAAAATTTTTAATGATATTTAATTCTAACTTATGGTATAACAAAACTAGGTTCGCTTCTTTGCTCAAAAAAGGAAAAAAAAATATTCTATTAGATATTCTGGACCTTTGAAGTTCCAGCTTAAAATACTGATTAGGTATATATTTCATAAAATGTGGTCAGTATTTGTAAATTCAAGCGTATATTTCTCGAAATTTGTTATACTGGTAATATTTTTTTAAACGCCAAAAGGCCTCTTGTATTACTTTTCTGAAATAAATGAAATAAAATGAATAATTTGCACATACATTTTCCAAAAAAAAAAAATCATACAAAAAGTACCTACATAAAATGTACAAAAATACTTAAGTATATTACTTTAAAATAATAAAATAAATCTAGTTTAGCGACGCAGCCATAAATGAAAAAAATTACATAGGCCGATAGAAAATCGAAAAATAAGACGAATATTTATTATTCTTATTATTTTACAATAGTTTAAAAAAATTGTTGTTGTGCTTCAAGCAAAAAAGTCATATAATAATAAGACATTTTAACGTATGTTTATGGTTTGGCATAAAACAACAGTAGAAATCTTAGTCGAGCCGGCGATAATATTTATAAGCCGCCGCTACTTTTAAATAACACAAGACTGAAAACAAGGAAAATTTCAAATGTTTCTCTGTCTTCGGCCAGACTTATGGCCAATAAATGAGTGGATATTTAATTATAGTTTTAGTTAATTTTCATAAAAATTTAAAATTCGTTTAAACACAGTTTCATTTTTTCAGTCAAACTTAAAGTTCTTATTTAATTACGATGAAAATATGGTGGCACTACGTAATATAAAAAATTTCCCACAAATTTCCCAAAAAAACAGCTGACTAGAGCAAATAAAGAAAAATCTAAAAAAAATATATTATTATTTTAGCTATAAATAAGAATAATTAAGAACTGCTGAAATGTTTTAAAAGAGTAAGAGCAACTTTCAGAACGATTAAAAGGGTAATAGCGAAAAAAGATGCCAAAATTTTATGCAACTTGTCAGCAGCCACAAATATTTTATTTGCTTTTTTTCAAACAAGAAGAACAAGCAGTCAAAAACATATGGAAATTCGTAAAACTTATGTAGTGTTTAAACACACAACGTTGGCTATTTAATGTTGATATAATATTGCAATGAAAAACAAAATTTTATATTTAAACGAGTTTTAAAAATAAATTAAACATTATCATCCACTCATTTATTGGCCCTTAGGCCAATATTCATTCAGCTAATTTTCATTAAAATTTATGTTGCATTTACATAAGTGCTACTTATGTTTTTCAGTCGTATTTCTTGTTTAATTGTATTGAGAACTTGGTAGCACAACGTAATAAAAAAAATTTCCCACAAATTTCCCTTCAGAACAACTGACTAGAACAAATAAAGTAAAATTCAAAACATATATTTTTATTTTAGCTAAAATTAAGAATAAGAACTGCTGAATAGTTTTAAGAGAATAAAAGCAAACTCCAGAACGATTAAAAGGATAATAACGACAAAACAAACGATAGTTGGATGCAACTTGTCAGCAGCCACAAATTTTTTTATTAGCTTTGTTTTAAATAAGAAGTGTTGAAATATAAAAAGACTTCGAGTTTGTTTTTATAAAAGTTTAATTTTAATGTAACGTATATAAAATTATTTGCCGAACTCACAAAAATCAAGAAACATTTTTCATTACAAATGAAAACAATCAAAGGCTACTATGATGTAGAATATATGTATGTTAAAGTAATTCTAACAAGAAGAACAAGCAGTCAAAAACATATGGAAATTCGTAAAACTTATGTAGTATTTAAATGCACAATGTTGGCTATTTAATGTTGACTTAATTTTGCAGTGAAAAATTCAATTTTGTATATAAATAAAATTTAAACTTAAATGACATATAAATCAGCACTGCATTATTGGCCCTTAATGATTTTCTCCACCATGGCATTTCCCATCGTATATAACAACTGTTGATAGAACTTTATTAAAAGCAAATAAAGTCAATGAATAATGTATAAATAAGTATTTATTTATTTTTTATTTATTAAATATTAAGTCATAGGATTTAATCCTTACAGACTAACAACAAGATACTTAAGATTATATTGAGATCGAACAAAATTACAAAAAATTACAATTTAAGAGTTAAGAAAAATAATAATATGATGTTTTATAATATTAGAATTTAAAGATAAATCGACAAATGCAGACAAGTAATTAAATTGACGACATAACCTCGTAAACGGATTAGCAATAGCATAATTATTTGTTTATTTGTCTATGGAGAATATCCTTACAGACATATTAAAAGAAAATAAAATATAATGATGCTAATACAACAATATTAATTTAACAAAGAGTTGAGACACAATTATATACATATATTCACCCTTTTTCTGCGTTTCGATTCGGATCGTAAATTTCTCCGTTTGGCAGCTTTGGTATTCTGCGTTAAGTTTTGTTTCATTTCGATTTGTTTCTTCGATTATATGTATTCTGAGTTACGATCGTAGTTACGTTTTTCTAAGTTGTCTGTTCACTAACGGAAATTTTTCGATTCTCATTAAAAAAGTATTTTAAAAAATGCAAAATAAAAAAATGTAAGTATAAAATACAATTAACTTATTTTATAAGCATATTTTGTTTAAAATACTTTAATTTATTGCAGGTCGAAAACAACAACACCTCATCAGTACGAAAAGCTGGTAAGCCTAATGGAAATGAAGGAGGACATTGCCTGTGGTTAATACAAGCGTCCTAAGAAGGAAGTGCAGGCATTCTGGGCAGAAGTTGCTACTACACTTAACGCAATAGGGCCACCAACCCGAATTGACACTGCTTGGAAGAAAGTATGCCATTTTAATAATGTGGTGTACATGAACTTTATATACTAAATATACAATTATTTTTAAGGTTTGGATTGACTGGAAAAGTTATATCAAACGGAAGTTGGCAACTAACAAAAAAGAAATTGTGAGCACCGGGGGAGGCTCCTGAAATATCACTTCCGGCGCGGGAGGTTTCTTAACACCAATTTTACCACTTTTTCTCTTTTCGCTTAGGTGGTGCTTTATTTAATTATTCTTCTCACAATATTTAGTTTTTATTTGATAAAATTTGATTTTATTTGTTTATTTATTTTATTTATTAATTTTTTGTGCACTTTGACTTTTTGTTAAAATGTTTACAAAATTACTTTTTTTTTTGTTTCTATTTCATACGTTTCATTACAAAGCAGTTGGCTTAAACATACTCTTCTCTTCTTCTTTTTCTTTCGATTAGGTTTTTTTTCAGAATAGCAATTTTCAATTCGAGCGTAACTGAATGCGGGAATGTAATCGAAACGCAGAATAAGGGTGATTAACGTGCTATTTGTTTAGAAAAATGATAATTAAATTTTTTATATCATTGATATTTGAAGAATAGTCAATAAATCTATAAAATTGATTAAAATTATTGCACATCCTTCTAAGTGGTATAAAGTAACGTGATGGTCGCTGGGGCATATTAAAATAAATTTCATTTATTCAATATCCACAGCATAAATCTCCTCTAATAACATTCGTAATAAATGACACATTCAGCATAGTTCTACGGCTCTTTAGAGTTGGCAGCTTGATAAGAGCAAGTCTAGCTGAGTATGATGGTAAGTTGAGAGTGTTAAAACGTAGTCCACGTAGACAAAACAACAGAAACTGCTTTTGAACTGACTCAATCGCATTTGAATGAATTTGATAGATAGGATCCCATATTATCATGCCATATTCCAAAATTGGACGTACAAGTGAAGTTTATAACGTTTTAGTTAGGATCGTTAAACTCTTTTGCCCAGCGTTGGATCTACAAAAATTAATAACCAGAGGATTATAATGCCGATTTCTACGACAAGGAACTTTAAATTTAACAGCATTTAAAAGGAATCTTGCTTATTTTGTCGACACCTGGGGCTTTTTTGGTGTTAAGACTATTAATGGCCTTTTCAATCTCCACAATATTAAATTTTAGCGGTGTTTCTGGTAAAGAGACGACTGGGGGCAGTTCAGCAATATTAACAGAAATATTTGCAGTAAACACTTTTTCTAAGTGTTTAACGAAACGAGCACCTTTTTCAGCATCAGTTCTTGCCCAGTCACAATTAGAGGCTCGTAATGGAGGTTTGCATATCACTGGCCTTTTAAGTCCTCTGGCTGCACGCCACAGCGAATGATCTGTTGATCGAGTTATTGCAGAAATTTTTGAAGCGAAGCTGTTTTTGTGTTTGCAAAACTTTTCTAAGTTGCTTGGAGTGTACCTGTTTGGTACATTCCTTCAGTCTTAACTTTAACTGAGGGGATCTCTAACGTTGCAATTCTCGTCGAGCTCTCCCGTTTTCAGTCAATAGCCTTTCTATATCTGCACAAAAAATATTGTTAAATCTCGCTTGTTGATTTGGTTGAATTGAAGAAGCATTAAGAGCAGCTTGTTTAACATGTGCTTCAAACAACCTAATAGAATTTTCTATGTCAGTAGGTGTTCTCAACAGCATATTTTCCGTGCAATGAGCACTCAAATATTTTTTGTATTTCAGCGAGTTAATACGTGCAGATGTCAGCGGTAAATCGCATGTTGATGTTGCAGTTCTGTGTGAGTAAATAGTGATAATAGTAGACGAGTGATCTGAAGACAAATCCAAAGATGCTTCTACTTCAACCATTTCGCTAGGCACACCTTTCATAATTCCAAAGTCGATAACATCAGGAATTTTTTGTCGATCCGTTGGCCAATATGTTGGCTGACCACTTGAAACTACATTCAAACCCATTTTTGAAATTGTGTCAAACAAAACACGACCCTTAGGACTGATTAAACGTAAACCCCAAAATGTGTGTTTAGCATTGTAGTCGCCAGCTGCTAGAAACCGGGACCCCAGTGTTGTATAAAATGCAGTGTATTGACTCTCTGAAATTGAAAACCTGGGAAGAGAATAAACAGATGATATCACAAGCTTTTGATAAAAATTTTCAATACAGATATTTGTTGCTTGAAGATATTCTTCACGAAGGTCATTTAGCAGGTAGTGTTTTATTCGAGTTTTTATTAGGATTCCAGAGCCACCACCTGCTCTACCTCGAGGATCCTTGGTGTCGTAGAAATTATATCCACTAATTTTAAAATAGCGTTCCAAAAACAGATTCTTAAGTTCATGGTTTGTTCAATACATCCTGCAATAAGGTAGACTGCATTTTCAGCATTTCCTGCATCATACAGGACATTGTAGCATGTGGCCAACAGTGTGTGGTATGCATTGCGATGCAATAGTACCGCAACATGCAAGCATTGACAAACTGCAAGCAAGATATTTTGTGTGTGTCGGTAATGTGATACTTGTACAGTTAATCAAGTGCAGCAGCACAATGCACTTAAATGAATCACATTTATTAACTGTATTTGTTTGATTGTAAATATAAGCTACACAAAGTATCTGTTGCTTTTAGGTATGCACTCGTTGGACTTTAAAACTGTTGAACACATGCCATACATAAATAGTGGGAAGCTAAATATGATTATCCAACAATAATATATATTTCTATTCTTTTACTCTTACGTTAAGGTACCCCTAAGAATTATTCTCATAATTAGTATATAAGCCAATGTCATTTAGTTTATAATTCAATTAATAAATCAACAGTCTTAGGAGCTCCAAATATACAAGCTCTAAGACAAAAATAAAATAAATAAAAACTATTTATTACAACATGAAAATTGACTATTAGGTTTTTGTTGAGTAAGAGTCGTGTAAAACTTTAAAACATTTGAGTATTGATTATGGCTAGACGACGGTTGAGGTAACTGTGGGTAGTTTAAAGGAGTATTGGGCTGCGCGGGAGTAGCATTTGTTTTTCAGTTCGACGAATTTTTAAAAAGAGAATAAAGAGGACAGCCCCTATAGTTGGCAGTGTGGTTTCCGCCGCAATTGCCACATTTTTTTGCTTTGGTATAACCTTTTATTTTGTCACAGTTAGCGGTACTGTGTAACTCGCCACATACAACGCAAACGGTGGGCAACTTGCAATAAGTTTTGGTATGGCCAAATTCTTGACAGTTAATGCATTGGATAGGTCTAGTTTTTGTATGTTGCAGCTCAACGGCAACTCTTCGATGCAACATGTATTTTAAATTATAGATTGGGTGCGATTCATTTATTTTAATATTCAAGTCGCCTGGCTGTAGCTCGACTCTAAAAATAGGTTGGGGGATTTTTTCCCTGCTTTTAATGTTCGAAACATTTTTCACTTTGAAGCCACTATATTCATGGCCAGACTTTACTTCTTTCGGATCCACGCTTGAATCTATGCCTTTTATAATTACTGTTAGGTTTTTAGCACTCTTCGGTTGATATGTATAAAAGTTTTTGTTTTTAGTGTCAAAATCTGAGAAAATTATTCTGTATTTACAATTTTGTGCACGTTGGTCACCTTGTTATTTATTGTTTGTTTGTACATCTAAGCAGACAAGGTTGCTAGTGGGTGCAATTGTTGTTGCTTCTTGATCACTATTAAACATGTACGGAGTGCATGATCGAGCACGAGTAGTTGTGTTTTGTGTAAAATTCAGGTTTTTGTTTAATTCATTTTTTTGTTGTCGTCATCAGCAACCAAAGTTAAATAAACATTTCTACTGCTTGTAGGATTATTGTTGTTGTTAGAAGATGAACTTATTTTGAGTTCTGTTTTTTTGTGTTCACTTATATTAGTTTGTGTATGCAAATATAAATTCGAATAATAATTACGTTTATTCGTAATAATATAAAAAAAAAGACGTGTGGCACTCAAGGACTGCCGCGGTAAAGCTATTGCATAGCATTTTTATCAACTTATGCAATTTCAATTTCAGTTTTCTAGCTATAATGGAAGTGCCCTATACAAAGAAGGACACTCTAGTCCCCCCCCAGGTAAAGTGCTTACGTTATCCTATGTCCTTCTCCTGGTTCTAAGCTAGCTGCCCACCAATTTTCAGCCAAATCTGTTCAGCCGTTCTTGAGTTATAAATAGTGTAACTAACACGACTTTTTTTACATACATATATAAAAATCGCCTCAAAAACCCAGAAATGTCCCCGGAAAAGGTGGCAACACTGGACGGGAATTCAATCCCGGAAAATTTTCGGGGAAAGGTGGCAATACTGCAAATTTTAAAAATTTTCAAAGCGGCAACACTGTATAGTCATCATACATAGACTATACAAAAAAGAAGTTTTCACTTCAAAAAACAAAAGACTTAAGAAGCAAACATAGTTCCAGGTTTTTTCGTTTCAAAAACAAAAACAAACAATTAAAAATTTCTTGATTCGGTCGCCTCAAAGCCCGCGATAGAAGCTATGCAATAGCTTAAAAATGTGTAAAAATAGAATAAAAAATGATTTAAATTAATTCTCGTATTCTATTTCTGTTGAAAACTTGGTTAAATAGTTGATTTTCTTCCCAATTAGTATCCACTTTACGAAAATTATAAAGATGGACAATTATATTAATTGAACGCTGATGAGAGGTGTAGCGGCCTTGAAATCGGTACTGATACGTTCTGCTAAACTGATTGGATATTATAATAATATTTTTCAACCTAAAAAATTAACTCTTAGTAATTTGAATTTTCATTAATTCAATAATATCTACATAAATAAATAAATAAATACAAATCAAAATTTTCACCTAAAATAAACACCAAGTGGTTTTGGACTTTTAAGATTACATCAAAGTCATTGTATCATGTAACATTATTTTATTGTTTTGATTTATTATATAAAAAATCTGTTATGTTTCTAGTTTGTAGTTTTAAATTTTAATATTGATTTGTTATTAAATAATTTATTTAATATTAATATATTGTTTTTATAAAATTTTTATTTTTATGATATTTTTCCCTGGGGTCACGCAAACATCATATAGAAATTACAAAAGTTCTTCGGTTTACATGGATGGGAACGAAGAAAATGTTGACGAAATAAATATATGTTTTTTTTTGGAAAGGTATGTGAAATAAATAATTAATTATTGTGTAATAGTTTTCGCTCTATCGTAATTTGCTCAACAATGGGAACATCTATTTTTTTAATACAAATATTTTTGTATCGCAATTTCCATACGGAATAAATAATTAATTTAAAACTATGGAAATATATATATTTTACTTTTCACGGCTTAGAGCAGATGAAAACGTTTTGTACAACCACGATAAGTGAAATTAATGAATTTACATAAGGTCAATACAAATCCATTTTCAAACCCTAAACAATTTTAAGAAAAAAGTGATTTAAATGTATATTTTAAAAAATCATATGTATTATTTTGAATTATTGAAATATCAATTTAACAAAAGCTTTTCGGAACATTCGAATAGCCCATCAGACTAGCAGAACATATTTGATAGCCGATCTGAGGGTCGCTACACCTCTCATCAGCGTACGCTTGTTCGTTTATAGCACGTTTGAAGAGGATACTAATTGAGAAAGAATGTCAATGATTTGAGTGTGGTGTTCGTTGAAGTGGTTAGAGCGTTGGCTTACGTACAGGGCAAGTCATTAACATCATAAATTTCTCTAATGTGCATTAGTATGGAATTGTATTAATTGTTGTAAGACTATTCAAAGTGATGAAGGCATAGCACTGGTCACTAAAAAAAACCGTTCCGACAACCATTGAAACCCGTGCACCTTCCTTCGTCGGCTATCAGAACCGTCGCACAGTGGCGCTATTTGAGTTTTTTCGTTGCAAAAATCATATCTTTTGAACCGAATAAGATAATTAAACAGTTTAAACAGCATATGATAAATAACTGTTCAGCCTATGAAATGAGCGTTTGGAAAGGGTGCTACGCTTTGTAAGGGCCTGCTTATGGGTTATCAAAGTTAAAATTAGTAGAAAAATCAATTTTATGGTAACTAAAAAAAATTATTTTTACATTTTTAAATTGTTTTTATTTTTTTTTCTTTAGGGTTTTATGTTTTAAATTATTACCCAACAAATTAAAAAAAAAATAATTTTTTTTTAAAATTTATTTTTTCAATTTTCTGTAAAATATTCATCACAAATCGTAAGAGAAGGTATATCTAAAAGACTAACCATTTCTAAACTATAATTATTTTCTAACTCTATTCGTGACTTCACATGCCGCAGGGAAGAAATAAGTGGATCGGAAGATGCTGCCAACATGTTGAAGAGGTCCTCATTTTGCCTTACCCTTGATGCTTTGAATGTGTTCTGCAATCTATATTTTTTATAAAATTTGTTAAGAGACTCCTTATGAGTTCTGCCGATTCCCTTGCAAACTGAAACATTATTGGTCGGCAATAATGCACTGATGACGGACGTGGATTTCTCCAGTGTAGGGAAACATCAGATTTTAGCCGCAAAGGAACAACAGATGCCATAAACATATTTCCGTCCGATATTGTAGCGTCATCGGAAGATATCCTTTGCTTAACGCTTTGTCCGGATGATCCATCGCAGCCCCATTTGCTGATCAATGTCAACTTCTCAGGAAGAATTTTCACCTCATTTTCAGGAAGACTCTCCAACAACCGTTTTACTGTATGGCCCATGAGATCCTGCAGATTGGCTTTCGCAGAGACTTCCGTAAACTCCGTATGCAGTGGTCGTGAATTTATTTTGGCTTGCGTAATATGCTTGTATCCGGGTAAAACGTCAGCGCCGTGTCGCGTTAAAGATGCCCGTAGTTTCTCATATTTCTCTTTGGAAAGTTCTAAGTCCATAAACAAGGCCAAGTCTTCTTCGGAACCATACTTGTTAATGTGTGCGTTTGTGGGCGTGGGAATGCTTTCCTTAATCCTTTTTAGTCGCAGTGGGCTTGCATCAGCAACAGATTTGGTTATCTGAGACCTAACTCTTTCACTATCCTTTGTATATTTAATAGCTAGCGCGTCCGATAAATGCTTCGTGGTCAATTCATTGGTGGCATCGGCAAGTTTCCTCTTTCTTGTGAAAATTGAACACTCCTCAATACTTTTTTTTGGCCTTCCTTTTGCTCCTCTGGTTGATGTAGTGGGTTTATCTACTGCCAATATAGCCAGGATGGTGTCTTCATTAAGCCAGTCCTCGTATTTGGAGTTGAAGTTCTGAATGGTTCGATTAGATTTCACCCATTTTGCCTTAATATTTGCATATATCAGATAAAAATTATTTTTTATAATTTCGCTTCTCTCAATATTTACGTATAAGCTATCAAGTTCTTCTAACGCAGCTTCCGTGAAAAACTTTGGTGTGGTTGACTTTCTAAACAGTTCAAATAATTTTAAATTGTTCAACGCCATGTTTTCAGTACTTAAATTGTTTAATGGTTTCAGTAATTGTTGCGCCAACTTTCAGTCATAGACAAATCCAGGCATTATGCTTATTTTGCAATATATAGGCTTATGCTACCATGCCTAAAAATTTACTACTAAAAAAAAAAATTTAAACAAAAATTTACTACTAAAAAAAACTACTGTCAGTCAAAACATATAAGGGATGGACGCCATACAATTTCTGCAACCATGTCTTTTTAACCTTTTTTACCTCTAGAAGCCAAACGGGCACGTACAGGCAGATAAAACCTTTTGAATTATGTAAAGAAATAATCAAAGAACAGGTTTTGCAAATATGGCAAATATAGAAAAATATAGATTTTTTTTATTTTCCGTCAAAGTTGAAAAATAGTGAAAAAACGGATAGTTTTTAAATAGTGATTTACCAGGAGAAACACAAAGCAAACAGTTAATTTTTTTTATCATTATACATTTAATAAATACATCAATCAATACAAACAAAAAATATGGCGATTCGTTACCTATTTTTCGTGATATTACACCTGAAATCGCAACAAATTGACTAAAAATTGTGTGTTTTTTTTGAAAACCGAAAGTCGGTCACCTTTGAACGGTTATATCTTCTAAACTAAAAATGTGATATTATTAAGAGTGGCATATTTGAAATCGTTGAAAAGTTTCCTATAACAACGATACAGATTCAAAACTTCGTGGGCGCTCATGAAAATTTTGGTTTTACGGGCGCCACTGTGCGTCGGCGAAGGAAAATAAGTAATAAAATGACTGCTCAGACAGCTTAAGAAATTTAATGCGTCTACTTATCACCAGAGGCGCTCCAGCTCTGCTATAAAAATTAACAAAACACGGAAGCCTTCTATATTTTCAACGTCTATTTTCTCTATCTCTTCTACCTCTTTCCCATAGTTCTGGCACCAACCATTGTATAAGTATGGGTAATATAATGTATTGTTGTTTAATTTTATTTTTAAACCGGTTCTCGTCCTTTTTAAAGTTGCCAACTGGCAGATGTTGTTGTGATATTATTGCAAGACATTTACAAATAAACAGCAAATTGACCGCTTGGTTGATTTAATAGACGGTAATCCTGATATTGGAAGATGCAAATTGCACTACGGGTCAAGCCGTCTGGATGTCAAGGTAGCTTTGGATCTATTTGCTGTTAAATTAAATAGCCTTGGTACACCCTCAAGAACGGGACCGGAATGGCAACGGGTAAAATGTCTTCACTGAACTGAAAACAAATAATTATTTTTATAGGTGTGGATTCACTATAAGGCCAATTTGAAAAGAAAGTTGGCTACCAGAGGTGGACCATCGCAAAAAATAAGTTTGACGGCTACAGAGGAAAGAGTGTATGATCTGACTCAGGTTAATTTATCCATCAGTCCCTCCCTTGGTGCATTTGGATTAGATGTTGCTTGTGTCAGTCATGAAAGCATGTTAAAGAAAAGCAAAATGAAACTAATGGAAAATAGTGAAGAAAGAAATAGTGTGCTAAGATAACTAAATATAAATATAAAAATATCGCAAGCAAAACTGGGCAATTAATTAAGTGTAAATACATACTATGCATATGAGGGCATTATTAATTAATTATTTTTATTTGAATTTTAAGACTTTTTAAATGAGTGTGGTTTTAAACTGTGAAAATTTTTAGGTATTTGATGCAAAATCTTCTTCCCGTATTCCATTTTCTTTACGATTTTTTTTAATTACAATTATTTTTTTAATTTTTAATGTTTTCTACATTAATTTTACCTATTTACCTATTATTGTTTTTGTTGACTTTTTTGTTATTGTTTTATATGTTAAATAATGATATAGTTTTATTTAAAAAAATTAATTTATATATTATTTTTATTATAATAGTATTTTAAATAAATAGTAATTTTATTGCCATGAAAGCATTTATGTTGTTCCTTATTCCATCTGCTTCGCCGTTTCTGTTATTGATTTCTGTTCATCTGTACTCAAAAGATCAGTAAATGGAACCTTTACTATTTTTTACTGCTGTATCCGCATAGTGTAACCCACGAGTAGAAAGCAAACACCTGAACTTGCTTTTCACCACTCCAATGGTTCTCCCAACAGAGTTCCTTGCTTTACCATGAATTTTGTTATATTTTATTTGACTTGAACCCTCAGTCGTATTGCGAAATGGTGTCATTATGACTTATAAAAGAGGATATCCTGCGTCACCTACAAAAATAATTTAAAACATGACAAGCCACCATGACCAAAAAATTTGAACTTACCTAAAATGCAGGTGTTAGTATATTCTGCTCAAGATATTGCTTTAATGAGCTTACATTCCAAATATGGGAATCATGATTTGATCCAGTGTATCTAGACTCAACAAATTTTGCTTATAGTCTTATAACTTAAATAATAAAAAATGGCTTAAACATTTAAAAAAACCTACAATCATAACTTTTAAGCTGTAATAGCCTTTCCTGTTAAGGTTCAAATGCTGTATGTCTTTTCTTGGTGCGCAGATACGAACATGGGTCCCGTCAAAAAATTCCATTAATTCTGGAAACCCTGTACGAGTATAAACTGCCAGTTTCGAATTTTGGATCTCATTAGTAGTAAAAGCTGCTTTGATCCATTGTGAACAGCGGCGTTGTTCAAAAATATTTAAAATTTCATCAAGTACGACGGAAACTGTGGATTGCGCAAGTCCAACGCTCAAATCATTGCCCCACACTTTTGATAACTGCCATCCGCGAAAAAACGAAGGGCAGCGCATAGTTTTGTGACGGGAGAAATGGCAGAAGTTCGGGTTGATTGCTTAAAGCTGCCCTCCATCTCATTCAGAAATACATAAAAGCTTCTTTATTTAATCTAAAATAACTAATGAATCTAAAAATATATGGGTAGCTTATTTTCCTTTTTTTAATGCATTCACTTACTTGGCAGTTGGTAATTCCAATGGGTTACTTCGACTTCTAATGCTGCGTCAGATACGCGTAAGATTTACATTTTCTTCCTCTGAATCTTCCGAAAAATACATATATACGGATATATCCATTTTTACAAGTTAATTTATATAAAATTTCCAAAAATTTTGCCAACAAACTTTGAATATACATATGAGCCGTTTATTTTGAAAGTGGCTTACTTTACTTTGTTTTTAAGTCGAGATATTAAAGCGTTTGCGTTTTAACAGGTTTAAAAATATGGATGATAATTTTCGAGAAGATTTTCTTGTATTTGTTATCTCATGAGACTGATATTTTCCTCAATATTTCTCCATGTTTTTAAACGTTTTTAAATGTAAACCCTTAAATATCTCGACTTAAAAACAAAGTTACTTATGGCACTTTTAAAATTAAAGATTCTTCTGCTACATTATTTTCTCCTAGAATAAAATTTACTCTTGCTGGCCAAATTTTAGCGTAGTGTTTTTCGTCCGCCCGGCTATCCCATTCATCACCATATGTGAGGTTGACTGCACACATATTCGTTCAATATTGGGTACCTATGGTAAATTGAGTTTAAAATCGGCATTTGTTAATAGATTTTCATGATTTATACCTTATTTTATTCTTGAGGTATTTAGCTCTCAGTAAAATGTGTAAAATATAAAATAGTTGCTTTTTCTTGTTTTTTATTGCACTTTTAAACTGGAAAAAAAGGCGAATTTCGCAAGAAAAAATTTTTTTTCCCCTCTGAAATTTTTGAATAATTCCAAAACGATGAAATATGGGAAAAACTATATTGAATTAAATATAATTTTGTTACGCATCTTTTGGTGTTTTGTTTATAAAAATCGTCGTTCTCGAGTTATGCTGAAATATGTCTTCGTACCTAACTAATTTAGGGGGAAAAACTGCCACGCCTATAAAAAATCGTACGTGATGAAGAAAACCCGAAAACGGATTTGAGTTTAGGAAATCAAAAGCCATATAGTGCACATAGTTTTATTTAAAGGAGAATTTTGCTGCTGCACAGTTTAATTGAAGACGGTTAGATTAGCTTTTATTTAAAAAAGTAATTTATTTAAAAAATTTTTTTATTTTTCTTAAACAAAGTGAAACATCGCAACTAGAGTATCTACATCCATTGATTACTTCTCTCGTATCCCGTCTTGCTGCAGTGCGGTCGTATTCATAGTGTGGTTCTTATTGGTTAGTTAGACGAGGATATTCTGCTTACATATACCCAGCTGTGACCGTTCTTTCGTCAATACGTTTCATAAAGAGCAAACCCTAATCGCTTATTTGCAAGTCTTTTTAATAGGTTTTCAGGTTTAATGTCGATTACTTCGCATTGTCTCGCAACTGCTTATAAACAGTTTTTTTCAATTCCACGATGATGTTGCAGTCTTATGATATTTTTTCACGATATATTCAACGATGACGTTGTAGTCATTAAATATACCTTATGATATTTTTCCACTATATAAAAAATTAAAAACTATACATATGTATGTATGTATCTATATTGTATTTAAAACTATACATATCTATTAGAGATGAGCGATATTTCTATACTTGCGATTTAATCACTGTTACTTAAAAATCACGAGTAACAGTTGCTACCAAATTTGTCAAGTAACTGCTACTTGCAAAGTCGTTATTTTTTATTTGTTACATCCACAAATTTATGATATTTCACTGTTTGTGTAGCTAATAACGTTTTTTGCGTATGTACAATAACGGAACAAGTATTTCTTTTCTTCTCTCTTCTTATTAGTATGTATTTCTTTTTGAAAGCCGAAGTATATTTATTCAAGTATATGCAAGTAAATAGGTAGTGATTAGTATGACCCATCTCTTGTTGTCAAACTCCATATAAAAAAGCAAACAAAATTTTGTGTATATGGAGTTTTATTGACAGTATGAAAATAATAATGTTCTTGTTATAGAGATGCGTTTACTTAAAAATATACCTCGCTAAAAGAATTGTATTTGTAAACATGTACATACATATGTGTTAGTACATATTGGACTTCTTTCTCATTGTGCTTTTCAGAAAAATAAAACAAATTAAAACCGTGAATTTAAAAAATGGCTTGTGAATTAAAAAACAAGAAAACTGAAAAAAAGTGATCACAGTCACAGTTTACGATGTTCTTTAAAAATCACGGGATCGCTCATCTCTAATATCTATATTGTAATAGCCAACTATATAAATAATAGATAATAGAATATTATTTTCAATCATTCATCATGTGCTACGAACACTATTTGTTTTTTTTTTTTTTTTTGTTGAAGTTTTATTATTTATTGAATCTTCAATTATAAATTCAAACATCAATAAGTTATTCAAATCTTAAATCTAAAAATGATAAATATATGTATGTTTAGCCAAAACAAAATTTTTAAGTTCAACGGTTGATTTTTGCTATTTTACATATCTCCTTCTCAATCGGGTGTGGCCTCCATAATTAAGCATATTGCGCGACTTATAAAATCCATTTGGTATTTAAATAAAAAACCACAACTTTTGAGCTTAAGCTCTTTACTGTTTATTCTACTTCAAATGTATTACAACTACGCTTAAAATTAAGTTACAACTTTTATTTATTAATTTAAAATTGATTTGATAAAACTAAAGTGCTTATTCTACGTTAATAAAACTCGATTAAATTACATTTTGTTATTAACAAATAGTTCAGTGGCACTTAGACATGGGGTACGCAATTTTTGCATAATCTTTTACGAATTTTCTGTAAAAGCCGGTCATTCCCAAGAAAGATTTTATCTGCTTCGCGGTGGTTGGTATTTTCAGTTTTTGTATAACTGAGACTTTATTAGGGTTTGGTCGGATACCTTAAGTTGTGAGGACATGACCCAGGAATTGAGTTTCTTTCTTTAGAAAGTCGCATTTATCAACCTGGATCCTTAATTTTGCCCTTCTCAGAAGCTTTAATATTTTCTCTAAGGTAGTTATGTTTTCCTGTAAGGATGTGCTGAATATAAGGATATCATCCATATAAACGACACATGTTTTGTTGATGTGGTCTCTCAGGCATTCCCGAATGGCATTCTGACAAATTCATAGTGTCCCGATGGGGTTGAAAAAGCTGTTTTCTTCCTATCTTCTTCTTTGACCAATATCTGATGAAAGCCTTTGGCCAGATTAAGAGTGGTGAAGTATTGTGATCTGCCAAGCTTGTCCAACAAAGAGTTTAAATTTGGAATTGGGTATTTGTCGTCTAATCAATGACGAGCCGATACTTCTTTATACCTGAATTTCTTTTCCACAATCCATAATGGGCTGTTGTAGGGTGAGTTACTCTTTTTTATTATATTTTGTTCGAGCATTTCTTTAATTTGGCGGTTTATTTCCGCTTCGTGTACTTGCGGATACCTATATATCTTTGAATATAGGGGCTTATCAACTGTTGTTATGATTTTATGACGTACCTCATTTGTTGCTGAGAGGATGTCACCCTCTTTAAAAAAAAGATCTTTGAATCTTAAAAGTAACTTTTTTGCTGCCTCACCCTCTTCAAAATTGAGGTGGTCAAAGTTAAAGTTTTTTATTATTTCATTATTATTTTCTGGTAGTACTTCCAGCGTACATATATTTTTAAATTCAGTTGGGTAATTGTATTCTTCAAAGTACAATTTTGTTCCCAATATGTCTAGATATTGTTCTTCGCAATAGATTTTTGCCCCTAGTGCTTTTAAAAAATTTTGCCCTATTATGCCCGAAATGAGAGGGTTAGAAAAGTTTACTAGTTTCCATTTGAGGGTCCCTGGGCACTTGAATTCTCTTGGAAATGGAGTGGTGACGACGTATTTTACTTCGTTCAATCTGTTAAGAGTTTTACAATACTGAGGTTTTTCTAATTTTGTTTCAGGAAATTGATCTGTTAGTGTATTAGTTTTTAATATACTAGTTGTAGAGCCTGTATCAATTAGGCATCTGATTTTTTGCTTGCCTATTGTGACACTTATTACCGGGAGTCTCGATTTCGAGGCAACGCTATAAAATTTACCTCTTCTGTATCGGATTCGACTTCCTGAATTGTGTCAACCTCCATATACATACGTAGGTTGGTTTGGTTGATATGTATCAACGGTCATATGGGATAACCTAGTTTGTGTTGAATTCTTCTTATAATTGCTGTTATTTCCATATTTATTTTTATTATATTCTTGAGGTTGTTGTTGTTTGTCACTGTTGTATTGTCTTTGCTGCGGTTTGTTATTATTGTATTACGTTTGTTGTGGTTTGTTATTATTGTATTGCGTTTGTTGTGGTTTGTTAGCGCTATTTTGTGTCTGTGGGTTTTTTTTCTGTGATGGTAGTGTATAGTCGTAGGATCGTCTAGAGCCTTAATCCTAGTGTATCTTGTTATGATCTCATTTAGAGTATCGTTTTGGTTGCTATGACATCTTAGTGGTACATCAATTTTTCTATTAATATATTAACCAGATCCCTATCTACCCGATTTGACTCATAAATTTCTGGCCTTGTGTTATCGTACATATAAATTTTATTTAAATCTGCTTTTGATTTTTCAATATAACAAAAAAGCTCTTGACATTTCTGCATCTGCTGAATATATCTGCGTATGTTGTTTTCGGCCTGAAGTGGTCTATGAGTTTTCCTTTAATTTGGTCCCATGTTGCGTTTGTCCCTAATCCCCGTATAGAATCGCCTGCATCTCCGCTGATATTTTCATTTCTGATTATGGCTATCGCTAGGTCCATTAGTTGCTGATTCTCCCACCCAATTCTTTGGGTGTTAGCATTAAGCCTTGCTGTTGCTGAGCCTGGATTTGTTGCTGCTGGAGCTGCTGCTGTCGGATCAGATTTTGTTGGGCCTGTTGTTGCTCGAGTTGCTGTTGCAACTGCTGGATCGCTGCCTCTTGTCTTCTGATGACCTCTTGTCTCGACATCTTGATTTTTCAATAATTGCACTTTCACTATGTATTTTTGGTGAAATATTTTGTACTTTTAGTGATTTTAATTCACTTCTTTGTTCTCTTTAGAGTTTTCACTTTTAAATTAATTTGTAAGTTCTTTTTAATTAAATTCTTAAGAATTTAATTTCCGCGACTGCGCCAATTACGTTTTTCCTTTTTTAAGAAAAAAGACGAGAGAAATTTTTTGCTTTTTCTTTATTGATTAACATCGGTCTTAAGACTAACTTTACAATAATCTCACTCTAGATACTTATAGTAAATTTTTCATTATGGTTTGTCATAAGCAGCGACGATGCAGAGCCATCGTTTGTTGTTTTTTGTTGTAATTTATTTCGGTTACAATTTTATGTCAAGTGTTACAGTTTTCATATATTTATATTTCTTTGTGTTAGTTCTTTGTTGTAATTTATTTCGGTTACAATTTTATGTCAAGTGTTACAGTTTTCATTTAGATTGCACTTGAGTTTCTTTTGGGTGGTCTACAAAACCAGCGACAATGTGAGTAGTATTGTTGGTGTTTTTGTAGATTTGTTTTTTTTTTTGTTTCGGTTTTTTACTTAATTGCCAAGAGCGGCAATGAACTAAAGTAAATTGAAGTGGGTTTTTGGGTTTTGTCTAGTCGACATTTAATAAACATGGGATTTTAGTTTAAATGGATTTTTGGATTAAAAAATGTAGTTTACTGTTTCATATATCTTTGGACTATGAGATTGATATCATTGTTGTCTGCAATGATACTTGGTTCGGGTTGCTTGTGGGGCAAGTACGTAACTCGTATAGCATTTCAAAAAATGACCTCCACTGATATAGAGGCATTCTCAAGCATTTGAATGGTAATCGTACTTTTGCTTCTCATAAGAAGTAGAATTTTAGAAATGATAACATCTGTTACTCTATACTCTACAATCTATTAGTAATACCAGACTGCTAAACTAAATTTTTATCTTAATATACCTTTCAGGAAGCTTATCTTGCCAGAAGAATTGACAAAAGGAGAGAAGATATCTTTTTCAGAAAGTTTTTCAAATATTGAAAGTGCAAGCAAGTCGACCTTTTCTTCGTTGTCAAATAGTCTTCCCGTTACTGTAAGCTCTTTGAGGAATGATAATTTGACAAGTGAAACTGACTTTAACCAATCCAAAGATTCATTGAAAATACAACCGAGTACAAAAAGTTGCAGCAATATCGTGGACAATATTGAATTGAACAATAAAACGACAGATATAGGTGTCAGTGATAGCAGAATATCAATTAATTCAGCAAGTATATTACGCTGTGATGAGGTGAGTACATAAATTTAAAGCATTTAATAAATACATAATTATGTATACGCGGACAAATTGTGTTCAACATTAGGATCCGCCAGCCGGCATCTGTGTGACTTGCAATGTCCACTTTGGGGGTTGCAACTTGTTGTTTATAATAACATACTACTTATACTCGTAAACTAACTAGGTTGTTCTAATCATCTGTAGCACCAATAGTCGAGTTCAAAACGAATTAACGCACGTCGCACAGAGTGGTATTTGACTACGGTGACCATCCGTCCTTTTTTAAAAAGGACAGTCCTATTTTTTGACACAACGTCCTTTTAAATTTAAACAAAATAAATGTCCTTTTTTTAATTGAATTGTCCTTTTTTCTCCTTTCTTTTTGGTGGCTAATGTTCTTCTGTAGTTTCCAAAATTAAAAGTTTTATTTTCCCGAAATACCGAAATTTTAAACTCAATACAATATAAATTTATTACCACCCAAGTCTGGAATTGCCTGGCAACACTGAAAAGTGTATGTTCAATGTGTCAAATTTTCTGTCGGCTTTCAAAAGGACTGTGCAGAATTTAAATTGTTTTTATCAAATAACATTGATATAATAAGAAAAATACATTCTTCAGTAAATTATCAATAATATATAATCCTTAAACTATTGTTTTTAGCTATTTTATTTATTGAATTTTGTTATTTTAGTATTATTGGCTAAATTTAATTTTTTTGTAATTTTTGATTAATTAATTAATTATTTCTTCTAATATCTTCGATCTTTTATTAAATTTTTTTTTTTTTTTTTTCAGTCTGATTTTCCCGAGTTAAAGATCCACTTTTTTTTTTTTTTTTTTTTTTTTTTTTTATAAAAAATAACAATAACAATCAATCTTTATTTTTAAAAACCAATATTTCGCTACCAAACAATGGGTAGCTTCTTCAGGGTTATATTGTTTAAAAATAAAGATTGTTATTGTTATTTTTTATAAAAAAAAAAAAAAAACAAAAAAGTGGATCTTTAACTCGGGAAAATCAGACTGAAAATCAATTAATTAATTTTTTGTTTTAACGACGTATGAACTTCTAGGCATATTTAATTTCCGTTTTAAACATTAAAATAAGTACATACATATGTAACTACTTGTACTAGTCACTAATATTACATTGTTTGAATTATATTTTTATTTTATTGATGTAAAATATATCTATGTAATTAAGTTAATACCAATAATTTTTATTTAATTTTGAGTGTCCTCTTATTTTGTCGAAAAATATGGTCACCGTATATTTGACCCAAAACGATGGCAAAAATGAATTTAATGAATTTTTAAAAATTAAGTATCCAGGTAGATAGCCGACAAAATTCTACATCATATCACGAATTTTCAAGACATTAAGTCTGGGACACTTTTAAAGTCTGAATGTAAGGAAAAATACATGCGTTTTCGTTGAATTTCTTAGCTTTCTTGATATTTATATGATCTTTTTTTTGTGATTAAATGAATAGAGGTATTGCAATGATTTTTTTTTTATCTGAAAAAGCTTAATAATGCTAATTTCAGTATTTGAAAAAATGAAGCTATCTCAATAACTTATGTTAAAAAAATATCCCTTAAAAATAAAAAAAATTAATTTTATAAAATTTTTCGAAAAAAAAAAAAAAAAAATTAATTACGTTTTAAAAAGTGAAGGTAGTGGATGTATAAATAATCTTATACACCTATTTTTTTTTTTTTGGAAATTGAAATCTTTTTTTATTTTAACTCATAAGGCACTTTTTATTATACCTCTTGGTTATCATAAAACTTTGTTAATTATTTATTTGAAATATTATTTACATCACGTTTCACACTTAATAGTATAACAATCTGCCCAGCACACATCTATAAAACTACTAGATGATTGTGCGCGGCTTCGCCCGGAAGCTATTTTCTTATATGGGGGAACCATTCTCCCTACTCATCTCAACCCCCTATCTATATATATAAAATACAAAAAATGTTTGTACCCATGTTCGCTATAGACTCGGAAACTATCCAACCGATTTGACCCAAACTGGTGTCATTCAAAAGGGAATTTATGGAGGATGGTTTTAGGCTTTTAATATTTCAAGTGGGCGTAGCCCCTCCCACATAAATTGAATAGCATCATATATCTTGACTATTGTGATAGCAAGAGTTTTGAAACATTGCAATAGTTCATATGTTACTAATGTGAGTAATCACGACAAAAATGGGCGTTATCGGACAAGTGGGCGTGGCACCACCCATATAACCCAAAAATTTAAATCGCCATATTTTGGGCATTTTTTGACCTACGTCGATGATATTAGGTACATATGGTATTGTCATAATTTGGAATACGCACCGGGAGAAAAGTGGATGGGACCACGCTCCTTTTTATTAAAATTAAAAATCGTAATATAGTCTTAACTACTGGACCGATCGTCACAATAGGATATATAAATACTTTTAATTTTATTTTATAACGAGGGGGGTAGCGAAGTACACCGGGATCAGCTAGTAGCCTATAAGTATGGATCCTTGGCTTTAATTTCCCATTGGTCCAAATGAGTGACAAACAAATGTTATAGAAAAATTTTCAAATACAATTGAGAAATCGGACTTACATAGCCTATAAGTATGGATCCTTGGCTTTAATTTCTTATTGGTCCAAATGAGTGTCAAACAAATGTTATAGAAAAATTCTCAAATACAATTGAGAAATCGGACTTACATAGCCTATAAGTATGGATCCTTGGCTTTAATTTCCCATTGGTCCAAATGAGTGACAAACAAATGTTATAGAAAAATTCTCAAATACAATTGAGAAATCGGACTTACATAGCCTATAAGTATGGATCCTTGGCTTTAATTTCCCATTGGTCCAAATGAGTGACAAACAAATGTTATAGAAAAATTCTCAAATACAATTGAGAAATCGGACTTACATAGCCTATAAGTATGGATCCTTGGCTTTAATTTCTTATTGGACCCAATGAGTGACAAACATAAATGTGCCCACAAATAGCCAAATTCCTGTAGAGCTGAACAAAATTTACACAATTTTAATCTTTAAAATTTTATAGAAAAATTCTCAAAAACAATTGAGAAATCGGACTTACATAGCCTATAAGTATGGATCCTTGGCTTTAATTTCTTATTGGTCCAAATGAGTGACAAACAAATGTTATAGAAAAATTCTCAAATACAATTGAGAAAGCGGACTTACATAGCCTATAAGTATGGATCCTTGGCTTTAATTTCCCATTGGTCCAAATGAGTGACAAACAAATGTTATAGAAAAATTCTCAAATACAATTGAGAAATCGGACTTACATAGCCTATAAGTATGGATCCTTGGTTTTAATTTCCCATTGGTCCAAATGAGTGACAAACAAATGTTATAGAAAAATTCTCCAATACAATTGAGAAATCGGACTTACATAGTCTATAAGTATGGATCGTTGGCTTTAATTTCTTATTGGTCCAAATGAGTGACAAACAAATGTTATAGAAAAATTCTCAAATACAATTGAGAAATCGGACTTACATAGCCTATAAGTATAGATCCTTGGCTTTAATTCCCCATTGGTCCAAATGAGTGACAAACAAATGTTATAGAAAAATTCTCAAATACAATTGAGAAATCGGACTTACATAGCCTATAAGTATAGATCCTTGGCTTTAATTTCCCATTGGTCCAAATGAGTGACAAACAAATGTTATAAAATAATTCTCAAATACAATTGAGAAATCGGACTTACATAGTCTATAAGTATGGATCCTTGGCTTTAATTTCTTATTGGTCCAAATGAGTGACAAACAAATGTTATAGAAAAATTTTCAAATACAATTGAGAAATCGGACTTACATAGTCTATAAGTATGGATCCTTGGCTTTAATTTCTTATTGGTCCAAATGAGTGACAAACAAATGTTATAGAAAAATTCTCAAATACAATTGAGAAATCGGACTTACATAGCCTATAAGTATAGATCCTTGGCTTTAATTTCCCATTGGTCCAAATGAGTGACAAACAAATGTTATAAAATAATTCTCAAATACAATTGAGAAATCGGACTTACATAGTCTATAAGTATGGATCCTTGGCTTTAATTTCTTATTGGTCCAAATGAGTGACAAACAAATGTTATAGAAAAATTTTCAAATACAATTGAGAAATCGGACTTACATAGTCTATAAGTATGGATCCTTGGCTTTAATTTCTTATTGGTCCAAATGAGTGACAAACATAAATGTGCCCACAAATAGCGAAATTCCTGTAGAGCTGAACAAAATTTACACAATTTTAATCTTTAAAATTTTATAGAAAAATTCTCAAATACAATTGAGAAATCGGACTTACATAGCCTATAAGTATGGATCCTTGGCTTTAATTTCTTATTGGTCCAAATGAGTGACAAACAAATGTTATAGAAAAATTCTCAAATACAATTGAGAAATCGGACTTACATAGTCTATAAGTATGGATCCTTGGCTTTAATTTCTTATTGGTCCAAATGAGTGACAAACAAATGTTATAGAAAAGTTCTCAAATACAATTGAGAAATCGGACTTACATAACCTATAAGTATGGATCCTTGGCTTTAATTTCTTATTGGTCCAAATGAGTGACAAACATAAATGTGCCCACAAATAGCGAAATTCCTGTAGAGCTGAACAAAATTTACACAATTTTAATCTTTAAAATTTTATAGAAAAATTCTCAAATACAATTGAGAAATCGGACTTACATAGCCTATAAGTATGGATCCTTGGCTTTAATTTCCCATTGGTCCAAATGAGTGACAAACAAATGTTATAGAAAAATTCTCAAATACAATTGAGAAATCGGACTTACATAGCCTATAAGTATGGATCCTTGGCTTTAATTTCCCATTGGTCCAAATGAGTGACAAACAAATGTTATAGAAAAATTCTCAAATACAATTGAGAAATCGGACTTACATAGCCTATAAGTATGGATCCTTGGCTTTAATTTCTTATTGGACCAAATGAGTGACAAACATAAATGTGCCCACAAATAGCCAAATTCCTGTAGAGCTGAACAAAATTTACACAATTTTAATCTTTAAAATTTTATAGAAAAATTCTCAAATACAATTGAGAAATCGGACTTACATAGCCTATAAGTATGGATCCTTGGCTTTAATTTCCCATTGATCCAAATGAGTGACAAACAAATGTTATAGAAAAATTCTCAAATACAATTGAGAAAGCGGACTTACATAGCCTATAAGTATGGATCCTTGGCTTTAATTTCTTATTGGTCCAAATGAGTGACAAACAAATGTTATAGAAAAATTCTCAAATACAATTGAGAAAGCGGACTTACATAGCCTATAAGTATGGATCCTTGGCTTTAATTTCTTATTGGTCCAAATGAGTGACAAACAAATGTTATAGAAAAATTCTCAAATACAATTGAGAAATCGGACTTACATAGCCTATAAGTATGGATCCTTGGCTTTAATTTCTTATTGGTCCAAATGAGTGACAAACAAATGTTATAGAAAAATTCTCAAATACAATTGAGAAAGCGGACTTACATAGCCTATAAGTATGGATCCTTGGCTTTAATTTCCCATTGGTCCAAATGAGTGACAAACAAATGTTATAGAAAAATTCTCAAATACAATTGAGAAATCGGACTTACATAGCCTATAAGTATAGATCCTTGGCTTTAATTTCCCATTGGTCCAAATGAGTGACAAACAAATGTTATAAAATAATTCTCAAATACAATTGAGAAATCGGACTTACATAGCCTATAAGTATGGATCCTTGGCTTTAATTTCCCATTGGTCCAAATGAGTGACAAACAAATGTTATAGAAAAATTCTCAAATACAATTGAGAAATCGGACTTACATAGCCTATAAGTATGGATCCTTGGCTTTAATTTCTTATTGGTCCAAATGAGTGACAAACATAAATGTGCCCACAAATAGCGAAATTCCTGTAGAGCTGAACAAAATTTACACAATTTTAATCTTTAAAATTTTATAGAAAAATTCTCAAATACAATTGAGAAATCGGACTTACATAGCCTATAAGTATGGATCCTTGGCTTTAATTTCCCATTGGTCCAAATGAGTGACAAACAAATGTTATAGAAAAATTCTCAAATACAATTGAGAAATCGGACTTACATAGTCTATAAGTATGGATCCTTGGCTTTAATTTCTTATTGGTCCAAATGAGTGACAAACAAATGTTATAGAAAAATTCTCAAATACAATTGAGAAATCGGACTTACATAGCCTATAAGTATAGATCCTTGGCTTTAATTCCCCATTGGTCCAAATGAGTGACAAACAAATGTTATAGAAAAATTCTCAAATACAATTGAGAAATCGGACTTACATAGCCTATAAGTATAGATCCTTGGCTTTAATTTCCCATTGGTCCAAATGAGTGACAAACAAATGTTATAAAATAATTCTCAAATACAATTGAGAAATCGGACTTACATAGTCTATAAGTATGGATCCTTGGCTTTAATTTCTTATTGGTCCAAATGAGTGACAAACAAATGTTATAGAAAAATTTTCAAATACAATTGAGAAATCGGACTTACATAGTCTATAAGTATGGATCCTTGGCTTTAATTTCTTATTGGTCCAAATGAGTGACAAACAAATGTTATAGAAAAATTCTCAAATACAATTGAGAAATCGGACTTACATAGCCTATAAGTATAGATCCTTGGCTTTAATTTTCCAATGGTCCAAATGAGTGACAAACAAATGTTATAAAATAATTCTCAAATACAATTGAGAAATCGGACTTACATAGTCTATAAGTATGGATCCTTGGCTTTAATTTCCCATTGGTCCAAATGAGTGACAAACAAATGTTATAGAAAAATTCTCAAATACAATTGAGAAATCGGACTTACATAGCCTATAAGTATGGATCCTTGGCTTTAATTTCTTATTGGTCCAAATGAGTGACAAACATAAATGTGCCCACAAATAGCGAAATTCCTGTAGATCTGAACAAAATTTACACAATTTTAATCTTTAAAATTTTATAGAAAAATTCTCAAATACAATTGAGAAATCGGACTTACATAGCCTATAAGTATGGATCCTTGGCTTTAATTTCCCATTGATCCAAATGAGTGACAAACAAATGTTATAGAAAAATGCTCAAATACAATTGAGAAATCGGACTTACATAGCCTATAAGTATAGATCCTTGGCTTTAATTTCCCATTGGTCCAAATGAGTGACAAACAAATGTTATAGAAAAATTCTCAAATACAATTGAGAAATCGGACTTACATAGCCTATAAGTATGGATCCTTGGCTTTAATTTCCCATTGGTCCAAATGAGTGACAAACAAATGTTATAGAAAAATTCTCAAATACAATTGAGAAATCGGACTTACATAGCCTATAAGTATAGATCCTTGGCTTTAATTTCCCATTGGTCCAAATGAGTGACAAACAAATGTTATAAAATAATTCTCAAATACAATTGAGAAATCGGACTTACATAGCCTATTAGTATGGATCCTTGGCTTTAATTTCCCATTGGTCCAAATGAGTGACAAACAAATGTTATAAAATAATTCTCAAATACAATTGAGAAATCGGACTTACGTAGCCTATTAGTATGGATCCTTGGTTTTAATTTCCCATTGGTCCAAATGAGTGACAAACAAATGTTATAGAAAAATTCTCAAATACAATTGAGAAATCGGACTTACATAGCCTATAAGTATAGATCCTTGGCTTTAATTCCCCATTGGTCCAAATGAGTGACAAACAAATGTTATAGAAAAATTCTCAAATACAATTGAGAAATCGGACTTACATAGCCTATAAGTATAGATCCTTGGCTTTAATTTCCCATTGGTCCAAATGAGTGACAAACAAATGTTATAAAATAATTCTCAAATACAATTGAGAAATCGGACTTACATAGTCTATAAGTATGGATCCTTGGCTTTAATTTCTTATTGGTCCAAATGAGTGACAAACAAATGTTATAGAAAAATTTTCAAATACAATTGAGAAATCGGACTTACATAGTCTATAAGTATGGATCCTTGGCTTTAATTTCTTATTGGTCCAAATGAGTGACAAACAAATGTTATAGAAAAATTCTCAAATACAATTGAGAAATCGGACTTACATAGCCTATAAGTATAGATCCTTGGCTTTAATTTTCCAATGGTCCAAATGAGTGACAAACAAATGTTATAAAATAATTCTCAAATACAATTGAGAAATCGGACTTACATAGTCTATAAGTATGGATCCTTGGCTTTAATTTCCCATTGGTCCAAATGAGTGACAAACAAATGTTATAGAAAAATTCTCAAATACAATTGAGAAATCGGACTTACATAGCCTATAAGTATGGATCCTTGGCTTTAATTTCTTATTGGTCCAAATGAGTGACAAACATAAATGTGCCCACAAATAGCGAAATTCCTGTAGAGCTGAACAAAATTTACACAATTTTAATCTTTAAAATTTTATAGAAAAATTCTCAAATACAATTGAGAAATCGGACTTACATAGCCTATAAGTATGGATCCTTGGCTTTAATTTCCCATTGTTCCAAATGAGTGACAAACAAATGTTATAGAAAAATTCTCAAATACAATTGAGAAATCGGACTTACATAGCCTATAAGTATGGATCCTTGGCTTTAATTTCTTATTGGTCCAAATGAGTGACAAACATAAATGTGCCCACAAATAGCGAAATTCCTGTAGATCTGAACAAAATTTACACAATTTTAATCTTTAAAATTTTATAGAAAAATTCTCAAATACAATTGAGAAATCGGACTTACATAGCCTATAAGTATGGATCCTTGGCTTTAATTTCCCATTGATCCAAATGAGTGACAAACAAATGTTATAGAAAAATTCTCAAATACAATTGAGAAATCGGACTTACATAGCCTATAAGTATGGATCCTTGGCTTTAATTTCCCATTGGTCCAAATGAGTGACAAACAAATGTTATAGAAAAATTCTCAAATACAATTGAGAAATCGGACTTACATAGCCTATAAGTATAGATCCTTGGCTTTAATTTCCCATTGGTCCAAATGAGTGACAAACAAATGTTATAAAATAATTCTCAAATACAATTGAGAAATCGGACTTACATAGCCTATTAGTATGGATCCTTGGCTTTAATTTCCCATTGGTCCAAATGAGTGACAAACAAATGTTATAGAAAAATTCTCAAATACAATTGAGAAATCGGACTTACATAGCCTATAAGTATAGATCCTTGGCTTTAATTTCCCATTGGTCCAAATGAGTGACAAACAAATGTTATAAAATAATTCTCAAATACAATTGAGAAATCGGACTTACATAGCCTATTAGTATGGATCCTTGGCTTTAATTTCCCATTGGTCCAAATGAGTGACAAACAAATGTTATAGAAAAATTCTCAAATACAATTGAGAAATCGGACTTACATAGCCTATAAGTATAGATCCTTGGCTTTAATTTCCCATTGGTCCAAATGAGTGACAAACAAATGTTATAAAATAATTCTCAAATACAATTGAGAAATCGGACTTACATAGCCTATTAGTATGGATCCTTGGCTTTAATTTCCCATTGGTCCAAATGAGTGACAAACAAATGTTATAGAAAAATTCTCAAATACAATTGAGAAATCGGACTTACATAGCCTATAAGTATGGATCCTTGGTTTTAATTTCCCATTGGTCCAAATGAGTGACAAACAAATGTTATAGAAAAATTCTCCAATACAATTGAGAAATCGGACTTACATAGTCTATAAGTATGGATCCTTGGCTTTAATTTCTTATTGGTCCAAATGAGTGTCAAACAAATGTTATAGAAAAATTCTCAAATACAATTGAGAAATCGGACTTACATAGCCTATAAGTATGGATCCTTGGCTTTAATTTCCCATTGGTCCAAATGAGTGACAAACAAATGTTATAGAAAAATTCTCAAATACAATTGAGAAATCGGACTTACATAGCCTATAAGTATGGATCCTTGGCTTTAATTTCTTATTGGACCAAATGAGTGACAAACATAAATGTTCCCACAAATAGCCAAATTCCTGTAGAGCTGAACAAAATTTACACAATTTTAATCTTTAAAATTTTATAGAAAAATTCTCAAAAACAATTGAGAAATCGGACTTACATAGCCTATAAGTATGGATCCTTGGCTTTAATTTCTTATTGGTCCAAATGAGTGACAAACATAAATGTTCCCACAAATAGCCAAATTCCTGTAGAGCTGAACAAAATTTACACAATTTTAATCTTTAAAATTTTATAGAAAAATTCTCAAATACAATTGAGAAATCGGACTTACATAGCCTATATGTATGGATCCTTGGCTTTAATTTCCCATTGGTCCATATGAGTGACAAACAAATGTTATAGAAAAATTCTCAAATACAGTTGAGAAATCGGACTAACATAGCCTATAAGTATGGATCCTTGGCTTTAATTTCCCATTGGTCCAAATGAGTGACAAACAAATGTTATAAAATAATTCTCAAATACAATTGAGAAATCGGACTTACATAGCCTATAAGTATGGATCCTTGGCTTTAATTTCCCATTGGTCCAAATGAGTGACAAACAAATGTTATAGAAAAATTCTCAAATACAATTGAGAAATCGGACTTACATAGCCTATAAGTATGGATCCTTGGCTTTAATTTCTTATTGGTCCAAATGAGTGACAAACATAAATGTTCCCACAAATAGCCAAATTCCTGTAGAGCTGAACAAAATTTACACAATTTTAATCTTTAAAATTTTATAGAAAAATTCTCAAATACAATTGAGAAATCGGACTTACATAGCCTATATGTATGGATCCTTGGCTTTAATTTCCCATTGGTCCATATGAGTGACAAACAAATGTTATAGAAAAATTCTCAAATACAATTGAGAAATCGGACTAACATAGCCTATAAGTATGGATCCTTGGCTTTAATTTCCCATTGGTCCAAATGAGTGACAAACAAATGTTATAAAATAATTCTCAAATACAATTGAGAAATCGGACTTACATAGCCTATAAGTATGGATCCTTGGCTTTAATTTCCCATTGGTCCAAATGAGTGACAAACAAATGTTATAGAAAAATTCTCAAATACAATTGAGAAATCGGACTTACATAGCCTATATGTATGGATCCTTGGCTTTAATTTCCCATTGGTCCATATGAGTGACAAACAAATGTTATAGAAAAATTCTCAAATACAATTGAGAAATCGGACTAACATAGCCTATAAGTATGGATCCTTGGCTTTAATTTCCCATTGGTCCAAATGAGTGACAAACAAATGTTATAAAATAATTCTCAAATACAATTGAGAAATCGGACTTACATAGCCTATAAGTATGGATCCTTGGCTTTAATTTCCCATTGGTCCAAATGAGTGACAAACAAATGTTATAGAAAAATTCTCAAATACAATTGAGAAATCGGACTTACATAGCCTATAAGTATGGATCCTTGGCTTTAATTTCTTATTGGTCCAAATGAGTGACAAACATAAATGTTCCCACAAATAGCCAAATTCCTGTAGAACTGAACAAAATTTACACAATTTTAATATAAATACTTTTAATTTTATTTTATAACGAGGGGGGTAGCGAAGCACACCGGGATAAGCTTGTTATGTATATGCCTGCTCAGGGGATGACCCTACGTATGCAGTGCACTGTGCCGGAATTCAGAGAGAGGGATAAGGTAGAGAAGATAGATGCTGGAAATTTAGAAGACTTAACTCTTTCACAACTCTGCTTTGCGCGTTATGTTCATTTTTGAGGCAGTGTTGAGGCGCCTCCGGTGTTAAGTAGACGCATTAACTTTGTTAAGCTGTATTAGCAATTTTATTAATTGTTTTACTTCGCCGATGTTTCTGCTAACCGGCGAAGGAGGGCGATGTTGTGTACATTAGCTTGGAACAGCATCAATCGCTGTCGGAACAGGTTTTAGTGACCAGTGCTATGCCTTCATCACTTAAATAGTCCGACAACAATTAATACAATGCAACACTAATGTACATTAGAGAAATTAATGATGTTGATTGACTTGCTCTGGCCCGGGTTTGAACCCAGGTCCCAAGTCATTGTTTGCTTAGTAGTCAACGCGCTAATCACGGTGACGAAAAAAAATTAGACTTTTGGCCAATGAAAAACGATTTTCAGCCACACAGAAAAAATTTAAAACATGATTCAATTAAAAAATCCGAAGATTCAATTAAAAAATTATTTGATTTTCAGCCAATTACGAAAATTGTGGTATTAACACATCAGTTTTAATTGAAATTTTTTTTTGTTTTTTTCAATTAAAAAAATATTATATTAAATAAAGATTTAATTGATTCATTTTTCGAGATTCAATTAAAAAATTAATTGAACAATTTTTAAAGATTCAATTAATAATTTAATTAAACAAATTTAAGAGATATAATTAAAAATTTAATAGAAACATTTTTAAAAAATCAATTAAAAAATTGTATGAACAATTGTAAGAGATTCAATTAAAAAATTAATTAAAAATTTTTACAGACACGATTAAATTTTTAATTGAAATATATAACAAAATCAAATAAAATATTAATTGAAATATTTGAAAAACACAATTAAGAAACTAATTGAAATATTTTTAAGGATACAATCAAACTATGAATTAAAGTCACTTGCAGAAATAAAACAATTTTTTATGATTAAATTTATTTAATTTTTAGATAATTTATTTCCATACATTCTTTTCAATTTATTATAATTACATTACAATTTAATATATTTATCATACATGGGAGTAATTAAATAAATTGACTAATAAATTGTCGATTTCATTGGCATTGACTTTTATTATAAACAATGCCCATTAAATTTTTAGTATTAACAATTTTTTGAACAATGCTAATAATTTTCAATGAAATAATTTCTTTATTAGTTAGTTAAAAAGCTGAAAGCAATTTTTATAAGTGCACACATGAACCACATTAGGAGGTAGGAAATAACTTTTCACATGGTCGAATAGTTTTTCAGGAGTGTCAAAAGTATTTTCACATAAAAAGCATTTAATACTATTAATTTTTTAAACTTACTTCTTTTTTTCTTTTTTTGTTTTTTTAAACAACCACGCGCTTAACTGGACGAATTCAGAATGATGTTTGTTTGTTAAAATTTACTTACTCAAATGGCATGAGACCATAGCTGCCAGATTTGACGATTTTGGGTCCTAAAAATGACGTGGTGACAATGGGACGATTTATAACCTCATTTTGACGATTTTAAATAATTCCAGTTTGCAACATTTATATGTACTATTAAAGCAACCTTGAACTGCTGAAAATTGTAATGAGCAACTTTTTAAAAACTAGTTTGCTTAATAAAGCTATAAACACATAGACCACAGCGAGCAGCAGGCAGCAATGTGTCAAAAATAAAATACACGAGCCTATATGAAGTTGATTATTTTGACGACAGCAAGGCAGGTTGTTGTCTATGCTACTTTTGCGGTTGCTGCCAAATTAGACTAATTTCTATTTTCATAAGCAGCAATAAGCTGATACAAAGGTGCCAATATAATATAAATGGTACGGCAATGAGAACTTAAAATATTTTTTTCATTTGACGTTTTTATGACGATTTCAATAAGCTATATTGACGATAATGACGATTTTTGCCCAAATATATGACGATATTACCTGGTGAATTCCACGTGTGACTTACACGACACGAGGCAAAACTTTTGTCATTTTTGATAAAATTTCTGGTACAATCATAATTTTTTTAATTTATTCGTTTTAGGAAATAACATCTACACGAACATACGTATTAATTCATGCACTTTGATTTTTGATTTGCGATTACATATTTTTAATTTTAATATAATTAATTAGTTGTGACTTACACGACATCAAATCCATTGATTTCAGGGTAATCAAAGATAGTTTAAAAATTCTGTTAATTGTGTAGTCCGATTCCTTTTAAACTGCACCAAAAGTATTTGAGAAATACAAACAACGACAAAATGGCTTCAACTTAGTGAAATATATTTTATTTTTCACAAAAAATAGTTTTTTTCGCGTGACTTACACGACATACAAATTGTGACTTACACGACACTAAATAATATGAAGAGTTAAAGTTAAAGTTATGAAGTTAAGATTATACAGTTTTTGATAAATTTAATTTTTGGAATTACAAATAAATTTATTTTAGCGCTTCAACTCTTTTTTGAAGATGTGCAGTTACATTAAAATGAGTTAAAAAGTTAAAAGAGTTTTACTTTGTTGTGTACTTTTGTATGGAATTCACCACCTCAAAAAATCTGGCAGCTATTCATGAGACAGCAACACTCAACAATAAGTATTCAGCAAACACAAGTGCTTAAATTAAAATTGAAGATGATGTACGAAAAATATTTTATAATAAATAATGCCTTATTGACATTCAAGAACACTGTAATCAAGGCCTGTGCGTCTAATACAAATGGATGTGTGTATTTTCATCTAAAGCAAATGGAACGAATTCATAATTAGGTGTTTGCTAATAAATAACATATTGTAATGATTCTTAAAATTAATCCAAAAAATTTATCGAAGGCTTGAATTATTGTTTGGTAGGTTACCTCCATAATACTCAACAACAGTTATTCATTTTTATATACATACATACTTATTTTCAACTGCGAAAAACCTACTACTTGACAATAGCTAACAACTTGAAATATAATTGTTGCAGGAATGTCAAATTGTATATTGGAGTTGTAATGATAGGCTTCTAAAATTGAGTGCCTAAACATAATTGCACCAGACCATATTTATTTTTGTTTTAGACTGTTTTAAAAAAACCCATATTTAAGACCTTCCGTTTTGAATTTTAATCCAGTTTACTCGTATATTCTTCGAAAAATGTTGGTACGGTATGTATCAAGATTAGTGCAAGCTCGTACTTGGTATTAGCTTTTCTCGGAAATGCACTTTATGGTCCAAATATATGTAAACATTTTAAACTTTATAAGTCAAAATTCAAGTGAGTTTGAATGGTACAGAAAAGTACAACCGTATTAACTTTACCATCCCTGTTTGCTCTTTATGGTCATGCTTGTTGTTTTCTGTTTAGATGTGAAGTAGCAAAACCAATTAAAATATTAATTGAGTTAATTAAAGTATTAATTGAATTAACTAAAAAAGATATTGACAATTTTAATTGAAAATATTTTTGGAGACAATGTGGCATACTCTAAAATAGTTAACGATTTTCTCATATAAAAACAAAAATTATATTATTTACATACAAATAATACGTAATAATAATTTGTTACTTCATTTCATTTTGAATAAAAATCTGTTGCTAACACTTTTTTGATAAAGCAGCAAATTCAATTAAAGTAAACAGTAATTTAATTAAAATATTAATCAAATATATAAATTTTTCTAAGCAATCACTTAATTGAAAAAAAATTAAGAACTATTTTTTCTGTGCACTGTGCGTCGTCCAAAACCGCACCAACAAAGTCTGATTTAATACAAATTGGAGAGACAAGTTTAGTCGAATTAAAAATTTAGCTCGATAATGAAAATAGAATTGATCAAGAAAAGTAATAATGATATGGTACGGGAACTGTTTCAAAACGATATAATAGCCCCGTCCGAGGAGGTATTTGCGAGACCTATTATCCTTGTTAAATAGAATGCATTTTGGCCTCAAAAGTACACCAATAACATTTCAGCGTTTAATGTTAAGACTTAAAGACAAAAAATTTAACCGGGAAAAGGGATTTACTATATGAACGACATACTTCTTGAGGCGAGAAACGAGTTTAAAATTATAGATAAACTGAAGCGTATTTTCGATATTCTTCAAAAACAGTATCCGACCAGAGTCCTAATTCTCACTCTCGAGATTGAAATTGCATTTGAATGGATAAAACTAAATAAAAATCATTTTACAACACTGAATAAATTGTAAACAAAAACATATATGTATTTCAAGGAAAAAAACTGAATAAAAAATTTTAATTTGTAATACAAATATGATTCAATATACAATTTTTTAAATGAATCCAATTTAATTTTTTTATTATTCTTCTTCTGATTCTGGCGAGTGTGAAAACGTCGACATTATCAAAGAAAATTAAAAAATAGTGCGGATCAAAGTTTGCCAAACAACGACTAAGTGATGCATTAAGTTTTACTAAGCAAACAATTTATATATGTATGTAAGTATGTATAAATTATTATTAACATTTAAAAAACGTTTTCAAGTCTCAAAAGAAGCATTTAAATATGTTCTTAGAGAGTTGGAATTTAAGGGGCAACTTTCCACTACGGTTCCGCTTAAAATCCAACTAGCAGCAAGGCTATCACTCTTGGCATCAGGTGGTTTTCAGCATTATGTTGAAAACGATTTCTTAATTGATTTCAGTCGGAGTGCAATGTCAAAATTCGTTAAACGAAATATAGCCGAAGCTTTGTGGCAAATTCATTCGATCACATTCACACATACTACATCTTAAAAATGTTTATGTATTCATGAGTAATATCCATTCACTGTTCTCCCGATCGCAGTCAACTGAACAAAATTTAATGCGCTTTTATAATTCCTTCATAAGTATACGAAATAGATGTGTCGATTTTAATACATTGTTACGAAAATGAAATAGAGTACCAATAAATGCAATGCTTAACAGACACTTAGCAGCACCGTATTCATTTTTATAATTTTTTGAAAGTTTGTATGGAGAACCCCCCAGGGGTGGTTCCAGGGGGTGTGCCACTGGTATCGATGGGTCGGCCCTCCAAAGTTAGTGGGGATCGGTCATACATATTGACTCGATTGAAACACTTAAATGAGTCAAAGTGAGATTTTTCAAAATTTGACCCTTCGGCTCAAAAGTCAGATCATCAAAATACGTTGTAGAGGTACGGTTCCTTCGGCAAAGTTTCTTATTTTGATCCCTAGAATACGATTTTCCTTGTAATTTGTGCGATGTTTAAATCGACCCACCCTAATATACATAATAAAAATAATAAATATTTGTACATAAACATACATATGTACATACAATAAAAATATACAAAATATGAAAATACTTTTGGTCAAAATTATATTACCCTTTGCACACTACATAACAATGTACATATAATGGTACATACTAGGCTTTTGCACTAAGTACATTTAAATTCAAACACATTTGTTTTTTTAAAAATTCTCAGAGTAATTCCAAGTACAAAAGGGGATCAAAGCAAGTAAATACAAAACGAAAAAAAAACAAACAAAACATTTATTCTCTTTATACGCTCAGAGTATTTGTATTTACTCATTCTTAAGGTATAAACACATTCGCCACAGCAGACTACGCGAATACAAGAACACAAATGCTGCTAGCTACCGTTGTAGCCGTTTAGCAGCTACTTAATTATTTTGGATACGACAGTAAACAGCTGATCCTGAATTGTTGCAACGATTCATTTATGTATATTACAGTGGTGCATAATCAGCGCTTTTACTTGTTTAGTTTGCTAGGGCGAATTGAATACGGTGAATTGAATTCGCCACTCACATCACTTTGTATGGATTCGCTTTGACTGAAAAAATTCATCTCATGGATCTCTTTTGGCTCCGGAGTTACGGGGTTCAAAACTTATTTTTTTATTGGCCATAACTCCTAGAATATGGAACGGATATAAGCGATGTGGATATCACTCTAAACTTCTCTAAAATACCTTTATACTTTATACAAATTTTTTAAAACAATTTACCCATTGCGAGTGATATTCAATTTTAAATTTTTTTTATCTGACTTTTTGCTTTTGCAGAGAACTTACCATGCTTTTATTTGGTGTATACTTGAAAGCTGTCACCGATGAAATACGTAAGTTATGCTTCTTTAATGATGATTTTAAGAATTAAATGAGTTATTTAGAGCATTTGAAATGATACCTATGTCGTTTATATTCGTTCTATATTGTAGGACTTATGATCAATAATATATAAAAGTTTTGAAACCCGTAACTGCGGAATCAAGAGAGAGAGCGCCGAAAAAATTACACAAACATTTTTAGGTAAAAAAGGGCTACTACCCTGTGAGTTTTTTTAATCTTTAACAATGTTGGTATTTTTGACTCAAGTCAATATTCTATATAACAATAAAGCTAATAAAAATTCTTGATGCATATATATTATAACATTTAAATTTTGTAATTTACTTTTTTATTTTACAATAAAAAATATTTCTAATCACTAATTTGCTTTACAAACTTTGTTATATTGTCAACACTGTTTTGGTTTTGTGGCTATCAGAAATAGAAATTAGTTTAATTCGACTACACGACAAAAGTAGCATGGACAAAAACCTGTTGCCGTGTTGCCTTGCTGTCTTCAATATAATCATTCTCATATGCACACATGTATTCTAATTTTGACAGGTGGTAGTCGGTAGTCTGCTGTGGCGAATGTGTTTAATGCTTAAGTCGAGTAACAAGAAGTTACAACCATAGCTGCCAGATTTTTTTAGGTAATATCGTCATATTTTTGGGCAAAAATCGTCATTATCGTCAATATAGCTTATTGAAATCGTCATAAAAACGTCAAATGAAAAAACCGTTTTTTTTACTAACAAAACATATTTTTTTTAGAGGCAAAACATAACAAAACTCTTAAATCAACAAATCTTATTAAAAACAGCATTATTTAAAATACAGAGATCAAAAAAGTGAAAATACTTCACTTAGAATTCACAATAAAATCACATGTAAATAGATTGAATGTTTTCCAATACTTTGAAATATATTTATACATTGTATGGAAAAAAAAATAAAAAAATTCAAATCCTTTAGTTATTTTTTTCAATTTAGTTAAATATGCATTTTAAATTTCAATTTTGGAAACACTTTTTCTAAAAATGTATAAAAGCTACAATAAAATTTATACAATAAAAATATAATTTTTTACAAATATATATTGCGATTAACCATATTGATTAATTCAGGTACAACTGTCAGATCATAGCAGGTACATTTGTTTAGCTTTAAATAATCTTTTGAATATAATATTGCCTCCAAAGACGACTTTTTAAATTTCATATTTTAGTCTTATTTACGTTTACCTGACTAAATATTCTTTCCATATTTGCTGAATAATGTGGTAAAACTAGAATTTTTGTAATAAATTTAGTCAAAATCGGAAACAAAATACTAGAATCCCTCGTTTGCATCTCTGATAGTTTTTTCCAAAAATCCAATAGTTTTATGTTTTTATCAGGACAATAATTTCAATTGTCTGAACTCTGTTTCTAGGTTTTGGTTTTTACTTTCTTCAACAAAATAGAAATTTATTTTATAATTTCAGAAAACCAACTTTTTTTTTCTTCATTAATTTGGCCAAGAGCTTTAGACATATTTTCAAAATCAAATTTTGATAATATCTGATAACAAAGCTCTATATAAAAATTAACACAATTATTACTAATATCATATTTTTCTTTTGCATATATTTGTGATTCTTCCAATACGCAAATATTCCTAAATAAATGTCTTCAAAATTTAAAAAATTGTTTTTGTTTTTATAATCAGTTAAATAAAAGTTTTCTGTTTTAAGCAAACTAGTTTTAAAAAAGTTTCTCATTACAATTTTCAGCAGTTCAAGGTTGCTCTAATAGTGCAAATATATGTTGCAAACTTGAATTATTTAAAATCGTCAAAATTAGGGTATAAATCGTCCCATCGTCACTATGTCATTTTTAGGACCCAAAATCGTCAAAATGACGATAAATCGTCAAATCTGGCAGCTATGGTTACAACAAGTTTTTGGTGTTCTCAAAAATATGAACATTGTTTCTGTAATTCATTTCGAGTAAGTGTTCATGCTTTGGAAGTACACGTGAACTTCTTAGCTACACATCTATTTATGCAGCATTCTAATAATGTGAATGATAAAATTAAAGAAGACGCACAATTGTTTGGAAACCTCAATTATTCTAATAAAATTAAAAAGGAGTATTAACAATTAATTAATGCTTCATGTGAGAAGTAATATATAATACTACTTGTTTAACTAAATTATAAATAATTTATTTTCGAAAAATAAGTATATATCTTTTTCTCATTAGCAAGTGTCTTTCACATTAAATTGTTAATGTGGCACAAGTACCACGTATGCGCAGTTCCACAGCAGGTACAACAATCCTAAAACAACAGCTTTGTCTTTGGTATAAAGTACTCAATTTTACAAAAACAAATTTAACACATTTTCTAACGCTTTCCCAACTGCAAAAATTAAAACTGTATGAGTTGTACGCGCAGTTGATATAAACCACACAGAGTCAGCTGTGATAGTACCTCTTGGATAAGAATTGGTTGATAGCATGAAATATAATCAAAGATAGCAACATGCATTTATAAACTAAAAACATAATTACTTTTACAAATTTGAAGGAAAATTTTACAAATGTGGGTTATAAATGAGCTACAAACTTGTATCAATGGAAATATGTTCCAATTCGAATACTAGTGGCTGAAAATTAAGTAGCATCGAAAATTAGTATAAAAAACAATATACTTCCATCTATGGACTAAATAAAACTTTATGAAATTTTCCTTTGTTGCTTGAAATATGTTAACAATGTCTAATTTCTCTGATTATTACATTTCGAACTTTAGCTTGTATAAAATATCAAAAAATATTAATAATAAGCAGTTTAAAGTAATTACAACAGCTACAATTAATATACATACATAAAGAAAATATTAAATAAAAGAAATTGTCGATGGCATATATTTCCCAAATACATAATGGACACCCAAAGTTTTCATATAAAACTGAAAATATTTATTTGTTGCCACCGAATTTATTACGATCGTTATTCATAAACGATTTTAAATTGAGTTGTATTTGTTATTCGGGGTATAAAAGTTTTGGTTAACTTGGAAAAAGCCTAATTGTTTTTCAGTGTTGTTCACATTTTGGTTAGTTCGATCTATTAGTTGAAGTTGTGTATTAACAAAATCTGTAAAAGCTAAAAATAATACATTTAAAAGCTCACGCAATAAAATACGTTACTTAATAAAAAGCTTTTACTGATAAATGCATTACTTCTATTTACAGTGGATAATAGTGCAAGTATATACAATTATAATATATATTTCAAGATTCTTAAAATTTTAATTAGGAAAGTAAATAGAGGAAAAGTTCTGTTTTGAATGTTTACTTAAAAAATCTATTTCATATAATAAAACTACAAATTAGAGTACATATATTGAATTTTTTTAAAAAATGTTTATGATATAGAATAAAATACACAATTATTTGGAATTTTCAGCGGCCCCTTTGTCAAAAAACGCATTACGCTGTAGCCACAGAATGGTTTTTATAAAATTTTGAGTATGATAGAAGCTTATTTCGTTGTGTTTTAGTTGTTTTTATTTTTAAAATGGGAATTTCAGGCAACATGTAACTATTATGTAGTTCAGATTAAAATGATATTCTTAAAACAAATTTTTAAAATGTCTAGGTGTATGGAAATTAGTGATTATACCGCCCGTATAGTGAAATTGTGGCCCTAAACCGGCAACAGTCTCTGTTATAGTTTTTGACACAACTCAGGCTCTTTAAGTTCTATTCCATCAATACCATCTGCTCACGGTCTCCAAACAAATTAAATGAATTTTTATATGAATATAAAACGTACAAACTTATTGATTTTAATCCTTTCGCACAGTTTTAATCATTTTGGATGCTTAAAATCGTCTCAAACCATAGGTATTTTCTTAAAATATTCCTGACGTCTTATTGAGTAGTAGCTTTCTTTGTTCCTCTTTTAACTTTATAGAAAAACATAGTATATGAGCATATCCCAGAAACAGTCCACCAACCAAAATTTTTTGAAATTTATCCAACTTATTTTTTATGTTTTTTTTTATGGAATATTAGACTAGATATATAATTTTAGAAATAAAAAAAATTTTATTTCGATATTTGAAAGAGGAGGAGGTAGCTCAAACAAAAAATACGGTTGACGATGATGTAAAAATGGTTTATTTATATGCTACTAGTACGAATGTAGCGTTCGTCACGCAGGATTTGCCCATATGTGCATCACATATGGCCCATACCTATTACAAGCATATATTATATGCATATATATAACATATGTATGTGTTTGAAATATTTATGAATCCAACGATATACTTGTATACATGATCCATCACAACTTCTTCAGTTTTAGGCATATATTTTGGGTTTCATTTTTATTACAAAATTACAATTGATATTAGGTTTAATAAAACGTATTAAAAATAATTTATTTCATTACTGTTTTATAAAAACATTAAGAAATCATAATAATTTTAAAGTATGTATATACATTTTAAAGTATGTATATACATAGAATAACAAATTCTTAAGAAAAGCTTTTAAATAATGGGTGTCTCACTTCGACTGTGAGCCACTGTATGTTTGCATTTACATACATATATACATATGTATGTATACAAAACATATTTTTATGTGAGACCCCATTATCATTCAAACCAGTAGGAAAGTTCTGTTTGAAACTAATAGAGACAATACTTCGGTTATTATTTTTTTCTTCATTTAACTCAAAAATAATCTATTAAAAGAAATATAAATCGTATTGAGTTTTTATCATTACTGTTTGATAGTTTTTGATAAAAATATATAATCTCAGAACAATGACTAAGACCACATTTATGAATTTCGGCAAATAAATGACTCTCATTTAAAATATAGAACTTGAAAGCTACATATTAACATCATGTGTGTATTTTGTTTTGTATAGTGTTTTTTCTATTTATTTTCTTTAGGAATCTTTAATCAAATATGGTGAAAACTCTGGAGATGTGTTAACGTCTATATATTCACCCGATTGTATAGATAAAATAAAAAACGTTTCACGTCTTTCTGAACGTGCTAAAAAGAAATCGTGGTACAACGTTTTATATCCCAACTATAAGTCGCGATCACAGGATTTTAGGAAATTGTTCAATGCAGTGCCAAATGACGAGCGCTTAATTGTTGGTAAGTTAAATTTAATTTTATGTGAAAGACACACACCTATTTATTACATGTACATACAAAGATATTTATGTAATGCCAGTAAAGCAAAGGTAATCTGTTACAAAACTAGGCAAGTGACTAGCGGAACAATTGGTTGTAGTTCTACAGCTTTATGTGAAAGGCATTTAACACGATGATTCGCAAATATTATTTTGTATTATTTCAAGTCTTGCCGGTTTGATTGCTTTTAGCTAAGTTTTTGTTATTTGGTAAATGAGTAGAATCATTAAGGAACCTTTTTCAAGAAAATAAAAAAATAAATAGAAAAACTACTGTAATCCTTATTAAATTTTCACCTGAATAAATAGGAATTTAAAAAAATGTTAAAAGAAAGTCTCAATAACACAATTCAACAATAAAAACTTTATGTCTTTAATTTTTTAAATTTGTGGTTTTAATTCAATTTGAGAATAACTTATTCAATGTTGTTATCAAAAACATCAACAAATTTGAATTGAAATAATCATCCCCACACTCCAAAAAATATATGTACAAAATAAAGTAAAAAAAAATCCTCCCAAACAGTTTAGAAAAAGTTTCTATATTTTAAAAACATTTATAAAATTGTACTTCAATGAAAATAAATTTCCTTGACATAAAGTAAAAATCAAATAGTACTCGTATATGTCTTTATATTATGTAGTTCATAATATTGTTCTATAAAAATTTTACGTTGAAGGAAAAGTTTGTATAATTTTAGAGCGAATTTTCTTAAAGCAAGAATATTTTTACTTAGTTAACGGATATTTAGTCACACCTATGACATTATTTTATTTTAGTTTTAAAAATGATTTAGGAAATGCCTTATTCATAAAAATGTGCATACTTGAAAACGGAACACGGATTTCCACAATTTAAGTTCATATGTATATATTTTTTTTAACTGGAAAATTATCCAATAATTAAAGAAAAAAAATTAAATTAAGTTATGAAAATTTATTCGAACTAAGTGATGTTCAATCAAAGAAATTTTAATTTGTCAGGCTTAAGTTCGTTTTATCTAAATTTGATTTTTTTGAAAATTTAATTAATATTTTTATTAGAAAGAAAAATCTAGATGCTCGTAATAATTGAACAGACAAAGAAAAATTAGACTGCGCGGAAGTTTGAGCTGACATCATGATGTTTCGAGTCTAACCACAGCTTTATCATGTATAAACTTACATGTGACGAAATTAGTATCTATGTGAACTGGCAGATAGTACACATAAAAAAATTTGAATTTCAAATCTCAAACTGAGCTCATTTAGTGTCAAAAGTGCATCAACAACGTTTGTGGTTAAGTTGCACGCGACCTTGTCAATTTGACAACATAATTGTTGTGAAACGAAGCACAAATGTGGTCAAATTGGTATCGCTGCTGAAATGACACCGTGGCCGTGTCGATTTGTATATAAATTTTCGTTCTAATACTAATTTATTTCTTTTCCCAAAATATCTTTTTGTTTTTAAAAAGATTTTTATTAAATAATTTACTTATAATTATGCAATAAAATAATTAAATAATGCCGTTTTTTAAAGAAACTCAGTAAATTTTTCCTTGATGTCAGATATGAAAATTACGTCTTTAACAGAAAATTTTTACTTAAAACTAGCAAAATATTTGCTGGTTCAGTGTTTATCCAAAAATTAGTAAAAATTTCGTTATGTGCGCCATCTACCATCTGTGCAGTGGTTAATTTCCTAGCTATGTGGTTCTTGATTTTGCTAAATATTTCATTTTCGTGTCTTACCTTCTTCTGAACTAACAATCTGCTACAACGAAGCTTTTCATGTCATCAGAGCGTTGAAATCTAGAGCTGCAAAACAAGCGATAGTACTATCGATAGTATCGATAGTTTTTTTTTTGGACTGACTATCGATAGTTATTTTTCGATAGTGATACTATCGACAATTTTTTAAAGTATATTTTTTAAATATATGAAGCCCTTTATATGTAGCCAGTATAACATTTTTAACAACTTATTCTACGCAGGTTCTTAGCCGCTTTTAAATTTATATACCTACTTTTACAAATAAAAACAAGTTATTTAAACTGCGCTACCTAAATCAGCGCGTTTAGCTACCTAAATCTACCTAAATTGTTATTTGATTTTAATTATAAAAATTTATTTAAACCCAAGAAATGTGTTGAACTAAATATGTATATGTACTACTTGCTTTTTATGATTTCTTATTTTTCATACAATTATACATCGCACTTGATAAACAAGAGGGCATTAACTCAAAATTTTTAAAATTTCATTTTTTTAAGAAATTAAAGTACAGTGGTTATATTTACAAAAAAAAAAAAAAAAGAAGAGTAGTATTAAAAAATAAAATTTTATGCCCCTACTGGGAAATAACTTTTTAACAATTTTTTAAAATATCAAAATTGGCATAAAAATCTATAAGGGAACGTATATTTATTTTTTCGCTAAGGTCAAAAAAATTCACACGCCAACTGCGATGAAGTTTTCAAATTTTTAATTTTCTTTTTGCTTAAGAAAAAATATTTAAAACAACAAATAGCTCAAGTATGAAATTTCATTAATATTTAGAGGTGGTAAGAGGTTTTTCCGCAAACCAATACTTATCTTTAACCTTAACGAAAAAAAAAATTTAAAATGAATAAAAAACACCGTATGAAATTATGAATATTCAATATAATAACTGTTTAAAAAAACCAATTGGTGCGTCAACTTTTTTGAGAAAAATTACAAAAGATTATGATTTTCGTGGTTACTAGGACTTGGTTGACCTCATGGTCAAGTTTTGCAAACACAAAAAACAGCTTCGCTACAAAAATTTCTGCAAGAACTCGATGCAACACCATCAACAGATTATTCACTGTGGCGTGCAGCGAGGACTTAAAAGGCCGGTGATATGTAAACCTCCATTACGAGCTTCAAATGGTGACTGGGCAAGAACTGATGCTGTTAAACACTTAGAAAAAGTATTTACTCCAAATATTTCTGCTGATATTATTGAACTGCCACCAGTCGTTGCTTTACCAGAAATTCCGCTAAGATTTAATATTGTGGAGATTGAAAATGCTATTACAAGTCTAAACTCAAAAAAAACCCCAGGTATTGCCTTTCATTGCAAAACGAGTAATACTATTCATCTTTAATAATATTTTACGACTGCAATACTATCCGGCAGAATGGAAGGTTTCGATGATTACTATGATACCAAAGCCCGGTAAGGATCATACAAAGGTTGAATCCTATCGGCCTATTAGTTTATTGTCCAATATGTCGAAACTTTTTGAAAAACTGTACATGAGCAAGCTGACTCCTATAGTAACTAGCAGTGCATGTATTCCAGATCATCAATTCGGTTTTCGCAGTCAGCATAACACTATTGAACAAACTCACAGACTTGTGAATGTTATAAGAGAAACTTTTGAAAAAAAGAAGGTCTTGTCCACAAATTAACACAAAATCTACCCGCAAACATCGTCAGGCTCTTAAAAAGCTATCTAGAGGAACGAAAATTTGTAGTTAAGGAAGGCAATTTTACAAGCCCCCCGCAAGGCAGCATCTTCGGTCCTTTACTTTATTTAATATATGCCTCTGACTTACCTTTAAGCAGTATCATTCACACGTCAACATTTGCTGATGATACGGCTTTTCTAAGCGTTCATGAAAATCCTGTAGAAGCTTCCCGGAATCTACAAGGGTACATCTCAAAACTGGAAACATGGCTAAAAAAATGGCGGATAAAAGTGAATGAGCAGAAATGTGTACACGTTACTTTTACTTTACGCAGGGAAACATGCCCGCCTATACAAATCAACACCGAGACTATACCGCAACACACTGTAGTAAAATATCTAGGCGTTCATCTTGATGGAAATCGCATATAGACGCAAAGTTGACACAAATGAAATTAAAAACAGCCCGTAGTCTGATTACTTTTTAAAATATTAGCGTATGAAAATTGGCTAGTTTTTTGTTGAGCAAGAGCCTTTGAGATAATGACCAGGAGTCAATGCAATAATATCGTTCGATCATTCGACATCGGAGTAAGTGGTCGAGAATTGAGTACTGCTTCTATTTCATCTATGATTGTCTGAAGTTCTTCTAGTATTAGGGATGTTGTTGCCACACTGCGAATCAACAAATGTTTTGCAGACTTGAAACTTTATTCTCCTTCTACTGGCAGCGCTTCTAGATGAACAGCCTTGGTTGCGAAACAGCAAAATGATGGCCGTTTACGTCGAATCTTATAGTGAATCCAACATGGTCCCCAGTAGTCAACGCCAGAGTTGATGAACGGTCACACTGATGTAACTCGAGTTCGTGGTAAGTTGGCCATAATCTAATTGCGGTTGCGCCTTTACGCACCTAACGCACTTTTGAACTGTGGATCCCGCCCTTATTTTGCCTTTTATTGGCCAAAATCTGTGCCTAATAAATACAATAGAGTTTCCGGGCCGCAATGGTTATTTATGTATTGCAATAAAAATAATTTTAATGAGTGGATCATTATATGGGACCAGCATAGGGTGTTTTGTGTCATAATAACGTAGCCGCATCTAGACGGCCTCCAACTCTAAGAACTTTTTCTTCATCAAGAAAAGGTGTAGACTTTTGTGTTGATTGCAGTACTTCTTTCAAGTTGTTTAATTTCTGACGAGAAGTCCGGGCTTTGAATAGTTTTACTAATGGCAAATAAGGAAATATCTAGTTCAATAAATCTAGTTCTAGTTTATCTAGTTGATCCAAGGCCTTGAATTTTTGACCAATTCTCAGTCTTTTGATAAATCTCAGAACAGTACCCAATATTTTTTGTAACTTCCGAAAACTAGTTTCGATGATGCATTTTGTAAATAAAATCATTAGGACAGATGATGTTAATGACAATTGCTTTTGGTTTCTTCCGTTCGATGTTACAATTCATATATTTTGACAAATAGGATGGCCACAAACCTTCCTTCCCTTGCAGAAATAGTGGTACGTACAACCATAAATTGCTTGTACGAATTTTGGTTCCTGATAGACCCCTGAATAAAATGTCGGCAGGGTGTTCCTTCGATTTGTCTTTCCAAAGCCATAAATGTAAGCTATTGTGTGTGACTTGTACTGAGGTTGGATTTTCTCGACATGGAATGTTTATCACAAACCGACCGTCTTGATTAGTAGATGTGTGCTGGATGAAATGACGTTCGCATTGTTCATCTAAAGGTGAAAGTAGTAGTAGTAGTTTGTCTGTAGATTGAATTTCGCCCAACTTCCAGAGCTGTGTTATGATTTCTTCCAATGAGGTGGTACGTTAAATATTGCACATGTTATTGCACGTTGATTGCTTGTAGTTGGATAAGTTGTGGTTGCGCTACCCATAATCCAACCAATAGATGTATTGTGTAGTGTAGGTAGATATTTCCCAAGTTTTATGCTCCCGTCTTGGATGAGACTAAAGACAAATTCGGCACCCAACAAAATATCTATATTTTCTTGCCTGTTTAACTGTGGGTCTGCCAAAGGAATATTACTTGGAATCTTCCATATAGTTATGTCAATATGTTGATCTGGCTGTGCTGGTACAATAACTGGTAGAAAGTATGCTTCCAAATTTGTTGAAAATCGCTGGAAGACATCCTAACATTAATACGATGGTTTAATTTCCTTTTAATTTGTGCCAATACTATCAATGAGGAGTGTTTCTTCGGTTGGAGATTACCTTTGATGCTGCTAATAAGACATAGTCTTGGCGCCCTACGCCTGTGTTAGTGGCTGCTGATGCTACTGCATTAATTTTCTTTTTTTGTTCTGTTCCTTGCAGTTTTTTTCTCCAAATACAGCAAAGTGTTACGTTTTTTTAACACTTTATGTAATATATGGTTGGTTTGATTTCAAGAAATTTACGCATAGTTTTTGCTTTTGGACACACTGCCATCGTGCTGATGTTGATAGTCCTAAGAACTCGTTGCATTGAAATAATTTATGGTTTTCGACGTTGCAATACTGACACAACTGAAATTGCCTTATTTGTATGTATATCATTGTGCCCTGTTGCTTCCAATGTTTGGAACTGAAATTCCAAAAACTACAAAAATTCACTGATTGATTGAACTTCTTTTGGAATTTTTAATAACTGAACAAATCGAATGTGCATGTTTTTATCAAGTTTTTTGTTCAATAGTGTCAGTGGTATTGCATCCCAATTGGATGTATTGATATCAAGATTGTTGAGAGCCAGCAAGCACTCTGTTGGTGTATCATGAATACTCTTGATGGCCGCTGCAGTTGAAGTGCGAGATGATTCAAAATTGTTTCAATCAGATTTCCAACTAGGACCCTTTTATTGTTGTATCGATCTTGCAGGGTTTTCCATTCAGTGGCATAATTTTCTTCCGTTAAGGTCAATTGACTAATAAGCTGCTTTGCATCTCCTGATAGGTTTGTCTTTATATACCACATATTTTGGATTGCGGGAATGGGTTGTTTTTCTACCATCTGTAAAAACAAGTCATGAACGTGGAATTGTTATTTTTCTTAAGACAACGTAACCTGAACAGAAAAGCTTGTTGATGCCATTAGACAGGAAACAGTGTTTTGTCGATTTTCGGAGGTGTTAATTGACAGATCAACTGCTGTTGAACTCTATCTTTTAACGTATAGTACTCATTTACTTGAAACTCGTGAATCTTCACATTTACAAAACATGTCATAGTACATCTCTTGAATTAGTTTCCACTGTTCCTCGATTGTGTGTGTTTTGAAAACGTAGTACTGATGAGACTGATCTTCTTAGGAAGCTGATCGAGTGATGCCATTCTTGCTTTTGTACCTCTAATGACACTTTGATGGTCGTTAGAAACTTCGGGTAAATTAAGTTGTGGTCACCAAATGTTAAATGATATTAGTATAATTGAGTTCAAACACTTGAAGAGACTTCTTAGCACTTGAACTTAAAGGGATGAAGGCACAATAAATGAAAGGCACGAGCTTTTAATTACTGAACAACAGAGTTTATTTTGCTTTTTTCTTATATACTAAAATAATATTTAATAACAATAACAACAACTTAAAGTAAAAATTGATTGTTGAAAACCTATCATTTATTTTTTATTTAATTATTAAGTTTATTTTTATGTTAAAGTGCTAATGAGCATTTTACAGCGGTTGTTGACTTCTAATAAGATACAATAAAATAACATAAAAACCATAGTGGTTCTTGATTTGTAAGAAGAGATAATGAAATAACATAAAATAAATTAAATACAAAGAATGCTAAAGTGCTGATACGCAACTTAATGGTTATTGACGTGTAGGAAACTAAAGTATTTTGACAACATTAATGGTATTCAATGGACGAAGATGTTTCTTGACAAGTGTTAACTTACATTTCGTTACATGAAGAATTATCTATATAATTATCTTTATAATTAATAGACAATAAGATCAATATATTTAATTATTAATTAATTGATATATTTTTTCTCTTTAAGACTACTCATGCGCACTATATAGAGACCTTCTTATACAAGGACGCTTGTATATATCCCAAAACTACGTGTGCTTCCATGCAAACATTTTGGGTTGGGAAACCTGTTTGACTATTAAATGGAAAGATGTAACGTCGATAACTAAAGAGAAAACTGCCCTTGTTATACCGAACGCTATTTCGATTTGCACACCAAAAGAGAAGTTCTTCTTTTCATCATTCACAACACGGGATAAAACGTTTTTAATACTTTTTCGAGTATGGCAAAATACGTTAATGAATAAGCCGATGCCAGCACAAGAAATATGGCAGTTAGTACACAATTATTATGGTGATGAATTAGGACTGACAACAGATGACGAAGACTACATTGATCCAAAAGTAGAGGATCGGGACGACAGTGCTTCAAACTTGGATTTTGTATCAGTCACAGATGATACAAACTCATTAAGTACCTTCGTAGAAGATATAGAACGATATAATACAAGTATATATCAAACTGTAGAAAGTGGTAGTTGGAATAGTTGTTCTGATAACAGCAGCGGAAATAAGAGTGCAACTAGTAGCGATTGTATAAATTTAGAAACAATGAAGTCAAATGCTAAAGAATTAACATTGATCTCAGCAAAACCAGAAGAAGGATTCCCGGCAAACATGGAAACATCTGATTTCAATGGTGGCAGCAGCGGCAACGCAATTACTGCCAATGTTAGTGCTCTTTCAAAGGAAATAAAACAAAATACGATAATATTCGATTCAAAGCGTAAGATATCGAAGAACAGTCGACAACGCGAGGAAATCACTAACAAAAACTCTGAGACTCTACCAACAGATATTTCGGATTCTAGTGATTCTGAACAGAACAGTATACCGTAAGTTGTTATAAATATTTAACGTTATTTTAAATTTTATTTATTTGTTGCGGGTTACCAATATCTAAATATATATTTCGTTGGTAGCCATTCCAACTCATCAGTAGATGTTTTACCCTTTATGTTTAAAAATTTTCAAAGCTCATAATACATAAACATACATTTATACATAAACTCACAAACAGATTTGTGAATTACAAAGCATAAAAATAGTATTTTCAAAAACTTTTCAAACCAGGGGGTAGATTCTGGTTCTGCGATAACGTGAAATGTAAACATTTTTCTCGTTTACATTTTGTTTCTGATTCCCGTTCTGTGAAGAAATTAAAACAAATTAAAATCTTTTCACAATGAGAGAAACAAATGGAATGAAACAATTTTTTTCTCAGTTTCACAGCAAAACTGATTCTCGTTTTATGTAACTGCGAAAAGAAATGTCAAAACATTTTCATATGACGCGTTTTTTTTCTCTTAAAATTTGTCAGCGAAAATGGAAAAAGCAGCAAAAGGCATGCGCACAAGCATAAATCAAACAGAATTTTTATTAATTTTTAGAACATAAATGTCGATATTGCAAACGATAAGTATGTAAGTATGTGCATACATACATACTTATTCGTTGGATATTCTTTGACTGATAAGGCGTATAGGTTGTTTGACGACAAGAAAAAATGTGTTGTTGAAAAACGGGATGTAAATTTTTGCGAAAATTTCTTTGATAAAACAAAACTGGAGAAAGATAAAGCAGAAATAAATAAGCTTTATTTTATTTCTTTTTTCCTTGATGAAACAACAAGTAGTACAATTAATATGGAAACAACAGAAGAAACAGAATCACAAACTGACGAAGAGTATGAATCGAGTACGGAATCTGAATTTATGGGTTTTGAGAAAGAATCCAGTAACGAAATTTTAGAAAATCAGCAAAAAACAATCCGATGTGAAGCCAGAGGACGTGGGAGACCAAAAATTATTCGAAATGGTAGCGTCGGACGTCCAAAAAAGGTGTACACGAGACTTAATTTTTTTGGTGAATATGATGAAAACGCTATACCACAAACATACGAAAAAGCTATTAACAGTAAGAATTCGGCAAAATGGAAAAACTCTATGCAAAAAGAATTTGACTCGTTGAAAGAGAACGATACATGGTCATTAGTTGATCTACCTGCTGGTAAAAAATTAGTAGGCTGCAAATGGGTCTACAACGTCAAGAGAAATGAACGTGGAGGCATTAAAGAGTTCAAATCCCGCTTGGTTGCGAAAGGATGTAGCCAAGAATTTGGTATAAACTATACTGAAACTTTTTCACCGGTGATTAGATATTCGACAATTCGAATGATGTTTGCGTTAGCTGCAGAAAAACACCTTCATATGCATCATGTTGATGTATCAACAGCATACCTAAATGGTACATTAAATGAAGAAGTGTTTATGAAGCAGCCCAAGGGATTCAACGAAGGCAATACAAATCAAGTTTTGCGGTTAAAGAAAGCTATTTATGGCTTGAAACAATCAGGTCGGGTTTGGAATATCACTTTAGATAAAGCGCTTAGAGATATTGGTCTGAAACCTTGCCCTAGTGAACCTTGTCTTTATAGTATGGAAAAGAGCGATAAATTTGTTTTGGTTGCTGTGTATGTAGATGACATACTGATTTCGTGTCAACTTTGGAAGACATAAATTTTATAAAATGCGCTATTTCCAAGAAATTTAAGGTGGTGGACAATGGCAAAGTAAAACATTTTCTCGGCATGGAGATTGAGCGTGATGGTGATATTGGAAAGATAAGTGTGGGACACAGCCAATGTATACAAAACCTTCTGAAACACTACAATATGGAATCCTGTAGAGCAGCATATACACCGCTGGACCCTGGTTTTCAAATAGCTTGTGTTGGTGAAAAATGTGAACGAGTGAATGTAAATGACTACTAATCAGTTATTGGAACCCACATGTTGAGCATCAAGAAGCTGTCAAGCATTTACTCCGTTATTTGAATACAACAAAGAATTTAAAGTTGCATTTCGCGAAAACTGGTAAGCTTCCAGAGGGATTTGTTGACGCAGATTGGGCAAGCTGTACACAGGATAGAAAATCCTACACGGGCTATTCATTTTTCTACGCTGGTTGTGTATTCAGCTGGGAATGCAAGAAGCAATAAAACATCGCACTTAGCAGCACAGAAGCTGAATTTGTTGCACTATCAACGGCCGCAAAAGAGGCGGTATACATAAAGCGTTTATTGAAGGAAATCAATTGTTATCCAAAGGATAGGCCGATGGTGATTTATGGAGATAATCTCGGAGCACAGCATATAGCCAAGAATCCAGTACTACACGGCAGAAGTAAGCATATTGATGTAAAATTTCAACATGAACGAGAGGTTGTTCGAGCCAACGAAATCGAAATACGTTACATATCAACAGATAGTATGCCTGCTGATATACTTACAAAGAATTTAACTAAACAGAAACATCAAAAATTTGTAGAATGTTTAGGATTGAAATAGAACATGATTTTTAGTATTTGTAGGGCTTGGATATCGAAAGATGTGCAGATTTGAGAAGGCGTTGAATTATTTCCCTAAGTTACAACTCTGCATATGTATCATATTATCTCTACCTATATAGATTATTATCCTTTATACTTATTTTTATGTTCTATTACTATATGAACATATTTTTACTTTGAAAAAACTGTCTTATACTTTTTATTAGTTCTGAATAAAAAAAAATTATTTTATAAAAAAAAAATACAAGTACGTGAACAAGCACTTTGATACAAGGCTATAGACAAGGCAAAAGCCGACATCTTTCGACTTATTACGTATCCATGATTAGGGGAATACTTATATTTGCAATATTTGCCTAGCGTGTTTTGAAAAAGTAACTAGTTATATATTAGATTATTAGTAAGTCACTACGTAACTGATTGTAAGTAATGAGAAAGATATGTAGTTTGTGGTTGAAAAGTATGTTGTTGGGTAATTGCAACACATTACCAAGTTTTTGCTGGAATGTTATTATAAGATATTAAATAAATAATTATTTTGTGCTGAATTTTTAATAAAAACAACAACAAAAAAACTTTGAAACTCTGTAAACGCAAACGGAACGTTGGGTAATTGTAAAATAACAATGACATACATACATACATAGTTCGTTTTATTTATATTTGGAATTAAATAGTTGGCCATAAATAGCCCTCATGTAAATTTATTCACTGGTCATAAAAACAAAAACAAATAAATTATATTGTGAAAACAGAAAGGAGTAATTATTCGAAAAATATATATTTTAAGATGAAATTTTTAAAATTAGAAATCTAGGAATTTATGAATCATTTGGATGGCTATCTATGATTTTTAACTGCTTCAGTTAATTAAATGTGTCAACTTTGTAAGTATCCATTTCGCTTAAATGCAAAAAAAAAAAAAAAAACTCGTGGCATTTGTGTGTCGCCTTCTATAGTTATAAAACCCATAAATACAATTTTTAGCTATAAACATATATACTTACTTATTCGTTTTCAATTACTTTCTGCTTTTAAGGTTTGTTGCAACTGCTGAATGTAATTCTACTCATGAGGGACGCCAACTGGTTCATACTATTCTTCCGATCAACATTGAAACTTTGTTTAACTTACTCTTTTCTAAGTCAAAATTTTTGCTAGATTTTCATGCAATGCGCAAATCAACCGATTTAGTATTTGGTGAATGGATTATAAATGAAGAAGGACAGAAAACGCGCACTTTTAATGTAACCGTGCAATTGGCAGCTTCTGTGGGCCCGAAAACATCCAAGGTATGTTTAAATAGATTAATTTCATTAATTTAAAACACAATTCTTATTAATATGTACATAAAACTCTTACATAAAACTCTTTTAGGTCACAGAATTTCAAGTTATGCGCGATTGCAGCAAATCTGGCGAGTTATACTCTATTGATGTAAATAACGTCAATGCTGGCATTCCATATGCAGATAGCTTTAGTGTTTTAGTCCATTACTGCCTGGTGAAGTAAGATATAAAAAATAAAATTTAATTTATGCAGGGCTTAAAATTAATTTATTTTTATGTTTGAATTAAAAGGACAGTAGACGATCACACAATGCTTTCGGTTCATGCCCAAATTAAATATAAGAAATCTATTTGGGGCGTTGTTAAAGGTTTCATTGAGAAAAACACCTGGGCTGGCTTAGATGATTTCTACACCTCTTTACTGCACTCATTACAAAGTGAAACTTGCATCCCACCGGCCAAGGGAAAAGGAAGACGCCCACGCAGAGGTAAGCACAAGAAACTAACGCTATCATTCTGTGAGAATATTAAACGACCCAGCACTTTTCTTCTTAAAAACGTTGAAAAGCTTAAATATCTCATAGATTTTTTCTAATTAAATTTGAAATATTAAGTTGCTCGTAACCTTAAAAGTAATATTCGTATTCGGTGAATACTCTTTCAAATATTGATATTCGTAACATCACTAGTATCTACGTCTATATTTATTTTCTGTGCTTAATACTGATACATCTTCAAAGTTTAGATAGTGATTCAATCTAGAACAGTGAGAAGATAATGCTGTTTTCTGCGAATTTATATCCCTATATCTTATGTCCTGGAATCCTAGTTCCCAATTTATTCTTAGTTGTACCTATGTATATACTTTACTGCAATTTTCATTGTCCATTACCAGATATTCCATAACCCAAATTTTACTTATCTAATTTCGGAACTTTATCTTTTGCCTTACTAAATAATATTTTTAATGTACTATATGTCTTATAAGCTATTGTGCATTTTTCTGAATCATAAATTTCAGATTTACCTGTTCGTTCAGATATTCCTGGTATAAAGATATTGATTTGTAAATTTTAGGTTCAATAGTGTTGTTGAAAGTGTTATCAGAATTCAGTAATTTATAAACTAGCCAATTTGGAAAATCGTTGTTCCTAAGTATATTTGTAAACTTATTTTTATTCTTTCTATAAAATTGACTATCAGTAATAATTAACACCTTTTCTCTGAAATTCTTGGCTGTGTTATGTTTAGAATAATAATTAATAATTCTGCATGAAGATGTTGGATTTAGGGTTAATCAGATCTAATCTGGTTCTAATTTTTCTTTTATTAAACATAAGAACAGCTAGAGAAACTCCAATGCTAGAATGTATAGTGTTGCGGTAATCGAACAAAAATCGGCTTAAGGCACTGCTGAATTCGGATAATGGCGCTCCTTTTAAGCAACGTTTTAAAAGGTTTTTTTATAAATTTCGCCGCATTTTCCGCTTGACCGTTTGTAGCGGGATGCCCTACTGGCGTTGTGATTTGTTTGATTCCATTTAATTGCAAAAAGTTCTTAAATTTATTTGAAACAAATGCAGTTCCATTGTCTGAAACTACATATTTTGGAAGTCCAAATCGAGCGAAAATTTCGCGGAGTGCCGAAATTACCGCGTCACTTGTGGTATTCGTACCCATGTCAACGCACTCAACTCATTTACTGGTTCTATCAACAACTACCAAGCACCATCGTTTCAGAAACGGACCAAAAAAATCAATATGTATCCTAGACCAAATTTCATTGCACCTAACCCAAGGAATTAATTCCTGTTGGGGTGGGTTTGGCCGCGTCATCAAGCAGGGCTGACAAGATCTAACTCTTTCTTCCAAATGCATGCTTTGTCCGGGCCACGAGCAGCACTCACGAGCCATGGACTTCATTTTTACAATACCCATATGAGTAGCATGCAAAAAATCTACCAATTCCCTCGTCAATTTCTGGGGTATAATCACTCTATAACCCCAAAACACACAATTTTCCTCTTCCGACAGTTCATTTTTTTAAAAAAATAAGGTAATAAATCGGAATCGGTACACTTTTTTGGCCACCCCACTTTAACAAAATGTCTCACTTTTTTCAACAATGCATCTATCGCAGTCTCTTCGCAAATAAGTTCAAAGTTTAACCATTTTCTCTCCTCTGGAAAATTCCGAAGGTGACTTATATAAATGTTGTTGGGAAATTTTTCCAAAATGAAATTCTTACTTTTAGGATAAAACACATTAAAAAAAAAACAACAAACAAAATTTATGTGGATTTTTTCATCTATACATCGTATACGTAGCGCATGTATCTGGCCAGATACACACACATTTTGTATGAAGAGTACTGTACTTTATTGGTATTTTTTATTTTTCTCTGCGTTTGTTTACTCAAATCACTCTCACAGCAATGGTTGCAAACACAAACAAGGGTTTTTTTTTTTGTTTTTATATATTTTCGCTTCAGTTGCATAGTGAACTTTGAAAGGTACAGACAATAATTTACGGAAGAATTTTTATTTATTCGAAAAAAAAAAATGGGTGAAGAAGTACAGTTTGTTTATAATACGCGATTTAGTAGTGGTAATGTGAATTTCCATACACGACTAGCAGAAGCATTGGCCAATGAGTTAGAGCGTGAAAGAGCCGCTGAAGAAGAGGTTGCAAATGATGAGATTGAAGACTTCCCAGGAGTTGACGACGATATGGATCTAAATTATATGCCAGACGATGGCGATGCCTCAGATGTCGAAAATGATGGGGTTGTCGAAGCAGATGCAGAGTTTGATAGAGACGATAGTGACGACGATGAAGAAATTGAAGAACAGAATGCTACCGAAGATTCTTTTCTTGGTAAGGACGGTACTATATGGTGTAAAAATGAACCAAATAATGGAGTTCGTTTACGTCAACACAATATCATGCGTTTTCGACCTGGTCCGAAGGAACAAAACAGTGTTCCAATTGAGGTGTTCAAAAAATTTTTCACACCAAATATAACATTTATTATCATTTCTGAAACGAATCGCCATGGAAAAGCAGTAGTCGAGAAGTGGAATGCAGCTAATCCCAGTAAAAAACAAAAAGTTTGGAAAGATTTGACCGCAACTGAATTAGACGCATTCGTCCGCATTCTTTTAGCAGCTGGTTATTCCCACAATAATATGCAAACCACAAAAGCTTTGTGGCAGTCAAATAATCTACCCATATTCAGAGCAGCCATGTCTTTTAATCGATTCTCTGCACTGGCACGATACATTCGTTTTGATGATGGTAGAACACGCGCTCAACGATTGCGCGATGACAAAGCTGCACCCATTCGTGACGTTTGGAATTTTTTAAATGAAAATCTTGCCAAAAACTATAGTCCGCATGGCAGCATAACAGTTGATGAACAACTGTTCCCATATCGTGGAAAAACTAAATTTACGCAATACATACCATCAAAACCAGCGAAATATGGTATCAAAATTTGGTGGGCTTGCGATTCCAAATCTAAATATCCACTGCAAGGAAAGCTCTATACCGGTCGACAAGAAGGAGAAGAACGGGATGTGAATCAAGGTGAAAATGTTTTGATACAACTCGCAAAGCCGTACAGCAATACTGGCCGTACAATTGTAGCTGACAACTTTTTTACTACTCTAGAAGGAGTAAAACGTCTGGCCAGAATTGGTCTGGCATTTGTTGGTACCAATAAAAAATGTATTCCTAAGGAAATGAGAAAGGATCGGTCTCGTCCTGTTTTGTGATCATTATTTGGATTCCACGAAAATTTAGTATCAATTTGCAGCTACGTGCCAAAAAAAAATAAATGTGTGAACCTACTTTCGACCGTTCATTATACAAAACATTGTGAAGGGGAAGCAATGAAACCCGAAGCAATTTTATTTTACAATGAAAATAAAGCTGGCGTAGATTGTATGGACCAAATGGTTACACATTTTACTACAAAGCGGTCAACAAGACGATGGACTTTTGCGTTTTTCTGCAACATGTTGGACACCATGGCACTGGCTGCATTTTGTATTTGCAAAGAAGTTGATGGTCTCAATAAAAATAGTGCTAGAAGTTCAATTCATCCAGTGTACGTATAGAATCAATAATGATATTTTGCTGCTAAATAATCATGTCGACCCATTAGATGAATTATTTTCTCTTGTAAATTAGGCGTTACACTTACTGATATTTTGATACAAAAAGAACTCGAGTAAGTTACGGACTTTGAAAGCTATAGCTTCCAAGACAACAGTATCATACTAACTCTATTATGCCGCAATTTTCTTCTAATATTTTATGAAAATAAAATTCGAGCCCCTGTCAAATATTTCAAATAAATCAATAGTCCCAAATCAAATTGATATATTAGCTGATAATAATAATAAAATTTATGATATTAATGTTAAAAATGATCTAGAGAAAATCTTTATTGTTCTACGTGATAAGTGTATATAAATATATTAGATTTTAAAGAAGCTCAGATGATATAATAACTAAAATAAAAAAAAAAAAAACAAAAAGGAACATTATATAGCGGACACGGTGCCGACAAATAAAAATAATTTTTTTATTTTTCCTATTAAATGAAAGATTAACTTACATTTAAGATTTGAATTCTTATTGATAATTCAACTAAATATTTCTTATTGATAATTCAATTAAAGATTCAAAGAACGTCCAAAATTTTTTTTTGATTCTGCTAAGTTACATGCAAGTTTTTGTTTTTTCCGTAATAATTGCTTGGAACTTTACTTTCTTCCTATCATTTGTTCAATTGAGATTTTTCTAGTGACTAGGACGACTAACAAAAAAATGTCTTTGATATTTTTTTTATTAAAAATTTGTTAATTTAGTTACTTTTTATAAGATCAGCTTAACTTCATAATAAATATTTTTTTTTTTTTTTTTTTTGAACGCAGATTTTATTATTTGGGCCTGATTGATTGATTTTTGTAATACATCAAATATCAAGTATTTTTTCTTTACTCTGCTACAAAAATCGACTTAGGCGTTTACGCCATCGCTTTACACAATAACTCCTATTATAAAAATTATTAAATGAAGTATTTGAAATTTTTAACTGTTTTAGGCACTGTCGCACAAATACGTCCACTGGATGATATGCCTGTGTTGCAAACAAAATGTGAGCCAGCGGAGTTGGGCGGTATTGCACAAACTATTTGTACACGGCATTTAACGGAAAGTCCTGCCATTGCAGCAGAATCAACTATAAAATTCAGGTGGCTCTCGATGTTTGTTCTTATCTTATTATGTTTCCTCATAATTGTTAATGTCATTTTATTGCTGAAGTTGTGGAAATTAGAACAGAGAATTGAAGAAGACATGTCAGCTAGAGCACGTGTGCCAAATTTATCGGCCTTAAAGTATGCATCACCATTTACAAAGCAAATTTTTTATATGACATTTATTATGTTTTTTTAACTTGTTTTTTTATTTCAACTTGAAAAATAACCTCATGTATATAATTACAGACAATTGCCGACTAATCATGAAGATTGGATTGAGTTGTTACGTCAGCAAGAAGTTTTGCATGAAACTGAACTCAAAAAATGGCACACCGTATTGCAAACTGCAATTGAATTGTTACGAAAGGTGAGCGTTGTATGTGAGAATATGTTTCAAAATGATGAAATAACTCAAAAAATCGATCAAATCAGTGAAGAACTTTAATTAGAACTAAATAAACATGAAACAATTGGCAAATACATATAAAAAAATAGAAATAAGCCAGTTTTTGACTTCATATTTAAGTATGTAATTAGGTAATTTTTATATAAGGGCCCGATTATGGTTTACAATACTTAAATGTTGTGTTGTCTCAGCTACAACACAACATTAATCTGTTTTGCGATTATGGTTTACAACAGCTAGCTGTTGTGTATGTCACAGAGTTGGATTTAAATAGTAGCACACATATCCGCAAAATTCCAACGATGTTTGCAAAAAGCGGTCAAGTTGAAAAATAAATATGTACATAAAAACTGTTAAAAGATGCATATACATTTTTGTTGTGTTACAAATAAGTAAAATAAAGTACATATAAATAATTATGGATGTTAATGTCGATTTATTTTTTGATAATTGTGATGAAAGCACAGCTAAAACGCACATGGCACTTCTACGGAAAAGAATTTGGGATAGTTCGAACCCATTGGATCTCACAAGTACTGAGTATGTTATATATTTCAATGCAGATCATGAATGTACATAAATAAAAATTTTTCAGTTTTAAAAAATTTTTCCGCATAAACAAGGATGGGTTCTTATTCTTGCTGCGGGAACTAAGCATTTTTTTAAAACCTTCAAATCGGTGTTCTGCCATTCCTCCAATTTTAAAATTGAATTGCTCTTTGATTTTTTGCTGATGGTAGCTATCAAAGAAGTAGCGTTAATGATTTTAATATTGGAGTTTCACAACCAACAGTTTTCTGCATTTTAAGAGTAAACGGATTTGCTTTCATCACCTCCACCAGTTTTTCTATTTGTTTTTTATTTGATATTTTTCTAATAAATACTAAAGCAGCTTTAAATTTTTTGCGGAAAACTGAAGTTTTATATGTATACTTACAAATTTTTCTCCATTTTAATTTTTCAACTTGCAACGACAATTAGACAACAGCTAATGAGCAGTTGTAAGATTTTCTCAGTTGTAACAACACTTAAGAACACATGTTGTGAACCATAATCGCTGTAAATGAACATAGACAACTGAACTTACAACACTAAAGCTAGGTGTTGTAAACCGTAATCGCAATTTTAATTTAACAACACTAAAATGTTTGATGTTGTAAACCATAATCGGGCCCTAAATTTATGTTGTAGTTAAATAAGTTTTAATTTTTTCAGTGAATTTTTTATTTAATTACGGTGAAAATATGGTACCACTATGTACAGGGTCTGCCATTTAACGTTTTTTTTCAACTAGTGCTTAGTTCGTGAATGGTAACACTTACCTCATGTCTGATTTGACAGATAATTAGTTTTATCTTTCCGCTGAAAGAATATGGCTGTGTATACGCTTGAACAACGCTGGGAAATATTGCGACTTTACTTTGAAAATCATGGTAATGTTGCAGAATGTGTGCGAAAATTGCGTACGGATTTTGGAAGAAGAGAAGCACCGTCAGCTCCGTATGTTCGTTATCTCGTAAAAAAAGTGAAAGAATGAAAAGCCAAAAATAGTGCGTACACCCGAGAATATTGATGCTGTGGCATAAAGTGTGCGTAAAGCGCCATCAACATCAATTCACCGTCGTTCTCAAAAATTGAACATTTCGGAGACATCATTGAGACGAATTTTGCATAAAGACCTTGGTATGTCGCCATACAAACAAAGTCCAATTGGTTCAGGAGTTGAAGCCAACTGACCATCCAATGCGTTTTCGCTTCGCTAAGTGGGCCTGCGATCGACTTACAGAAGATGCCGATTTTGCCAAAAAAAATCATCTTTTCAGATGAAGCTCATTTTGATCTTGGCGGGTATGTAAACAAGCAAAATTGTCGCATTTAGGGCACAGAAAACCCGCACGCATACATTGAAAAGCCAAAACGAGTCACTGTTTGGTGCGGATTTTGGTCCAGAGGCATAATTGGGCCATTTTTCTTGGAAAATGAGCAAGGAGTGGCCGTTACAGTCAATGGCGATCGTTATCGGGCCATGTTGAACGAATTTTTGTTCACAAAAATTGAAGAGGAGGATATTGGCAACATTTGGTTTCAATAGGACGGCGCTACGTGCCACACAACCGAAGCTACACTCGATGTTTTGCGCCCTGTTTTTGAAGATCGCATTATCAGCCGCAGAGCTGATGTCGTTTGGCCACCTCGGAGCTGCGATTTGACACCCTTGGACTATTATTTGTGGGGTGCCGTCAAAGATAAGTGTTACGCCGACAAGCCAGAGACAATTGATGCTTTAAAGCACAATATTCGTGAAGCCATTAATGAAATACAGCTGCACACAATCGATAATGTGCTTAAAAATTGGACCGATCGTGTAGGCTACTGCATGGCCAGCCGAGGCAGCCATTTGAATGAAATTATTTTTCATTATTAACCGGAAGGATTGTACTTTCAAATAAAAAAAGAAATTTAAGAAAATATTCAGTTTTTTTATAGCATTTTCAAAAAAAAAAAAAGTAATCTGGTGGACCCTTTATTATAAAAAATTACCCAAGTAAATAAGTGATTAGAACAAATAAAGAAAAAATCTAAAATATTTATTTTTATTTAAGCTAGAAATATGAATAATGAAGAATTGCTGTAATGTTTTAAAATAAACAAAGCAACTTTCAAAATAATTAAAATGTTAATAGCGGAAAATTTTTGCCAGCATCTAAAATTTTTTCTATTGGCCTTGTTTTAAATAAGAAGAACAAGCAGTCGAAAACATATGGAAATTCGTGAATCTTAAATATTAGTTAAATACACGAGGTTGTTCAGTGAATTATTATTTTCTAATTGCACTCAAAAACACATATATTAAGTTAAAAATTTAAAAATAATTATAATTTAAATATCAAGTCAAAAACTGACCCTTAGAACTTAAATGTTAGTCCAATTGCAACACAATCATTTAATAAAAAAAAATAAAATTATAAAAATGTGTACATACTTTGATCTTATAAGGATTTTAAAAGCAATGTATTTTAAAGATAATTCCATGAAAGTTAAATGTAATATGAATACATTATTTTCTACGTAAACACCTTTCTGTACACGCCGATCCTCAAAATTGTGGCAACTTTTTGTGGGATTTCGAGATAAATATAATATTCGGTTACTTCTCGGTGTTGCAAAGACATCACAGTTTGCAGGCGAACAGCGTTAAGAAAATCTCTAAAGAATGCTGTAACGCAAATTAATTGGGGTATTCACACTGTAGTCATAAGTCATATGTCATAAAATAATAGCACACCAAAATATGGCAGGTGTGAACACCCCGTCATAAATAAGTGTGCTATGTCATAATTGTACCAGCTGATAAACATTTAAACACACTCGATTTTTAGTCAGATTATTGCGCATACGTTTGCATTTTGGCTTAAATATAAATGGTTTTTAATTGTTAACAAAGAAAATAAATTTCCTGTAAATTTTAAATGTCCATTATCAATTAAAATTTTCAATTTTTTTTATCTATACAAACTTGCTGAAATAAATATAATCAAAAGCAGCTGTTGCCGGTAACATGAGCTGAACTATTTTTTTGGACGGCGGCAAGTGGAAAAACATTCACAAGCTGCCAGGCAGATCAGTTACACAAACACATATTTTCATTCAAGGCTAATGAATTATAAGGCGGATGCAGTGGCGAATTCACGCGAATTTATACATTACCTACATTGTCAAATTTCTTACATATTTTCCCGCGCCATTTTAATGTAATTTTTTATGCATGGAGAATTTTGACAGCGTAGGAAATGAATTCGCCGTGTACACAAACAAAATGCCTGTTGTTTGCTTTGTTGTTGAATTATTGTAGTCGTAATGAACTTGCCTTTTGCACGAAAATTATATTAAAATGGCGCGGGAAAATATGTAACAAATTTGACTGTGTAGGTAATGTATAAATTCGCATGAATTCGCCACTGCATCCACGTTATAACAAATTCGCTAATTTGCACAACAATTCGTTCTGATACAGTTCTGTAGACATTAAATTTTGCTTCAATAAAGTTTTTTTAACTTTGTTTTAGCCTTTGGTTGGTTGATATTTGGTAATTCTTTGTAAGCAACTTTTGTTTTAATTGGCACTGATTTTTCTTTCTCTTCATTATCAGCCAATAACCGGGGCGATGTGCACAAATGACTAGTACTGATTTTTTGAGATGTAGACGCAAAATTTTCGTCATCTTGTGACAGATATCTACGATCCGTTGAACCCTAACACATTGAAGGTGGCAGGAAAGACCTCTGCGGGGAGTTTATTCTACATGCGAACAGTACGGCTAAAGTTTGGCCATGAGCTGTTCCCAAAGGTGGTTAGCCTTTACAGTCTCCCTTGCAAAGTATTTGGCAATATGCCCTTTGCCAAGTCTGTGTGTTGAGTCATAAAATTTCCAAGAATTTCCTTCTGAGAATGATTAATTTTTGACACATTTGACCTAAAATGCAAAAGTTACAATTTTATTCTTAATTTAAAAAAAAAAATTACTTACATTTTCTTTTTTATTCTTGTTTGCACATAAAAACGTTACTGATTTTTGTGTTTACGAATGGTTTTTTGCTTACGAACAAAAACTCGCACGCTTGCGTTTGAACGATTACTCGCTATCGAGTGTCATCATTAGAAATTTCGCTACGAGTTACTCGATAGCGTGTCAGAGAATCCCAAAAATTAAAAAACACGAACGTTCGAGTAGAATTTCGCTCCTATACGAGTGCGAGAATTAGCTCCCTGTTGTTGCGTTAGTTTACGGACCAAATAAAGAGACTTCAGCTATTACAGATTTAATACAATTTATTTATTCTTTTAATAATGACAGCCTGCTGCTACTTCTGATGCTACACAACTACTACTTCAATACCTTCAAACTTCTTTTATTCTTATAAAGCGCGTGTCGCATTCTAGCAGTCAGGGTTTACATATATACATATTAAAATTAATAGTTGTTACCAAAAAATGCAACACTTGTTTTAATATCAATTAATTCAGAGAATTCGTTATAAATACAAATTAATACTTCAAACTACTTGCATATAGTTTCTAATACTTAGCAAGCACTACCTACAAATCGGATCGTAGATATCGTTTTGCTTAGTGGTATACTTTTTAGCTACCGATGTATTTCATATAACTCTGATTTGGTAAAAGCAGAGGCTATGTTTCTAAAACCTCCATGAATGCGGAACTCAAGGAAATATTCACCGTATTGATAAGCAAACAGCTTCTAATAAATATTACCAATGTTTCCAGAAAACGGAATATTCCAAGGAAAACGGAAATTCAGAACAAAGCTTTGTTCAGAAATCGCCACTATCATGGGTGTTTCTGTTGATCATAACACGTTTGATGATCGCTTGAATGTGATCGCAATTGTTTTTTATAAAGATACATTTTTAATACTATTTACTGCTCTGAAATTCTTCGTAAATTTATAAAAAGTAGAGATGTGAAAATGGCGTGAACTTTTGGGACAATTGATTACTTTCAGAAATGATCACTTGTTTACAATTACAAATAATAAAGCGTGAGTGTGAAAAGATATTATTTTAACTTAACTTCCCAAATATTTTTTAACGCCTTGAAGAAAGCAAGGTTTTTCTCAGTTTGGATGTACTTTGTATGGACCTGTATAACTCCTTTATTTATAGATTTTTAAAATTTTTTTTTTGTTTTCAAAAGTTTCCTTGAAGCTTAGATCCATAAAAATTATTTTAATTCGTGGCTATTTTTTTGTTTTTTTTTATCATGTTTTCAGAAGTTTGGTCCCATTTTATTTATTTTTTTTTTGTGGTAGTTTTATTATTTATTGAATCTTCAATTGTATATTGAAACATCAATAAGTTTTTCAAATCTTAAATCTAAAAATACATTAATATATGTATGTATGTTTAGCCAGTGCTAAACAAAATTTTTAATTCCAACTGTTGATTTTCGATGTTTTACATCTCTCGTGTACGGCTGAGAGAAAGAGTATCCCTCCTTCTCAACCGGGTGTGGCCTCTATAATTTAGAATGTTGCGCGCAAGTGGATTTGGGTGCAATACTAGTTTTTCAATATATTTTTTTGCGTGTTTTGAAAATACTGTCTTCACCAACATCGAGATCTTTGTGAATTCGCTGATTTCGGATATACCAGAGGGCTGCAGTAATACAAAATTTTACAATTTTAACAAAAAAAATTGAAATTTTAAAAATTTCCTTTTAGTGTGTTGCTTTCTGCCTCAGTGTTTTTCCCTTAGTTTTTTTCTTTTAATTGACATTTCTTTTGATTGTACCTTTTTTAAAGCCAATATAGAAAGTAAGAATGCTGTCGGCATTTTAATTTGAAATTTATTTTGTTTAATTTTTATTGTATTTAATAAAAAAACATATGTTTTTATTGTTCGAACACAGTTTCGAGTTTTCAGAACATGACAAAATACGTTTTGCGATTTTGAAACAGCATGTGATTTGAAAACACTGCGTTTTTAAGAACATTGCCGTATGTATTATATGGTTGCCACCAATGTCATTTTTATATTTTTTTATTTAAAATTCGATGAAATTAAAAACGATTTTAAAATTAGTTATCTTTTTCTTTGCAAAAGAAAGCTACAAACATCAATTTTGACAGCTGGTATTAAGAACCACTAGATTTTTCCTTCTAATTAAAATAACAATTTAATTTATAACAAAAATTAAATTTAGAGAAAACGAACTTAAGCCTAAAAAATTAAAATTTCTTTGATTAAACATCACTCAGTTCGAATAAAAAATTCACAACTTAATCTTTTGATTTTTTTCAACCAACTTGGACAACAATCGAATTTAAATTCGGTCTACATTTAATTTAATGAAAATTTTATTTTTTATTTTTCTATGTCCCATTCCATATTTAAATAAACAGTTAATAAAAGGTTTTCCAATAAGAGTGATATGATTTCTTAAAAAAAACACACCTATTGTTAAGGAAATTCAATAGTTTTTTATATAATGTGAAGTACAATTGATACAATTAAGTTTTAAATAAAACGTCATTCAAATGGCCTCCACTTCTTCTGCAGGAACGAATTCGATGGTCCCAATTTTCGAGCACTTTTTCCACTAAATCATGAATGGTATATTCAATATTGACTTGTAAAGCTTGAAGAGAGTCTGGTTTATTTCAGAATACCAATGACTTCAAATAACCCCACAAGAAATTGTCTAATGGTGTTAAATCACAACTTCTTGGAAGCCATTCAATATCAGGATTTTCTTGAAATAATTGAGTCTCCAAACTTTTCTCGCAACAATTCAATTGTTGCATTTGCTCTGTGGCACGTAGCCCCGACTGGTTGAAAGCAAATTTTGTCAAGATCAACTTCTTCCGATCTCTGCCATAAAAAGTTGGTTATCATCGATCTATACCGCTCTCCATTGACAGTAATGGTGTTACCAGCTTCATTTCGAAAGAAGTACGTACCGATGATTCCACCAGACCAAAAACCACACCAAACTATCAAATTAGGTGAATGTAATGGTTTTTCATGAATAATGAACATTATGTAAAGAAAATGTAAGCTCAAAATTTTGAACAATTCGTTGAATAGCGAGCACACTGGACGATTATTACGACCATAAAATGGCAAAAGCGCACGAAAAGTTGCAATTGGAGAACGATTATTTTGATAATAAAACTGAATAATTTGTAAACGTTGTTCTTGCGTACATATATATTTCCATGATGAAATTGTAAGCACTACAGAATACAATGAAAAACAAATGACAGATCATGACATATTACAAATGGCCGAAACGTCATTTCAAAATCATCTCATCCATATTGGAAAACCTCTTAGCAAAATTACGTAGTTTTGTTTTATGAAAATTTTAAAAAGTTCCCTGCACCTGCAAAGAATTGAATAGTGCGTATCAAGTATTTGCTTTATTTTTAATATGTAGCAACTGAGATTAATTTTTAGAACTTAAAAAGTTTAATCAAACTAAAGTTGATTGCTGATTTGATGTGGTTGCGACTTTTAAATTTTGCTATATTTTAAGAGTTAATATGTATTTACATATGTATATGTATGTACATTGTATGTATATACATACATATGTTAATAAAATAAAAATTTTAAATGTATTTGTAAGTGTATTGTGCTGACAGACAAAATTAATGTTGTTTTGTTTTTAGAATACTTGTTTTATGTTTTTTAACATTTTTTTATTTTTTTTATTATTTTTACATCTTTTTATCATTTCAGACTGAAAGAACTTTGGCCGAACTTATGTTTCGCTAATATATTTCCAACTATCAAATAGGATTATTATTTATTTTTGTATTGAATTTAATTAGTGGTTTCTTAATTATTTTGTCGTTGCATTTGATTTCGCTCACATAAAAAAAAATAATATGGCTCAAAACAGAAGTAAAAAACCGAAATAAAAAAAAAAGAATTGTAAATTGTAAATATCGAGTTTCTTATAAAATAAATTATATACATATGTACAAATATAGCCAATGTAGTCAAAAGTAAGCTCACATATTTTATGGTGATGGCACTTGAAAAATTTCTTTAAATTAATTTTTAAATATTCGAAAAAAGTCAAATTAGCAAAGAAGAATGACCAAGGTTACATTTACGAGTACAAGGTAGTGTTAATATTAAAACAAATACAACATTACCAAAAAAAAAAAAAACATGTTATTTAATAGTTGTTTTTGCCTGCTCCTGTGCACATATATTATGAATTTTTTTGAATTTGCGCTCACACTATTTTTCTCACAACTACAATTTGGAACTATGTAACAGGAGCAGGCAAAATTTATGATATCAGATGTGCTTTTAACACTACCTGGTAATTAAATGTTCCTTGAGAATGACTAAAAAGATAAAGGAACATATTTTCCAATATAAGTATGTATTTATTTGTAAGATGTAACAAACTTTAAATGTATGTATATATGTATGTATATGTAGATGCATTTTCTATGGGCTCTAGAGCAAATTATTTTAAAATAAAAATGTATTTAGATTTAATTATGTTATTGATGGACTAACAAATATCTGTCAATGCAAATTTTCAAAAATGTATATAACAAAGGAAACTGCAAATATGCAGTGTCATGTCTTTTTCTGCTCAATGTAATACGTATTTAAGTATGTAAGTATGTAGAATGTACATTATGTATGTATAACTTAATGCATCGATGTGCTGTGCATATTTTTTAATATTCGACTCTACTGCATTTTTTTTCATATATCCGATTTAATCGTATATTAAAATATATCCGCTTTAGTATTTTTTTTTTTTTTTTTTTTTTTGTAGAAAGAAGATGGGCATTTATTTTCACGGAGTGGTCCACCAGACCAGAGTTTTTTACTAAAGAATTTTTCTATTAAAGAAATCGTTTTAAATTCTGTTTTTATGTAATGAAAATTTTGTGAAATATTTTCATTCTAATATGAACTTTTTGTAAATAAATAGCGTAATAGGTTTTGTTGTATAAAATACTAAAACTGAATAAATCGTAAAAGAATCCCTTTCTGGCTTTGGGATTTCGAAGAAGTTTTGATTGTACCAAATTTAAATAGTAATGGAAAGAAATGCAAAATTATTAAATTCTCTTGGCCCACCCACAAGATAAGGAGAGGGGTGACAAAAGGCAAGGAAACAACGAGCGTAAATAGTGCATAATAAAAAATATATTTATTAATAGGATTTTAGATATGTACTTGAAGTGTTAAGAAAAAAACGGTCGCTAATAAAGCTGAATGTCATCCAACGGTTGGAATGATATTAACAGTTTACATTCAGCTTGTTGGAGGATGATGTGATAAATATGCTGTAGTTTTAAAAACAACTGAACCCTCAGGAAGCAGTTTAGGGAGTTCTGTTCAATAAATGGTTTGACTAACACAAATTTTGGAACGAAGTTCCTTATCGCGCTTTGTGAAAGGGGGCTAGCCGGAAAAAATTCTCACGAAAAGTTGTAACGAAACTTTTTGCTATAGTAAGCTGTGCGGCGTGCGCATGTTTCTCTGTCTGTTTCTCTCTCTCTCTCTTATAGAAAGCAAGCCAGACAATGATGCCAATTATTTATAATCGAAATGCGCACAGGAGTGTAACAAAATGCACCAAAATGCGCTAAATATTAATAAAACAAAAGGCGCTAAAACATCAACTTCAGTAATGAAAAATCAAAACCATTGCTACAGTTTCTAGAGGAAGAATTTGATTTAAGAATTAACAATAATCCAGCAGAATCAACAACAAAATATAATACTACCATTGATGCAGTTTTTTCATTTAAATAAAATAGAATCCCAAACATATGTTTCCTACTTCAGTTACCACAAGCCAATCATTACTAAAATTGAGCCTACTGATTAAGTTTAAATTACATTAAATTTGTTAATAATAAAAAAAATATTATTATAACTTAAAAAAAAAATAAAATTTTATTACAATTCCTTCACTAATTAATCGAAAGGAACTTCGTTCCATCCGGGTGTCCCTTGACACCACTCAACTTTTTTTATTTTTGTTTTGTTTTCGATGAATGCAAATACTGATTGTTTTTCTCTTTTTAAACGAAAAATAAGAGAAGAAAGAAAAATAATTTGAAGCAAAGAGAGGTTTAAACAACGAGCTGAATTCCGGCAAACAATGCTGCTCAAAGAACTTTAATTTACGACTATAAATATACTTTGTAAAATTTTCAGTAAAATGATATAATTAAGCACTACACAAACAGTTTGAGAAACATTCAACATACTTATCTGAAAAAATTTAAAATTTACGATTTTCCTACAAAAATGCTTTAAACGTTTGTGCAAACAAGCAAACACCCCCATAAACGACGCAAAATATTTTTTTGGCAGACTGTTTGTGTAGTTTATTTGACCCTTAGTTAATTAGCTGAAGCAGAACATACGTGGAGTATACATACAGCAGTGGAAACACCTGAAAGTGATTTGAGTTCTATAGAAGTTTATATGTAGACTTAACTTCTATCAAATCAAAAGAAACTATACTTCCTTTCGAATGAAAACAACAAAATAACCACGTCAACTGAATAAAATGTTTAGAGATGGGTATTTCTTATGTTGACGTAAACGATAAACCATCACAATCTTTGCAATCTTGTTATAGAATGCAAAATTGATGTTGATACAAAGCGACGCACATAGGGGTATTTGGCCATTCTAGCTGGACATTATGCAAAAACTTAAATTTAAGATATGTAAAAATTTAAGTACACAGCTTGACAGACAACAAAATTCCGCATCGTAAAGTGAATTTATATGGCTTTTGCTTGAGATTTGTCGTTTTGCGATACTATAAAAGTCACGAAAGTTGAGTAAATTACATACGCTTTTACTGACTTTTTACGGTTTTGTGACGTTTACAATATAATTTTTTGTGGCTAAACGAATAAAGATCTAACATTGATTTTTTTCTCTGTGAAAGGCTATATTAAAATTTGTTAGCAATTAATAAAAAGGAATATTTTGTTCAATTTTTTGTAAAAAAAAAAAAGATATAAAAAGGTTTTTGAAAGTGAGTTCAATCGAGTTCGTAAAAATGTTATACTTCACTATAAAATATTAAATCTCTACTTTTAGACTGGAAAAAAAAACCTTGTGCATTTTTGCGCCATTTTTTTTGGGAATTTTTGAAAGTTTTACCTTTTTTGTTGTTTTTGATCATCTTGCATAGGTACAGGTGAGTAAGAAACCGTTTTGTCAGTCATAAAATGCTTTAAGTTTTAATAATTAAAGGTATATGTTTTTTATTTAAATTATTACACATAACACTCTTGTTACCTGTTTAAAAAAAGAAATGCGAATTGCGAAATAGTAATTTCAATCCACCCCTATAGCGGTTTTTAGCTACCTGTGCAGCTGCGTTGTAAATGACGTTATTTGATAGAGCAAAATTAATGTACCTGTTTTAATTGACTTTTTTTATTATTTTAAAAACAAAAATATATAAAAAATAAACATATCTGGCCTGCAGTTACTCAGACTATTTTTTTTTACTGAGGATTTACGCTGAAGAGGATTCAGATTCAGCAGAGGTCTTTGAAGAAACAGACGAAGAAGAACAATGGCACTCATCATCATCTTAGTGCAAAATATAAGTTATTTTAAATAAACTAATTGTTATTATTTTAAATTAAATTTATTGATACTATTATAAATTAGTTATTATTACGAATAAAGTAATTGTTGTCATATAAATTAAATACTATAAAGTAATAAATTTCAAAATTGTATTTTTATTAATATTGGAGATTGGATAGGCATTGGGAAGGCACCTTTCCTCTACATAAAAGTTTAAAAATAAATATTTTGTGGAAACAAAAAAAAAAACAAATTTTTTGGCAGGAGGCGTTGGAGGGATACCTCATCCTTCCTATAAAAGATCAAAAATTAAATTTTTATAGTATTAAAGCGTAAGAAATTCATTCCTTTTAATGTTAACGTTATTTTTGCAAATAGGATTAGTTCTTCTAAGGGGAACTTTTTTCCCCTTGGTCCGCTTTTTCATATTTTCATACATAAATAGCCTATAGACCATAACACATATTTGCGCCAAGTTTTAACTTTTTAGATGCAATATAACCAAAAAAAAAAAAAGTAATGCCCGGCTAGATTGGCAAAATACCCCTATGTGCGACGTTGATGTGATTATTGTACAACACATATTGTATATGGGCATAGAAAAACATTTACATACATATGTATGTATATAAGGTTAAAATGACGATAGTAATGTGAGATAGATTCACATATATACTTACATACGAGCATGTACATAGATTTTCGGGGTAATTAACTTTGGCATGATCTGGCATATTATTTTGTTTTAAAAATCTTGAATTTAAATTTTATCATTTTTATGTTTAGTATTCTCTTGTTGTTCAAGATATTTTAGTTTTATATATTTGATAAGATTACTGCTTTCATTCAACACTGTGGATGAATTGCAATTTTTATTAGTGACTTGCGATTTCCGCATGTTATTGGTAGAGTTTTACTGTAGAATTTTTTCTGGATAAAAATATCCCATAGTTGAATAATATTTTGTTTAAAGAATTTTTTAAAATGTCAGCAGTATTTATAAGGAATATTTTTGACTATTGTAATAAAACGAATCATCTACTTTTATAATTATTTCTATTTTATAGTATTCGAGAGATACTTCATCTTAAGTTTATTTTTAAATCTGGTAGTATTTTAAGTATTTCGTTTTTTATTTGGGTGCAACTCGAGTTTTTTTATACCTGCATGTTTAAAAAACACACTTCACTGGCGGAACATCAAGATCTTTATGGATTCACTGATTTCTGACATTCCAGGAGCTGTTGTAATTGTATGTCAAATTTTGTTTTGTCGTCTTTGAATTTTTTCCATATTCGATGCCTTCCTATGAATTTTTTTTTTCATTTGTATAGCCTTTTAAAAGCCTGACGATGTTTGCGGGTAGATTTTGTGTTAATTTGTGGATAAGATCATCGTGCCTGTGCAACATCAAAATTGTAATGCATTCTTAACATTATATTGAGAATTTTCAGTTATTTTTTTAAGAATATTTGTAATATATTTACAAAGTTCATATGATGGTGAATTAACAAATGAACATATTGGTCTTAATGGAAATTGATCCTTATGGATTTTAAGAACTCCATATAATCTAGATGCTACAGATACACTTGTTTTCAGTTTTTTCTTTTCTAAAAGTGTAATAATTCCTAGTCTAAAAAGATCATCTACAAATTTGTTATTAATCTTCTCCAATTTAGATGTTGGATCTCTAGTAGAAAATTGGTATGTATTCGTTTTACCTACAATGTCATTCATCCTTAAAAGATAATCACACTTGTTCATTGCTACCGTTGTGTTACCTTTATCAGCGTTCATTATTATTATTTCTTTATTATTCCTTAAGAATTTTTCAGTCCTATTTACCCTATCTATCATAAATTTATCCCTATTAGACAAACATTCTATATTTAAATGTCCATCAATAATAGTGGTAAATCTATTTCTGGCTGTTTCCTGTTCCTCCTTTTCTACTAATGTTTGAACTAAATCTTCCCCTTCTGAAATAATATTTAATATTGGAAAATTATTTCTTTGTACCGGTAATGAATGTTTTTGTCCAAGAGATAGAACCCATTGTACTTCAGTGGGAATGTTAAAGTCCGACTTATTAATAAACCACTTTTTGTTATGTCTAATATCCAAATCTCTTATTTGCAAATCCATAAGACAATTAAATTTTTTCTTTTGTACCTCTTTTATCCGCTTTTGAAGAATGAAAGATAATCTATCTTGGTGTTTAATAAATGTGTGGAATTCATCTCTTGATAAAGAATAACTTATATTAGAGGTGAAAAACTTTAATTCCTTTGAAAATTGCTCCAGTAGTTCATGTTTCTGTTTTATTGATAATCTCAGCATCTTATTTTGTAGAATTTGAACAAATCTTGATACAGCCCGTTGAGAATTTGATACTTTGTTTGTCTCGAAAAGATTGAAAATATTTTTAGTGAAATTCTTTATAAATTTAGGAATTATACCTGTATTTCGACATCTAATTAAAAATGTTAAAGATGCCTTCAATTTTACAATTTTATCCCTTATAGTTTTATACCTATTTAATTTTCTTCTTATTCCCTCGATTCTGTTGAAGTCGATGTAGTAATTGCTATTCAAAAGATTTACTTGCTTGCCATAAGGTTAGAATAAACGAGAGGCGAATTAAGGTACTTAGTATACTTATTCTTTATCTTAATTCCGCAAGGTGCCCCAATAATGATAACTTTTTAAAATATAGCTCAAAATCTGAAACAAAAGAGTTTGCAATCAATGTGTATAATCCAGTGTTTTGTATTGAATCTGATCAAAATGTATCAGACGATGATATTATAGAAGAAGAAAATCTGGATCTAAATGAAAACAATCTCTTGTGTGAGCTTCACAAAACAATACAAGGTCTTACAAATTAAAAAAAAAAAACTAGGACAAGCTGTTTTAATATAATAGATGATTTCATTTATTGAGACAAGACAAAGAAATGATCAGAAAAACTAGAAAATCTTTTTAATGCAATCCTGTCTTTATTACCGTCATCTACTTTTTAGTAATGAAAACACCTGTCTCCCGACGTTTTGCAACGACGTTTTATTCCTCTCTCTGCACATCTGCACATACTTATATTACTCCTTTGTTGCAAAGGAATTGCTGAAGTTTCTTTTACACAGTGTCTTTCAAAATACGCCTTTGCTCTTTTAAATTGGGTCAATGATTGTTCTAAGCTTTTGTAATTTTCTTCATTGAAGCACTGATTGAAAACCAAATATCGTACCATTTTCAACATATAAATTGGTAAATTGGATATAGTTTATGTCGGTATTTTGGAATAAGAATAAAAGCTAAAATAGCCAAGAATTGCCCTTGAATTCCATCGAGCATTGCTAAGTGGCGATATGCTTTTAAATTTTTTTTTGGGCAATTTGTTGTTGTTTTGAAAGTATCTGAATGCGGCTCCGAGTTTATATAAGAACTTCATATCATCACGCCACTTACTTGTCTTTACTTCAAGTGTTTCGTTAGTTTGTCTAAAACTTGTTTGTAGTTCTTAATAGTTATTTACTAATTCCTCAACGACGTCATATGCTATTTCTGGTGATGAAGTTTTTTCAGTTATCAACTCGTCTATAATATGTCTTAATATTAAATCGAATATTGTGGAGGAGGAAGACACGTTGAATTATAATAATTTTCTAAATGGGCAACAACACCATTTTTGCTTCCTGTATTAACACTTGTAGTGTCGCAGACATAGACTAATATAACTAGACAAGACACCTATAAAATCGTCAATACGTTTTGCAGTGAAGGACAGCAAATCTTAGTTATGGTATATATCTGTCTCTCTCTGTAAATCGTATTGATTGTCATTTTATTTTTTTGTTTACAATAGTGAAATAGTGAAATTCTGGAGAAGATTTTTGGTGCAAAATGGAATAAAATTCATTTTGCGCCAAAAATCTTGACATATTGGTTAATAATTTGTGGTCAAAATGTTACGTACTATTTTGTCCACATATTACCAATACATAGTAATACAAAAATACGTTGGAAACAGTAAAAAAACAGGCGCAAAGATGTAAGTATGAAATGTTTTTTTCGATTAAAAAAATATGATATAAAACTTAATATTTCTTTTTTAAACTTTTTCAGGAGTCGACGATGTGCAATGGGATGTCCAGACTGGGAGAATCTACACCAGGTTCCTAGCGATATACACAGGTAAGTGAAATTAAATGATATATAAATGCAGCCTGAAAAACCACCCCTATTTTTTCAAATTGACATTGGGCACAAACAAAATACTTGTTTAAAACACAATCAACTCCCAAAGAAGATTGGGAAAAACTAAAGCAAAAGTGAAGTGAAACATATCCTCCCAAACAAGATTGGGGATAAGTAAAGTACAACCACTTAGGATTGTAATAAAATGAAAAAAATTATATGTGCTGTACAGCAACATACAACAAGGAAATAATGTGAAGTGAAGTGTAACATCAACTCCCAAACCAGATTGGGAATAACTAAAGTACAAGTGAAGTGAAACATATACTCCCAAACAAGATTGATAAGCAACAGCAATGGCAAAACAAAAAAACATCAACAGCCAAAGGATAAAGGCTATAAAAGTGAAGTGAAACATATAGAAACACCAAACAGAAGCAGCAACAGCAGTGGCCAAGTGTTGAATTAGGCTTTTTGAAGCTTTTCCTTGTGCAAAAGAAAAAAACATTAACAGCCAGTCTATAAAAGTGAAGTGAAACATATAGAAACACCAAACAGAAGCAGCAACAGCAGTGGCCAAGTGTTGAATTAGGCTTTTTGAAGCTTTTCCTTGAGCAAAAGAAAAAAACATCAACAGCCAGTCTATAAAAGTGAAGTGAAACATATAGAAACACCCAACAGAAGCAGCAACAGCAGTGGCCAAGTGTTTATATATTTATTGTTGCTGAAAAATGTTTACTGAATTGAGTTTTATAAGTTCATTTTTATATTAATTATTGAATGGTTAATTATAGAAAACTGTGCAATTTATTATTTATTAAAACAAAATCCAAACCATTGAAAAGTAACTTAAACTGATTGAAGCAATTGAAAATTTGAAGAAAGTTTAAGCTACATTTGCAATAGTTTGGATTTATAATGGTTTAGGCCTACTGGGGAAGCCAGCCATTAAAAATAATTGGCAACGCACTGAGTGTAGTACCTCAATGGTTGTGTGGAAACCTACACAATTAATAAAAACTTTATTCACAAGCCTAGTTGTATAGCTTATTATTGTTTTTATTTTGTTTGAAACAGTGTTTTTCATATACAACAATAAGTGATACAAGTAGGCTTATGAATAATTCATTTAATTATTTATTATTAATATAGAACAGATTTAGTATAAAAACCTTTCAGTATATCCTAAACCCTTTTTTAATAAGAACACTTGAATGTATTTTCTTTTTGTAACTACCATTTATTTCATATTATTTCATTTCATTAATATTTTGCAAAGGACAGAAAAAAAATTAAAATTTTTACATTTTTGGATATTTGAACAATTTATATTTATATTTTAATAAAATATAAACAATTTAATTTATGTAATCTTTCCCATTTCTTCTTTTTTATTTTATTTTGCATATTAGTGTGGGGTTAAATTTATTCAAAGTACATAAATATTTGTTTTTGCTACTAACTATCATGGCATGTAGGTAATTGTTTCACAAACAAGTTCAATTTAATGTTAATTTACTTTTAGTTTTGTTTTATTTTTACTTAAATTTTTAGTTTGATAAATATTTCAGTCACAAATTGCACACTTTTTTCCTGTTGAGATTTGTTACATTTTTTAAAAATTACAATTCTCATGTAAATTCACGTTTAACAATTTTAATGACTTATTTTGTTTTAAGAGCTTAAGTACAATAGTAAAAACATTTACATAATGGTAACTGTGTTGTTAATTTGTCTATGAAGTATATTTTTAGTTTGCTAGTAAATAAAAATAATAAAATGAATGTGACTTTTGTAGCTGTGTTACTGCCGCTGTTGAAGGATTATTTAGTTGTTGCAATGGACTATTACGTAGTGGCGGTGGATCTCTGTAGGGCGGTGGCACTAATGCACCATTTGCTGATATATTAGTTGCTTGTTCATACAAATCATTGGGCGAATTGGAGAATTTACTATTGCCATTATTCGTATTTACACTGATATTTTCTTCTGCAATATTCGTTGTTGTCAGCATATTGTTCCGATCTAAAGCGTTGCGTACATCAGCTAAATTTATTTCATTTATAGATTTACTATTGTGACCACCCAGTTGTTGATAAATATTATTTGCGTTATTAGATATGTTATTGTTGTTGCTGTTGTATTCTTTATAAGCACCATTTCCTTTAAATAAATTATTACCACCATCAAAGCTGCCAAGGCCAGCACTGGAAGTATTTGATGGCATTTCTATGGGATTTTTATGACGTGGTATTAAATTTGTTGCTGCTGTGGCTGCTGCTTTTATTGTACCTGTTGTTTTTATTGCGCTGTGGTATTCCCTTAACAATACAGATGTTTTCGGAAAATTCTGCATCGTGAGCAACACTGAAAATACAAAAAGGAAAAGCATTTCTATAGGAAAAGCATTTGATTGAATAAATTTTCCAAAACCGCCTTTTTCCGAAAAAAATGTAATAAAAATGATATAACGAATAAATTACATCTTACACGTGCTGAAAAGGTGGTGTGACCTTCGAAAACAATTTAAGTTTTGCTTTGGTTTTGTTAGAATTATTTAGTTTGTCGCACAAAAGTAATTTAAATTAATAATTTAAATAAACAAATTCAAAGTTTTCATTAAAATTTTCTATATTAATATAAATTAATATAAATTGAATTTGAGTCTCGATAATTTAGACTTTTGGTCTAATATTCTTTTTTACAACTTACCCAAAACTCTTCTTCAATTCTTTGGCCCGTTCATGGGCAGCATTTAAACTTGATTCCATAGTTAAAGGTTTTTGATGTTGCTGCGGCTGCTGTGTAATTGTATTTGCATTAAGCGCACTATCAATTGTATTGCTGATACTATTATTAATTATATTATTATTAATGTTATTGTTGTTATTTTGCTTATTAAAATTACTACTATTATTATTATTATTGATGTTGTTGTGATTAATATTGCTTAAACCCAAAGTCTTTTTATTATTAAACATCACAGTTGTGCTTTCATTGTTATTAATATAATTAATAGTTGCGTTGTGTGGTTGCTGTGTTTCTTGTTTTATATGTTGCATCTCTTCATGCTGTTGTTGCTGCTGCTTACTTTCTGAACGCTGCAATATAAATTCCACATCGTTGGCATATTCACCCCATTTTATAAGCAACTTTAAAGGATTTTCATTTGGTGCCAATAGGCGTTCATTGTTGCGCCATCGTTCAATAAGTGTGAAACGTCCCAACTTAATTTTGCTATTGCGATCATTTGAAATCCGAGGAGCAATTTTCGTACTTTTAAAATGCGCACAATTGTCTTTGAAAGTTGTATGATATTCTTCGAGTGCTTTCGTATTATTTAATAGATAGTTGCGTGCATTAATATGAGAATCTTTATGGTTGATTATAGCCAAGTCACCCCATGTATGGTCATTTCCAGTTTTGTAATGTTTAATGAAACTTACTGAGTTGGCATCTGCCAAGAACATCTCTAACATATTACAAGTATTTTGATACCATTTATCTTTCTTAACCATGACCAAATTACCTTTACTTACATTGACAATGCCACCAAGACGAACATAATCAATATCGGCTTGCAAATGTGTGGGTAAGTTTCTTATATATTTCTTTTTCGTAAGCAATGGAAATCCATAGCCCATACAAAATATTCCTCTTGCTGGTATTCTGCTTTTTGCAATATTTTAGCACGTATGTATTTGTTCCATGCTATAAAATGTACTGCGACTTTATCTCCTATTTGAGGACGCAACAAATTATCACATAATGGTTTATTGGAGCTTGGATTCGCCAGGAATTCCGATTGGTTTGTACCAAAACAGATGAGGATTTATGAAATGCGTTATTCTGATACAATTATCGGTTTCCATTTTATCAACTAAAATTTTTAATGTTCTTTTAGTAATATGGAATAATATCAGAACTTATTAGGCGCTTAAAAACTTTCTTCACAAGTGGCTTCTTAACAGCCAAGGGAGCTGGGACAACTTTTTTTGTCACTGGCTTCTTCTTTGATCTGGGCTAAAATAAACAAACACAACGCAGTTGAACCAATCTGCTTGGAATCACTAAATCAATGCATTAAATCTCCACTATTGTGTCCGTTTGTTTCACAAAACACTTTATATTTATATATATATATATATTTATATCAATATATTTTAATATAATTTGTTAATTTTTCTAATAATTGAATTTAATTCTGTGATTCTGTGATTTCCATTTAAATTTTCTGTAGCATTTTGCTATAGCTTTATTAAACATATGCTTAGAAATGGTTACGTATAACCATTTCTTCTAACACATACATATTTCTATAAATGTAAATTTATCTTCCGTTTCGCCTGCAAAACGTACTAACAGATGAGAAACGCCTTTTTGACCTGTCAAAGTTGAGAATTCTGGTCATATTCTGTGGTCGCAGATAACCATTTTAATATTTTGCCATAAATGAAATTTTGTTAGGACTTCCTTCAGTCCATTAAAAATTGTTAACGGTTTTCCGTTAACCAAAACGAGTACTGATAAATTTACTTCTTTTAATTAATTTTTTAATACTACAACTTGGAGTTCTTTTTTATAAATTTTTTTGCCATCAAAATGTAGGCACCAGTTTTCACTTTTTAAAATAGCTTTCAGAAACTCTTCTTTTTGTTCAGACGACTTAATTACAGCTTTGTAAATAGCTGCTTGTGATGGCGTGTATATGTTAACTACCGCATCTGCAAATTCTTTACATATTTTTTCCGCTTTTCTGGTGCTAAGCTTAGCGTTAGTAACTAACTTAGCCGCGGGCCTTGTTGTCAATCTATTTAATTTTATTCTTTTCGGGGGTTGGTATTCAGTGTCTTCGGATGAATAGTCCTCCTCTTTTTGATTTTCGCTCGCGCGTTTCGGGCTTTTTCCATTTTCACTGATAAATTTGAAGTGAAAAAAAACGTTTCATATGAAACGGTTTTGACATTTATTTGCGCAGTTACATAAAACGAGAATCAGTCATGCTTAAAAAAATTGTTTCATTCCATTTGTTTTTATCATTGTGAAAACAGTTTAATTTGTTTTCATTTGTTCACAGAAAGGGAATCAAAAGCAAAATAAAAACGAGAAAAAAGTTTTCATATCACGTTATCGCAGAACGAGAATTAACCCCTTAATATGAATTGTTTGCTACGTAAATACCTACTTTCTGTAGATTTTTACGTACATAGGAAGCATTGTCAATATATTTTCAACAAACATCAACATTTTTATTCAATATTACGGATTTTTACAGTTGATACACAAGGCAACGATACGAATTGCCTAATACAATGTTCACACGAATCGTGGTTCGCGGTCTCATTTATGGTTCGCAGGACAACCTTGTTTGAACCTACTTACATGTTTCGCCATACAAAATTTTGAGAGCGAACCATCGTGGTTCATTTTGAACCATGATGCGAACCCGTAGAATTTACTATCATCTCTAATTTTGATAACAAATTATGGCTAGTTTATCTGAACTAGTTATCCAAAAACATTTTAAAGAAAAACAACTGATAAATTTTAATGAAAACATTGAACAAATAAAAAGCATATATGTACATACATATTTATATTTACATATGTAATATAAAATGGAAAAACAATAAATAATAATAAATAACCAATCTAGAATGTGTCGTGTGAAGAAATAGGTTCGCCATCGTGGTTCATGGAGCGAACCTAGTGTTTCAGTTCGTCGTGTGAACATGGTATAACGGATCCATAAGACGGATTATGGTGATTCTACTGTATATATCAAAAAAATTACTTATATATTTATATACACTGCCTACCACTTGAATAAGGAATAAAACTTTTTTAACTTTACCACAGAAATACATGTCTTTAAATAAATGCATAATTTTAGTATAATAAAAATATATATATATATTTTTTATTTCTTCAGGAAACTAAAGCCAACACTTTGAAATTTGATTGTGTAAAAAATTATTTTTTCTGAACTTTAGTTTAGGAGATATACTTAATTGAAGTTAAAAAATGTGATTCTATATTCAAGTGACAGGCAGTGTACATATGTATGTATTATCTATCTATGTAAATAATTTTTCATGACTACAAGATTAAAAACTTAATTACTGTACAATGTAGGAGTATGTGTATACATATACATACATATTCTCCTAATACGCAAATAAATAGTTAAATATTTGTTTAATCTGCTTATCTGATCAGTATATTTATTTACCGTTTTTAAACTGTGTACGCTTTGGAACAGTTATGAATACATTTGAAAAAATCCATATTTACATACATATGTAGTATATATGTATGCACATGTGCGTATGCATTAGGGTGGGTCGAAAATTGTTTTTCCCATATTCTCTTCTAATAGTGGAAATGGAATTTGTTGCCTAAATTATGAATACATATGCATGTCAAATATTAATATGTAACTTATTTTTTGTGTAAGAGCCCGCACTGGAACTTGAAATTTTTATATTACCTTGGAATATGACGTCCAAATTGTTCTTATTGAACCTTTTTTAATGACCAAACTAAAACTGTTCATATGCATTTTATAACATCAAAATGTACCGCTTACACACAAAAAAAATGTGATTAGATCTAACCAATTTTGTTGGTTAGAATTACACCAACCAATGAAAATAGTTAAAACAACCAATAAAAATTGTAAAATTACATTATTTTACAAAAGTTATGGTAACTACACACTTTTTGTGGTTTCCTTACAGATTTATATTATTGCACACATATTTATCCTGGAACACAATGAATGACTTGATATTTTTAATACTTTACTAATACTATCTTGAATTTTTTACTCACTCATTTAATTTCTATATTTGTTTTTGACCACTCTTGGTATTGAACATAGAACTCACAGGATGGAAACACATCGCCTTAGACAACTCAGCAGCAGTAGAATATTAACATAACCAAATAAAAGTAAATACAAAGATGTTTGTATCTTAACATTGTGTGTGGGTCCGACCAACTTTTCGTAATTTTACATACACAATACGACTGTTAACGAGCTACAGTAAAATGGGCAAAACAAAGTATAATTATTAATAAATAATAAGAAACACAATTCGTATGATTTCTTATCAACAAGCATGTTCTTGTCGTTACCGTTTTTGTTGAAAAACAAACACACAGTTGAAATTGAAAATAAGATAAATAACAGCTCAACTGAGTATTTTTATGTTTAAGGCCTATTTAGCCGACGGTTGAAATCGTTTATGTAAGCTAAATGTTGATGTAATGTAAGAGCCAACATTTTTGTAGTTATAGAATGCTTAAAAACGTGTCACGTGACACATAAATGTGCAGACATGCATATGTACATATGTACATACATACATAAAAAGAACAGAAATTCTTATTAAACATATGAAATCATATTTTTCTGTTCTTCTCCGAAATCTTGTGCCCCGGAGAATTGTTATTGTTCATTTTCCTTCACCAGTAGTATTAATTTCTTGTCGTCCGTTGCAACTTTTTATCACTTTGAAAATTATAAATAAAATACAAAACAGCTGTTCCAAACGTTGATGGAAGTTCCAAATGTTTACAATATTTGTGATTGTTCGGAAATAGTACGATATTATTTAAAAGGTACCGAATCATATTCTTACACATTTTATTGTAATGAATTTGATAATTGGTTAAATTATAGTTTAACATTCATATCTATGTATATATGTATGTATGTACATCATTGTTTTGATTATTAGTGTACTTATTATTTAAAGGATTTCTTTTTGTATACTTGAATGTATGTATGTACATAAGTACACTATACATGAAATTACAAAGTAAGCATATCAATTTATGTATGAACATACATACATACAATTTTAAAAATTTTGTTTTTGTTTTAAATGTAATTTGTACGAAACAAAAATTCGTTCGACATCATGTGCAAGGCAGTTATTATGTAAAAGATTTTTTTTTGTATACTTGAATGTATGTATGTACATATGTATGTACATAAATTGATATGCTCACTTTGTAATTTCATATATATTGTACCTATGTACATACATATGTGCATACATATGTACATACATTCAAGTATACAAAAAAAAAATCTTTTAAATAATAAGTAACACTAATAATCAAAACTATGATGTACATAAATACATAGATATGAATGTTAAACTATAATTTAAACAATTATCAAATTCATTACAATAAAATATATAAGCACAAACGATCGGTACAGTCTCTTGCTAGATATTGAAAAAAAATTATTTAGAAAACTTTCTTTACTCAATAAAGCATGCATGTGTACATATTTAACAACTAAAACTAGTCAAAACAAAAACAAGTACCAACAAAGGACTTCTGTGCCCCATTGCAATTCAAAATACAACCATCCCATCACTGTCTACAATGGTCACGTAACCTCGTAAGTCTAGGGTCACACACGACGATCTTAATTGCCCAACTTTTTCAGAATTCTCTTTTGAACTTGCTTTTATGTTCACACACGACGATTATAGTTGGGCAATTCTTCTCTTTTGTTTAGTTTTTATTTTCTTACAATTTGACATTTGTGCTTTCATAAAATAAACAATTTCAATAAAATATACAAAATATAGTAAGCTCTTACTAAAGATGTTTACTCTATAATAATTATTTTATTTTTACATATTTAAAACGTGTAATTTTTGCGTTTAATTGAAATTATAAATGATGTACACACAAAGAAGCGAAACACCGAATGAAAAGGAATGTCAAATATTCAAATAAAAAAAGAAACCAATGAGAGAATTGCTTGAAATAGCCGGATACCGGCGATTATTTTTCCCTTTTTATTCCCCTCACCGCAAACTGAAAAAAACATCTATAAACTCAAGAATTGCCCAACTAAAATCGTCGTGTGTGAACATAGACTAATGAAATTCTATTTTCTGCAGGTTGGTACGTTACGGCAACATTTCATTTCAGTCAAGTAAGTATTTTCATAGCTTTTGCATATAACAGAAGCAATCAGCTGACACATCAGCATTTACATTTCTAGAGTTACGGTCGGCTAAAGCAGCCTTTATGTATGTGAATTCCAAAAACAATTCACACAAGTAGTTCAGTTACTGCCGTGACATGTTTAATTTAGCCAATAGCAATATTATGACAAGGAAAATTGCAACAACAATTTACATTAACAGTTCATTAACCACTGAAATTGGTTATATTAACCAACAACATTTTTAAGCTATTGCATAGATTTTTTCGCGGTGTTTGGCGACGAAATCAAGAAATTCCGTTACGAAAAAACCTAACACAAAAAACCTAATACTAAGTTTTTTTCTTAAGTCTTTTGTTTCTTTTAAGTATTTGAATCGCCCAATGTATGTAAACCCCTAAAGTATGCTATTGATTTCATTAACATACATATTGCCAGAACAGATTTTTACATGTATTGTAAGATAATAGAAATATTTTAAACGATATTAACTTCTCATTTCAATAAAAGAAAAAAAATTATTTTCTTATCGGTCACCACGCTCAAAAAGTGTAATTTGAATTAATATCAAAGAAAAAAAAAATACTGCATAAATAAAAAATAAATAAATAATTATAATTACATAAGTTGATAAAAAATGCTATGCAATAGGTTTACCGCGGCAGTCCCCGAGTGCCTCACATACTATTTTTTTGTGTGTATGCACCAACAATAATAAGAAAATTTTACTAGTGAATTCAAAATATCTATTTCTTAGATCTAATATGACGAGAAAGCAATACACGTAAAGAATTAAGTAAAAACCAAAACTGCTTTATATTTTGATAGCCGAAAAGATAAGAACCTAAGTACTATAAATAAGAAAGCTATAAGGAATTGTGGTTAAAAATATTAAATACGCATTTGTGCCCTATATGGGATAAATAGTTTACTTCGGGTGGGTACTACTCAGAAATTATAAAAAAAATTATGGCAGTTTTGTGTTTCTGGTACATGCTAGATTATACCCAATTATTAAAATATGCGGCAATTGATTTCACTTGGAATGGCTCCAAAAGTTTTAGATGTCTCTAAACTTTTTCGAAATTAGTTAAAAAGCTTCCAATACCTACCATCAGATGAATGCCGTAATTCCACAAAATTTGCTTCTTAGAATGTTGTCGGACGAAAATAACCCCATAAGTACGGTGACCATCCGTCTTTTTTTAATAAGGACAGTCCTCTTTTTTTGACACAACGTCCTTTTAAATTTAAACAAAATAAATTGTCCTTTTTTTATTGAATTGTCCTTTTTTGTCCCTTCTTTTTGATGGCCAATGTTCTTCTTTAGTTTCCAAAATTAAAAGTTTTATTATCTGAAAATACCGAAATTTTAAACTCAATACAATATAAATTTATAACCACCCAAGACAGGAATTGCCTGGCAACACTGAAAAGTGTATGTTCAATGTGTCAAATTTTCTGTCGGCTTTCAAATGGACTGTGCAGAATTTAAATTGTTTTTATCAAATAACATTGATATAATAAAAAAATACATTCTTCAGAAAAATATCAATAATATACATACATATGTATGTATGTATAATCCTTAAACTATTGTTTTTAGTTATTTTCATTTATTGAATTTTGTTATTTTAGTATTATTGGCTAAATTTAGTTTCTTTGTTAATTTTAATTAATTAATTAATTTAATCAAAGAAATTTTTAATTTTTCAGGCTTAGGTTCGTTTTCTCTAAATATAATTTTGTTATAAATTAAATTATTATTTAAATTATAATGAAAAATCTAGTGGCAGTTAATACTTGAACAGACAAAGAAAAATTAGACTGCGCGAAGGGCTGAACTGACATCGATGTTTCGAGACTAACCACAGTCTCATCATCAGAGTTGTCTACCGCTTAGACCTCACTGCCACCACGACAGCTGCAATCACATTAGTTGAAGATCCTCTATCATTAATTGAATCTGCTGAATTACATGTAAGTTTTTACACTACAGCTTTTATCATTTTTTAATGGGTTGGAACTTTATTATACTTTTTCAAAGTTTATCTTGTTCAAGTTGAGCTTTATTCTAGTGTTTCTTATTTGATTCCTAGGTGGCAGCCTTCGGCTACCAATACTCTAGAGGTTATGGAATGTGATACGCTATACATATATACAACTGTTTTTTTTTATTGTATAAACAACTGTGATGTACAAACACATTCCTAGCTACGTGCCTTTAGTTTTATAATTAAGTTGTGAATTTTTTATTCGAACTGAGTGATATTTAATCAAAGAAATTTTTAATTTTTCAGGCTTAGGTTCGTTTTCTCTAAATATAATTTTGTTATAAATTAAATTATTATTTAAATTATAATGCAAAATCTAGTGGCAGTTAATACTTGAACAGACAAAGAAAAATTAGACTGCGCGAAGGGCTGAACTGACATCGATGTTTCGAGACTAACCACAGTCTTAAGCCTGAAAAATTAAAAATTTCTTTGATTAAATATCACTCAGTTCGAATAAAAAATTCACAACTTAATTAATTAATTTTTTGTTTTAACGACGTATGTATGTATGAACTTCTAGGCATATTTAATTTATGTTTTAAACATTAAAATAAGTATATACATATGTATTTATGTAACTACTTGTACTACTCACTACAATAATTCATATGGTGCCATACGTAAGGAAGCTAGATATAAATCAAGGAAAGTAGTCGTCGACTCCGAATGCAATTAGGTAGAGTTACGCTATGCCACACTATCTCAAGTGCTCAAGATAGTGACATCATACTTTCGAGAACGTCGCCTAAAAAGCTATACTGTCAATCTGTTTTAAACTGTTTTATTGCAAATACTTCACAAGATAGAATTTAAACATATTGTATATAACTATAGAAAGTATGTAGGTAGCGCCGTGCCTGATATATACCAGGGCTGAAAGGCCTTGAATGTCTTCTGCAGACAATCTAATGGCTTCGCGGGTTGTGGTTGTTACAAAAAATAATTACTACAGTTAATTGATATTTGAGAAATTGAAAATTTCTAGTAAATAATGTAGTTATTTCAACCGTGTCAGTCAGTGATGTCAGAATCATCATTCACAAATGCTAAACTTAAAGAACTTTTTTTCCTTGCTAAAGTATTTATGAATCACATTTTATTTGAACAGTGTACTATTTGACACTAAAATGTGACATTTGCACGCAGTAAAGCGGTATCTACATCTTTTTTATATTAAATGATGATTCTGTTTTTGTCGGTCCTAGATTATCTAAAGCATAAAAAAACAGAATCGTCATTTCAAACGCATAATAAGCCCGAATAAAAAAAAATACCAAACTAATAACATCTTTTTTATGATACGTTGAATGCATCATACACCTGTCAATAAACTAGCAGTTTTCTAAGCCTTAATAAAAATGTTCGGAATCTTGTATAGCCAACTTGAGCCAAAGCGAAAAACATATTTAGCCTACGATGTAGGAAATGGAAAGTTCAGTAGAAGAAGAAAGAAGTTGACGGCAAGCCTTTTATTGTGAATTGTGACTCTCTGAAATAATAAAACTATGACTAAGCACCACATTTTTGAATGAATTGGTTAGAAAAAATATAACCTCTGTTGTAGGAAAAAATAATAATATGAAAATTTTAAACCAAAAAATTATTGTGGAGCTATGTATATTTCCCTAGTAAGGTAGAATTACTTAAGAAAGGAATTTAACTTTAAATCGGCAGGGTTCGTAACTTCGACCATCTTGGGTAAACTAGATTCAAGCCAAAATTGCTTTGATAGGATGAATGTTTTCAACCACAGCAAGTTTAGATTTTCTACCTTTCGACATGATATTAAATTAAAATACCGAAATAGTTCACAAACTATTTGTATAATTTTGTAACAGAAGCATTTAAAAGGGTACTGTATGTTGCGGGCCTTGTATTTTTATCTGCTAACTGTGCTACTTCTAGGTTTTTGTTTTTTGTTAGAAGTAAGTATTAACTCATGTATACAAAACAAATAATTGCATCTTTATACTCTAAAAAAGAATTAAAAATAATATCAAGAGTTAAAATAAAATATGACGATAAATCAAATAAAATGATAACAAGTGTGATCTAAGTGAGTTTTAAGAAAATTTGAAATTGTGTATCTAGTGTTTCATATTGTGCCCACATGATTAGAAGTCAAAATTAGGTAACTTAAAATCGTATTGTCTTAAAATGCCTGCCAGAAGGCTTCTAGTTATCAACTTATATGTATATATTATAACGATACAAATAATTTAAATTGGTTGTTTCACCAGAAGAACATAAAACAAATTAAGTTTTACAAAAAGAATTTCAAATAAAAGTTTTAAGAATATAGCAATAAAAGTCATCAAATATGTTTTTAAATTTATTGAAGAATGATGGTATTTTCAACGTTGATTATCGCCATCAACTACTGGCTTCAGTGAGCGGTATGTTAATATTAATAAGTTCACTAAAGCCTTTTATTTTTAAAATTAAAATCTACAGTAACGATTCTGTCAATGCTGCATGGTATCGGTTTAGGATGGCTATCACCCATGTTACCAAAAATGCAATCTGCCATAGAAACACCTTTTGACTTTGTTATAGATGTTCACGAGTCGTCATGGATCGGAGCTAGTATTTCTGTAGGAGGACTAATAGGAAATCTATTTTTTCTTCTGATGTTGGATCATCTGGGACGCAAAATTGCCATTTATGGTTTAGCTTTTCCACATATGGTAAGAGAATTTTAATTATCAAGTAAGATACTGTGTCAAGAAATATCCAATTAGTAGCAGATGAGTTTTGAAACACAAAACTTTTGAAAACAACACAATAGATATGAATGATATCAGTATTTTAAACCAAAAAATGACATGAAGTAGCTGTACTTGGTGTGATCCGCTACAAACATTCTCAAAAAATAACACTATCATTTATAATTATCAGGGCAATTTTTTAAGCTTTTTGCTGGAAAAGCTTGATTTCGCTTATTTTGTACCTTTTTTGCAAAATTGCTTTATTTGATATACTCTGCTTGAATTTGCTTATAATGCACTTTGGCAGCCCTTGAAAATAATTTTTGACTCTTTCTGTTGCAAATATAAAGCAAAAGTTTGTCCTTTTTTCACACATGCAATTTTCTATTCTTTAACTCTTGACATTGCAATCTAGATTGGCTTAAACCTGTGATTTATTATTGTGACAACTATACAGAAATTTGCAATGTGTTAAATGCACTTTCCGATGATGATGTGGAATCAATATATAAAGCAAAAGCTCTATTTAAAAATGCATCTTTAAAATCTGATCTCCCGAACACAAAAGATAATTTCGAGTGTATTTGCCGAAATATAATCAAACTAGAAAGAAGAGGACTCTATTTAAAAGAAAATTTGTCTATTATAGAAAAAGTGGAAGAAAAGATGAACAATTTTGAAAACAAAATATTTTTGAAAAGTTCACCAAAGTTTGAATCGAAACTTTGAAATTCAAACATTAGTTAAAATTAAAAATAATATTTTTTTAAACAAAAGCGAAGCTGATGAATACATTGATTCGCTATCTCCAAGCAAATTATTATTGTTTAAGTTCGCTCCTACTACATCAAATTACATATCGAGCCTTTGCTGCAATAGAGTCATAACTCAAAAACTGTTATTTTTGAGTTAATAATGCGGTATTAATTATCATATCGTCCTTCAGAATGTGTAAAAATTTCATTCAAATATCTTGCATAATAAACTTTTGAGACAAATATTAAATTTTCGTTTAACGTTAGATGTTAGCGAATGCGCAACTTTAAACTCGTTTTCTGCAAAACTACTTTTTTGAGTTATGACTCTATTGCAGCAAAGGCTCGATATGTTGAATGAATTTTTCCAATTTATTCTGCAGTTTTATGCGATAATCGATCTTTTCTTTTTGAAAATCTAAAAAAACATATGATTGTGCTTTGCAATAAAAAATTATTTAATAAAATAAATGAAAAGTGGTTGAATTGTTTAATTTTTGGAAGCATATTTGAGCTTTTGTTGCTTATCCTTGGGCTTATTTTGCGTTTATTTTGTGCTTTTTTGCTTGCTTTTTTCTTTAATTTTGTGCATATTTAAACTTGCCCTGATAATTATAAATGATTGACTCTTATATACCACTTTTGATACTTCATTATTTTAGAAATTTAGAGTTTTTGCACCTGGAGCTTTCTAATATACTGTAATCAATTCATAATTTTAGCAAAAACAAACAATTTAGTACAAAGGGCGACAGCCAGCAAACCCTTTCAAACCCAGTTATGAGGGAGTTATGCGATGATCAATAGTTCTTTACATGGAAAATGTATTTTATTCTAAGAGTAACACACAGCAAAATCCGAGACATTAATTATTTTATAGATATGTACATAGATATGTATGTGAAAATTAATATTTACCTTGTACCTATTGGGTATACACTTCCCTCCTCTAATGTTAAAAAATAATTAATATTGGAATTTCGCAGTAATAATGTTCTAAAAGGTATTTCTGTTTCGCTTCCTATGAGGAATATGCAAACAAACGGAGATTAATTCTTATATATGTAACATCTGCACCCGGTGCGCTTAGCTCCCCAAACTTGTAAAATATAAACTGCTTTTGTAATAATTATAAATAATTGATTCTTCTATTCTTTTTGTGATATTTCATTAAAACTTAAGAAAACACATTTATTTTACGCCACTGTGCCTTAGTTGCACAGATATATGAATATTATTTTTTATAGCGGTTGCCCGTTCCCCTCGTCCTACCCACCCAAAATATTGCTGAAAGTTTAGGTTTTACCTTAAAATAACACACACCTATATCTAAGACTTGCTGTGCTTCAGTTGCACAGATATTAAAATATTATTACTTTATTTGGATAGGGGGTGCCCATTCCCCACGTCATTCCGGTCCAAAATTTTGCTGGAAGCTGAGTTTTATTCTCAAATTGACCCACTATATGAAAACATCCTGTGCTTTAGTTGCGAAGATATATTAATATTTTATTAGTATGGGAGATGTCCGTTCCCCACGTCCTACCGTCCCATAACGTTGCTGGAAGTTGTGTTTTGTCTTAAGGTAACACACGCCGTATTTTAAATTATTCTGTGCTTTAGTTGCACGGATATATAAATATTAATATTTCTCCATTTAAATTAAAAAAAAAAAAATAAATGGCCTACTTTACTTTCCCGGTCTTCAGTAATACCGTTCCGAAATTTTAAGACGATCGGTCTTACCGTTTGGGCCCCTATAAGTTACATACAAACAGACAAACAAACATACAAATTAAATTCGTTCATATATGAACTCGTATAGATAGATACAGATACATACGAGTACATACATAACAATTTTGGTTGATGCCGAAGAAGGTGATGTGTTTGTTAAACATCTAGTAAAGGTTTTTACTCCAAATATTTCTTCCTTTGTTGCTTGAAATATGTTAACAATGTCTACCTAATATCTCTCTGATTATAAAGATTTACGAACTTTAGCCTGTTTAAATATTAACAAATATTAATAATAAACAGTTCGTTGTAATTTAAAAAAATTACAATTAATATACATAAATATAATTTTGTTACGCATCTTTTGGTGTTTTGTGTATGAAAATCGGATGAGTCGTTCTCGAGTTAGGCTGAAATATGTCTTCTCACCTGACTAATTTAGGGGGAAAAAATTGCCACGCCCATAAAAAAAAAATGGACGTGATGGAGAAAAATCGAACACGGATTTGAGTTTAGGACATCAAAATCCATATAGTCCACATAGTTTTATTTAATGGAGAGCCAAAACGTGATTTTTTGCAGAGCAGTGTTATTTTTGTCTAGTTAATAAAACAAAGCTGCTTTTATTTCCGTTTAAAGGGTTGCCACTTAACATTAATTTATTGTATGTATGTATGGAATTAAAAACTCAATATTAACAAAGTAATAAAATGTGAGGGTGATGTGCCATTACGTAGAGTGACGACAAATTTCGATTAAAACTTCAGAACTCAAAATTATATATTATTTTTAAAATCACAGCACAAAATTAAAACCATTATACATAAGATACCTCCCGTATTTCTTCTATTCCTTTATTTTATTTATTTTTCTAAAAAATAAATGACAGTGTCTTTGGCTCTTGATATATCTTGCTGATTCTGTGGAGTACTTATACGCAGCCCGTGTATTTGGAGGCATTACTGGAGGCGGTATTTTTATTGTAATACCGATTTTTATAAGCGAAATTTCTGATCCTTTGTAAGTATTAATTCATATTAAAATTAAAAAAGTTAGTATAATATTCCAATAACAAAACCTATTATTTATGTGTGCATATAGGAATTACGCATGTATGTATGTATGTATATTCACAGAAAAATCATTTAACTAACGACAAATTTGATTAATTATTTTTTAATGAAACAAGAATAACAAAGAATTTATATTATATATTATTATCTTATATAATCACAAAAAATTTCTAAGACTCAATTTAACTAAAAGCATCATCTACAAAGGATATCAGCTAATATTTTAATTATTTTTACTCTATTGCTATATGTAAGTATTCAAAACTTTATCAGACACTTGAAATATTTAATTTAGTTATTGCTTTTTATACATGATGAAATTTAGAAGTGAAATTATTTGATATTTTAAGGTGTAGGTAGATAACACGCGTTCCACGCGTCAACGCATTCTACGCGGGTGTCAAAAAAGTTTAATTAGTGTAGTTGTATATGACAAGTTACACAACACACAGCATAGAACGCGTGAACGCATAGATCGCATTGAAGTAGATATACTTTCTACTTTTATAAAAATCCTTCGCGTCACTCAAAGTGAACAGCTGTTTCTGATTGCCGTTTTGATGCAGTATGGGAAAGTTGGTACGACCGTACTTTTTTTTTACACTATTTGTTAAAGAAAAATACCGTGGTACTCCCCCAATACATTTGATACTCTAATACACATATTTTCGTTTTTAATTATTATATATAAAAATTACCCCCATTCACTCCTCAGCAAATGTAAAAAGTTTTTTATTTCACCAAAATTTCATAATAACTAAACAAAGGAACATGTTATGTTCCGATAGTTTCAAGTCTTAATTAGGCCAAAGACTTATTGACAATATTATGTTATTGCTGCTCGAAAAACAGTGGTAATGGTGTTATTTGCCAGGAGTGCGGGATGGTAACTAGCGGAACTGCCACATGACTTTACATCCCGAAGTGAAACGTGGTTCTGAACTCTACCATATTGATTCTTCTACGAATCCCTTCCAACCTACGAAGTTGCAACAGAACTAATTTAAAACACATCCTTGTACTTTTAAACACATCCTTGTACTTGAATTGTCAAATCGTGGACAGATGAAAAACGTATGATCGACATCTTCCACAAAATTATCACCACATCTTGAACAAAACGGGACACTGGCATGTCGGAAACGATTTAAAACATCCATGTCTACTCAAAAAACACACATATGTGCAACGTCATAACTCAAAAAATCAATTGCGAGATAATTGAGTTGAAGTTTTTGATTTGTTCTCACCATCTAGAAAAATTTCTGACTTATTCTCCTAAAACGTGGAACGTACACAAGACATAATTCAGAAACCATTTGAAATACATATAAAAACAATAATTTAATTTATTTTAAAACCGGAAAAGCAAAAATCAATTTTCTTAAAAGCGAATAATTTTTGGATTCATTAATTTGTTTAAAAATATTGTTGTTATCCAGTTTTGTTGTATTTTAACTTTAATCCTGAAGAAGCTACACAAAGGAGTAGCGAAATATCGATAAATAAAATTTTATAACGTTTTTTATAAAAAAAATTGAACTCAAGCTCATCAATCAAATAAAAATAACTTATACACAATAAAAATTTGAAATTTGAGGTATGATGTTGTATTAATAAATGTGCGATATGTATTCTGTATATATATTTTAAATGAATTTTATATAATTCTTTTAATAAAACTAAAATAATTTTTGGTACTCTGTGCATCAAAAAAGTACTCAACAAAATTTCTTTCGGTACTGGAATGCAAATACTGCTTTCAATCACTGTTTTGATGGTTATTTTAGCTTGAAATTAAGAAAAGCGAAGAATGCATAGAATGCTTGAAACGCGTAGAATGCGTTGACGCGTAGAACGCGTGTTATGTAACTCCGCCTTTAGTCCTAAATCGAGTTTTTCCACAAATAATTTAACTTCATAACCAGTTCTTAGAACAAAATTTTTACAACGACCATGAAAATTTATCTTCTATCATAACTTCCTTGACTGAAAAAATACCTTTGTTTCTATTTTAATTTTGCTTGCATTTCTTTTACAAATTAATTAAATAAAATGGACTTGGAAGAACAATTAATAATTGGGTTAATTTTTGATTTGCAAGAGCAATCCCTTTTATTGAATCAGTGTATAGAATCACTAAAAAGTTTAATAAACGAAGAAAATGAAGAGGACATCGTATACATATGCAGGTGGATTTTGGCATCAATAACCGGCAAATGCAGAGTGCCGCCGTGTCGGGAAATAGCATGGTGGAGAAAATCCCTAAGCCCGGCTCTGCAAGGGATCTTTAGTTACCAACTCAAATTTTGGCAAATAGTCCCAAATTTTAAAATATTTGATTTGTTAAGTTGTGAATTTTTTTTTTTTTTTTTTTATTTTATATTATTACAAACGAATTGATTTGGCTGTTTGCAATTGTTGTGAAGTTCGTAAAGTTTTTTGAAAAGCTATTTTGCTTTTGATTTGTAATTCGTTTATGTATGAGTAAATGAGTTTTTGAACTTTTCAAACATAAATAAAGATCTACTGATGAGTTTTTATTTAGCAACCAAAGGAATGCATATATTTAGATTTGCTAGCCCATAATAAATAAATAAAATTTTTTAAAAATATAAATTCTTGAGTATTTGCTCGAATAAATGTCATATTAATTAATTTAGCTATACAGCTCCGACTCAAAAATAATAGTCTAATGTGATAAAAAAAATTTAAAGAAATCTGTTAAGTATAAAAATTCCGCGAAAGCCAATAAATAAGTTAGAAAGAAATTGCTAGAAGATATGTAAAACGTTATAAGTCCAAAGTTTTTTAATCACACACGATATGTTTTATTCGTGTGTGTCTAATGTAAACTTATTTTACATTAAATGTTATTATATTAACAGAACTTTATTCTTGAATCTTCATTAAATATGTTGATATTTTAACTTAAGATCTGTACAGACGGTTGTCAGATCTAACAATGGGTACGTTCTAATAATCAACGGCTGGTAACACTGCATATGCTGTTTTGTATCAGTTGAGCAAACTAATCACACATGCGCATCAGATGCGGCGCAGTGATTCATTTCCGAACAGGCCCAATATTGTCAGTAAAATATGTTTAAAATTTCTAACAACCGTCTGAACTTACAATTTTTGTCTGACAACAATGCCAGAAAAACCATTGTCATTGAATTGTAATACTACAAACTATTAAAAAATTGTCAGATATTTGACAATCGTGTGAGCACAATTCGCTTTCATTGTCAGATAATTGACAGACAATTTTTCATTATCAGTAAATAAACAAACTAAAGCTTTTATTACCGTCGGATTCGGATAAGATTGCTTAACTGAAAATACAAATTTTTATTTATTTTTTTTATCAATTTCAAAGCACTTACATTCGCTTAAAAAAAATCAGCGTAAAAGTAACTCCGCTTAATTGAAATATATTTTGGTTAGAAATACTGGTGACGAAATACGAAATAAGCAGTCGCTAACATTTCAATTATATATAATTAACAGTTTATTATTTTCAAATTAGTTGCAAGCTTTTATTTTAGTGCCGGTTCGCCGATAACGCAGAACTTCTTTCTTTCGAACAATTACATTTGAAAAAAAGCAAATTCAAAAATTTTGTTTTTTTAATATAATTGTTCGAAAGAAAGAACTTCTTCAATATCGGCGAAGTTAGTTTTTAAAATGAATCCGAAATGAAAAACAAATCACAAATGTTTGACTTCTTATGCTATATTTTCGTTTTACAGAGCATTTTTGAAGTGAGTTCGTTTAACTAAAACGTTTTTATCTTACCCGAAATTCTTTTTATCGGAAATCGCGCATAAGCGAAAGAAAACACTTTTAATTGTAATTTCCGGTTAGCCGAATTTTTTTTTTTTATAATTTTATTATTTATTGAATCTTCAATTTAGATTATAATATCAATAAGTTTTTCAAATCTTAAATTTAAAAATAATAAATATAAGTTTAGCCAATGCTAAACAAAATTTTTAATTTCAATGGTTAATTTTTGTTGTTTTACATAAAAAGAGGATCCCTTCTTTTCTGCCGGGTGTGGCCTCTATAATGAAGAATGTTGCACGCAAGTGGATTTGGGTGCAACACAAGTTTTTTTATATATTTTTTAGCGTTTTTGAAATTACTGTCTTAACCAACGGAACATCTATTTCTTTATGAATTCGATGATTTCTGACATACCAGGGGGCTGCTGTCATTGTACGTAGAATTTTATGTTGTCGCCTTTGCATATTTTCGACATTCGATGCTGAGGCAGTGCCCCATAACTGGATTGCATAGGACCATATTGGTTTCAGGATCGCGTTGTATTGTGATGTTTACGCAGAATTGAATTTATTTTAAACAAAAAGCCCTGCCTAGATTTTTGTGCCGGCGCTTAAAAACGCCACTGGCTTAAAAGATTCGAGGCGGATATGACGCCTATGTTTTTAATTGAACGAGCCGATTTAAGGCTAAGTTTTTGATTGATTTATTTTCAAAAAATCAAGTTCTTAAATACTAACTTAACGGTATCTTAAAGCTACACAATTTCCTTATTATTTAACAATAGTTGTTATCTAAAACTACAAATATTCCAATGTTAATTCCAAAAAATGTATTAAGGAATTTAACATTAGGGTGATACTATATATGAAATATAAATAATAATATATCTAATATAAATAATATAGAATACACTACAGTATAATAGAAGTTTGCAGTCTAGGTTTAGTATAAAATTTCTTCCAATAAGCCAAATAATTTGGGCTGCTTTTAATTTTATTTGTGTTAACTTTGCGTCTATATGCGATTTCCATGTTAAACGACGATCTAGATGAACGCCTAGATATTTGACTACAGTGTTGTGGTATAGTCTCGGTGTTAATTTTAATAGGTGGGCATGTTTCCCTGCGCAACGTAAAAGTGACGTGTACAAATTTCTGCTCGTTAACTTTTATGCGCCATTGTTTCAGCCATTTTTCCAGTTTGGATATCTATCCTTGCGGAGGGCTTAAAAAATTGCCTTCGCTAACTACATTCCATTAAATAGCTTTTTAAAAGATTGACGATGTTTGCTGGTAGATTTTGTATTAGTTTTTTGATAAGACCTTCGTGCCATACTTTATCCAAGGCTTGAGAAACATCTATAAAGAGCGCAGAGCAATATTTCTTTTTTTTTCAAAGGTGTCTTTAACTACGTTCACAAGTCTGAGAGTTTGTTCAATTGCGCTATGTTGTCTGCGAAAACCGAATTGATGATCTGGAATGCATCCATTACTTGTCACTGTAAGCATCAGCTTGCTCATATACAGCTTCTCAAATATTTTTGAAATGTTAGACAATAAATTAATAGGCCGATAGGATTCAACCTTCGTATGATCCTTGCCGGGCTTTGGTATCATAGTAATCATCCAAAATTAATAGTATTATTCTTTTTGCAATGAAAGGCAACTCTTGAAGCATTTTGTTGCTTATTTTGTCGACACCTGGGGATTTTCTGGTGTTAAGACTAAGTATTTTCAATCTCCGCCATGTTAAATCTCAGCGGTATTTCTGGTAAAGAGACAGCAATATGTGCACTCATATATTTTCTGTATTTCAGCCAGTTAACACTTGCAGATGTCATCGGTAAATCACATGTTGCTGTTACAGTTGTGAGTGAGTAAATAGTGACAATTGTAGGTGAGTGATCTGAAGATAAATCCAAAGATGCTTCATCTTCAAACGTCTCGCTGGGTACACCCTTTGCTATTTCAAAGTCAATAACATCAGCTTAGCCGAATCCGAATGTATTCTCTTACCCTTAAAAGTATGCTATACATTGAATGGTGTTTACGCTCTCTGAGAGAATCTGACAAATATTGTTATATCTAACCAGTGTAGCCAGGTATATATTGTCTAATGTCCCCAAATTAAAGAGTGTTGTCCCCAAAAATCCCCAGCTGAAAACTGGAAATTCCCAATTTTGTCCCCAATATATATATGTACATATATTAAGCATCATAAAAAACAATTTTCTTTATTTATTTTATTACATACATTTATTTAAGTTAATGCATTCGTATGTGCTCAATGGAACTTTTGAATCCATAGAATATTTTATAATTCCATACACGGAATCAAATTTATTCTTTTTTTATGCTTTCGAGTTGTAAATTTATAAATAACTCAAAATTTTCCATACTCTCAGTGAATATTTTAAGCATTTCTTTTGCTAGTACAGTTAAATAATCTAAAAAAATTTGTTTTAACTCCTTTTGCTTCCAAATATTCCTTTGAACATTCTATGCCAACATCAATTTAAGCAACAACCAAATTACTTTCCATATCGTCAATTAGTACATCCATTTTGGCAATATCGAATTCCATAAATTCTGGTTTTAAAAATTTTGAATAAATTGTTATAAAAACCAACATCCTCAATATATGTATGAAAGATAATGGTAAAATAAAGCAAAATTGATAATAGGTATACTGAAAATGAAAAATCCCCAAATCCCTCCCCACGAAACCCCAAAAACCAGCTAAAATCGCCAATTTGGGGAGAAATCCCCACACCTGGCTACACTGTATCTAACAACTGTGAAACAGACTATTTATTGACTGAACGTTGTTAGATAAACTTATTGTCTGACAATAAATTAAAAGCTTTTCTGACAATTTTCTTACAATCATGTGAACTGACAACAAAGCTTGTGCTGGCAATTTTTTATTGTAAGTACATTGCCAGCAAATTGTAAGATCTGACAATATTGTTAGAGTTGACAGCCGTCTGTACAGAGCCTTACATACATACATACATATGCAACTTAAAATTTGAGATTTATTCGAGCATACACTCAAGAATTTATGTTTTTAAAATTTTTATTTATTTGCTGCGGGTTAGCAATATCTAAATGCATTTCGTTGGTTGCTATGCCAACTCATATATACCATTTATGTTTGAAAAGTTCCAAAACTCATCTACTCATACATAAACTCCCAAATTGTATTTGTGAATTACTAAGCACAAGCAAAATAGCTTTTCAAAAACTTTACAAACAAAGCTATTTTGCTTGTGCTATGTAAATCACAAATCCATCGAAACAAAAAGAAATAGAAGGCCATTATAGCCGAGTAGTATCAACTGATAACGTATATGTACATACTTATGTATGTATGTTACATAAATATTTCTTCGTTTTTTGAATGTACGTACATACTTATGTATGTAAGATTAACAAATACACTTGACACGATATTTAGCATTCCATAGCTGGCTAAATAAATCTTACTCCAGATGGGGTCTACACTACTACAGTAAGCTGTTGTTGTTAATTAATAAGCCGATCCCATCGACTAATTATTGTAGTCCAATTAGTTCCTAGGCTAGCCTTCTTATTCATATGCAACTATTGAAGTTCTTGTGGAATTAATTTACGAATTTTGTATCTGAAATTCGGTTTGTTGTACACTTTAACTTTATTTGTTCATATTTTTAAAAATTTTACGTACATTGATCAACAAGAGGGTATTAACTCAAAATTTTCAGTAGAGGTAAAACACTTTTTTTTAATACTACTCTTCTATCACAAAGAGAGATACAAGTGTATTATTATTATTTCTTTTTTTTTTTGGTGAAAGAGGGGAGAAAATTGTGTAAAATTTTTACAGTGGGTAGATATGAATGTACATCACAAAATTATATATTAATAATTTGGAGCTAATACCGTCTTGTTGATCAAGTGCGATATGTATATATTTATCTCTAACTAACTACTTGTTATTTATACAGAGTACGAGGTCGTCTTACTTCGCTGTTTATATTAACCCTTAATTGTGGAATATTGATCGGCTATATATTTTCATCGTATGTCCCGTACCATATCATACCAATGCTTGTCTTGCCGTTTCCAGTCGTGTACTTGATTATTGCGACATACTTTCCAGAAACCCCACAATATCTTTTACGTACTGGAAGAGAAGACGAAGCAAAAAAATCATTTTTATTTTACAAAAACCAAATTGATCAGAGAAACGTGGATACAAAGATTGATGTGCAAAATAAATTTGAAGAGCTTAAAACGGAGATAACGCTTCAAGAAAGCAAGAGTAAAAGGATCACCTGTAAAGATTTTTGTAAGCTCGAAAAATTCTCAAAAAAAAATTTAAATAACCAAATTTTGTTTTTTTTACAAATGTTAGTTAATCCGAAATCATTAAAGGCCATATGCACTGGCACTGTTCTCATGATACTCAACATATATTGCGGATCATTTGCGCTAATCAATTACATGTCCAGCATTTTTAGTACCACAAAGTCTGAGTTGCATCCTGATGTCAACACTATAATAATTGGTGTTGTACAAGTCATTGGTTCATACACAGCGACCATTTTAGTTGACCGTTTTGGTCGCAAGTTCTTAATGATTGTATCAACATCTGGCATGGGAATCGGTATGGTGTCGTTTGGCGTGTACGCTTTTTTCGCAGAAGAGACAGACATAGATTTGGCAGCGTACAGCAACTGGCTCCCATTGTTATTGATGGCATTAATAATATTTTTGGCCAACATTGGCATAATTTCGTTAACATTCGTTGTGCTAGTGGAAATATTGCCTCCAAAGGTAAACTGCATACACGCTCTTTATTTAAGCGTGATATATGTACATACATACATACATATATTCTAATAAAATCGAAACATAATTTAGATACGTTCCATTGGATCATCCATTTGTATGGCTTTGTTGAGTTTACTATCTCTGGCTCTTCTTCGATTCTTCCCAGTGGCGATGCAAACCTTTGGACTTTCGGCCACAATGTGGTTTTGCGCAACAATGTGTGCATTTGGACTATTTTATATTTCAATGTTTTTAGAAGAAACAAAAGGGAAATCATTAAACAACCATGACTAATTTTAATTAATGAAATCGGCACATATGTATGTATATACATATATTTATTTATTTAAATTAATTCTTAAAAACATATGTAAGTATTTACCCATGGGTATCGTCATATATCACTATAAAAAATCATACTTCACCAGTTAAAAATATCGTTTATTTTTTAAATAAAATATTAAACAGAAAATAGACCTGACTACTAAAATTATTTGTCAATACATTACTAAATTTTTAACTTTCTCTTAATTCGCTAGAAAAGCAGTAATAAAACATATCCTTAAAATCACATGTGTCATCAACCTGCAAGCGTATAACAGCAAAGTAAATTGTGGGCTATTTGCCACACTGCAACATGTGTAATATAATCGTTGGCCACGCTATTTAGTTGAAGTTTGTATGTACTCGTACTTACTGTGCACGTTGTATGGCGACATGGACAAACTACATCATGAACCTTAAAAATTACATTCCTGAAACCTTAATTATAATATTTATATTTACAAATTTTGTTTGTATTAAACGCAGATAAATAATTGTTAATTTATATCATTATTACGAATAAACGTAATTATTATTTGAACTGTAATAATGTATAAATAAGAAATTATTATTATTAGGCTCAAGTTCAGTTTTGTTTTATTTATGAATTCAAATGAGTTTTCTATTTTTGAAAAACATTAGCATGTGCAATCAGGTTAGCAAAAAGATGGTAACGTAACCTCATTGCAGAGTTGAATGCAATACAAATATCAGAAGAGGGCGAACAAAACAGAAATGCCATATTTTTTTTTTTTTTTATTAGGACCAGCACTCAGGGGATGACCCCTACGTATGCAGTGCATTGTGTCGGAACTCAGAGAGAGGGATAGAGTAGAGAAGATAGATGTTGAAAATGTAGAAGGCTTAACTCTTTTACAACTCTGCTTTGCGCGTTATGTTTATTTTTATAGCAGTGTTGAGGCGCCTCCGGTGTTGGGTAGACGCATTAACTTTGTTAAGCTATATTAGCAGGCATTTTATTAATTGTTTTACTTCGCCGATGTTTCTGCTAACCGACGAAGGAGGGCGATGTTGTGTAGATTAGCTTGAAACAGCATCAATCGCTGTCGTAACAGTTTTTTAGTGACCAGTGCTATGCCTTCATCACTTAAATAGTCCAACAAAAATTAATACAATATCTCACTAACGTACATTAGAGAAATTAATGATGTTGATTTACTTGCTCTGTCCAGGGTTTGAACCCAGGCCCCACGTAATTGTTTGCTTAGTAGTCAACGCGCTAACCACTTCAGCCAACACCGCCCACATATGCAGCACAAATGGCAAAATAGCATTTAACGCATTTAATGGACTTAGGGATCCACAAATAATAACCACAATTGACGCAAGTCAAGACAAAACTTTCTCTGAGGCGGCAAGAACAACATCAACAAGCACACTATAATAGAAAACAATATAATAATAATAGACAGCAGACAAAATGCAGGAATTGTGACGGCACACATGGTAAAAGATGCCCCCCTGAAGGCGCGAAATGCAACAGTTGTGGAAGACTTAACCATTTCTCGAAACAATGTCTTTCAAAAGCACAGCATAATAGCAATAATACTATTAGAACAAATAACAATATGAGATCAAATAGCAACAGAACGTACAATAACAACAATAATTATAACAGAAATAACAATAATAATCAAAATTTTAACAACCAAAGCCGATGGAATAATAATCAAAGAAGGTAAAATTTCAATCGCAACTAGAGTTCCCACCTTTTTTTTTTGCAATTAAAGTACATTGGTTGTTAAAGGTTAGGAAAAAAGAGTACACAGTATAAAAAGAAAGTACAATTTATTTTTCTTTATTGTTATATTGTATTTTTTATTGCTTTTCGCAAGTTTTATCAAATAATAATCATATTTAAATTAAAGTAAATAATTAATTCATTTGTTATCAGATTCAGAGACGCTTTGTTTCCCTCGTCCCGCTGACGTGGCAGGAAAAGAAATTAAAAATTAAATTACTTTATACAAATTTGATAAATTATCATCAGTCTTATTAAATAATAGCTGCCATTTACTTGCTGTAGATAATTCCGCAAAACCTTCAGAACTGTATATCTGATCATAAATTTTGTTTAATGACGCAATTTCTCCATAAAGATCATCCATATTTATATTAAGTTTTTGCAGATTTAAATTTTCGTTTATGCTAACAATATTATCAAATTCAACTTTTCTCTTTAAATTTTTATTGCTAATTGTAAATAACCAGTTTGTATTTTTAAAATCAAACTATTTATTCAGGTACTCTAAGGCTTTATCGATAAATAATAAAAAATTCATGTGAATTTCCCTGGTCAGTTCCGGTGCAGACAAAAGGTTAATTTTTTTGCTTGTTTCATAGCCAAATTGCCATGACATAGTCTTAAGAAAGAATCGCCACTGTACAAAAACGTCAACAAATGACTAATATAACCCGAATCTATTTTGAATTGTAGATAAATCAAATCATGCGAAATAAAGTATTTTTTTGTGTACTTTATTGTTTCTATAAAGTATAGAGTACAATTAATCAAAAAAACGTACAATACTTTATTATAAAGTACGGGTGGCAAGCCTAATCGCAACATTAACCAAATACAGGATCATGGAAACTCTTTGATCCCGGAGACTTCACAAATGGAATCTCCAATGGAACATATTAGAAGCTTAAAATATAAATTCCATGCCATTCCATCCAATCTTAGAAATTACATAAAACTAAAAATAGTGAATGAAGCGAATGAATTGACATTTTTAATAGACACAGGGGCAGACGTTTGGCTCTGCAAGGCAAAATTCTTAACAAGACATTGAGGTAAATGTAAACGATTATTGCAATTTGACAGGCATATCAAACAATACTATTAGATCTTTAGGTTCCATACAAATTACACTTCAACACAAATAATAAAATCATAACACACAAAATGCAAATAGTGGAAGATAATTTTCCTATAAACACCGACGACATTCTTGCACGAGATTTTTTAACAACATACAGATGCAACATAGACTACGATACATACATACTCACATTTAACATAGATAATGAAACAATAAAAATTCCGATGTATGATAACACTTTCAAATTTAATAAAATAACTGTACCACAAAAAAGCGAAGTTGTTATGAGTCGTTTTCCCCCAACCAACGAAAATATCAGCAGCAGCGAAACATACGCTGCATACACATACTGACGTTGTTATGAGTCATTTTCCCCCAACCAACAAAAACATCAGCAGCAGCAAAAACATGCGCTGCATACATACTGCTGACATTGCAATATCGTGAGAACCGCAATCGGCTGGAAGTTCCACACTTATATGCTGAGGTTGCATATAATTGCTAAAAATCGCACACTCAGTAATATTGCGGGAACAACGGTCATCGATTGCTATAAAAGGCAGGTTGATATTGACAATAGATGCAGTTCGGGAATCATCATTCAACGTGTAACAACTAACCACAAACCTGATCAAAGACCAGCCTAACAAGCGGCTCCCTGAGACGGTTATAAATTAATAAACTTAGAATATATAATAAAAATGAAAATCTGAATAAACTTAAATTAATAAATAAAATCATAATAAGTCTATTTTCTTGTGTTTCGGAAATAAGTTGCAAAATAAATTGTAACATTTTGGCGCAGCCGGTAGGATTGTTAATAATTACGTCAAATATTTTAATTTTCCTTGTGTTGATCTTGTTCGAGAAAAAACTGTCCAGTGTAAAAAAAAACAACAATACAATAACGCCTAAATTCTAGCAACCTTTGTATTGTTGAATCCTACATTGGATGGTGTAGAACTGCACAATTGCCGACAATTTAATAACGCCTAAATTCTAGCAACATTTGGGTTGTCGTGTTTTTGTGCAGGACTAAGCAGTCCAACAGACCAATAAAAAAAGGGGAAGTTTTATTTGATTGTGAAAATTAGGCACGGTTACGAACGTACAAGTCGGAATTAAGGCCGTAACATTTTGGAATAAAAACGTAACATTTTGTCGGAATAAAAACGTAACATTTTGTCGGAATAAAAACGTAACATTTTATCGGAATAAAAACGTAACATTTTATCGGAATAAAAACGTAACATTTTGTCAGAATTAAAACCGTAACCTTCTACTCATACCATTGTGGGATAAACAACAGCCCACTAGCAAGATGATAACCAGCGGAAAATGGGTAAGTAAAATCTAGTTTTAATGGACAACCCACAGACGCAGACTGACGAATTAATAGAACGAATCGACAAGTACAATTATTCAGTGGACAGTCTACAAGTTCTTGCGTGGACAGAACTTAAGGGTTTAGAAGCAGACAAAACATTCCTAGGGAAACAATAAGATATCAAAGACTGACAAAATTAAAAGAAGTGAGCTATGTCCTACAATTAATAAGTGATTTAATTAAAGATATATCACAGGAGTTTATAAAGAGGATCGAAGAGCTAGAAGAAACAAAAACATTTCTAAGGGGCCATTGCGAAAAGCTAAGAGGACAAATAGAATATACAGATACTTTATTAGAGGACGTAGTAAAGGAAAATACGGAATTAGAGAAACAATTGAAAGGGAAAGGACTTAGTGAGGAAAATTTAAAAAAAACAATTGAAACAACAGCAGTTGATAGAGACACAAGACGACACTATCCAAAGGCTACAAACAGCATTGGAAAACGCAAGAAGAGAGTTGGACACAATTTACAGAGCTAGTTCACCAAATCCTTCACTGCACGAAGAACTAAACGAAGCAGGACTACCAACAATAGTCATATCACACGATAAAGAAACACCTGCTTTGACGCTGTTGGAAAAAGCAGGGGGTACTCCGCGGAAACAAAAACCAGGAAATTAAAGGAGTTAAGCGAATACACGCTGAGATTCGGTGAATTGGAAGAAACCAAAGGAGTTGACAGCACAATAACGGAGGAATTTAATAGATTGATCCCCGTGGCCCAAGAAATTTTGGAAAGACGATCACCATCACCCCGGCAAAACCATACTATTGAGAGAGCGGAAAACGGAACGATCAGAATGGCTTCGCTATCCGAGATTATTAACATAGTTAACAACACAGTCCCATCATTCTTCGGGACCGATGGGCCTGACGTATCATCAGAAGTATTCAGGTACATACAAGGATGCAAGATGGTAGAAAGATAAGTACTCACGGGTGCAAATAACGTCCTAACACAGGATGTAATACAGTGCCTGAAATTGAGACTCCTAGGGGGCGCCTACTCAAGAATTTCCCAGATGAATTTCAGTTCCGTGGACGCGTTATGTAACGCGCTCAAGAAATATTGTCTAAAAAGCAAGAGCTTAGATAAAATAAGGGAGCTAATATTGGGTTGCAAACAGAGCATCAGAGAGTCAGCATGCAAATTTGGAGAACGCCTAGATAACCTATTGAGTGAGGCAAAAACAACAATAGAAAACGAATGGCCGGTGGGACCTGGCCGGGAGACCATGCTGAAAGACTTCAAACGTATAGCAGTAAGGAGCTTTATAAAGGGTTTAAAGAACCATGCTCTTAAAGCTCGATTTGTGGGTCAGGAAGAGGAAGAGCTCACAAACTTGATAGAGATCGTTGAAAATGCAGAGGAATTGTTTGGTGAACCAACACACGGTATCAACGTAATAGATTCAGAAGTCCCCTGTAGTTTTTGAAACAGGATGGGGCATGAATGGAATAGCTGCAAAAAGCGGCTAAACACACCATACTGTATGAGCTGTGGAAAATACGGCCAGGAAATGGGGCCACTGTGCAGGAATATCGTGAGCTGTACATTCTGTGGAAACAGGGGGCACGATTTGGAAAACTGCAGAAAGAGATTAGGCTCATTATACTGCCGATTGTGTAGGATAAATGGTCGCAAGGAAACCCCTTTCTGCGAGCCAAGAAGAAACATACCAAACCAAAATCAATTGGATAGAAGGACGTCAGAAAGCAATAGAAGGATAACAAACACAGAATCCCGTGGAAGCCCACAAGTAGGGACGGGACAAAATATGAACAGAGGGGCAAATAGAAACAATGGTAAACGCTCAACCTGTTTTAAATGTCAGCAACAGGGACATTTTGCACGGGACTGCAGAAGCAATGTCAGACAAGCTCAGGCAGTAGGAACAGGGATCTACCAACAGGTGCAAAGTAGCAATAATGGCAGGGACCTAGCCAACAGACAAGTAGAGGGCCACAGCAATACTAATCGGACAAATGCTCAGGGAAACGAAATTCGGCCCAGTTACTGCCAATAACTGGGGTTCCAGAAATTAACAGAAGATCAGATTGGCACAAACAAGAATGCAATTACAAGTTGAATAAAGAAACAAAAAGAGAGAGTCGGGTAAACAAAGATGATACGGAGACTGACTCAGAAACAGAGCAGCCAACCAAGATAGTAAACGAGGCAGTTGTACACTCAGTAAATCAAGGGAACGGGCACACTATAGAAGAAAAAACAGCGAAAGACAAAAAATTAAACAAAAAAATGAAGAGGCAAAAAGTGAAGAGATCATGCGAAATATAGAAGATGGTACTGAATCACCGGGCAATGTGGACAAAGTTTTCAATACGCTCCCCTGCCAAGGAGCTAGGGAGGGAAGATTGGTCTTACTTGTGGATACCGGAGCAGATTTCAGCATAGTAAAAGAGGAGTCAATGAAGGTTTTTCTCAATAAGAGCAGAAAGCAAACTAAAATTCTTTCTGGAGCCTTCGGAGGAAGGACTCCGACACTAGGCACTACCGAGATCAGGATAGGAGACAAAAGGCAGTTGCCGTAGAGGTTCCATATTGTGTCACGGGAAATACAAATCCCTGGGGATGGTATTCTCGGTGGAAATAATATGTGGAACAGGTGTATTGTAATCACCATAGATAGAATCTTGAGCATCTTTGATAAAGAACATTGGGTGAAGACGTTTACCCTTCGTACGGAAATAGATTGTCAACAAGGCGTCTGTTTATGAAAAAGAAATGTGGTTGTGCATAAACAGAAGATTTCCCCTGGAGTTTACGTTGGAAATACTGTGGTCAACATAAAAAATGGAGGCACAGCAGCAGTACCCATACTGAACGCAACCGAGCAGGACATACCATGGAGGAAGACGAGGAAAAAGAAGAAAAAAAAAACTCACCACAAAATCGACGCTAGAAGTAACGGTGATACCATGCCTATTATGGTCTTAAGGTCTTCAATGGCTGAAATGGTAAAAGAAATACATATTTATACAGGACTATAATAGGAAATAATGAAACTTAACATGCCGGAGGGAATTTTTTTTATCTCTTTGATTACGTTTTCGTTTCTAATTTCCAATTACTTTCATAGGTTGGGGTCAAAAGATCTGAAAGAAGCAAAATAATTAGTAAAAGGGAAAGGTTAAAAACAGGATGGAACGCTACTGACCCGGTATCACCTTCTAATCGACCAACGGATACTTTACTAAAAATAAAATTAGGAAGACAGATTAGTTAGAGGTATCAATAATAATAGTGTTGATATTATTTAAGAGACAAAGCAACGTCAAAATTAAAATCCACGAAAACAGGATAAACAGGACAATAGAAGACAAGATTTTAATTATTATAATTTAAGTTCTTTTTTATCTTTCTTTTTTTTAAGTCTTTATACATTGACATGTGCTTATCAACTAACTTGATTATTATAACTTCTTATCAAACTAACTTAGATATATATTATATATATATATACAATATTTACAGGGTTGCCAAATAGGCATAATACAATCATGTAACACTTTCCTATATGTAGATGCTATAATAGTCTGTGGATGTAGTCTTCAACATCATAATGCAAATCTCATTAAAGTATTTGATAAACTCCAACAATACAACGTGAAACTTAATGCCGGTAAATGTTGCTTTTTGAAATCAGAAGTAGTATATCTTGGACTCTTAATAAAAGCAGACGGAATAAAACCCGATCCAGAAAAATTCGAAGCAATAACAAAATACCCAGTACCAAAGAACGCAGATGAATTCAGGAGATTCGTTGCATTCTGCAATTATTATAGACGATTCATAGAAAATTTTGCTGAAATAACAAACTATTTAAATGCATTGCTAAAGAAAGATAAAAAAATTCGAATGGACTGAACAATGCCAAACTGCTTTCGAAACACTAAAGCACAAACTAATAAACCCACCAATTTTGCAATACCCAAATTTCGAAAAAAAACTTCATTCTCACGACAGACGCATCTAACCTCGCATTAGAATCTGTTCTGTCACAAGGATAAATTGGACAAGATGGACCGATATCCTACGCAAGTCGTTCGCTGAATAAACATGAAAGAAACAAACCCGTCATTGAAAAAGAATTACTCGGCATACAATTTTTAAGACCATACCTGTACGGCAGAAATTTTATCGTCGCCACAGACCACCGTTCACTAATTGCATATAATTCATATCATTTCGATAATATACTGAAGAAACTACTATCTACTTTGAAGAAATTGAATTACAAAAGTTATGCACTCTACAGAAGTGATAACGTACTCAATATGATAACCCATGAGGTTATGAAAAAGAAAATAAATGAGAATAAGATCAAAGACGTCACAATACTTTTATACAAAGATCCTCAAAGAATAACAAACGTAAATAAACAAAACGAATTGATAAAATTATATCACAACACACCATGCGAAGGTCAGTTCGGAGTTAGAAAAACTATGTTGAAACTTAAGCAAAAGTATATTTGGAAGAACATGTACAAGATGATAAAGAGACATGTATCAAAGTGTGATCTTTGCCAGAGAAACAAGCAAATAAGACACACGAGGGAACCACTTTGTGTGACAGAGACAGCGACACAAAGTTTTGAGACAATTGTAATCGATACAGTTGGACCACTACGTCCTTCGGAGAATTATCGATATATACTAACGATGCAATGCGAGTTAACAAAGTATGTTATAGCAGCTCCCATGGAAACAAAGGAGGCCAAATCTATAGCAAAATACTTTTCACTTGAAAATCTAATATTGAAATATGGCGTATTTAAGGCATTGAAATCAGACAGGGGTTCCGAATTTACGAATGAACTAATGAAAGAGATTTTTAACCTCTTGAAGGTAGAACAGAAATTTTCCACCCCATATCATCACGAAACATTAGGTACTATTGAAAGAAACCATCGAGTCTTGAATGAATACTTCTTGTCATTTGTGAATGATGGTATTGGCATTTTTGGTTAAGCTATTGCATAGTTTCTATCGCGGGCTTTGAGGCGACCGAACCAAGAAATTTAGAAAAGTTTGTTTCTTAAGTCTTTTGTTTATGAAACGAAAAAACCTGGAACTAAGTTTGTTTCTTAAGTCTTTTGTTTTTTGAAGTGAAAACTTCTTTTTTGTATAGTCTATAATGACTATACAGTGTTGCCGCTTTGGAAATTTTTTAAATTTCCAGTGTTCCCACTTTTCCCGGAAATTTTGCCGGGATTTTGGGGGTATTTTTGTCTAAGTTTTTGGAAATTCCTGTCCAGTGTTGCCACCTTTTCCCGGTAAATTTTCCGGGATTTTTAGATTTTGGAGGGATTTTTATATATGTATATAAAAGAAAGTCGTGTTAGTTGCACTTATAACTCAAGAACGGCTGAACAGATTTGGCTGAAAATTGGTGGGCAGCTTAGAACCAGGAGAAGGACATAGGATACTAAGGTAAGGCACTTTTTACCTGGAGGACTAGAGTGCCCTTCTTTGTATGGAGCACTTCCAGTATAGCTAGAAAATTGAAATTGCATAAGTTGATAAAAAATGCTATGCAATAGCTTTACCGCCATAGTCCCCGAGTGCCACGCGTTTTTTTTTTTTTTTTGTTCTTATTTGAATAAATAATTTTTATTTATATTTACAATTTGCAACATAAGCACATATGTACATATTTATAATTTTGACTTCCGAAATCAAATTTTCTACCAACAAAATGCATAGAGTTGGTTGTTTTTGTATTATTGCATATACCTTACTCGCAGTCTACATTAGCTTATTATTTATTATAACATTAACATAACGCCAGCAGAATAACAGTGCTAGATTTGCTCATTTCTTTCTATGTGGGGAATATTAATAAATATTCATGTGCTGTTTTACCACAATTTTAAGGTGGAGTGGCAGAGACAGCAAATAGCATTTATTTGTTGTCTCGTTTTTTCATATTGGAAAATGACATTTGATGTCTGACATCGTTGTTCTGATAATTGTTCTGATAACGATGTTATAAGAGTAACAAACTGCGGTCTATACTAGCAAAATTTTTCTCCTGATAAATATTATAACAAAAAATAAGCTAATGTAGACTGCGAGTTATAGTCATTGTATCATGAATAACCTATTAAAATAATCCAGTAAATACCAACGCGTCCGTTTTTGATAAACATGATAAATTTTTTTAAAGTCGCAGTTCAAAAATTTGTCAATGCATTTTTTTTTTTTTAAATTGGTCGACGAGAATTCAACCCTCATTTATAAATTGCTTAAAAATAAAATTTCAATGGGAATACAATTTTTGAGACATTTATTTTCTAGAATTAAATAAAATAATCTTTCAAAACGAGATTTTAAAAAAATTCAATTTGTCTGTTATTTTCTATTTGACATCTTTTGAATGCGCTCTTTAGGAAGGTTTGTAGTGTGCTGACCACCGGCATGTCTTGGTATGCATTTATTTAGACCAGCTAAGACATTGGACTGTTGAGCGAACCATGCATTTGGTGTATAGGGAAATTCATCTTTACGATAGTAGCTCATTAGGCCAGATTTTCGTATTGTGCCCAGTTCGAAAGCTATAAGTGGACTTATAATATTTGAAGCTTGTGCGTTTGGCAATTTAGCAACCTTTGCCTTTTCCGTTGTAAGCATTACGCAGTTAGAGTCACACGATAAACAAGCCAGATCTTGAAGCACTTTGATACGAGTTGCAGCAGCTGCACAATCATTATTTGTTGCATCAATATAATTTCTGAGCAATTCTTTAAGATCCAGAATTTCTTTGCTAATATTTTCTTTAAATTTCTTTAAAATTTCTTCGATGGCTGGAAACCCTAGAGTCGTCTTCAAATTTTCAGCAGCGTCTGAAGACTTTTTCTCATTTTCGTTAATTTGTTGCAGCATATCGCTAAATTTTTTTTCCATGCGACACTGGAATTCTAATATTTGATCTATTGATGCCTTTCTCTGCAATTGGTTGCAGTCAACTTTATTGGCTAGTTGCATTTCAAAATAAGTCTTGTCAATTTTTTCTTCAACAATGAGTTCAATTCTTCTTTTTATATTTTCTATATTACTATGATTGTTGTTAAGTTTCAGGTGCATGCGGGCTTGGGTTTCTTTAAAGTTGGTGGTAGTCAGTTTGATATCTCGGATTTGGTCTTGAACAACCTGTATAATAGCCAGCGAACGGCTGGTCTCATGTTGCAGTACACTTGAAGACAGTTCATTTACTTTGTTAGCAAGACCTGAGAACTCCCCCTTCAGTTCCATGAGTTGATCGAGCAGCCTTGTCGGAGAATACCAAATGTGATTATCCAACTCATCTTGAGGAGTTACTTGAAATTCCTTAGTTCCAGGTATAGAAACAATACTCTGAGCTTCCAAGATATCGTTTTCCGACAAAACTTCATTCAATTGTAAACCAGAAGATTTCCAATCAAGAGATGGTGCAGAAGGGATCTGCTTTAAACTTTTAATATAAATATTCTCTTTCTTTAATTCAATCATTGTCTGAGCCATGGAATATAGTTGATTGATTTGCTTAGAGTCGGGTTTTTTGCTCAAAGTAAGAAATGTAAGAAGCAACATTTGTTCCATTGCAAATTCAATTTGGGTCTTCATGACTGATATTCCTGAAGAAATGTCTTTCGGAACTGTAATGTTTTGATCTGTAGTTTCAATTTGAAGAGCTCGCGAAATAGAGTTTCTTGGACTAGAAACATCAACAACGTATACCTGCTCAACAACTTCTTTATTTGGTGTGCTTGATGAGGAGTCAATGAACGTTTCAGTATTTCCCTGTTTTAATTTTTCATCTACATCAGCACTGCTAGATTGCAGGAAGTTATCTTTGTCTGGCTCCAGTGAACCATCATTGCTATTTGTTTCATCAGTGTCGTAGCCCCCCCGAAGTCTACATTTTGTAATTGACTGGGCTGTACATAAACAATACATACAATTGTTTAGTGAATTTATCTTTGTACATACATATGTACATACATACATATGTACATATGTATGTATGTAGTATGTATGAACATATGAAATTAATATAAAACTTACAATTTAATATATTGCTGCAATATCCCTCTCTATATTTATCAATATTAGCGAAGTCAATGGTTTCATCTGTGATTTCCATCTTTTTAGTGATAGAAATAAGCAAACAGCGAAGCGCGGAAAAATTAACGCGGTCTGGTTCTATCGCAATGTCAATAAGTTGACGAAGTTTTATTGTGGCCATTGTGATGAAACACTACGTATTTTAAAACTAACAAAATATATGTACAATATATGTATGTATGTATGTATCAACCTCTTATGAAGAGGTACAATTAGCCAATATTTTTTTAATGTTTTCTTGGGCAAGTCAATTTTGGGAGTTCGTTTATATATAATTTCCTAATTTGACATCAAGGAATTCAAAAAAATGTATATGTATGTATGTATGTATGTAATTTTATGAATAAATTTATTGTATTTTTTTCAAAATTAAATTTATGTATGTATGAATGTACATGTACCTACATATCGATGGCATAATAGAAAAAATACGTATTTCATAAATGTATGTACATACATACATACATAGTGACCTGAAATATTCCTGCAGCAGAATTTAGCTGTTAAGGTACGTTTTAGGAATGTAAAGAGACGTTAGCAAAGCGAATGGCCAAAAACCAAAAATATCCCCAAAGTTTTATGTTGAAAACAACAACATGAACTTTGGGGCCATTTTTCCTATTTGTTGCTATTCAGTTTTAAATATTTTTTTGGAGCCATTTTTTATTTTCCAAAATCAGAAATGAAAAATTTTCCTTAAATAAAATATCCTGATAACGGTATTTAAACAAAATTTGGTATGTCGGTTTGGTGTAAATTTCTTAAGTGCTGCTGCAAATATGGGCGGGATTGGACAAAGGGGCGTGGTACCTCTCATACAAACCACAAATTAAAAATCTATTATTTCTGCTCCTGATAACGGTATTTGAACAAAATTTGGTACGTCGGTTTGGTGTGCATTTTTTAAGTGCTGCTGAAAATATGGGTGGGATTGGACAAAGGGGCGTGGTACCTCTCATACAAACCACAAATTAAAAATCTATTATTTCTGCTCCTGATAACGGTATTTGAACAAAATTTGGTATGTTGGTTTGGTGTAAATTTCTTAAGTGCTGCTGCAAATATGGGCGGGATTGGACAAAGGGGCGTGGTACCTCTCATACAAACCACAAATTAAAAATCTATTATTTCTGCTCCTGATAACGGTATTTGAACAAAATTTGGTACGTCGGTTTGATGTGCATTTTTTAAGTGCTGCTGCAAATATGGGTGGGATTGGACAAAGGGGCGTGGTACCTCTCATACAAACCACAAATTAAAAATCTATTATTTCTGCTCCTGATAACGGTATTTGAACAAAATTTGGTATGTCGGTTTGGTGTAAATTTCTTAAGTGCTGCTGCAAATATGGTCGAGATTGGACAACGGGGCGTGGTACCTCTCATACAAACCACAAATTAAAAATCTATTATTTCTGCTCCTGATAACGGTATTTGAACAAAATTTGGTACGTCGGTTTGGTGTGCATTTTTTTAGTGCTGCTGCAAATATGGGCGGGATTGGACAAAGAGGCGTGGCACCACCCATATAACCCAAAAATTTAAATCGCCATATTTTGGGCGTTTTTTGACCTACGTCGATGATATTTGGTACATATGGTATTGCCATAATTTGGAATACGTACCGGGAGAAAAGTGGATGGGACCACGCTCCTTTTTATTAAAATTAAAAATCGTAATATAGTCTTAACTACTGGACCGATCGTCACAATAGGATATATAAATACTTTTAATTTTATTTTATAACGAGGGGGGTAGCGAAGTACACCGTCATCAGCTAGTTCTTTTATATTTAATTCTAAGTTACGTTTATTTATTTATTCTTTTCTTTTATTTAACCCTAGAAAGATAATCTGCGTAAAATTTACGCATGCTCTTGAAAAATATTGCTATTTCTCTTTATTTATAATGAATTCGCCGTCGTAATCTTTAGACATCTCAGTCGTTGATCGTAGCTTTAATGAGACACATGTGTCGCTGCGGTAGGTGTTCCCAATTTTGAAATATAACGGGTATGTGAGTCAAAGTTACGCATGATTATATTTTTAAAATCCGAAAATGCATGAAGAAATGCCAAAGAAATATTATTCATAACTAACGTGACCATACGTCCCGTTTTGAACGGGACAGTCCCGTTTTCAGCTACTTTGTCCCGTTGTCCCCGACAACAACTCGGGGACGCAAAAATGTCCCGTTTTCAGAAATTCGGCAAAGATAATTTTTTTTTAATATTGATACATACTTATGTACATTTTTTTTTTGATAAATTTTTATTTATTGAATCTTCAATTATAAATTGAAACATCAATAAGTTGTTCAAATCTTAAATCTAAAAATGTACATATGTATGTATGTATGTTAAAATACATCACAAGTCACTTTCTTCCATATTCAGTCCGTGGTTTACTTGAAAAATTAAAAGAAGATGGTTTCACCGATATTGACGAGAATTTCGTGAAAATTAAGGCTAAAGAATTTTATAAAACTAGTCGAGAATATTTAGAGCAATGGACTGTTTATAACAAAGATTTAGAAAAACTTAATTGGGCAAATTTAACAGAAGTACCACAGTGGGAAGATGTTCAAAAAGTTCTAGATATATTGATCGAAAAAGAACATATCGATTGCAATAAAGATACGGAAGTATTCGATGAATTTTCACTCGTATCTAAATACGTAACATCGCAGAAAATTGATGAATGGAATCAACAAAATATTTCTACGGAAAATCGTTTGGTGGAAGTATTTAAACATTTTAAAAGCAATTACCTAAACCATGCAAATTTGCAAGTTATAGTTGAATATATTTTATGTTTGCCTGGTACAAATGCGCCGGTTGAACGTGTATTTTCCTTGATGAATAAGTTGTGGACCGAAGATAAAACTCAATTAATGGTATCAGTGCTTAAGGCTATGTTAATTATTAAAGTTAATATTAAAAAATCCTGCCAAGAGTTCCACACATATTTGAAATCGTCACCTAAAATTTTGAAACAAATTTGTGCCTCTGAAAAATATAACAATGTATAAACAATGTTTTTTTAGTGTCCATTTACTATGGACAAATAAAATATTATTACATTATTTATGCATTTCTATTTCATATAACCGAACCCATCAGAATTATTCGATGTCCCGTTTTCAGGTAAAAAAAATATGGTCACTTTATTCATAACCCTAGAAAGATAATCTGCGTAAAATTTACGCATGCTGAAGTTGTTATTTTGTTTTTGTTTTTTTTTATAATAAATATATATAAACATACCTAAAAGTCGGGTATTTTTACTTCACTTATATTGAAAAAAGTAATCAAGATTAGTTTATTTTAAATTGATCAACAAAATGCTTCTATTTAGCATTCCAAGAAGCATGCGTAAATTTTACGCATGAGTATCTTTAACGTATGTTAGAATATGATTATCTTTCTAGGGTTAATAGGATTGATATAAATTTATGTTTTTATGTTTTAGGTTTTGTATTAAGTTTCTGTATATGACAATTTTTTATTTAATATTACAATTCTCTTTTCTTTTTCTCTTTCTTGTAAATTAATTCGTTTTCTTCTGTTTATGTGGTTTTGGTTTAAAAATGTAGTTTTTTATTGTATAGGGTTAAATTTGTAATTTAACACTTTTGATTTGTCTTAACTTTAATTCTCTTTTTCAATTGGTTTTTTTATTCACTATTGCTTGCTCTGTATCTTTCACCGGTCATCTATCAACTGTGTCGAATTTTTTACTCAACCAGTCTCTGCTGTGTTTTTAGCGTTGTTCAAAGTTAAATATTCGGTACTCAATACAAGGTACAGGGTTACCATTCGCCCGTAAACACTTTTGAAATTTTTGTTAAAACATGAAAACAGTGAATTAAAAAATTGATTTTCTTTAAATCACAAATGAATTCACTTAATCTTTTTAGTGATGTGCGTGCATGCGAGAATTTTTAATTCATATTTTAAAGTATATCATAAAAATCACAACTGCAAAGAGGACTTTCATAACTTCGGTGACTTTAAAACGCCACTTGAAATAACCAATTATTTGAAATCACCCCATTACAATAATTATGTATGTATAGAAACAAACATTTAAAACATTTAATTAGGGTCATTTATGTTTAAAATTTCTATACAAAATCATATATAATTTGAAATAGCGGCACCCGTATTGGTTCCACAGCGCAGGAAATCTCCAATACTTCTATCAACCCCGTCACCCCCTTTTTTCGACCCAGGAAGAACTCACGTATGAGAACCTACCAAGGGAGCTGCAACAAAAAATAAATGAAAAAATAAGCGTTCAGGGAGGACTACGCATGCGGTTCGTGAAGGAGCTGTATGGATCATCAGCCACTCATAGTTTATGTGCTTATTCATTTCAATTCTTGTGTCTCGCCATAACAAAAGTAAACACGAAAAACACTTAAAGTAGAATTAGCCGAACGTCCACGTCCCCTAACGAAACAGCTCCGTTTTGCTAATTGAAAACAATGCAAATGCTTACCGAATTTAAATGTCACGTTGATGGAACGTCTCAAACTGTATAATGGGTAATAATAACGTTTGCTTATCAATACAACAATAAAAAACGGCATGCATTTTGTTTGTGTACAAAGAGGCCAATATTGTAAAAAAAATGCTGTATACATAACAAAACAAAATGTGGTTTGTATGTCTTTAGTGGTTATGCAAAAACAAAAAACGTTCATTTTGTTATTTTTTATTTATAAATTTAGCTATTGGCCTACCGTATTTTATGTAAATAAAAGTAAAATTTTTTTATTCCATATTTTTCCCGACGTTTCGTGAGTTGTATGTTCACATTTTCAAGGGATATTTTTTAATTCTATTAAAAAGAAAAACATCAACAATTTTTGAATAATATTAAAGAATAATGTACAATAGCTTACACTATGACGTCACATGAATATAATTTTTTAAATATTCAGTGTGTTGAATATCACTTTTAAATTTAATTTTTTAAAAAACATTATATTTAAGAATCAATTTAATTTAAACAGATTTTTTTAAAAAGAGTAAAAAACAACTATTTAACTTATTTGATTGCAATTTTATAGCTTGCGCTCAAATTGTCTGTGTCCTCTTTGATGTTCATTGTTTTGCTTATTATTTGCTGTCTTCTTAAGCTTTCTGGCAACAAAACAGTTGCATTATACAAAGAGGAGTATAATTCCAAAATGGAGAAAATACTAGAGGATAAGCAAACTTACAGAGTTATGAGAACAGATCCAACCAATAAACTTTTAAAAACTAATAATTGCATCATTACAGAACTTTACAAAATACGATTTTGAAGTAAAAAACAGCAGCAATGCAAGATCCGATAAATTAAATTATTCTGCATTATATCGTAAACGAATTTTATGAGATATGACTATGTTGGCTTTTGGCAATTTTGAACACACTTCTTTATCTTAAAATATGGTTAGTACAAATTTTACATTCAATGAAACTATCGTTATATATTCGTTTCAAGCATCTCTTGCAAACATAATAATTGCAGTTTGGGCATTTATGTTTTTTTCCTTTAAAATTACCACAGTTTCCACAATATAGATAATGGTCATCTGCTACATCAAGATAGCAATAGGAGCATTGCAATTGTGACATTTCTTCAACAATGTCTGAATTTAATATTCTTTAACTTTTGCAAACAATATTAAAATTAATAAATAGTAATTTTTTAACAATATCAAGCGCGTGTATATCTCACCCTAAATACAAAAGGGTCACAACTCAAAATTTTCCAAAACTGACTTTTTTCCATAAATTAATTCAGCGTACACATCTCTAACTACTGCAAAAATTTCTTTCACATCAGTATCTTTAACTGGAAAAATACAGTTATGTCTATTTTTATGTTAAGTGGTTGCTTCTGCACGAAAACAGTTTTTTGTCTCTCCTGAAAATTTTATTATTTTGAATTGTGACCCTTTTGTATTTAGAGTGCGATATGGTTTGCTTACAAGTGCTGCCAAGTCAATATGTTAACTCAGAAAAAAACGTGTTCGCGAAAATATTGAACAGTGCTGCCCAATAGGTTCAAACGAAAAATCATTTTCCGATTTTCATATTTTTGATGGAATATAACTTTTCTCAGAAAACCTCCGGAAAAATAGTTGAACCCACAATCGATGCGTATTTTAATCCTCATTCAATTGTGTGTATATTAAAATGTCCATAATGACAGTCATAAAATCTGATACTAGAGGACTTTTGCTATATATTCTCATTTTTATATTTTTAATTTTTTAAAATATTACTTTAAAATTATTGCAAGGGATCTTTAGTAAGCAACTAAATTTTTTGAAAATAATCCAATATTTTAAAATATTTCAATTTTATTACTAAAGATTTTCCGCGTAGCCGTCCTCCGGCCGGGCTTAGGGTTTTTCTCCACCATGGTATTTCCCGACACGGCGATATTTAGTAAAGATTTTCTGCATTGCATTACATACGGACCTTATTTTTATTTTGACCTAGCACCCCAATGCAATGCAGAAAATATTTACTAAATATCGCCGTGTCGGGAAATACCATGGTGGAGAAAATCTCTAAGCCCGGCCGGAGGCCGGCTACGCGGAAAAACTTTAGTAATAAAATTCAAATATTTTAAAATATTGGATTATTTTCAAAAAATTGAGTTGCTTACTATAGATCCCTTGCATAGCCGGCCTACGGCCGGGCTTATACTTTACCTTTTCGTTTTTAATTAATTAATAATTAATATAAACATACATAACTTTAACATTTGTATACAAATACACTTTAATAGTACGTTTGTTGACTTAGTCGATAGTTTTTTAATCTTCGGTAGCAAAAATAAAAGAATAACAATAAAGTTTTGAAAATTACCAGCATCCAACTGTTTTTGTTTGTGGAAAAATAGTAGAAATTGCCATTCTCATCGCCTGTTCGTAATCAGTAATAAATGTGGCTGGTTCCAAATCAAAGATGTTATTCTTAATGTACCGGACTACACTATATATTTCCTCAGTTTTTTTGTCCATAAGAACAAAAAACAGAGGAAAAATCTAACAGAAAGTTTAATAATAAAAGCGATTTAGCAAAACTGTGTAAAATTTTCTTACCTCTTCAAAGTATTCTATATATATAATTAAAAGCTGTTTAAAACAACCTTTCGGAACAATTTTAAAAGTTGCGTCCATTAAGTATTTTCTTTGTGACGGTTGTATATTCTCCTTTACCAAATTGATGCTCTTGAGAGACGAAAACAGACAAAATGTGTATGTTTCTTCAATAATGCACGAGGTGAAAAAGTGCTTTGGATTGTCAATATCCTTGCTTATTCCGAAGTCCGCCCAAATATTTTCCAAATTAAATGCTTCAATAACTTGAACCGCATTTTCAGGCGACGTCACTAAATTATTTTTAGCAATGTTCTGCAAACCTCTCCGAATTTTGGGAAACGAAATATTTTTAGTATCATCTTGATAACTAAAATAGAATCAAGATATATACATAGTAAGATAAAACGATTTCTCAAATATGTGATCTTACCTTTCACATATCTTACGAAATGAGGATCTGATTGCACTTATCGCTGTCTTCTCGCTTCCTAACGTTCCACAGCGGTTTCGACATTCGTCTTTAATTCTATTAAGCGCCATCAGCTCCTCGTACGCCTCTTCTTCGTCCTCATGGTTATAGTCACTATAGTTTTTCGCAAGTAAGCATTTTCCATCCGGTTGCACACTTACTCTTGCTTTACATGTTTTGTTACGACACTCATATTTAGTTATATTATTATAGCTTGATTTTTTAATATAAATCATTTTTTGATCTATAACATATAATAATTCACTATTTTTTTCTCAATCCCGCTATAATTTCAAAATTCATTATTAATTACTACGATCTGAATTGTAAGAAGTTGTCACTTAAACTAATTCTACAAAGATTTTGTTTTGAGATTTATGCCTATTTTTTATTTTTATTGACGTTTTAATCACAAGTATTTTGTTAAATTATATTTTTAAAATATAATTTAACGTATGTATTGCATTGCATTACATACGTACCTAATTTTATTTTGACCTAGCAACACATACATATATCTTTTTTTCAAATTTTAATAGTTTTTTTACGACTACTTCAATCGACTGTTTACTTAGAGTTAAATAATAAAATTAACGATATATAAAATGTTTTATATTTTACGTTTTCGTTTTTAATTAAAAATGAATTAAACCCCCAAATATATTTTTGGAGCTTTATTTCATTATTGATTTTGGGGGATTATTTCATATGAAATAATACCCCAAAACAATTAAAGGAAATAATACCCCAAAGTGTGAAATAAACCCCCAAAAATCGTTGTTGTTGGCTTCAGTACATATTTTTGGGGTATTAATTCATATTTTTTTTGGGGGGTTATTTCCTGGGGGGTTATTGCCTGCCGCCGTTATTTTTGCCCATGGTGGAATTAATAAGGTGCGCTTATCAACGCAACATCAAAAAACGACATGCATTTTGATTGTGTAAAAATTAGCCAATGTCGTTTTTTATTGTTGTGTTGATAAGCGCACCTTATATTATTCTACCATGGTTTTGCCCATGGTACAATAATATACAGCATGGTGGAATAATCACAGCCATACCTAAACAAGAGCGGAAAGCGGAACGTTTTCTACCGCCTAGCGTTAACGCTGAAATACCATACCTAAGTCTATGTTCACACACGACGATTTTGATTGGGCAATTCTTGAGTTTATGGATGTTTTTTTCAGTTTGCGGTGAGGGGAATAAAAAGGGAAAAATAATCGCCGGTACCCGGCTATTTCAAGCAATTCTTTCATTGTTTTTTTTTTATTTGAATATTTGACATTCCTTTTCATTCGGTGTTTCGCTTCTTTGTGTGTACATCATTTATAATTTCAATTAAACGCAAAAATTGCACGTTTTAAATATGTAAAAATAAAATAATTATTATAGAGTAAACATTTTTAGTAAAAGCTTACTACATTTTGTATATATTATTGAAATTGTTTATTTTATGAAAGCACAAATGTCAAATTGTAAGAAAATAAAAACTAAACAAAACAGAAGAATTGCCCAACTATAATCGTCGTGTGTGAACATAAAAGCAAGTTCAAAAGAGAATTCTGAAAAAGTTGGGCAATTAAGATCGTCGTGTGTGACCCTAGACTAAACAAGCGCGTCAACGCTTTGTCATAAAAACAGGGTTATTACAAAATATATAACAACCCTGTGCCTCGTTTCTGTAACGAATGTGGGAGTTTCTCGCATCGAAAAATTTATTATCATTCTGTGAAAAACAGGATGAGTGAGAAGAAAAATATATTTTTATTAGGTTTGCAGGGTGGCTCAAATAAAAATCCTACTAATATTATATGACTCATCCTACAAAAGATTGGGTGACAAATATAAACTCACATATTTTCTCGATGAGAGAACTTTTCACAAGTTACAGAAACGAGGTACTGATTATAATAGTATACTCATAACCTAATAATACATGCATCTCTACAACAAACACAACAAAACAATTCCTCAGAAGTCAAAAGTATAGATGTGTATGTGTGTATGTTTCAACCTGTGACAAAAATATAAATAAAAATTATTCATTCAAATACGAAAAAATAAATACAAATCAAAATTTAACACTTGAAATAAAAAACAAGTAATTTACAAGAATTGTCAGCTGGGCTTGTAAGACTACCTTATAGTCATTGTATCATGAGTACTTGTCTTTTGCAGCTAACTTCACTATTAAACGCGCTGTCAAAATCGGATTTTCCAATTGCAAAATTTTGCCGCCGCGTTATTTCGTTATTTTTTTTTTTATTTTAATAACTTTGTTCAGCCAAAAACTGGTTGGCAAAATAATTTATATACCAAAATGTAGGTATTTAGGTCCACTATAAGCTACAAGTGGTCCGGTTCCCGAACTTTTTGTTAGTTTTCAGCTATATTCAAATATATATTTGCACTGATATTTCTTAGTTTGTTAAATTAGGTTGTTAACTTCTGCGTTTTTTTTATTAGGGAGAATATCATGTTTTCTCCGTATATTGACAGCATTGTTGTGTGTGATGTTGCCATATATGAGAAAAACACTCATTTTTTGTGCACAAGAGAGGGCACACTCGTCAATTAGAGTGAAACTGATTTAGAAGAGTGCACAAGAGAGGGCGCTCTCTTCAATATGAGTGAAAAAAATTTAGGTTGTTATCTTTAGGTTGTTAACTTCTCGGGCGCAAATAATCTGCAAAAATATGGTAAGTTAATTCGGTCTTGTCAAAAGTTGTTTACATTTTTGGCCGCCATCATGAATATTTTTGTTTACGTTATGCTTTTTGTTTTTGCAAACAACTTTTGTGTTGTTTTGTATACAGCTTTGTTTTGACAATTTTGAATGAATTTTACACAAACAAAATGCATGTCGTTTTTTATTGTTGTATTCTTACGCGCACCTTATTATTCCACCATGAATATACAGGTAGCCGCACAACTACAACAAGGCAACAATAAAAAAACAACAGGGCTTTTTATTGTTGCTCTAGAGCTAGATGTGTCAATAGGAATAAAGGAAAAAAAGATATACACCTAATTCTCTTTTTACACGAATTATTTTTACACGAATTTTCATTTAACACGAGTTAAAAAGTTAACATTTTTCTCTTTTTACACGAATTGTTTTGTTTTAACACGATTTTAAATATTCTACAAATTCTTTTTATAAATTTTTATTTTTTATGTTCTATGATTTTTTTTATTCTCACTGCTCACAAATTACACATTTCAATTAATTTAACGGTATGGCATCCCGTTTATGTCGATTATATTTATGCGTATGTATTTTGTCTTTGAGTGGGATTCCCCGAATTAAACATAAAGTAAAAATGCAATGTATTATGTACGCAAATTAGTATGGTTTTGAGAATAGAAAAGAAAAGACGTTTAATTGCTGTAAAGTTAGTGCTCGTACAAATTTATCAACTCAATAACAGGTAAGTTTTAAATAATTTCCAAATCGCTGCATTATTAATTATAATTGAAATTCAGAATTGTGTTTAATTATAATTATTTCTTAACTATTGTATATTGGTAGCCCGGTCACAATGTCACATAAATCACCTGTAATATTATTTATGTAATATTAATTATTATTAATTTATTATACTTTTACGTTATTTTTTAGGTCTGGAACCAATCTACTATTTTCATCTTTGGCTAGTATCTTTTTTTACACGAATTTTTTTTACACGAATTTATTGGGAACGTATCTATCGTGTAGAAAGAGAATTGGGTGTATTACAAAATAATTTCATAGTTTGTTTTGTGTTTATTATTTTGTTATTGATAAATAATAGTTTTTAACAGTTCACAATATTTTTTATATATGTTCAATTGTTTTTATATATTTAACTTTTTGACTTTGAACTAATTCTTTACAAATTTTTCACAGACTAAATTTTTTCAATAATATTTTTTTATTATTATCTTCTTCGTAAACAACTTTTGAAACACCAAGCCACAAAAAAAACAATCAGCTGGCGTTGCGAGACTACCTCTATATTATTGTACTATGGTTTTGCCCAAGGCGAATTCATAACAGGTGAAGCTGAAAACACAGCTGATCTACTTGTTTTGGGATAATGGAGGCTCGAATATCAAAATTTGTACTTGCAAGCATAGGGGCTTATATGTCAAATGTTGTTGTAATGTTGTATTTGTTGTAGTATTAACACTACCTGTTATGAATTTGCCATGGTTTTGCCCAAGGCGAATATTTCAGTTGAATTTTGTTTGTGACTTTGAGTGGTTGATTTGTGGTCCCGTGCTCTTGTTTTTCCTTATTGCTCATTTCTGGCTTTTTGTGTTGTTTTGATACTTTGTTTCTGTAGTGTTTAAAAAAGAAATATGTAAATAAAGATTTTTTTTTGTTAAATTAATGTGAAAACGAGGATAATTTTAAAGTTTATAATAAGAATTGTTTTTGCTACTATCTAATAAGGATGTCAAAGCTGCAATTTTCGTACATACGCACAAAGTATCTTTAAGATTTCACAGAAAAAATGTTATAATAATGAATATTCATCAATATTGTCTTAAATACAAACACACCATCCATAACTAATTTTGTATCTCATTGTGCATATGGATGTTTGTGTTGGCCATAATATTTATTTACGTTAAATCATACATAACAGATTTTTTTTTAATAATGCATATGGACATATGTAGATATGTGCATATGTAAATAAATAATCATCATTATCGGCTTCATCGGTAATAATTATGTGTGATTGTGTTGCATTTCATTACTCTTATTGATTTTAGAAAATGCACTATCCAAAAGAGAATATCAAAATATTAAATAAAAAAATTGGCCTCTGAAGTTCCAGTACAAAATTGTGATTATTGGTGTATTTTTAAAAATATGTGGTCAATATTGGTAGTATTTAAAAGCTTTTGAGACGATCGTTAATAATTTATTTTTTTTTTATTAATTTGCTTCGCTGAGTACATTTTCGGCCTTTGGCCGGCCTTACTGATTTTCTCCATCGTGGTATTTTCCGACACGGCAGTATTTAGTATAGATTTGCACCATTTTCTATTTTGTGATTCTCTTTGGATAGGCTAATTATTTTTATTTTCGAGCAATGTAAGTAGCTAAACTTATTTTAAACGTATTCATCATAAAATGTTGTTAATAGTATCATTTAAAAACTTGAGAAGATTATAAAATGTAGACAATCTGTTCTAAATATCGCCGTGTTGGGAAATATGCACCATGATGGAGAAAAATATTAAGTCCGGCCTAAGGCCGGAATAACGCCGTGTAGATCAGCATTAATCAAGGTGTAGAAAATCATTAATTATTGTTTATATGTATGTATGTGTTCTTTAATTTTTGAACTACCCGCTTGTTCGGCAAAACTGCTTTGACGTTTTTTCTGTAATAAATTCGTTACTCACAATTGCCAGTACCTACTTGGTGTACCAATATATTATATGAATTCGTTGATCGTATATAAGCAAGCCAGCAAAATGCTTTTTCTGTCATATTCTATTGTTTACGTTGATTATCCAACGTTAACGAAATCGTTCATTATTTAACACCGGCTTCAGTGTTCTTTTCATCATAGTATTTTTGTGAATGAAAACTATGATGAATATTCGTCACTGTTTTCGTCAACGGAATGTAGGCGTGAGAGTTTCTATTGTATACTTCCAATGTCATCCCCATGTTAAATTCGTCACTCAAACGCACTGCGTAGGTATTGCCGAACAAGTATAGGTCATTGCTTTGTGCATAATGGTATAATGACATGGAATGTATCCGCGAACAAGCGGGTATGTATGTCACTAAACTTAATTTAAATCTAACATGCATACATACATACATACGTGCATACAGACATTAAAAGCAATTAAGTAAAATACGTGCAAAGTAAATATATACATATGTACAAAGGGTATGCGAAAAAAATATACGTCTAAGTGACTAAAGGTTTCATGTTAACAAAAAAACTTTACTCGAACAATACCCAACACAATTATTATAACTAAATCATCATGGCTATGTTACAACGAGAAGTTGGTGTTCCAGACTTTGTTCTGCTAGACCAAATAACAATTGAGAAGTTCATGGACAACTTAAAGAAACGGTAAGTGAAATTTTCTTTAGAAAACGTTCTTAGTATTGTACTGGATTCAGAGAAGGCATTCGGATATACATAGTTCCGGGAAATATGCGTTGTGGTTATACTGCTCCATACATCTCTCAGTTGTGCCAGTGTTATACAAAATTTTTCAAATATACTTACATAATTATTTTACAAGCCTTTTTTTCTTTTACAAAATTCGATTGAATATATTATTTTTTACGAATCGTGTTATATTTATCCTACATACATATGTATGTTAATATTTCTTTCTATTTTAATATCTTCTGGTAACAAATTGTATAATTTAAGTCCTTTAAATAATAGGGATCGCTACATTTCTGCTGTTGTTGCCCTCGGTAGCCGGAAATGTTCAGTGTTTCTAAGATGGTATGACTATACTTCTCTCACATATCCAAGTTGTTCCGTAAGGTGTTCCGGTGCGTTTCCCATTTTCTGAATGAAATGAACTGTATTTAGTTTGTTATTCAGCGAGAATGTCTGGGCAATCGCTTTTCGAATTAGTGAGCTGACGGCCATTAATGACCTTGCATTTTTACCCATACATACATACATACATATGTACGTATATACATAAGCTGTGTTCATTTACTAAAAATTGTTAAAAATTTGTAACAATTGTTACTAGAAAGCTTTCATTAACACAAAAAATTTGCAACGAGACAGCGTCGAAAGAGCGTAAAAAATTGAGAGACAGAAAAATTTTTGCAAGTTTTTACAAGTAAAATTTTTACTTGTAATAAATATTCAAACAGCCTTTTTGTGTTTGTGTTTACAAAACAAAATTTCTAAATTAAGTTGCAAATAAAAATATTTTGGAAAATTTAAGAAATTGTAAGTAAATGTGAACTTTTAAGACGATAAAAAGTATTAAAAAGATGTATCTTAGGAACAACAATAATAATAATAATATTTTTCTAGTTCTATCAGCCTCTGAAATGTTTTTGTTTTCTTTTTTCTTTAATTTTCACAGACCAGCTGTTATTTCTAATATTGTAAATATTGTGAGTACCTAGGTACTCGGTACTTTACACTAAGCAGGCAAATAATTCAATTAGTTCAGATATATATATGCAAATAAATTAAATTATTTTTAAAATTAACTTTGAAATAGTAATGTTTTTAACTATCAAATTCTATTTCTACCACCATATGTCCACATGTGCACCGCAGAGAGATTTGTTTTCACTTATATTGCGAAATGATTGTTCGAACTTATGTTTAACAAATTAATGGGTTGCTTTTTCTTTTGCAGTTGTTTTTATTTACCTTAATTACATAAATAAAAGAAACTTTATAAAATTTGAAAAATAGTCTAATTTATAAAAAAATTTAAATGTACTTCCAATCTTCAAATTACCTAATTTATTTTTTGCCTCATTAACAGTTATTAATTATTATTTATAAGCGTAAATTAACACACAATTTATTAAATTAATTTTTTACTGCTTTTGGGGTTTAATGCTGGCAGCAACATGATATTTAATTTTGGATAAAGCTTTTTATTACAGTACCTCAGGTAGAAATTTAGAAATTAATCGAAAAAGCTACAATAATCTAACGAATAGCGTTTTTTTCTAAGAAATAACGAAATCGGACAAAAAATTTATAATAATTTGTAAAAGTAAATCACGAAAATCATCCATTACAAAAATATATTTCTTAAATATGCCAGATAATATGTTATAGCGTATAAACTAATTAAAAATAGATATTTTATTCATGTGTGTGAAGATAAATTTAAATTTAACTAGCAAAGATTTCAACCAAAAATTTTAGTCAAGCCAATTTTGCAGTTAACAGAGCACTGTTAAGCACTTAACAGTTGCTGTAAAAGTTGATGAAACTCATTTCGGATGAATATAAGTGGTCATTATGGAAAAATGGTGATGTATAGGAATATCGCACTATACACAAATGGTAGTCCCGGGGGTCAACTATCATGCAGAAAAGGTGAGATATCTGTAATAATCTTGGGACTTTAAAAAAATGCAAATTTAAATTTTCACATGAAAAAAATTTCTGGAGGAGATTAGTGGATTTTATGGAAAAATGGTGATGTATAGGAATATCACACTATACACAAATGGTAGTCCAGGGAGTCGACTATCATGCAGAAAAGGTGAGATATCTGTAATAATCTTGGGACTTTAAAAAAATGCGGATTTAAAAAAAATTTCTGGAGGAGATTAGTGGTTTTTATGGAAAAATGGTGATGTATAGGAATATCACACTATACACAAATGGTAGTCCAGGGGGTCAACTATCATGCAGAAAAGGTGAGATATCTGTAATAATCTTGGGACTTTAAAAAAATGCAAATTTAAATTTTCATATGAAAAAAATTTCTGGAGGAGATTAGTGGATTTTATGGAAAAATGGTGATGTATAGGAATATCACACTATACACAAATGGTAGTCCAGGGGGTCGACTATCATGCAGAAAAGGTGAGATATCTGTAATAATCTTGGGACTTTAAAAAAATGCGGATTTAAAAAAAATTTCTGGAGGAGATTAGTGGTTTTTATGGAAAAATGGTGATGTATAGGAATATCACACTATACACAAATGGTAGTCCAGGGGGTCGACTATCATGCAGAAAAGGTGAGATATCTGTAATAATCTTGGGACTTTACAAAAATGCGGATTTAAAAAAAATTTCTGGAGGAGATTAGTGGTTTTTATGGAAAAATGGTGATGTATAGGAATATCACACTATACACAAATGGTAGTCCAGGGGGTCGACTATCATGCAGAAAAGGTGAGATATCTGTAATAATCTTGTGACTTTAAAAAAATGCGGATTTAAAAAAAATTTCTGGAGGAGATTAGTGGTTTTTATGGAAAAATGGTGATGTATAGGAATATCACACTATACACAAATGGTAGTCCAGGGGTCCACTATCATGCAGAAAAGGTGAGATATCTGTAATAATCTTGGGACTTTACAAAAATGCGGATTTAAAAAAAATTTCTGGAGGAGATTAGTGGTTTTTATGGAAAAATGGTGATGTATAGGAATATCACACTATACACAAATGGTAGTCCAGGGGGTCGACTATCATGCAGAAAAGGTGAGATATCTGTAATAATCTTGGGACTTTAAAAAAATGCGGATTTAAAAAAAATTTCTGGAGGAGATTAGTGGTTTTTATGGAAAAATGGTGATGTATAGGAATATCACACTATACACAAATGGTAGTCCAGGGGGTCGACTATCATGCAGAAAAGGTGAGATATCTGTAATAATCTTGGGACTTTAAAAAAATGCGGATTTAAAAAAAATTTCTGGAGGAGATTATTGGATTTTATGGAAAAATGGTGATGTATAGGAATATCACACTATACACAAATGGTAGTCCAGGGGGTCGACTATCATGCAGAAAAGGTGAGATATCTGTAATAATCTTGGGACTTTAAAAAAATGCGGATTTAAAAAAAATTTCTGGAGGAGATTAGTGGTTTTTATGGAAAAATGGTGATGTATAGGAATATCACACTATACACAAATGGTAGTCCAGGGCGTCAACTATCATGCAGAAAAGGTGAGATATCTGTAATAATCTTGGGACTTTAAAAAAATGCAAATTTAAATTTTCATATGAAAAAAATTTCTGGAGGAGATTAGTGGATTTTATGGAAAAATGGTGATGTATAGGAATATCACACTATACACAAATGGTAGTCCAGGGGGTCGACTATCATGCAGAAAAGGTGAGATATCTGTAATAATCTTGGGACTTTAAAAAAATGCGGATTTAAAAAAAATTTCTGGAGGAGATTAGTGGTTTTTATGGAAAAATGGTGATGTATAGGAATATCACACTATACACAAATGGTAGTCCAGGGGGTCGACTATCATGCAGAAAAGGTGAGATATCTGTAATAATCTTGGGACTTTAAAAAAATGCGGATTTAAAAAAAATTTCTGGAGGAGATTAGTGGTTTTTATGGAAAAATGGTGATGTATAGGAATATCACACTATACACAAATGGTAGTCCAGGGGGTCGACTATCATGCAGAAAAGGTGAGATATCTGTAATAATCTTGGGACTTTAAAAAAATGCGGATTTAAAAAAAATTTCTGGAGGAGATTAGTGGTTTTTATGGAAAAATGGTGATGTATAGGAATATCACACTATACACAAATGGTAGTCCAGGGGGTCGACTATCATGCAGAAAAGGTGAGATATCTGTAATAATCTTGGGACTTTAAAAAAATGCGGATTTAAAAAAAATTTCTGGAGGAGATTAGTGGATTTTATGGAAAAATGGTGATGTATAGGAATATCACACTATACACAAATGGTAGTCCAGGGGGTCGACTATCATGCAGAAAAGGTGAGATATCTGTAATAATCTTGGGACTTTAAAAAAATGCGGATTTAAAAAAAATTTCTGGAGGAGATTAGTGGTTTTTATGGAAAAATGGTGATGTATAGGAATATCACACTATACACAAATGGTAGTCCAGGGCGTCAACTATCATGCAGAAAAGGTGAGATATCTGTAATAATCTTGGGACTTTAAAAAAATGCAAATTTAAATTTTCATATGAAAAAAATTTCTGGAGTAGATTAGTTAAACTCACAAAATCCAATATATTCAACTTTTTGTTTAGTTGTTTCAAATCTACATCTCTACCAGGAAACAGAGCTTGTTCTGGTGTTGATATTAGTTTGATTTATTCTAAATTCTTTTGTTTGCCAATAAGCCAAGAAGAAAAAAATAGTATTATACCGATGAGCGTTCGTTCGTTAATTTTTTAAAAAAATTTTAAACTGAAAATGAGTAAGAAAGGGACAAATTAAAAAGTGGTATACAAAGAGAAATGAGTAATGAATACGATATAAGAGTATAGGAAAGGAATACGATAAAGGAAATGAAAGTCAATATAACAGACCAATGCGAATTTATTATAAGGTGGGAGCCATGGCGAATTCAAAAATTCGCCATTTCCAAACGATTGTAATATATTGTAATATTTCCTTTTCTATTAAATTCTTTGTTTACAAACAAATTTGTATTTATTTTTAATCATTATACAAATTTGACAATCGTTTGGAAATTTACACAAACAAAATGCCTGTTGTTTCTCGTGTTGTATTTGTTTTATTCTGGCTCCCACCTTATAATAAATTCGCGTTGTAACATACATTAGTTTTAAATACGAAAAGCGAAAGTATTGAAAAAATAAAGAAACAGAATAAATTGCGTAATTAGTTTTATATTTATTTGGTTTAAAAAGTGATAAACGAAGTATAAGTGCAAAACACAAAAGAAAAAGAAATATATACATAAAACGATGTGTGTGAATATAAATTCGTCAAGTTAAGTACGTTATTTATAAATATCGCATGCGATAAGATAATAATAAATGAAGATAATCAATCAGGCTATTAAACTGCGTTTTTAGTTTTTTTAAATAGTGTTTGTGAGTTTTTTTTTTTTTTTAAATTGGATAATATGACTTAGCTGAAGATGTTTAGAATGGGTGAAATATTGATAATCTTTGTATTTTGTCCACTGTGTCCATACCCTTCGACCTCAGCGAATGAAACCAAGTGGAAAATTAAGACAACCACTGAACCATAAAAAAATAACAATTAAAATTAAAAAATAGTTTTAAGTTTTATGATTTTTGTGAAATTTAAGAAAAATTTGTGTAATATTTGTTTCATTGCCTGTCAGTAATGCCACAAGCGATATCTCATTTTCTACTCTACGGATAATAAAAACGTCGTTATTGATCCAACTGAAGTACTCGTTAAATTTGTTGCACTTGGTAATCTAAGATTACTTATATAACACTCCCATACGATATAATATCATTTTGTACAAAAAGTAAAAATTTAAAAAACTCAGAAAGATATATCAACATAGACTGCAAAACTATTATTGTTTTATAAATAAAGCCACGATTAACAACATTAATGTTTTGTTAATATTTATATAGGCTAAAGTTCGTAAAGGTTAGTAATTAATGATTATCACCATAGCTTCAAGTTACGTACCTTCAGAAAGTCTGTAATGGCGGCCAAGTAGTTGGTAATTTTGGCACTTATGTCGGGTATGCTGACTCCTGACGCCAGGATGGTGCAGTCGTCAGCATATGACACCAGTGAGACTTCCTGTGGGGGGTTTGGGATGTTGGCAAGATAAATGTTGAAGAGCAATGGTGATAGTACTCCTCCTTGTGGCACGCCCATTTTTATCTTGCGGTAACTTGATTTTTGGCCTCTGAACTCTACGAAAGCTTGTCTTCCATTGAGGTAGTTGGCGATCCAGCGTTTAATATCGTTGGGAAGCCTGGAGTTCAAGATGTCGTTAGTCAGCATCGTGTGATCGACCGTGTCAAAGGCCTTGGATAGGTCTAGTGCAGTGACAATTGTGCGTTGACACGGTCTATGCTGATTTAGGCCATTAGCGATCTGGGTAGCTATCAGATTCAAAGCCGTCGTGGTGCTAAGGGCTTCCCTGAAGCCATGCTGGTGAGTGGCGAGCGGGAGGTGCTCTTTCAGGGATGGTAGCAGCAGCGCTTCCAAAACCTTTGCTACTGGTGATAGAAGGGATATTGGGCGATAGGAATCTCCTTGTGTAGCGGGTTTGTCAGGTTTTGGGATCGGGATTATTCTAGCCACTTTCCATATATCTGGAATCACCAGTTGGTGTATTGACAGATTTAGGATCCGTGCTAGAAAATCCAGCGCCACTGTTCCAAGTTTTTTCAACATCAACATTGAGATGCCATCAGGTCCAAGGGCCTTGGAGGGTTTAGCTTTGGAGATAATTTTCTCGACTTCAGCTGATGTGAAGGAGGGGCATTCCAAGTCCCGTTTTAGGTTCTTGGTTCTCCGTACTACAGACCTTTTGGACGGGTTCTGCTGGGGGGGATGTTCGATAAATTGTCTGCAGAACATTGTAGCGCATTTTTTGGCATCTGAGTATTGTGTGTTGTTGAAGCCTATAGCAACGAGATTTTTCTGCTTGCGTGAGCCAGATAGACTTTTGATTGTTGACCATAGCTTTTTTGATTCTATAGAACATTGGTTGAGGTGGGCTAACCATTTATTTCGGCGATGTTCGTTAACTTGGGAAGTTATCTGTGCCGTGAGTTGTTCTATGCGTTCATCAGCTGGGTTGCAGGCGCGTAGGAGATCGCGTTCTTGTGCCAGGCGCGCTGCACTTGATGGGAAGTGTGGTCTGATGTTAGGGATTCTTCCTGCCGGGATAAAGCGCTTGGCCGCCCTGAGGATAGTGAGTCTAAGGGCTTTCTCCCCCTTCCTGGCACAAGTAGGAAGGGGTAGCTGACGGAGTGATTCGTCAATGGCGTTTGTGAAGCCTGTCCAGTTGGCTTTGTTGTAGTTCACAAATGAGCGTTTATCGGACTCCACGAAGTCACTAGGCTTGTCTATTTCGACCAGGATGGGAATATGGTCTGAGTTGAAAGCAGTGTGTGTTTGCCAGGTGATGTGGGCAAGTAGTGACGAGCAGACAATAGAGATGTCTGGAGAGCTAGAGCATCTAGCTGTAACTCTCGTTGGGGAGTCTTCATTTATGGCAGCGAAGTCGGATTCGTCTATCTGGTCAGCAATGAGAGTGCCGCGGGGGTCGTTTGGGAGCAGTGAGAACCAGCTCTCGTGGTGAGCATTGAAGTCGCCGAGTATCAGTCTGTTATCCCCATGCAGGAGGTGGGATATGCTTGGGTGATAGCCCGCCCCTATGCTGTTAACGGGCGGGATGTAGACGTTGACGAATTCCAGTTCAATATCTCCGGTGTTTATTGAAATGCTCATGGTTTCTAAGTACGGGTCGGGTTCGGAGGGAGCAGGTGGGGCGGTGAGTCTGTAGTTGACATTGCGTTCAATTATGAACGCAAGACCCCCACCATGGTCTCTTTCTCTGTCTCTCCGAATTATGTTATAATTGTAGTTTATAATTCAGAAGAAATAAAGAATAATTCACTCTACAGCTAATCATATTCGTCAATATCCCAATCATCTTCCAATTGTACTTCACCTTCAACGTGCAAGTTATTGTAAAAATTAAGAAACTCTGCATTTATAAATGGCAGAACGGACTGTAAATCACGTTTTTATTAGGAGACATTGGCAAAGGAGCAGATTAACAATTATTAAATTCGAAATTTGTTATTTTCCGTCGCCGCTGTGTTATGTCTAGTTCCTTGAAGTCCTCGTCCGGCTGTAAAGATAGGTTGTACTGTAAAATTCCAGACTTAGATTTCTCATATCGCATCCAACGTATTAGCTTCCATTCAAATTTGTCACCTTTACAAAACAACAAATAAAAATTATACTAAAAATATACAAACATAAGTAGTGTTACACGCACCTAATGTATTAGTATTTCTCCATGTGTATTTGTTCTTTAATAGGCTACCGAAGTCAAAGTATTGATCTTGAACCATCTCGATTGCATTGTATTTGTGATTTGGTGATGTATGGATTTCACACATTTTTTCTTCTTTTTTTCTATTTGGGAATGAACCGTGTTACATTCCATATGCGTGTGTCCAAAAAGCAGAAACTTGTGATCAATTAATTTTATAATTTGATGATCTTCTAAAACCTTTTCAAACATGGCACAAATATAAGAATTACGGTTTTGCCCTGGACAGGAGTCGCTGTACAAAATAACATGCTTCACATGTATCGGTAATTCCATAATACATTTGAAGATACAGGAACTAATCTCGTTTGCTCCACGCTTAAAATAAAAATTAAATGTCCACAATGGTCGTTTGTAGAAGAACATTGCCGCATTTAAATGTGGTGTTGGCAAACATTGCTGCAGATCAAAAGTATACATTTTGATAGATTTGTCCTTCGAAGACAGTTCTTTATCATGTTTTTTAGATTCATATGCCATGTCTGCCTCTTCGTGATGATTTTGTTGTTTTAATTTAAGCATAGCAATGCTCATCCTCAGTTAATGCATTTTTAATATCTATCCTTAAAGTCTCACACTTGTTGCATACATCAATATGCGGCTTTTTAAACTTCTGAAATATTTCTCGATACGTTGACAACGAAACAGGTTGAGAAAATTTGTTTGTGTATAATCTGTATATTTCTGCTATGCTTAAATTACACTGAAGATATAGTTGTTTTGTATGACGACGGCTGTAATGGCTCACATATTTCGGAAAACTATTAATATGATCTAAAACTTCCTGGTACTTTTCCGTCGACAGTTTGTGTTCTGGAAAATGTTTTCCTCTTTTATCACACTGGACAATTTCAACGGAGCTTTCTTTAACTTTACATTTACTTTACTTGACTTTACAATAGTTTTAATACTTTGAGCAGTTTCGGCATATATTTTCATAAAACATTGCTTACATACTCTTCTCCTTTGACCGTTAATTTCACAATTATACAAATAGTTATATTATCGATTTCCAACGTTATTAATTGTATGCGTTTTGTTAAATTAAACATCAATTAAGCCTGACAGATATTGCCGTCGTCTGTTGTAATCACCCAAGTTCCAGTATAGTTTAAAAATCATCTTTTGCTCCTGAAAATTTAGGTGAGTATTACCCAACCTTCTGCATTTTGAAAGTGCTTTAATTTTTTTAGCAGGGACGATTTTCTTTTTATTGATCACATGATCTTTTCCTAAGTTTTTTTTTTTTTTTTTTTTTTTTTATTTATTCAAAAAAAAAAAAAATATTTCATAACAAATTCAGAGCCTCAGCGCCATAAAGGCATTGATGAGGCGAATTGGCAAACATTATTATTTACAAATACTAAAAACTAAATAACAAAAAAAATATAATAATTTTAATATTTAAGTACATTGCATAAAAAAAAATATATACGAGTATTAAGTCAGAAGCTCTTCCAATTTTCCAAATAAATAACTTTTTACTGACTTCTTAAAAGAAGAAATTCTCAATATACATTTCAAACTTGGTGGTAAATTGGTGAATTCACGACTAACCCACATGCTCTATTCGTTGTCTGGTTGTTTCTAACCTGCATCTAGCTACCGCTAAGTTGCTATTATTTCTAGTGTTGAAAACTTGTTGGTTTCTTGAAAACTGCACTGTATGGTATCCAATATTGTGCAAACATTTAAACACATACAAAAGAAGCTGTAACTTGTAAAGTCCATGAATTGGCAAAACGGATGGAAAAATATGACGATACTCGTATAACGAAAAAGTAGAATGTAAAATAGGAAGATTTGCTACTATTTTAAGAGCTTTATTTTGCGATCGTTGAAGCGATTTCAGCTCATTTGAATTTTTATAACCGTACAATATAGCTAAATAATTTAAATGGCTTTGTATTAATGCGTTATATATAAGAAATTTAGTATCTTTGCTAAATTTATTTTTAAATTTATATAAAAATCCAATAGCTTGTGATATTTCCCCTTTAGTATGCTGAATATGTAGACTCCAATTAAGGTTACTCTGTAAAATGACTCCTAAATAAGTTATTGAATTTTGTTCCGTAACAACATTTCCATCCACAAATACACTAAAGCCTTGATTTTGCTGACTAAGGGGTCGAAATCTTAATAATTTAGTTTATTTAGCATTTAACACAAGCTTATTTATTCTGGCGAACTCACATATTAGAGATGCATCCCGTTCCATATACGCGTTTACAGCTGTTTCATGCCTATATGGATAAAACAAACAGATGTCATCAGCATACATAAAAAGTTTACCAGAAAGACAAAGATTTTTTAAATCGTTGAGATAAATCGTAAATAATAAAGGGCCGAGCACGCTACCCTGCGGCACTCCATATTCAACGTCACGAAAAGCACTTTTATGTGAGATTATTTGTACAAATTGTTTACGATTTGTCATATAGCTTCTTATCAGGGACAGCTCTCTGCCACAAATACCGTAATATCTAAGCTTTTGAATAAGAATTTTATGATCTATAAGATCAAAAGCTTTCGTAAAATCATAAAAAATGCCCGCCACCCCTTTGTATCCCTCATCCAAGCTTTTGCAAATAAAGTTTACAACATTAACAGTTGCCTCTTCGGTTCCACATCCTTTTCTAAAACCATACTGGAACTCATTTAGTAAATTTTGACTTTGCGTATAGTTAGAAATTTGAGTATGTAAAATTCTCTCGAAGACATTATCAATAATGGACAGTATAGCTATAGGTCTAAACATATTTACAACAGTGACATTTTTTTCTTTAGGGATTGGTACAACTTTGTGTATTTTTAAAATATCAGGATAAGTGCCTCGTACCAACATGCTGTTGAAAATATCTACCAAAAACGGCGTTATTACACTATTACAATTCAATAATACTTTTGGTGACACATTATCATGGCCAGGACTCTTTCCTGATGTTAAACTCAAAATAACATTGTTTATTTCCTCCGAAGTAACGAAATCAAACTGAAAACTGTCATTGTGCTGAATCAACGTTCTTAATAAGTTACACGTATCCGCAGGGTAATGTTCAATCTCTGATTTTAAATCTTGCACAGATTCAATAAAATATTTATTTAAAGCTTCTGCTTTCTCAAAATCTTCCACAATGACATCACCATTTTCATTCTTAAGCTTTATAGAGTTATTTAAAGTTCTTCCAAGACTTTCATTAAGAAACTTCCGACTTTTTTTCGGATTGTGTTGTATTTCTCTTAAATTATCTTCATAATAATTACTCATTGATACCCTATACGCTATTATTATCACTCTGCTAATTGCTTGAAGTCTTCTGTAAATCAAAGTCTCATATTTAAGAGTTTTTTCTTATATAAAAACAATTTCTCCAAATTTCCACTTACCCACGGCGTAATTTCATTTTTGAGATTTTTTTTCACCTTTTTTTTACAGTGGAGTGTTCTATAGCCATTTCAACACACAAGAATAATGAAGACGTATCAGTTGATGGATCACCAGTTAGATCTATTCTTTGTAAATGTTCATAAACGTAATTTTTAACACCGTCATAGTTACAATGCCAATGCATCTCTTCTTCATAAACTTGTGTTCGAGTCTCAATTCCAATTCTCACTGATACAAAATTATGATCCGATAACTTACATACGACACTGTCAATAAATAAATCACTGAAACACACTTTTGTGATCTGTAAAATGAACCAAAAACCATGGATTTACCATTCAATTTAGTATTTTCTAATGTTAAAAGTATCATTTCAACGAAATCATTGCTTGAACATAACTTGATTTTATACTCCATATCTTTTCTAATAAAAACGGAGGTACCACCATAACCATCGGCTCGACAACAATGCACGGTATTAAAACCTTCTATGTCATATAATTGAATTAACTTGCTTTCAAACCATATCTCTTGTACGGCAATAATGTTGGGTAGACGTGGTAACATATTTACAAAAGTTTTAAATCTATTAAATTTGTTAATTGATGAAATGCTTCTGACGTTTAAAGAAATTAAATTAAATATTGGATTTGAGTTATTTACATAGTTTTCAAAAGAATCAAAATCAGCAAAATAATTATTATTATTCATAAGGGGGAAAAGATAAGTATACATAACTGAATGATTAAATAAAAAAATACACTACTTTAATTACGGTGATAAATACAAATCGTCATCATCATCAGCTGCTGCATTTTGAGATCTCCGCATTGTTGACTTTCTTGTGGTTGCTTGCAATAATAATTCATCGATTTCTGCTTCGCATCTAATTACTCTAGGCTTTGACATCTCGCTTCTCTTCACGAGAACTCTACCATGAACTGGATAAACGGCACGGTAACCAACATCCTTCAATGGCTTTGCATATTTCAGCAAGTTTAACGTCTCCTTACTCAGGTAGTCATTTACAAAAACTTCCTTTGTGGCTTCATTTTCCATTAGTATCGGTTTAACAGACATCATTTTATCTTTTGACTACTTTGAGTTAAATTTCACTACTATCATTTGCTTTTTATTTTCAGTAGACTGATTTTTATTTTTAATGAAATACGCATCATCAATGCTTTCCGGCTGCAATTCAACACCAACATCACTCGTTATTTTTAAAACTGTATCTACAGCAGATGAACCACTTGCTGCCACTACACCTCTTATCAAACAATCATTTTTAACTCTATATTCATTTAAATTTTTAACAGAATTCTTTAGAGTTTCTACTTCAGCCTTTAATAGTTTGTTTTCCTTTTGTACACTTTCGATTTTTTTTCTTGTTTTCTGTAACACCTTTTAGTATGTCATCATCAGCGTTGTCAACTTGGTGCGTTTCGCACCTTTTTTGGTGCTTTTCTAAATGTTTTGTGCGAAAAATATCTGAGTTGGTGCGTGGTGCGCTTTTTTTTTTTAATTTTGGTGCGTTTTTTTAATTTTGGGTGGCTCCAAAGCATATTAAACACAAAAGAATTTTGTACAAAAAATACAACTGTTTCAATACCATTTCATTCAATTGTGTACAATTTTTACATTCAATTTTACAGACCATAATAAGAGCAACCATTAATGATGTTTAAGAGGTACCAAAACACATTCGCAAAAACCGTTAAACCGTCTTGTTGTTATAGATAATTTGTAACATTTCATTATAAGAAATTTGTTGTCCCTTTTAGATTTTCAGAGTACCTAATTGTTTGTTGTCGTAAAAGTTGCTGTCAAGTCTGTTAAAGAGCTTAGCAAAAACAAAGTATTCTCGAGACTAGCGATCATTGTTCGATTTTTATAAAATGCATAAAAAATGCGTTTATATAAAGTGTTGTAACACTAAAATTAATAAAATTTCTATTTACCAAAAAAAATATTTAAAGTTAGTATCAATAATGGAGTCTAAAATAGGAGATCATAAGCGAAATACAAAAAGATTTGGGAATTACAATGTGAGTTTAAGCAATGGATTCGGCCTTGACCAAATAATAGCACAAAGCAAGATGTTTTTATTGCAAATGCGATATCACGCCTAAATATCCAACCTTGTTCGGCATGCTGGAACACGGAAACACATTGCAGCTTTAAGCCCATTTAGCTACAAACGACATCAAGAACCAACATTGTAGAAAATGTTTTATCCCATTACAAATATGATATCATGCCATTAGCAGTACAATTTGAATTCGATGTCGAAATATTATCTATCTAGTATTCAAAATCGGTGGAGAATAATTTACTTCAAGCTATGGCACAATATTGTATCAACATTAGAATTTTGGATTTTGTAAAGACGTAAAATTAATTCAATAAAAAAAAAATTCTGAACTTGGTGCGTTTTTTGTTGAATGGCGCGTTTTTTTCTCCATTTTGGTGCCTTTTGAAATTTCAAAGTTGACAACGCTGGTCATCATACTGCTTCGATATAAAGTGTGTTCGAGTACGCAAAAGTTTTTACTATTTTTTACTGACCTTTACTGCATTTTATTAAATTGCGTTCGTTTACACAAAATACAGTAAATGAGAACACAAATTGAGAGCGTAAAGTGACAGTTCTTAATTGAGAACTTGCAAATTTTTACTGCAGAAATTTTTCGCAGTAAAATTTAGTAAAACAAGAAAACATATGATTCAAAGGTAAACAAACAAAAAGTGTGCAAATTGTGACTAAAATTTTTAACAAAATAAAAATTTAAGTAAAAATTAAACAAAACTTAATGTAAATTAACATTAAATTTATCTTGTTTGTGAAACAATTACCTACATGCCTTTTAATGGAAAATAAAATTTATTTTAGTTTTGTGGAGTTGTTATTTTAATTCTTTGGAATTGTGAAATTCTAAAGTACTTGAGTAGTTAGTACTGCATTTCTTTTTACGATAGTCAGTAGCAAAAGAAAATATTCATGTACTTTGAATAAATTTAACCACACACAGATATGTAAAATCAAATAAAATGAAAAAAGAAGAAATGGGAAAGATTATATATATTAAATTGTTTATATTTTACAAAAATATTTGTGTTTTAAAAAGTATTTAATCGAGTACCGATGAATAAATTGTTCAAATATTCAAATATGTAAAAATTTTTCAACACATTTATTTTCCATCAGCTGTTGCCTAAATCTTACGAATTTTTACAATTTTTCCGTTCGCGTACTTGTTTGGGCAAACATTTTTTTGGAGAGTAAATTCTGCTGTTTACTCATTTATTACTCATTTACTGCATTTTACTGTAAAAGTAAACAAACGGACCTATAAACATCATTGTTTCTTTCAGTTCAGACAGCTGATCGAGTTTCTTCAATTCCACTTTGATGTCATTTAACTCAGATTTAAAATTACCACTACCATCACAACGATGACACACGTACTGTTCGGTTTTATGCTTAAGTAGATGCTGATATTTACGTTTGCCCAATGTTGTGCACATTACATGGTAATTGTTGTCACACTTGTCGCAAACAATAAAATCTTCTTCTTCCTCTACCACTAATTTTCATTCGTCGCAATTTACAATATTGTTTTTCACACTTCGACGGCCTTTACTCATTGTTCTTTATAAAATTCGAGTTCCTTTTATAATGATTTATTAGAACAAATTACTTTTTATATTAAAACAACCATATAACTATTAATTTTTTATGTTAAAAAATATTGTTAAAGACCACCAAAAATATTGACGTTTAACCAACAGGGTTGCCAACTCTTTATATTTTTGTTACGCCTGTTCTTATTTTTAACTGCTGATGTGGTTGGAAGTTCGAATAGTTGGGTTTCATGAATTTCGGTGAAATCCCAATTACTTACATTGGACTCAATATCTGGAGCCATTTCCTGCGTAGTGGTGTTAATATCGGAATCCGTCTCCGGGACAAAATCGGAGTCATCAAAATCAGATTCATGGAAAGGATCTTCATCAATATCAATCTCTTCATCAATATCTTGGGCACTTGTGTGGGACATTTTATTTAATTTAAACACAACTTGAATGAAAAACAGAAAGGGAGTACTTACTATTCATTTTGTCGTAATTGACATATCTGTCATTGATAGTGTGAGTTTTCACAAATAGCTTATGTACTTGGATTCGTTAAGTATCAGAAGTTGAACAAAGGTGCAATTCCTTCGATAAACAGGGCACCCTCTAGAAAAGTCGAAAATTATAAAATCATTGTAAATTCCATACAAATTGACAAACTCTTTGGAGCAGTGACGTAGGTACCTTCAAAACAGCTGATAATTGTCGTAATCTTGTATATCTATAATTCTTGTAGTCAATGTATTCACTTGCGAGAGAGTCAATGCTCCTCCAAAACTTTGGAACCTTTGTTTTTTGTCTTCCTCTGTGCATTGTTTATGTTTTTCTATATTAGGAAACAACATATTTTCATTAAAAACGTCTTAATTTGTTACACATGCACACGACAAAAGCACTTGATTTGATATAGGTTCCTCTTATTTCGTTAATTCCCACTACACTAAAGGACTCATGTTAACATAGGTTGTTTTGTCACAATGAATGTTAATGATCAAATGGCTCTTAAAAGAACTTAACTTTAGAAGGGAACGTGTTATTTTCATTTATGCATTTGATAAAAGAACATGAGTGCAAATAGGTTGTTTTGTAAAAATAATTTTAGTAAATTATTGGAAACCCATATTCAAATAGGTTCCTTTGTCAAAATTACGTTATGATATTTTTCTTTGTGCCCTGCAGCATATTTCGATATGGGTTCTTTTGTCAAAAGCAGATTGTAAAAATTGCGAGATAGGTTGATTTGGGGGCTTCTAGATCTTCCCATCTACACTATCTACCAACACGCTGAAAAGACAGAAAGATGCGCTTTTAAAACTTATACATATGGTTAAAAAAGTGGAAAATTGCCATATACTACTTTGATTTTTGATATTTTTCGAATGAATTAACTTTTAGAAATACGTAGTAGTTTGAACAACAAAAAAACGTAGCTGCCAAAAATGTATAATAGGGTAAAAACGGGAAAATTTCTATAAGATGCAAAAGGTGCCAAACGCGCCGTTTCCACTTTTGAAAAGAGCCGTGTTAGCTCTTTTTTTTTAAAAGAGCCAAAAGGAAAAAATTCGTGTTAGAAGCAATCAAAAAGAGCTAAATCTAGCACCAAAATAGCTGTCAAAAATATGAAAATACTTTTTTGTGGAAAAAAATAATATTAAAATGGATTTTGAAGAAACATTAATAATTGGACTCGTTCATGCTTTACACGAACAAACACAATTGTTAATGCAGTGAAAATTTGCGATCCATTATGGAAGAATATGAATATAATTTTTTAATAGACATAAATATGGCTGTTCCTCGGCCATCTGAAGGCAAGGTTTAGGCGTATTGGAAAAGGCCTAGACAGCGTTGTCAACTTGGTGCGTTTCGCACCTTTTTTGGGGCCTTTTTAAATGTTTTGTGCGAAAAATATCTGAGATGGTGCGTGGTGCGCTTTTTCTTTAATTTTGGTGCGTTATTTTTAATTTTGGGTGGCTCCAAATCATATTAAACACAATTTTTTGTTTCAGAAAAAAGAATTTTGTTCAAAAAATACAACTGTTTCAATACCATTTCATTCAATTGTGTACAATTTTTACATTAAATTTTACAGACCATAATAAGAGCAACCATTAATGATGTTTAAGAGGCACCAAACCACAATCACAAAAACCGTTAAACCGTCTTGTTGTTATAGATAATTTGTAACATTTCATTATAAGAAATTTGTTGTCCCTTTTAGATTTTCAGAGAACATAATTGTTTTTTGTCGTAAAAGTTGCTGTCAAGTCTGTTAAAGAGCTTAGCAAAAACAAAGTATTCTTGAGACTTGCGATCATTGTTCGTTTTTTATAAAATACGCAAAAGTTTATATAAAGGGTTGTAACACTAAAATTAATAAAATTTATATTTACTAAAAGAAATATTTAAAGTTAGTATCAAGAATGGAGTCTAAAAAAAAGAGATCATAAGCGAAATACAAAAGGATTTGGGAATCACAATGTGAGTTTAAGCAATGGATTCGGCCTTGACCAAATAATAGCACAAAAGCAAGATGTTGTTATTGCAAATGCGATATCACGCTTAAATATCCAACCTTGTTCGGCATGCTGGAACACGGAAACACATTGCAGCTTTAAGCCCATTTAGCTACAACCGACATGAACAACCAGCATTGTACAAAATGTTTTATCCCATTGCAAATATACTATATCATGCCATTAGCAGTACAATTTTAAACCGATGTCGAAATAATTATCTAGTATTGAAAAAGGGTGGAGAATGATTCACTTCATGCATTGGCACAATATTATATCAACATTAGAATTTTGGACTTAAGTTAAATGTTGTAAAGACGCAAAATTAATTCAATAAAATTTTTCAATAAAAAAAAATCTGAACTTGGTGCGTTTTTTGTTAAATGGCGCGTTTTTTTCTCCATTTTGGTGCCTTTTGAAATTTCAAAGTTGACAACGCTGGGCCTAGACAATCGCCAAAAATTCAGTCGCAGAATTATAATGACTTGTTGCATTTTGCACAATTTCTTCAAATGTTCATAACTGCGTTATAAACGAATATTGGGCAATTAACCAAAACACTTTTCGTCTACAACCAATCCGTGGCTGCAGAAAATGTCAGAACGGCTATAAGCAAATTCTTATGCGAAAGAGATTCTTTAATATGAAATCTTAATTAAAATAATTATACCCGTATTAAGTAATAAAACGAACTTCTTCTTATATGAATTCTTTGGTTTTTTATTTATATAAAGTTTTTATATGCATATCAAAAATTATAAAATAAAGAAATCAAAATATAAATAAATCATTAAAATATCAAAATACATAAAACAAAATAAAAAGTAAATTAAATAAAGTAAATTTCATAAATCATTTTCTATCAATATGTATGTATCTGTCATTTTGCTAGAGATGACATTAAAATTATCGGAAGATGTTGATTGTTGTTGATAGCTGTTTGCATGTTGACTAAAAATAAAAAAACTTTAGGCACGTGAAAATTTTTTTAATATTTTGGAGCAAGTTGGTAGCTCCCGCAGTAAAGTTAATGATAAATTATGTTTTTCCTCTATAAGTGTCCCAATAGATTTTGTACTGTGTGCATTAGAACAATATATATATACATATATATATATATTTATATATATATGTATGAATAAATATAATTATATGTATGTATGTATGTATGTACATACATTTGTATATAATATATAGTTTTTAATACATATTAAAAGTTGTAACATAATCTCTGTATGAGTCTCATGGTATGTTTTATTAAAGACTTGTTAAATAATCTCAAATCACTTCCCAGATGATTCTCCAGACGGTTAATACAGGCACCTTTTGCTGCGTTTCAGAAGAATCTTACAATTAATGCACTCGTCGACGATCAAAAACACTTTCATGAGATTCCCAGTAGACTGTTCCACAATTGAAAATGCAAGCTAGGAATATAATAAAAAAAAGTTCCACACTCACGTTTATGGAATGTTGAAATGCTTATCATCTGTTGTGAGTCATTGCAAAATAAAATAATTATTCTATTTTATTTGTATTATTCTATTTTATTTACAAATATAAATGACTAAGAAAGCAATTATTGTTGTTGGCTGCATCGTTTGAATTATAATTTCATTTGCCTTGTAGACAGTTGAGTTTCAATTATTCGATTGCAATTGAATTCACAATTGTAGAAATCAGCAGTAGATAATTTTCTATTGAGTTAAGTTTTCGCTGGAAAATTATTTAGTGACTCTTTAGAATTAATATTCGGATATGTCGATGTTTATTAATGTATGTTATAAACCAATGTAGTTGAAAACATTATTTTAAAAGCATCATCATAATATTTTCAATAATTTTTTTTGCGATGATTACAATGAATTTTTAAGTTTCAGCTTTTATTTGACATACGTAGTTAAGGATTTTTAATATCCTATGATTTGAATAATTTAATATTATATGTAATATATTTTATTGAGTTGTATATAGAGAATACTATTTTGAAACTTTTTATAACTTCTACTTACGACTACACGCTGGTTATTAGTATGGACTTAAATATTATTAATTTTTTTATTAAACATATCTGATGCAAATCCTGATTATTGTTAAAAAATGTTTGTTGAATAAAAAATGTTATCTTCAAACCATTCACTATCATTTCTGCAGGTTTCTTCGAGTACATTAAGACTCCATTTTTGAAATTTGTGAAATACCTGCAAAATAAAAAGATAGGGTAAATCTATGATTTCGCAAGGAAACTTAAAAAATATATATACTATTAAAGGCCTCAACCTCTTCTATTTAAACCCGTTTAGAATTTTAAAATCGATTTGTATTTCACTAAATTACTGGCTTATGGGTTTTTACCTGTAACTCACGCTTTTTGAGGTGTTTGACACATTTTAAAAGCGGATTCTATAGTACTTGAAAAATGTATCACAAAAATAATCACTTCCCGGCTATGTATTTCAACTTTAATTCTTTTCTGTGTCACTGCTATACAAAAGAATTTTTTAATTCGTTTAATACTATCAGATATTACTTTCAATGGGGAAGGACCATTTATTCAGGACATAAAAAATAATTTAATACTTACCACAATCATCGAAGGCTTTCAGCCTACCATCTTGAATTCCAACTGATTCTGTCGGGTTTACCAATATTCAATAAAAAATAACAATTACTGTACTATGACAAAGTTCTGGGAGAAAATTATTTGTTTTGTGAAAATTGATTTCAGAAAACTGTATTTTTCTCATGGGAAACCATTTGCCTATATGAGCCGTTTATTTTGAAAGTGGCATAAGTCACTTTATTTTTAAGTCGAGATATTTAAGGTTTTAAAAATATGGATGCTAACTTTCGAGAAGATTTTCGTGTATTTGTTATCTCATGATACTGATATTTTTCTCAGTATTTCTCCATATTTTTAAACGTTTTTAAATGCAAACCCTTAAAAATCTCGACTTAAAAACAAAGTGACTTATGCCACTTTCAAAATAAACGGCTCATATATCGGTGTTTGGCGCTCCCACCAAATTTTTTATTATCACAAAACAACACGACAAAAAAGTTTTAATCTTATAACTAGTGATGTTACGAATATCATATTTTAGTATTCGCGAATTCGAATGTAGGCTGACTTCCAAAACGTTCGTATACAATGTTTGTATACAGTATTGCTAAATCACATCCATATGCAAAGTTCGGAAACAATGCAACAACTATAAAACCGATGCCTTGTTTGATCTCTTACTGCGTTAAAAATACTTTGCGGCGGCGTTTTGAAATGGTATACATTTTATAACTATTGTACTGCGGCGCGGCGTTATGAAATGTGATGCTTTGTTCAAACACATAGCAATTGACGTTTTGGAAGTCAGCCGTATTCTATAACAATATTTTCCGAATACAAATACTATAATTAATTTTGAAATTAAGCGCCACTTAATATTTCAAATTTAATTAGAAAAATCCCTACCTGTCTCACTACTACAGGTGTTTAACATTATTATGACATTTGTGATGCCGAATTTGAAGACTACTACTACTGAACATATATAAATTTATTTTGCTTACATACTTTCACACTTAATTTTTCATACTCTGTTTGCTGCGCTTTTATTTAGTATTATTTCAGTTCTGTTTGGGAGAACATATTTTTGCAGATGACGCTACCACCTGTGTCAATTGGCTTTCGCATATTTTAGTTCTTTTTTTTAATTCAACATTCCTCTACGTGTACCAAAAAAGCGCATATAGGGTGCTAGAGAGGAAGGCCTTGGCTACATTTTGGTGTTTTTAGTTTTTTCAAATTCAATTGTTGTTTTGAACAAAATTTTTTAAACAAAGTGTCAGCTATGCGATAATGTTAATACACTCGAATTGATAATACTATGTTCACACGACAAGATGAAGCATGTTTATGCATCTAGCTGTTTATACGACTCATGTACTTGCTTCGATTTGACAGTTCTCTTTTTAATTGCAAATAAAATATAAAATGTACAAAAAGAAATAAGTTAGATTGCATTGTTTTGCCTTTGAAAATAATACATTATATCTTCCATTAGATGTGTAATCAAGGACCATTATTCCCGCTGGCTACATGCTTAAAATTTTGTATGGCGAAGCATGTTGCTTCTCTCACGATTGGGGTGTGAAGCATGAATAGAGAGCGAAGCATGTTCCGTGTGAACATAGTATAACTTCATTTTATGAAGCTGATTAAAAAGTGCACAGGAAATGTGAATTAGGAAAATTTCGAACTACATTTTGGTTTCATTTTCCAAAAAAGAGTCGAAAACAAAACAAAACTGCATTTACAGATATAAAAAATATTGAGAAACGGGATTTTAGCAAGTCTTTTTCCCTCTGCTTTAAAATTGATTAAATTGCACTTAGGTCCTTTACAATAAATGTAACGATATTTTTAAACATATGTATGTTTGTAATATGAACGAAAACAAATGACATTTTAGAAATTGCTAATTGGTTTTTTTGTTTGCCAAAATTACCTTGTCGCGTTCGTCATCATTCAATAAATAGTGTTTGTCAAAAAAAAAAATTTATTTTATTGCCTTTTTTGTATTTTGGCGTATATCGTAATTAGCTCTGCATTAAATAAAAGGGTGACAAAATTCGATTAGCATGGCTTTAAAATACAATCTTAAATGCATGCAATGAACTTAAAAATATTTACAACTGTTGTGTATCACATAAGACATGTTTTGTATAGCAAAAAAAAAATCATGTGCTTACATGATATGCGAGATTTATATTGTAAATAAAAAAAATCATTTAAATTTAAGTTTTTTGTTGTTTTCTTTCATAATCAAACATAAATGCTCGTAAATATTTAAATTGCAGTTCACACGTTGATCTTAATAAAATCAAATGAAGCATTTAATGTAAAATAAACAGATGTAAAATGTTCTTGGATCTCTATTAATTTCTTTTAACTGTCAAGTATCTTATTTAAATGTTAATGAAAATTAGCGTTTGTGTGTTGGCTTCCATGTGTGTTGGCTTCCATGTATTAACACTTGTCTTTTATGTGGACAGACGGTGATGTGTAAACGAGTGAGCAACTTTGAATGCGTTAGAAGATGAGATGAAGAAATTGTAAAACCAGATCTGTATATGTATATCCACACAAAAACATAAATGTGAAAATAAGGCCAAGTTCGTATCCAAAAAGTTTCGGCCGTAAAAAGTACTGAGATCAAAAAAAAAGGACCAAGTTTTTGATAGGTACATTTCCATCTCATTTCTAGGCAACCTGTAAGCTTGGCAAAATTTTTCAAAGAATTCTTTCCATATTAGAAAGGCAAAAAATTTTTGTCAAGCTTACAGGTTGCCTAGAAATGAGATGGAAATGTACCTATCAAAAACTTGGTCCTTTTTTTTTGATCTCAGTACTTTTTACGGCCGAAACTTTTTGGATACGAACTTGGCCTTATTTTCACATTTATGTTTTTGTGTGGATCTCACTTCTTTTTTCTAAGTTGTTTTTGTATAAATATTTATATGTATTGCTTATCTGGGCCTACCTGTGTAGAAAATTTCAGCTTTCTAGCTATACTGGAAGTGCCCCATACAAAGAAGGGGCAGTCAGGTCCCCCCTGGGAGGAAAGTGCCCATTTTCAGATTTTTCTGGTTATTTTCTCACCAAGACCTACCTGTGTACCAAATTTCAGCTTTCTAGCTATACTAGAAGTGCCCCATACAAAGAAGGGGCACTCAGGTCCCCCCTGGGAGAAAAGTGCCCGTTTTCAGATTTTTCTGCTTATTTTCTCACCAAGACCTACCTGTGTACCGAATTTCAGCTTTCTAGCTATACTAGAAGTGCTACATATAAAGAAGGGGCACTCAGGTCCCCCCTGGAAGGAAAGTGCCCGTTTTCAGATTTTTCTGGTTATTTTCTCGCCAAGACCTACCTGTGTACCACATTTCAGCTTTCTAGCTATACTGGAAGTGCCCAATAATATTGATGAGTCAGTGAGTCAGTCAGTGAGTATGTACTAAAATAAGGACTTTTCACACCTTAATATCTCGGGAAGCTTCTACGGTAGAACTATCAAATTTAACCTGTGAGGTCACCTCTGTGGGGAGAACTTATGTTTCAAGTTTCATTATATTATGATCAAGAGGAGCAAAGTTATGAGGGGGGTAAAAACAGCTCGAACTGTTTCGTGTAAATATACACACTGTGTGGCCGAACTTGGCCTGGCGCACTACCGTGCGCCTAGATTCCTTTGGTTTCAGATATAACTGTAAGTAAAGAAATTCTTCATGATAGTAATAAGTGTTTATACGTTTCAGATAGGTACTACCTATTTACATTTACACGGTTATTGCTAAAGGTACTTTCTGGGTGTTAAACGAGAAAAATCTGAACCTCTTATAACATTTTTTCTGTTTTACATATAAAAAGTAATATTATCAGGCTCGAGTACAGTTTTATTGAATTAATGAAAATTCAAAATTACTAAGAGTTTTTATATGTTGAGTTTTTATATGTTGTATTGTGATACCATATACCATAAAGAAAATATTAAGAATATAAGAAAAACACTACAAAAAATAGTTTTTCGATCACCATGACAAACGAAATCGTAAAAAACGCAATGAAAAATTTCAACAAAGAACCAGTTGAAAAACACAAACAAATTTTTAAATCAATGTCTCATGTTCCTGGGTTTTCTGAAAGAATTACTTATTCAGATATATTCGACAAGCAAAATGTTAATATTGCACTAAAAGCTGACAAAACATTGGACTGATTATTTTCAAAAATAAAAACAAAGGTGGATATATTAGATAAATGCAATGTAATATAACAAATACCTTGTAACGGCGACGGGTTGAATACACCTAACAAAATATATTTAGGAACGACAAAGTCTAAACTACGTACCAGATTATCAGCACATAGGTCTGACTATAAAACACGTAAAGTACAACAGAACAACAACCAGCGTTAGCAAGCCACTGTGCCCACTAGACTCTCCCAATATTAATAATACAGCAATATTACAACAAGAAAACAATTACAAAAAAAGTTACACAATTGAGATGTTACATATAATTAATACTCCCGCGAAAATACGACTGAACTACAAAACAGACACAGCAAGTTGCGCGCATGCATATAAACATATATTATCAAAATATAAACAAAAAGCTTTTAGTTACTCTCAAACCTAATTTAATGTAAGAAAAAAAAAATTCCTTTGTTCTTTATTCTTTCTTTATTTTTGTTTATTATTGTAAACATTATTTTCAAATAAGGTTTTTTTTTTGTTTATTTTTGCAATAGTTTTTTCCTGAGGAAGGACACAGAAGGTGTTCGAAATATTGAAGTAATAAATATATAATAATTAAAATTGCAAAGTTTAATAAAACAAAAAAGATTTTATTTAAATAAATGGTATGATCTTGAGCCCAAATAAAATTATCAAAATTTACAAATTATTAGGTCGAATATAAAAAAATCAACAATTCGTATAATTATTATTATTATTCACTTCTAACTATAAAAATTTGAAAATACACTGATTATTAACGGCCATCCAGAAAAGTCACCAGCTAAAAAAAACCAACCACACTCAACTACAATGGTGAACTATTTACATAAACAACATTGATCAGCTGGTGTGGTCATTAAATGTAGCCGTAAGTGCTTGGTGAGACACAGAAAACATTCTACTTAATAAACTCAGACAATCGCGAACAAAAGGTCAGTCAGACTGAGGCCAGCGAAGAAGTTAATAAAGTTAAGAAGACCTTATTTAATAGTCGCAAGACTAGGCAATAAGTGGTGGACACGTAGTACGGAGTATTGCATTGTACGCTGCTCCATCATTGCTGATACCACCGAACTCTCTCTGTTTGAGTATTGCGTTGTACGCTGCTCCCAGTGATGCCAACTATTTATAATCGAAATGCGCACAGGAGCGTAACAAAAAGCGCCAAAATGCGCTAAATATTAATAAAACAAAAGGCGCCTTAAAGCGCTAAAAATATTAATTTAAATATAAGCTTTTTTATTAATTAAAAAAAGTTAGAGCTAATTTGTACCTTTAAGATCATTTGTTATTATTATACTATTTTTGTAAACGTAAAGTAAAATAAAAAAATCGATTTAAAATTGTTCGCACAACTTCGTTACGTATGTATAAGGTTTTCCAATATGATTTTGAAGTGACGTTTCAGCAATTTGTAATGTGTCATGATCTGTCATTTGTTTTTCATTGTATTCAGTAGTGTTTACAATTTCATCATGGAGAGATATACGCAAGAACAACCTTGCTGATTTGGCCTTGGAACAACTTGATAACGATTTTCTTAAGAAAATCATCTTCTCCGATGAGGCTCACTTTCATCTGAGTGGTGCAGTAAATAAACAAAACTGTCGATTCTGGTGCGAAGAAAATCCACAAATTATTCATGAAAAACATTACGTTCACCTAAATTGATAGTTTGGTGTGGTTTTTGGTCTGGTGAAATCATCGGTCCGTACTTCTTTCGAAATGAAGCTGGTAACACCGTTACTGTCAATGGAAAGAGGTATAGATTGATGATAACCAACTTGTTATGGCCGAAATTGGAAAAAGTTGATCTTGACAACATTTGGTTCCAACAAGACAGGGCTACGTGCTACACAGCAAATGCAACAATTGAACTACATAATGCGAGAAAAGTTTGGAGATTTGATTATTTCAAGAAATTGTGGTATTAAATGGCCTCCAAGAAGTTGTGATTTAACACCATTAGACTATTTCATGTGGCGTTATTTGAAGTCATTAGTCTTTCGAAATAAACCAGACTCTCTTCAAGCTTTACAAGTCAATATTGAACGTGCCATTCATGACATACGACTTGATTTAGTGGAAAAAGTGCTCGAAAATTGGGTTCATCGAATTCGTTCGTTCATCGAAAATGTGGAGGCCATTTGAATGTCGTTTTATTTAGAACCTAATTGTATCGATTGTACTTCACTTAAAATAAAAAACTTTTGAATTTCTTTAAAAATCGTGTCTGTCATGAGTTCCGAACGTTTTCAATCAAATTTCACCTTTTTCAGGTGTTATTAATATATTGGTTTTTATTTCCGAATTAGGTAGATAAGATATCAAACTTAAGTTCAAAAAAGATTTTTTTCAAATTAAATTAGTTTTACTGTGTAATAAATGAGCTTCTATTTGCTTTCACACAGCTTAGTGCAGTCGAAAGTAAAACGAAAAAATTGTTCGGAAGTGAATGTCAGGACACCAAAATATTCGGAAAAGATTCACTTTTACACGGATGTGAAACTCATGACAGACACGAATAAGTGTTTTTTTTTTTAAGAAATCATATCACTCTTATTGGAAAACCTTTTCATTGCAAGCCCCTGTGTGTGTGTAAATTAAAATCCTGTGGATCAGAAATTTCAGACACCTGTGTCTCACATAAGGCGTAAACATCCGGTCGATACAAACATATGTGAACACATACAGAGAAGAAGAAAGTACGTACTTTGTCATACACGTTATAATTTTCTTTATATTCTTGGTACTAGTGAATGACTCTTGTTTTAAGTTCATACACATTTCGAATGTTAAACAATTGATTTTTATATAGAAAGTGGAGCATCAATTTTACAAGGCACTAAATGCCAATGAAAGGCACAAAAATTCATGTCAATATGTACATTTGTATTTGCATACAAATTTTTCAAAAGCATACCTTCATATGGATACCTTTGAATTATTTTAGAATTTATACTTGAGAGAGTATTAAGTGCTTGTAAATTCATTAGTGCAGTGTGTTGCACCATTTGTTTAAATTTCAATTCTCAAAATGTTGATAATTGTTATTTATATCAATAATTTTTATTTGTATTCTTACGTTGTGTTTGTTTTGAGAAAAAGTAAATAAAGTGTGGTATGGAGGTTTGAAGAAAGACCACCAATCGCGTTTGAGCTAACAAAGGACTAACATGCATGTTGGTGTGTTATGATTTGTTAAGTAAATGTTCAAGTCGAACAAAGATGCTCTCCTTAAACTGAACTCATACTTCATATGATAAACGACTCATTTTCTATTTTCAGTGCTATAGTTTTTCAATGATGGATTATTATAATATTGAATGCTTTGTCAGCAACAAGAATTAGAAAATTTACTTCTAACTACACTCCCTATAAACACTTATAATAACACTTTTTGTGTCATTGCGTTTGTTTTCAGTTTAGTTTTTTTTTTTTTTTTTTTTTTTTAATTAGGACCAGCACTCAGGAGATGACTGAGGGATAGCGTAGAGAAGATAGATGTTGAAAATGTAGAAGGCTTAACTCTTTTACAACTCTGCTTTGCGCGTTATGTTAATTTTTATAGCAGTGTTGAGGCGCCTCCGGTGTTAGGTAGACGCATTAACTTTGTTAAGCTGTATTGGCAGGCATTTTATTAATTGTTTTACTTCGCCGATGTTTCTGCTAACCGACGAAGGAGGGCGATGTTGTGTACATTAGCTAGGACCAGCATCAATCGCTATCGGAACATTTTTTTTAGTGACCAGTGCTATGCCTTCATCACTTAAATATTCCGACAACAATTAATACAGTGTCTCACTAATGTACATTAGAGAAATAAATGATGTTGATTGACTTGCACTGGTGAGGGTTTGAACCCAGGCCCCACGTCATTGTTTGCTTAGTAGTCAACGCGCTAACCACTTCAGCCAACACCACCCTCTCATAGTTTACATATTTTTTTTGAAAAAGTGGGACAAATTGTTGACTTAATTTATGTTATCGACTGAATTTCCAAATTTTTTGTTTATTTAAAACGATATGCTTGTAGGTTCAAATAATTTTTTTTTTTAAGTGAGAGGCAAGTTACCCCGATATATTTCTTCTAACTCCTGCATATGTTTTAAATTTTTTTACTTACTCAAGCATTATCGATCGATCGACATTGTGGGTCAGGCCGTTCATTGAAGATACAAGAACTAATTAATTGATAAGTGGCAAAGAGTCGTTACTTAAAATGCATATGTGTATAAAGCCTTATTTACATTATGATCAAAACAGAAAGAAATAAAAAAAAACAACATGATAAGTTGAAGCCTAGGACCAGCAGGAGTTGCAGTGTACAGTATGATGTTACCTTTAAAAATATAGCGCTCATTGTACTTATTACTATATATTAATGTGTTTCTTAATTTTTATTTCCAGTTCACGTGACTTAAAGATTGTATTTTTCATTTTAAATAGTCTATAATATATACATAAAGATTTTGTATTTATAGCAAGACATATCTTTTGTTCAGCTCTGAAGACTAAAACATTTGCGCATTACAAAATTCCTTAAAAAACTTAAGCAACTATAGACTTATGCAAAAATAGCAGCGAAATCCTAAATAAATACGTCAAGCTCGCTAGAGAACGGAATGCACAACATGAAATCCTTGTTTCTTCTTTTTTAATTATATATGTATGTACATAAATCATTCACTGCATTTTGCAACGTTTGCCGAAAGTGACATTAAAGTTTTTACGCAACTAAATAACTCTTTTAAACTTTTCAAAACTGTTGTAAATCAATTATCATAAAATACAACAAGCTTGTCAGAGAATGATGTATATGTTTCTTTTACTTAAAGGCCTTTCGAAAGTTTATAATCTATCATCTAAAGATTTATTTAGTTTTAGATTTAATAGCGTATTTTAGAACTGAGAATTTCCTAAAAGTGAAATACATAACGAATTTTTTTCTGCAGCCTTATGGTCGTTGGAAGACTTCGTTGGTTTCTAACAAAATCTAGGCGCAGATAATAAAAATTATTTAAATCATATTCAATAATTTTATGTGTACATATGTATGTATATACTAGTTATGTTATGAATACTCGTATTCGATTATTCGACGCAAGATATTAACTTTCAAAATTTTTACATTTATTTGAGCATGTACTCAAGTATTTATGTTTTATATTTTATTTATTTGTTGCGGGTTAGCAATATCTAGATATATATTTCGTTGGTAGCTATACCAATTCATCAGTAGATGTTTTACCCTTTATGTTTAAAAAAATTTCAAAGCTCATCTATTTATACAAAAACTCACAAATATATTTTTGTGAATTACAAAGCATAAAAATAGCCTTTAAAAAATTTTCTCAAACACACACAACAATAATTTTCCATTATGAATGTGTTTACTTTTCTACACCTATACAATTAGACAACCGCTGGTTGCCATTAACAGTATTTTATAAGGCAAAAATGAAAAGCAAATCTCCCCGTTACAAAATTTTTACATTTATTTGAGCATGTACTCAAGTATTTATGTTTTATATTTTATTTATTTGTTGCGGGTTCAATATCTAGATATATATTTCGTTGGTAGCTATACCAATTCATCAGTAGATGTTTTACCCTTTATGTTTAAAAAAATTTCAAAGCTCATCTATTTATACAAAAACTCACAAATATATTTTTGTGAATTACAAAGCATAAAAATAGCCTTTAAAAAATTTTCTCAAAGACACACAACAATAATTTTCCATTATGAATGTGTTTACTTTTCTACACCTATACAATTAGACAACCGCTGGTTGCCATTAACAGTATTTTATAAGGCAAAAATGAAAAGCAAATCTCCCCGTTACAAAATTTTTACATTTATTTGAGCATGTACTCAAGTATTTATGTTTTATATTTTATTTATTTGTTGCGGGTTAGCAATATCTAGATATATATTTCGTTGGTAGCTATACCAATTCATCAGTAGATGTTTTACCCTTTATGTTTAAAAAAATTTCAAAGCTCATCTATTTATACAAAAACTCACAAATATATTTTTGTGAATTACAAAGCATAAAAATAGCCTTTAAAAAATTTTTTTAAACATAAAGGGTAAAACATCTACTGATGAATTGGTATAGCTACCAACGAAATATATATCTAGATATTGCTAACCCGCAACAAATAAATAAAATATAAGATATTAACTTTCTTTAAAAACAGGCACAAATATATATTTTGCAACTAGCATTTAAAAGTTAAAGTCTTGAATTTTCACGGGCTGTGTACATGTGTTAGTCATATGTTGGCATTATCAGCCCATTTGGATTAGTAGTTTTTTGTTGACAACTAAAAAGGTTAGTCTCGTTTGTTTTTTGGTCTTGGCGCATCTAGCCTCTTCCATTGGGATGATTAGGCCTTGGTTTCGACGTCATAACCATATAATCAAGTTTCGTCACTAGTTATGACCCTTTCAACAACTAAGCGATACTAATGCGACGTTGCTTCTGCTCATAATATAGCAATTTTGAAACAAACTTCGCTGCCACACGTTTCATGCCCAAAACATTCGAGAAAATTGCATGTCATGAGCCGAATGATATGCCAACATCCTCTGCAACTTCCCTAATAGTGATTCGACGATTCAATTCTTTTGTAGATTAAGGTTGTACTTACAAAACGGAGGAACTAAAATTTAAAATCTGATAGTCCACCGATACAGGTGGCTGCGCCTTCTGCGAAGATATGTTCTCACAACAGCACTGAATTACTAATTAAAAGCGCAAACAGAGTAAGAAAAACGAAACATGAAAGTATGTATATAACTAAAATAATTTAAAAATGTTCAGTAGAGGTCTTCAAATTCGGAATTCAAAGTCATAACAATGTTAAATATCTAAAGTAGTGTGACCTTTTTTTTTAATTTATTGTTACTGACACAGAGGGAGAGATTTTTCCAATTAAATTTTAAATATAAAGTGCTCTTAAGTTTAAATGTAATATGTATTCGTATTTATATTGGCGAATATTTTTTTAAATATTCGTATTCGCGGAAAAGAAACCACAGTCTTAACAACTTATATGTCTATAAAAATAATTTAAAAAAAAAAGCACAACAGTTAATTCTAATATAAGTAATTAATCCCATTAGTTTTATAACTACTTGTCAAGCTACATCAAAAATATTACATTTACTTACTCGTTCTGGACAAAATGATATGTACTTCTGCTTGTCGCCTCTTACTACTCTGTACGACCTAGAAAATATCACGAGGCCGCTAATAGTAGTCAATTGCCGTCTAAGTGATTATATAGCAGGGTTTGAAATTAGTTTTTTATTTTTTTATTATACTACCGACCAGTGATGTTACGAATATCAATTTTTAGTATTCGCGAATACGAATAGGAATATTTGAAACAATATTCGCCTAATACGAATATTACTTTTAAGGTTTAGAGCTACTTAATATTTAAAATATATTTGCAAAAAATTTCTCCCTTTGGTCAGTAACAATAAATTGAAAAAAATAATAAAACGCAAAATTGTTTAAGTTTGAAGGACAAACTATTAATGCCTAAGTTTAATTTAATATACATACATACTTTAAATAATGGGGTATATAAGTGTCTCTAATGTGTTCCAGATACGTGTGAAAGTGAATCTTTTCCGAATATTTTGGTGTCCTGACATTCACTTCCGATCATTTTTTTCGTTTTACTTCCGTTTTACTTACAATAAGCTGTGTGAAAGCAAATAGAATCTCATTTATTACACAGTAAAACTAATTTAATTTGAAAAAAATCTTTTTTAAACTCCAAGTTTGATATCTTATCTACCTAATTCGGAAATAAAAACCATATATGTTTGATAATAACACATGGAAAAGGAGATTTAAAAAAATTCCCATGATTCAAGGAGAAAAATTTTTAAATACTAATCATTGTAAGATCGACATGTTTGTCAACTAGACGAACTTGTGTTTGGTTAGACTGGCATATATTTTATTATTTGGTATGTTTGATATGGCTAGTTTTCATTGAGAAGAAATTGTTGCTGAACAATATATTACAGAGAATTTATTTTCATTTTGTGTGCTAGTTAAAAATTTTACTAGTTGTCAAGTACAAAATGTTTTTTAGAAAACTGGAAATTTATTTGTTATCGAAAATGGAAACGGATCATATTTTCTACTATCAAAAATGGAAACAGATCACATTTTCTCACTAGTCGCTAGTATAATAAATAAAAATAAGAAAACTAATTTTAAACCCTGGACCTAATGATACTGGAAAAAAATAAAGAACAGATCAGCTGTTGCAAACAAATAAATTTTATGTAAGATGTAATTGTACATATGTGAACTAAAATTAAAAACCTTCTGTAAAATGAACATTTTGACAGATATGCAGAATTACACATGTGGAAACCTCTTAATTTACCATTGTATCGGGCAGCAATGCCATAGAACTGATTCAGAATGTTTTTACGCTGTATACGTTTTGATAATAATGCACTAAAATTTTTTTTCTTAAGTTGTTATTACTAATGGAATTTTTGTTTTTTGTTATGTTTCTGTATTCTTATTTCATGAAATAAATTGATTACGTTGATATTTTATATAGACTTGTTTTTATTTATGCAGAGCTACTAACAATTTAAAAAAATATACTTACAACGGCCGCATTCCCATATAAAACACTTACAGGTACCTTACCCTGGTACCTTGGTGCGCAGTTATGGGTGTTAACAGTAGAATGGTGTCTCACACATCTTACAAAAAATATTTTAGCTGTACGGCTGCAAAAAGGCTAACTTTATTGAAAGTTAGTAGTTCTCAAAAAGTTTCATATATGCATATTATCAATTTCAATGTTAAAATTTCGATTGAAGACTCCAAAGGTACCCGGGTACCTAGGTGCGCACATAAGGGTTAATTGTAATTTTTGAAATTACTACGAACTGCTTATATCCTGTAGTAAATAAAATAATCGGTTGATGAAAAACACTAATTGTAAATTAACTATTTTGCAAATGACTACAAAAGCAAAAAAAGTAAATGAAAAGAAAATAAAATAAGCGTGCAATGAAGTCAAATGTCACATGTCAATCAAAGCTCAACTTTTGTTTGAAAAAAAAAATAATTTCAATATTTAATATTCAAAATAAACGACAATTTTATATTTTATTTTAAAACAGAAATTTTAATAGAATATACTATTAAACAGTTTTTCTTAAGCTTGCAATTCATGTATAAAGTCGAATTAATGTTTGAGCTATGCTCTTTATGGCGCGATGTCGGTTGAAATTTATTTTTCGTAACATAAATAATCGACACTACTACAGTTATATTTTTGTTTTGATTTGCTTTTCCTTTAAAAGCGACTTTGTTATTGTTTTTTAAAATCAAGACGAGAAAATCTGTATGTATAAGGTGTGTTCCTCACATTCAACTGCAATAACAAAAACAAAATATTAAATACATATACTCATATGAATACATATGTATGTATGTATGTTAGTGTTTCGTTTTTGTTTTGCTTTGTGTTGCTGTTGATAGAGCTACCCACCAAACAAAACGTCAAGCGTTTGAACTACAGTCAAATCCCGATAATTCGTACCCCGATAAATCGTAATTCCCGATAATTCGTAATAAACTGTCGGTCCCTTGAAAAAATCTCGTTAATTCGTAAAATTTCCATACGTTTTGGTCCCCTCGCTAATTCGTATTTTTTTTTTAAATAAAATCTTCTTCACCTCCTATAAATCGTAATTGTGTGCTAACTACCACTTATAATTCGTAATAAAAACAACAGAAACATGGAAAGAATGATTTTTTGTTTACCCCTATTTGTTTTTTTTTTTTGCGAGGGTTTTTGCTTGTGTGTGTTTATTCTGTTAAGATCAGTTTCCCAGTGGAAAATGAAATGAAGTACTTAGATAATATGCAATGACGTTAACGTGACATTTTAGGCGAGCATTAAAGTACTTAGATTGTAAGTTTTGTGTAAAGTAACTTGTCATGCATAACAATTGCAATGTAAGCGGGGAGTCATCCATCGATATATGAAACGAAGTTCAAAAATATAACCCAGTGATGGTTAGTATGACATTTTAAGCGAGCATTTAAGTAATGAATTTGTAAATCATCTATAATCTAAATAATCATGCGCAACTACCACTACTCCGATTACGATGTTAGTGGAGGCATCATCGTGCTGTAAATGAAACGAAGTTCATAAACAAAACCCAATGAAGATTAGCATGATGTTTTAAACGACCATGTAAGTACTTAGATTGTAAATTATGTATAATCTAAATATTCAAGCGTTACTTTCATAACTCCGATTACGATGTCAGCTAAGAGTCATCCAGCGACAATCAAACGAAGTTCGCATATAAAACCCAATGACGATTTGCATGACATTTTAAGCGAGAATTCTAGTACCTACATTGTAAGCTACGCCTAATCTATATAATCAGTGATGCGCAACATCCACAATTTCGATTATGGTGTAAACGGGTAGTCAGCCACTGTCTAAATGTGAAAAATACCGTTACTTTGGTATGAATGAAAAGCAACATGCAAAAATGTAAAAAAATACATTTTAGTTCAAGGTTACATTTCGTGTGATAAGGTGGTTTGTGTTTTATAATTATTTTTTGGACAAAGTAAATTATTTGTTATAATAAACTATAATTTAATAAATAACTAAATAAACAAATAATAATTAAATAATTTATGTATTAAATAAATTAAATATGGAAGGCTTTTCTTCAAGAAATTTAAAGCGATTGGCGAATGTCGAAAAAAAGAACAGTGCAAACAAAAAAGTTAAAGGAAGCACCAATTTAAATTATGACAAAAATGAAATAGATGATAGTGCTGAAAATCCTCCATTGCCTTATTCATAGGGAATCTCTGATTCAAAAGCTAAATAAAGAACAACTTGATTCAATATCGCAAGATCTCATTTCTTTAAATTGCTTTGTTCCTTGCGAATTCGCAAGAAAGCCAAGAGCCTTGGATGAGATGCCGAGATGGAAAGCTATAGAGTTTAGGCAGTTTTTGTTATATACATCCATCGTCATTTTAAAAGATTTTTTAAACACTGATTACTATTATCACTGGATGTTACTGCATTGCTCTTATAGACTTTTGCTCTCCGATACTAATCACTTGCAGCAAATTGATATCTCTGAAAGTATGCTTAAGGATTTTGTAGAAAATTTTACAACTTTATATCCCGAAAGGAGATTGACTCAGAATATTCATAATTTGTTGCACATTTCGCAATGCGTTCGCGATATAGGACATCCACAAACATTTTCAGCCTATAAGTTTGAGAATTTCTTGCAAGTTGTTAAGAGAAAAGTTAAAAGTCCGAAGAATGTTTTACAACAACTAAATAATCAGTTCTATATGCACAAATATCCTGCAAGGAAAAAACGAATTCAAATAAATAAAAACAAAAATGGTGTCATCAAATCTTTTTCTACGGACTTGTTTATAGTAACAGCAAAAAGACCGAATAATATCTGTTCGATATCGCCCGTAGTTCCATTCGTTATTATCTCATTTTTAGAAGAAAATTCAGAATGTTTTGTGGTTGGAAAAAAGTTTAAGTCGCTGGACAACTTCTTCGAAATGCCATTGAAATTAGGTCCTGATATGGGAATATATATAACGTCGCCATTCGCTTTAAATAATGAAGAAAAATATCCTGTAAGAGATATTTTATTTAAATACGTATCACTACCATACAATGAAAATAATGTTTTTATACCCATAATTCACACTAACGACATTTATTAGCTTTAATATATTAAAAATAAAAATGTCAATTCTGCAACATAAAAATTATCAAGATGAAAGCATATTAAATATGCTTGAAAAAGTAATAAGCAATCAAGCAACCATATTGGAAAAATTTGTAAAAATCGAAAGTGATCTAGAAAAATTAAAAGGTATGTAAGCTAGTTAAGCTTTTTTTTACATTTTAGGCTGTCATGGTTAGGTTAGAAAAAAACAATATATTACAGAGAATTTATTTTCATTTTGTGTGCTAGTAAAAAATTTTACTAGTTGTCAAGTACAAAATTTTTTTTAGAAAACTGGAAATTTTCTCTACTATCAAAAATGAAAACGGATCATATTTTCTCACTAGTCACTTGTATAATAAATAAAAATAAGAAAACTAGTTTTAAACCCTGATTATAATTATTATGGGTAAAAAGTTAATAGATAGATAGATAATTTGATAAAATGAATATAGAAAGAATTAAAAATATTTTAACTAAAAATAATTATAAGGTTTATGTAGGTACTACTAAATTGCTAACCAAATTAAAATTAATTGCGAGACATAGATCTGATTATAAGTACAGAAACACTACATTTACACAAAAAAGAGCTTTATCATCACACTGCTCCAGTCCTAATCATTGCCCTGATTTTAAAAATACGTTAATTTTGAATAAGGAAAATATTTAATTACAAACGTAGATTAGCAAAGTTCATAATACGCAAAGAATTAACTATAAAATAGATACAGCAAATATTCCCAGAATAAGATAAGTGTTTGATTCTGTATAGTTTTTTATGTATTAACATAGTTTCTTATAATCCTTAAGATATGCTTTTAAATAATTTTTTATTTGAAATGTTTGCTATTTTCTTTATATCTTCTCTAATATATAAAAATCACGTGTCACGATGTTTGTTATTGAACTCCTCCGAAACGGCTCGACCGATTTTAATGAAATTTTTAATGCATATTTGGTAGGTATGAGATTAAGTTTTAAAGTATATTTTAAACCGCTACGTATTTCAAACATCGTTCGTATTTCAAGTAGAACAAAATTATTTATGTTGTTGAATGACAGATGGTGCTACATCCGCCTATCAAAATTGGAAAAATGTGTTGTTGAGTGGGGAGAATGGTTCCCCCATATAAGAAAATAGCTTTCGGGCGAAGCCAGGACAATCATCTAGTAAAATTATATATTTTTAATTTTGGCGCCTTTAAATATGCTTTTAAATAATTTTTCAATTCTTACAAAAAATTTGTAAACAGAAGAAAAAAATGTTCATACTAATTTACGGTTTTTACCATTGTTTGGTAGCGAAGTATTGGAAAAAACTATATAAAATAAAGAGTTTTTGGTTATTATTATGTTTATATAAAAGTGGATATTGGAATAAAGGTTGCTGTATGGTAATATACATTATATTTATGTGATATAATGAAAAAATTTGTAAATAGATTAGAGACGCATCAAAATGATATAATGAGGGAAATTTATAATGAGCAGAGAGTTTTCACTTGGAGTAACACGAACTATCTCTCGCCGATAGGTATCTTTAATGAAGAACATATTAATTTCGATATGAATACTAACATAAGGCACCGATTTTTCACGAAAACTACACCAGGTACTCATAGAGGATAGTATCTTTTTCGGGAATTTTGTGTTTCAATTATCATTTTATATTTCTTCATTATAATTTTGTTATTTGTTTTTTTTTTTTTTTTTTTTTTATTTTAAATTTTATTTTAAGTTATATTTAGAGTTAAGTATATTTTAAGAGACATCCTCTTCTGCTATGTTAGCCCCGGGAGCAAGGGCATTTCAACTCCTAATCATACTGTTTTTTCATTCTAATTTCTTATGTCAGTGTTAAAGCTTGATGCTGTTAAGTTTTTAATGTTTTTAAGATAATACATTATAGTCTTAAGGATTCTTTATATCGCTTTCTTTATAAAAAAAAAAACTTATTGTTAAAAAAAAGGCTCAATAAATTTTAATTTTAATTTGAAAAAAATTTGAATATGGTACTATAGATTTGCTTATGAGCTACCACGCATATATGCACAGGTATATTTTGTGATATATGGCCGAAGAATAAAAAAATCTATCTACATCTATTTACTATTCAGATAACAAAAATTCTTGTGTAATATTTTTGCTTACAAATATTAAAACTTTCCGAAAGCCGGTTACTGATTTGTTTTTGTTTAACATCGAGAAATCGATCACCCGAATATACTGTTAATCAACGATAGCGCTGGCTGTGATGTGGATAATTTTTCAATACATATTTTCATATCAATTGTAATGTTTATACATAAATGATAGATTCAGCTTATGTTTATTTACTTATACAGGTACACTTCCACTAATTCAAATGATGTATATTTTATTATTATAGATTTCAAGCTGGTTCTATATACACATACATTGGCGAGGTATGCATTTCGATGAATCCCTACAGACAGTTGAATATATATGGCCCAGAAACAATAAAAAAGTACAAGGGAAGAGAATTATTCGAAAATCAACCGCACATATACGCGATTGCTGATGCCGCGTACAGAGTATTGAAGCAACGTCATCAAGATACCTGCATATTAATATCAGGTGAATCTGGTGCAGGCAAAACGGAAGCATCTAAAATAATTATGAAATATATTGCAGCTGTTACAAATATTCATGGCCAAAATGAAATCGAAAGGTAAGAAGTTTCCAAAAATACCCCAGCAGCGATTTTTACTTTGCAGACATTGTTAATGTTTTGAACGTAGTTAAGAAAACTTTTATACTATAATTTTGTAAAAAATAAGATAAATTTTAAGAGTTTCAAATTGGTAAAATGTTGTACTTTGGGATTTCACTAATCAGAATTTATACATTGAGGGAAGCTTCTACTGGATTTTCATGAAGACTTAGAAAATCTGTATCATCTGTGTATGATGATGTATGAATCTTACTGCTTAACGGTAAGTCAGATGCATATGTTAAGTATATTAAATTACAGAAGATGCTGCCCTTAGGGACTCCGGCTTAGATCAAATAGGGAGGTCTTACAAAATTCATTACCCTAATTACTAATTTTCGTTTATTATAATATCATTTTAAAAGCCTGACGATGTTTATGTGTAGATTTTACGTTAATTTGTGAATTAGAACTTCGTGCCATACTTTATCAAAAGTTTGTGAAACATCAAATAGGAGCAGAGAGTCATATTTTTATTCTTCGAAGGTTTATCTAACTACATTCACAAGTCTGGGAGTTTGTTCGATTGTGCTATATTGCCTCCGAAACCCGAATTGGTGATCTCACTAAAGGGGTCAGCTTGCTCATATATAGCTTATCAAACAGTTTTGACATGTCATGTAATAAGATAATAGGATAACAGGCATAGAAAGCTATTAAAAATGAAAAGTACTTTCCTATACATATAGTAGTACGGTGACCATATTTTTCGACAAAAAAAAAAAGGACAATCAAAATTAAATAAAAATTATTGGTATAACTTAATGACATAGATATATTTTATATCAATAAAATAAAAATATAATTCAAACAATGTAATATTAGTGACTAGTACAAGTAGTTACATATGTATGTAATTATTTTAATGTTTAAAACAGAAACTAAATATGCCTAGAAGTTCATACGTCGTTAAAACAAAAAAAAAAAAAATAATTAATTAATCAAAATTAACAAAGAAATTAAATTTAGCCAATAATACAAAAACAACAAAATTAAATAAATAAAAATAACTAAAAACAATAAGGATTAAGGATTATGTATTATTGATATTTTTCTGAAGAATGTATCTTTTTTATTATATCAATGTTATTTGATAAAAACAATTTAAATTATGCACAGTCCATTTGAAAGCGAAAATTTGACACATTGAACATACTCTTTTCAGTGTTGCAAGGCAATTCCTGTCTTGGGTGGCTATAAATATATATTGTATTGAGTTTAAAATTTCGGTATTTTGAGAAAATAAAACTTTTAATTTTGGAAACTAAAGAAGAACATTAGCCATCAAAAAGAAAGGACAAAAAAGGACAATTCAATTAAAATAAAAAAGGACGTTGTGTCAAAAAAGAGGACTGTCCTTTTTAAAAAAGGACGGATGGTCACCGTATGTATAAAGGTAATAGACGCATTAATTTGCACTAAACATTATAACGATAAATGATCGCTTTTATTGTAAGATTAAACCTGTCTCAAGGTAAATATGTACGAGGTTTGTTCAAAAGAAAAGGTGAAGTTTGAATTTTTTTTAAAGTATTTATTTATTCATCAATATCCATTTTGTAATCTTCAAAGTAATCCCCTCAGATATAATTTACTTGTGCCACTGCTTCTTCCAATCGAAGCACTTCTGAAATACGCTTTTCGGTATGGCCATCAGCTCGTTCTTCGACTTTGCCTTTATCTCATCAATTGTGTGAAAACGCTTAATTTTCATTGGTCTCTTCAGTTTTGGGCATAGGATAAAGTCGCAGGGAACCAAATCTGGTAAATAATGTGGTTAAGGCATGATTAGGGTGTTGTTTTTGGCCAAAAAATCACGAACAAGCATTCATGTGTGAGCTGGTCCATTATTGTAATGCAGAATCCATGATTTTCTTCTCCACAATTCCGATCGTTTGAGCCGTATTGTTTCACTCAAACGTTGCAAAACTTCCTTGTAGTATTCCTTATTAACCGTACGACCTGTTGGCAAGAACTCATGATGCACCACGCCATTGTAATCGAAGAAAACAATGAGCAAAACCTTCACATTTGATCGAGCTTGGCGTGCTTTTTTCGGCCTTAGCTCATCTTGGCGGCGGCGTTTTGAAATGGCATACATTGCTTAATTATTGTACTGCGGCGTTTTGAAATGTGATGCTTTGTGCAAATACAAAGCTATTGACGTTTTGGAAGTCAGCCTATTTTTTTGTAAAACAAATAGAACAAACTGTCACCTAAAGGAAAATTATCAATGTGATAATCGTATTTTCTGCCTCTTATCATTTTTGAGAAAATAACGCAGTATATTATGTATGTTGGTAGAAAAAATAGAGAAATTTAAAAAAATACATACAACACAGAAATGTAAATTACATAATATATTTGCATTTCACCCACATATTTCTTGCGGAGCTCTTGCCTACTTTTGACAAATATTTTTTTCAATCCAATAGTAATTGCAGCATCTGTAAAATTGAAGAAGTATATAAATGAATATGTCACTGAAGAGATAATATGAAATACTTAATTTCTTATATGTAGCTCTCTATGCAATCAGGCTACGCGCACTTTTCTTCTCTGTAATACAAACGCTTTCTTCGTCTTCGCAAAAAACAAGACTGAAAATTTTAAACATAATATAAAATTTTGGCATGAGTCAAAAAACACGTACGAAAAAATAGCGATCATAAAGTATTTGCAACCATATATTTTAAATTCTTATATAAATGAAAGTATATGAATGTATATGTAACTATTATATAAAAACTGTTAGCATTTTGTTTTTAAATAAGCTTATTCTACGATTAAATGTTAAATTTTATTTATGGAATGGTTTCTTGGGTTGTATCATAGTATTAATTTGCTTAAGTATTAAAGCGTAAACTTATTTTTATATGACACAATTTTTATTTCAATCCTGCAATTAATGTTTATTTGCGGCAACATTAAATACCGCTCCTTGCTGTTCATCCAATAAGTCTTCTTGTGTTATTTTCCATACAATGATTGTAAAATAAATTCCACGCAGCACTTTGATTGCTTACATCGAATCTCGTTTTATCACATAATCACACCCTACGCTATTTTACCTTCAAATAGTTTGGATGATATCATCGTGATAAAGGCAATAAAAAAATAATTTGGATTTTTTTCTTCTGCCTTAAGATAAATGCATGAACAATTAAACAAGCATTCTTATCCATTCTAACATTAATTGGAAATATATTCTTATGTTCATATCAGGAATGGAAAAATGTTTATAATTGTCACCTTTTCGTACTCTTGGAACTTTATAGGTACAATTGTTCAACAATGCACCTAAAAGTTCTGTTTCTGTAGCCCCATTATTCTAAAATGTTATAAATGTATTAATATAATTATGTAAATTATAAAGATACGTTACATTTTTATACAGAAATATAAAATTAGTTCGCGTCATTATATTAAAATTCAACCCCTTCAGAAGAATGAAGTATGTAGTCCGAAAACTAAATTGTGTATGTAAATATATATGAAATATTTAAGTGGGTTTTTATAAAAATTATAAGCGGTTATAAAATCCAAAAAAATAACCGATTGTTACAAATATTGTTACAAATATTGATTGTGCACATCTGTTAGTAATCACTTTTGGATTTATGTAATTTTTGTTACAATGGCATAAATTATTTGAATTTATATCTGCACAGGAAAAACTTGGTAATGTGTTGCAAGTACCCAACAACATAATTTTCCACCGCAAACTAATACCGTTCTCAGTACTGTACACTAGTTAAACCAACTACATACATACTATTAAACAAGCCATTTGTTCTCTCATTTGCTCAGTAGTATTCCCTGTGCTTATCATGCTGATGTTCTGAAGTTGAGCCCCTGGCGAAACCATTCGGATTTTTTTGTGTGCCAGTTTGGAAAGTTTTAAGACAGTAACAAAATAATTGACGAGTGTATCGATTTGTAAAACAATAACTTAGAACGGCACTTTTCAATGCTCAGCAGATGTTTTTAACTCTTAAGTTTTGTGTATATAATGACTTCAAAAATTTTAATTTGTAAGTAGTTATTTGTAAGTTAGGGCTGCCATACGTCCTGGTTTTCCAGGATTTGTCCTGGACTTAGACAAATTGTCCTGGTATCCTGGTCCACTTTTAAATTGTCCTGTTTTTTTTTTTTGTACAGGCATATACATACAATAAAGTTAAACGAGAGCCACTCTGATTCAATTTTCGTTTCAGCTAAAGAGCCAAATAAACTACACACGCGGTTTGACAAACAGGCAAAATTATACGTGTGTTTGTTGTTTTTGAACAGTTTGAAACTGTTATACAGGATAATAAATCATCATCACTCTTTCAATTCCATGGATTGTTCAATAAATCTGGATTGTTTATTATATCATGATTCAGAAATTGCTGCAAAACAATCTAACGCCAGAACTAATGCTTCTGATGATTTGGCACCACATTCAGTTAAAGCATTTATCTCTTAGATATGTTCCATTCTATGGAATATCTACGGATTCCAGTAGACTGGCTACCCCCATTAACAAAGTATGAAATTTTTTATTGGATGACGCTGCAAAGAATCAATTACTCCTTTGCATGAAAAAAATGTATTCATATCTGATGAATGTTTTGAAGAAGTTTTATATCTTGAATCATTTTTAAGTAAAAATCAAGAAGCTTTAAAAAATAAAGACGCAGTAGAAAAGTGGTTGTATTTTTCCGAAAAAACTTCTGAAAAAGAAAGGAAGAAAAATTTATTAACGATGGTACAATATTTATACGCAATGCCGCACAATGGACTAAAGAAAGAAACTCTTTAAAGACTTAAACACTGGAAAGCATTACTCAATGTAAATTTAATTTTAATATGACATGCTGTGAGTTTTATAATTATATAAAATATAAGAATGAAGTTTTACAGAAAGTGCAATCTTCAGAAAATTGTTGAAATAACATTTATAATATCTAACGATGTTTTTAAATTAATTTTTTATTTTTGTTTATTGTTTTGTATGAATTTAAATGAATTTTTAATTTTTGTTTATTGTTTTGTATCTATAGTAATTGTTGGACTTAAATCTGAAATATATGGTTGATACATGTATCAAAATAAAATTTTGTTTGACGTAATTTTTAAATAATTAGTTCTTGGAGTATATGTATGTATAAAAGGCTCTCTTGTACGTTCGTTTGTGGTTTGTATGATTGTTCTGGTTGACGGGCTCATACTTCTGGCAGCCCCATTGTAAGTCCATATGTTACTTTATACAAACGGTACCGCAATTTTAAAGTCACCTTACCTAGATAAATTAAAAATTATTTAAAAAAAAATAGTATTTGAATGTAAAAACTGGACATCCTACATATCCTTTGAATCAATTGAGGGTGGTGTTGGCTGAAGTACTACAAAGCAAACTATGACTTAGGACATGGCTTCGATCTCTGACCATGGCAAAGTCAATCAACATCAAAAATTTTTCTTAATGTGCATTAGTTTGGCATTCTATTCATTGCTAAGGTGATGAAGGAATTTCACTTGGTACCATTAAAACCTGTTCAGGAACCGATTTATGCAGTTTCCAGCTAATGTCCACCACAGCTTCCTCCTTCATTGGTTAGCAGAATCGTCAGCGAAGTAAAACAAGTAATAAAATAACTGCTCAAACAGCTTAAGAAACTTCATGCATGTACTTAACACTAGAGACGCTGCAACACTGCTCTAAAATTAACAAAACGCGCAACAGCAGAGTTGTAAAAGAATTAAGCCTTCTGCATTTTCACCACATTTCTCCTCTACCCTATCCCTCGTTCTGGCACAATACAATAGTAGGGGTGAGTGCTGGTCAAAAAAAAATATTTTTTGAATTATATTTAAATATTTTTTTAACTAATTTGGTAAAAACTAATATGTTCTAAATTAATTTTAATTTTTCTGTTTCAGTTTTACTGAATACAAATTTTTAATAACTGGTTTCATTCACTGCAAGGAAAAGCATTAATGTATGTAGTGAAGGGAATGTTTATTAGCATTTTTCTCATTACTTTTAATCAATTATCGGCAATTTCACATTCGCCGATATGACAACGGCAACTAGTTGATATCCTTTAATTAAATATTGTATGATGTTAGAAAGCAAATGCATATTAACTAGGTATGCCAATCCCGATCCCGAATCCCGGGAGTTTAAATCCGGGATTTTCGGGATCAGTCAATCCCGAAATTGTATGCTAATTTTTTTCTTTTATATATTTTTATTCATATCTACTTATATATTATTAAAACAAAGTCATCACAACTTTCCCCTGAGCATATAAGCAAGTTCGTTGTCGATGAAATTGCTCTTGCGAGAGTCAAATGAAAATTTAATAGCCTTTTCCTAATCCAGCAACAAAATTCACAGTTGTGCTGTTTATTGATTTCTGAATTGCGTTTATAGCACGGACACATGAACAGCTAACATCCGTAACAGACATTGGATTTGTATGAATACATAGCATTAATGTTTCTCAACTGGATGTTTTCATTCATTATTTTTTTGGATACGTACATATCTAATTTCTAGACCGAATATAGTACAAAACAAAAAGAATGCTCACGGTTAATAACAAATCTGATGCAATTCAAAATAATTGCAAAAGAAAACGCACCAAAGATAGATCCAAGGTATATTAATTAACAGGTAGTCGCATTAGCTAAAATTGACATCAGCTGATTGATTTTTTGTTGTCAAAACTTTATTGTGTTTTTATAAAAATATTGTTATTATTGACATTTTTTTTTTATTTAATTAAAATTTAAGAAATTGAAAAAAAAAACGCGTGAAAAATTTTTAAAATTTAATTAAAATTAAAAATATCGATTACAATGCGTGTATGTAGTGTCTGCAAAAAAAATGCAAAGGGGGAAGTAAAGTTGTTCCAAGTACCCAAAGAAAAGCGCCTGAGAAGTATATGGAGCAAAATTTGTTTCAGGAATTTCACACCAACTTCTCTTTTATGTAGCTCTCACTTTTTGCCATCAAGCATTTTACATGCTGGAAAAAAGGTAAAGTCTAATCGTGAATTGTGCATTTGCATCCTTAACATTTTCCGTTGCTCCAACAACAGCATTTACAATACATTCAATATTGTGTTGTTCCAAAATATCCTGGAAAGGAGGATACATAGACTTTCTTTAAATTTTACTAGTATTTTTTTGATACATACATATATTTTTGTTTTCTTACCTTTCCTGTAAAAATATCCTGTAATGAAGCAACATTCTTCTCCAATGCCTCTACTACTGGTCATTTTTACGTATACATACTTATATGGGCAGTATTCTCTTATGATGCATTTTCGATGCAGTTTAATTATCATAACTCCAGCCTTAAACAAATGCATTTGGAAAGGGAGGAAATTGTTTCCTAGTACCCAAATAAAAGACACATCCTTTTAGATTTTATACATATGTACATCTATCAACATCTTTTTGTTTTCTGTATTGTAAAAATATTTAACTTACATACATATATTTTTATTTTGTGCAATTGTTTTTTTTAATTTAATTTTTGTTTTGTTTACACATTACATTTTGACAACAGCCAAGTTTTTACACTAACAAAATGCCTGTTGTTTTTGTGATGTTGTATTTGTTTTAGGGACAAGACTACCTTATTTAATATACCTTGGATAGATCTCCACTATTGTCACCGTGTTGCCACAATATTGATCTTTTATATATTTTTGTTTTACCCTGTTAAAACTGTCAATGAAACTAAAAGAAACAAATTTAACTTTAAATAGGCCAATAAATACTTTTATTTAAATAATATTATTTTGTTACTTTGCTTTTTACTGAATACTTTATAATATTGTTACATATATGTTGGAATAATATAAAAAACATATGTAATTACATTTAACAATGCAATATAAAATTAATTATAAAATATACATATAAAATATTTTATTCGAATAAAGGTACTCAAGAATTTACGTTTTGAAAATTTTTATATATCCCGGGATTGGAATTTTTAAAATCCCGATTCGTGGAATTCACAAATCCAGTCCCGATTGGCATCCCTAATATTAACTTAAAAATCCGAAATTTTAAAATTTTACTAATAAAATGTAACATATTATTCGAGTAGGTACTCAAGCTACATATGTCCTATCAAATATTAGTCGAAAAAAACGTAACGAAGAAAGAAACTAATAATTTATTTCCTTTAATTCTTTTATTATTTTTAATGTGGGTGCGCAGTTGTTAAAAACTGTATAAAAATACTTTTTCGTAAAATAATTAAATGAAACTATCCCTAAATAAAACTTGTGGCTACGTTTTTTTTTTGCACAAATATTTAATAAATGTGAAAAAATAATTTATAAGCTAACCCAGAACAAAGAAAGTATTTTTTTAATATAAATTCTTGATTACCTACTTGAATAAAATGTTATATTTGGTAAAAGGCAGGTTTATTTTTGGTTTTGCTTTATAAATACTTTTATGTCAACCAAAGATCAACTTTTTGTATAAAGGTTTGTAAGAAAAATACATTTATTCATATCGAATGAAATTGTTTGTTGTGTTGTTAGAAGAAGAATTTTTTAAGTATTTGGCTTTGATAATTCTCAGTTCTTACTTGGGATTTTGTGTACAAGCAAATAAGTGTGAAAAATTTTCAAGCATAACAAATAAATTATTTTTGGAAAACATATTAGTAAATATTTTATTGGAATACAATACAACTTTTGTAATTCGAATTGCATCGAAAATGAACAGTTGTTGTGAATGTGTCACATATTTGTAAAACCCACGGGAGCTACAATAAACGAAATTTTACCCAAAAGACAATTTTTCAGATTTAGTTCAACTTTGTTTTTGGTTCTGAAATGTTTAATCGATCGATGTTTATGTGTATGAGAAGCAAAATACTGTATAATGGAAATTGTTTGAAGTATTGAAATCAAATTTTCAACTTTATATTGACTAGAAATATATTTTAGATAAAATAAGCTAGTTTTTAAAGTACACTTAATGCTATTTGCCTTACGTTATTTAGAATAGTTGTTTTCTCAAACAAAATAACGTGTTATTAACCATTCAGCCTTCTTGACAAATTAAAAACTTAAATGAAAATAGATATGTACATATATATTTTTTTATATAACAATAGATATGTATAGTTTTTCTTTTCGATTTTGTATATTTTTGTTAATAAGTAACAATTAAAAAAAGAGTTATTTCATTCAATTTTTAGTAAGACAAGAAAAAAAACATAGAAGAAATGGCAGGCAGCCAAAAACAAAGATTTTAAGATCTGCAGCTGTTGGCAATTCTGCTTGGAATTCTTGGATTTGTGCTGGGGTTTTATAGGTACAATAGGTTTGACTGCAGAATTTCAGAGTTTTGGAAGAAACTGACAGTAAAAATTTTTGAATTTGTTTTTGTTTCAAGTCTAATTGCTCGAAAGAAAGAACTTCTTCGATATCGGCGAACAGGCACTTAATATTAGTTTCGTAATATGTATGTATATAGATTCTGTTGGATCATAGGACAAAACACGAATCATATTTACTGTAGTAACTCCAACTTTTTACTTCAAAAAAAAAAAATATCTGCTGCAAAGAAAAATTCTATATAATATTAAGAAAATTAAAACAAACAATGCATTGTTAAGATGCGAACTACCAGCAAAAGCATTAACAAACCCGATGTGTTTGCAGGGAGTCGAATTTACAAAAGTGGTCAAACATCAACCATAGTGATGGCCGACTATGCTAACTATGTTCTTTCAAAAATATAAATAAAATTCAGTTATATTTCCTTTACCATGAAAGATGATGAGTTTGTTTTGTTTTTTGTTTTTTTTTTTTTTTTTTTTTTTTTTTTTTTTTTTGTTAAAATCATTCACATGATATAGTGAATCGTAATCAATAAAAAAAATCTATTTTGAATTTTATAATATTTTGGTTTTTCAGTTGCAGTTTCTTAAGGCTTTTCTAAATAATTACCAAACAATAAATTTAATTCTTTGGGTTTTTGCTGGTGCTTTTTTTAATATCAAATTGTAATTGCGTGAACACTTAAGCACCATTCATAAAACGGTAATAAAATTAAATTGAAAATTAAGACCATAGTCGTAAAAACTTAAGATATTGGAAAAAATGTTATTTGTGCCTTATGCTTTTTAGACTTGTTGTTAAGTCAAAGTTTTATTATCATAAGGACACTGACAAATAATAAAAATTGAACATATGTACATAGAAATCCCTTTGATATCATTGTGGATTAATTTAAAAGATGTTAATTATAATTTCAATATGAAAATAATCCTTTATACTTTTTTTTGCAGAGTTAAAAATGTTCTCATCCAAAGTAATTCCATCTTGGAAACGTTTGGCAATGCGAAAACTAATCGAAATGACAACTCAAGTCGTTTCGGTAAATACATGGATATTGAATTTGATTATAAAGCCGATCCTGTTGGCGGCATAATCACAAATTATTTGTTGGAAAAATCCCGTGTGGTGCAACAGCAGGCGGGCGAACGAAATTTTCACAGTTTTTATCAGGCAAGTTTTTATTTAAGAATATACAATATTTATTGCAAACAAATTTTAATGCTTTAGAACATTTCATGTAGACACATATTGTACTTGAATACTTTTTATTTCATATCAACTTAAGGCCTCATTAGTCTTGACTTTTACTTTCTGTTCTGTTCTGTGCCGTTCTGTTGTTGAATTTTTGTAGTTAGAAGCATAGCTGCCAGATTTGACGATTTATCGTCATTTTGACGATTTTGGGTCCTAAAAATGACATAGTGACGATGGGACGATTTTTACCCTAATTTTGACGATTTTAAATAATTCAAGTTTGCAACATATATTTGCACTATTAGAGCAACCTTGAACTGCTGAAAATTGCAATGAGAAACGTTTTTAAAAACTAGTTTGCTTAAAACAGAAAACTTTTATTTAACTGATTATAAAAACAAAAACAATTTTTTAAATTTTGAAGACATTTATTTAGCAATATTTGCGTATTGGAAGAATCACAAATAAATGCAAGAGAAAAATATGATATTAGTAATAATAATGTCGTGTTTGGAATATGTTACCTTCTGATTTAAAAAAGTTTTCTTATTCTTATTCTACATATAGAAAAAGAGTTGTTGAGTTTTATAGACAAATCGTAAGTACCTAATGTTTTACTACCTTCTTCTGTTTAGCTTATGTCATTGGCCATGGAGAAATAGAAATATGCTTTATTTGCATAATTATCTTTGGTATTACTTATATGCATATGTGGCTGGGGGGCCAATCATTGTTATTGTTATATATTCATACAAACGTTTGTAAATATCATTTATCATCTACAATTACATAGTTGTTTATTTTCTTTATTTTTATTAAATTGATGTGTTTTATATAATGAATTTATTGTATATATAATAATAAATATTATTTAAATTATTGTATATTAAATAATAAATATCTAGCATTAATTTATTCTGGAATTCTTAATTTTATTGTTTTTAATGGACATGCATATTAATCTGAAATACATGTATAATTGGCCTTTTGGGCTTTCTATGTATTGTGGCAAATTGAATAAATAAATAATTGTGTTAATTTTTAAATAGAGCTTTGTTATCAGATATTATCAAGATTTGATTTTGAAAATATGTATAAAGCTCTTGGCCAAATTAATCCATTTAGTATTTTAATGAAGAAAAAAAAGTTGGTTTTCTGAAATTATAAATTTTCCTATTTTGTTGAAGAAAGTAAAAACCAAAACCTAGAAACAGAGGTCAGACAATTGAAATTATTGTCCTGATAAAAACATAAAACTATTGGATTTTTGGAAAAAAACTATTAGAGATGCAAACGAGGGATTCTAGTCTTTTGTTTCCGATTTTGACTAAATTTATTACAAAAATCCTAGTTTTACCACATTATTCAGCAAATATGGAAAGAATATTTAGTCAGGTAAACGTAAATAAGACTAAAGTATGAAATTTAAAAAAGTCGTCTTTGGAGGCAATATTATATTCAAAAGATTATTTAAAGCTAAACAAATGTACCTGCTATGATCTGACAGTTGTACCTAAATTAATCAATATGGTTAATTGCAATATATATTTGTAAAAAATTATATTTTGAAAATTGAAAAAAATAACTAAGGGATTTGAATTTTTTTATTTTTTTCCATACAATATAAATATATTTCAAAGTATTGAAAAACATGCAATCTATTTACATGTGATTTTATTGTGAATTCTAAGTGAAGTATTTGATCTCTGTATTTTAAATAATGCTGTTTTTAATAAGATTTGTTGATTTAAGAGTTTTGTTATGTTTTGCCACTAACAAAAATATGTTTTGTTAGTAAAAAAAGCGGATTTTTCATTTGACGTTTTTATGACGATTTCAATAAGCTATATTGACGATAATGACGATTTTTGCCCAAAAATATGACGATATTACCTAAAAAAATCTGGCAGCTATGGTTAGAAGTTCTGTAAAAACGTATCAGCTGTTTCTTGCAGAATATACATAGCCGAATATACATATTTTATCGGCGGCGGCGGCAGTGTTCACCAATTTAAAACGCCGCTTCGTCTTAATTATCAGGTTGAATAATTTTAAAGGAAATAAGATAAAAACGTTATTTAATTAAAAACAACTCTACTCACTATAAATTTTTCATGAATATAATATTTTTTTATTAAAAATCGTCTTGTTTTTAATGTGCTTAAAGTCGATGGCGGCGGTCATAATAAAAATTGATCAGCGATTACGCGGCAATTTTGTTCTGATCGGCTTGGTTTACTGAAACAAGCAGCTGTCTCTTGCTGTCACTTAGAACTGTAAGTAAAATTCAGTTTTCAACAGAATGGTCCGTAACAGAACAGAACAACTAATTGAAAATATATGTTTGGCATACACAAAAAATGAACAGCTGATCCGGAACAGAACAGAAAGTCAAGACTAATTCTACCTTTAGAGTATGTTGAACTTAAAGGAAAAGCGGTGCAGTCATTCTAAATTTTGCACATTAATAATCAGGCTGTAAATACATTTCTAAAATTATCCCGTAAAGATTTGGAAAGCTGACTAGATCTAAAGTATTTAATAGATTTAAAGTCGAACTTCTACTACTTACTTATTTTGAAAACGACAGCAGCAATGTTGTGTGTGGCAGAAACAAGTAATGCTTTTCATATTGAAATACAAGCGCCGGAAAAATCAAATTTTAATGGAATGTTCAACAAAGTTAATTTTTAATCTTCTAATATATAAAAATCTTGTGTTACGATGTTTGTTATCGAACTCCTCCGAAACGGCTTGACCGATTTTATTGAAATTTTTTATGCATATTTGGTAGTTATGAGAATAGGGTTTAAAGTATATTTTAAACCGCTAGGAGCACGAGGAGCGGAGGGAGGGGGCAGTTCCTGTATTTACTAAACTATTAAACCAATTCGTCTTTCAAACAGAACAAAATTATTTTTAATAAAAACGGGCCGTTTTTTTATTAAATTTATTCATCATATGGAACAATTTTTTACATATGTGTGCATAAATAAGACTTACAGGCATGTTCTGAAAATAACATTAATGATTTTTGCTGCTATATAAATAAAACGAATATTTTATATGATATATTCAAAATACTTATGATTTATGATATAAATATGTAAAAGTCGTTCATCGCCTTGTTCAGATAAAACCGCAAACCGATTTTCGGAATTTTTTATATTGTTTTTTCCATCTCTGGGAAGCGAAAGTTGAAGCTATTTCAGCTGATTTTGAACTTCTTCTTCCCCTTTTTAACACGGTTATTTATCTGTCCATACCTGTTTCAATTTTATTATCACTTATTGTACTCACAGCATCTACAATTGTGTGCACGTTGGTCACCTATTTATTGCTGGTTTGTTTAATTTTACAGCTAAGCTGACAAGTTTGCTTATGGGTGCAATTATGCTTCTTGATCACTATTTAACATGTACGGAGAGCATGATCGCGCACGAGTATTTGTATTTTGTGTAAAGTTTAAGTTTGTGTTTAAATTATTTTTTTTGTTGCCCTCATCAGCAACCAAGGTTAAATACAAATTCCTACTGCTTGTAGGTTTATTGTTGTTGTTGTCAGAAGAGGAACTCATTTAGAGTTCTCTTTTTTTGTATTCACTATATGAGTTTGTGTATGCAAATATTTAAGTATATTTTATATTTTATGTGACTATTGCTCGATTATGGAATACTGTTAGAGCTGTTTTTACATCATTTATCAAAATTTAAAAACATTTTCTTATTTAATCTGTGAGTACATCAATAAGTTTTGCATAATATTACGTATATATTGTTCTTTTGTTTATTGCAAATTAATTGAGCTAATTTCATTTGCTTGTTAATTTCATTAGATTCATTTTATAAAGATTGCATTGGGTGTGTGCAAACATCAGGGCAAAAAAACTTCCAATTCAGTATACTTATGTTATATTCAATTTATTTTATTTATATGATAAAATATTTATGCATTTTATTTTAAAGTTTGTAATTGTATTATTAATTTACTTAATGAACTAAATTATGTTATTGTAGATTAGCCAATTATGCCTTAAACGGCTTACGGCATCACTTTGAATTAAATAAATAAATAAAAATACATACTTACATATACATATATCAAATATTGATACGGACCGTTCCATATGTTTTTTTGAGCAGTCGGACAGAATTCTCTTGAACCTGTTGCAGCAGTTATAGAAATTTCTTAAAACAAAGAGTTTCTCTTTTCTCACGATTATATATATGTATGACTTTTGGACGTTTGAGTTTTTGGATGAACTCTGACTGGATTCTGCAGAATACATATGTCCTTTGTTGAAAACTTTAAATATCGACTAATTGAAGTATTAAATAATATTTATTGGTACTTAACTTGCCCATTACCAAAATTCTGGAAACTTTACTACTTACTATGTATAACCAAATATTTTCATTAGATAAGAGTTAAATAAGAATGGAATAAAGAACTGATAATATATCAAATATTCGATAAACTTACTTTTAATGATTAATTAATTATTGAGATTGCTAAATTTTTGTATCGTGTTTCTGTAGAAAATTTGTGTTAATTATTTGTTTTCTTAATACAGCTTCTGCGAGGTGCCAAAGAAAATGACTTGCACCAATATAACCTTGTTAAAGATCCATCTAAATATCATTATATGAATCAGGGAAGCATGGACATATTAAACGAAAAATCTGATTATAAAGGCACAAACAACTCATTTAAAACGTTGGGTTTCACAGCCGATGAAATTTCTACAATTTGGCGCATTGTTGCAGCTATTTTACATTTGGGAAATATTGAATTCCAAAGTAAGTACATACAAATAATACAAATTGACTTTTTTGAAAATAAATATCTGTTTCTTATTTCGACAGTGATTGAGGACGAATTGGTAATTAGTAATAAATCTCACCTTCAGGCAGCAGCACAACTACTACAAGTAACAGATAATGAACTGTCCATATCTATGACAACACGAGTCATTGCAGCCGGTGGTAATATAATGCAAAAGGATCACAATGCTGGTCAAGCAGAGTATGGCAAGGACGCTTTCGCCAAAGCTATTTATGATCGCCTTTTTACGTGGATTATAACACGCATTAACCGGGCCATTTTGTTCCGAGGCTCTAAAACACAGGCACGTTTTAATTCAGTGATTGGTGTTCTCGATATTTATGGCTTTGAAATTTTCGATTCGAATAGTTTTGAACAATTTTGTATAAACTATTGTAACGAGAAGCTCCAACAATTATTTATAGGTATGTACATAGTATGTGTCATTGTAAAGGGTTTTTCAAAAAGAACTTTGTTTTTCGATTATGACAGCACCAATGTTTGACATTTATTTTTTTAACGTATTCGTAGTAGATGCAATTATTACAATGAATTCAATTTTCCTCGAATCGCATAAAAATAATTAAAATCCACTATGAAAATGGTGGTTCTGTTAAGGTTACATTTCGTAAAATTCGTGATATTTTCGGACAACATATCGTCCTTCTGAGACCGCTATTAAGAATTTGGTCGTTAAATTTTAGTCGACAAGCCCGTGTTCGACCGGGTAGTTCAACTGAAAACATCGCAGCTGTGAGCCACAGTATTGAAGTAGCTCCAAATTTGTGAATTCCTCGACGTTCTCAACAATTGGGGTTCCAAAACCACTCCACTACATGGCTAATTTTGCGTAAGGATTTGGCTTTGAAGCCTTACAAGGTTCAACTGGTGCAGGAATTGAAACCTACCGACCATTCACATCGTCACGGAGCCAATCGAATCGATTGCAGCCTCAAAACTCAAAATCCGTCAAGTGATTAACGAAATAGTCCCGCCATTTTGCCAACAAGTGATAAAAATCTTTGATGTAAGAATCGACATCTGTCTGCGTGCTCGGGGTAGACATTTGCCAGATATAATTTTTCATTCATAATTGCCAAACTTTTAATACAATAAAAATTTTAATCATATTCATCTAAATTTTTTGTTTTAGAAAACAAAGTTCTTGTTGAAAACCCCTTTAAAAACTAATGGGCAAATTTTTAAATATATAAAAAAATAATATTTCAGAATTGGTACTCAAACAAGAACAAGAGGAATATCAACGAGAAGGCATTGCTTGGCAAAATATTGAATATTTTAATAACAAGGTTAGATACAAATGATATGATATTTTAACTTTTATACGTTTAACTTTGTAAAGATTTTATTTTTCCTTTCCATTTATTCTAAGTTACGTTCACATTTATCAAATATTTGTGAAAAATAAAACGTAACCAAGAAAGAAACTAATCTTTTATTTTCTTCAATTCCAATATTTTTTTTTTCATTATGGGTTCGCATTTTTTAAATACTTTTTTGTAGAATAATTAATTTTGTTTCAAAGTTAAATGACGTTTTCCCTAAGCAAAACTAGTAGTTACGTTTTTTTGAACAAATATTTAATAAATGTGAACGTAGCTTAACACGTTTAAACTCGCTGAATTGCGGTTTTTATAAATATATTGTAGCTAACTAGACCTGATCTGAAATTTTGCAGTTACATATGAATACGGCCAAAGTACGAGTTCTCTCTGTAATGCGTGGTGCGGTTCACTGACATATCGATCACAAAGGGATGTGCTCTTGTTGAAGAGCGTGTTATACGTGAAAAGTGGCGGGTTTCAGGAACAAGTTCCCTGATTTCATCGGAGCACATTCCGTTGTAGTAGCGATAGAACAACGAAACACACCCAACATTGGCTACCCAAGAGTTGGCTACCCTACTGTCACCGATAAGCTTCTTCGCCCTATCCTGTACGCGGTCGAGTAACTTCAAAATAGATTTTGATGGACCGGCCCATACATGAGAGTTATATTCCATTTTCGGTCGGATAAAGGTGGTATAAAGCCGAGGCACTTGAATGCTTCTTTTGAGACATGAAAAATGTGATCATTCCATCGAACATCACAATGAATTTTCATACCAAGAACATCAAGAGCTTCTGTTTCCTCAATATCTATACCATCCATGTTTACAGATGGAACAGCATGTCCGGTCATACGTCTATGTGTGAGCATAGCACATTGGGTCTTTCGTGCGTTGAAATTTACCCTATTAGCATGACCCCAATTTGAAATTAACAGGAGATCGCGATTTAGCGTATCATTCATATTTTGCCGCATTGCCCGGATCTCCGACGGTTGTGGCCTGTTGCTTAATGAATACGAATGAACTAAGCTGCTGTCATCTGCAAAAGAGTAGATAGGATTGGAAGTTTGACGTAGGTCATTAAGAAAAAGGGTAGGAGAAAGAACGGAGCCTTGCGGTACCCCTGAATTTAACTTGAACTCGTTTGATGAGACCCCATCTACAACAACTCGTATAGTGCGATCTCTGAGAAAGCTCGATACAAATCGAGTGAAGCCATCACCGACACCAAAAGCAATCAGTTTTGACAGAAGTGCTCCATGCCACACTCTATCAAATGCCTTGGAAATATCTTGAGCCACCACTTTGCTTTCGCCAAAGTGATGTATGCTATTACACCACTTCTCCGAAAGGAAAGCAAGTAGGTCCTCCGTAGAGCGGCCCCTACGAAAGCCATACTTCCGGTCGCTAAGTAAACGGTTGAGCTCCAAATACCTCACAAGATGGAAATTCAACATACTTTCCATTACTTTGAAAACCGCAGAACAAATTGCAATTGGGCGGTAATTTTCAGGGTTGTTAGCCTCTCCGTTTTTAAGGATCGGCGTTACATTGTCAACGTTCCAACACTTTGGAAATTCACCAGCATGGTACAAAGTGCTAAACAGGCGTGCCAATGGACGTGCTAACGTCGAAAAGCACTGTTTCAAGACCAGTGCTGAGATACCATCCGGCCCAGGAGACTTGTTTACGTTAAGCTTCGCTAAAACCTTTTTAACTGCACGCGCTCGAAAGAATATTTTTGGCATAGTTACAGATACTCCCTCGAGAACGGGTAGTGGTTGACTGCTTTCCGGCAAGTGAGAATTTCTTGCAACCATTTCAGCCAGAAGGTTAGCTTTATCAACCGGGTCAGTGAATACATGGTCGTCCTTTAAAAGAGGTGGAATTGAAGAACTAGCATTATCCTTCACTCTTTTAACAAATGACCAAAAGCTCTTGCTACCCCGTGGAGCATCAAGAACTTTAGTACGAAGGCGCTGCTCGTACAAAGCTTTTTCGCGCCTTAGTGCATTGGCACATGAAGATCTCGCCTTTTTGCGCAGCGAGTTAGTATCGGCGTTTTTATTATTACGCCAGATACTAAATGGAATAGGCAGCTTATTATTCCAAAGTTAACTAGCTTGCTGGAGAGATCATATTTTGTAAGAGTTGCAAGGGATTATAATATGTTGCCAGCAAATATGAGAACATTTGATTTTTCGGTTTCCTCGTATAAGAATAAGTTATTATGTGCTTTATGTTCAGGTAACCCCCCAGTTTAGTATTTTCCTCTGGTGTGTTTCTTCTCACTATTTTGGCCTATTTTGCTTATTTTTTAATTATATTAAAATTTATTGCTTATTATATATACTATATCTATTGTTAATTTTAATAAAAAAAACTCATGTAGTAGCTTTAGTGAAACCAAATATTGCTTTTAAGCTCGGTTTCGTAAATAAGAATGAATAAATTAAATTAATTTGCATTATAGAAAATGCTTCCTCTCTGGATCTGATTGCATTTCTGCACGTCTGATTGAACCAAGACTTAACATTCGGTTTAATCAAAATCTGCTTAGATGGAATGAAAGTTTTCATTCCCAGCAAAATGATATTTTCTACCATTTTCGCCATGGCATCGACGTTATTATCTAGAAAGCATAGCTTCCAATTAAAATGCCGGAAAAATTCGTATTTAACTGGAACTCTCGGATGAATTTAAGGCTACTTGTTTTTCAACCACACCCACTTTTACGCCCACTTTTTTATATTATGTTACTCCTACCACGTAGTTTTTAACAGATTTTATAATGTAAAGTGAGCATAACTTCGCCATTTGTGGATCAATTTTCAAAATTCTTTTTGCATATGGAAAGGTCCAGAATATTTGTTTGTTTTTAGAAATTGTTTGTTGGGTCGAAAGGAGGGGGCGGTAGGGCGTTGCAAATGACCCGCCAGAATAATTGATTATTATATTATTAATTGGTTCAATTTATCAATTGATTATTAATTGATTCAAATAACTTCGCCATATTTTGGGCATTTTTTGACCTACGTCGATGATATTTGGTATATATGGTATTGGCATAATTTGGAATACGTATCAGGAGAAAAGTGGGTGGGACCACGCCCCCTTTTTAGGAAAACCAAACCCTTGGACCGATCTTCCTGAAATTTTTACAGCATGTTACTGTGACTCTGGAAGGAATAATAGGCTATATGAAGTTTTGATTGGACAAAGAGGCGTGGCACCGCCCATACAACCCAAAAATTTAAATCGCAATATTTTGGGCATTTTTTGACCTACGTCGGTGATATTTGGTACATATGGTATTGACATAATTTGGAATACGTACCAGGAGAAAAGTGGGTGGGACCACGCCCCTTTTTAGGAAAATTAAAAATCGTATTATAGTCTTAACTACTGGACCGATCGTCATTAAATTTTCACAATAGGATATATAAATACTTTTAATTTTATTTTATAACGAAAGGGGGTAGCGAAGCACATCGGGATAGGCTATTTTATTATAAAATTAAAACCTAGCCAAAAAGCCATAGTCGGTCTGATTACACTACTTAAGACTTATGTTCATACAATTTTAGAGTAATACATAGTGATAAAAATAATTAACACATTACATATATGTATGTACATACAAATAATAAAGAATTATCTATAAACAAAAAAAGTTTTACACATTTTTAATTAATTTTTTTCTTTGTAATAATTTAATTAATAATCTTTATTATTTTATGTAATTTACCTTATTAGATAATATGCGATCTAGTCGAGCAGCCTCATAAAGGTATTATAGCAATTATGGATGAAGCTTGTCTGAGTGTGGGCAAAGTTACCGATGAGACACTACTCGGTGCGATGGACAAAAGTCTTAGCAGTCATCCTCACTACAGTAGCCGTCAATTGAAACCAATCGATAAAGAGTTGAAACATCGTGAAGATTTTCGCATAACGCATTATGCCGGAGATGTAATTTACAACGTTAATGGATTTATCGAAAAGAACAAGGATACGTTGTATCAAGATTTTAAACGTTTACTACATCATTCTTCCAATGTACACATAAGTGAAATGTGGCCAGAAGGTGCCCAAGATATTAAAAAGACCACCAAACGCCCCTTAACAGCTTGTACACTCTTCCAAAAATCAATGATCGATTTAGTTAATACATTGTTGAAGAAGGAACCCTTCTATGTACGGTGTATTAAACCAAACGATATCAAAAGTTCCACTGTATTCGATGAGGAACGTGTAGAACATCAAGTACGCTACTTAGGTTTGTTAGAAAATGTTCGCGTGCGACGTGCTGGATTTGTTCATCGTCAGCGTTATGAGAAGTTCTTACTTCGCTACAAAATGATATCCCAATACACATGGCCTAACTTCCGTGCAGGAAGTGATCGTGATGGCGTACGCGTATTGATCGAAGAAAAAGGTTTCGGGAATGATGTAAAATATGGTCATACTAAAATCTTTATAAGATCACCTCGTACATTGTTCTCCTTAGAAAAACAGCGCAATGAAATGATTCCGCACATAGTGATTTTGCTGCAGAAACAAGTTAGGGGATGGATTGCACGGCAAAACTACAAGAAAATTAAGGCGGCAATCTTGATAATGCGGGCTTATAAGACATATAAATTACGTTCATATGTTAAAAATTTAGCTAATCGGTTCCGCACTGCAAAGAATATGAAGGACTATGGCCGTAGTATACAATGGCCTAATTCTCCATTGGCTGGAAGATGTGCTGAACACGCTCTTCATCGCATATATGACAACTGGCGCGCTTATATGATCCTTCGAAAATATCCCCGATCAGAATGGCTACAACTACGTCTGCAAATTATTGCAGCAGCAGCTATTAAAGGAAGGCGTCTTCATTGGGGACAGCAGCGAAAATGGTTGGGAGATTACTTGGCGAATTCTCAAGATAATTGCGGTTATTTGGCTTACAGCACAAACATAAAAAATATAAAGAATCATGATAGTTTCAAGTCTGTTCTTTTCTCTTCGTTTGCGAAGAAATTTAACAAGCACAATAAACAAGCCGATCGTGCGTTAGTCATTACAGAAGCCGCCATTTACAAATTGGATGGAGCTAAAAATAAATTCAAAAACATGAATCGATCTATATTTTTACATGATGTAAGTGTATTAAAGTGCAACCAAAAGACTTGAATAATTTAGGTACATACATACATACATATATATAAAAGTTAATTTTTTGGTTATGGGCTAGCTAAAATATATGCATTTCATTGGTAGATAAACACCAACTAATCAGTAGATCTTTACCACCATGCTTGAAAAGTTTCCAAACTCATCTGCTCAAGTAAAAAATTGGGATTTAAAGGATTTAAAAAATTTCCAAATAAATAAAGCAAACAAATTAGTGGTGTGTAAACAAATGCAACATACTCGGTATTTGAATACTTTTGTAATAACTTATGAAAACACATTGCTAGCAATGTCGCTACAACACCTCGTTATAAATTTAAATAATTTTTTTAATATTATAAGCAATATTCTATTAATCTAAATTGTTTAAATAAAATTTATATGACATTAATTATAACTTGACAATTAAAACAAAACAATATTGTTAACACAGAATCACAGAACTGAAAAAATCACACAATAGTAAATCTGGCTTTATTAAACGTTTGTGAATAATGTTTCTTATTATACGCTAATAAGACTAAAACTGATTATTAACTAATGTGTACATAATGGCTTCAATAAGAAATTTTTATGAATAACACTGTTAGAATTTAATCTTAATTTGGTTACAAACTAAAATTTCATTTTTCGTTTTCTAAAGACCCAACTTTCGGAATTGAGTTCTGTGACATTACTGTATAGTTGTTTAAAAAAGTTATCAAAAACATTTGTTTATATAAAAATTTTGGTTCACTGATAACACTGGTCAACACATCGTTTGTTTCCTTTACTTTTTTCTGTTGGTTATTTCTATGGCCCTGACTATGAAAAAAGTACTGGGAGATTGCTAACAGCTTTACTTTTTAAAATATGCAATTTTCTTATATTGACAAAAAAAAAATAAAACAAAAATTCTATCAAACCTTATTAAATTATCTTTTATAAGATTTCCTCAAATGAACGACTTTAGGTAGATATCGTTGCTAACACCAGCAATTGTCTGCCATCATATGTGCGACCCACCTTCCCTGATTACGCTCCACCATAGTCCGAAGAACCTGATGAAATCTTTCACCATGCCCCTCGCTAAAATCACCCAGATTTTGTAGAAATCGGTCTAAATGTGAGTGCAGGTATTGAATTTTTATAATCATATTGCACCCTATCTCTTGCAAGTTCGATATCATGCACTTAACAAGTCGTCAGATTTCATTTTTCATAAAAAACTACTCAGAACCAAACAAATGAATTCCAAGCTTTCAATTAGACTTCAGTCATTCAGCGTTTTTTTTTTTTTTTTTTGATAATTTTATTATTTATTGAATCTTCAATTATAGCAAGGCGAATTTATATAAGGTGGGAGCCAGAATAAAACAAATACAACACGAAAAACAACAGGCATTTTGTTTGTGTAAATTTCCAAACGATTGTCAATTTGTTTTGTAAAGAAAGTGAGAAATAAAGAAATGAAATTATGTATTAGTGCTCCCATCTATAAGGCCATATCCAAAAACTGGGGATATTTTTTTGTAGTTGGGATTAAAAAATGTCCTCTATACATACAACTTTTGCAATGTTCATAAAAACATAAAAAGTTAAATAATTTGAAATATGTACATGTTTTAATACAAAATGTCCATTAAAATAGAAATATTAAGTAGACATTGTTAACAAGTTTCGAGCAACAAAGGAAAAATTTAATATCTAAACATCCCTTTAGATTTCAAAAACACTAGCCGAATAGAAAAAACGTTGTTTGCCACTAAACCTCGTCAGTATTCATATGCAAATGTTTTCAGTTTTAGCTTGAACTTAACAGTCATCAAAATATCTTGAACGTGCCGTGTAGTAAATAAAATAATTGGTTGATAAAAAAACACTACTTGTAAATTAACTATTTTGCAAATGACTACAAATTGGGTTAAATCTCATGCAGATGTCAACCAAACATATTTCATAGAAGCACACATAAGAAATAAATAAAAGCAAATCAAGTAAATGAAAAGAAAATAAAATAAAAGAAGCGTGCCTTGAACACAAATGTCACATGTTGAAAAAAAAAACTAAATAGTTTCAATATTTAATATAACATTTGCTATGAGCACTACAAACTTTTTATATGTATATGTATATATTTTTCATCTTATTTGTTTTCATTACAACTTTTATTTTAAGTCAAAATGTACTCGAATTTCCATTTAATGTCGTTATAAAAAGATGCCTTATTTTTATATTTTTGTTATAATAATAATTATTTATATATATATGTATGTATGTATATATACATACATAAATATATATGTATATAAAAAAAAGTGTTTTTTAAATAATTTAGTATAAACCGATTATTAATAATTAATTTTTTAATTAACTACAAATTGGTTGAAAAATAAGTAACTAGCAGTCAATTAAAAAGTCATGCAGAGATGGCCAATTGACTATTGCCTATGATATGCCTATGTTAAAATAATAAGTCGGCGACAAGGAAAAAGTCACTTAATCAACTAGATGTGATTATTAAAACAACAATTTGAAGTTACTTAAAATTGTGTTTGACTTCCTACAGGGCGATTACATATTCAATTTATATATTTGTCGTAGTTTGAAGCATAAATGCATATTTACATATGTGTGCAGGTATGTATAATTTTGACTTCCGAAATCAAATTTTCTACGAACAAAAGACATAGGATTGGTTGATTTGGTATTATTTATTTTACCTTACAGTCATTGTATTATAATTTTATTTTATAAACATTTTATACATTTGTTATGGATTTAATAATAGGTCCATTTGTATACTTTTACACTATAATGCAGTAATTAATGAGTAATTACTTTGTACCAGCAGAATTTACTCTCCAAAAAATGTTAGCCCAAAAAAGTACGCTAACGAAAAAATTGTAAAAATTCATAAGATTAAGCGAACAGCTGATGGAAAATAAATGTAGTGTTCACATTTTTGGGTATTTGAACAATTTACTCATCGGTACTCGATTAAATACTTTTTATAACACAAAAATTTTAATATAATATAAGCAAATTAATCTATGCATGTAATCTTTTCTATTTCATCTTTTTATTATTTTATTTGAATTTGCATATTTGTGGTTAAATATATTCAAAACTACATGAATATTTGTTTTTGATATTGACTGTTTAAAAAAGAAGTGCATTACTAAGTACCCAATTACTTTAGACCTTGACAATTTCAAATAATTAAAATAACAACACTACAAAACTAAAATATGCCCCTATTACGGTTTACAACTCAACCAAGTTGAGTTGACATTGAAACAACTCAACTTTAAAACAACTTAACTTATTTTTGGTATTATGAATTACAACCCATTCTAGGTGAAGTTGTATTGATGTTGCCAGCCTCAAAAGCAACAATTTGACAGTTGATAAAGCAGTTTATGGTATTTTTTGAGGCAAAAACAAAAAAAATGGTTTCTTGTTAAAGTGAGCTTTTTGTTTTGTTTAATAAATTATAAAATTGTACTAAGTGAAAAAAATGGATATCTCTTATGATTTTTTTGACTCTGAAGAAAGTGATGATGCTAAAATTGATGAGTTGGGCATACAAAAAAATCTTCGTAATCACTCCAATCCTTTGGAACTTCCCGATGCTATGTAAGAAAAAAATTAAGTTATAATTGAATGGCTTTTTAATTGTATATTTAATATGATTTTATAATGAGCTGAAGGAACATTTCCAGAAGCCTGTGCGAGGTACGGGTATACCTCACATAATAACACTATGTGAAACTCATAGGTTCCTTGCTAACGGCAGTTATGTATCAAAAAAGTTGTGGAAATGATGTTAACGTTGTATTGGCACATCCTACAATATGTGTATGATTAAAGAAGTATTAAATATCTTCGAGCTATATGTTTGTGCAAATGGATAATAACAAAAATGATTGAAGAAGAGCAAAACCCTCTGTTTTCTCGTTATAACTCTATTTTATCTATAAATAACTTATCAATGGTTAATAAATTCAAGTAAGGCATTAAAAAAAAAAAACTTGACTTACCCTCTCTCCATTTTATTTGCTTAAGATTTTTTTTGACAACTGCTACTCAGCAGTTGTAATTTCGTGGCATTTTAGACAACCTCACTAACACTGAGTTGTAATCGATAATACCAAAAAAAAAAGTTGTAATACGAAATAATTTCAACTTTTATGTTTTTGACAGGTTGAGTTGTAATCGATAATAGCGATTTCAAAAATTTCAACTGAATTACAGTGGAGTTGTAAACCGTAATAGGGGCAATAACTTTCATTATAAGACGTGTAGGTACTTGTTACACAAGCAAGTTAAATTTAATATTCATTTACTTTAAGTTTTGTTAAATTTTTATTTTGTTAACAATTGTTGTCACAAATACCACTGCAAATTGTTTACCTTTTCAATCAAATGTTTGCATTCGTCCTATTATGCTGTATGGTTTTTGAGCTCTCAAACAGTAATGATGGAGTTGGAGATTTTGTGTTAACGCGAACTATGAAAGTTTTGTTAAGAGATTTTATAACACGGTTATTAAAAAAAGCAAATATCCTACCGCTTTCTTCATATGTTCTAGCTCCAATTACTAAGTTCATTAATCGACTGAAAAATCATGACAACAATTTAATGGCCTTAGTTCATGGGTCACAATCTGGATTTAATTGGTCTAGCAGTCTTTAAATTTCTCCGATTGGTACTTTGCAGGAGAATTTGAACTGTTATCAGAATTTTATTCCCACACTAATAATATAAAAGTATTAATTCAGCTTCAGCACTAGGTAGTTCCTAATAATAGGGACACAGTCGATGAAATTGATGTGAATGACCCTACTATAGAGTGAAGCAACAACACATACGTTAAATATCAAAGTAGACTACTTTGAATATATCGGACAATGAGTTTTTGTTGAATAATAGTAATGACCAATCAGAAATGGGGAATATCGTAATAAGCAAAAATTATTTCGACATGCAAAAATTGAATAAAAAAAATTTTAAATTCTGGTTTTCTATTTCTGATGAAAACTTGGTTAAGTAGTTGATATTCTTTCACAATTAGTATCCACTTTACATAAGTTGTAAAAATGGATGAATGGACGCTGATAGCGGCCTTGATATCAGTAACTGCTAGTTTGATTTGTATAAACTAATATTTTCAAAATAAGAACTCTTAGTAATTTGAATTTTCATTAATTATTAATAATAATTCCTCATATTATTTGTTTAGTTTAAGTCCTAGTTTTAAGTTAATCCTGACTATCAACAGTCAATGTAAATTTTTATTTTATATTGAACAATATAATTCGAATGTTTACCTTTAATGCAAATCTTCGTATCTGCCCAATTTATTTTTTTATTGACAAACATAATTTTTATCCCTACATATTTTCCAATAATTTTTATTTCAATTGAATTCATAAAAAATATTAATAAATCAGTTTTTTCATCTTTACTTTATAGTTGACGTCTATTAGTATCAGTTCAGGACGCGATCAGTTGGTTGTATTTCATTCAGCTGCCAACAATGATTTAGTGTTTGCACTACAAGGAGAACATAGCCCACTTAAGGAAGATCGTATTGGGGAAGTTGTTGGTGTTGTTTGCAAGACTTATAATGAGTAATTTAAAATCTTCTGTTTATTATTTATAATTATATGGCTTTTACTATTTTATTTATTTATAAGCATCTGTGATCGAGAACTTAGAGTCGACGTGTCGCCAAATATCGCTTGTCGCTTGGGCGGTAAACCGCGCACAATTGTTATTGAGGCAGCAGCTGGAGTGGAGAATCCAAATTTTCGCCATGCTTCTGGAAATATTATTTTTGAAGTACCAGCCCACTATTGTGTTTAATACAACAAAAAAAGCTAGTTGTTAAGTTTTTCTTTTTATACTTACATACATACATATGTATATGTATGTAAAGCTGGACTTACCTTGTTACATTTTTTCTATAATGACAAAAAACTAATCGTTTCCTATTGCTTTATCGATTAACTTCTAAAAGCAATTTTGCTCTATTCTGTTTTTTATTTTATTAACACTAATATATGTATGTATGATTGTATTATTTGTTAATTATTGCATGTTTAATTGTTAATATTAACTAAAATCAATAATTGGATATAATAATTAAGTGTCGAAATTAAGATTTAAACTAATAAATGCATTTATCGAGTGTGCATATAAATAGTTTTTAAATACTTTGCTATGTGTGTGAATGCACAAACATAAGTACATAGAACACTACATTTTAACATGTGGATACTGCTTAAAAAGTATAAACATTAAACAAATAATGCATTTATTGGTATAAGAAATGATAAACAACGAAATTGTCTGTATATAAAGGGTGGTTTTTATAGAGTGACACAAGTTGAAGTCATAATAAAACAAGGAAATATATTTTTAATATAAATAAGCGGGCTTTATTGGAAAGAAAATATTATGAAATTGAAGTTTAAATATGATATCTGCCGCGGCTGGCGCGTAGAAGGCGCAATCTGGAACACCAATTTTCAACAACTTTTCGCAGTATTTGCGGCCGTGTTTCGCCGACTTAACATAAACCTAAAGAAATTAATCTAATGGGGTTAAATTACACGATCTTTACGTGAAATTATTTTTTCATCAAACTTCTTTGAGTAAATCAATTTTAGCGCCCGCTGCACGATGAGTTTGACGAATAGAACAATTATTTTGATTAAAAATTTCAGCAATTCGACTCATAATGAAATTTCAAACCAAACTAAACAAAAATCAGCTATCAGCTGTTAAATGGGTGCTCAAATAAAGCAGTGATGCCAACTCAAAGTTGTGACACTCTATAAAAAACTCCCTATATGTGGCCTAGAGTGGCAGTTGTTCCAATTAATAAAAATAAGAGATAGCTCATAATTGTACTTAATTGTAATACACCAAACAAATTTCAGTTAAAAATGCACACGAAATTCTGACATTAAGAAATTTATTTAATTTATTAAACCCTTATGAAATGAATTTACAAACAAAACCAGTTTCATAAATATTTAATAAACCAATCATTTTTTTTATAAATAAGGCAGATATAGTAGAATATCTATTGCTAATTTTAAAATTTAAAGACATAATTGGATAATATTTAAGCTTAATCTATACGATATGTTTAATCAGCTTCTTTAAAATAGTAAGTACAAACGCCTTTAATATCATATTTAATATGTATGTTAGGCATCACACGATGTGCTAAAAAAAGCCAATTTTTTTAAATTATATGGCCACATATCGAGTCATAACCAATTGTTTCATTTATTAAAGAAAAAATTTAATTTAAAACCAAATCGCTTAAGATATTTTCGTGGTTAAGGCTCGATATGAGTTACCATATAATTTATGTTTCTAGCCAATATGTGGAATTTCGTATGATGATGTCTAGATATGTATGTGGGTATGTATGCTTAGTCGCGACAATATATTTAATTTTTGAAAAACAAAAATCATTGGTAGTTCCAATTGTTCCAATTTTGTGTGGTTGTTTTTTTATTACATGAAAATTAGAGAACAAAACTGTTTAATATACATTGCTATATTGATTCCATTTTTTTCTAGCTTTGTTATTCCTTACAGTCTTAGTGATTTCTTTTATATATATATATATATATATATATATATATATATATATATATATATGTATATATATATATATATTTATATATATATTAAATATTAAAAGACCGCAAAAATTGCTATATATATATATGTATATATATATTTATATATATATATATAGCAATTTTTGCGGTCTTTTAATATTTTTAACATTTTGGCGATTTCCAATAAATTTCGTGTATTGTTTCCGATGTTCAAATTTCTTGAATAGCCTAAAATTTTAGCGTTTTTCAATCAAAAGTATGTCTTTTTATGGCCAATAAATGAGTGGATATTTATTTATAGTTTTAATTAATTTTCATAAAGTTTTAAAATTTGCATATGGAAAAAATAATAATTACGTTTATTCGTAATAATAATAATATAAAAAGTTTTAAAATTTGTTTAAACGCACTTTAATTTTTTCAGTCACACTTAAAGTTCTTATTTAATTACCACGAAAATATGGTAGCACTACGTAAAATAAAAGATTTCCCTAAGTCTAGGGTCACACACGACGATCTTAATTGCCCAACTTTTTCAGAATTCTCTTTTGAACTTGCTTTTATGTTCACACACGACGATTATAGTTTGGCAATTCTTTTGTTTTGTTTAGTTTTTATTTTCTTACAATTTGACATTTGTGCTTTCATAAAATAAACAATTTCAATAAAATATAAAAAATGTAGTAAGCTTTTACTAAAAATGTTTACTCTATAATAATTATTTTATTTTTACATATTTAAAACGTGTAATTTTTGCGTTTAATTGAAATTATAAATGATGTACACACAAAGAAGCGAAACACCGAATGAAAAGGAATGTCAAATATTCAAATAAAAAAAAAAACCAATGAGAGAATTGCTTGAAATAGCCGGGTACCGGCGATTATTTTTCCCTTTTTATTCCCCTCACCGCAAACTGAAAAAAACATCTATAAACTCAAGAATTGCCCAACTAAAATCGTCGTGTGTGAACATAGACTAAGCAACAGCTGACTAAAACAAATAAAGAAAAACCCCAAAAAAATATATTTTTATTTTAGATAAACAGGCATGTTCCAGAAAAGTAAAAGTAAATTAAGCTTACTTTTTACACTTTTTATTTTCAATTTTACATAAAAAAGACCTATCACTATCACTATTTCTGCTTTCGTATGGAATTTACATACATTATGTATATTCATTACAAACAGCAAAGATTAATTAAGAACTGCTTAAATGTTTTAAAAGAATAAAAGCAACTTTGATAGTGATTGAAAGTTTAATAGCGACCAAACAAGACAAAACTTTATGCAATTTGTCAGCAGCCACAAATATTTTATTGGCTTCATTTTATATAAGAAGAACAAGCAGTCAAAATCTCGAAATTTTTATACATTTACGTGATAGGCGTCATTGCTTTTGATGAAACAATTTGAAATACATACATGTATGTATGTTGTCATAAATGTACGAGGTCCTTTAGAAACTATTTAACAAGACTTTATGAATGGTCACATTCTATACCTCATAATTTATTTTTAGTTGAAAATAATTCAATTAGCCACCAACATAACCGGAGTCCACGACTACAACTTAAGTAACACCGTATGTCATCAAAGGATGTACCACTAACCATTTGTCAAAAGAAATGATAGGAAAGAAGAGGGTATTGTGCAAAATTATCTGAGGAATTGAAGAAATATTGATTTTTATTGGAAAATGTTTTACGTATGAATATTTACCAATTAAATAAAATTTTATTTTTGGTGTCCCCATTAATTAAAATATGACAAAAAATAAAAATAGCAATCAATCGACTTAATAAGTTGTTTGCTTAGAGCAGGAGTGAAATATTAATTTAAATACGTACATACATACATACATACATACATATCTGGATAAACTTGGAGTACACACGATCATCGATTATTGACACTGATCACAATATGTACATATATTTAAATATATATGAAACTATACAAAAATAATATTTCCTTAAAGTTCTTTAGAATTGATGTCACTCTACTAAACATGTTGTGCACACTATTATACAATAAGAAGTATTTAATCATTATAAAATTAAAGGAGACAATCATTAACGATGATGATGTTAGCATTTTCCATTTATGTCTAAACGGAAAATTGCAAACAAAGAAACTGTGCCATTTACAAACAGACATACATCTGATTTAAATATATTTGCTTAAATTTTTATATATTATTTGTATATATATATATATATACATATGTATATATTTACATATCGTCCCATGAAACGTAGATCCACTTAAGTAACATAAATTTCAAAATCAGGGGACTTACTCTGTATTGCGATGCGATAGCAAATGCAATGTGAAAGTAATCTTATTTACATTGAGGGTAATCACTCTTGGTTAAAAACTTTCATATGTTTGTACAAGCATCAACTTTTATGTATCATAATTATAATTAATCAAAACCCTGAGGGGTAACTCTGTATTGCGATGCGATAGCAAATGCGATGCGAAAACAATAGGGGAAATCACTCTTAGTATTGTGATCATTGCAGATCTTGCAAGTCTAGCTTATTTTCATCAGTTTGCAGCAATGCAATAACAAAATATGTATACCTGCAAGATCTGCAACATATGCAAGTATATATATATATATATATATATATACATACATATATATATATATATATATATATATATATGTATGTATATATATATATATATATATATATATATATATATATATATATGTATGTATGTGTGTTATCTATTTATGAATGCATACATATGAACATGTAAAAGTATATGTGGTCACGAGCAATAAATCGATTTAATTGACTTATAGCATATGCTGCCGTATTCTGTTCACAGAACTGTATCTTTGTTTGAAATCCCTACCTTCGTAAAATTCTTTTTGATAAACTTATTAATAAGAAATACAATAAGCACCAACATGTACTTAATAAAATGAATAATAAGGTGACCAACTATACTCATTTACTGAGTTTTGTACTCTTTTTTCGCAAACCGTACTCTTTTCAAATACTGTACTCTGAAAGTACTCATTTGTATAATTTTATACTCATTTGTTTTTCTAAAACATTTTTTCATTTTTACCCGTTTTTACCTTATTTCCATGGGCTCACAGTGGCATGATGTAATAAACAAGGTGGCAGCAGGAGAAAACAAGAACTTGGCAGCACGAGAAAAAGTAACGGCTAGCTAACTTAAGCTGTTAAAAATATAACCAGAAAAACAGCTCTTTGACATTTGAAGCGACCTAATAAGTAGAGCCAAAAATAGTAAGCTTTCGTAGCGCTGCCATCTTGTTTATTGCATCATGCACATTACTTTTGATGTTTTCAGAGTTGGCATCACTGCTACGGCATGCCTGACAGCCTTGACGTATGCGTAGTATGTACGGAAAAGTTTTATGGGAATTCCCTTTCTGTTTAATTAATTTGAAGTTAGAGAAAACCATGGTCTAATAATCAGGTCTGCGCAAGAAGGAATATGGTTTTTGTAGGGTTGTGTTTTGACCGTTAAATAATCTGCAAAAAATGGTAAACTGCGCAATCTTGTCAAAAGTTGCTTACATTTTTGGCCGGCATCTTGAATATTTTTGTTTACGTTATGCTTTTTGTTTTTGCATAACCAATAAATACATACATATGTACAAACCACATTTTATTTTAGGGAATGATTATTGGAGCAGTGAGAAGTCGCAACTTTCTGTAAAAACATTATCTGCCGTCTTAACAGTCAAATTTAATATGCAAAATGAAAGTTGTTCGGATGTGGCTACATTATTAGACGAACATCCTCGTTTAACAAAAAAAAATCCACTCCGAAGAAAAATATGTTTTTAAAAGAAAATAAAGTTTTTATCGTTTTTTCATCTTTTTTTTTCACCTATGAAATACTTGCAAAGTGTACTCTTTTTGAATAAAAAATAGTTGGTCACCTTATGAATAATAATTTCTTTTTTGCTTACATAGCGTTTACACATAAAAGTCGCAATATACTCTCAATTCTTCACTTACACGTTCAGAATTTTGTCACTTTCAGTCAACTTTATAAGCACTGCTTTCAACGAAAATTTCAAGAAAGTGATTTTTTGACACTTTCAATATACATACATACTTTCTAAAAACAAATGATAATAATCAAAAAAGTGTGCTGCCAGGTAAAAATAATCAAGCAACATTTCATGATTGTTTTAAAAAGCAGTTAAATAAGCTACATGTTTTAAGCGTTTATACAAATAATTTTAATATATTCTTTCGTTAATTTTGTTAATTCTCTTATTAAATATTATAAAAAAATATAAAATTAAATAATAGTTTCTATACGTTTTCTAAAACTCGGCTTAAGTAATTATCTTGGCAACTCTGAAAAATAAACTAAACAAAAAACAGCGATGGAAGAAAAATTTAAATTGTTTTAATTTGTTATTTGTTTTGAATTTTTCATAAATAATACATATGTAGAGGGAACTTTCATAAAATTACTTTCGTGTTTAAACGTAGCGTTAAATAGTTTCTAATGACATTAGTTGTGAAATGAAATAAAACGTTTAAAGAAATTGACTACCTCAACATAAGCCTAGAAACAATCGAAAGACTTATTTTCAACAAACGCCTAAGCCGGCAGAAGCATTTTCAATTTTTTTTTCATATGTAACAGACTACTTTTATTTTTATATTAATTATTATATTTTTACAGCAAACAATAAATCTTTTAGTTCTTAATTTCTAGTGTGCTTTTTTTTTGACAACCAATTTTAGAATGGCTACCAAACGCAGTTGTTCCCCATCTTCTTATTCTTTTTCTCGTTGCCAATCATTATAACTATCTAACATACTCTATATTTAACATACTCTACAATACAGCGTATCAATTTATTATTACAGCTCGACTAATCTGACCTGGCAATCGACCCGATTGTCAATCGCCAAGATCAAATTCGTCATCTAAAAATTCGTAAACAATACAATCATCCGAAATGGTGTGCTCACCACCCTCAGCCATGTCACCAACGTCGCCATGGGGTTCCAACCATTTTTTAAGTCTAGTAGAATCAACAATACCTTTATAGAGAAACTGCTTCAACGACGTATGGGTCCCGATACCTTGGTACGAACTTCTTGTTCATCCCCGACGTTGTATCGACATTCTTCATTACAACAAGATCACCAACTTCAAACACTCTATCCGGCTTATGACGTTTCCCAAAGTACTGCTGGTTATATGCCTGTGACCTTCGTATGGCGTCAGACGCCCCTTCCCTAATGGATTGTAAGTCTATATTCATAGTAGAATAAGAATGCAAATGCTCAGTCAGCTCATCAACAACTCTACCTCTATGCTCCACACCAAATAGTAGTTTGCTAGGGGTCTCACTAGTAGAACTGTGTACGGTATTATTTATAGCAAATTCGACGTCGGATAATCGACTTACCCAATCACTATGACCAACCGGCTCAGTTAGCTTACCCAACATAGCCTTAATCACTCTATTTACTCTCTCAACCTGGCCGTTCGACAGACGTGAAGCAACAGATACTTTAACATGTCTTATATTATTCTGCAGCACAAAGTCCGCAAATTCATTTCACGTGAAACATGTACCACAGTCTCTAATTATCCTATGTGGACGACTATAGTTCTCAAAATATTTCCTAAGCGCACAGCATGCCTCCTTCGTAAGGGGGGGAATTCACTGCATAAAGCCAAATTTGATAAATGCGTCTACAACAACTAATATGTGTCTACGTTTGGAGTTAATTGCAGGAAGTGGCCCAAAGTGATTCGTGTCGAAAGGTTCAGCCACTTTCGTAATATTGTACAAGTTCCTCTCATTACCTGCCGCAAAAGGTGAATAGAAAATACACTTTAGACAATTCCTAATAATAACATTCAATTTCTCATGCAACTTTGGAAACCAGTAGTGTTTCCGTATCTGGTTTGCACACTTTTTAATACCCAAATGACCATACTTCTCGTGTACTAATCTCATCACATTATCCTCCAACTCCCGGGGAACATACAATTGTAAATGTCCCTTTGAATTACGTCTGAATAGCAATCCATTCTCCAGCACAAATCCATCCAATTCACCCTTTTCCAATTTATCTAATATCGTTATAATATAATTATAACGCGACTGAGCCACCTGAATATTAAAGTCAACGTTCCCTCCATCCATAACAGCTAGAATCGACAACCGGCTCAAAGCGTCCACATGATTCATCATCATACCCTTTCGATGCCTGATCTGATAATCATAATTATTTAACTCAAGGGCCCACCTGGCTATCCGCTGATTAAGCTGTTTCCTGTTTAAGGTCGATGTTAAAGAGTTGCTATCAGTAACAATGGTGAACGGGATGCCCTCCAAAAACACCCTAAACCTTCCCGGAATATAAAATGTGGCCAAAGTCTCCAACTCAAAGCTATGGTACCTCGACTCGGCGGGTGAGGTGGTCTTAGAAAAATACGATATGGGATGGTATTTACCATCACTCTTCTTCTGCAGCAGAACAGCTCCGTCAGTGTGTAACTCCGTTTCATGAAAAGGACTAAACTGCCAAAACTGGCGGATTCACCAATGCATCTCTAAAAACGCGGCCTTACACTCGGAGGTCCACTCAAAAACAGAATCTTTCCTTATCAACTGCGCAAGCGGCTCAGCCCGCCGCGAAAAATCCTTAACAAGTCTACGAAAATAAGAAAAAAGCCCTAAACATCTAAGTAATTCTTTCCCGTTAGTTGGCATTGGATATTGACAAATCGTAGCTATGTGACCATCACTAGGCGGTACACCATCTTCGTTTACTAGATATCCCAAATACTCGAGCTCCCTATAAGCGAATCTACACTTTGCCAAATTAAGTTGTAGCCCATACTCCTAAACCAATACCAAAACCTCGGTCAAAATGTCCATATGACCTCAGCACATATGAAGCAGGAATTCTGGGGCCTCTTTGGCATCGGGCACTAGCTTTGGTAATGACCAAATTGAAAGCAATTGAAACAGCGAATTTGCTGCTCAGATTTCCCATCAGCAAATTTTTTTACAGCTGTTGAGTTCAAGAGCAATTTGGGTTTGGAAGACCAGTCTGCGATGCATTTCCACTTGAAGACCTCTTTTTTCGTATCGCTCCAACAAAACTTTAAAGTTCTTCATATTTCTGGCACTATACAACATTGATACATGCTGTGATTTATCGTTGAGGCCGTCAATTATGATGTCAATTAAATCAGTCTCAGGAATTGTAGACCGCATTGCTATTTCTTGGATTTCAATAACATAGCGTCTGACTGATTCAGATGGTCTTAAAGTTCGTTTTTTTAATTGATAAAAAAAACGTCTTGCATCGTAACCGCTTTTCCAAATTCTTGTAGAAGTTCATTCCTCAATTCATCATAATTGTGAACCGATATTGTACGCAAAAACAACATAGCGGTTCCATCTAGCAATCGACGTGATGCAATAAATTTTTCAGACTGCGTACATTCAAACATACATAAAGCGTCTTCTAGATCGTCAAACCCTTTACGAATATCGTAAGAATCTTCACCACTGAATCTGTGTATCATTGCCTCAAAAGCAATAAAATCGAACCGTTTTATAGTTAACCGGTCAAACTCTTCACCCATTGACATCATTTCTTGTCGCCTTTGTAAAGCTTCAATTTGGCGATTCAGGCTTTCGATTTCAGCGCGATGTATATCGTTGCCGGCATCAGCGTCAACATCAGCACTTTGTGTGAAACTGCTTCTCTGGTTGGCATCAGCAGCAGGCTTGCCTTTACTACCGTTTATGGCAGCATGGGACTCAAGTACAGCATCAACAATAGATTTAATGAAGCCGGCAGAATCTTCGGGCACTACAGCAGGTTCATCAGTTTTCTCTCCAGTAAACTCGGATATCTTGTTACCCTCAGAAATGTTATCCTTTTCTGTCGGGACCAAAGTATTGTAAGATTTTCTGGCAATTTTATCGTAAATCTTACGCAATTCGGAAACAGTATTGGTATCGTCAAACTCAATACCTGCCGCTATTAGATCATCCACAATTGTTTGTTTGGTGATGTGCTTGGACATAATGTTCACACCTCACACCTGAATTGTAACAGACTATTTTTATTTTTATATTAATAATTATATTTTTCAAGCAAACAATTAAATCTTTTAGTTCTTAATTTCTAGTGTGCTTTCTTTTTGCAACCAATTTTGGAATGGCTACCCAACGCAGTTCTTCGCCATCTTCTTATTCTTTTCCTCGTTGCCAATCATTATAAATATCTACATTAAACATACTCTACAATACAGTGTATCAACTTATCATTACACAGAGTTGCATTAACGGCGATATTTGTTTTTATAAATATTTCTCAAATTAGGGCCAATTTTTGACTTGATATTTAAGTTATAATTATTTTTAAGTTGTAATTAAATACCAAATTGTGTTTTTGACTGCATATTTAAAAAAAGCACTTAATTAATAATTAAATGAACAACCTTGTGTATTTAAATATTAATTAAGTTTTACGATTTTCCATATGTTTTTGACTGCTTGTTCTTCTTATATAAAATAAAGCCAATAAATTATTTGTGGCTGCTGGCAAATTGCATAAAATTTTGTCTTTTTTTTTGCCGCTATTAACCTTTTAATCGTTTTGAAAGTGGCTTTTATTCTTTTAAAACGTTTCAGGAGTTCTTTATTATTCTTATTTTTAGCTAAAATAAAAATATATATTTTTGAATTTTTCTTTATTTGTTCTAGTCAGCTGTTCTTTAGGGAAATTTTTTATTTTACCTAGTGCCACCATATTTTCATCGTAATTAAATAAAAACTTTAATTACTCACTGAAAAAATGGAACCTAATTTAAATAAAAATTGAAAAATTGTAAGAGTCTTTGATTATGCATAAAATGTTTTCAAATGCACTCTGAATTTTTTCAGAGACGCTTTGATAAATACATTGTCTTTTAACAGATATATGTTTTTCGTCTTTGGCGATTATTGCTTGTGACCACATATCTTATAATTTAAATTATACATAAATTATACGTAGAGACCTTAAAGAAACGTGTGCCTTTTTAATAGCGTGCTTTGATGATTATATTGCAATTAACTTCTATTAAGTAAATATTTATAAGTACCAATGTACGTAATAATAACTAATAACCGTTTTCATTGAATTGAATTAAATTTATATACTTATTTAGATACATTAATTTAAGTATACGAGAATACATATATTAAATATATTCATGAATATTAAATATATGTACATATATTCTTATTCATTTATCAAATATTTGCCCAAAAAAACCAAATTGCCCAAATATTTGATAAATGTGAACGTAGCTTTACATATGTACATACAATAATTTATTTAAATTTCTACTATATTCTAAATTTTATCATGCAAAACGTCTACGTAAAATAAATACATATATAAACATTTTTAAAAATTTACATAAATTATTTTTCTACCATCATCGGCAAGAATGTGTACTTGTTTGGGAAAGAAATCGATCGATCTATTTCACTATATTCTTAGGCAATTCAGTGCAAGCCCCACCTATTTGAGTTTTACGCTTTTTAGTTAAGTCGTACATATGAGTGCGAAGAGCGAACACCGTCAATAGCTTTGTTTGTAATTTTTCAAATACAGTGCCCAACTTAAATGATAGTTGAACTAAGATATTTATGATAAACAATATTTTTGGAAATGATTATATGAATAAGTATAATGATGAGGAAAGTAAAGGTCTTTTTATTGAAAATAAAAATATATTATAAATTAGAAATTATTATTATTAGGCTTATGTTCAGTTTTATTGAATTAATGAAAATTCAAATTACTATGGGTTTTTAATATTGTAAAAATCATTAGCATTTGCAACCGGATTAGCAAAACGTATCAGTATACCGATTTCAAGGCCGCTACACCTCTCATCAGCGTTCATTTGTCCATATTTATAATTTTATTAAATATATATGTATGTGTTACAACAGAAAATTTATGCTTAGTTCACAAAACCTCTTGTATCATTGTAGCGAGTGTATTATAGTATTAAATACAATAGTGTAGAATTAAAAATAAAAATATGTTCATATTTCAATTAAATACACTATTACACTTTTATTTCATATGTTTTGCAAAAATCGTATTTCATACAACACTCCGAGAGTATTGTTGTGCAAAAACATGAATATTAACCAAATCGTCGAAATTGCGCATTGTGGGAGGGTTAAACAACATAACATCTAGAGATTCCGATTAAAGAAATCTTAGTAATTTTACTAATAATATTTTTTTTTTTTTTTGATAATTTTATTATTTATTGAATCTTCAATTTAGATTGTAATATCAATAAGTTTTTCAAATCTTAAATCTAAAAATATTAAATATAAGTTTAGCCAATACTAAACAAAATTTTTAATTTCAACGGTTAATATTTTTTTGTTTTACATCTCCCATGAACGGCTGAGAAAAAGAGTATCCCATCTTTTCAGCCAGGTGTGGCCCCTATAATGAAGAATATTGCGCGCAAGTGGATTTAAGTGCAGGTCAAGTTTTTTTATATATTTTTTCGCGTGTTTCTGACATACCAGGGGACTGCTGTTATTGTACGTAGAATTTTATTCTGTCGCCTTTGAATTTTTTCGACATTCGATGCTGAGGCAGTGCCCCATAACTGGATTCCATAGGATCATATTGGTTTCAGGATCGCTTTGTATAGTAGAAGTTTACAGACTAGGCTTAGTATAGAATTTCTTCCAATAAGCCAATTTATTTGGGCTGCTTTTAATTTTATTTGTGTTAACTTTGCGTCTATATGCGATTTCCATGTTAAACGACAATCTAGAATCTAGATGCACGCCTAGATTTTTGACTACAGTGTGTTGTGGTATAGTCTCGCTGTTAATTTTTATAGGCGGTCATGTTTCCCTGAGCAACGTAAAAGTGACGTGTGCACATTTCTGCTCGTTAACTTTTATACGCCATTGTTTGAGCCATTTTTCCAGTTTGGATATACATACATATATCCTTGTAAGTTTCGTTAAGCTTCTACAGGGCTTTCATGAACGCTTAGAAAATCTGTATCATCAGCAAATGTTGATGTGTGAATGTTACTGCTTAACGGTAAGTCAGAGGCATACATTAAATAAAGTAATGGACCGAAGATACTGCCTTGAGGGACTCCGGCTTCAATCGAATGCGGAGGGCTTAAAAAATTGCCTTCCCTAACTACAAATTTACGTTCCATTAAATAGATTTTTAATAGCTTGACGATGTTTGCTGGTAGATTTTGTGTTAATTTGTTGAATAGACCTTCGTGCCATACTTTATCGAAAGCTTGTGAGACATCAATAAAGAGCGCAGAGCAGTATTTCTTTTTTTCAAAAGTGTCTCTGACAACATTCACAAGTCTGTGAGTTTGTTCAATTGTGCTATGCTGTCTCCGAAAACCGAATTGATGATCTGGAATGCATCCATTACTAGTCACTATAGGCATCACCTTGCTCATATACAGCTTTTCAAATAGTTTAGAAATATTGGGCAATAAAATAATAGGCCGATAGGATTCAACCTTCGTATGATCCTTGCCGGGCTTTGGTATCATAGAAATCATCGAAACCTTTCATTCTGCCGGATAATATTGCAGCCGAAAAATACCATTAAAAATGAATAGTATTATTCTTTTTGCAATGAAAGGCAATTCTTGAAGCATTTTGTTGCTTATTTTGTCGACACCTGGGGCTTTTCTGGTGTTAAGACTAGTAATAGTATTTTCAATCTCCGCCATGTTAAATCTCAGCGGTATTTCTTGTAAAGAGACGACTGGTGGCAGTTCAACAATATCAGCAGAAATATTCGGGGTAAACACCTTTTCTAAGTGCTTAACAAATAGATCACCTTTTTCAGCATCAGTTCTTGCCCAGTCACCATTCGAATCTCGTAACGGAGGTTTGCAAATCACTGGCCTTTTACCCTCCGATGTTCATATGGGTCTGGCCAGACCAAATCGGGTTTTAAATGCATGCAGTTTTTTTTTTCTTAAATTTCTGAGCAGCCGTCGTTTATGACTTCCTCAAATATATTGTGCGAAATCCAGTGAATAAGTAAAACTGAAATTTGTTGTAAATTTATGTTGAAAAAACTAATTTCAAACTTCTTTCGTTAATCAAGCACACATGGGTCTGAGCAGACCCAAAAAAAAATCATGTAATTTGTACGACCGTTATAAGAAAACAATAAAACTTTAAAATGGCAGCCGGAGAAATCAGGCTCCATGAAAAATGGCCCCAATGAAAAATGGCCCCAAACCAAAAATGAAAAATGGCCCCAAACTTTTGTATTGAAAACAACAACATGAACTTTGGGGCCATTTTTCCAATTTTTGGGGGCCATTTTTTATTTTTAAGTTTGGGGCCATTTTTCATTTTCGAGTTTGGGGCCATTTTTCATTTTTCGTTAATTGAAAAATGGCCCCAAACTCGAAAATGAAAAATGGCCCCAAACTTTATGAAAAAATGGCACCAAACTTAAAAATAAAAAATGAAAAATTGCCCCAAAAAAAGAAAAATGGCCCCAAAGTTTGTGTAGTTGTTTTTAATACAAAAGTTTGGGGCCATTTTTCATTTTTGGTTTGGGGCCATTTTTTATTTTTGGTTTGGGGCCATTTTTCATTTTTGGTTTGGGGCCATTTTTCATTTAACGAAAAATGAAAAATGGCCCCAATAGTGTGAATGATATAAATACCACAAAAAACTCTTTAACATCAAATAATGCGTTTTCAAAATTAGTATTGTTATTAAACGGCAACGTTGCTCGAAATTATATGGAGTAGAGTTACCTTGAGCCCCGCCGAGGAGCCTAGAATACAAAAGGCCGTTAGTACGCTGTGGGCGCTGTGAGCCAACATGGAGAAAAAAGTGGCTGCGCCCAACAATTGCCCAAATAATTTAAGTCCCCAGATTTGCTGCATTGCATTGGGGTGCTAGGTCACAATAAAATTAGGTACGTATGTAATGCAATGCAGAAAATCTTTTCTAAATATCGCCGTGTCGGGAAATACCATGGTGGAGAAAATCCCTAAGCCCGGCCGTAGGCCGGCTATGCAAGGAATCTTTAGTAAGCAACTCAATTTTTTGAAAATAGTCCAATATTTTAAAATATTTGAATTTTATTACTAAAGTTTTTCCGCGTAGCCGGCCTCGGGGCGGACTTAGAGATTTTCTCCACCATGGTATTTCCCGACACGGCGATATTTAGTAAAGATTTTCTGCATTGCATTACATACGTACCTAATTTTATTGTGACCTAGCACCCCAATGCAATGCAGCAAATCTGGGGACTTAAATTATTTGGGCAATTGTTGGGCGCAGCCACTTTTTTCTTCATGTTGGATCATAGCGGCAGTAGCTTACCTACGGGTTTTTGCATTCTAGGCCCCTCGACGGGGCTCAAGGTAACTCTACTCCATAGAATTTCGAGCAACGTCGCCGTTTAATAATAATACATGTTTTGAAAATGCATTATTTGATGTAATGAGTTTTTTTGTGGTATTTATATCATTTACACTATTTTGGGGCCATTTTTCATTTTTCATTAAATGAAAAATGGCCCCAAACAAAAATGAAAAATGGCCCCAAATTAGGAAAAATCACCCCAAATTCGAAAAATAAAAATGAAAAATGGCCCCAAAACAGGAAAAATGGCCCCAAAAATAATTATTGTTGTTTTCATTTTTCAGTTTGGGGCCATTTTTCCTATTTGAGGAATAATTTTTACATTGAAAACAACAATAATTATTTTTGGGGCCATTTTTCTTATTTTGGGGCCATTTTTCCTTTTTGGTTTGGGGCCATTTTTTATTTTTTAGTTTGGGGCCATTTTTCATGGAGCCGAGAAATCATATATTTTAGTTGATGCTTAGAATTCAGAGTGAACACGTGTTTTTAACGTCTTTAGTGCGATTTAATATTTATATAAAATGCAGCAAAAAGGCTTCGATGAAGGTGATATGATGACGCTTTTGCTTCGTAAATTAAATGCAAGAAATGTTAGTTCTGAAGAACGGGAGCAACTTGAGGCACAAATTGAGCAAATTACGGGGCAGGAGCTCGATCAATTCGAGACAAGTGATGACTTAGGAGATGATGACTGTCTTCCAGAAAAATATGAAAATTTTGATGAAGCATCCGACATTGAAGAGCAAATTGAACTAGAGGACGTTGATGATATCCATGACGATGTTGAGGATTTGTATACAGAAGCCGTGGCCGCCGTCGCACTTCAAGATCCAACCACAAAAACATCATCCAGCATTCAGGATCATATGTATCGGTCAAAAGACGGAAAAATATGGAATTCAAATACACCTCCATCTGAGAGGCCTCGCTCTCATAATGTACGAACTTTTACCCGTAAAGGGCCACTTCGAGGAACATCACCGAATCATGGAGCTATCTTCAAGTCGTTATTATCCCCCGAAATTGTTAGTATTATTGTGCGGAAAACCAGTAGAAAATATCTTGAATCTTTTAGTCTATGGAACGAAAAGCATCCTAATAACAATCAGCGAACTTGGATACTAACAAACGAGAATGAAATGTATGTGTTTTTTGTTTTTTTTTAATTAGGACCAGCACTCAGGGGATGATCCCTACGTAAGCAGTGCACTGTGCCGGAACTCATGGAGAGGGTAGAGAAGATAGATGTTAAAAATTTAGAATACTTAATCTTTAACAACACTGCTTTGCGCGTTATGTTAATTTTTAAGGCAGTGTTGAGGCGCCTCCGGTGTTAAGTGGACGCATTAACTTTGTTAAGCTGTATTAGCAGGGATTTTATTAATTGTTTTACTTCGCCGATGCTTCTGCTAACCGACGAAGGAAGGCGATGTTGTGTACATTAGCTTGGATAGCATCAATCGCTGTCGGAACAGTTTTTTAGTGACCAATGCTATGCCTTCATCACTTAAATAGTCCGACAACAATTAATACAATGTCTCACTAATGTGCATTAGAGAAATTAATGATGTTGATTGATTTGCTCTGGCCAGGGTTTGAACCCAGGCCCTTCTGCTTCTATTTGCTGGTGTATTTCACGCAAATTCTCAGCCAGCAAAAGAATTGTGGGCGAGCTATAATATGCCAATTTATAAAGCCACAATGTCATTAAATCGATTCAAGCACTTGACTACTTTCATCCGCTTCGATAACGGTACCACTCGCGCAGATAGGTTAAAACAAAGCAAATCTGCAGGCGTTGACGATGTATGGCTCATGCTGATGGCCAACTTAGAAAAAGCGTACACACCGATTGCCAAGTAACTATCGATGAGCAGTTATTTCCATATTGTGGGCGTACTCGGTTTACTCAATATATTCCGAGTAAGCCCGCAAAATATGGAATAAAAATTTGGTGGATTTGCGACTCCGGTTCAAATAACCCTTTGAAAGGCATTATGTATACGGGAAAACAACCAGGTGGCCAGCGAGAAACGAATCAAGGCGAACGAGTCGTCATGAAATTGGTGGAAAAATACATACATATACAGCGGTAGGACAGTTTATGCTGACAACTTTTTTTCAACATATTGTGACAACCAAAAGTCGGCCCTCGTTTTTGGTTCATCGCATGTTATTAAAATTGAATTAATATTTTTATTTCTTATCTTGTTATACACAAATATTGCCAATGAAAAACTGCTCTCTTCACCCCTCTCGCCTAAAACTATAATTTTATGCCAGCATAATTAGCAGCGTTGTCAACTTTGAAATTTCAAAAGGCACCAAAATGGAGAAAAAAACGCGCCATTTAACAAAAAACGCACCAAGTTCAGATTTTTTTTTTATTGAAAATTTTTATTGAATTAATTTTGCGTCTTTACAACATTTAACTTTAGTCAAAAATTCTAATGTTGATATAATATTGTGCCAATGCATGAAGTGAATCATTCTCCACCCTTTTTCAATACTAGATAATTATTTCGACATCGGTTTAAAATTGTACTGCTAATGGTATGATATCATATTTGCAATGGAATAAAACATTTTGTACAATGCTGGTTAAAGCTGCAATATGCTAAAAACATCTTGCTTTTGTGTTATTATTTGGTCAAGGCCGAATCCATTGCTTAAACTCACATTGTGATTCCCAAATCCTTTTGTATTTCGCTTATGATCTCCTTTTTTAGACTCCATTCTTGACACTAACATTAAATATTTCTTTTAGTAAATATAAATTTTATTAATTTTAGTGTTACAACCCTTTATATAAACTTTTACGCATTTTATAAAAAACGAACAATGAGCGCAAGTCTCAATAATACCTTGCTTTTGCTAAGCTCTTTAACAGACTTGACAACAACTTTTACGACAAAAAACAATTATGTACTCTGAAAATCTAAAATGGACAACAAATTTCTTATAATGAAATGTTACAAATTATTTATAACAACAAGACGGTTTAACGGTTTTTGTGAATGTGTTTTGGTACCTCTTAAACATCATTAATGGTTGCTCTTATTATGGTCTGTAAAATTGAATGTAAAAATTGTATACAAATTGAATGAAATAGTATTGAAACAGTTGTATTTTTTGTACAAAATTCTTTTTTCTCTCATACTGAAACAAAAAATTGTGTTTAATATGATTTGGAGCCACCCAAAATTAAAAAAACGCACCAAAATTAAAGAAAAAGCGCACCACGCACCAACTCAGATATTTTTCGCACAAAACATTTAGAAAAGCACCAAAAAAGGTGCGAAACGCACCAAGTTGACAACGCTGATAATTAGTCTCGTGTGTAAAAGACCATTGACAACATTGGCTTCAAAAGAGAACACAAGGAATGCACAAAGTCGTTATTCATGTTGTTGTTAGTGTGTGTTTTTTGCAAAAGTTGTTATTGTTATTGGTCCAATTTTCACGAGAGCACAACAGTTGTTCTTTCGAAAACACACCAGACTAATTAATCTGGCACAAAATTGTAACCATATACAGAGCTTTGTTTATTAGTGTATTTTGAACACAATTTTTTTTTTAATATACACGTATTGGGTTTGTTCTGCTAAGGCGGGGTTGAACCTGGTTGAAAAATTATGCCAAACAAAAAACGACTCTCTTCAACGAAAATACCAACAAGCTTGCATGTTATGCCACCACAATTAATCTCGTGTAAATTGGACCATTCAAGCAACCAATTCTAATACTACGTTCACACGGAACATGCTTCGCTCTCTATTCATGCTTCACACCCCAATCATGAGCGAAGCAACATGCTTCGCCATACAAAATTTTGAGAGCGAAGCATGTAGATTCATATTGAATCTACTTGCGAAGCATGAAAAATTGCTGTCTTCTCTAAATTTTATCGTAATTTATCGGAAGTTTATCTGAACTAGATGTAAAAAACACAACAAAAACTTTAATTAAAAGTGAAAAATTGAATTAAAACTATAAAGCTAAAACAACAATGGAAGAAAAAAATATGTTTGTGCATTTTTAAAAATGCGTAATAATTTTAACTTATTTTTTTTTGTCTATTTTAGATTTTATTTGTTATTAAAAAGAGAACTATCAAATCGAAGCAAGTGCATGAGTCGTGTGAACAGCTAGATTCATAAACATGCTTCGGAGAGCGAAGCAAGTGCTTTATCTTCTCGTGTGAACATAGTATAATGTGTTTTAACTATGTATGTACATGGTTTCGATAACATGCTACTTTACACATTACTAGTTAATAAATATATATATTTTGCACACCGCTAAGAAATAAAGCACTTTTTGTCCTAGAATTTAAAATTAAAATAAAATAGTGATTTAAAACTGTCCAAAATATGGAGTCTGCTTCTAATGGGTAACTAAAATGTTAAATTTTGTGTACTTTTTATTTTATTTTTGATTAAAAATATATGTTTCATAAAAAGTACCACAATGTTGGAAAAAGTACTCTTTTTGTTGAAGGACTGTACCATTTCAATTTTTCAATTTTCCATCACTGATGTATATCCAAAGTATATACATAAATATATACAAGTACATGCAAGACTCACAGCAGGTCATGTTTTTATACCCTTCACCAAAAATGGTAAGGGTATTTATAGGTTTGTCATTACGTGTGTAATTTCCACAATATTTATATGAGGTCCATATAGTATATATATACTGGATCCTTATAATTAAAAAAATTTAACTGAGCCCTGTCCGTCTGTCCGTCTGTCCGTCTGTCTGTACGTGAAATCCATTTTCTGAAGACACAAGAAGAGCTAGAGAATTGTTTCTTAAAGTAAAATGTAGGGATTTTTCTAAGGATGCTTCGTATTGAAAATCAGCAAAAATAAAAGTATCGATTCTGAAATGGATATATATACAAATAAATGAAGATATATATACATATATTCATTGCAGAAATAAATTTATAAATACACTAGGTGCCTCAGTAGTATTGAATACGGGGTCACGCGCATTGAATATGTGTCAGAGACAATAATTCAACACACGACCCATCGTGCTACTGAGGCTTGTTAGTTCTTTGTGTATATTACCTTAATAATTAGAGTTGGGTTTTTCAGCTCAGTTGAGTGAGCGCTCTTTTCCGCTCAGCTCAGTTAACTGAACTAGTTCGCTCTTTTAGTTCAATAGCTCACTTTAGTTCAGTAGCTCAGTTTAGTTCAATAGCTCACTTTAGTTCAGTAGCTCAGTTTAGTTCAACAGCTCACTTTAGTTCAATAGCTCACTTTAGTTCAGTAAAATACATTAGCTCCATTGGTTTCAGCTCAGTCTATCTTTGTTACGAAAGTAAACAACGCGAAAACAAAAAATGTTTCTGCTATATCAGCGTTACCATAACGTTTTTATTTTTAAACAACTAATTTGGAAAACAACTTAATTTTAGTTATATAAAAATAAGCTCCAATATACAGCTAATTTTATATATTTTTTATTAAGACATAGCCTAACATAGCTGTCACACGATCAAGTTTTCATTTAATTTTTGTTTCAAGATTCAATCCTCTCTCATTTTTTTACCAATACACTCACACTTTTAAAATTTGCTGAGAATTTGCTTTCAAATTTTCGTTCAATTGAGTGTTTCAAATTGCTTTCAAGAAAGCAGCTGATTGCCATTTGATTATAAACACTCGTTAGTTTTCATATACATACATAAGTACATATATTCTGCCGCCATAATATTTGTGTTCTTGAAAGCAAATTGCGTGCAGCCTACGTCACAGCCTTCAATTTTTGTGAATTTTGACTAGCAGTTTGTGTAAATTTCTTGAAAGAGAATTGAATAAAAACTTGAACGTCTGACTGCAGTGTTACTTGAATGAAAAATTGAAACAAAACTTAAAAGCAAAATTTATATAAAATTGATAGTCAATTTTTAAATGTGTGACTGTTTAGTAAATTGAAACAAATCTTAATCAAGTGACACCCATGTAAAAAAACAAATATAAGAAAAATTCAAAATAATTAATTTATGTAAAAAAATTGTGAAAAAATATTCATGCATCAAAAAGTTTTATAAATGAGTGATTTTTCGGAAAATTGCTTAAATATTTTTCTTTGCCCCAAAACATATTTTTAAGTTACTATTATTTGAAAATAATGATACTAAATTTAAAGTTGTTAGTATAATTGGTATTCCAATAATTCTGTTCCCAAAACTTATCAATAAACTTTTTTTTTTAATTATTCGTTAAACCTAATGAGTATCAGTCATCATCATCTGTTTCATGATTTACGTTTGGCGTTAAATGATTTAATTCAAAAATACTTTGGTTGTTATTCTTCCCAATATTAGCAGGTATAAAGAAGTAAGTTTAAACCTTAGCAGTGTGATATAAGCAAAATGGGGCAGGAATAATAGGTTCAGAAATTGGAATTAATATAACAAAATTCAGACCAATACGGTGAAATATAAATCCTGCAGTCTGTTGTATTTATATATTTAATGTTTTAAATAAATTATTTCAAAATTGATCAATGCTTAGAAAAACTATAAATTAAAGATAAATTAGCTTATTTGGCAACGCTGGCTATCAAAATCAACCCTTATTTAATACAATACTGTAGATACTATCGCAAAAGTATTGTATTGTGCCAAATGTCATATTCCATACGAAATAAAAGCTCTTTAGGGTACGTAAAATCCAATTGTCATAATACATGAAATTGAATTGATTGATTGTAAAGAGCGCTCACTTACTGAGCTAAAAACGCTCAGTAAGATGAGCGGCTCATTTAGCTCACTTGTATGAATCGTTCAGTTGAACTAGTTCGTTCAGGAGCTACACACCTCTATTAATAATAACTCAACGTATTTTTTCGTACAACCCCCTTTTTGTCACACATCTAAGCATGTGTGTATAAAAATACAAGGCATTTGCTTTTGAAAGATCACACACATTCAAATCGTTATTTGCTTTTACATACCAAGCAATATTCTACACACATAAAAATTTCAATTTTTTTTTCACCAAAGCACCCCTGTCGTCAAATGTGTAGCTAGCTACAAGAAAAGCTAACTTTTAAATTGATTTTTCTAGACTAACTTAAAGCTAACTACAATACAATGCAGAATGTAATCAAAATCAATTAGTAGGTTGAGTATATATATATATTATACTCTCATTTATAATTGAATATGGTGAGCGCCAACAAATTTACTCATTTAGGAACTCTTAAAATTATTTCAAGTATTTCATAACTTCTTGCCGTCAATATTTAAGTGGTAACTTAGCTGAGTGGTATGCGCGTTGACTGTTAATCCAATGACCTGTGGTTCGAGTCCCAGCACAGCATCGGATGGAAAATTAAATTCGAAAACAAATTTATTATTGCAATGTTAATATAAAACTACTGAATATAGAATGGAGAAAATAAAATAAATATGAAAAATATTTTTTTTTATATATGTATACTAACTAACTACCGGTTGACTTATTCCAACTAACTTAAAGTTAGCTACAAGTAGTGCAGAGTCGGGCAATTGACTACTTCCTAGGACATCGCAATGTTAAAATAGTTAGTTAATTACATATAAAGTAATCCAAGTGTCAGTCGCCACTAGTTGCGAAATAGTTAGCTTAAAGTTAGTTTAAAGTTAACTTAGTTTCCGACAGGGACATTATAAACATAAACATGTATGTATGCACACAAACACTATACATACGTACCAGACAAGTAAACTCTGTGGAAAAAAATGTCGCACACTGATGATTACAAAAATATACTCTGATGTATTTATATGTATGTTAAAAATGCTTTTGTATTTATCTTTTAAAATGTTATATATTTGTCAATTTGTTTTTCATTTTAAAAATTGAAATATATGTACATAGGCTTGTAACTATATTTGAAAATAATAAACAGGTTATTTTATACATACTTATATATATATATACATATACATAATTGAAATGAGCCGTCGCTAAAAAGTATTTTGTCACCAGTAAAATAACTTTTCATTTATGAGGTGTTTTTTGAAATGTATGTACATACATACATAAGTACCTATGTAATAGGTCAATAACGAAGAATAAATAACTTACATAATTACTATTTGAACTAGCCCTACGTTAGAACAATGAATATTGTTTTAGCCTTCTCGAAATCGATAAACTGATACGTTCTGTTAGGCTGATTGGATAATATAAGTACATACATACATATGTACCTAATATGTATAATAGCTACATATTTCTACATATTTCATTTAAAAATATTTCTCGAATAATTTGCACAGACAATTTGCAAAAACATATTAATTTATATATATATGTATGTACATATATGTGTGTATGTTAAAAATGCATTTGTATTTAGAAGTAAAAAATATGTGATTTGTTTTTCATTTTAGATTCCTTTTAAACTCAGTGAGAAAAAAAGTAATGATAAAACATGCACACATACTGCTTACAGTATTATCAAAGGATATTAACAAAGGATATACAGGCTTATTATATTCTGCGAATCATATATATATGCATTGGTGAAGGGTATATAAGATTCGGCACAGCCGAATATAGCACTCTTACTTGTTTTATACATATTTTCATTTCTAATTGTCAAAATTTTTTTATATATCTTTCTGAACAATTTTCTTTTCGTTTTGCTGAGAAGAGCTAAGTATAAAAAAATGATTGAAATTTGGTTTTTAATTCAAAATGATTTAGGTACTAAAAGTTTAATTGATTCATTTTACACAATATGTGAACTGAATTAAAACAAGAATGTATTCCTCATGAATTAAAAATTCTCGCATGCATTCACATCACTAAAATGATGTATTGAATTCATTGGTGATTTAAAGAAAAGCAATTATCTAATTCACTGTTTTCACTAAAATTAGGATCATTATTAAAAGCTCTTGAATGTTTTAAAAAAAATTTCAAAAGCGTTTATGATTCGTAGATTCTTTTAAAAAGGAATCATTCTTTTAAAGCTCTGCTACTGAGCTATTTTTGACAATCGTAAAAAGCCTATTGTTTTTTATATATGTACATATTAAGTTGTTGCCGAGATGCATGTACTTGATATTAATATACTTTGAATATATGTATGTATGTACATACATATGTATCTTCTTAAGAACATACATACATACACACATACATACTTACGTATTAGGAAAGAAATAAAAGTGTAAAAGTATATTTCATTTCGTATGAAACTAGCTAAGATCCGGCGTGCTTCGCTATACTTTAAAAATTTGGTGAGAAGAACAATTAATCTTTGATACATACTTACATACATATGTAATTTATTTGTATCAGCTCCAGCGTTACCATATATTTTTTAAAAAAAAACTTCTTATATCTGAAAAAAAAACTTTTTTTTTTCAAAAAAAAACTTTTTTTCTTCAAAAATACCAAAATTTTAAAAGAAAACACAAAAATGTATTTGAAATTCGTTTTATTTAAAAATATAAAAATTTGATTTATTTTATAAATCATCATATAATATAAAAACGATTAAAATCAAAAACATAACATATAATAACTGCAAAAAGTTATCTACAAATTGTCAATGTATAAAAACGGCATAGTTGTACTTAAGAGGAAGTAAACACAGTAATAAGGGAGTGAGAAAATATATAATCGTTTCATTGCATACAAACATCACTTAATATTTTCATCCAATATACTGCAAAAGTTTAATTATGTATTTATAAAAAACTTTACAAAACTTTACTTATTTTCAAAAAACTTGTTCTTTTACCCATGGTGGAATAATCAGGTGTGCGCAAGAAGGAATATGGTTTTTTGTAGGGTAGTGTTTTGACCGTTAAAAAATGGAAAAGTATGCTTTTCTTGTCAAAAGTTGTTTACATTTTTGGCCGCCATCATGAATATTTTTGTTTACGTTATGCTTTTTGTTTTTGCATAACCAATAAATACATACAAAACAACTTTTGTTTTGTTTTGTATACAGCTTTGTTTTGACAATTTTGAATTAATTTTACACAAACAAAATGCATGTCGTTTTTTATTGTTGTATTCTTACGCGCACCTTATTATTCCACCATGCTTTTACCCAATAAATTTAAAACTTTTTGGCATCTCAAAAAACTTGCAAAAACAGGGAAAACTTGACAAATGGTAACGCTGATCAGCTCTGTTTATTTAGTCTGTGTTCACACTATCCAAGTCTTATTGCAAAACTTTCAGAATTTCTTCTTTGAACTTTCATTGGCGTTCACACAGCACTCGTCTTATTGCTTATTTTGTATGAATGTATGTATGTATGTATATCTACTAGAGTTGTCAACCAATTAAGAATAATTCGATTAATCGATCAAACAAAACTAAATTCTTGTTCGAATAATTTTAAAATGCCGAATTTCGAATAACGAATAAATCGATTAATTTATGACAATTAATCGAACATATTTTTGAATACGTAAAATATGTGTTAAATTTGTTTGCATGATTTGAAACAAAGCGAGTACTTTATATCAACCAATACATGTTATTTAGGATGTTTGTAGTTGTTGTCGAACTGCGCATACCTAGTAGTCGTGCTATGTTTTAAAGGAAACGTTAAACAATTTTCAAGAATGGGTTTTTTTTACTGTCAAGTGAATAAGTTACAAATACACTAAAATCTAAAAAAAAAAACAATTGCTTTATATAAATCTTATCATATAAGTAGAAAATGTTGGTATTGTATTCTATTTTTTTTTTAATTATATAATTATCTTTCAGAATGAGCTCGGTTTGGAAGTATTTTACCAAGAACACAAATGAAAAAAAAACAAAGTCACATGTAACAAGTGTCCTAAAGTATACAAAATTGTTGGATCAACAACAAAAAAACGTTAATAGTTATTTTGCAACAGATTTACTAAAACGCATTAAAATAAGAATAAATAAGAGACGTATAAAACTTTAAAATACGTTAATAATATTTTTTAAATTCTGGAAATTTTCCGAGCAATGAAAGTTTTTTAAAATATTCTTCAAAAAGTGAAACTAAAGAATATGCTAATTAATTATGTATACTCTAGATTATTTTATATTGAAAGTAACCACCAGCCCTATGTTCCTTATAGGAATTTCAAGGATTATATATATACATATATTAAAATTCAGATAATAAAAAAGAATTCAGCGATAGATTAGACGATATAGTATATTTGGAAAAATCTAAAAAAGAGCTGAAGAATTAGATATTTAAACTATTTTATGCTTTTCTCACTATATCACCTACCTCGACAATTAGCGAGAGTTTTTTCAAAATCTAATTTAATAAAAACAAAAACCAAAAATCGTTTCAAAGCAAAAAAATTGTTTTTATGATGCAGGAAATGTTGAAAATGCAGTCTACCTTGTTGCAGGCTGTATTGAACAAACCATGAACTTAAGAATCTGTTTTTCGAATGCAAACGGCATCTGCCAACATAAAAACGAAATAGAATATTTTCTTCTTGATAAAAAAATCGATGTTATGCTTATCTCAGAAACTCGATGCTATTTTAGAATTAGTGGATATAATTTCCACGACACCAAGGATCCTCGAGGTAGAGCTTGTGGTGGCTCTGGAATCCTAATAAAAACTCGAATAAAACACTACCTGCTAAATGACCGTCGTGAAGAATATCTTCAAGCAACGAACATCTGCATTGAAAATTTTTATTAAAAGCTTGTGATATCATCTGTTTATTCTCCTCCCAGGTTTTCAATTTCAGAGAGTCAATTCACTGCATTTTATACAACACTGGGGTCCCGTTTTCTAGCAGCTGGCGACTACAATGCTAAGCACACATTTTGGGGTTCACGTATAATCAGTCCTAAGGGTTGTGTTTTGTTTGACACAATTTCAAAAAATGGGTTTGAATGTAGTTTCAAGTAGTCAGCCAATATATTGGCAAACGGATCGACAAAAAATTCCTGATGTTATCGACTTTGGAATCTCGAAAGGTGTGCCCAGCGAAATGATTGAAGTAGAAGCATCTTTGGATTTGTCTTCAGATCACTCGCCTACTATTATCACTATTTACTCACACACAACTGCAACACCAACATGTGATTTACCGCTCACATCTGCACGTATTAACTGGCTGAAATACAAAAAATATTTGAGTGCTCATTGCACGGAAAATATGCCATTAAGAACGCCTACTGACATAGAAAATTATATTAGGTTGTTTGAAGCACATGCTAAACAAGCTGCTCTTAATGCTTCTTCAATTCAACCAAATCAACAAGCGAGATTTAACAATATTTTTTGTGCAGATATAGAAAGGCTATTGACTGAAAAAAGGGAAAGATCTCGACGAGAATGGCAACGTTACACATCGCCTCAGCTAAAATTAAGGCTTAAGGAGTGTACCAAGCAGCTTCGAAAAGTTTTGCAAATACAAAAAACAACTTCGCTGCAAAAATTTCTGCAAGAATTCGATGCAACACCATCAACAGATTATTCGCTGTGGCGAATGATATTGTTGAACCAGTCACCAGTCGTCTCTTTACCAGAAATACCGCTGAGATTTAACATGGCGGAGATTGAAAATACTATTACTAGTCTTAACACCAGAAAAGCCCCAGGTGTCGACAAAATAAGCAACAAAATGCTTCAAGAATTGCTTTACATTGCAAAAAGATTAATGCTATTCATTTTTAATGGTATTTTACGGCTGCAATACTATCAAAAAGAATGGAAGGTTTCGGTGATTATTATGATACCAAAGCCCGGCAAGGATCATACGAAGGTTGAATCCTATCGGCCTATTAGTTTATTGCCCAACATTTCAAAACTATTTGAAAAGCTGTATATGATCATCAATTTGGTTTTCGCAGACAACATAGCACTATTGAACAAACTCACAGACTTGTGAACGTAGTTAGAGACACCTTTGAAAAAAAGAAATATTGCTCTACGCTCTTTATAGATGTTTCTCAAGCTTTCGATAAAGTATGGCACGAAGGTCTTATACACAAAATAACGCAAAATCTACCCGCAAACATCGTCAGGCTTTTAAAAAGCTATTTAAATAAACGACAATTTGTAGTTAGGGAAGGCAATTTTTTAAGCCCACCGCAGTCGATTGAAGCCGGAGGTCCCCAAGGCAGCATCTTCGGTCCTTTACTTTAATTAATATATGCCTCTGACTTACCGTTAAGCAGTAACATTCTAACATCAACATTTGCTGATAATACAGCTTTTTTAAGCGTCCATGAAAATCCAGTAGTAGCTTCCAGCAACTTACAAGGATACATATCAAAATTAGAAAAATGGCTCAAACAATGGTGTATAAAAGTCAACGAGCAGATATGTGTACATGTTACTTTTACGTTGCGCAGAGAAACATGCCCGCCTATACAAATCAACACCGAGACTATTCCGTAACACACGGTAGTCAAATATCTAGGCGTTCACCTTGATCGCCGTTTAACATGGAAATCGCACATAGACGCGGAGTTGACACAAATGAAATTAAAAGCAGCCCAAATGAATTGGTTTATGGGAAGAAATTCTATACTAAGCCTAGACTGCAAACTTTTATTATACAACGCGATCCTGAAACCAATATGGTCATATGGAATCCAGTTATGGGGCACTGCCTCAGCATCGAATGTAGAAAAAATTCAAAGGCGACAAAACAAAATTCTACGTACAACTACTGCAGCCCCTTGGTATATCTGAAATCAGCGAATACACAAAGACCTTGATGTTTCGTTGGTGAAGACAGTATTTTCTAAACACGCGAAAAAGTACATTAAAAAACTTATGTTGCACCCAAACCCAATTGCGCGAAATATTCTATAGTATAGAGGCCACACCCGGCTTAGGAGGAGGGATACTCTTTCTATCAGCCGTACACGAGAGATGTAGCATTGGCTAAACTTATATTTAATATTTGAATAACTTGTTGTTGTTTCAATTTATAACTGAAGATTCAATAAATAATAGCACTACCAAAAAAAAAAATATTTGCTGAATTCACAACAATTTGTATCGTCTATCTTGTATGAAATACAAGTTTGTTTATATGTTTGTGAACACCTAGTGTATATTGTATCGGCTTGAATCTCGTATTGATGGACAAAAGAAGAACAAGAACCATACAAATACTCTCTGAGAGTATATACTTACACTCTGTGAGTATTGTATGAAATACGATTTTTGCAAAACATATGAAATAAAAGTGTAATTGTGTATTTCCTTTTTATATGAAAATTACCTACAACAAATTTTACACTATTGTATATGATACTATAATACACTCGATACAATGATACAAGAGGTTTTGTGAATTCAGCAATTGTATTATTTTTCAAGAAAAGTTGTACTTCTTTTAGTACGATTGTACCAAATTTATTTATTACTAGCTGATCCCGGTGTACTTCGCTACCCCCCTCGTTATAAAATAAAATTAAAAGTATTTATATATCCTATTGTGACGATCGGTCCAGTAGTTAAGACTATATTACGATTTTTAATTTTAATAAAAAGGAGCGTGGTCCCATCCACTTTTCTCCCGGTACGTATTCCAAATTATGGCAATACCATATGTACCAAATATCATCGACGTAGGTCAAAAAATGCCCAAAATATGGCGATTTCAATTTTTGGGTTATATGGGAGCTGCCACGCCCACTTGTCCGATAACGCCCATTTTTGTCCTGATTACTCACATTAGTAACATATGAACTATTGCAATGTTTCAAAACTCTTGCTATCACAATAGTCAAGATATATGATGTTATTCAATTTATGTGGGAGGGGCTACGCCCACTTGAAATATTAAAAGCCTAAAACCATCCTCTATAAATTCCCTTTTGAATGACACCAGTTTGGGTCAAATCGGTTGGATAGTTTCCGAGTCTATAGCGAACATGGGTACAAACATTTTTTGTATTTTATATATATAGATTTCTTAAAGCTTTTTACTAAAAATTAACTTAAAACATACGCAAAATTCGTTAGTACATACATACGTATGTATATGTGCAAATGTCTTTGTTTTTTATGTTAAAAAGAACTCAACAATTAATGAAAAGTATTTTGTATTGGTAAACTTAACAATTAATGTGGAATAGGTTTAACTCTAGATGAAAAAGTTAGGAACATACCAGTTAAATTGCCAATCTGTCACTACTATAGGGAACTCACTAATTTGTTGATTAATAGGATCAATCACTCCTGGAGGAGTAGAGAGGATTGTAGTCTCGATGACCATCAGGCCAAAACTTTAGACGAGAATATCTGTTTTCCTTCTGGGAATGAATAGGAAGGTTTTGACCGTTTTAATAGACAGATTGACTGGCTATTGCACTGTTAGATCGATTATATGGCAGTTCTGATTTCCGTAGGATATCAATTAATATTAAAGTTTAATTACGAAAGGTACGCAAAAGGACTATTGGCCGGTGAAATCTGAATAGAAAAGTAACAATCTGAATTTAATTCTTGATAACAAACTCTTATTAGTTTGAAAATTGTACCAGAAATTCGATTAAATTGGAAACAAATTGGTTTTTATTATATGTAATAGTGATGTTGCGAATACTCGTATTCGTATTTGTTTATTCAAATATTCGCCTATTTTTAGATATTGGTGTTCGCCAAATTCAAACGAATATTTCTCGAATAATTTGCTCATACATTTTCCAAAAAAAAAAAAATCTATACAAAAAGTTAAAAAAATTACATAAAATGTACAAAAATATATATTAATTTATAATAATTTTTATTTAAAGTAATAAAAACCCCTTTATCTTTGACGCAAACGAAAATTATACATATTTCGTAACTATCATTTAAAAGTTAAAGTGTTATATGTAAATTCATTTCATGTTAAGTTAGTAATCAATTCTCAGTAGAGGAATGTTGGACTTCAAAATTGGAAGAACTAAAATTTAATATGTGAAAGTCCACCGAGACATGTGGCTGCGCAATCTGCGAAAATATGTGCGCCCAAACAACACTGAATTAATAACACTGTGATAGTTTTTGACCCGAAAAAAAATTAACTTCGATGAATCCTTTTCGAACTATTAGGGGGGAGTCCCCTGAGTGCGAAAGTGCATTTGGGAGTGTCAGATTGGCTCCAGTTTTTGAGAAATCGGTATATATCCAATTTTCATTGTTTCCAATGTTCGTATTCGTATTCTAATGTATTCGTACTCGCGAATACTAAAAATTGATATTCGTAACATCACTAGGATGTAAGCACGAAAATACTCTTTTCAATTTGCATATGAATGTGGAATTGATAATATTCCTCCAGCAATTCTTGAAACATCAGAAAACATCAACAATTTACTTTATTTTGCCAATTATATCAATAGTATTAACTATTTATGGTCAACTATTTGTTTCCAAACATAAATAAAACGAACAATGACATTGTTATTTTACATCTACCCCACGTTTCGTTTGCTCGATTAGTTCGATAAATATCATCAGAGAAAAAGTTCCTTTATGTGGTAATTGCCACACTATAATGTTTTCGTAATTATATTTTTGCAGATTAATGCACTAAATAAGTCGTACAAAATCTCAGGTCATTTACTTTGTTAGTTCCCAAGATAAGTATATCAAAATTATTATGTGAAAGTGGCATGACAACTTGCCCAATTTTATACTTTTTCTTTAAAACAAATATACAATGGGGCACGCGCACAAAGTTTCATTAGATCCATAAATATCACAATTTTAAAAAAATCTGTATGGGAAGTGCCACGGATACTTAGATATAAAATATACTAGCCTATTTTTCCTTCCTGACTGTCACAAATGTACAGTGAAAATATTAGGAAGATTAGTTCACTTATTTAGAAGTCAATAGCTTTCAAACACACAAACATTCACTTTTTTATGTGTATGTATATAGAGTAGATATTTTGCGAATACTGAAAAGTTTATTTGTATTTTTTACTTTCTGATTGACTAAAGTTTCGTGTAATTACAATTGTGTTAGAAACAAAATCATTTTAGTGATATTTTGATAAAAATAAAAAATAGAAAGTGAACTATTCTACAAAATAATTAGTTTTAGATCAAAGTATTTTTATTTGCATCAGTCTTATCGTACATTACTAAAATATACATCGGCATCAAACTGTACGATTTTTCTTATTTAATTCGATATTCGTATAGCAAATATTTGAGGTCGGTCATTCACTGCAGTTTGAAAATAAGTCTATAGACAAAATATGTCTTCAAGAACTGACTATAAGAAACGTTTAATGGAGTATAGAAAATCTATTAAGGACACTGCTGTTAAAACGGTAGCATTTAAAGAGTCAAATTTTGATATCGGCGAAGATATTCAATTTAATTCTTCGCTGCGACCGCTGCAGACGTCTCATTATCAGCAACACCAACAACTAGTGCTGTTAAATACAGCATCAATTTGTGAAAATAGAAGAAGTATTACTCCAAGGTACACGAGTATTTCTGAAACACCATCTCCAGAGCCTCAAACAGAAAAATTGTCAAATGCTGGAAGGGAAAAAAATGTTTTATCTGAATGTGTCGGGCGATACATTAATTGGAATAGTCAACATGTCTTGTTAGCCTCGCAACCATGGAGTTGCATAGGAAATTTAATGGGTTTTTGTGATAAATATGAATTCAAGGCCATTAGTATTTCCGATGTGCAAACACATGCCAATATCGTTACTGAAGCTAAAGCTTTGCTAAATGGGAAAGCACCATTCGATGTGCGTCAACGCTTCCCAGATAATATTCGTAAGGAAGGAAATTTATTGGTATGCATCGGTCGCTGCCCCAGTATCGAATATCATTTGCAGCGCATTTTGACCATATTTCGTCGACCATTAAATAAACTTTCTACGGACAAGCAAAATATTGTGAAACAAAACTTTCACATAGCCATTCGAGAATTACATCTAGATATATCAGCGCGCATAACAGAGGTTCGACTGTACGATCGAGAGGTATTTGAAAAGGAATTTCGTTTAAAGTGGCAAGATATTTAAGAATAAAATATTTTATATATACACATACCTGTGTACATATGTACATAAATAATAAATAAAAACTGCATTAAAGTTTTTGAAGAAACTAATTTAACTAGTTTATTTTATACATATTGACCCCTAAACGCTAAAAAAAACGTAAAGCGCAAAGAACAAATTTCACCGAAGAAGGTTTTTTAGTTTATTTCCAACTCCTTAAGAAATTTTAATGCCAATTTAATTGCTGCCTACGAATTATCTTACACCCAATTTATACGATGATTTAAAATTAATGAATTTTTTCATCACATGTGTGAAAGTATCTTCGTAAATCCTCTTACATTTATACTATGATTTTTAAAACTAAAGGGAAATACAAAAAAATGTATTGAAAACAGAAAACATGATTATATTTCTACCCCTCTTTCTACTCTACCCGCAGCGTTTTTAGTCATCGTGTAAATTGGGTATTATTCAAGTTACAGATACACTCCGGTTCACTTATTTAAAGCAGGGTTTAAAAAAACTAATATATTTACTAAAAATTCTCCTCATATTCCATAATTTGATGGAAATCTAGAAAAATATTTTGTAATAAAATAGTTTTTATTTATTTTATTTTTGTCTTAGAGCTTGTATATTTGGAGCTCCTAAGACTGTTGATTTATTAATTGAATTATAAACTAAATGACATTGGCTTATATACTAATTATGAGAAGAATTCTTAGGGGTACCTTAACATAAGAGTAAAAGAATAGAAATATATATTATTGTTGGGTAAGCATATTTAGCTTGCAACTATTTATGTATGGCATGTGTTCAACAGTTTTAAAGTTCAACGAGTGCATACTTATACTAAGTTCACACTTGTGTTTTTAAACGTGTTTAATACTAAGTTCACACTTGTGTTTTTAAACGTGTTTAAGGCAAATGTTTTAGAATCTAAACACAACCGTTCACATTACATTTGAGATGTTTAAGGTTAACGTTTCGTCAGCTGATTATTGTGTTTTTGTAATATTGCGCGTTTGAGAAACTAATATTATATTACAACTGGAAAGAAATATCAGTAAAAAACTATTATTTATATTATTATTTTCATTCTCATGAAATTAGTAAAATTGCTAGCCTATTAAAAGGTGAAATATATGTTATATGCAAATGGAATTTTTATTTTTTTGATGTGACGTCATATAATAGCATGGCAAAATGACAGAGTTGGTGAAAAATTTTTGACGTGGCGCCATTTAATAGCAATACAAACATAACAGAGTTGTCAAAAAACGCACTGAACATACTCCAAATACATTTGTAACCCTGCCTTTTGCGTGTTTAGCGAGATGTTTAATTTTAAAACTTGTCGTTTGAGATGTTTAACAAAACAAGTCAATGTATGGTAAAACATATCAAAATCGAAGTGTTTAAGCTCTTAAACACGAATGAGACGTTAAACACATAAGTGTGAACATAGTATTAAAAGCAACAGATACTTGGTGTAGCTTATATCTACAATCAAACAAATACAGTTAATAAATGTGATTCATTTAAGAGCATTGTGCTGCTGCACTTGATTAACTGTACAAGTGTCAAATTACCGACACACACAAAATATCTTGCTTGCAGTTTGTCAATGCTTGCATGTTGCGGTACTATTGAATCGCAATGCATACCACACACTGTTGGCCACATGCTACAATTTATCTGATAACAAATAAATGTCCAGTTTTCTAAAAACAATTTTGTAGTTAGCAACTAAATAAAATAATAACTTCATTACACGCCAGCAGTGTCTGCCTAGTAAAATTTTTTACTAGCACACAAAATGAAAATAAATTCTCTGTAATATATTGTTCAGCAACAATTTCTGTCAATGAAAACTATCCATCCACACAAAAATGCAAAAACACAAAAAAAATAAAAATACAAAATATTTATTTCATACAATATGCCGCTATAAAATATACCAAACAATAAAATATATGACAATCCATTTAAACACAACTTCGACTAGTATGACAAACATTCCGATCTTACAATGACTAAATGATGAAACAGAAAAGGGCCTTACGTTTTTGTTCATACAATTTGGCATATAAAAGACGCGGCTGAAAGCAGTCGTGAGATAGAATGATGAAACAGAACTGGGGCTTGACGTTTTTCTTCATACAATTTGGCATATAAAAGACGCGGCTGAAAGCAGTCGTGAGATAGAATCTATTTTATTTTGCCAGCGACTTTGCTTATGCTCTCACTCTCAGAGTAAAATTCTCTCAACAATGCTACCACACTTTTATACTATGTTCACACGGACAGAAATTATAGAGGTTCGCGCTCTCATTCTTGGTTCGCGGGCCAACCTTGATTGAACCTACATGTTTCGCCATACAAAATTGTGAGAGTGAACCTACGTGTTTCATTTTGACCCTTGTTACGAACCCGTATAATTTACTATCATCTCTAATTTTGATAACAAATTATCGCTAGTTTATCTGAACTAGTTGTCCAAAATTATTTTAACAAAGAAAAACAATTGATAAGTGCTAAAATTTAATAAAAACATTGAACAAATATAAAACATATATTTATATTTATGTAAATAATTAAATAAAATGAAAAAGCAATAAATAGTCAATCGTATTTTAAACAATAAAAGAATGTCGAAGTACGAACCAACCTAGAATATGTCGTGAGAACACATGGGTTCGCCATCGAGGTTCACGGAGCGAACCTAGTGTTTCAGTTTGTCGTGTGAACATAGTATTATTATATTTCATACACCCGATTTACATGATGACTTTTGCGACGTCGCTTTTTCGACGTCTCTTTTTGCTTGTACTTGAGCGGTGTAGGGAAGATAGAGGGGTAAATAAAAAGTCTTGATTTGTGTTTTTCAAGACTTTTCTTCCATTTCTCTTTGTTACTTTTCATTATTTTTCTTACTTTTGCTATTTATCTTTGTTACTTACATTATTTCAAAACAAAAATGGGAAAAAAGACATAAAACTAAAAGACATCGTCTGAACACACAAAGATTTTGGTAGCAACTTCAAAAGGGAATTCAGTAAAAACGACGTCGCAAAAGTCATCCTGTGAATTGGGTGAAACAATTTGTAAACAAAACCAAAGAAAACTAAGAACAAAAGAAAATCAAAAAAACATTTGAAAGAGCAATATATTTATAATTTTCTACATTTGTAAATAATATGAGTGATATTGTCGAAAAATTAATTGCAGAAGTGCATAAACATGATTTCATATATAATTTGCAGTCATCAATGTACAAAAAAAAAGACTTGTGGATAAAAATTGGAAATGTGAATGAAGTTGAAGCCGTCGCTTCAATTATGGGCCTATTTTCTCTGAGAGGCGTTTTTGCTTGAATTTGCGGACGTGTTCTGTTTCATCATTTATTAATATCAATTTTAAATCTTGAGCCAATCTAAACTGAATGCCATCGTTTATTTTGTAAAATCATAAATATTGTAGTAGTGCTGGCAAATTCTACTACTTTTCATTACTCAATAATATTCAATACTTTTCATTTGGGTACTCAATACTACTCGATACTTTTAACGGATTTTTTGAGTTTGTAGCGCATAGTTTTTATCTGCAAATTGAAGTAGTTTCTTCAAAAATTAAAAATAGATCTTCAACTATTATTGGTTTTGTATGTGTTTTATTTTAAATCGAAAATAAATGTAAAGCTAACTTTTAATTCAACGTTAACAACTTAAGAAATAATTAAATTTTTATCAAAAAAAAAAAAATTAGTTATGCATATAAGAGTTCATTGGAAAATTAATGTTTTGATTTGATTTGAAAGAATTGAAAATATTTACATATGCGAGAACATACATATGTGCCTGCATGTGTAATACATTGTGTATCTACATATATAAAAATTCAAATATAATATTTACATGCATGTATATATACATATTTAACTAATATCCATTTTTAAGTACTTTTAAAATGTAATTTATCACATGTGGTTGTTCTATTTTATTGGCAGCTTTATTTCGGCGGTTGGTTTAATTTTGTAGCTTACACATTGTTGTCTTTCTGTCTTTTTATACACTATTTTAGCCTCTCAACAGGCTTAAAAATACAACTCTGAAAGTATCGAGTAACTACTTTTGAGTATTGAGTATCCAAAAAAAGGGCAAATACTCGATACTCGGTACCCACTACTCAATACTTTGCCAGCACTATATTGTAGACGTTTTGTAGTTTGAAAATTTGAATTTTAGAAACTGAAAATTCGTTAAAGCCACTGCCAAGATTCTTTTTGTTATATGTATATTTGGCCAAAGAACGCTTAAGCTGGAGGTCCATACCACGCGTTTTGTACGTTTCGCGTTTCACGCTTCATACGCGTATTTAAATTCCAGTACATGCAATGCTTTTTACGTGCTAATTGTTTCGATTTGATCATGTGTGGTGTAAGTATTTTCATAAAAAAAATTATTATTAGTACAAAAAATAGAAGAAATTAATCCACGAAACAAATATATTTATCGATAACATTAAAAGTATAATATAATTTGTCATGCTTGGCTATCCACCACAGCTGTCATTTTAGCTTGGCGCGAGAGACGCGTACAAAAGTAGAACGTAAACCTACTTTACGCATCTACTTTTTTGACAGCCATGTATGACGCGTAAACGCGTGGTATGGACCTCCAGCTTTAGAAGATTCAACCATATTTGCGGAGCATAAAACCAACCAAGATATAGGCAGCAAGATGGACACGATTACCAAAAGACAAAAAGATAAAGAAATACAATTTTTGTATTATTAAATTATTGTAATAAAAAGTCTCACTTACCAATGTCTTTCAGGCGTTCTTTCAAACTATTTACTCGATGGAGCTTCAGTTCTGCCACCACTTTTATTATATGTGAGCGTGTTCTGAATGCATGAGCTGCTCCCGGTGGAAAATCTTTATTAATGTTACAAACTTTGCATTCCGAACAATTGGTATGTAATGATGTGATGGAATCGCGTGTAAATCGTATACGTAAAGTTATAAAGGAATATTTATTCGATTACGAAGAACGATGTGTAGGACGTCGTTTAATACTGAAACAGTGTGATCCTCGCAATATAGATGACTTTGGCACATACGATAAATATGTATACAATATACAATATCAAATAAATATGTAAATTTTATATGAAATATAAAATAAAAAACAATTTGTATTGACGGATATATTCGTTAGGTGTGACTAGTTAGTGCTAACCAATATTTTGGTTAGGTTTAACTAGTTACTGCTAACCAATATTTAAGTTATCATTGACTAATAAAAAGTAGCAGAGTAAGCAGTATAGATATATTTTATTTATTCGGGGAAATTAATCAGTTAGAGAAAGATGCAAAATCACACGTATACAAGAGTTTCGGTTAGTTTTTACATATTGCTCTTAATAAAATAATAGAAACTTTAAAGGCCGTGCTTCACTATCCTACACAATCGTACGATTCATTCACAGGAAAATTTTGCAAAAATCTGACCGACTTTAAAAAATCGTTTCAAAATGGTGTTGTAGGTGCCACACTATCATACAAATGTGATGCCAAAACATCTGGTTGACAATAAATACTCCTCTGATCGCATGAAAACTATCATTTTATGAAAATTTTCATAAAATTTTACAAATCGCACGACTTGCCAAAAAATCTGTCACACAGTTGTATTTTTAGTCCACACTACCATACATATTTAGCACACATGTCATATTTTGCAAATCGCGCGACTGTGTAGGATAGTGCGGCACGGCTTTAAAGGTGAGTTTACATGGTAATACAAAGTAATAACACTTTGTAGAATCAAAATAGTATGAAATTCTCTTTTTGTATAAGACGAGAGAACAAAAGTCTGTTGCAGGTATTTTTTATGTTTACACGGATAATATTAATGAAATCAAAAGTCTGCGCTACGAAATAGGTGGTGGTTACAGTTCTACAATATTTACAAAAACAACATGAATTTGTTTTAGTCGTTTTTGTAATTATTGTATAGAAATGTTGCCACTTTCAATATATACTCTTAAAGCTGCCAATGTTTACTTAAAAAGACACCTCTGATAAAATGAGTATATGCAAGTTTCTAATATGGTTTAGAAAATAAACATTTACCGAAGGCTTGTCAGATTTTTTATCCGTATTTTTTCAGTTTTTGACATACCGATATACATGTATTACCATGTAAAGAGGCCTTAACCGACATATTCGTCAGCACTACCAGTTAAATAACTAGTTATATAACCAGTAGTGTTCTGGTAGGGGTACTTCTCCGTTAACGCAAAATACAAAGTTGGGCAACTTTTAACTTACGTTGAGTACTTTGACAACTATTAGTTGATTTGTTCTTTGTTTTGGTTTTGTTGTTCGCTCAAAAATAAAATAATTTAAATTCAAATTTATTCAATTTGATAAACTTTTGGTGGTGTTATAAAAAAATAAAGAAAAACTTTATAATTAAATCAATTTTCAATTATTTTCTCTCCGTTAACAAAGTACTCATTGTTACAACCTTCTCCGTCAATACGTTTACGTCAGTTGAAAAAGGCGACGGATAACGTATGATAACTATGTGTCTCGGCCATTAGACCATGATATAGGTCTAATAATAAATTTTTCGCATGTATCAATCTGCGCATTAAAAATAAATCTATGTGTCACGTACTTAATTCAACGTCTGTATTTTGACTTCCGACCGAGTTACTAATTTGATTTAAGTTAGAAGTAACAAAAAAGAATACTTTATAAGCTCACAAAAAACTATTTAAAAAGTGCTAAACGAAAAACATTCATGCAGACATCAAAAAATTGACTTCGCATTCATAACTTCATTAAGAACTCTGAATTCTGAGCTCATCAAAAAGAGCTACTTAAGACGTCATGTTAGAACTTCTATACAGAGTCCGAAAAAACGCAGCGCAGCGCCGCTCTTTTTCGCTCTTTACGCAAAGGGCGGAGCCAATTTATTATTGCGCTTGCTCCGCGCATTTATTTTTGCGCTGCGCATAAAAAGAGCAAGCGCAAAAAAGAGCAATTTTATTTGCGCTTTTTTTGTGCTGCGCATTTTTTTGCGCAACGCGCATTTACAGTGATAAAAAATGTTAGTAAAGGAAATAATAGATTTAATCATAATAATCATCTTTAAAAAATACAACACCACATTATCAAGGACAATATATACATATCTATACATGTTTATAAATACCTTGATAATTGGTTTTTTACTTATAGGCAGATTTTGTAAAAAAAAATCGTTTCTAAACGTTTTAAATTTGTATGAAAAATAACAAAAATTCATTTCGAAACAAAATTTTTCCATACAATTTCAAAACGAAAAAAACGTTTTAGGTTAAAAAATCTGCCCCTTATACAATTATACATACTAACATTGTATGTCTCTCAAAGTTATTGAAAAAAAATCTTTTCTTGGATTTCAAAAAATCTTGTTAATGATGGGTTTTATACACATTTCATTACTTGTAAGAAACATACACATAAAATGTTGGAAAAACCCAAACTGCTCAAAAATTGAAAAAAGTCATAAAAATGTTTGCTTGCGAAACCACAGAAAGGGTAAGCAGGCCAAATATTTTTAAATATTTTTTGTGAATGTACATTCATTCATACCTACAGATGATGTAAATGTCATCATCAGGTTCACTACAGTGTTTTCGGGCTTGTCTTCTAGGAACATACATATGTACATACAACAAAATATTAAAAAAATTACTCAGGAAAATATTCAAGTGCGTCTATTTTTAGAATTTTCGTCGCCTTCTTGTTATAAACGTACATGAGAAGAGTTACATACAAAACATACCTAAATCTATTTGTTGTGGATATTTCTTATTTAAACTGATATTTCTAAAAAAAAAATTTGCATATGTGACAGTGCATAGAGAAAGGAACCTAAGGGTAAAAAATCAATTTTCACTTTTTTTTTATGTGGACAACATCTGAGCATCGAATGAGACCGATCCCATGCCCCAAAAGTGTTCCCTCCCAGAGATATGCGCCTTTTATGAAAGTGAAGTCACGTATTCAATACACGTATTTAAATCTTTAAAATGGCTCTCCTGAACTAAACCGGTTTTTACCCTTAGGTCCCTTAGGCGCTTCACATATGAAATTTTTTGTGAAGACTTCTTTCCACGATTTTAGTTTGATTTGATTTTTGGGAGCTTTAAAAAAGGATCATTTCCAATAGCTCTAATCTTTTGTACATATCACATCTATTTTGCTCAAATACAAACTCATATTTATTTCGTATTCATTTTAAAAAATTTTACAATTTTCTTTTTAAATAAAAATTTTTTAATTTAAATTTAATAAATAAATACAAATAAGAATTCGACACCTGAAATTAAAAACAAGTGATTTGCAAGAATTGTCAGCTTGGCTTCTAAGACTACCTTATAGTCATTGAATCATGCAATCAGATCATTTTTATACATATAATATACGGATTAAGAATAAATCCTTAAAGGCCAAATATGATTGATATTTTACTCAAAAATAAAAAACACCATTTTAATAAACATTAAAAAAATATTCTGGTTACTTTTATTCTTATTTAGTTACATTTTTTAAAGATTTTGGCTGCAGAGACTTTTTTTCGTGGCAGCAATGAATAAACTCAAACGAACCACTGTTATCATAAAGAGAGCATGCGCAATGCGCCGCTCAATATGCGCAATGCGCATTGCGCAAAGAGCGGCGCTTATAAATCGAATGCCCTTGCGATGCGCATACCAATTGCTTCTTTTTTTTCGCTCCGCTCTTTGCGCTTGTGCGCATTTTTAATACGCTTTTAAGAAATACGCAAAGCGTAAAGAGCAAAAGGAGTGCGCAAATCCGAACTCTGCTTCTATAAGAAGTTTTTTAAAAGGTGTAAGTACATATGAAAAGTACTTTTATCAAGCTCAAGTTTAGTTTTATTTAATTAATGAAAATTCAAAATTACAACGAGTTATTTTTTATGTTGAAAAATATTATTATTATATCCAATCAGTTTAGCAGAACGTAGCAGTACGGATTTCAAGGCCGCTAAATCAATTTTCGTAAAGTGGATACTAATTGGGAAGAATATCAACTATTTAAACCAAGTTTTCAACAGAAATAGAATACGAGAATTAGGGCCTGTTCGTAAATTCATCACTGCGCTGTATAATATGATTATTTTGCACTGCCACTGCTAATCAGCTGTTGCTTATGTTTCTTTTTGCGCATTTTAATGTTTGTATTTATGAACCAAAAAATTTAACAAAAATGGAAAAGTTAATGATAAATTTAATTTTTGAGCTGGACGATAAAACTAATGATGTAAAATTGTCTAATCTACAAGAAAGAAAAAGGTTAAGAAATAAAAAACAAATAATAAAATAAAAATTTCCGTTGCATCAGCCATTTTTATGATTAGTGTTTTGTGTTTATTTGCGCATAATATACTGCAGCGATGCATTTTTGAACGCATACCTTTTGCAGAGTTGCCACTATTTGCATATATGAACGTTCTGCGCACAATATGCAGCATTTACGAACAGGCCCTTAATTTAATTTAAAAATCTTGCGACAGACCCTAGGCAAAAGGCTGCAGTCAAAATCAAAACAAAACACCCGAAAAAAGGAGAGTAACACTAAAAATTCTTTTTCTATTTGTTGCAATTTAATAAAATTATTATTAACAATATATTTTAGGTAATTCTAAATGGTACTGTAGACGGACAGACAATTGGCAAAAGGCTGCAGGCAAAATCAAAACAACACACAAAAAAAAAGGACAGTAACACTAAAATACTACATATGTACACATGTGTGCAATAAATTAGGGAACAAATCTAGTTTAGTGACGCAGCTCCAAATGAAAAAAAAAATTACATAGGGCGATAGAAAATCGAAAAATAAGACGAAAATTTCATGTGGTAACTTTCTCGGAAACGCATAGTTGTCGAGTTATTGGCCTCTGAAGTTTGTATATATATGTGCGATTTCCCTTTGCATTTCTCAACGTATAAGGCCAATTTTGGTATCATTGTCACTAAACTAGATTTAAGCCTAAATTAGTGCTACACTAAATGTAATATTCACCATATTACATAATATGAAATTAATTAAAAGATTTTTGGCTTAAATGCAGTTTAGTGAAGCTTCACCAAATTAAATAAAAATTAGCCTATGTGATAGAAAATTAAAAAATAAGAAGAAAAAATTAAATAAAAAAGTTGGCGGCAACGCATAGTTTACGAGTTATTGGCCTCTGAAGTTTTCATATAAAGCTATGAAGAAAATCTAGTCTATATACCGCCGTGTCGGGATATACCATGGTGGAGAAAATCATTAAGCCCGGCCGAAGGCCGGCTATGCAAAAATTCTATTCTATATACCGCCGTGTCGGGATATACCATGGTGGAGAAAATCATTGAGCCCGGCCGAAGGCCGGCTATGTGGGCAAACTTTACAATTAACAATAAACTTCTTCTTAATTATTAATACGTTTTATTAAATAAATATATTTACGTAATGCATAATTTAATTTTGAATTCAAATATTATTCGCTTTCTATCACATAGGCTAATTTTTATTTTATTTGGTGTAACTTCACTAAAGTACGTTGAGAAATGCAAAGGGAAATCGCACATACATATATATGAAAACTTCAGAGGCCAATAACTCGAAAACTATGCGTTGCCGCCAACTTTTTTATTTTATATTTTCTTCTTATTTTTTGATTTTCTATCACATAGGCTAATTTTTATTTAATTTGGTGAAGCTTCACTAAAGTGCATTTGTTCCAGATTTTTTATTCCAATATGAGGATTTGTAAACTTAATATTCATTAAATCAATTGCAGTTGAGCAAATGCAGCAGAAAACAAAGAAGATTTATGGTAACACAGATATGTTAATGCATATAATTTTTATGATGTAAAGTTAATTGACTTTAATAGAATTCATATTAATATAACTTAAGTTTCAGTTTTGTTGTTTTAGGAACGTTCCGTATGGTAAGAGAAATGCGGGTTCTTCTTTTTAAACAATCACCCATTTTATATAAAGTTTCACAGTTTTCATAATTGTAAACGCGGTCACAAAGAATATCTTGATCCAGTTCGCTAATAGAATGTAAGTAGTTTTTATAAATATAGTCCTTCAATATCAATAGACTGCGTGGCTCAAGTAGCAATTTAAATAAATCCTCCTGTTTCGTTCCGACTTCTTCATTTTCGTTTGATTTTATTTCCGATTCATCGGATAAGGTTCCACTTTTTGTAAATTCCAGGACCGTATGGGATCCACAAGAAATCGTAGATATGGTGGGATAGAAGAGTGGACCGTCTGTGTGTGGCATTATTCCTTGTCCACGTCGATATTCATTAACTAAAACATGATTAGCCTTCTGCTCTTCAAATATGCTAAGGTTATTGATTTTATTAACGTATGCTTGCAACCATTCTGGTATTTCTTCAGCAACCATTCCGTTGGGGTGCGGTATGCCTCCGTAATTAATAAGACGACGATTTAGTAACTGAGTCCATTTTGGCTTAGGAGTTCTCTCGATATGGGAGAGGATACGTTGTTCTTCTTCAGATGTTATAAAGTTTGGGATATACATTACAGTCGGAGGGCACTAAATATTATAGTAGTGTTTTAAACATGAAACAACAGTTTAGAAACAAACGAACCTTTCGTACTAAGAAATCGCTAAAATCCATAATCGATTTTTTATGCAAGATAATTTAAATAAAGTTTTAGTTTACAAAAACTCTTTGCAAACAAACAACGGTAGCCACCATGGCAAAACTAACAGGTATGCGTTGTTCGACAACAAGTACAACAATCTAAAAACAACATGTATTTTGTTGTTATAAAGCATTCGCTTCATATCAAAATACACAAACAAATTTAAAGCAAATTCTTACGTATGAGTGCCAAACTGTAACAATTATTTATTTACTCTTTTCAAACTATGTATATCAGTTTGTATAATAATTTGTTATAAAGCGAGCTCAGTCAGCTGTGCTAGTAAGCTCACCTGTTGGATACGCCTTGGTGGCCACAAAACCAAGGCGAATTCAATATAAATTCGCCTTGATTCGTTTAAGTATATTGCAGTGGTGCATATTTAGCGCTTTTACTTTTTTAAAGTTCGCTGGGGCGAATTGTATACGGCGAATTAAATTCGCCACTCACATCAATATAATTTATTAAATAAAAGTTTTCAGTTTTAAGGAAACTAGTTTTTAAAAAGTTGCTTACATGATAATATGAATATAAGGTATATGCAGAAATACAAAATAAACCTGTGTATTTGTTGGTAGAAAATTTGATTTCGGAAGTCAAAATTATAAATATGTATGTTTTTAAAGGGCTATTATACTTGTCTGCAGACATGTACGATGGCATACCAAAACGCACTGTCTAATAGCATGTATGGCGAGTACGTGAGACATGTATGTTGGTTATCAAAAATCTTCGATTTTCTGATGTTTATCGCACACCAACATACACACAACATTTATGTGTACTAAAGTATGCCGTCAGCGTTCGATAGCAAAACGCAAAGTATGCCATCGTACGTGTCTGCAGACAAGTATGCGTGTCTAATAGCCCTTTAAAAACATACATATTTATAATTTTGACTTCCGAAATCAAATTTTCTACCAACAAATACACAGGTTTATTTTGTATTTCTGCATATACCTTATATTCATATTATCATGTAAGCAACTTTTTAAAAACTAGTTTCCTTAAAACTGAAAACTTTTATTTAATAAATTATAAAAGCAAAAACTATTTTTTTAAATTTTGAAGACATTTATTTAGGAATATTTACCAGAGACTTATTATAAGAAGCACACAAATAAATGAAAGAGAAAAATATGCTATTATTAATAATTGTGCTAATTTTTATATAGAGCTTTATGAATAGATATTATCAAGATTTGATTTTAAAAATATATATAAAGCTCTTGTCCAAATAAATTCATATTATTAAAGAAGAAAAAAGTTGATTTTTCTGATATTATAAAAGAATTTTCCTATTTTGAAAGTGAAAGCCAAGAGCTAGAAACTGAGTTCAGACAACTAAAATTATTTTGCTGATAAAAACATATACATAACTATTGGATTTTTGGAAAAAATATCAAAGATGCAAACGAGGGATTGTAGTCATTTGTTTCGGGTTTTGACTAAATTTATTACAAAAATCATAGTATTACCACATTCTTCACCAAATGTGGAAAGAATACTTAGTCAGGTAAACATAAATAAAACTAAAGTAAGACATTCATTTAAAACTTAGTCTTTGGAAGCAATATTATATACAAAAGATTATTTAAAGCTTAGCAAATGTAGCTGCTATGACCTAACAGTTGTACCTGAATTAATCAATATGTTTAATTGCAACATATATATATTAAATATATTATATGTATATGTATATAGGTCTATTTTTTTAACAATTATATTTCTATTGTATAAATTTTATTGTAGTTCTTATACATTTTTAGAAAAAGTGTTTCCAAAATGAAATTTAAAATGCATATTTTACTACATTTGACAAAACAAATAACTAGGATTGAATTTTTATATATATATATATAATCTATTTGCATGTGATTTTATTCTGAATTCTAATTGAAGCATCTGATCTCTGTATTCTAAAGAATGTGGTTTTTTTAATAAGATCTGTTGATTTAAGAGTTTTGATATGTTTGCCTCTAATAAAATATGTTTTGTTGGTAAAAAACGGTTTTTCATTGACGTGTTTATGACGATTTCAATAACGTATATTGACGATATTTGCCCAAAAATATGACGATATTACCTCTTGAATCCGCCGCCGCTAACATCTTTGTCAGCCGTCGGCGCTGATGAAACATTGTCGGCGTTGACCCTTGAAGAAGAGTTGACAGCGCGGTCTTTACCGCCAAATATTCTAAAAAATACATTCATCTACTTATATGTATGTGCGTATATATAACCATCTATCCAGCATTCGGATTCTCTCAGTAGAAATTTAAATTGTTTAAATAAATGCAACCTGAGGAAATGATCAAAATTGAGGAACCATTTTCTAATGAAATGGGAGCATATGGAAAATGTATAATGCGTTGGGCAAAGCTTTCCTTGAAAGCTTTTGAGCCTGTTCGAGGTTCGGAACGTGCTGCTGGGTTTGATTTGCGTAGTGCCTATGATGTTACCGTCCCAGCAAGAGGCAAGGCGCTCGTTAAAACTGATTTGCAAATTGCAGTACCTACTGGTTCTTATGGCAGAGTAGCACCTCGTTCTGGATTGGCTGTTAAAAACTTTATAGATGTTGGCGCTGGAGTAGTTGATGAAGATTATCGCGGTAATTTAGGTGTTGTGCTCTTCAACCATTCTGAAGAAGACTTCGAAGTAAAACGTGGTGATCGGATAGCTCAGCTAATATGCGAACGCATTTTCTATCCAGAACTGGAACAAGTCGATATGTTGGATAATACACAAAGGGGAGAAGCTGGTTTTGGTTCAACTGGATTAAAAGATTTGCCATTAGTAGAAGATGCTAATGGAAAACAACCCATTTAAATTCGGTGATATTGTATTTGTGCTGTATGTAGTGGTTAAGTTTTTAATGTGTATTATACAGTCCAATGAAATTAATTAAATAGTATTATTGTAAATAAATTGCTAACGCTTTTGTTTATGAACAGTTTTTGCGTACGCATTTTTGTTTTAGCGCATTTGTTCTTAATGCTCATTCAGGAAGTACTAAAAGAAATGCAAAAAGTATCAAGAATTGCATAAGACATAATTGGTGGTGTACATGATCTTTTAAAGAATTTTTCTTTTCGCCTAAATATGTTTTTCTTTTTCTTGATGTCGTGACTAAGATGAACAATTGGCTGGTTTCGCTGTATCGTAGTTTGGAAGTGTAGCTGTTTTCTACTTATTTAGCAACCACCTTGCGTGTTGGTAATAGTTGCACATCCTTGGTTGCATTTTGGCGCAACGGTTCCGCTTGACACGTCTATATTCAGAGGTCATGTTGAGTTTTAATTAGGCATCATCGCTGTTAAACAATATACAGCCATTGATATTCATATACATATATGAAAATATGTACATACATGCATACTTAACTGCCTATGCTTTTAAACATTCATATGTACATATGTAACGATTTGATTGACTATAGTATATATATATGTATATACCAGCTAGCATTGAGGTGATGATTTTTTTTTTAATTCAATAACATTAGTCTCTTCAGATCAGTCTGATTCAGGCATGTTCTGAAATTACAGTAATTTCAAATTACAAACGATTTTGAAATTACGAAAGTGACTATTTTGAAAATTACTAGATTTTTATTAGTGATTTTCATTGTTCTAAATTACGAGGTAACATCCTATTTTCTTGGTTTAAAAAAATTTTATATTAGTGAAGTTACGAATATCAATTTTGAGGATTCGCGAATACGAATATTTGAAAGAGAAACTTAATATTTCAAATATAATTGGAAACATCTACTAATGAGTTGGTATGGCAACCAATGAAATAAATAAAATTTAAAAACATAAATTCTTGTTTACATGCTCAAATAAATGTAAAATTTTGTAAAGGAGAGATTTGCTTTTCATTTTTGCCTTATAAATACTTTTAATGGAAACCAGCGGTTGTCATTTGTATAGGTGTAGAAAAGTAAACACACCCTGTAGTAAACTCGGGGCCTTGGTGGAATAATAAGGTGCGCGCAAGAAGGAATATGGTTTTTTGTAGGGTTGTGTTTTGACCGTTAAATAATCTGCAAAAATATGGTAAGTTAATTCGGTCTTGTCAAAAGTTGTTTACATTTTTGGCCGCCATCATGAATATTTTTGTTTACGTTATGCTTTTTGTTTTTGCATAACCCATAAATACATACAAAACAACTTTTGTTTTGTTTTGTATACAGCTTTGTTTTGACAATTTTGAATGAATTTTACACAAACAAAATGCATGTCGTTTTTTATTGTTGTATTCTTACGCGCACCTTATTATTCCACCATGCTCGGGGCCAATTGTCTCCAAGTCACCACTTTTGTCTACTTGTTTAGCGACTTTTTACTGGGCTTATTGCTGACAGGTCACCAATTTGACGACTAGTGCTGATTTCTTGATGACATTGTCAACGATACGTCTACACTTTTTAGTTTGCTTTAACAGGTATAGACTAAAATTATAGAAATGTACTAGTAATTTTCTGGTTCGAATGTATCTACTTGGTCCCATTAGAATTACGTAATCACTACCTACCCAACACTCTTAATGTTACTAGTACATTTTCAATGACAATCACATGCTAAATGTGTAGCACAAAGCATTGTATGGGGGCGTAATAGAGAGTAGTACTGGTGACAAAGTCAAAAGCGAGTCAGTATAATTTCACTAACGACATTTCCTGCAGGGCATTCATAATGAAAAATTAATTGTTGTGGATGGTGTTCCGCACACGAGTCTAATTATGCTGGCATAACATGAGAGTTTTTAGGCGAGAGGGGTGAAGAGAGCGGTTTTTCGTTGGAACAATTTTTCAACCAGCCTCATACCCGCACAAGCAGCACAAAACTAATACATACACACTTCAAACATCAAATGAATACAAAAAACACGAACACACACAAAGCTGAGTACACGTATGCATTTTATGCCCGATGAATTAGTCTCGTGTGTAAAAAAAAGAACAAAAATTGTGTGGCTTAAAAATTCATCTCGTGTGCGGAACCCCTATGTTTGAAAAGTTTTTTTGAAAGGCTATTTTTACTTTTGACTACTCAATACTACTCGATACTTTTTTAATTGGGTACTCGATACTACTCAATACTTTAGCGGCTTTTTGTATTTCAAAGTAAAAACACACATACACATACATATGAGGTTAAATATTATTGTTTAATAAATCACACTAATCTGCAATACATATAATGTATGCAATATAATATTATTTCCTTATATTATAAGGAAAACATAAATTAAATATACGAGTATATTAATTCATTTATAAAAAATAAAAATTTGTAAATAGGTTTGAACTTTAGCTTTTGTACATTAATCGTTTTTAACGTACTTTGTCACTGTCCTTGATTTCTTCAAGTTTCTTCAAAATATTTTTAATTTAAGCTCTTGTCAAAATTTATGTTATTACTTACTCATCGTTAAAATGTAGAAATAAAATTTTATCGACATTGCCAGAACCTAAAAGATTTCTCCTATCTGTAAGAACTTAACTTGCTTTGGAGAAAACGCGTTCGCTGGGAACTGAGGTTACCACATGGTCATGGCGCTTTTATCATATTGGAGAAATTAGCATTGAAAATCTCAATTTTTTTAATTTAAACAAATTTTTTTCCTCCTGAACAATTTTCAAAATGTTAGACAGGGCCGTTTGACGATACTACCTTCGGGTTCACTTGGGTTTTTCAAATCAATTGTCGGGTGCTTAGAAACCAAATGCTTCTTTAAATTGGAGCTTCCTCCTGCTATACAAAAGATAATATTTTAAAACTTAACACATGTACAACATACATTAGTATGTTTTGCAAATTTTGCATTTGGCTGTGTCTCCTCCCTCAGATTCTTTAAAATGAAGCCATATGTGGCTTCTTTTTCTGCTTGCCATTGTCTTATTAGATTTTTGTATATTATTTTAATTTTATTTAAAGTGTAATTTTAATAATTATTAAAGTTTTTTATTCAACAAGTATTTAGCTTTACATATATTTTAAACAAGCTTAAATTTGCACACATAGTTGTATAATTTTGACACATTTTTAAGTAAAACTTTCGCTTACATACTACAAAATACAACCCTGAAAGTATTGAGTAGTTACTTTTCAGTATTGAGTACCGGGAAAAACAGCCGGTATTGAGTACTCAGTACTCAAATACTCAATACTTTTTCAACACTATTATGAATGGGGGGGTAGTAAATTTCTAACACCCAGTTGATTTAAAAATTACGATTTGCTTTTAATTCTCTTCAAAAGTTGTTTCCAAAAACTATAAAGATTCATACGATGATTTTTTCCCCATGTTTTTAGGGTTGATTTTTTGTCCGTAATAGGTTATTATTCTTTACTTTATTATTTGTATAAAAACAATCTGACATGTATATGTATGTATGTGTCTACATTGTACATACATACGGGTCGACTTGTATGGAGGCAAAAAAATCGCTCAAATTAGAAAGAAAATCGTATTCTAAGGATCAAAATAAGAAACTTTGTCAAAGGAACCATACCTCTACAATGTATCATGACGTTCCGACTTTTGACCCGAAGGGTCAAATTTTGAAATATCTCACTGTGACCCATTTAGAGTGCCTCAATCGAGTCAAAATGTATGACCGACCCCCACTAACTTTGGAGGGCCGACCCAACAATGCCAGTGACATACCCTCTGGAACCACCCCAGGGGGTTCCCCATACAAACATTTAAAAAAATTACCATTTTTGGCACTTTACAAGAAAAAATCAGCGAAATGGCTATGTTTTTTTATTTGTGGAGTTTATTTTTCTCCTTAGAAATTTATTTAGTCAGAATGAAATGCAAAAAATTAATTTTACTTAGTAAAGGCCGTGCCGCACTATCCTACACAGTCGCGCGATTTGCAAAATATGACATGTGTGCTAAACATGTATGGTAGTGTGGACTAAAAATGCAACTGTGTGACAGATTTTTTGGCAAGTCGTGCGATTTGTAAAATTTTATGAAAATTTTTATAAAATGATAGTTTTCATGCGATCAGAGGAGTATTTATTGTCAACCAGATGTTTTGGCATCAGATTTGTATGATAGTGTGGCACCTACAACACCATTTTAAAACGATTTTTAAAGTCGGTCAGATTTTTACAAGATTTTCCTCTGAATGAATGGTACCATTGTGTAGGATAGTGAAGCACGGCCTAAATAGAAAAAAAAAAATAAAAAAATTATTGTTTGAAGTCTTTTTTGCTTTCAAGTCTGGGCAATTTCGCACGGCTCTCTAATGTCGTCCCCATAACAGCCTCTATATTTCCCGGAATAACTCATTTGTAAACGCTAGCTAGCAATTGAACGTGTCGTTCCGTTCCTTGTATGTTTGATGGAATTTTTGGATCAAAAAACGGTGGATCATCTTGATTTAAATATTCTTTCAATGTATCGTACGGAATGCTTCGCGTGAATGGTGGTTCAAATACGTCATTTATATCATTCAAATTGATCATTTCCGTGTAACTTGTGCAATTAAAGTTTATCAGCCATGTCACAGAGATCTATTTCGTTCGGAGACGGAATTCAATTCGTATTTTGATGCTTAAAAAAACCGATAAAATAAATGATTTTTCCAAATGAAACCATTTTTAAATTTACAAACAGACAAATTTTATTATTCAAAAGTGGTTTTATTCCGAAAGCTATTTTCGTTATCCGCGTTTTGAAGTAACAAAATACAAATTGAATTCCGTTTCCGAACGGAATAGATCTCTGTGACATGGCTGTATATCTGGTTATTTATAAACTCTAACTTCCGTTGGGTCTTCAACATCGGTTCGATAGCGAATAGCGCAGTCTCGCTTTTCTTTCCTATTATCAAACAACATTGATAGCAAGATATTTTCCGAATGCGAATAATATGAATTATCTTTAATTACTTGATTGACAATACTGCGTAAAAGAGGTTGTAGAAACCGTGACCAACTAATGAACTTGAAAAATAGTGCACTACCGTACACGACAGAGCTATAATACTTGATATTAAGTGTGTTCGAGTACGCAAAAGTTTTTACTATTTTTTAAGGCGTGACGTTCCTAACCATGATGAAAACGCGTAAAGCAAAAGGTGTATGACACAATAAAAACTTTGACAACACTCACTTTACCTATAAAAAGTGTTGGTAGTGTTTACATTTAATTGTCAAAGCGCACAAAAAGATGAGAGTTGCCTAACTTTTGGCTTCGCGTTGCGTTAAAAGTGCTTTATGTGACATGTTTCATATAAGTACCTACATTTTATCTTAGATGTCAAAGCGAATCTGCAACGCAACGCGAAGCAAAAGTTTTATCTAACATGGCCTTGAGGAATTTTTTTGTTGTGTTTGTTGTAGAGATGCATGAATTATTAGGTTATGAGTATACTATTATAATCAGGGTTGTTATATATTTTGTAATAACCCTGTTTTTATGACAAAGCGTTGACGCTCTTGTTTAGGTATTGTATTTCAGCATTAACGCTAGGCGGTAGAAAACGTTCCGCTTTCCGCTCTTGTTTAGGTATGGCTGTATGAATAGAAGCAGTTGACTGGTGAAGTTAAGTAAGTTGATAAAAAATTAAATAGAATTGAATTGAAATTAAACAAAAAGTGGACTAAGAACATGTGTGGTAAAGAAATAAAATTGTGTATGGCGAAAGATAAAACAACAAGGAAGATACCCAAGAATGTGTTTTTACGAAGGAAAAACCTGCACGTTCATTGAGGACAGAGAAGAATAGGCTGCAATCTGGAAGGAACAACTTGGAGCAAAGAAAAAGGAAGTGAGATGCTGCATAGGATGAACTAGATTTTTGAAGGAAGGAAAAGGGACCGACAAAACGACGAGCAAAATTACGTATTTAAATCTGGAAGTGATTAACTTTACACTCACGTAGAGTAATTTGGTGAAGTTTGCTGCGTTAAACGAAGTTTTGGCTGCGTCGCAAACACCTCGTTTTCGACGATCAAAATCCGAGTACAGCATGGCCGCATAGCAGCGAGTTTCTTTTTGCGCCTTTAATTTTCCAGGAACCCATGTGTTTTTTGCCGCGGCATTGTCGGACATTTTGTAAATAAAAAAAGGGGGCAAGCAAAACGCACGCTAACCATTAACACCAGCCTAAATCACCACCAATAACACCAGAACCGGCTTTAACACCAACATCAACCTTAACACCAGCAACGGCAATTAACAGCAGCACCGGCAATTAACACCAGCACCGGCTTTAACACCGGCAATTAACACCAGCATTACACTGGGAGTCAAAAAACTCCATCAACTAGATTCGGCACCTGCTGTAACACGGGCATTAAAGTCGTCAACATCATCTACTGACAATTAACACCAGAAGCACCCACCTAAGGAAGATTCGGCACTGGACCACTAAAAGGGAAGTAGTTTTTTTATGCTTTGTATACGTACATATACTATATACACATAAGTATATTATAACCAAGGTTACGTGTTAAAACCTACTAATTTATATGCTAGTTAACCTACTACAGTTATGTTTTTATAAATGTACATTTTTGCGTTCGGGTAACGATTTAAATTTTAAGAGCAGAAATAAAATTTAAGCACAGTACACGCTGTAATAAAAGGATTGTCAGTTTTCTATATTGTTGTAGTACAGTCGATTCTGGCTACCGCCATTTTTGTGATTTAGAGCTTCTTATTTTTTTGAGAATGCAATTTAATACTTTAGTACAATCCATCGTATCGTCGTTTATTTTTGATTTTTGCTAAACGCTAGTGGCGTTCCAATAGGCCATATAATCGAGCTCAATTATATAGGTATACGAGTATATGATCATATAAAAGTTTAATTATACAAGTAAGTACTTTCGTTTTGCGTTGGGTTTAACGGGCACATGTTGCAGAAAATAGTCGTAGTTTTGTCGGCCTCTTTCAAATTTTAAAACATAACATTAAAATCATTTTGCTTACCAGTTCTTGTTAAAAACAAAATAATTTCATTTTCATTTATATCGATAAATAAAAACCCATAATGTTATACTGTATTATGAATATAATTGTTTTTGAAATTTATTTCGCCATGTGCTAAAAACAATAACATATAAGAAGGTAAAGTAGTCCGCCAGAGCTAATTAGTTAAGCGCTGGCATTTTTGGGGCACTTCGAACATCCCATATGGAAGCGCCTGAAAGGGGATTGGTATCGGAAGACACAATCCATTAGGGGGGTCATCGTGAAACATAACACCTGACGTTTCACAAATTTTTCCAGTGTTCAATAACTATAACGCTGCGCCATCGCTTCATTGACACTGAGCTAGGGTTAGTGGTACTTAATTTATTTTTCTTATTGTAGGTTTGTATGACAGCGCTAGTACTGGTTTCCAAGACCCCACGCAGCGACGAGCTAAGTCGGAAAGACAAACCAGAGTTCCACTACAGCAACCAGGTACTAGAGGAGCCTATCACCTGCTCAATGTAAGTTTCCTAATTCGGCTATAAATTACTAAAACACATACACGCACATACATTCTCCATATAAGATAAAAATAGGTTAAAAAAACTTCTATCGAACACTATAAAATCATCTTTTATACGATTTCCTTGAATGATCAACTATAGTTAGATCTGGTTGCAAACTCCAGCAGTAGTCTGCCATCATATGTGAGCCCCACTTTCCCTGATAACACTCTTTCATAGCCTGAAGATTATGTTCAAATGTTACACCCTGCTCCTCACTAAAATCTCCCAGATTTTGTGGAAATCGGTCGAATTGCGAGTACAGGTAGTAAATTTTTGTACTCTGTACTCATATTGCACGCTAGCTCTTGCAAGTTCGATATCATGCACTTAACAAGCCCGACATGGTTCGCAGATTTCCTTTTGCCTAGGAAATTACTCATAACCAAAACAACTGAATTCCAAGCTTTGGATTCGACTTCAGTTATTGATTTTGCAAAATTAGGATCTATCAGGAGTTGCCTTATATGTGTTTCCATAAAAAATACCAGCTTTCCCTTTTTCTGTACATAATCCTGTAAACTTTCGTGACAGAAAATTTCAACTTATGCCACTCTTGATGAAACGTTGTTTTCACAAAGTCCGATATAGGTTTTCTAAATTTCTCACAATTATAGCAAAAACAATCCAGATTAAGCATACAACATCTTCTTGAAGAAAATATATTTTAATATCCAATAAAAAAATAGAAGTAAAAATTTTATTTATTTGTTGTGGGTTAGCATTATATATGCATTTCGTTGGGTGCTAAATACCAACTCATTAGTAGATCTTTACCATTTATGTTTGAAAAGTTCCAAAACTCATTTAAGCATACATAAACTCGCAAATACATTTTGCGAATTACAAAGAACAAGCAAAATAGCTTTTCAAAAAACTTTACAAACATCACAACCAACATGAATGAAGAAAATTTTTTAGTATTTAGCACCGAACGAAATGCATATGTATGTATATGTAGATATGCTAACCCACAACAAATATATAAAATATTTTTTAAAAACATAAATTCTTAAGTATTTGCTCGAATAAATGTCATATTTTATAGATAAAAATATTAAAAATGGGTAGTTAGCTATAACTAAAAAAAAGCTGTTAAAACAACCGTTGACGTATGTATTTAGAAAATACACCTGAAATTGAGATAGAAACAAAATAAATCTTAGGAAACAAGCAATTTTTTCCTCATGTTGATCAGTGTTATCTATCATTGGAAATATCATCCGATCAGAATACTAGTGGCTGCAAATTAAATAACTTCTAAAAATTTGTATAGAAAACATTATCTCCCATCTATGGACTCAATACAAGTTTTTGAAAACATACATATGAAATTAAATTGTATAAATTTATTACTGTTTTCAAAGTAAATTACCAAAAATATATATACATACATACATGCATATGCATATACACTTGTGTAAAATAATACAACAATACAAGAAGCTTGTGAATTGAGCAACAAATTTTATGTGTGGTTTATTTTAAAATATTTTTATTGAATTTTAATCGAACTAATGTTTAAATGTTATTAAATAAACTTTTAAAGTTCTAATTTATTTTTTTATTTTGTAAACAAATTTTGATTTTAATTGACTAGTTGTTAGATAAAAAATTGTATTTTTATTTTTAAGAAAAAGGATAATGTTTTATGTTTCTAATTAATGCACGTTCGGCTTTAAATCTAAACTAATCCACTAACATACACACAATAATGTACGTACATAAGTACATGTAAGGAGACATGCCAATTTCTGCAAGTTTATTTTTTATACATACATATCGCACCCTAAATACAAAAGGAACACATTTCAAAATTTTCCAAAACTGACTTTTTTCCATAAATTAATTCAGAGTAGACATTTCTAACTACTGCAAAAATTTCTTTCACATCACTATCTTCTTTAACTGGAAAAATACGGTTATGTCTATTTTTATGTTAAGTGTGTTGCTTCTGCACGAAAACATTTTTTTGTCTCTCCTGAAAATTTTAGTATTTTGAATTGTGACCCTTTTGTATTTAGGGTGCGATATATTAAATATAATTAGCAAAATTTCTTGTGTGCGTGCGTGTGTTTCTTCTTTATACAATATATAATTTTAATAGAAATGTAAGTATAAAATGAATTTATAATTTGTATATCTTAAGTACACTTGGGCTTATGATTTATTATAAACTACTCTTAAATATAAGTAAATAAAGTTGCTGCTGTTTGATAAAAGTTCAAGTAAATAAAATAACATTAAATCAAAAACAACTTTCTTTAACAAAATTGACTATAAAATTTGTATTTGTTAGTTTAAAATTGTTATCTTTAAATCACTTACATTCATAAGTATATTTTATAACTAAATATTTTATATTAACATAATTTTACATATTTCATATATGATTACATATTTATTTTGCTTTTAATAATAAAATAAATTGATTTTACTATTTGTTACTGTTTTTTCTCTTTATCATTGGAAGACTTTGCGATTGTTGCTGTAACATTTTTAATTATAACTAATTAAAAAATATTAATTTAAGGCATTTTGGTATTTAAGGATTTTTGTTTTCTTAAAATATAATATAATATAATAATAAAATTGCAGATATATGTATGTATATATGTACAGTTCCTTTGTATTTCTCTTCATTAAGTTATTCACCCCTATCGTGAATATTTTTCCACATGAAATTTTTTCACATTCCACATTATTGCAATCGTGAAACAATTCTCCGTGAATAATTTTCCCTAACTGTGAATGATTTTTTCCCGCAAGTTATTTAACTTTTCCCTTCAATTTGTTCACTTTATTTTTGATGGGGAACATAATAGAACATGTACGTATTTCTTCTTATAATTCGAGTATTAAAGCTTAAAAAAGTTTATTTTAATGAAGAGATCTGATAATAAGGCACAAACTGATGTATTGCTCAACAGAATGCAAAACAAAATATCCGATTGCCTGCAGAACTTTAATTTATTGGAATTTTTTCGTTTTGTTGGGCTTCCAAAAAATACCGAATTATTTTACAACATAAAAATTGGAATGCAATAGACAAACGGAGCAGCCAAACTAAAGCTCCAACACTGAATATTTAGCCTTGATTTTTTAAGTTTAAAATAAATATGTCCGTGTATACATATTTTTGAACAAAAATTTCTATGATCTCTTATTTTTTAATCTTCTTTACTTTTTTACATTCACTGACAACTGATAGCGGGAATAATTTTTCACGGGAGATTCACGATACAATTTTTCCCCTCGAGGCGAATAAAAATTTCACGTGAACAAACATTTTACTACATATTCACGATATGGGTGATTGAGTATTTTCATCTTTAATCAGTTGAAAATTACATATGTATGTATGTATATGGCTCGATCATGAATAACAACCGAACTTTTGTTGCTTTGTCAGCTGACAACTGAAAAGTTTCGGTTGCCAGAAAAACACTAAATAGCAAGCAACAGCGTGTGCTAAGCCAGGATAATTTTATTAACAGAAATTTCTGAATAAAATTGTTGGTGAATTGAAATTGTTACTAAAACTAATATATCTAATAACTAAAGTCTTTTGACTATGTACATATGTACATACATATATATATATATATATATATATATGTGTGTGTATATTGCATATATATTTATACTATTGTAGTCATATGTATATTTATTATTTATTAAACTTTCACACTCCTCCTGTAGCTCGTTTCTGTATTTCTCGCATCGTAAAGTTATCCGCATGAAACGAGTGAATTGCAACAAAAACAGAGTAAAATGAAACAAAATATGGTTTTTCTCACACAAGTGTTTCTCTATACATATGTACTTTGCGAGAATGATCTGTCATTTTAATAATTTTCCAGCAATTATTGGAAGTATGTGAGAAAAAGTGTTTCTGTAACAACATGTTGCGGAAAGTTTCTCACAAGAAGTGTCAAAATAACTCAGATTTCAAATTGGTGCGAGAAAATCAAAATTTAAATAAATATAAATATACATATGAAAAGTAAATCTTCTAATATATAAAATTCTCGTGTCACGATGTTTGTTATCGAACTCCTCCGAAACGGCTGGACCGATTTAAATGAAATTTTTTATGCATATTTGGTAGGTATGCGAATAGGTTCTAAGGTATATTTTAAATAGCTAGTGGCATGAGAAGGGGAGGGAGGGGGCAATATCTGTATTTACTATACTATTAACTCAACAGATGGGTTATGTCCGCCTCACATACTTATATACATATTATGTATGTAGCAAAAATTTTAAATAAACACAAGAATATGTTTTTAAATAATTTTTTTAGTTTGAATGAAAACTAGCACTGCACTATACATTTGGGTTTTTATTTAAATTTTATTTAAATAAAAAAAAATTATAAAGAACAATTGTTGTTTTGTAATTTAAAATTTTTCAGCCTTTCATTGTTTTGCTTTTGTTATATGTAATTAATTTCCCTCGTTGACGTTTCTTTTACATTTGACACTTAATTATTGGAAAAATTCCAGTAGGAACAAAATCAGCGTAGGCTGTTTTCGCAAGCAAATACAGAAACACTTTTTTTCTCACAAATCGAGAAACGATGGAATTTTTTGTTTCACACTTCATGTGAGAAATTTTACGATTCGAGAAATACAGAAACGAGGTACTGATTTAGAATAAGCGATATCCAAAAAAATATAAATGGACATTCATACATAAAAAATAACGGCTAGTTACTGGCATACTCTTGACTGTTCCGCTAATATACATATACCGTAAATGCAATGTTAACCTTTAACTTACGTGGTGAAAATTTATTACATATAGGAAGAGGTGGTAGTTAATCTTACACCATTTTTGTTTATGGATTATTGTGACCGTTTATAATTTTATAATTGTTTTATACTTGCAATACTTAAGGTTAATTGCTTCTAAACACCGAATTAGGAAAACATTAAACAATAAAATCAGTTTTTTCTTTAATTTTGTTGTTTATTTCACAAGTATTTCTTTCTATAAACCAAAACAAAAGTTAGTTTTCAATTCTATATTACATAAAATAAAGGCTTAGCAAAAAATTATATGGCATTTTTCCACAGCCTAACAGTTATTTAATTAAATAAAAAAACGAACGTATCAATAATTCTTACGTAGTGAAAACTAACCACCAATACTTTAAGCTAAGTTAAAAGGTAAAACTTGAAGCGTTTTTGAAGAGGTGGTAGTAAATTTTACACCTTTTCATTTTATGAATTATTTTATTTCACAAGTCTGTGTAAGTTCTGGTTGTTTTGCCGACCATTTAAAACGATTTTTTCCATAATAGTAACGATATTCTGAATATTTGATGGATTCAACTTCGGATTGTAGGGCTTCAATACCTTCTTACGCTTACGTAGACGTGGTAGTAAAAAATTTTCTATGAACAAGTCGCACAAATGACTATGTAGTAGTAATATATTTTCTATGAAAAAATAACACAAATGCCGACGTGTAGTAACCCTGCAGCTAAAATTGTAACTAGTAGTGTTTTAGGACAGTCATAATACTAGTTGAAACCAGACTGTCGAAAAACAAATACAGTCGTCCTGCCTGCTGTAGAAGAATATTTTGGTTTTACAAATGTCAAATTGCATGCAGCAGAGCAACCAGCTGATTAAAAATTTGTAGCGGCGTCTTAGCAAAAACATTCATTTTAACCCGCCGGTAAAGTAAAAAATTTTATTTGGAAATTTTATATATTAAATAATAAAAACTACTGTAATGAAAAGTCTAAAATCACATTAAGAAACTTAAACCCAACAATTAATTTTTAAGAGCCGAAATAACTGTAAAAGCAGTAAAAAACCGATGTGTTTGGCAGCGGCTCGAATTCACAAAAGCGGCGATGATGTCCGGCTTCGAAGCGATCGGTTTGTTTCTCTGATTTTGACACACCGAAAACATTTTACACTAACAAAATGCCAGTTGTTTTTGTGACGTTGTATTTGTTTTAGAGACAAAACTTCCCTTTTTATTATACCATGAGATTTCTCCTAGTCAAAAAATTTAAAAAACAAAAAGTAAATAAAAAAAAAAAAGTAAAAAAAATTGACAGAAACTGTTTAGAACATACATTTTTGGGGCCGCAACATTGTTATGCGCTATAACATTGCGGACTCACGGAAGATTGAGTTCAAAATAGTATACAAATTTGTGTAAAGCACTATCGGTAAGTACAAAGTTTATATTATTATTCTAAAATTCTAGTTGCTCAAAATTTGTTTAAACTTTTTCCAGACTCCATTGTAAGTTTAAAAAATATGAAACAAAAAGGACCAGAAACAGGCAGCAAACCCCTAATAAAAATAATGAAGAGAAAACGGAACCGATAATTTATTTTTTTACTTTTAGTTTTTCTATTTACATTGTATGTATGTATGAATTGTTTGAAGTTTTATGTGTTTGACATTCATAAATTTTTATTCAATAAAATCGATAATTTTATATAAAAAAATTTTCTTTAATATCAAAACAAATATTGCAAAGGAAACTAGTGTACAACCTTGTACCATCGTTATAGTCCGAAACTAATATAAATAATACTAGTATAATACCAGATATAATAACTAGTTGGCGCACTAGTGAATATTCACTAGTATTTGACCTGGTATTTTACTATGCACAAATGGACTAGTTGGGCTCATATGACAATCTAATGTGAAAATCGATAGTTCGATATATGAAAAAAGAACAGTTAGGCAACTAGTCTGAAGTACAAAGCAACTAGTATGTTTCTAACCACATACTGGTCATTTTACCTGCAGGGAAGCTTTACACCCACACTCAAATATCTCCGCGCTACTGTAACCTTCGACAAAACAAACACTACTGATAATAGGTGTGTTTGTTTACTTTTCCAGTAATATTTATCCAGCAGCTTTGTGATAGAGAAAAAAACCAAATTTACTCTAAATTATAAAAATTTGCAAAAAAGTACGCGAACAGCATTTCGCAATATTTTGCATGTTGTTTTGCTGAACAGCTGATAAGTAATGCTAATTCAAAAGGAAAAAATTGGTCGCTGTTTGCGATTAACGATTTAAATAAAATTTCGAAGTAATTTGTTGCCTATTTTTTATGATTTATACAAATATTAGTTAATAATTTACAAGTAGTTAAAAATTAAAATTTTACTTATATAATTCATTGACTTTCTAATTAGTACACATGCATATGTTTATACAAAGTTTTTATGATTTAAAAACGATGCATTAGCAGTACTTATATTCATATTCTTCCATTGTTTAAATAAAGACATCACCAATTTTTGTTTAAATTTAACATATTTCAACAAATACAAATAAACTTTTGTTTAGTTTTTCATTACTTCGAAAACTTTCTACATAATATTTAACAAATAAAACTTTTTTGTTTAATTTTTAATTGGTAAGAACAAGCAGTAAAAACATCTGTTTTATCTTGCAAAATTTTACTGAACAAAATTTATCCAGCAAGAATTTGCAAGTTCTCAGACATTCAAATGTCAATTGCTGACTCTCTTTCTCTCTATTTAAATAAATTTACTTGCTGGAGAAAGTAAACGAACAGGATCCAGTAATATTTTGTAACAATTTGTACAAAATATCACGTAAACAAACACCCCTAATAAGAGCGCAATATAATATGAGGGTACTGAGAATATCAAATTATGAGAGTGCAAAAGGAAGAAGTTTTAAAAGAAATAAAAAAATGAGTGTAAAATTTACTACCACGTCGTAAGTTAAAGGTTAAATTAAATATTTTGTTTCCAACTCATGTTTTGCACACGCAATTCCCATAATTACAAAAATTTGTACAACTAAACTAGCTATAACGATAGCTATAACGAATAGATTCTGAACTATAAAATCTCTATATAAGGAAGTATTCTATCAAAAGCCTCTATACGAGTATAACGAAATCAGAATAAAAGAAATTAAATTTTAAGCAAAGCAAAGTTTTATTGGCGGTATTCAGTGTTTGGTGCAAAAGTGTAAATGCAAAATAGTGCAGCATTTTTATGCAACTCTGTATGTTTTGTTACTGGATTTGATTAAAGTGGTACGATACTTTGCATTTGCACTTTCGAAAGGCCAATTGCAATAAACACGGAATACTGCCATTATGTTTGCAAGTGGTTTGTCACAAGGATATATAATAAGTAACAACAATATAAACTATGGAGAAGATAAGAAATATAGAAAAGTTTCTTGATAACAAGTTGCAATCGATAATTGTAATTAGTTAATGCGTCTGTTTGGGGGTAAAAAAAATGGGAGTTTGTCGACTATAAGTCTATACTAGCTGAATAAAATATGTATTTTCTGTGTTTCAACGCTCTTTATTAGAATTTAGGTGTCCTGGTCTTCGGTGAATCTAATAACACACGTTGATAGAAATTGTGTACAAAACTCGGTTATTAGTAATCAAAAAATTCATAGCAACGATGTAGAAGTTGAACTTTTACAAGGAGCATTCATAAAACAATTAACGAGTTTTTGCCAAAAAAAACTATTTTTGTTTGATGTGTTACATTAAAAATATAAACTTAAGGTACGGTCACATCTGTCAAACATTTGCCCAAAAAAGCGTAACCACTAAATACTAATGAGAAAACTTTTGATTTAGATACCTGCTTATTACGTTAAACAGTTTCCTATATAATTTATAGAAAATGTAATAGAATCTTATCTTATTAGATGCTGCTTAACTTAATAAATAAATGCATAAATCAAAAAGTTTTTCAATGATATTTAGTGGTTACGCTTTTTTGAGCAAATGTTTGCCAGATGTGACCGTACCTTAAGGATCTATAACCTCTTAAATTATTCATAGCTTCGTTTAATATTAATCATCTAAATGCTTTTATTAAGTGAAAAAACAACAGAGGCTTAGTACTGTACCTTTGTTTATTGAAAATACCTACAGCATAGCCTCGATAGAGGGTCGCAAGTAAAAGTAATACGAATTAATATGGGTTTTCAATCTATTTAAATAACAGGAAAAATAATCCAAAACAACTAACTATGTATGTATGTTTATATTCGCAACGCCAGCATATTCATGAAGATGTTCGGAGTAAGTAAAAAACCCATGTTTCACAAATATCGAAAATGATATCTCGCAAACCACTTATATGATTTAAATAAAATTTTCTGCTTCATCTCAGTTTTTAAATTCTTTAAAATTTATTTGACAACTTTTTTTAAATAACGGCCTGGCCCACGATATCGAACGATGTCGATCGTAAAAAAACTAACTTGCGTTCCACTAATAACGGATTTTATTTAACTTATTATTTGTTTAGAGGAACATGAGCTAAACAAATAAATAAAATGGGTGTTTAGAAGTTCGTAAATCAGTTGCTTTTCTTGTACAATTTCAGCATTATCGATCGATCGACATCGTGGGGCAGGCCGTAAATGTTATATTTTTTGTGAAAGGGAGGTTTGCTTTTCATTTCGCCTTATAAATACTTTTATTGGCAACCAAGGGTTGTCTAATTGTATAAAGCTTTGCAGAAAAGTAAACAGATTCATATCGAATGGAGAACATTTAAAATGAAGAACATTTTAAAAAACTAGTTTGCTTGTGCTTTAGTAATTCGCATTTGACAACAATTTCAGAGTAACTTCAATTCAACAACATCTCTCGGAAGAATTGAAATATATTAATACAATTTTTAAAAATGTCGTTCTTTATAAACTGTATTAGAAAGTTACATTTTGTATGCGATCGGAAAGATGACTTAAAATTGCATTCTATCTATGCTGACGATTTATATCTCTTATTAAACAGGTTTGATTGTCAATCCAAAAGCAAACTTCGAGAGCTGGAATGTTTCATTACTCGATTTCTAAATAGGATAGTGCGATGCTTTTGGTCAAACACAATAACCAAAAACCAATTTAGTACGACATCCTGAAAAGGAAATTCCCATGGATTGGCTATGAACTGAGAACCGATAACAAGGTCGGCAAGGCATCGCTGCAGAACTCGGCCCAAGAAACAACTTGGCACACAGCAACCACCCTTGAGCTAGATACTGCATAGTTTTTGTTGAACGAGAAACAGCCAACAACAGAGTTCGTTATAAGTAATTAATTGAGAGAATTTGCTCCCCAGCTGAAGACTAGCTTAACATCATCATAATCAATCTATGTAAATGTTATGAATGAGATGAGTTAAACGTAGTATTTGGTTTGTTTATAAACAAAAATTTAGCTAGGTGGATTGTTTTAACAAAAGACTACGATTTAAAAGGCGCCATTGAATTTAAAAAAAAAATAGGAATTATGGACAACATCAAAATTTATGGAATTTTTTGGTAATTAACATGATTTTTTCGATGTATCTAAAGCATTTACGAAATATTGCGTCTTTCGATTCATCGTGGTACGAATTGTTGTAATTCCACTGTGTTTCCTTTACGTAGAAGTGTAGTTGTTGGCACTTTTTTATATATGTATGTGATATCTATATAAAAGGTCTTCCAACAGGGACTTACGAATTTTGACAGTTCATATGTCCGATATGAAGCTTGTTTTGCCAAATCACTATGGACGGATATAACATTCAGCAAGACGTGCAAATAATAAAACTGTTTTACCAACGTAAAGCGTGTTTCGCCATTGCACCGTACGTCAACGAAACGCAAGATCTGCCGAAAACATTGGTACTATCCGTGGGAGTGTGCGGGAGAAGCCGAGGCAGTATATTTCGCGTCGCTCGCATGACCTCCGCCTTTCGCACACCACACTTTGACTAATTTTGCAGCGTGTCTGGGACCTGCACGCGTACAAAATTCAAATGGCCCAGGAACAGAAGGTAAACGACCATACACAACTTGTGTATAATGGGGACACGCATATTAATACTTTGTACAAAACTTCTGTTAAATGTTTAAAAATTTATATGTGGCGTTTTGCATTTTCAGAGACGATATACATACATAGTACATATAGACATAATTTAGAACATACATACAATATGTGTATGTACAACACATGTATGTACAACACATGTATGTTATTGCAATGTTAAAAATCAACTGGTTGCGTTCAACATACTAAATATTCTATTGACTTGTACTTGTTGTATTTTGTAATGAACTATAATGATAACTTCAGTTACTAACTGCTGGTGTCAGCATTGTCGTGACGATTGGAAGAAGGAGGTGGTGATTGTTGTTGTTGATGAAAATTATGTTGTTGCTGCTGCGCCATAGTAGCTGCTGGTGGTAATGGTGGCGACGATGAAAAATTACCGACATCAGTTTTTGAATTGCTGTTGCTTCTGGTTGTTCTGCTTGTCGTTCCCTCGTTGTTGCATACATTAGTTGGTGTATTATTTGTAGAAATGGCAGAACATATTGGTGAAGTACTTTCATTCTTGTTAGGAGGGCTGTTAATGTTACACTGGTTGTTGTTGCTAGTGATGCTATTACTCGATAATGAATTTTTTGGTATTTGAATGTTATAACTGCCACTGCTTTTAGTATTATTACCAAATGCTGAAAAGTTTGTGGTATTGCTAGCTGTTGCACGATCGGTTGTTGTTGCTGCTGTTGCTGTCATTCCACTTGTTTGCAAGGCCAACACCTGTTGAACTTGTGCAACACACGTCACGCACGGGCAAGGTCCGCCCAATTTTTTCGCCAATACAGAACGCAATTTGAGAGCTGGCCCTAATTTCATGCCCAATGAATTTACCAAATGATCTTCTGTAAGCAAAGGCAAACCGGACCCATCAATGCATTGATCGCGAAAATGCTAAAATGAAAAGAATGAAAATATTATTATTTTTATTTGAAATTACTTATGTACATATGTAAAAGAAGCAATAAAAATTGTGTATTCATTTTACATATACATACATAAATACATACATGTACATATGTACATATGTATATTATATTCTTTTCGTTTTATGAGTCACATAAAATAATAATTGCAATGATTTAAACACCAAAGGCTTACAGCGAAACAATATTTTGAATAAACCTAACATTTGATGCGCTAAGAATATTGTGTACTTAATTTTTTTCTTGGACTTATATAATATAATATAAACATAAAGGGTAAAACATCTACAGATTAATTGGTATAGCTACCAACGAAATATATACATATCTAGATATTGCTAACCCGCAACAAATAAATAAAATATAAAACATAAATACTTGAGTACATGCTCAAATAAATGTAAAAATTATGTACATGTACATATGTATATTATTTATTGAATCTTCAATAATAGATGAAACATCAATAAGTTTTTCAAATCTTAAATCTAAAAATATTAAATATAAGTTTAGCCAATGCTAAACAAAATTTTTAGTTACAACGGTTGATTTTTGTTGTTTTACATCTCTCGTGTACGGCTGATAGAAAGAGTGTCCCTCCTCCTAAGCCGGGTGTGGCCTCTATACTCTAGAATATTGCGCGCAAGTGGGTTTAGGTGCAACTCAAGTTTTTTAATGTATTTTTTCGCGTGTTTCGAAAATACTATCTTTACCAACGGAACGTCTAGATCTTTATGAATTCTATAGTTTCTGACATACCAGGGGGCTGCAGTTATTGTACGTAGAATTTTATTTTGTCGCCTTTGAATTTTTTCTACATTCGATGCTGAGGCAGTGCTCCATAGCTGGATTCCATAGGACCATATTGGTTTCAGGATCGCGTTGTATAGTAGAAGTTTACAGTCTAGGCTCAGTATAGAATTTCTTCCCATAAGCCAATTAATTTGGGCTGTTTTTAATTTCATTTGCATCAACTTTGCGTCTATATGCGATTTCCATGTTAAACGGCGATCAAGGTGAACGCCTAGATATTTGACTACAGTGTGTTGTGGTATAGTCTCGGTGTTAATTTTTATAGGCGGGCATGTTTCCCTTCGCAACGGAAAAGTGGCGTGTACACATTTCTGCTCGTTAACTTTTATACGCCATTGTTTAAGCCATTTTTCCAATTTGGATATATACCCTTGTAAGTTGATCGAATCTTCTACTGGATTTTCATGGACGCTTAAAAAAGCTGTATCATCAGCAAATGTTGATGTTGTTGATTATTGCTTAACGGTAAGTCAGAGGCATAAATAAAATAAAGTAAGGGACCGAAGATGCTGCCTTGGGGAACTCCGGCTTCGATCGACTGCGGAGGGCTTAAAAAATTGCCTTCCCTAACTACAAATTTTCGTTCCTCTAGATAGCTTTTTAAAAGCTTGACGATGTTTGCGGGGAGATTGCGTATTAATTTGTGGATAAGACCTTCGTGCCATACTTTATCGAAAGCTTGAGAAACATCTATAAGGAGCGCAGAGCAATATTTCTTTTTTTTTTATCAGCAGAAATATTCGGGGTAAATACTTTTTCTAGGTGCTTAACAAATATATCACCTTTTTCAGCATCAGTTCTTGCCCAGTCACCATTAGAGGCTCGTAATGGTGGTTTGCAAATCACTGGCCTTTTAAGTCCTCTGGCTGCACGCCACAGCGAATAATCTGTTGATGGTGTTGCATCGAGTTCTTGCAGAAATTTTTGCAGCGAAGCTGTTTTTTGTGATTGTAAAACTTTTCTTAGCTGTTTGGTACACTCCTGAAGCCTTAATTTTAGCTGAGGCGATCTGTAACGTTGCCATTCTCGTCGAGCTCTCCGTTTTTCAGTCAATAGCCTTTCTATATCTGCACAAAAAATATTGTTAAATCTCGCTTGTTGATTTGGTTGAATTGAAGAAGCATTAAGAGCAGCTTGTTTAGCATGTGCTTCAAACAACCTAATAGAATTTTCTATGTCAGCAGGTGTTCTTAATGGGATATTTTCCGTGCAATGAGCACTCAAATTTTTTTGTATTTCAGCCAGTTAATACGTGCAGGTGTCAGCGGTAAATCACATGTTGGTGTTGTAGTTGTGTGTGAGTAAATAGTGATAATAGTAGGCACGCCTTTCATAATCCCAAAGTCGATAACATCAGGAATTTTTTGTCGATCCGTTTGCCAATATGTTGGCTGACCACTTGAAACTGCATTCAAACCCATTTTTGAAATTGTGTCAAACAAAACACGACCCTTAGGACTGATTAAACGTGAGCCCCAAAAAGTGTGTTTAGCATTGTAGTCGCCAGCTGCTAGAAAACGGGACCCCAGTGTTGTATAAAATGCGGTATATTGACTCTCTGAAATTGAAAACCTGGGAGGAGAGTAAACAGATGATATCACAAGCTTTTGATAAAAATTTTCAATGCAGATGTTCGTTGCTTGAAGATATTCTTCACGAAGGTCATTTAGCAGGTAGTGTTTTATTCGAGATTTTATTAGGATTCCAGAGCCACCACAAGCTCTACCTTGAGGATCCTTGGTGTCGTAGAAATTATATCCACTAATTTTAAAATAGCTTCGGGACGTCAAGTGAGTTTCTGAGATAAAAAAAAAATCCCCCAACCTATTTTTAGAGTCGAGCTACAGCAAGGCGACTTGAAAATTAAAAAAAATGAATCGCACCCAATCTATAGCTTAAAATACTTGTTGCATCGAAGAGTTACCGTTGAGATGCCACATAAAAAAACTGGACCCATCCAATGCATGAACTTTCAAGAATTTTGCCATACCAAAACTTATTGCAAGTTGCCTACCGTTTGCGTTGTATGTGGCGAGTTACACAGTACCGCTAACTGTGACAAAATAAAAGGTGATACCAAAGCAAAAAAATATAGTAATTGCGGCGGAAAGCACACTGCCAACTATAGGGGCTGTCCTCTTTATTCTCTTTTTAAAAATTCGTCGAACAGGAAAACAAATGCTACTCCCGCTCAGCCCAACACTCCTTTAAACTACCCACAGTTACCTCAACCGTCGTCTAGCCATAATCAATACCCAAATGTTTTAAAGTCTAACACGACTCTTACTCAACAAAAACCCAATAGTCAATTTTCATACGCTAATATTTTAAAGAGTAACCAGATTCCGGCGCAAAAAACTGTACCAGTAAATGAAGAATCAGGGCAGAATTTTAGTCGTATTGAAGCCTCAATAGAGATCCTTATACAAACAGTAAATACATTTACTCTCAACATGTCCTGTATAATGCAGGAAATGTTGAAAATGCAGTCTACCTTGTTGCAGGCTGTACTAAAGGCCGTGCTTCACTATCCTACACAATCGTACGATTCATTCACAGGAAAATCTTGCAAAAATGTGACCGACTTTAAAAAATCGTTTCAAAATGGTGTTGTAGGTGCCACACTATCATACAAATCTGATGCCAAAACATCTGGTTGACAATAAATACTCCTCTGATCGCATAAAAACTATCATTTTATGAAAATTTTCATAAAATTTTACAAATCGCACGACTTGCCAAAAAAATCTGTCACACAGTTGCCTTTTTAGTCCACACTACCATACATTTTTAGCACACATGTCATATTTTGCAAATCGCGCGATTGTGTAGGATAGTGCGGCACGGCCTTAAACAAACCATGAACTTAAAAATCTGTTTTTGGAACGCAAACGGCATCTGCCAACATAAAAACGAAATAGAATATTTTCTTCAGGATAAACAAATCGATGTTATGCTTATCTCAGAAACTCATTTGACATCTCGAAGCTGGGGCCAAATTACGGCATTCGATATCGATCGAAATTTACATTTAAATTGTATTGAAATTTCGATCGATATCGAGTGCCGTAATTTGGCCCCTGTTTCAGAATTAGTGGATATAATTTTTACGACACCACGGATCCCCGTGGCAGAGCTTGTGGTGGTTCGGGAATCCTAATAAAAACGCGAATAAAACACCACCTGTTGAATGAGTTTTGTGAAGATTATCTTCAAGCAACGAACATCTGCATCGAAACTTACTATCAAAAACTTGTAATATCATCTGTCTATTCGCCCCCCAGATTCTTAATTATTGAAAGTCAATATACGGCTTTTTATAAATCACTGGGCCTCCGTTTTCTAGCAGCTGGCGACTACAATGCTAAACACACATTTTGGGGTTCACGTTTAATCACACCTAAGGGACAAATTTTATTCGACACAATATCTAAAATGGGTTTGAATGTAGTTTCAAGTGGACAGCCAACATATTGGCCAACAGATCGACAAAAAATTACTGATGTTATCGACTTTGGAATTGTGAAAGGCGTGCCCAGCGAGATGGTTGAAGTTGAAGCATCTTTGGACTTATCTTCAGACCACTCGCCTACAATTGTTACTATTTACTCATACACAACATGTGATTTAGCGACGACATCTGCACGTATTAACTAGCTGAAATACAGAAAATATCTGAGTGCTCATTGCTCGGAAAAAATGCCGCTGAGAACACCTTCAGACATAGACGATTCTCTCAGGTTGTTTGAAGCGCATATTAAACAAGCTGCTTTTAATGCTACTTCAGATGAAATAAACCAACCAGTGAGATTTAACAATATTTTTTCTGTAGATATTGAAAGGCTATTGACTGAAAAACGGAGAGCGCGACGATAATGGCAGCGCTACAGATCGCCCCAGCTAAAATTAAGGCTTAAGGAGTGTACCAAGCAGCTTAGGAAAGTTTTGCAAACTCAAAAAACAGCTTCCCTTCAAAAATTCCTACAAGAGCTAGATGTAACACCACAAACAGATTATTCACTGTGGCGTGCAGCCAGAGGACTAAAAAGGCCGGTGATATGCAAACCTCCATTACGAGCCCCAAATGGTGACTGGACAAAAACTGATGCTGAAAAAGGTGCACGTTTTGTTAAACACTTAGAAAAAGTTTTCACTCCGAATATTTCTGCTGATATTGTTGAACTGCCACCAGTCGTCTCTTTACCAGAAATACCGATGAGATTTAACATGACGGAGATTGAAAATACTATTACTAGTCTTAACACCAGAAAAGCCCCAGGTGTCGACAAAATAAGCAACAAAATGCTTCAAGAATTGCCTTACACTGCAAAAAGAATAGCACTATTCATTTTTAATGGTATTTTCGGCTGCAATATTATCCGGCAGAATGAAAGGTTTCGATGATTTCTATGATACCAAAGCCCGGCAAGGATCATACAAAGGTTGAATCCTATCGGCCTATTAGTTTACTGTCTAACATTTCAAAACTATTTGAAAAGCTGTATATGAGCAAGCTGGTGCCTATAGTGACTAGAAGTGGATGCATTCCAGATCATCAATTCGGTTTTCGCAGACAACATAGCACAATTGAACAAACTCACAGACTTGTGAATGTTGTCAGAGACACTTTTGAAAAAAAGAAATTCTGCTCTGCGCTCTTTATTGATGTCTCACAAGCTTTCGATAAAGTATGGCACGAAGGTCTTTTCAACAAATTAACACAAAATCTACCAGCAAACATCGTAAAGCTTTTAAAAAGCTATTTAATGGAACGTAAATTTGTAGTTAGGGAAGTCAGTTTTTTAAGCCCTCCGCAGTCGATTGAAGCCGCAGTCCCTCAAGGCAGTATCTTCGGACCCTTACTTTATTTAATATATGCCTCTGACTTACCGTTAAGCAGTAACATTCATACATCAACATTTGCGGATGATACAGCCTTTCTAAGCGTTCACGAAAATCCTGTAGAAGCTTCCCGCAATTTACAAGAATATATATCCAAACTGGAAAAATGGCTCAAACAATGGCGTATAAAAGTTAACGAGCAGAAATGTGCACACGTCACTTTTACGTTGCGCCGGGAAACATGCCCGCCTATAAAAATTAACACCGAGATTATACCACAACACACTGTAGTCAAAAATCTAGGCGTTCATCTTGATCGTCGTTTAACATGGAAATGGCATATAGACGCAAAGTTTACACAAATGAAACTAAAAGCAGCCCAAATGAATTGGCTTATTGGAAAAAACTCTATACTAAGCCTTGACTGTAAACTTCTCTTATACAACGCGATCCTGAAACCAATATGGTCCTATGGAATCCAGTTATGGGGCACTGCCTCAGCATCGAATGTCGAAAGAATTCAAAGGCGACAGAATAAAATCCTACGTACAATAACTGCAGCCCCCTGGTATGTCAGAAACCATCGAATGCATAAAGACCTAGACGTTCCGTTGGTGAAGACAGTATTTTCAAAACACGCGAAAAAATATATAAAAAAACTATAAAAATATATAAAAAAATCCACTTGCGCGCATTATTCTTCATTATAGAGGCCACACTCGGCTTAGGAGGAGGGATACTCTTTTTCTCAGCCGTTCACGAGAGATGTAAAACAACAAAAATTAACCGTTGAAATTAAAAATTTTGTTTAGCATTGGCTAAACTTATATTTAATATTTTTTAGATTTAAGATTTGAAAAACTTATTGATAATTTAATTTAAATAATTAAAGATTCAATAAATAATAAAATTATCACAAAAAAAAAAAAAATTCTTTTACACAAAAAGTAAGAAAAATAATGATTAAATTTTAAAGTTATCTACTATATACTACTATTTTGTGATTGGTTGACAATTAATTAACTTTTTAATTGAATCTTCGTTTGTCCTAAATGATTCTTGAAGCGAACAATTGTTTAACTTATTGGAGTATTTCAAATCATAGTAGATACAACTTAGTTTTTTGTTTGTAAAAGTCCAAAATTTGTGTAGAGGCATGCGCTTGGTAAAATCTAGGTCCTTATTTTGATATCAGTTCTTTTTACGGCCGAAATATTTTGGATAGGAAGTTGGCCTTATTTTCACATTTGTGTTTTTGTGCGGATAATATTTACCAAAGAAAACCTTAACATGATAAACTTAGTGAAATGAAAGATTCAGACCAAAATTGAGAATTTAGATGCATAATAATAATAAATTAAATTATAAATTGATAAACAAAAATTTTAACGTTCATTATAAAACGATTTTAACAATGATAAAAAGTGCGGTTGAACAAAAGCAGTCCAACTTGTGTTTTATGTGGTGGAAACCCATCCGAAATGAACAGTAGATCAATTCTTGAAAAGTCAATTGATGACTTTTGCTACAAGTACGGATTGTCGACATTGACTGCACTCATGGATAAAATGTCTCAAATATTTGGGGCCAGTTTTCATTTTTAACTTTAGTGCCCCAGCTAAGACTTTGTTAATTTTGACCTGTGTATGTTTCTTCGTTTTAGATGACGATATATGTAAATGTTTAGTTGTACATTGATGTATGAAATACTAAATTACCAAAAATAATAAATATTTGTACTTGCAACTTGTGGCGCAAATACTCGTACACCTTAGTAACTATTATATATTAATTTTTCCAATGCATCGGTCTTTAAATTCAGTCCGTTGTATGAATTAAAAGGCGAAGTGAGAGGTGATTTTATTTGCAATACTGTTAAAGTTTTTATTTTTTTGTGTTGTTTCTGTTTGCCGTTCAGAAGATTTGTTTGTACTCGTATGCAGTAGACAAGCATGAAACAATAATGATTACTTCTACTGTTTGTTTCAAAATATTAAATAATGTGGGCATCAAATTAGTGATCAGTGTAGTAAACAGCTTCCTTACAACGAACAAAACAATCTAAGCAAATTGATCGAATCGAGTTACTTTACTGACAACGATTGGCCTGACTTTTGGCAGTGCATTTTTGCAACAACCCCAAAGACCATTACAACCAACAACCAACGTCTGTCTAAAGTTACCGCATGCTAAAATGCTCTAACAATGACCATTTATATTTTTTTTGTTCTTTGTGTGCAAAGTAAAGAAGACAGTGTAGCATATTGCCACTGGCATTTACTTCGACTTTCATAATGTTTTATTTTATTTATAGAAACCCGTAATTATAGTTAAAGCATATTTGTATTAGAGCCAGTGATTCCAACTTTTTTTTGAGCGAAAATCAGAAGGAATTTAATTTAAAAAATACCTAAAAATGCATTAACCATTTTCTTGAATTTCAAATGAAGTGTTTATTATTAACTGTTACAATTCCGGTTCAGAACCTTGAATGTTTTCTGAACACAGGATGTTTATCTTCTCGGGTTATGTTTGTTAAAATAAAAACTTATTAAAGTTAAAAAACTGTTGCGAATTTAAAACAATACGCGTCTCCACTTTATTTATTTTCCGTTTATTATTGATAAATCTGAAGTTATTGAAATAGTGATGTGAAGTTATCTGCACATTCAAACCATTTTTGTATATGTAAGAGCATTATTAATGGTATTGTTAAATAAAAATTTGCTTAATTTAGATTTTAATAATAAGTATTTACCCGATGTATGGGTAAATACCCGGTAAATACGGGGTATATTCCTTTTTTTTTTTTGAATTTATTTGGGTATTTATAAAAAGCAATTAAGATGCAGCATCTGGCAATCTGTTGTTGTCAATCAGCAGAAATATAATTTTAAATGAGTCATTTGTTTTAATGTTTTCAACAACGTTATTGTTAAATATCAAAAAGCGGATTAAATCTAATTAAAACTGTACTAAATTTAATTAACATTGTGGAGAAGGTATGTATTTATTAGTGAAGCTAATATTGATGAAATGCAAAAACAAACTTAAATCGTTTTAGGTATAGTCATGGGAACACCTAAAAATTAAAATATATGGAAGCATTTTGCAACAAGTCCAAACAACACAAAATCTATTCTTTCCAGATGTTGTGACACGGTTTATAAATATGGAAATAAAATAACAAAACATTTAATGAATTGTGCCAAATGTCCAGTTATGGTGAAACGAGAAATTGGTAAAATGAATCAAGGTGAACTGACAACTATTTAATTGGAAAATTCGACTCAGTTCAGTGATGTTTTTAGCTCATCAAATTCTGACCAAGCTTCAAAATCATGACAAATAATGTCTGAGGGGAATAAAGAGAACCTTCAAGGCCAAGGCTATATATCTGCTGCTCCATTTGCAGTTTTTTTTGGAGAATTGCAACCTTCAATCAAAATGCCAAACAGAAAAGCAATTTCCAGTAAGTATTTACAGAAACTATATAAAGAAACCTCAAACGATATTACTACGCATTTGAAGTCATCAAGATACTTGCATCAGCAGTGTGACGGTGGATCAATATTCGCAGTGAAGGTGTAATAAATTTTCTAATTTTTAAGCCGGAGATTGTTTTTGTTCGCAGTTTGGCAGCGGAAAGCAACAATCACACTTCGCTTATCTCGCTGAAGAAATTATCAACGTCATGAAGGAATACCGCGAACAAAAGTTCGTAGTTTTAATTGGTGATAATGCCAGAAATATGCAAGGTGCAGTAAAGGAAGTTAAGAATGCATATCCGCAAGTAGTACTTATAAATTGTGCAGCACATTGCCTCAATTTAATAAGTGATGATTTCTTATGCTCTACGTTAAGGAACTGTTTTTTTATTAGTTATTGAGTGATGATTTCTTAAAATGCTCTACGTTAAAGGGCTGCTTTTTTTTATTAGTTATTGAGGTAATAAAAACAATAAAATACAATAAAGTTTTTTCTTCGATATTTTCTAAAATCTCCAAATTAATCTGATGTAATCTTAAGTACACTAGAGTGTTCGATTAGGGACCAATTTGTATGATACTCTCTTTAATATTAATCTAATTGTTTATTTTTGTAGTTGAATATGTTATTAAATGAATTACATACATATAAATAAACAAGACAAAAAATAAAAAACAAAAAACAATTATTGAGTTCCTTTGATAAAAGGATGGAAATGTCTGTTAAGACCAGTACAAATTTTTAACTTACAATTTTGTTTGTCTTTCTCAGAAATTTTTTCAATTAATGAAAAATTATATAGACAAAGTTTTCATATACAAATTCAAAAAATAATTTCAAACAAAAATAAATTTTCTTTAAAAATACAAAGTACAAATATACCAACAACCAAACATTTACATAACATACAATTAAATAACAATAAATAACAATTCTGCCCACCGTGAATTTATCGGAGGAATTCACAAATCTATAACAACAATAAATAACAATTCTGCCCACCGTGAATTTATCGGAGGAATTCACGAATCTATAACATCCAACACTGCTAGTTTTGATACTGGTCTTTTAAGAATTCCGTCACATGTTTTTATATCTGCCGATCTTAATATTTGAGCTTTATCCGTGTAAATATGTAATTCACGACCGTGTCTCCACTTTGATCTATGTGAACTATCATCACAAATCAACACTAAAGCCCCAACTTGTAAAGCAGCACTTGGTAAACACCATTTAACTCTTCTTGTCAATTCGGGCAGATATTCTTTAATCCAACGTATCCAAAATCCATTTTTTAAATTTTGCAAGATTCGCCATTGTGTTCTTAAACAGTTAAGTTGAGGGTCAAAATTATTAGGAATCTGGGTTGAGTTTACAGTACCCAATAAAAAATGTTTGTGTTATTGGCTCAGGTTCATATGGTGACACGGGAACATTTGTGAGAGGCCTTGAATTTACGATCTTTTCACATTCTATTAAAAGGCTTATAAATAACTCCAAACTTGAAGTTACTGTTCTTAATAATACTGAAAGCGATTTTTTTACATATTGTAACAAGCGTTCCCAAACACCACCAGAACTAGGATTGTAGCGGGTATTAAAAATCCATTTAATGCCTAACGGAGTTGACTGGCAGATTACTTCTTTGTACTCCATAAAGAAAAATTCGTTTTTTAACTCTTTATTTATACCAATAAAATTTTGACCATTATCACTTCTAATCTGAATTGGCAGCACTCCACGTCTATTGACAAAATTTCTTAAACTCAATAGAAAAGAGTCAGTTGATAAATCTGATACAATTTCGAGATGTATTGCTCGAATAGGTTTGACAAAGGGCGAAACTCTATCAGCTAGTAACATTGCCATCTGAGGTTGAATTGGTTTAGCTCTTCTTATTTTGCAAACATTACATTTATTTTCAATATATCGCACTAAATTTCTTAGTGAAGGAATCCAATATTTTTGATGTACTTCTCCCATTACATTAGCGATTTTCTGATGGCAGTTTTTTATATGATCTAGTTCCACTAATAGGTAGGGAAAGCGGTCAGATTTTGGAAGTATTGTAGGACGTCTAACACATTCTGGAAGTACTGAAGCATTATCCAATCGACTGCCAACTAGTATTAAACCCTGTTCATCAAGATGCGGATTCACTGTTATTAGATTACTGGATACGTCAATACTAGCTTTTGAAGCTAACATTTTGTATTCATATGAAAAATGCTTCCTCTGTATATGTTTTATTATCTTGTTTTCAGCATTTAATAATTCGCCTGCGGATAGTTCTCTGTTACTTCGAGCATTATTATTCGAATTGTACTTAATCCGCAGAAATCAAAATGTACGATTATTCGTAAAAGATCTCAACATGTTATTGGCATAAATGTACTGATAAATAATCAGACTATTGAGATAGTTCAAAAAGTGAAAAATTTGGGATTAGTTTTCAACAACAACTTGACTTGGTCAAGTCATATCGATGCACTTGTGATGCAAACGTACATTAAACTAAGAACGCTATGGGTAACACAATATTATACTTTGCTTAACGTAAGAAAGCTCCTCGCTAAATCATATTTAATTCCTGGATTATTGTATGGCTGCGTACTATTCGGAAAGTGTGACTCCGCTAGTAAGAGAAAGCTCAATGTACTATACAACAACATTATTAGATATGTTTATGGACTGAAGAGGCATGATAGGTTATCTTCGTTCTCAACATGTCTTTATGGTGTACCATTTGAGAACATAATAAATATTAAAATCCTTATGTTGCTGCACAAGATTATCAACTTTAATGTACCAACTTATTTATATAATATGATATAATTTACAAGATCCTTGCGAGCCAGGAGGTTGATAATACGGCTGACTTCCAAAACGTTCATATACAAAGTTTGTATACAGTATTGCTACTGTATTTAAACCACTTACATATACAAAGTTCCGAAACAATGCATCAACTATAAAACCGATACCTTGTTTGCTTTCTTACTGCGTTAAAAAAACTTGGCGACGGCGTTTTGAAATGGAATACATTGTATAATTATTGTACTGCGGCGTTATGAAATGTGATGCTTTGTTTAAACACAAAGCAATTGACGTTTTGGAAGTCAGCCTACCTGTGCATCGATACCTTGTTTCTGAGTGGCAATTTTTCATTAATGCAGCACGACTTTGGAATTCTCTTCCCCCTAACACGCAACAAATAAGCAACGCAACACAATTCAGAAAAGCACTTTATAATTTCTTTAACACTTGAACCACCTTACTTGTTTTTCATATTGTTCTACTTACTGTTTACTTAAGTATATTTTAATTAAAATTGTATTTTTAACTTTAAATTTTAACTACATAATTTATTTTTATTGTTATACCTAATTATTTTTTTATTTTATCCTCTTTACTTTATTTGTAATTAAACTTTAATACTCCTGCCCTATAACTATAGGACTATGTCTTGTTGAGCAGGTTTTCAATTTTTCTATAACATTTTCATTTGGCCAAGTATTTTCATCGTGTAACAAAAAATCTGGACCTTTTCTCCATCGTCCTTCTAAGTTATAACAAATAGGAAATTTTGATCTGGTTGCAACATCAGCCGGGTTTTGTGGAGTTGGACACCAACGCCATTCACGAATTTCCGAACTTTCTAATATTTCCGATACACGATTTGCAACGTATTGCTTATATTTACGATGATCTGATTTAATCCAGCGAATACCTGTGTAGGAATCAGTCCAGTAAATATTTTTTGCTTTAATTTTATCATGGCATTAAACAATAGAATATTTTAAACGTACAGCCATTACCGCCGCTTGAAGCTCTAATTTTGGAATTGCGTGAAAATGTGTTGGAGCATAAGCGGTTTTTCCTGTAACAAAAATAAGTTTAGTCTGAATTATGAATGATACGCCAATATAGGACTGCTGCTAATGCTTCTTCACTGGCGTCACAAAAAAATGAAGCTCGATATTTGTATAATCAACATTTACTAAATCGCGAAGATAATATCTAGGAATTTTAAGTTGACTAATTTTTTATAATTCATTTAACCATGACTTGAATTTTTCATAAATAGTTTGGTAATTTCATAGCCCAACCAATACCGCTTTTTCAAACTTCATGCATTAATATTTTGGCAGTTACCATAAAATCTGCTACAAAACCATTTGGATCGAAAATAGACATTGTTATGCTTAAAAGTTGTCTTTTTGATGGTATTACTTTTAATTCCAATATATTTCTTGGAACTTTATTGAATTCTAAGACAAAAGTAAAACAGTCAGAAATTGAAGACCATCGAAGTCCTAAAATGCGCTCAACACTATCTGCATTAAGGTTCATTTAATTTTCGTTTGATATTTTGAGTTCTTTAGCAACAGCATTTGAGTTAGTTATTAGATTATGCATTTGAAAGCCTCCAGATTCATGAATTAATCTTACAGCTTTTACGACATCAATAGCTTCTTCTTCCGAATCAAAACAGTCAACATAATCGTCAACATAATGTTTTTCTATAATGCTAGCTGCAGCTCGAGGATACATATCTATATGGTATTTTGCATTACAGTCTTTAACATATTGAGCAGTTGTAGGAGAGCAAGTAGCTCCAAAAATCATTCTTTGCATTAAATATACCTTTGGTGGTTCAAGTGTGTTTCCTTTCCTCTATAGACGAGGAAGTGCGTTTTGATCTTCTCTGATAATACTAACTTGATGAAATATCTCTTTTAGGTCTCCACAAACGGCTATAGGTGCGTGTCTAAATCTAAATAAAACCATTTCAAGTGGTTGATTAAGATCTGGACCTGCAAGCAGTACTTTATTAAGTGAGATGTTTTCTACTTCTGCTGCAGCATCAAAAACAAAGCGAAATTTTTTCTTGTTAGGATTTTTAACTCCGAAATGAGGCAAATAAAACGTTTTGTTATTATGTATTGCTGCTTCATTTCCAGAAAGGGCACGTGCATATCCTTTTTCTATATATTCTTCAATTTTTAAACAATATTCTTGAGCATATTTTTGATCCAACAACATTTTCTTTTCAACGACATTTAATCTTTTTAGAGCCATTTCGTATGAATCTGGAAAAGACTTGAAATTTTCCCTCCAAAGCAAACCAACTTCAAATCTATTTCCAATTTTTTTTTTGTAGTATTTTTTAGGATTTCTACTGCTCTTTTATCCTTTTCTGATAGTAAGGGCTCAAAATGACTATTTCCAAAAGTCTCTGTTCTGATGCTGTGCCAAGGTAATGTACACAACATCGCCCTCTTTCGTCGGTTAGCAGAAACATCGGCGAAGTAAAACAATTAATAAAATGCCTGCTAATAAAGCTTAACAAAGTTAATGCGTCTACCTAACACCGGAGGCGTCTCAACACTGCTATAAAAAAAATAAACATAACGCGCAAAGCAGAGTTGTGAAAGAGTTAAGCCTTCTACCTTTTCAACATCTATCTTCTTTACTCTATCCCTCTCTCTGAGCTCCGGCACAATGCACTGCATACGTAGGGGTCATCCCCTGAGTGCTGGTCCTAATTAAAAAAAAAAAAAAATATTAATACCAATTCGTCAAACGTTATCTCTGAAAAATTCGATAACTAACTTCGAAAATAAACTCTTAGCTTGGTGACAACACCTTTAAAAACGGAACACTGTCGGTATTTTTCAAAAACCGAACACATACAAATATTTTCATATTCCAAACTATGACTAAAAGGCCTCAGGTTAGACGCCAAAGATACAACTTTAGATTATTTACCCACTGCGTTGCACATGCGCATACAAGAAACTAACTCAATTGTAAAACACGTACATTAAGTACTCCTGGTGTTTTACTAGCAACAGCAATTGCAAGTAATAGACCACTTTGTTATTATTTTTCCAGATACGATTATATCAACGGCGGGCGGTTATGTTGCCACATTACATACAACATTTAACATCAGCTAAAGTTGGATACTGCTGCAGAAAATGCAACATTTTGTATTTGCAACGTAGACGAGAGAGCAAAATAGTTAAACAAGTTGCAGCTTCCAAGAAACAGCGAAACTTCGATATAACGAACTGCGTCAAACGAAAAACTTAATATTACTTATGTTTTATTGAGGCCCTTGATAAAACCTCTTTATTGCAAAGTTTTTCATACAAAAATACAGTATAGCTATAACGTACAAGTTCTGAGCAAGAAAGCTTCTATACTCGTATAGCGAAATATTCATTAAAATTCCTCAATACAACGAAATCGGTATAAAGCCTATATGGCAAAGTACCGTTATAAAAAGATCGAAGTCTAAATGTATTAATGTACATGCGCATTTGTAAAGCCTCTATACAACGAAATAAAAATAATATTATAAGCTAAATGGTACAGTTCTGTTATTAAAGCAAGGAATTCTTAATGTGTTTGCAAATGTAATGCATTAGAAATGTTGACTTGAATCTTGACACAATATTTTATTAAAATTTAATAAAATTAGCTGAATAACAAAAATGTGTTTCATTTTCTATTTACTTCATGAAATATAAGCTTTTATTAGCATTCTCATGTTAAATACAATTTTAATAAGGAAAACTATAGTTATAACGAACTTTTTTCGAATTTCTTCAATTTACGCTATATTAAGGCTTTACTAATTATAATTATTTATAGCGAATCAATAACTATAACGAAGTATTTTCGGATCCCCTAGGAAATCTTTATATCGAAGTTCGACTGTAACCACTAACGCTATGAATCGAAAAATACTCATTTGGCTGCCATTGCTTTGTGCCACTTAATAATATTGTTTTTGTAACTGCTACTGATGCTGATGTTGATTCTATTCTTGTTATTTTTGTTGCCTTTATTGCGGATGCTGTTCTTGTTGAATGATTTTTATTTGAAGTATCAGAAGCTAGTGGCAAATAACAACAGCCACAAAGACGCTTACCGTTTATACAGGTATGTTTTTGGAAGACCAGGTATAATCATCATAAGAATTGCTTTTCATAATATAACACAAAAAACAACAAACACAAAATTAAAAAATTATAACAAAAATAAAGCTGCAAATAAATAAGAAACATGGAATGTTGTTCTCGCAAAATGAGGAAAAAGAATTCACGAAACACATACATACATAACAAAAGAAGAAAAAAAAAAACAGCGCATAAGGAGTCAAGCTGCCAGTTCACAATGAACGACCTAAATGAACTCAACTTCAACCGGTCCTTGTATCAATCTATTATTATGCTCCAACGACCCCACAATAAACTACATAATAATAACCCACTAGGAAATGTTTATGAAATGTTATGGTAAACATTTTGTAAATAAATTTTCATAAAATAAGTATGTACTATGATCAAATTTTAAATACAATTTAATGAAAAGAAATGAATTTTAAGTTTGTATGCTGGCCACGTTCTTTCCGGCAAATATTTAATAATTACGAACTTAGCTTAACTTCGTCGAAAAATAGTTTTAGCAAATTTTTATTGCAAAGACCTCTAAGGTGCAATATATTTTTGTAGAAAGGAAACAGTAATGAGATTCTTGTTATTTAACAGACAAATTTCTTTTCAGTTATTAAAAACGTTTGTTGGAAAATTATTTTAAATTTATTTTTATTTTAAATTTAAATACCTATGTATAAAGAATGAAAATTCCATTCCCAACATTCTATTCAAAATATTAGCAAGTGAAATATATATTTTATAATATAAATAAATATATATTTTATGCGATTACCAACTTTTGATTGACACAACTTGCCCTTCTGATTTTCCAAAAAAATTGCACCAAACTGCAAGAAAATTCGATCAGTCTATTGTTATTCGTAGTTATGACTGAACAACTAAAGAAATATTTACACACACACTGCGTTCACACTTTGTTGATATCGGTAAAATTATGTTTTCCTTTATGAGTCAAGCACATGCATGTACATAGTGTTTATTTATTTTATTTTTTATGACATTTTCATCCTTGGAAATAGAATGCTTCTAAGATCTCCTACAGATAATGGATTTTGTAACATCAGGGTTATTTATCGGGAAACAATTTAGTAGTCTCAATATAAATATTTTTTATCGAAAGAACTTTTCAAACTTCTTGCAGGCACTATACTTATTCATATATCAGAGAACAATGTCTTAGATTAAAATAATTTTATTTCAATAACGAAGACATACGAGTACATACTTACATATATGTACATATGTGAACCATTGTGTCAAAATAATTGATTTATTCATAAGACTTTTGTATTTAAAGGATTTCATTTCATATTCCTGCATTGCATTTTTTGTTATAAAAACAGATTCGTACAGATATAACAACAAAATGTATGAATTCTTAAAATAATGACCAAAAAGTCGCATAATTGATCAATACTTTATCCTAGCAGATTTGTTGATTTGAGGAAATCATGTCGAAGTGTTTCCATTATGTTGAAGTAATTTAGTGTGCGATTTTTCGAAATCAAATTGACTTTTGTGTTGTTTATTAATTTTTTAGCATTAAAAAATTTTAAATAGCAAAATAAAAAAAATCTATAAAAATGTAAGCTAACATGGAGTTTTTATTAAATTATGTATGTTCAACACAACAACGATTTATAGCAAGAGTATGTAACTAATTTTCCAGTCCCAAAACATTATGTCAAGGTCAACGCCATTTTTATTCGTACTTAAATGCCACTTTTTCGGATTTGTGCGTCACTAAAATTGGATGCCCCAAGGTTGCAAAATTCGAAATAATTTGGAGCAAATTTAGTGATTTGAGATAATTTCCTCATATGAAAAATGTATGGTAAATTATCTCGCAAATTACTTCATTTGACCAAATGAAATGATTTGGCGCAAATCATGTATATGGAAACGCACTATTAGCGGTTAGGCATACTATTAGAAAGGAGATACACACATATTGCATTAATGTATGAGAATTTGTGGATTTATTTGCCAATTTAATTTCTGTTTAGAAATTATTATTATTCTTAAGTTCAGTTTTATTGAATTAATGAAAATTCAAATTACTATGAGTTTTACATTTACATTTCAAACATTTCTGCAGCGTATTTGGATACACATTTTCTCACAGGTGAATATACCCTGTAGTTAACTCCGGGTCAATTGTCTCCAAGTCACCACTTTTGTCGACTTTTGTGGTGACTGATTACTGGGCTTATTGGTGACAAGTCACCAATTTGTCGACTAGTACTGACTTCTTATTGACATTGTCAACGATACGTCTACACTTTTTTGGTTGCTTTAACTGGTAGACTTAAATTATAGAAATGTATGTACTAGCAACTTTTTAGTTCGAATGTCTCCACTTGGTCCCATGAGAACTACGTAATCACTACCTAGTCAACATTCTTATTGTTACCAGTACATTCTCAATGAAAAGCACATGCTAAATGTCCAGCGCACAAAGCATTGTATGGGGGTGTATAAAGAATAGTACTGGTGATACTGGTGATACTGGTGGTCAAAAGCGTGTCAGCCAATATCACTATGGACATTTCCTGCAGGGCATTTAGTTAAAAACATACAACAAATAGATAGAAATACATACATATATATGTACGTACATGCAGCAAACAAACATTCATACCAACGCAAAGTTCAGCTTGGCATTTGACTTTCGGTTGAATTTTAGCTTCGATGTTCAGTTTGTATATTTTCTTTTTTGGGAATTTTCGTCTTGTTTTTATTCTGTAGAAGTTTTTTAATATGATTGGCCCTGTTGGAGTTCGATGGTAGCATTTTTTATTGTTGCTTTTGTGATTTTAATCAATAAATTAACAAGTTTTTTTTCAGTTTTTAAAAGCAAAATGTTGAGATGTCTAAGTGGCAATAAGTAAAATAAAAAGTGGCAATAAGTGAAATAAAAAATAAATAAACGCAGGTAAATTGTGATATTTAAAGTCATTTCATGCCATCATATACTCAGTAAAGTTGAAATAAAAATATAAGCAACAAGCATTTCAAAAAGTGGAAGTAACCTTTAGCTTATTTGTTCGGAACTATTAAAAATAATACAAAAGAATTTTACGCAATCTACATACCCACATACATATGTACATACATAAACACAATATATTATGCAAATGCATTTGTGTATAGGTATATACATCAGCTAAGAGCAGGCAGTAGAATATTACCAAACAGATTTCAAAAATTTTATTTATCTATGTATGTACATAGGTATTAGGCAATAAGCTAATACGACGATAGGATTCATCGCTTGTATGATCTTTGCGGACTTTAGTATCATAATAGTAAAAATTTTAATCTGCTAATATTTATTACAAACTAGATTATTGCCCTGCACGGAAGCTATTTTTTATGGGGAGTACCATCCTCCCTACTCCTATGCCACCAATGTTTTGCTTCACTATTTGAATTGTTTTGAAAACATAATACACAAAATTCAAAGACTTTTACTATTACAGCTCTCCTGATGTGTGATAACCAAATTTTCTAATATTTTTTATACAAATCATCTCTTGACAACTTCAATCCAAACAAAAAAAAAAAAAAAACGGACAAATTTATACAGATGTTCCCAAATGATATTATGACATAACTGGCCCGTTTCATTTTTATATATAAGTATGTTTTTAGCCTTTGAAAGTTTAAATTTTAAATTTCAATAACACTAGTAATTGATAATGCAGCTTTAATAATTGAAATCGTATTCTTATTTTTTCAGTGCATCTCTAATTATTTTTATAAACATTTTCCTATTTTTATATTTTATATATGTATGTACTTATTTCCCAGTCATTAATATGAATAAATCCGATGATAAAATTTCAACTTACGCAGCATAATTAATTAATGATAGAGGATTTTTAGCTACTTGCAGTTGCCGTGATTGGGAGACAGGTCTAAGCGGTCAATAACTCTGATGATCCGCGCGGTAAAAATTTTCTTTGCCTGTGCAATTACTACGAGCTTGTGGATTTTTCTTTCTAAGGGGCTGAGCACATTTTACGTAACGCTTCAAGGGGGGGTTAAAGATTTGTTACGGATTGGAAATTTTACACTGAAAAATTATTAAAAAGCGTTCAGGGGGGGTTGGGGAGGGGTAATAAAATCTCTGAAAACAGCGTTATGTAATATGTGAACAGTCCCTAATGACAATTTCTTTGGATTACCACCATACAGTTTAACTAAAATTTTATAACTTAATTTTATGGTAACATTTTTTAAAAAGAATTACAGTCGAAAACTGACGGAATAACAAAAAAATTATGCCAAAATAAGAGAGATTCTATCTGGTGACTGCTTATTTATTTAGGTATAATGGTTTTATTCTAAAATGTAAACTTATAAATATATTGCCAACCAACTGTAGACTAAATGGTATCAAGGTTATAAGAAAAATAAACAGATTCGTATCGAATGAAAAATTAGTTGTTGTGTTGTTTTTAAAATTTTTTAAAAACTATTTTGCATGTGCTTTAGTAATTCCCAGATATTATTTGGGATTTCATGTATGAGTAGATGAGTTTTGAAACTTTTTAAACATGATGGTAAAGATCTACTGATGAGTTCGTATTTAGCTACCAATGAAATGCATTTAGATTAGCTAACCCATAACAAAAAGAAGTTTTTAAGAACTACAAATTAAACGTGTATATTAATGTTTTTATTTTTTGTTGTTGTAGTTATATAATAATTTTGATTACGACCGTTGACTACTAAAGTCCACGGACAATATATTTTTATTCTGAACGATGGCCTGAAAAGTTATAATAAACATTCGAAATTTGTGCGTCTGTCACTACTATTTAAAGTGATAACAAGTAAAATATACAATGCGAACGATTTTACTACGTTCTTCCCAATGTGCGTCGTCTTATGAACTTAATGCCAACAGAAACGTTAAACGCCCACATGATCGTTTGGCATTTGGCCTGACAAATACGAAGACACAACCACAAAACTAAACCAGCAGACAAATAAAAATACCTATGTATGTATAAATACATACTTACACATGCATGAATAGTAGATATAGAACTCTTCTGAATATTTAAAAACATTCACACAAACATTTATATAAATAAATCAAATAGATGTGTGTGGCAGTAGAACCCAGCTATCAATTAGAAGATCGTTTTTTCAAAAATCACCTTGATGAGTCTTTTTGGCGTACATTTGGTGATCAAAAACTGATTAATCACTTATGCGCTTAAAAAACGACTCGAAAATGATTCGCGGCTATGATTTAAAAGAGATTGATTTAAAATGCAATACAAAATTATGTAGCAATCGCTAACTAATCAACCAGGTGCTTAAAATGTGAGTAAGTTAAGTTATCCCTTACTTATGATCATATTTCACGCATCTATAAGACTTAAAACTGCTTGATCACACACAGATCATGCAGGCGTTTGAAATGTGAGTAGTTTTTGCTTTTTATTATCATATTTTGCGTAGATGAATGATTGAAAACTGTTTAATACTTTTTTTCTTAATTCTAACGGGAAAATTTTTGTGTATTGTTTAGTAAATGTCTAAAAGTTAAATTTTTGTTCATTTACAAACCTTACATCGTGGTGTTAATACCGTGGAATTATATTGTGCTTTAAAATTTATTAACAGTGCCAACACATCGTGTGGACACTAAATTTATTTTAGCAAATGTAACGACATACATATGATGGGCATTTGCTAACGATGCCAACGAACGTTTGTTCACGATTTTAGCATATCGTGTAGACACCATATTTTTATTATTTAGGGGCTGTGCACATATTACGTAACGCTGTTTTCAGAGTTTTTATATCCCCCCCCCTTCGTAACACTTTTGATTCATTTTTCAGTGCAAAATTGCAAATCTTAAACCCCCCCTCCCCCCATGGAGCGTTACGTAATATGTGCACAGCCCCTTAACTCATTTCATTCATGTGCTGACAAATATGTACATACATACATATGTTGTTTGTTCAAAATCGAATACAAGCTTTTCAGCAAATGCTAAATTTGATAGCATATAACAATGGCATTTCATGTATCAGTACTGGCGGATTTGCTATATTTTCACATATGTATGTAGGTTTGTCAGTTTAATGAATTTTACCATGATACAATGAATATAAGGTATATGCCATGATTCATTGTATCATGGTATATGCAGAAATACATAAACAACCAACTATATGTATTCTGTTGGTAGAAAATTTAATTTCGGAAGTCAAAGTATACATATGTATGGGTGTACGTTTCTATGACAAAAAATTAATAAATTAACTGCCGATTTCACGATGTCGAAAGAATTTTGAATTTTATTTTCATTCGTACAAATACATTTGATACAAAAACAAAATTTTATAATTTGTTTTTGCTTCAAATGTAATTATACGAATGAAAACATATGGAAATTTTCTTTCGACATAGTGAAATAGGCCGTAAAATAATTTATTCATATAAAAAAACGATATATGTACAACAATTGCTATGAAATTTTTTCTGAAAATTTCTCTTCACAATTTTAGTTTGTTTTTATCTTTGGAAATTTGAAAAAAAGTTACTAAGACTGCTTTGTGTACAAAATAACCAAATTCAAAACTGGTCAATGTTCCGAAAAACTGCAATATACGGATAAATCTGCAAATTTGGCAACGCTGCTTATGGCACCTCGATAATAAGAAAACGGTCGATATTTCTCCTCTCTTCTTTCAAACCATTTTTGTTTTTGTGAAATTCTACGTCGTTTTGATAATAGAAAAGATACTCTTAAAGTTAGTTGCCATTTTGAACAAATATTCTCACTACTTAACAAACTTATCATCATACGAAATTCATCATATCGTGTAGACGCAAAAGTTGTATGCTAAATCTTATGTTGAAATATCATTTGCTGGCATATGTTGAATGTAAAAAATTTAAATTTTTCAGCATATCGTGTAGACGCTTAACATATTGAATATGTTGAATATGTAGGCAGACTAATGGCCAGTTTTTGACATATTTAAGTATGTAATTAGTTAATTTTAATTTAAATTTATGTTGTATTTAAATAAGATTCCATTTTTTCAGTGAGTAATTAAAGTTCTTATTTAATTACGATGAAAATATGGTAGTACAGTAAGCCCCGGATAATTACCTCGTCGAAAATGTCATGAGTTTTGGGGTAATTATATAAAGAGGATACGTTTAATTACCTCATATGGGTAATTATGAGAATACGCTTAAATACCTTTAAAAATGCATTTATCCGAACTCACTGAAGTATGAAGTTGGTACATATTACTTGAAATAAAATGTACATACGTCAAATAAAATATTTTATTAAATAACAAAAACTATTCATATCACAAAAAAAAAAAATATGTACTCGTATGTACGGAATGCAACAAAAAGAATTCATAACACAAAAAATAAATAAGGAACAAGAAAACATTCGATAACATAAAAAAAAATTGTTTGAATACAAAATATGTGCTATGTTTATGAACATATATATATATATGTACCTATATGTAGGTAGTTTTGGGCAAATAAACGAGGAGATTTTAGGGGAAATTTCATTTTGGGGTAAAATATTTCTGGGAAATTACCCTAAATGGGTAATTAAACGAAACTTAATTAAGCGTGGACTTTTGTGTGAAAATGAGTGTAAAAAAACGGGTATTCAATATTTGGGGTGAAGAAGCGATAAAGGTATTTAAGCGATGGGTAATTAACCGGGGTTTATTAAAAGTGCTGATATCAATATGAAGACCGAGTTCTCGGTAGATCAAATGCCACTTCATTTTTAATAAGCAAAAATTGCATACATATAGCTGTATTTAAAACTCATAAATTTTTTTCTGGTTTTTTACTTTTCATTTTGCAATCGGCCCCATAGTGCATTGCCTTTGTGGACGTGTAAGAGTTAAACAATAAAATACGTAGAGCCTTAACAAACTAGATTTGACTTTTAGCATTTTTAAAAGTCATATTATTGCTGAAACTTAGAGTTTCAACAACTACTGACGAATACTATGGGCAAAAGCCGGTTGTTATTAAAATTTAAAAAGAGAAAAAGAATTAAACAATAAACAGAACAGAATTAAAAAAAATCAATGGCAATTGTAAACATATTGATGTTTTTATTTTTGCTACATACATACAAATCTTCATCTGTGTACATCTACAAGAGTTTATTAAACCACATGTAAGAAACCATCTCATTTGATATTGAAACATTTGAAATTATTGCATCCTGCTGATTCTAGAATAGACGACAATTGCCTTAGAAATAATGCTTATAACTTTATTTTAAATAATTGATTGTATCATGTTAAAAAAAAAAAAAAAAACAACAGCAACGGCATCAGTCAGCAAAGCAACTTGCATTGGCATTCAGGTGACTATGATTACGATTGCATCGACAACATCCCAACGACCACATGAATTTTACAAACAAAATCAACAACAGCAATGATGCGTCTTTGTAAAAAACCCACCCATGCGTTTCGCTCTACATTCAGTTAAGCCCATTAAACTGATACAAAGCACTTGTATCTGTTTTTGGCTTAAAGCAGCATCAACATAGGTTCAAAAGAATCTTTATCTAGACCTAAATTTATGCAACCGTAGATTTGAGCAGAACTTAACTAAACTGTCACAGAACCAGTTTTCTTTGTTACTCGTAATTCTACTAGCTATTAAATGTGTGTACTATACATACATATGTTCATATGTATGGCTTAATGCACACGTACACATTCACACACACAAATAAAAGGTTTTCCACCCATTTTATAGATCAAGTGACTGATTTCCAATGTGCACAAGTGACATACAGTGTGTTGTAATTTTTATTTTACGAGACATTGAAAACGAAAAATAATATAAAAAAATTATATCTACTTAAAGAGCAATACAAGGTAATGGATAGTTTGTTGAATTTCCGTCTTGTAAAATATTTGAAGTCCAACAGTTTATTTAGCGACCGCCAGTGGGGATGTCTCAGGGGGCGCTCTAAGGGTGACTTACTGGGTTTCTTTTCGGAGAAGTGGTGTCACTCCATACATCACTTTGGCTAAAGTAAAGTGGTGGCTCTAGATATTTCCAAGGCAATTGATAGAGTACGGCATGACACTTTTGGCAAAACTAATTGCTTTTGGCGTCGGTGATGGCTATACACGAGTTTTCTCAGAAATCGCACTAAACGTGTTGTTGTAGATGAGATCTCATCAAACGGGTTCAAGATTAATTCAGGGTCGATTTTAATGCACGTAAGACCCAATGTGTTATACTTCTGCACATATATATGCCCGGGCATGCTGCTCCATTTGTATTCTCTCTTGGAGTAAAAATTCATCTTGATATTCTTGGCATACTAATTCATTGTGATGTTCGATGGAATGATCACATTTTTCAATTTTGAAAAGAAGCGTTAGAGTCTAGGTTTTTTAAGACGGTGCAAGACCTACTTCAGTCCATCTGATCGCAATATTTATACCGCCTATATCCGACCAAAAATGGAATACAACTCCCATTTGTAGCCCGGTGCTTCTAGGTCTATTTTAAAGTTTCTCGACCGTGTACAAGATAGGGCAAAGAAGCTTATCGGTGACAGTAGAATAGACAACTCTATTGACTCACTCGATCATCGATGCAATGTTGAGTGTATTTCAGTGTTTTATAGCTACTCCAACGGCATGTTTTTTAATGAAATGAAGAAACTTGTTCCCGAAAACTGTCATATTTCACTTACAGCAGGCTCTTCACTAAGAGCACATCCGTTTATGGTCGATATAACAGTGAAGCGCATTGTTACTTTAGCCGAATTGTCGGTATGTGAAATAAACTTCCCTCAGAGTTCTTTTATGTTCTGTTCTAATTCCGGCACAATGCACTGCATAAGTAGGAGTCTTCCCCTGACTTGGGGATCTAATAAAGAAACCATACCCTCAGAAGTCTGTATAATCAATATCTTTTTGTTATAAATTTTTAATTTTCCCTTTCAATTCACATGAAGTGAATATGAACCACTTTTCATCACGACTTCTTTTTTGACGTTTATGTTTATGCTTGCAAATGTGAAAATATCCTTTTTTTGTTTGTTAAAAACCCTTCAATTTTAGATTTCCGGTTATATATGTATGTATTTATTTTTACACCGATAAGTATAAAATTATTTTTTTTTATTAGGTTTAGATTAAGAGAAGAGTTCTACCACTAAGGTTCACTTGTAGAGAAATCTTTCAGTTTTTTGGCGTAGTTCGTCTACGCGCCTAACAAAATCACAATTAATAGTTGTGGCAATTTGTTCCCAATAGAAAACATGGGATAAATATTACGTATGGGTATGTAGGTAAGAATTTCGAGTATGTGATATAACAAATATCTTAAGCCGAGCGACAAAGTACTACATATTATTGACAACAGAAAAAAGGTGGCTTACAATATATAGTACACAAAAAATATTTTATTATAACGTATTATATTAAGGATGTGATAGACTATCAGACTCTCATATTAGATCAGTCAAAAAGCTTATACAATAAAACTTTTTACATGAGATAGGATTTACAATTTTTTGGATTATATGCCAAAATCGTAGTATAAACCGCTATCATTTTTATCATTTTTATTGTTCTACAGGAGAAACAAAAAGCATTTGAGCCGTAATGGTTAGACACTTTGAATTCTCACAGGATGTGTATTACATATTATGGCTGTTGTAATAAAGTAAAAGAAAGTTAAAAATTAAATGATGCATTAGTTCACTATATTTTTGATAATTTATTAATACAACCGCAATTTTTGTTCGCTGAAGTCTGATTTTTTTATGGTTATGTTTGTACATATATGTACATATAGCGTGTAAGGGAATTTATAAGGTTTGTACGAAAAACTCATCGATACAAAAGTAAATAAAAAAAACTTGTTAAAATGTACTCAAGAGTTTATGTTTTCAAATAAATAATTTCTTGCTAAAAATTTCAGTTTGGAAAACAATCTTGTAATTCTTATCTTTGAAAAACAATCAAATATTAGAAAATCGCCAAAAAAAAAAAAAATGGCTGAGTCATGGTTGTTTTAGTAAAAATTTTTAAAAATACTACAAATTTTAATATTTTTTTTTCGCTCAACGTTGATCGACAAGGAGTAGAATTGCCAGATGGCCTTGAACGTACTTGATTGTCACGATATTTGATGGCTGTCAAGTTTTAAGTTCAAAAATAATCAAGCTGAAACTAAAAATTTCCAATATTAAAAATTTTCAATTTGTTACAATGAAAAAAATTCTTAGCAGTAAAGATAAATTTATGGCAACATTTAATTTTTTCCCTGAGCCCACACAACACACTCGTGCCAATACACTTAATTATTTAAAAGGTTGATTCATTAAATTGTATTATAATTTATTTTTTAATATACTCGTATTTGTTTGATTTAAAAAATTATATTCTATAATTTACATCTAAGATGATTATCAGCCATGTCACAGACTACAATTCCGTTCAAAAACGGAATCCATTCCGTATGTTGGTGCTTCAGAAAATTAATTACGAAAAAAATTTTCGGAATGAAACCATTTTTGTTTTCATGAACGGAATAGGAGTTTTCTGTATTTCAAAGGACAAATAACTATCAAAATATACTATCTTTCAATAAAGCAATATAAAAAAATAAATAATTTTAAATAATTTCTAACCCTATATTTTATAAATATTTCAAACTCTTTTAAAAATGTTTACAGGAAAACAAAATTTTCGTGATTGATTTGTGAAGCATTGCCATATCTACGTAAGTGATTTTTGTTGCTATATTATACAGTGAAAATCCTGTTGCCAAATTGATTACATAAATATCGCTTAAGCAAAATTTTTCGGATTGATGAAAACGATTGGAATCTAAAGCACCAAAAATTAATTCGAACGGAATGACAATATTACGACGGAATTTGTGACACGGCTGATATTTATTGATAATTTTTAGCCCTTAAGCAAAAAAAATTTTTAAGTTCTGTGTTCAAAATTAAGCTCATTTGCACTAAATGGCAAGTTGTTGCATGAATATGGCAACCCTAGCTGGGAGCAAATTGAGCTTTTGTTTAGCTTTATGAAAAATCATGTGAAATAGATTTCTTTCTTTTCAGATTCCATCTAAAAAGAAAAAATTAAAAATTTGTATATTTAAAAATCATGCAAAATCCAAAACACGAAAAAGTGTAAAGTCAAAATACACAAAAAATATAAAAAAAAATCTTGAAGACTTCAGTGAAGAACAAGGAGAACGTTTCCATCAAAATATTCGTACTATGGAGGAGCGCTACCAGGGTCACTGGGATACCCATATGATGGTGGACTATTGCTTGATCATTAAAAATAAACCCTCTAAAACAAATAAGTAAAAAAAAAAAAATTATAATATTTGTGTATTAAAATTTTTTATTATTCTTTAAAATCCTCTTTTGTTGATAAATTCAGAAGAATATCAGATAAAAAAAAAATCTGACTTAATATCTGAAATCAGTGGCCTAAAAACAATGACTATAATAACTTATTAGATAAATAGAACAGCACCAAACAATCACACATATTAAAAAATGGTATTTTTGTATGGAAATCGTGATCTTTTCTCAGTGAATTGTGAACAAAATGTGATTTTTGTCACATTTATATTTTTTATGAATTTTAAGAACAAAATTTTTTATTTTTGTTTGTTGAATTTTTCTTTTTTCAAAACTTCATTCAAAGCAGATTTTTTTTTTTTTTGGTATGGTATAGGGTCCAACTGGTGTGGGCAAAACAACGACTATTCAATGTTTGCCTGGAATATTACTTATAAGGAAGCAGTATTGGAATTAAAAGCACCAAATGAACGTAGTATTGACGTAGTGCGGAATAAAATTAAAATGTTTGTGCACAGTGAAAAAATCATCAAACCCATACAGTCCGATGTGCCATGTTGCGTTTTACGAAATTATCATACGCCCAGATGTTGGCTGAACTTATTGAAGTTTCTTTCTTTTTTTGTGAATAGAAATTTTTATATTAAATATATTACAAAAATATATATATCGATTTGTATATCTATCTACTTTGTTTTATTTTCTTTCAGTTAAATTTAACATCAACTTTTCTGTTAAATTCTGTCAGTTAAGAGTTAATCATAAGTACATATATTGTGTAATAAAATCTAGCCAGAGTTTCGGTTAAAGTGTTGATTATTTTTTAATCGAACATCGTGAAAGCGGGAGTTACACATTTAAACTTCATATATATTTCATTAATTATAATTATTAACATTGAACATAGACAAAAGTAAAACAATCAGCCTGATTACGGGTGGCGTATTTCGACTACGCCAAGTACTAGATTAAAGTAAAGTTCAAGATTTTTCTTTAATATAGTACTTGGCGTAATCGAAATACGCCACCCGTAATCAGGCTGAATACTTGTTAAAATGTACTCAAGAATTTATGTTTTCAAATATAAATAAATGATGTCTTGCTAAAAATTTCAGTTTGGAAAACATTCTTGTAATTGTTACCTTTGAAAAACAATCAAATATTAGAAAATTGCAAAAAAAAAAAGGTTTGTACAAAAGAAAAGGTGAATTTTGAATTTTTGCGGACTGTGTACATTCGATTATCGAACATTCTTGAAATCTGCTATTTTCAAAGCATATTTTTTTTTTCGTTCAGAAATATATTTTTCTTGAATCCAAGAATATTGGCTGCTCAACTGTAATTCTTCTGTGCAATTAATACTTTAAGTCATAAATTGGGTGTGATTAATTTTATTTTTATGTCACCTGGCAGTAACTCGATTCTAAATATTGGTTGGGGGATTTTTTCTCTATTTTTAATATTTGATACTTTTTTTACCTTGAATCTAATATTTTCAAGGCCAGACTTGACCTCTTCTGGATCCACGCTAGAATCTATACCTTTAATAATGACTGTTGGGCCTTTAGCACTCTTCAGCTGATATGTATAAAATTTTTGAATTTTTTGTCTCTAAATCTGAGACTATTTTTTGTTTTCTGTATGTCAGTTGGTTTTTATTTTGTTTGAAATTTATTTTACAAAAATTAAATTTTGTATATTTTATTTTCTTGTTTCTCTATTTTTGACACACAGAAAACATTTTACACTAACAAAAAGCCTGTGGTTTTTGTGACGTTTTATTTGTTTTAGGGACAAGACAACCTTATTTATTATACCATGGTCTAATACTTAAATATAATTAAGACACGCTTCAATTACAAATATATTTATTGGGTATATCTAATATTCCGACTTGGTTGGTAGACCAATACAATTTACTTTAACTCAAGATCATTTTTACGATACAAAGGATCCTCGAGGTAGAGGTTGTGGTGGTTCGGGAATTCTAATAAAAACGCGATTAAAACACTACCTGTTAAATGACCTTTGTGAAGAATATCTTCAAGCAATGAACATCTGTATTGAAAATTATTGTCAAAAACTTGTAATATCAGCTGCCTATTCCCCCCCCCCCCCCCCCCACCAGATTTTCAATTACCGAGAGTCAATATACGGCTTTTTACAAATCATTGGGCCACCATTTTCTAGCATGCTAAACACGTTTTTTGGGGTTCACGTCTAATCTCTCCTAAGGGTCGTGTTTTGTTTGACACAATTTCTAGAATGGGTTTGAATGTTGTTTCAAGTGGTCAGCCAACATATTAGCTAACAAACCGACAAAAAATTCCTGATGTTATTGACTTTGGTATAGTAAAAGGTGTGCCCAACGAAATGATTGAAGTTGAAGCATCTTTGGATTTATCTTCAGACCACTCAACAACAATTGTCACTATTAACTCTCACAAAACTGCAACACATACATGTGATTTACCGATGACACCTGCACGTATTAACTGGCTGAAATACAAAAAATATTTGAGTGCTCATTGCACGGAAAATATGCCGTTGAGAACACCTTCTGACATAGATGATTCTATTAGGCTGTTTGAAGCACATGTTAAACAAGCTGCTCTTAATGCTTTTTCAAATCAATCAAATCAACAACTGAAATTCAACAATATTTTTTGTGCAGATATAGAAAGGCTATTAACTGAAAAACAGATAGCTCGAAGATAATGGCAACGTTACAGATCGCCTCAGTTAAAGTTAAGGCTTAAGGAGTGTACCAAACAGCTCAGAAAAGTTTTACAAACACAAAAGACAGCTTCTCTGCAGAAATTTCTTCAAAAGCTCGATGCAACGCCACAAACAGATTACTCGCTATGGCGTGCAGACAGAGCACTTAAAAGGCCGGTGATTTGCAAACCTCCATTACGGGCTTCAAATGTTGACTGGGCAAGAACTGATGCTGAAAAAGGTGCTATTTTTTTAAACAATTAGAAAAAATATTTAGTCCACATATTTCTCCTGATAGTGCTGAACTGCCACCAGTCGTCTCTTTGCAAGAAATACCGCTGTGATTTAACATTTTGGAGATTGAAAAGGCCATTTCTAGTCTTAACACCAAAAAAAGCCCTCGACAAAATAAACAACAAAATGCTTCAAGAATTTCCTTACACTGCAAAAAGGATAATACTATTCATTTTTTACGGAATTTTTACGGCTGCAATACTATCCAAGAGATTGGAAGGTTTCGAAGATTAATATGATACCAAAGTCCGGCAAGGATCATACACAGGTAGAATAATATCGGCCTATTATTTTATTGCCTAACATTTCAAAACTATTTGAAAAGCTGTATATAAGCAAGCTGATGATTATAGTGACTAGTATTGGATACATTCCAGATAATCAATTCGGTTTTCGCAGACAACATAGCACTCACAGACTTGTGAATGTTGTTAGAGACACTTTTGAAAAAAAGAAATACTGCTCTACGCTCTTTATCGATATCTCACAAGCTTTCGATAAAGTATGGCACGAAGGTCTTATACACACATTAACGGAAAATCTACCCGCAAACATCGTCAGACTTTTAAAAAACTATTTAAAAGAACCCAAATTTGTAGTTCGAGAAGGCAATTTTGTAAGCCCTCCGCAGTCGATCGAGCCGGAGTTCCCCAAGACAGCATCTTCGGTCCTTTATTTAATATATGCCTCTGTGACTTACCATTAAGCAGTAACATTCACACGTCAACATTTGCTAATGATACAGCTTTTCTATGCGTTCATGAAAATCCAGTAGATGCTTCCCGCAACTTACAAGGGTACATATCAAAATTAGAAAAATGGCGCAAACAATGGCGTATAAAAGTTAACGAGCAGAAATGTGTACAGGTCACTTTTACGTTGCGCAGGGAAACATGCCCGCCTATAAAAATTAACACCGAGACTATACCGCAGCACACTCTAGTCAAATATCTAGGCGTTCATTTTGATCGTCGTTTAACATGGTAATCATATATAGACGCAAAGTGAACACAAATAAAATTAAAAGCAGCCCAAATGAATTGGCTTATTGGAAGAAATTCTATACTAAGCCTAGACTGCAAACTTCTATTATACAATGCGATCCTGAAACCAATATGGACCTATGGAATCCAGTTATGGGGCACTGCCTCAGCATCGAATGTCGAAAAAATTCAAAGGCGACGGAATAAAATTCTACGTACAATAACAGCAGCCCCCTGGTATATCCGAAATCAGCGAATTCACAAAGACCTTGATGTTCCGTTGGTGAAGATAGTAATTTCAAAAGACGCGAGAAAATATATTAAGAAACTTGAGTTACACCAAAATCCACTTGCGCGCAGTATTCTAAATTATAGAGGCCACACAAGGGGGGATACTCTTTCTCTCAGCCGTGCACAATAGATGTAAAGCAACAAAAATCAACCGTTGATAATAAAAATTTTGTTTAGCATTTGCTAAACATTTATTTAACGTTTTAAGATTTGAACAACTTATTAATGCTTCAATTTATAGTGAAGATTCAATATATCGTATAATAAAATTTATCACAAAAAAAAAAAAACAAAAAAAAAGATTATAATTTTGACAAGCGCTTTTAAAGTTATTGGTTTCTCAAGTTGTGAATATCAAATGCTTTTTTCGAGTTTAAAATATTTAAAAATATATTTGTACATAGAATACATATAAAATTTTCTTTTCGAAAATTCTCTAAATCTATCGAACCGAATCGGCTCTTGAGGAGTCTTACTATATCGCTATATCGCGAGTATATCTTCCATCGGTTAAGCCATTCTAAAGCTATGAGAAGTTACATACACACAGAAATACATACATTCATGTTATATCCAAACGGAAATCATCGTTAAAAGAGGCAGAATAGAGTCCCATGACCTCAAAACGTAGAGATCTGATGAAAAACCGATTTTCAAAAATTGGGGTGAAAGCAGTAAATTCTTCTTTTTTAAAACCGCAAGTGCAAAAAAAATTTAATGCATGAAGATATACGTATTTTGCCCACCACACAAAAATCTTTTATCGTATCTTTTGCTGTTTTTTTAATTTAATACAGAAACATAATGTTATTTAAATGAGAGAATCAACTCGAAATATTTCAGACAATAACCAGTCATTAAAAGATCATAATTTCTTAGTTAAGCTTGTCAAAAAATCAATGCACTCTTATGTGTGCATGGATGTACATATTTTTTTAAAGCAATTTAAGACGACATTGTTTTCAGCAAAATGCACTCGTTGTTTGAGAAGTGGTAAATTTCTCTTAGGGACGGCTGCTAGTCGTATTGTATGCACGAATAGAGCTACACATTTCATTTGATACAACAAATGTTATACTTGTCTGGTATGTATTTGTTGTAGCTTTTGTTGCCATTGCAAATGTTGCTCTTGTTGTTACAATGACATTGTGCATTGCTAATGTGCGCATGCGGAACAAGATCATGAAATTGGAGCAACTTTGCAAAGGTGTAACATTGCTGCGCACTATACCAGAGCATTCAATCGTTCATAGGCCTAACTTGGAGCTTCTCGTGCAAGTAGTACAAGTAAGACAAACAAACTAAAGGCCGTTTGTTGTCAATGCTGTTCCACCGATGCTGTTCGTACCGGCTCGAATGCCATTATGACCATAAATTTAATACTTTTGTAATATAAGTACATACATATGTATATAAAAATATATGCATACATACGTACTTACATGTATGTATGTATGTATTTGTAAACGAGTGAGCTGAGGCCATCTATTAATATATGGATGCACGGATGTTAGTAAGTATATGTGTATGAAAGTTATTTATAACAACTTCTAATACTTTCAAATCTTGTAACACTGTGAGCTGATTTTCAGGTTTGAGTTCAGCTTAGTAAATTTTATTATTTGTTTTTTTTTATTTTCAGTTAAATTTGAATCGTCTAGGTTAAATAGTTTATTGGCCCGTCTCCGTTTATACGGGCACAAAGTAATTTACAACACATACAGCTTCATTTAATGATCTGGGCAAAAACACTTTAATGAACATCTCTGTTATCAGCATACACATTCGAAGAAATTAATCTCACTTTATAATGAAAAAGCATGGTTTAAAAAAACTAATATATTTACTAAAAATTTCCCTCATATTCCATAATTTGATGCGAAAACTAGAAAAATTTATCTGATAACTAATACATTTACAGTTTTCTGCATAGTCAAATTTTTTACTAGCACACAATAAACTCTGTAATATATTGTTCAGCAAAAATTTCTTGTCAATAAAAACTAGCTATCCACGCAAATATGTGAAAAAACAGATACACAAAATTATTCTTTCAAAAAATATGCCGCTATAAAAAATACCACACAACAAATTCTATGCAATTCCAACCAAACACAACGTCGACTATTGTGACAAACATGCCGATATTAAAATGAATAATATTATAAAATTTTTTCTTTGCATCAACAAGTAGGAACCATAAAATTACTCAAATTATGATCGGATTCAAGAAAAAAATATATCTGAACGCAAAAAAAATATGTGATGAAAATTGCAGCTTCAAAAAATTAGTATGAAATGCAGCATATAAAATATGTAAACTATTGGTAATAAATAAATTGATATTCTGAAACATAAATTTTTTAGTACTTACTCGAATTTACTTACGAATGTACTGTATTTCAGGCTGAGATCCTAGCGATCCTCAGGGCCACGGAAATAGTGACAGAACATGTAACTGAAGGCATGGAGGTAACATTCTACGTTGACAGTCAGGCGGCGCTGAAAGCTTTGAAGGGGCATAGTGTCAAATCGAAGCTGGTCAGCAAGTGTAGGCTATCTCTCAATTTGCTTATGGACAAATTTAGCGTTAGGCTATGTTGGGTACCAGGACATTGCAATATTGAGGGAAACAAAATTGCTGATGAGCTGGCAAGAAGAGGGTCAGCATTAGATGTGGCAGTTAGTGACAGGTCGGTTAAACCTCCAATCGGTCACTACTATAGGGAACTCAGTAATTGGGTAATTAGCAGAACTAACCATTCCTGGAGGAATAGAGAAGATTGTAGAGTCTCGAGGTCCATATGGACAGAACTAGACTCAGATAAATCTGATCTACTGCTGGTTATGAATAGAAGGGTTTTGAGAGTCTTAGTAGGCGCCTTGACTGGCCATTCATCATCTGTCATTGCCCAAGGCTGCAACGCCATAGGCAAAGATGGCTGAGCAGACGTTTCCATGAGGGCATTAGTGATATCGCGAAGTGCAAACTTGAGGATATCAGGGCTTTATCATGGGAATTAAATGGCTGAATGATGGATGTTAAGGGCTCTTTGTTTCTCCTTGGACAGTAAGGAGACTAATTAGTCAATAAATTATAAATGAAGGGAATCACAATGGATCCAATTGGGTCTCCGAGTGGATGTGTATTTCACACTACCCTTCCTAACCTAACCTAACCTAGTACTTACTCGAACTAAATTTAATATTTTTTAAATCCATTACAATAACCTCAATTAAATTATGCTAATAGAATGGTATATACATATCGCACTCGTTCAACAATACTGTATTAACTCAAAATTTTTAAAATTTCGTTTTTTGCAAGAAATCGATGAACAGTGGTCATATCTATCCACTGTAAAAATTTTACACCATTTTCTCCACTCTTTCACCCAAAGAAATACAGTTGTATCTCTCTTTGTGATAGAAGAATAGTATAAAAAAAAACAGTTTTTTGTCTCTCCTGAACACTTTGAAGTTTTTGAGTTAATACAGTATTGTTGAACGGGTGCGATATATGTATTATACATGTATACTAGTGATGTTACGAATGTCAATTTTGAGTATTTTCGAATACGACTATTTGAAACAATATTCTACGAATACGGATATTACTTTTACCCTGCGTTTAGACGTGCAAGTACTTGCATGTAAATTCTGTGTACATATTATCAACGAAAATATCGAAAAACAACCGACTGTCTTGCAAGTTGCATGAATGTTTATATGGGCAGGTGAAGGTTCATTGTAAAAATGTCGACGAGAGCTCAACAACTAAAAAAAATTGCTTTATTACTAAAGCTAAAAAAAGTTTTATACCAAAATAGAAATAAAAGTGAAGAAAAGAAGAAGAAAAAAGAAATAAATAGAAGATTTTGGGTAAAACCGCTTTTAATGAAAAGATGTGAAATGGAACTTGAAGCACATTTGCTGAAAGATTTACTATGGGAGGATGACGATAAGGATTTCAACAATTTCTGTAGTTTGGGCATATCGCAGTTTGAAGAAATTTTAGCAAAGGTATGTAAAATTTTCAATCTTTTCATAGAATCCTCAACAGAATTGGATTTGAATTGAACTATTGTATTGTAATACCAATCATAAGAGAGAATATTGAAAAATAAATACTAAAATGTAACTCCGTTTTCTGAAAAAAAGTTTCCAATCGAATTTCATTTGTAATAGTTGGTTATCATGAACGCAATCAACTGGAGTCTCTTAGTAAGTACTGCCAAACCAATTCATATTGGATTCTATGAACAGGATGATATATGCTAAACATACCATTATTTTTTAATATATGTATTAATATTAATATATTTTATTTTTAAGTTTGGGGCCATTTGTCCTAAAGTTTGGGGCCATTTTTCATTTTCGATTTTGGGGCCATTTTTCAATTAAAGAAAAATTAAAAATGGCCACAAGTCCTACTCATTTTACAAATTCCACCAACCAATTCTTGACATTTTCTTTGTCAGCAATCTTTCGAAGGTGTTACTTTACGAACAACTGTCTGTGTCTTGTTTTTCACGTCATGATTTAATTTTCATGACTTATAATTTTCATTTAACTATATTGGAACAATTTGTTAGGTACAGGGACTTCAAAAACATTGACTACAGCAGGCTTGAAGTAGAATTTTCCAGGATTGATTGGTGTATGCATATGAAATAATTTCTGTTGATGATCGGATTTCTTTCATACAATGTTACATAGAATATCCCTACAATCTTGCGGTTCCATTAAAAAAAAAAATTGTAAGCCTTCGTAACAAACCCTGGTTTTCACACGAAATAAAGCAAGCAATTGTGCGCAGAGATTTTCTTTATGTCAGATGGAAACGTTTTTAAATAATCCGAACTTGCAACTCAGCTCTGATTATTACCATTTTTCTAATAATATTTTAAACAATAATTTCTATTTTGAAAGTGTAAGTCAATACTGTCAATAAAATCAAATGCAGTTGGCGTTGATGGAATAGATCCTAGGTTTTTCAAAATTCTTACTCTGACACTTCTTCCTTTTATAACGTTTATATTCAACAAGATTTTTACCACTTACCACTACACAAAAGTTTGGAAACTTCTCAAAGTAATCCCCGTTTTGAAATCAAATTCTGAATACAGGCCGATAGCAATGTTACCATTTTTGTCGAAAGTTTTTGAAAGGTTAATACATAACCAAATTACACGGTATCTTGAAACCAACATTATGCTCACCGATCGCCAATCTGGTTTTCCTAAGCATAACAGTTGTATAACGGCGTTAGCAGATGTAACTGAATATATTAGGCAACAGGCAGACAGCGGAAACGTTACATTTTTAGTTTTATTGGATCATTCTAGAGCGTTTGATATGGTTGTATATAACATTTTGCGTCTCAAACTTAGGCATTTGTTTGAATTTGTATCAACTGCCACAAATCTGATATATTCATATCTAGTTGATAAACACCAATATGTTGAAGCAGGTACCTCCCGTCCGAGATATTTGCCACTAAGTCGTGGTGTTCCACAAGGGTCAATTTTAGGTCCAGTACTTTTTCTTCATACGTGAATGACCTTCAAAGTAAACTTGTACACTGTAGAGTTAGATTATATGCAGATAGTGTTCAGCTTTATATTAGTTGCTGTAACAGTGCAGTTGATGATTGTGTAAGTATCTTAAAACAGGAGTTATATCGGGTTTACGAAAAGATTATCAAGACTTGAATGCACTCCTATTTTAACTTTAAACAACCAGTTCATACGCATTGTAAACTCTGTAAAAAATCTTGGTATACTCTTCAATAACACCCTCACTTGGTCTAACTATATCAATTTTGCATGTGGTACGAACATACAAACTCAGTATTGTACTCCAATCAAAATTAGAATACTCCTAGCCAAATCGTACTTAATACCGGTCTTATTGTATGGCTGTGAACTATTTGCAAGCTGCGATAGTGAAAGTAAAAGAAAACTTAACGTGGTGTTTAGTAACATTGTTCGGTAGGTATATAGTCTAAAGCTACGTTCACATTTATCAAATATTTGTCGAAAAAAACGAAACCAAGAAAAAAACTAATAATTTATTTCCTTTAATTCCAATATTTTTTTTAATTTTGGGTTCGAATTATTTAAAAACTGTATAAAAATACTCTTTTGGAGAAGAATTAATTTTATTTTGTAATATAAAAATCGTGTTAAATGACACTATCCCTAAGCAAAACTATTGGTTACGTTTTTTTGGGCAAATATTTGATAAATGTGAACGTAGCTTAGGAAGATTTGATCATATCTCCCAATACGCATATTTGCTTTATGGCATGTGTTTTGATCACTATTTAAATGTGCGCACTTTACTGTTTATACATAAAATTATATATACCAATCAAATTTAACATCTCTATGAGCGTTTAAATTTTTCAACTCTTTATAGAGGTAAAAGACATTGCATTTAGACATCAAACACTAATCTCTAAATACCATTTCTTTATTCATGCTGTCAGTCTCTGGAATGGAGTCCCCCATAGATTTCAAACGATTTCTAACGCACATCAATTCAGGAAACGTATTGTTCGTCATTTTTCTAGTTGAATATACATACATACTCGTATACACATATGAATCAATTAATCATTATTTTTTTTTTTTTGATAATTTCTGATTGTATAACAATTAGTAGTTTTTTTGTCTTTGAGGTTATATACTCGTAAGTACATACATATCGCACTTGATCAACAAGAGGGTATTAACTCAAAATTTTTAAATTTTCAGTAGTGGCAAAAAACCTTTTTTTTTAATAATACTCTTCTATCACAAAGGTGAAAGAGTGGAGAAAATAGTGTAAAATTGTTAAAGTGGGTAGATATGATCACTGTACATCGATTTCTTGCAAAAAACTAAATGTTTTGGTCTAAAGTTTCAACAATGTGAACGTACATTTGCATAATATACGAATAATTATTTGTAGTCATAATTCATTAAAAAACCAATTTGACGATGTTGTTGATTAAATATTACTTTTTTTTTAGATATGACTTTATTGCAGCAAAGCCTCGATATATTAAATCACTTCCACTTCCAGATGAAATAAAGGGTTCAAAGATTTAATTCGTATATCTGCATCTTGCAACTTCCTTAAGGTATTCAAAATTGATTAAATATTGCTTTTTTCCTCTTTCAAACATCTCAGAACGTTAGAATGTCTGATTTTCAATAAAAACAAATGTGGTTAAAGTTTTCCGGATTATCAGTCTGAACTTAAAATATGTATTTGAATAAATTCGTTTTGAATACAACAACTGTTCTAATTGAGTATCAGATGTTCCACAAAAAAATTGTTGTAAATTTATGCACACCCGCTTTAACCTCTCGTTTTAGTCATTTCATAATTAATGAGCCTCGTACATGTTGGTACAGTGATATCCTTAGTTGGCATGTTGTACTTGTCTTAAAAAAATAATACAAATAAAAACATCATAAAAAATCACATAAAACAACAAAACTTGTGGATAACACAATGATTTAGACCAGTTGTGTTCAACTTTGAATGTATTGCAACGCTTTTGTGCGGTTTATACAAGACGAACGAGTGATTTGAGTAAAAAATTTTTATGAAAATCCCTCAGGTTTTTAAATGATTCCCATACAAAATTTACACTCAAATCACTCGTTCGGCTTGTATTACTAGCACCTTAGTATTAGTGAGTAAGTTAGTAAAGAGAATGAAAGACAGAATAACCTACCAAATAAAAAAATCAAACGCTTGATATATGAAGCAAGATTATAATTCCTTAGAAAATATTTTATTTATATGTAAATATGCTCTATATGGCGCGTTGGGGGTTGAATTTTATTTTTCGTAACATAATTAATCGACACTATTACAGTTAAATTTTTCTTTTTGATTTGATTTGCTTGTCCTTTAAAAGCGACTTTGTTATTGTTTTTTAAAACAAAGCCGAGAATATATGTATGTATGTATATGGCGTGTTACTCACATTCAACTGCAATAACAAAAACAAAATATTAAATATACTCATATGAATACATATGTATGTATGTTAAGCTACGTTCACATTTATCAAATATTTGTCCAAAAAAACGTAACCACTAGTTTTGCTTAGGATAATAATAATATTAATTATTCTCCAAAACAGTACTTTTATACAGTTTTTTAAAAATGCGAACCCAAAATTAAAAAAAATAGTAGTATTAAAGGAAATAAAATATTATTTTTATTCTTGGTTACGTTTTTTTCCGCAAATATTTGATAAATGTGAACGTAGCTTTAGTGTTTCGTTTTTGTTTTGCTTTGTGTTGCTGAGTTGCCGAGCTACCCACCAAACAAAACGTCAAACGTTTGAACTATTATGCTTTGATGAATGTAGTACATATTAGGTCAACAAAATTAATTGAAAAAAATTTTTGGTTTTTTCTATTAAATAAATATTACATTATTTAAACATTTAACTAAAATTTTTAAAATATGGATTAAATTTCTTAAAACAATATCATAAACTCAGAAAAAATAATTAAATCTTTACACATTTTATGTAGGTATATACCTAATGAGCATAGCTCTAACCGGATGTCCTAAGACACCTCTCTTCTTTTTTATTTAATTTTTTATTTCCAGAAATCGCCCCTTTAATTTCTGTATAAAAAATTTTGTTATATATTTAAAATATGTATTGGTTTTCTTTAAAATTATATAAAACTTGGATGTTTGCTTGGATATACTGTTGACATAAAAAATGAGTAACCGCCGCTGCATATTCGTTGCTTGATTATTGACGACTAAATAAGAGCATAAGAAAATCTGTGAATAATACGTGTGCTTTGAGCTCCCTAAATTGTATATGGAAAAATCAGTATTGAACGCCATTGATTTCGACCAGAGGTAATCAGAGCGAAAATTTCCAATTTATTTCTATTTCTATTAATGAGACGACAGAGCTACCTGCTGCATTATATGTATGTATATACTTAGGTATTAGCTATTTTGCACATGCGAAATAAAAACAACTTCTTTTATATAATTTATATTGCATAAATTGATTGTTTTTGGAGAAAAATGTTAAAAAAGTTCAAATTGTGAAAAATAAAATACTTTTCACATATCCTCGTCGATTTTAATTAAAACACGTTTTTTTCGCTAGTTCATTATTGCTGCAAAAAACTCAAAAAAAAAAATTATAAGCATCCTCAGTGTGTGCATTCGTTGCTGTCTCATCAACAACTAAGAATACGTGTGAATTACCTATCTGCTAAATTGTGCTATGAAATGATGGACTCTGATTTAGTGCATTCAACAAAATATTCAGAAACCCATACACACATATTTACCCTATTGTATAATGTATAGCATGGATATGTACGAGTTTATGTTGGTTCTTGTCTTTCCTCTACTGGTAACCAGTTAAGTATGAAATTATGGTCATGTTCGATCATGAAGTGTATCATCTGTTCGTTTGATTCATGAAGATGGGAAGCTTAAATCAGCCAATTATAAATTACTCACACACAAACTTCTATAATACATATGCATATGCCCATGCTCATAAATACTGATATTTACAAGTTCAAAGATAAAGTAAAAATATATGTACATACGCACATTGTATGTATGAAACTTTTTAGATCCTTGTCATAATGATTGGAAAGACGTAAAGTACCTATGTATATAGATACATACATATTTTCATTACAGAAGAAAACATTGAAAACTTACCTTTACGTATTCGGCACAAATGTCTATGCTACTCACAAATGCACAAACATCGTCCACAGTCCACGAGTTCAACTCTTCACTGTGCGCCTGACATTGAAGTACAGTAACCGCAGGTGGAATAGATGATGGTGCAGATGTTGAGCTGGCGATTTTGATTGGCGTAAATGCTGGTAAAGTCGCTTCAGTCTGTGAGCTTGATCTAACGACAGAGGAAGGTGTAACAGCTAAGACCGGAACAGTAATTGAAGAAGCATTTAAAGATTTTTCAGTGTTAGGCGGGGGAGATGGTGAAGTTGTGGCAGTGGAAGACGATGTTCTTCTTGTGGCGGTGTGCATTAAACCATCGATACTACTTTGGCTTGAAGGGGATTCAGCCTTAAAACGTTTTACAGCTGGTGGCTGAGAGCTCAAGTCTAAAGGAGAAACATTTACCTTTTCACCATGATTTCGAGTGCTTTTCGGGGACGTGGTGCTGGACGAGGCGGAAATTGAAATGTTAACTAAACGTGGACTAGATTGTCTGGCGAGTGAAGGGTGCTGCTGGTGGTGGTGTTGTTGTTGCAGCAGTTGCTGTTTCTGAAGTTGAGCTGAATAAATAAGAGCTGGTGAAATAAATTGCGCTGCCTGTTGGAGAGCCATGTTTAAACTTGGACTATTAGAGGGCGACGCGTATGTTCCAGATCTTTTTGAATGTGCTGATGGGACACTCAAAATGTTATGAATTTCATTTTCCTTCGCAGCACGGGCCTGAAGCAAAAGATGTTCAATTCAAAAAGGGTAATGAACTGTTTGTAAAAAAATAACGACTTACCAAAGTGATCAATGCCTGAGTGCTACTCATGTCAATAAGTGGTGGAAAAATTCCCGGAGAAAATGGTAGGCTAGATAAAAAAGATGTCATGTACGGCGACACATTGATACTACAAGAAGCTGCAGCATTTGCAACAGCAGTGGCGAGTTTGTTTGGCTGTGACAATTTTATAGTTGACTCACTTGGGGAAATTGCTGCAGACGTCAGAAGAGCAGGGGGAGGTAGTGATGAGGTAGTGGTTACGGTTACATCTTTTTGAAGTGGTGTGAGTGAAGCGGTTGCATACGAAGGTTTTTGCGATGATGCAGATGTCTTCTTTTGGACACTTGTATTATTTGGTGTCGCTTCAAAAAATGCGATCCGCTTTAACTTACTAGAATAAAAAACGTTACTAATAAGGAAAAATATATATACATATATACGCTGTTATGAAATATATAATTATAAATGGACTTTAAGAGTGGAAGAAGTTGCCATTATTCTTCCTAATCAATGGTGTTTAAAGTTTAAGTTCGTGGCTATTATATATGCTCAAACTTATGTGCAAATTTGGGTTTAATAAAACTGGATGAAGGACTCATTATCCATTTTTATTAATGCATAATAAAGTTTAAGCTACTTGATCTGTGTAGCATATATCCAGCTCAAAAAGATGCATTGAAAATTGTGTTGAGCTCGACGGGAATTTGGCTATTTGTGGGCACATTTATGTTTGTCACTCATTTGGACCAATGGGAAATTAAAGCTAAGGATCCATACTTATAGGCTATGTAAGTCCGATTTCTCAATTGTATTTGAGAATTTTTCTATAAAATTTGTTTGTCACTCATTTGGACCAATGGGAAATTAAAGCCAAGGATCCATACTTGTAGGCTATGTAAGTCCGATTTCTCAATTGTATTTGAGAATTTTTCTATAAAATTTTAAAGATTAAAATTGTGTAAATTTTGTTGAGCTCGACGGGAATTTAGCTATTTGTGGGCACATTTATGTTTGTCACTCATTTTGACCAATGGGAAATTAAAGCCAAGGATCCATACTTATAGGCTATGTAAGTCCGATTTCTCAATTGTATTTGAGAATTTTTCTATAACATTTGTTTGTCACTCATTTGGACCAATGGGAAATTAAAGCCAAGGATCCATACTTGTAGGCTATGTAAGTCCGATTTCTCAATTGTATTTGAGAATTTTTCTATAACATTTGTTTGTCACTCATTTGGACCAATGGGAAATTAAAGCCAAGGAGCCATACTTATAGGCTATGTAAGTCCGATTTCTCAATTGTATTTGAGAATTTTTCTATGACATTTGTTTGTCACTCATTTGGACCAATGGGAAATTAAAGCCAAGGATCCATACTTGTAGGCTATGTAAGTCCGATTTCTCAATTGTATTTGAGAATTTTTCTATAACACTTGTTTGTCACTCATTTGGACCAATGGGAAATTAAAGCCAAGGATCCATACTTATAGACTATGTAAGTCCGATTTCTCAATTGTATTTGAGAATTTTTCTATAAAATTTTAAAGATTAAAATTGTGTAAATTTTGTTCAGCTCTACGTGAATTTGGCTATTTGTGGGCACATTTATGTTTGTCACTCATTTGGACCAATGGGAAATTAAAGCCAAGGATCCATACTTATAGACTATGTAAGTCCGATTTCTCAATTGTATTTGAGAATTTTTCTATAAAATTTTAAATATTAAAATTGTGTAAATTTTGTTCAGCTCTACGTGAATTTGGCTATTTGTGGGCACATTTATATTTGTCACTCATTTGGACCAATGGGAAATTAAAGCCAAGGATCCATACTTGTAGGCTATGTAAGTCCGATTTCTCAATTGTATTTGAGAATTTTTCTATAACACTTGTTTGTCACTCATTTGGACCAATGGGAAATTAAAGCCTAGGATCCATACTTATAGACTATGTAAGTCCGATTTCTCAATTGTATTGGAGAATTTTTCTATAACATTTATGTTTGTCACTCATTTGGACCAATGGGAAATTAAAGCCAAGGATCCATACTTATAGACTATGTAAGTCCGATTTCTCAATTGTATTTGAGAATTTTTCTATAACATTTGCTTGTCACTCATTTGGACCAATGGGAAATTAAAGCCAAGGATCCATACTTATAGACTATGTAAGTCCGATTTCTCAATTGTATTTGAGAATTTTTCTATAACACTTGTTTGTCACTCATTTGGACCAATGGGAAATTAAAGCCAAGGATCCATACTTATAGACTATGTAAGTCCGATTTCTCAATTGTATTTGAGAATTTTTCTATAACACTTGTTTGTCACTCATTTGGACCAATGGGAAATTAAAGCCAAGGATCCATACTTATAGACTATGTAAGTCCGATTTCTCAATTGTATTTGAGAATTTTTCTATAACATTTGTTTGTCACTCATTTGGACCAATGGGATATTAAAGCCAAGGATCCATACTTATAGACTATGTAAGTCCGATTTCTCAATTGTATTTGAGAATTTTTCTATTAAATTTTTTTGTCACTCATTTGGACCAATAGGAAATTAACGCCAAGGATCCATACTTATAGACTATGTACGTCCGATTTCTCAATTGTATTTGAGAATTTTTCTATAACATTTGTTTGTCACTCATTTGGACCAATGGGAAATTAAAGCCAAGGATCCATACTTATAGACTATGTAAGTCCGATTTCTCAATTGTATTTGATAATTTTTCTATAACATTTGTTTGTCACTCATTTGGACCAATGGGAAATTAAAGCCAAGGATCCATACTTGTAGGCTATGTAAGTCCGATTTCTCAATTGTATTTGAGAATTTTTCTATAACACTTGTTTGTCACTCATTTGGACCAATGGGAAATTAAAGCCAAGGATCCATACTTATAGACTATGTAAGTCCGATTTCTCTATTGTATTCGAGAATTTTTCTATAAAATTTTAAAGATTAAAATTGTGTAAATTTTGTTCAGCTCTACGTGAATTTGGCTATTTGTGGGCACATTTATGTTTGTCACTCATTTGGACCAATGGGAAATTAAAGCCAAGGATCCATACTTATAGACTATGTAAGTCCGATTTCTCTATTGTATTTAAGAATTTTTCTATAAAATTTTAAAGATTAAAATTGTGTAAATTTTGTTCAGCTCTACGTGAATTTGGCTATTTGTGGGCACATTTATGTTTGTCACTCATTTGGACCAATAGGAAATTAAAGCCAAGGATCCATACTTATAGACTATGTAAGTCCGATTTCTCTATTGTATTTAAGAATTTTTCTATAAAATTTTAAAGATTAAAATTGTGTAAATTTTGTTCAGCTCTACGTGAATTTGGCTATTTGTGGGCACATTTATGTTTGTCACTCATTTGGACCAATGGGAAATTAAAGCCAAGGATCCATAATTATAGACAATGTAAGTCCGATTTCTCAATTGTATTTGAGAATTTTTCTATAACACTTGTTTGTCACTCATTTGGACCAATGGGAAATTAAAGCCAAAGATCCATACTTATAGACTATGTAAGTCCGATTTCTCTATTGTATTTAAGAATTTTTCTATAAAATTTTAAAGATTAAAATTGTGTAAATTTTGTTCAGCTCTACGTGAATTTGGCTATTTGTGGGCACATTTATGTTTGTTACTCATTTGGACCAATGGGAAATTAAAGCCAAGGATCCATACTTATAGACTATGTAAGTCCGATTTCTCAATTGTATTTGAGAATTTTTCTATAACATTTGTTTGTCACTCATTTGGACCAATGGGAAATTAAAGCCAAGGATCCATACTTATAGACTATGTAAGTCCGATTTCTCAATTGTATTTGAGAATTTTTCTATAACATTTGTTTGTCACTCATTTGGACCAATGGGAAATTAAAGCCAAGGATCCATAATTATAGACAATGTAAGTCCGATTTCTCAATTGTATTTGAGAATTTTTCTATAAAATTTTAAAGATTAAAATTGTGTAAATTTTGTTCAGCTCTACGTGAATTTGGCTATTTGTGGGCACATTTATGTTTGTTACTCATTTGGACCAATGGGAAATTAAAGCCAAGGATCCATACTTATAGACTATGTAAGTCCGATTTCTCAATTGTATTTGAGAATTTTTCTATAACATTTGTTTGTCACTCATTTGGACCAATGGGAAATTAAAGCCAAGGATCCATACTTGTAGGCTATGTAAGTCCGATTTCTCAATTGTATTTGAGAATTTTTCTATAACATTTGTTTGTCACTCATTTGGACCAATGGGAAATTAAAGCCAAGGATCCATACATGTAGGCTATGTAAGTCCGATTTCTCAATTGTATTTGAGAATTTTTCTATAAAATTTTAAAGATTAAAATTGTGTAAATTTTGTTCAGCTCTACGTGAATTTGGCTATTTGTGGGCACATTTATGTTTGTCACTCATTTGGACCAATGGGAAATTAAAGCCAAGGATCCATACTTATAGACTATGTAAGTCCGATTTCTCAATTGTATTTGAGAATTTTTCTATAACATTTGTTTGTCACTCATTTGGACCAATGGGAAATTAAAGCCAAGGATCCATACTTGTAGGCTATGTAAGTCCGATTTCTCAATTGTATTTGAGAATTTTTTTATAACACTTGTTTGTCACTCATTTGGACCAATGGGAAATTAAAGCCTAGGATCCATATGTATAGGCTATGTAAGTCCGATTTCTCAATTGTATTTGAGAATTTTTCTATAACATTTGTTTGTCACTCATTTGGACAAATGGGAAATTAAAGCCAAGGATCCATACTTGTAGGCTATGTAAGTCCGATTTCTCAATTGTATTTGAGAATTTTTCTATAACATTTGTTTGTCACTCATTTGGACCAATGGGAAATTAAAGCCAAGGATCCATACATGTAGGCTATGTAAGTCCGATTTCTCAATTGTATTTGAGAATTTTTCTATAAAATTTTAAAGATTAAAATTGTGTAAATTTTGTTCAGCTCTACGTGAATTTGGCTATTTGTGGGCACATTTATGTTTGTCACTCATTTGGACCAATGGGAAATTAAAGCCAAGGATCCATACTTATAGACTATGTAAGTCCGATTTCTCAATTGTATTTGAGAATTTTTCTATAAAATTTTAAAGATTAAAATGTGTAAATTTTGTTGAGCTCGACGGGAATTTGGCTATTTGTGGGCACATTTATGTTTGTCACTCATTTTGACCAATGGGAAATTAAAGCCAAGGATCCATACTTATAGACTATGTAAGTCCGATTTCTCAATTGTATTTGAGAATTTTTCTATAACACTTGTTTGTCACTCATTTGGACCAATGGGAAATTAAAGCCAAGGATCCATACTTATAGACTATGTAAGTCCGATTTCTCAATTGTATTTGAGAATTTTTCTATAAAATTTTAAAGATTAAAATGTGTAAATTTTGTTGAGCTCGACGGGAATTTGGCTATTTGTGGGCACATTTATGTTTGTCACTCATTTGGACCAATAGGAAATTAAAGCCAAGGATCCATACTTATAGGCTATGTAAGTCCGATTTCTCAATTGTATTTGAGAATTTTTCTATAACATTTGTTTGTCACTCATTTGGACCAATGGGAAATTAAAGCCAAGGATCCATACTTATAGACTATGTAAGTCCGATTTCTCAATTGTATTTGAGAATTTTTCTATAACATTTGTTTGTCACTCATTTGGACCAATGGGAAATTAAAGCCAAGGATCCATAATTATAGACAATGTAAGTCCGATTTCTCAATTGTATTTGAGAATTTTTCTATAAAATTTTAAAGATTAAAATTGTGTAAATTTTGTTCAGCTCTACGTGAATTTGGCTATTTGTGGGCACATTTATGTTTGTCACTCATTTGGACCAATGGGAAATTAAAGCCTAGGATCCATATTTATAGGCTATGTAAGTCCGATTTCTCAATTGTATTTGAGAATTTTTCTATAACATTTGTTTGTCACTCATTTGGACCAATGGGAAATTAAAGCCAAGGATCCATACATGTAGGATATGTAAGTCCGATTTCTCAATTGTATTTGAGAATTTTTCTATAACATTTGTTTGTCACTCATTTGGACCAATGGGAAATTAAAGCCAAGGATCCATACATGTAGGCTATGTAAGTCCGATTTCTCAATTGTATTTGAGAATTTTTCTATAACATTTGTTTGTCACTCATTTGGACAAATGGGAAATTAAAGCCAAGGATCCATACTTGTAGGCTATGTAAGTCCGATTTCTCAATTGTATTTGAGAATTTTTCTATAACATTTGTTTGTCACTCATTTGGACCAATGGGAAATTAAAGCCAAGGATCCATACATGTAGGCTATGTAAGTCCGATTTCTCAATTGTATTTGAGAATTTTTCTATAAAATTTTAAAGATTAAAATTGTGTAAATTTTGTTCAGCTCTACGTGAATTTGGCTATTTGTGGGCACATTTATGTTTGTTACTCATTTGGACCAATGGGAAATTAAAGCCAAGGATCCATACTTATAGACTATGTAAGTCCGATTTCTCAATTGTATTTGAGAATTTTTCTATAACATTTGTTTGTCACTCATTTGGACCAATGGGAAATTAAAGCCAAGGATCCATACTTGTAGGCTATGTAAGTCCGATTTCTCAATTGTATTTGAGAATTTTTCTATAACATTTGTTTGTCACTCATTTGGACCAATGGGAAATTAAAGCCAAGGATCCATACATGTAGGCTATGTAAGTCCGATTTCTCAATTGTATTTGAGAATTTTTCTATAAAATTTTAAAGATTAAAATTGTGTAAATTTTGTTCAGCTCTACGTGAATTTGGCTATTTGTGGGCACATTTATGTTTGTCACTCATTTGGACCAATGGGAAATTAAAGCCAAGGATCCATACTTATAGACTATGTAAGTCCGATTTCTCAATTGTATTTGAGAATTTTTCTATAACATTTGTTTGTCACTCATTTGGACCAATGGGAAATTAAAGCCAAGGATCCATACATGTAGGATATGTAAGTCCGATTTCTCAATTGTATTTGAGAATTTTTCTATAACATTTGTTTGTCACTCATTTGGACCAATGGGAAATTAAAGCCAAGGATCCATACTTATAGACTATGTAAGTCCGATTTCTCAATTGTATTTGAGAATTTTTCTATAACATTTGTTTGTCACTCATTTGGACCAATGGGAAATTAAAGCCAAGGATCCATACTTGTAGGCTATGTAAGTCCGATTTCTCAATTGTATTTGAGAATTTTTCTATAACATTTGTTTGTCACTCATTTGGACCAATGGGAAATTAAAGCCAAGGATCCATACATGTAGGCTATGTAAGTCCGATTTCTCAATTGTATTTGAGAATTTTTCTATAAAATTTTAAAGATTAAAATTGTGTAAATTTTGTTCAGCTCTACGTGAATTTGGCTATTTGTGGGCACATTTATGTTTGTCACTCATTTGGACCAATGGGAAATTAAAGCCAAGGATCCATACTTATAGACTATGTAAGTCCGATTTCTCAATTGTATTTGAGAATTTTTCTATAACATTTGTTTGTCACTCATTTGGACCAATGGGAAATTAAAGCCAAGGATCCATACATGTAGGATATGTAAGTCCGATTTCTCAATTGTATTTGAGAATTTTTCTATAACATTTGTTTGTCACTCATTTGGACCAATGGGAAATTAAAGCCAAGGATCCATACATGTAGGATATGTAAGTCCGATTTCTCAATTGTATTTGAGAATTTTTCTATAACATTTGTTTGTCACTCATTTGGACAAATGGGAAATTAAAGCCAAGGATCCATACTTGTAGGCTATGTAAGTCCGATTTCTCAATTGTATTTGAGAATTTTTCTATAACATTTGTTTGTCACTCATTTGGACCAATGGGAAATTAAAGCCAAGGATCCATACATGTAGGCTATGTAAGTCCGATTTCTCAATTGTATTTGAGAATTTTTCTATAAAATTTTAAAGATTAAAATTGTGTAAATTTTGTTCAGCTCTACGTGAATTTGGCTATTTGTGGGCACATTTATGTTTGTCACTCATTTGGACCAATGGGAAATTAAAGCCAAGGATCCATACTTATAGACTATGTAAGTCCGATTTCTCAATTGTATTTGAGAATTTTTCTATAACATTTGTTTGTCACTCATTTGGACCAATGGGAAATTAAAGCCAAGGATCCATACTTGTAGGCTATGTAAGTCCGATTTCTCAATTGTATTTGAGAATTTTTCTATAACACTTGTTTGTCACTCATTTGGACCAATGGGAAATTAAAGCCTAGGATCCATATGTATAGGCTATGTAAGTCCGATTTCTCAATTGTATTTGAGAATTTTTCTATAACATTTGTTTGTCACTCATTTGGACAAATGGGAAATTAAAGCCAAGGATCCATACTTGTAGGCTATGTAAGTCCGATTTCTCAATTGTATTTGAGAATTTTTCTATAACATTTGTTTGTCACTCATTTGGACCAATGGGAAATTAAAGCCAAGGATCCATACATGTAGGCTATGTAAGTCCGATTTCTCAATTGTATTTGAGAATTTTTCTATAAAATTTTAAAGATTAAAATTGTGTAAATTTTGTTCAGCTCTACGTGAATTTGGCTATTTGTGGGCACATTTATGTTTGTCACTCATTTGGACCAATGGGAAATTAAAGCCAAGGATCCATACATGTAGGCTATGTAAGTCCGATTTCTCAATTGTATTTGAGAATTTTTCTATAACATTTGTTTGTCACTCATTTGGACCAATGGGAAATTAAAGCCAAGGATCCATACATGTAGGCTATGTAAGTCCGATTTCTCAATTGTATTTGAGAATTTTTCTATAAAATTTTAAAGATTAAAATTGTGTAAATTTTGTTCAGCTCTACGTGAATTTGGCTATTTGTGGGCACATTTATGTTTGTCACTCATTTGGACCAATGGGAAATTAAAGCCAAGGATCCATACATGTAGGCTATGTAAGTCCGATTTCTCAATTGTATTTGAGAATTTTTCTATAAAATTTTAAAGATTAAAATGTGTAAATTTTGTTGAGCTCGACGGGAATTTGGCTATTTGTGGGCACATTTATGTTTGTCACTCATTTGGACCAATAGGAAATTAAAGCCAAGGATCCATACTTATAGGCTATGTAAGTCCGATTTCTCAATTGTATTTGAGAATTTTTCTATAACATTTGTTTGTCACTCATTTGGACCAATGGGAAATTAAAGCCAAGGATCCATACTTATAGACTATGTAAGTCCGATTTCTCAATTGTATTTGAGAATTTTTCTATAACATTTGTTTGTCACTCATTTGGACCAATGGGAAATTAAAGCCAAGGATCCATAATTATAGACAATGTAAGTCCGATTTCTCAATTGTATTTGAGAATTTTTCTATAAAATTTTAAAGATTAAAATTGTGTAAATTTTGTTCAGCTCTACGTGAATTTGGCTATTTGTGGGCACATTTATGTTTGTCACTCATTTGGACCAATGGGAAATTAAAGCCTAGGATCCATATTTATAGGCTATGTAAGTCCGATTTCTCAATTGTATTTGAGAATTTTTCTATAACATTTGTTTGTCACTCATTTGGACCAATGGGAAATTAAAGCCAAGGATCCATACTTATAGACTATGTAAGTCCGATTTCTCAATTGTATTTGAGAATTTTTCTATAACATTTGTTTGTCACTCATTTGGACCAATGGGAAATTAAAGCCAAGGATCCATACATGTAGGCTATGTAAGTCCGATTTCTCAATTGTATTTGAGAATTTTTCTATAAAATTTTAAAGATTAAAATTGTGTAAATTTTGTTCAGCTCTACGTGAATTTGGCTATTTGTGGGCACATTTATGTTTGTCACTCATTTGGACCAATGGGAAATTAAAGCCAAGGATCCATACTTATAGACTATGTAAGTCCGATTTCTCAATTGTATTTGAGAATTTTTCTATAAAATTTTAAAGATTAAAATGTGTAAATTTTGTTGAGCTCGACGGGAATTTGGCTATTTGTGGGCACATTTATGTTTGTCACTCATTTGGACCAATAGGAAATTAAGGCCAAGGATCCATACTTATAGGCTATGTAAGTCCGATTTCTCAATTGTATTTGAGAATTTTTCTATAACATTTGTTTGTCACTCATTTGGACCAATGGGAAATTAAAGCCAAGGATCCATACTTGTAGGCTATGTAAGTCCGATTTCTCAATTGTATTTGAGAATTTTTCTATAAAATTTTAAAGATTAAAATGTGTAAATTTTGTTGAGCTCGACGGGAATTTGGCTATTTGTGGGCACATTTATGTTTGTCACTCATTTGGACCAATAGGAAATTAAGGCCAAGGATCCATACTTATAGGCTATGTAAGTCCGATTTCTCAATTGTATTTGAGAATTTTTCTATAACATTTGTTTTTCACTCATTTGGACCAATGGGAAATTAAAGCCAAGGATCCATACTTGTAGGCTATGTAAGTCCGATTTCTCAATTGTATTTGAGAATTTTTCTATAACATTTGTTTGTCACTCATTTGGACCAATGGGAAATTAAAGCCAAGGATCCATACTTGTAGGCTATGTAAGTCCGATTTCTTAATTGTATTTGATAATTTTTCTATAACATTTGTTTGTCACTCATTTGGACCAATGGGAAATTAAAGCCAAGGATCCATGCTTGTAGGCTATGTAAGTCCGATTTCTCAATTGTATTTGAGAATTTTTCTATAACATTTATGTTTGTCACTCATTTGGACCAATGGGAAATTAAAGCCAAGGATCCATACTTGTAGGCTATGTAAGTCCGATTTCTCAATTGTATTTGAGAATTTTTCTATAACACTTGTTTGTCACTCATTTGGACCAATGGGAAATTAAAGCCAAGGATCCATACTTATAGACTATGTAAGTCCGATTTCTCTATTGTATTTGAGAATTTTTCTATAAAATTTTAAAGATTAAAATTGTGTAAATTTTGTTCAGCTCTACGTGAATTTGGCTATTTGTGGGCACATTTAAGTTTGTCACTCATTTGGACCAATGGGAAATTAAAGCCAAGGATCCATACTTGTAGGCTATGTAAGTCCGATTTCTTAATTGTATTTGATAATTTTTCTATAACATTTGTTTGTCACGCATTTGGACCAATGGGAAATTAAAGCCAAGGATCCATACTTGTAGGCTATATAAGTCCGATTTCTCAATTGTATTTGAGAATTTTTCTATAACATTTGTTTGTCACTCATTTGGACCAATGGGAAATTAAAGCCAAGGATCCATACATGTAGGCTATGTAAGTCCGATTTCTCAATTGTATTTGAGAATTTTTCTATAAAATTTTAAAGATTAAAATTGTGTAAATTTTGTTCAGCTCTACGTGAATTTGGCTATTTGTGGGCACATTTATGTTTGTCACTCATTTGGACCAATGGGAAATTAAAGCCAAGGATCCATACATGTAGGCTATGTAAGTCCGATTTCTCAATTGTATTTGAGAATTTTTCTATAACATTTGTTTGTCACTCATTTGGACCAATGGGAAATTAAAGCCAAGGATCCATACATGTAGGCTATGTAAGTCCGATTTCTCAATTGTATTTGAGAATTTTTCTATAAAATTTTAAAGATTAAAATTGTGTAAATTTTGTTCAGCTCTACGTGAATTTGGCTATTTGTGGGCACATTTATGTTTGTCACTCATTTGGACCAATGGGAAATTAAAGCCAAGGATCCATACATGTAGGCTATGTAAGTCCGATTTCTCAATTGTATTTGAGAATTTTTCTATAAAATTTTAAAGATTAAAATGTGTAAATTTTGTTGAGCTCGACGGGAATTTGGCTATTTGTGGGCACATTTATGTTTGTCACTCATTTGGACCAATAGGAAATTAAAGCCAAGGATCCATACTTATAGGCTATGTAAGTCCGATTTCTCAATTGTATTTGAGAATTTTTCTATAACATTTGTTTGTCACTCATTTGGACCAATGGGAAATTAAAGCCAAGGATCCATACTTATAGACTATGTAAGTCCGATTTCTCAATTGTATTTGAGAATTTTTCTATAACATTTGTTTGTCACTCATTTGGACCAATGGGAAATTAAAGCCAAGGATCCATAATTATAGACAATGTAAGTCCGATTTCTCAATTGTATTTGAGAATTTTTCTATAAAATTTTAAAGATTAAAATTGTGTAAATTTTGTTCAGCTCTACGTGAATTTGGCTATTTGTGGGCACATTTAAGTTTGTCACTCATTTGGACCAATGGGAAATTAAAGACAAGGATCCATACTTGTAGGCTATGTAAGTCCGATTTCTCAATTGTATTTGAGAATTTTTCTATAACATTTGTTTGTCACTCATTTGGACCAATGGGAAATTAAAGCCAAGGATCCATACTTATAGGCTGTGTAAGTCCGATTTCTCAATTGTATTTGAGAATTTTTCTATAACATTTATGTTTGTCACTCATTTGGACCAATGGGAAATTAAAGCCAAGGATCCATACTTGTAGGCTGTGTAAGTCCGATTTCTCAATTGTATTTGAGAATTTTTCTATAACACTTGTTTGTCACTCATTTGGACCAATGGGAAATTAAAGCCAAGGATCCATACTTATAGACTATGTAAGTCCGATTTCTCAATTGTATTTGAGAATTTTTCTATAAAATTTTAAAGATTAAAATTGTGTAAATTTTGTTCAGCTCTACGTGAATTTGGCTATTTGTGGGCACATTTATGTTTGTCACTCATTTGGACCAATGGGAAATTAAAGCCAAGGATCCATACTTATAGACTATGTAAGTCCGATTTCTCAATTGTATTTGAGAATTTTTCTATAAAATTTTAAAGATTAAAATTGTGTAAATTTTGTTCAGCTCTACGTGAATTTGGCTATTTGTGGGCACATTTATGTTTGTCACTCATTTGGACCAATGGGAAATTAAAGCCAAGGATCCATACTTATAGACTATGTAAGTCCGATTTCTCAATTGTATTTGAGAATTTTTCTATAACATTTATGTTTGTCACTCATTTGGACCAATGGGAAATTAAAGCCAAGGATCCATACTTGTAGGCTATATAAGTCCGATTTCTCAATTGTATTTGAGAATTTTTCTATAACATTTATGTTTGTCACTCATTTGGACCAATGGGAAATTAAAGCCAAGGATCCATACTTGTAGGCTATATAAGTCCGATTTCTCAATTGTATTTGAGAATTTTTCTATAACATTTGTTTGTCACTCATTTGGACCAATGGGAAATTAAAGCCAAGGATCCATACTTATAGACTAGGTAAGTCCGATTTCTCAATTGTATTTGAGAATTTTTCTATAACATTTGTTTGTCACTCATTTGGACCAATGGGAAATTAAAGCCAAGGATCCATACTTGTAGGCTATATAAGTCCGATTTCTCAATTGTATTTGAGAATTTTTCTATAACATTTATGTTTGTCACTCATTTGGACCAATGGGAAATTAAAGCCAAGGATCCATACTTGTAGGCTATATAAGTCCGATTTCTGATTGTATTTGAGAATTTTTCTATAACATTTGTTTGTCACTCATTTGGACCAATGGGAAATTAAAGCCAAGGATCCATACTTATAGGCTGTGTAAGTCCGATTTCTCAATTGTATTTGAGAATTTTTCTATAACATTTATGTTTGTCACTCATTTGGACCAATGGGAAATTAAAGCCAAGGATCCATACTTGTAGACTATGTAAGTCCGATTTCTCAATTGTATTTGAGAATTTTTCTATAACACTTGTTTGTCACTCATTTGGACCAATGGGAAATTAAAGCCAAGGATCCATACTTATAGACTATGTAAGTCCGATTTCTCAATTGTATTTGAGAATTTTTCTATAAAATTTTAAAGATTAAAATTGTGTAAATTTTGTTCAGCTCTACGTGAATTTGGCTATTTTAGGGCACATTTATGTTTGTCACTCATTTGGACCAATGGGAAATTAAAGCCAATGATCCATAATTATAGACTATGTAAGTCCGATTTCTCAATTGTATTTGAGAATTTTTCTATAAAATTTTAAAGATTAAAATTGTGTAAATTTTGTTCAGCTCTACGTGAATTTGGCTATTTGTGGGCACATTTATGTTTGTCACTCATTTGGACCAATGGGAAATTAAAGCCAAGGATCCATACTTATAGACTATGTAAGTCCGATTTCTCAATTGTATTTGAGAATTTTTCTATAACATTTGTTTGTCACTCATTTGGACCAATGGGAAATTAAAGCCAAGGATCCATACTTATAGACTATGTAAGTCCGATTTCTCAATTGTATTTGAGAATTTTTCTATAACATTTGTTTGTCACTCATTTGGACCAATGGGAAATTAAAGGCAAGGATCCATACTTGTAGGCTATGTAAGTCCGATTTCTCAATTGTATTTGAGAATTTTTCTATAACATTTGTTTGTCACTCATTTGGACCAATGGGAAATTAAAGCCAAGGAGCCATACTTATAGGCTATGTAAGTCCGATTTCTCAATTGTATTTGAGAATTTTTCTATAACATTTATGTTTGTCACTGATTTGGACCAATGGGAAATTAAAGCCAAGAATCCATACTTATAGACTATGTAAGTCCGATTTCTCAATTGTATTTGAGAATTTTTCTATAACATTTGTTTGTCACTCATTTGGACCAATGGGAAATTAAAGCCAAGGATCCATACTTGTAGGCTATGTAAGTCCGATTTCTCAATTGTATTTGAGAATTTTTCTATAACATTTGTTTGTCCCTCATTTGGACCAATGGGAAATTAAAGCCAAGGAGCCATACTTATAGGCTATGTAAGTCCGATTTCTCACTTGTATTTGAGAATTTTTCTATAACATTTGTTTGTCACTCATTTGGACCAATGGGAAATTAAAGCCAAGGATCCATACTTATAGACTAGGTAAGTCCGATTTCTCAATTGTATTTAAAAATTTTTCTATAACATTTGTTTGTCACTCATTTAGACCAATGGGAAATTAAAGCCAAGGATCCATACTTATAGACTATGTAAGTCCGATTTCTCAATTGTATTTGAGAATTTTTCTATAACATTTGTTTGTCACTCATTTGGACCAATGGGAAATTAAAGCCAAGGATCCATACTTATAGACTAGGTAAGTCCGATTTCTCAATTGTATTTAAAAATTTTTCTATAACATTTGTTTGTCACTCATTTAGACCAATGGGAAATTAAAGCCAAGGATCCATACTTATAGACTATGTAAGTCCGATTTCTCAATTGTATTTGAGAATTTTTCTATAAAATTTTAAAGATTAAAATTGTGTAAATTTTGTTCAGCTCTACGTGAATTTGGCTATTTGTGGGCATATTTATGTTTGTCACTCATTTGGACCAATGGGAAATTAAAGCCAAGGATCCATACTTATAGACTAGGTAAGTCCGATTTCTCAATTGTATTTGAGAATTTTTCTATAACATTTGTTTGTCCCTCATTTGGACCAATGGGAAATTAAAGCCAAGGATCCATACTTATAGACTATGTAAGTCCGATTTCTCTATTGTATTTGAGAATTTTTCTATAAAATTTTAAAGATTAAAATTGTGTAAATTTTGTTGAGATCTACGGGAATTTGGCTATTTGTGGGCATATTTATGTTTGTCACTCATTTGGACCAATGGGAAATTAAAGCCAAGGATCCATACTTATAGACTATGTAAGTCCGATTTCTCAATTGTATTTGAGAATTTTTCTATAACATTTGCTTGTCACTCATTTGGACCAATGGGAAATTAAAGCCAAGGATCCATACTTGTAGGCTATGTAAGTCCGATTTCTCAATTGTATTTGAGAATTTTTCTATAACATTTGCTTGTCACTCATTTGGACCAATGGGAAATTAAAGCCAAGGATCCATACTTATAGACTATGTAAGTCCGATTTCTCAATTGTATTTGAGAATTTTTCTATAACATTTGCTTGTCACTCATTTGGACCAATGGGAAATTAAAGCCAAGGATCCATACTTATAGACTATGTAAGTCCGATTTCTCTATTGTATTTGAGAATTTTTCTATAAAATTTTAAAGATTAAAATTGTGTAAATTTTGTTGAGATCTACGGGAATTTGGCTATTTGTGGGCATATTTATGTTTGTCACTCATTTGGACCAATGGGAAATTAAAGCCAAGGATCCATACTTATAGACTATGTAAGTCCGATTTCTCAATTGTATTTGAGAATTTTTCTATAACATTTGCTTGTCACTCATTTGGACCAATGGGAAATTAAAGCCAAGGATCCATACTTGTAGGCTATGTAAGTCCGATTTCTCAATTGTATTTGAGAATTTTTCTATAACATTTGCTTGTCACTCATTTGGACCAATGGGAAATTAAAGCCAAGGATCCATACTTATAGACTATGTAAGTCCGATTTCTCAATTGTATTTGAGAATTTTTCTATAACATTTGTTTGTCACTCATTTAGACCAATGGGAAATTAAAGCCAAGGATCCATACTTATAGACTATGTAAGTCCGATTTCTCTATTGTATTTGAGAATTTTTCTATAAAATTTTAAAGATTAAAATTGTGTAAATTTTGTTGAGATCTACGGGAATTTGGCTATTTGTGGGCATATTTATGTTTGTCACTCATTTGGACCAATGGGAAATTAAAGCCAAGGATCCATACTTATAGGCTATATAAGTCCGATTTCTCAATTGTATTTGAGAATTTTTCTATAACATTTGTTTGTCACTCATTTAGACCAATGGGAAATTAAAGCCAAGGATCCATACTTGTAGGCTATGTAAGTCCGATTTCTCAATTGTATTTGAGAATTTTTCTATAACATTTGCTTGTCACTCATTTGGACCAATGGGAAATTAAAGCCAAGGATCCATACTTATAGACTATGTAAGTCCGATTTCTCAATTGTATTTGAGAATTTTTCTATAACATTTGTTTGTCACTCATTTAGACCAATGGGAAATTAAAGCCAAGGATCCATACTTATAGACTATGTAAGTCCGATTTCTCTATTGTATTTGAGAATTTTTCTATAACACTTGTTTGTCACTCATTTGGACCAATGGGAAATTAAAGCCAAGGATCCTTACTTATAGACTATGTAAGTCCGATTTCTCTATTGTATTTGAGAATTTTTCTATAAAATTTTAAAGATTAAAATTGTGTAAATTTTGTTGAGATCTACGGGAATTTGGCTATTTGTGGGCATATTTATGTTTGTCACTCATTTGGACCAATGGGAAATTAAAGCCAAGGATCCATACGTATAGACTATGTAAGTCCGATTTCTCAATTGTATTTGAGAATTTTTCTATAACATTTGCTTGTCACTCATTTGGACCAATGGGAAATTAAAGCCAAGGATCCATACTTATAGACTATGTAAGTCCGATTTCTCTATTGTATTTGAGAATTTTTCTATAACACTTGTTTGTCACTCATTTGGACAATTGGGAAATTAAAGCCAAGGATCCATACTTATAGACTATGTAAGTCCGATTTCTCTATTGTATTTGAGAATTTTTCTATAAAATTTTAAAGATTAAAATTGTGTAAATTTTGTTGAGATCTACGGGAATTTGGCTATTTGTGGGCATATTTATGTTTGTCACTCATTTGGACCAATGGGAAATTAAAGCCAAGGATCCATACTTATAGACTATGTAAGTCCGATTTCTCTATTGTATTTGAGAATTTTTCTATAACACTTGTTTGTCACTCATTTGGACCAATGGGAAATTAAAGCCAAGGATCCATACTTATAGACTATGTAAGCATAGCTGCCAGATTTGACGATTTATCGTCATTTTGACGATTTTGGGTCCTAAAAATGACATAGTGACGATGGGACGATTTATGCCCTAATTTTGACGATTTTAAATAATTCAAGTTTGCACATATATTTGTACTATTAGAGCAACATTGAACTGCTGAAAATTGTAATGAGAAACTTTTTAAAAACTAGTTTGCTTAAAACTGAAAACTTTTATTTAACTGATTATAAAAACAAAAACAATTTTTTAAATTTTGAAGACATTTATTTAGGAATATTTACCGGAGACGTATTGTAAGAATCACAATTAAATGCAAAAGAAAAATGTGATATTAGTAATAATTGTGTTAATTTTTATATAGAGCTTTGTGATCAGATATTATCATGATTTGATTTTGAAAATAAATATAAAATAATTTTCCCATTTTGTTGAAGAAACTGAAAACCAAGATCTAGAAACAGAGTTCAGAAAATTGAAATTACTGTCCTGATAAAAACATATAACTATTGGATTTTTGGAAAAAACTATCAGAGATGCAAACGAGGTATTCTAGTCTTTTGTTTCCGATTTTGACTAAATTTATTACAAAAATCCTAGTTATGTGGTAATTATTCAGCATATATGGAAAGAATATTTAGTCAGGTAAACGCAAATAAGACTTAAATGAGAAATTGAAAAAGTAGTCTTTGGAGGCAATATTATATTCAAAAGATTATTTAAGGCTAAACAAATGTACCTGCAATGATCTGACAGCTGTAACTGAATTAATCAATATGTTTAACTGCAATATACTTATATTTGTAAAATATATTATACATATACGTATGTATATAGAAAAAGTGTTTCCAAAAATGAAATTTAAAATGCATGTTTTACTAAATTGAAAAAAATAACTAAAAGATTTGATATTTTTTGTTTTTTTCCATACAATGTATAAATATATTTCAAAGTATTGAAAAATATGCAATCTATTTAGTACATGTGATTTTATTGTGAATTCTAAGTGAAGTATTTGATCTCTGTATTTTAAATGATGTTTTTTAATAAGATTTGTTGATTTAAGAGTTTTGTTATGTTTTGCCTCTAATAAAAATATGTTTTATTGGTAAAAAAGCGATTTTTTCATTTGACGTTTTTATGACGATTTCAATAAGCTATATTGACGATAATGACGATTTTTGCCCAAAAATATGACGATATTACCAAAAAAAATCTGGCAGCTATGTATGTAAGTCCGATTTCTCTATTGTATTTGAGAATTTTTCTATAACACTTGTTTGTCACTCATTTGAACCAATGGGAAATTAAAGCCAAGGATCCATACTTATAGACTATGTAAGTCCGATTTCTCTATTGTATTTGAGAATTTTTCTATAACACTTGTTTGTCACTCATTTGGACCAATGGGAAATTAAAGCCAAGGATCCATACTTATAGACTATGTAAGTCCGATTTCTCTATTGTATTTGAGAATTTTTCTATAAAATTTTAAAGATTAAAATTGTGTAAATTTTGTTGAGATCTACGGGAATTTGGCTATTTGTGGGCATATTTATGTTTGTCACTCATTTGGACCAATGGGAAATTAAAGCCAAGGATCCATACGTATAGACTATGTAAGTCCGATTTCTCAATTGTATTTGAGAATTTTTCTATAACATTTGCTTGTCACTCATTTGGACCAATGGGAAATTAAAGCCAAGGATCCATACTTATAGACTATGTAAGTCCGATTTCTCTATTGTATTTGAGAATTTTTCTATAACACTTGTTTGTCACTCATTTGGACAATTGGGAAATTAAAGCCAAGGATCCATACTTATAGACTATGTAAGTCCGATTTCTCTATTGTATTTGAGAATTTTTCTATAAAATTTTAAAGATTAAAATTGTGTAAATTTTGTTGAAATCTACGGGAATTTGGCTATTTGTGGGCATATTTATGTTTGTCACTCATTTGGACCAATGGGAAATTAAAGCCAAGGATCCATACTTATAGACTATGTAAGTCCGATTTCTCTATTGTATTTGAGAATTTTTCTATAAAATTTTAAAGATTAAAATTGTGTAAATTTTGTTGAGATCTACGGGAATTTGGCTATTTGTGCGCATATTTATGTTTGTCACTCATTTGGACCAATGGGAAATTAAAGCCAAGGATCCATACTTATAGACTATGTAAGTCCGATTTCTCAATTGTATTTGAGAATTTTTCTATAACATTTGCTTGCCACTCATTTGGACCAATGGGAAATTAAAGCCAAGGATCCATACTTATAGACTATGTAAGTCCGATTTCTCTATTGTATTTGAGAATTTTTCTATAAAATTTTAAAGATTAAAATTGTGTAAATTTTGTTGAGATCTACGGGAATTTGGCTATTTGTGGGCATATTTATGTTTGTCACTCATTTGGACCAATGGGAAATTAAACCCAAGGATCCATACTTATAGACTATGTAAGTCCGATTTCTCTATTGTATTTGAGAATTTTTCTATAAAATTTTAAAGATTAAAATTGTGTAAATTTTGTTGAGATCTACGGGAATTTGGCTATTTGTGGGCATATTTATGTTTGTCACTCATTTGGACCAATGGGAAATTAAAGCCAAGGATCCATACTTATAGACTATGTAAGTCCGATTTCTCAATTGTATTTGAGAATTTTTCTATAACACTTGTTTGTCACTCATTTGGACCAATGGGAAATTAAAGCCAAGGATCCATACTTATAGACTATGTAAGTCCGATTTCTCAATTGTATTTGAGAATTTTTCTATAACACTTGTTTGTCACTCATTTGGACCAATGGGAAATTAAAGCCAAGGATCCATACTTATAAACTATGTAAGTCCGATTTCTCTATTGTATTTGAGAATTTTTCTATAAAATTTTAAAGATTAAAATTGTGTAAATTTTGTTGAGATCTACGGGAATTTGGCTATTTGTGGGCATATTTATGTTTGTCACTCATTTGGACCAATGGGAAATTAAAGCCAAGGATCCATACTTATAGACTATGTAAGTCCGATTTCTCAATTGTATTTGAGAATTTTTCTATAACACTTGTTTGTCACTCATTTGGACCAATGGGAAATTAAAGCCAAGGATCCATACTTATAGACTATGTAAGTCCGATTTCTCTATTGTATTTGAGAATTTTTCTATAAAATTTTAGAGATTAAAATTGTGTAAATTTTGTTGAGATCTACGGGAATTTGGCTATTTGTGGGCATATTTATGTTTGTCACTCATTTGGACCAATGGGAAATTAAAGCCAAGGATCCATATTTATAGGCTATGTAAGTCCGATTTCTCAATTGTATTTGAGAATTTTTCTATAACATTTGTTTGTCACTCATTTGGACTAATGGGAAATTAAAGCAAAGGATCCATACTTATAGACTATGTAAGTCCGATTTCTCAATTGTATTTGAGAATTTTTCTATAACATTTGCTTGTCACTCATTTGGACCAATGGGAAATTAAACCCAAGGATCCATACTTATAGACTATGTAAGTCCGATTTCTCAATTGTATTTGAGAATTTTTCTATAACACTTGTTTGTCACTCATTTGGACCAATGGGAAATTAAAGCCAAGGATCCATACTTATAGACTATGTAAGTCCGATTTCTCTATTGTATTTGAGAATTTTTCTATAAAATTTTAAAGATTAAAATTGTGTAAATTTTGTTGAGATCTACGGGAATTTGACTATTTGTGGGCATATTTATGTTTGTCACTCATTTGGACCAATGGGAAATTAAAGCCAAGGATCCATACTTATAGACTATGTAAGTCCGATTTCTCTATTGTATTTGAGAATTTTTCTATAAAATTTTAGAGATTAAAATTGTGTAAATTTTGTTGAGATCTACGGGAATTTGGCTATTTGTGGGCATATTTATGTTTGTCACTCATTTGGACCAATGGGAAATTAAAGCAAAGGATCCATACTTATAGACTATGTAAGTCCGATTTCTCAATTGTATTTGAGAATTTTTCTATAACATTTGCTTGTCACTCATTTGGACCAATGGGAAATTAAACCCAAGGATCCATACTTATAGACTATGTAAGTCCGATTTCTCAATTGTATTTGAGAATTTTTCTATAACACTTGTTTGTCACTCATTTGGACCAATGGGAAATTAAAGACAAGGATCCATACTTGTAGGCTGTGTAAGTCCGATTTCTCTATTGTATTTGAGAATTTTTCTATAAAATTTTAGAGATTAAAATTGTGTAAATTTTGTTGAGATCTACGGGAATTTGACTATTTGTGGGCATATTTATGTTTGTCACTCATTTGGACCAATGGGAAATTAAAGCCAAGGATCCATACTTATAGACTATGTAAGTCCGATTTCTCTATTGTATTTGAGAATTTTTCTATAACACTTGTTTGTCACTCATTTGGACCAATGGGAAATTAAAGACAAGGATCCATACTTGTAGGCTGTGTAAGTCCGATTTCTCTATTGTATTTGAGAATTTTTCTATAAAATTTTAAAGATTAAAATTGTGTAAATTTTGTTGAGATCTACGGGAATTTGACTATTTGTGGGCATATTTATGTTTGTCACTCATTTGGACCAATGGGAAATTAAAGCCAAGGATCCATACTTATAGACTATGTAAGTCCGATTTCTCTATTGTATTTGAGAATTTTTCTATAAAATTTTAGAGATTAAAATTGTGTAAATTTTGTTGAGATCTACGGGAATTTGGCTATTTGTGGGCATATTTATGTTTGTCACTCATTTGGACCAATGGGAAATTAAAGCAAAGGATCCATACTTATAGACTATGTAAGTCCGATTTCTCAATTGTATTTGAGAATTTTTCTATAACATTTATGTTTGTCACTCATTTGGACCAATGGGAAATTAAAGCCAAGGATCCATACTTATAGACTATGTAAGTCCGATTTCTCTATTGTATTTGAGAATTTTTCTATAAAATTTTAGAGATTAAAATTGTGTAAATTTTGTTGAGATCTACGGGAATTTGACTATTTGTGGGCATATTTATGTTTGTCACTCATTTGGACCAATGGGAAATTAAAGCAAAGGATCCATACTTATAGACTATGTAAGTCCGATTTCTCAATTGTATTTGAGAATTTTTCTATAACATTTGCTTGTCACTCATTTGGACCAATGGGAAATTAAACCCAAGGATCCATACTTATAGACTATGTAAGTCCGATTTCTCAATTGTATTTGAGAATTTTTCTATAACACTTGTTTGTCACTCATTTGGACCAATGGGAAATTAAAGACAAGGATCCATACTTGTAGGCTGTGTAAGTCCGATTTCTCTATTGTATTTGAGAATTTTTCTATAAAATTTTAAAGATTAAAATTGTGTAAATTTTGTTGAGATCTACGGGAATTTGGCTATTTGTGGGCATATTTATGTTTGTCACTCATTTGGACCAATGGGAAATTAAACCCAAGGATCCATACTTATAGACTATGTAAGTCCGATTTCTCTATTGTATTTGAGAATTTTTCTATAAAATTTTAAAGATTAAAATTGTGTAAATTTTGTTGAGATCTACGGGAATTTGGCTATTTGTGGGCATATTTATGTTTGTCACTCATTTGGACCAATGGGAAATTAAAGCCAAGGATCCATACTTATAGACTATGTAAGTCCGATTTCTCAATTGTATTTGAGAATTTTTCTATAACACTTGTTTGTCACTCATTTGGACCAATGGGAAATTAAAGCCAAGGATCCATACTTATAGACTATGTAAGTCCGATTTCTCAATTGTATTTGAGAATTTTTCTATAACACTTGTTTGTCACTCATTTGGACCAATGGGAAATTAAAGCCAAGGATCCATACTTATAAACTATGTAAGTCCGATTTCTCTATTGTATTTGAGAATTTTTCTATAAAATTTTAAAGATTAAAATTGTGTAAATTTTGTTGAGATCTACGGGAATTTGGCTATTTGTGGGCATATTTATGTTTGTCACTCATTTGGACCAATGGGAAATTAAAGCCAAGGATCCATACTTATAGACTATGTAAGTCCGATTTCTCAATTGTATTTGAGAATTTTTCTATAACACTTGTTTGTCACTCATTTGGACCAATGGGAAATTAAAGTCAAGGATCCATACTTATAGACTATGTAAGTCCGATTTCTCTATTGTATTTGAGAATTTTTCTATAAAATTTTAGAGATTAAAATTGTGTAAATTTTGTTGAGATCTACGGGAATTTGGCTATTTGTGGGCATATTTATGTTTGTCACTCATTTGGACCAATGGGAAATTAAAGCCAAGGATCCATATTTATAGGCTATGTAAGTCCGATTTCTCAATTGTATTTGAGAATTTTTCTATAACATTTGTTTGTCACTCATTTGGACTAATGGGAAATTAAAGCAAAGGATCCATACTTATAGACTATGTAAGTCCGATTTCTCAATTGTATTTGAGAATTTTTCTATAACATTTGCTTGTCACTCATTTGGACCAATGGGAAATTAAACCCAAGGATCCATACTTATAGACTATGTAAGTCCGATTTCTCAATTGTATTTGAGAATTTTTCTATAACACTTGTTTGTCACTCATTTGGACCAATGGGAAATTAAAGCCAAGGATCCATACTTATAGACTATGTAAGTCCGATTTCTCTATTGTATTTGAGAATTTTTCTATAAAATTTTAAAGATTAAAATTGTGTAAATTTTGTTGAGATCTACGGGAATTTGACTATTTGTGGGCATATTTATGTTTGTCACTCATTTGGACCAATGGGAAATTAAAGCCAAGGATCCATACTTATAGACTATGTAAGTCCGATTTCTCTATTGTATTTGAGAATTTTTCTATAAAATTTTAGAGATTAAAATTGTGTAAATTTTGTTGAGATCTACGGGAATTTGGCTATTTGTGGGCATATTTATGTTTGTCACTCATTTGGACCAATGGGAAATTAAAGCAAAGGATCCATACTTATAGACTATGTAAGTCCGATTTCTCAATTGTATTTGAGAATTTTTCTATAACATTTGCTTGTCACTCATTTGGACCAATGGGAAATTAAACCCAAGGATCCATACTTATAGACTATGTAAGTCCGATTTCTCAATTGTATTTGAGAATTTTTCTATAACACTTGTTTGTCACTCATTTGGACCAATGGGAAATTAAAGACAAGGATCCATACTTGTAGGCTGTGTAAGTCCGATTTCTCTATTGTATTTGAGAATTTTTCTATAAAATTTTAGAGATTAAAATTGTGTAAATTTTGTTGAGATCTACGGGAATTTGACTATTTGTGGGCATATTTATGTTTGTCACTCATTTGGACCAATGGGAAATTAAAGCCAAGGATCCATACTTATAGACTATGTAAGTCCGATTTCTCTATTGTATTTGAGAATTTTTCTATAACACTTGTTTGTCACTCATTTGGACCAATGGGAAATTAAAGACAAGGATCCATACTTGTAGGCTGTGTAAGTCCGATTTCTCTATTGTATTTGAGAATTTTTCTATAAAATTTTAAAGATTAAAATTGTGTAAATTTTGTTGAGATCTACGGGAATTTGACTATTTGTGGGCATATTTATGTTTGTCACTCATTTGGACCAATGGGAAATTAAAGCCAAGGATCCATACTTATAGACTATGTAAGTCCGATTTCTCTATTGTATTTGAGAATTTTTCTATAAAATTTTAGAGATTAAAATTGTGTAAATTTTGTTGAGATCTACGGGAATTTGGCTATTTGTGGGCATATTTATGTTTGTCACTCATTTGGACCAATGGGAAATTAAAGCAAAGGATCCATACTTATAGACTATGTAAGTCCGATTTCTCAATTGTATTTGAGAATTTTTCTATAACATTTATGTTTGTCACTCATTTGGACCAATGGGAAATTAAAGCCAAGGATCCATACTTATAGACTATGTAAGTCCGATTTCTCTATTGTATTTGAGAATTTTTCTATAAAATTTTAGAGATTAAAATTGTGTAAATTTTGTTGAGATCTACGGGAATTTGACTATTTGTGGGCATATTTATGTTTGTCACTCATTTGGACCAATGGGAAATTAAAGCAAAGGATCCATACTTATAGACTATGTAAGTCCGATTTCTCAATTGTATTTGAGAATTTTTCTATAACATTTGCTTGTCACTCATTTGGACCAATGGGAAATTAAACCCAAGGATCCATACTTATAGACTATGTAAGTCCGATTTCTCAATTGTATTTGAGAATTTTTCTATAACACTTGTTTGTCACTCATTTGGACCAATGGGAAATTAAAGACAAGGATCCATACTTGTAGGCTGTGTAAGTCCGATTTCTCTATTGTATTTGAGAATTTTTCTATAAAATTTTAAAGATTAAAATTGTGTAAATTTTGTTGAGATCTACGGGAATTTGACTATTTGTGGGCATATTTATGTTTGTCACTCATTTGGACCAATGGGAAATTAAAGCCAAGGATCCATACTTATAGACTATGTAAGTCCGATTTCTCTATTGTATTTGAGAATTTTTCTATAAAATTTTAGAGATTAAAATTGTGTAAATTTTGTTGAGATCTACGGGAATTTGGCTATTTGTGGGCATATTTATGTTTGTCACTCATTTGGACCAATGGGAAATTAAAGCAAAGGATCCATACTTATAGACTATGTAAGTCCGATTTCTCAATTGTATTTGAGAATTTTTCTATAACATTTATGTTTGTCACTCATTTGGACCAATGGGAAATTAAAGCCAAGGATCCATACTTGTAGGCTGTGTAAGTCCGATTTCTCAATTGTATTTGAGATTTTTTCTATAACACTTGTTTGTCACTCATTTGGACCAATGGGAAATTAAAGCCAAGGATCCATGCTTATAGACTATGTAAGTCCGATTTCTCAATTGTATTTGAGAATTTTTCTATAACATTTGTTTGTCACTCATATGGACCAATGGGAAATTAAAGCCAAGGATCCATACTTGTAGGCTATGTAAGTCCGATTTCTCAATTGTATTTGAGAATTTTTCTATAACACTTGTTTGTCACTCATTTGGACCAATGGGAAATTAAAGCCAAGGATCCATACTTATAGACTATGTAAGTCCGATTTCTCAATTGTATTTGAGAATTTTTCTATAAAATTTTAAAGATTAAAATTGTGTAAATTTTGTTCAGCTCTACGTGAATTTGGCTATTTTAGGGCACATTTATGTTTGTCACTCATTTGGACCAATGGGAAATTAAAGCCAAGGATCCATAATTATAGACTATGTAAGTCCGATTTCTCAATTGTATTTGAGAATTTTTCTATAAAATTATAAAGATTAAAATTGTGTAAATTTTGTTCAGCTCTACGTGAATTTGGCTATTTGTGGGCACATTTATGTTTGTCACTCATTTGGACCAATGGGAAATTAAAGCCAAGGATCCATACTTATAGACTATGTAAGTCCGATTTCTCAATTGTATTTAAAAATTTTTCTATAACATTTGTTTGTCACTCATTTAGACCAATGGGAAATTAAAGCCAAGGATCCATACTTATAGACTATGTAAGTCCGATTTCTCAATTGTATTTGAGAATTTTTCTATAACATTTGTTTGTCACTCATTTGGACCAATGGGAAATTAAAGCCAAGGATCCATACTTGTAGGCTGTGTAAGTCCGATTTCTCAATTGTATTTGAGAATTTTTCTATAACATTTATGTTTGTCACTCATTTGGACCAATGGGAAATTAAAGGCAAGGATCCATACTTATAGACTATGTAAGTCCGATTTCTCAATTGTATTTGAGAATTTTTCTATAACATTTATGTTTGTCACTCATTTGGACCAATGGGAAATTAAAGCCAAGGATCCATACTTATAGACTATGTAAGTCCGATTTCTCAATTGTATTTGAGAATTTTTCTATAACATTTGTTTGTCACTCATTTGGACCAATGGGAAATTAAAGCCAAGGATCCATACTTATAGACTATGTAAGTCCGATTTCTCAATTGTATTTGAGAATTTTTCTATAACATTTGTTTGTCACTCATTTGGACCAATGGGAAATTAAAGCCAAGGATCCATACTTATAGACTATGTAAGTCCGATTTCTCAATTGTATTTGAGAATTTTTCTATAACATTTGTTTGTCACTCATTTGGACCAATGGGAAATTAAAGCCAAGGATCCATACTTATAGACTATGTAAGTCCGATTTCTCAATTGTATTTGAGAATTTTTCTATAACATTTGCTTGTCACTCATTTGGACCAATAGGAAATTAAAGCAAAGGATCCATACTTATAGACTATGTAAGTCCGATTTCTCAATTGTATTTGAGAATTTTTCTATAACATTTGTTTGTCACTCATTTGGACCAATGGGAAATTAAAGCCAAGGATCCATACTTATAGACTATGTAAGTCCGATTTCTCAATTGTATTTGAAAATTTTTCTATAACATTTGCTTGTCACTCATTTGGACCAATAGGAAATTAAAGCAAAGGATCCATACTTATAGACTATGTAAGTCCGATTTCTCAATTGTATTTGAGAATTTTTCTATAACATTTGCTTGTCACTCATTTGGACCAATGGGAAATTAAACCCAAGGATCCATACTTATAGACTATGTAAGTCCGATTTCTCTATTGTATTTGAGAATTTTTCTATAAAATTTTAAAGATTAAAATTGTGTAAATTTTGTTGAGATCTACGGGAATTTGGCTATTTGTGGGCATATTTATGTTTGTCACTCATTTGGACCAATGGGAAATTAAAGCCAAGGATCCATACTTATAGACTATGTAAGTCCGATTTCTCAATTGTATTTGAGAATTTTTCTATAACATTTGCTTGTCACTCATTTGGACCAATGGGAAATTAAACCCAAGGATCCATACTTATAGACTATGTAAGTCCGATTTCTCAATTGTATTTGAGAATTTTTCTATAAAATTTTAAAGATTAAAATTGTGTAAATTTTGTTCAGCTCTACGTGAATTTGGCTATTTGTGGGCACATTTATATTTGTCACTCATTTGGACCAATGGGAAATTAAAGCCAAGGATCCATACTTATAGACTATGTAAGTCCGATTTCTCAATTGTATTTGAGAATTTTTCTATAACATTTGTTTGTCACTCATATGGACCAATGGGAAATTAAAGCCAAGGATCCATACTTGTAGGCTATGTAAGTCCGATTTCTCAATTGTATTTGAGAATTTTTCTATAACACTTGTTTGTCACTCATTTGGACCAATGGGAAATTAAAGCCAAGGATCCATACTTATAGACTATGTAAGTCCGATTTCTCTATTGTATTTGAGAATTTTTCTATAAAATTTTAAAGATTAAAATTGTGTAAATTTTGTTCAGCTCTACGTGAATTTGGCTATTTGTGGGCACATTTATGTTTGTCACTCATTTGGACCAATGGGAAATTAAAGCCAAGGATCCATACTTATAGACTATGTAAGTCCGATTTCTCAATTGTATTTGAGAATTTTTCTATAACATTTGTTTGTCACTCATTTGGACCAATGGGAAATTAAAGCCAAGGATCCATACTTATAGACTATGTAAGTCCGATTTCTCTATTGTATTTGAGAATTTTTCTATAAAATTTTAAAGATTAAGATTGTGTAAATTTTGTTCAGCTCTACGTGAATTTGGCTATTAGTGGGCACATTTATGTTTGTCACTCATTTGGACCAATGGGAAATTAAAGCCAAGGATCCATACTTATAGACTATGTAAGTCCGATTTCTCAATTGTATTTGAGAATTTTTCTATAAAATTTTAAAGATTAAAATTGTGTAAATTTTGTTCAGCTCTACGTGAATTTGGCTATTTGTGGGCACATTTATGTTTGTCACTCATTTGGACCAATGGGAAATTAAAGCCAAGGATCCATACTTATAGACTATGTAAGTCCGATTTCTCAATTGTATTTAAAAATTTTTCTATAACATTTGTTTGTCACTCATTTGGACCAATGGGAAATTAAAGCCAAGGATCCATACTTATAGACTATGTAAGTCCGATTTCTCAATTGTATTTGAGAATTTTTCTATAACATTTGTTTGTCACTCATTTGGACCAATGGGAAATTAAAGCCAAGGATCCATACTTATAGACTATGTAAGTCCGATTTCTCAATTGTATTTAAAAATTTTTCTATAACATTTGTTTGTCACTCATTTAGACCAATGGGAAATTAAAGCCAAGGATCCATACTTATAGACTATGTAAGTCCGATTTCTCAATTGTATTTGAGAATTTTTCTATAACATTTGTTTGTCACTCATTTGGACCAATGGGAAATTAAAGCTAAGGATCCATACTTGTAGGCTGTGTAAGTCCGATTTCTCAATTGTATTTGAGAATTTTTCTATAACATTTGTTTGTCACTCATTTGGACCAATGGGAAATTAAAGCCAAGGATCCATACTTATAGACTATGTAAGTCCGATTTCTCAATTGTATTTGAGAATTTTTCTATAACATTTGCTTGTCACTCATTTGGACCAATAGGAAATTAAAGCAAAGGATCCATACTTATAGACTATGTAAGTCCGATTTCTCTATTGTATTTGAGAATTTTTCTATAAAATTTTAAAGATTAAGATTGTGTAAATTTTGTTCAGCTCTACGTGAATTTGGCTATTAGTGGGCACATTTATGTTTGTCACTCATTTGGATCAATAGGAAATTAAAGCAAAGGATCCATACTTATAGACTATGTAAGTCCGATTTCTCAATTGTATTTGAGAATTTTTCTATAACATTTGCTTGTCACTCATTTGGACCAATGGGAAATTAAACCCAAGGATCCATACTTATAGACTATGTAAGTCCGATTTCTCTATTGTATTTGAGAATTTTTCTATAAAATTTTAAAGATTAAAATTGTGTAAATTTTGTTGAGATCTACGGGAATTTGGCTATTTGTGGGCATATTTATGTTTGTCACTCATTTGGACCAATGGGAAATTAAACCCAAGGATCCATACTTATAGACTATGTAAGTCCGATTTCTCAATTGTATTTGAGAATTTTTCTATAACATTTGCTTGTCACTCATTTGGACCAATGGGAAATTAAACCCAAGGATCCATACTTATAGACTATGTAAGTCCGATTTCTCAATTGTATTTGAGAATTTTTCTATAAAATTTTAAAGATTAAAATTGTGTAAATTTTGTTCAGCTCTACGTGAATTTGGCTATTTGTGGGCACATTTATATTTGTCACTCATTTGGACCAATGGGAAATTAAAGCCAAGGATCCATACTTATAGACTATGTAAGTCCGATTTCTCAATTGTATTTGAGAATTTTTCTATAACACTTGTTTGTCACTCATTTGGACCAATGGGAAATTAAAGCCAAGGATCCATACTTATAGACTATGTAAGTCCGATTTCTCAATTGTATTTGAGAATTTTTCTATAAAATTTTAAAGATTAAAATTGTGTAAATTTTGTTCAGCTCTACGTGAATTTGGCTATTTGTGGGCACATTTATATTTGTCACTCATTTGGACCAATGGGAAATTAAAGCCAAGGATCCATACTTATAGACTATGTAAGTCCGATTTCTCAATTGTATTTGAGAATTTTTCTATAACATTTGTTTGTCCCTCATTTGGACCAATGGGAAATTAAAGCCAAGGAGCCATACTTATAGGCTATGTAAGTCCGATTTCTCAATTGTATTTAAAAATTTTTCTATAACATTTGTTTGTCACTCATTTAGACCAATGGGAAATTAAAGCCAAGGATCCATACTTATAGACTATGTAAGTCCGATTTCTCAATTGTATTTGAGAATTTTTCTATAACACTTGTTTGTCACTCATTTGGACCAATGGGAAATTAAAGCCAAGGATCCATACTTATAGACTATGTAAGTCCGATTTCTCAATTGTATTTGAGAATTTTTCTATAAAATTTTAAAGATTAAAATTGTGTAAATTTTGTTCAGCTCTACGTGAATTTGGCTATTTGTGGGCACATTTATATTTGTCACTCATTTGGACCAATGGGAAATTAAAGCCAAGGATCCATACTTATAGACTATGTAAGTCCGATTTCTCAATTGTATTTGAGAATTTTTCTATAACATTTGTTTGTCACTCATTTGGACCAATGGGAAATTAAAGCCAAGGATCCATACTTATAGACTATGTAAGTCCGATTTCTCAATTGTATTTAAAAATTTTTCTATAACATTTGTTTGTCACTCATTTAGACCAATGGGAAATTAAAGCCAAGGATCCATACTTATAGACTATGTAAGTCCGATTTCTCAATTGTATTTGAGAATTTTTCTATAACATTTGTTTGTCACTCATTTGGACCAATGGGAAATTAAAGGCAAGGAGCCATACTTATAGGCTATGTAAGTCCGATTTCTCAATTGTATTTGAGAATTTTTCTATAACATTTATGTTTGTCACTCATTTGGACCAATGGGAAATTAAAGCCAAGGATCCATACTTATAGGCTGTGTAAGTCCGATTTCTCAATTGTATTTGAGAATTTTTCTATAACATTTGTTTGTCACTCATTTGGACCAATGGGAAATTAAAGCCAAGGATCCATACTTGTAGGCTATGTAAGTCCGATTTCTCAATTGTATTTGAGAATTTTTCTATAACATTTGTTTGTCACTCATTTGGACCAATGGGAAATTAAAGCCAAGGATCCATACTTATAGGCTGTGTAAGTCCGATTTCTCAATTGTATTTGAGAATTTTTCTATAACATTTGTTTGTCACTCATTTGGACCAATGGGAAATTAAAGCCAAGGATCCATACTTGTAGGCTGTGTAAGTCCGATTTCTCAATTGTATTTGAGAATTTTTCTATAACATTTGTTTGTCACTCATTTGGACCAATGGGAAAGTAAAGCCAAGGATCCATACTTATAGGCTGTGTAAGTCCGATTTCTCAATTGTATTTGAGAATTTTTCTATAACATTTGTTTGTCACTCATTTGGACCAATGGGAAATTAAAGCCAAGGATCCATACTTATAGGCTGTGTAAGTCCGATTTCTCAATTGTATTTGAGAATTTTTCTATAACACTTGTTTGTCACTCATTTGGACCAATGGGAAATTAAAGCCAAGGATCCATACTTATAGACTATGTAAGTCCGATTTTTTAATTGTATTTGAGAATTTTTCTATAACATTTGTTTGTCACTCATATGGACCAATGGGAAATTAAAGCCAAGGATCCATACTTGTAGGCTATGTAAGTCCGATTTCTCAATTGTATTTGAGAATTTTTCTATAACACTTGTTTGTCACTCATTTGGACCAATGGGAAATTAAAGCCAAGGATCCATACTTATAGACTATGTAAGTCCGATTTCTCTATTGTATTTGAGAATTTTTCTATAACATTTGTTTGTCACTCATTTGGACCAATGGGAAATTAAAGCCAAGGATCCATACTTATAGGCTGTGTAAGTCCGATTTCTCAATTGTATTTGAGAATTTTTCTATAACATTTGTTTGTCACTCATTTGGACCAATGGGAAATTAAAGCCAAGGATCCATACTTATAGGCTGTGTAAGTCCGATTTCTCAATTGTATTTGAGAATTTTTCTATAACATTTGTTTGTCACTCATTTGGACCAATGGGAAATTAAAGCCAAGGATCCATACTTGTAGGCTGTGTAAGTCCGATTTCTCAATTGTATTTGAGAATTTTTCTATAACATTTGTTTGTCACTCATTTGGACCAATGGGAAATTAAAGCCAAGGATCCATACTTATAGGCTGTGTAAGTCCGATTTCTCAATTGTATTTGAGAATTTTTCTATAACATTTGTTTGTCACTCATTTGGACCAATGGGAAATTAAAGCCAAGGATCCATACTTATAGGCTGTGTAAGTCCGATTTCTCAATTGTATTTGAGAATTTTTCTATAACACTTGTTTGTCACTCATTTGGACCAATGGGAAATTAAAGCCAAGGATCCATACTTATAGACTATGTAAGTCCGATTTTTTAATTGTATTTGAGAATTTTTCTATAACATTTGTTTGTCACTCATATGGACCAATGGGAAATTAAAGCCAAGGATCCATACTTGTAGGCTATGTAAGTCCGATTTCTCAATTGTATTTGAGAATTTTTCTATAACACTTGTTTGTCACTCATTTGGACCAATGGGAAATTAAAGCCAAGGATCCATACTTATAGACTATGTAAGTCCGATATCTCAATTGTATTTGAGAATTTTTCTATAAAATTTTAAAGATTAAAATTGTGTAAATTTTGTTCAGCTCTACGTGAATTTGGCTATTTGTGGGCACATTTATATTTGTCACTCATTTGGACCAATGGGAAATTAAAGCCAAGGATCCATACTTGTAGGCTATGTAAGTCCGATTTCTCTATTGTATTTGAGAATTTTTCTATAACATTTGTTTGTCACTCATTTGGACCAATGGGAAATTAAAGCCAAGGATCCATAATTATAGACTATGTAAGTCCGATTTCTCAATTGTATTTGAGAATTTTTCTATAAAATTTTAAAGATTATAATTGTGTAAATTATGTTCAGCTCTACGTGAATTTGGCTATTTGTGGGCACATTTATGTTTGTCACTCATTTGGACCAATGGGAAATTAAAGCCAAGGATCCATACTTATAGACTATGTAAGTCCGATTTCTCAATTGTATTTGAGAATTTTTCTATAACACTTGTTTGTCACTCATTTGGACCAATGGGAAATTAAAGCCAAGGATCCATACTTATAGACTATGTAAGTCCGATATCTCAATTGTATTTGAGAATTTTTCTATAAAATTTTAAAGATTAAAATTGTGTAAATTTTGTTCAGCTCTACGTGAATTTGGCTATTTGTGGGCACATTTATATTTGTCACTCATTTGGACCAATGGGAAATTAAAGCCAAGGATCCATACTTGTAGGCTATGTAAGTCCGATTTCTCAATTGTATTTGAGAATTTTTCTATAACATTTGTTTGTCACTCATTTGGACCAATGGGAAATTAAAGGCAAGGAGCCATACTTATAGGCTATGTAAGTCCGATTTCTCAATTGTATTTGAGAATTTTTCTATAACATTTTAAAGATTAAAATTGTGTAAATTTTGTTCAGCTCTACGTGAATTTGGCTATTTGTGGGCACATTTATATTTGTCACTCATTTGGACCAATGGGAAATTAAAGCCAAGGATCCATACTTATAGACTATGTAAGTCCGATTTCTCAATTGTATTTGAGAATTTTTCTATAACACTTGTTTGTCACTCATTTGGACCAATGGGAAATTAAAGCCAAGGATCCATACTTATAGACTATGTAAGTCCGATATCTCAATTGTATTTGAGAATTTTTCTATAAAATTTTAAAGATTAAAATTGTGTAAATTTTGTTCAGCTCTACGTGAATTTGGCTATTTGTGGGCACATTTATATTTGTCACTCATTTGGACCAATGGGAAATTAAAGCCAAGGATCCATACTTGTAGGCTATGTAAGTCCGATTTCTCAATTGTATTTGAGAATTTTTCTATAACATTTGTTTGTCACTCATTTGGACCAATGGGAAATTAAAGCCAAGGATCCATACTTATAGACTAGGTAAGTCCGATTTCTCAATTGTATTTGAGAATTTTTCTATAACATTTGTTTGTCACTCATTTGGACCAATGGGAAATTAAAGCCAAGGATCCATACTTATAGGCTGTGTAAGTCCGATTTCTCAATTGTATTTGAGAATTTTTCTATAACATTTATGTTTGTCACTCATTTGGACCAATGGGAAATTAAAGCCAAGGATCCATACTTGTAGGCTATGTAAGTCCGATTTCTCAATTGTATTTGAGAATTTTTCTATAACACTTGTTTGTCACTCATTTGGACCAATGGGAAATTAAAGCCAAGGATCCATACTTATAGACTATGTAAGTCCGATTTCTCTATTGTATTTGAGAATTTTTCTATAAAATTTTAAAGATTAAAATTGTGTAAATTTTGTTCAGCTCTACGTGAATTTGGCTATTTGTGGGCACATTTATGTTTGTCACTCATTTGGACCAATGGGAAATTAAAGCCAAGGATCCATACTTATAGACTATGTAAGTCCGATTTCTCAATTGTATTTGAGAATTTTTCTATAACATTTGTTTGTCACTCATTTGGACCAATGGGAAATTAAAGCCAAGGATCCATACTTGTAGGCTATGTAAGTCCGATTTCTCAATTGTATTTGAGAATTTTTCTATAACATTTGTTTGTCACTCATTTGGACCAACGGGAAATTAAAGCCAAGGATCCATACTTATAGGCTGTGTAAGTCCGATTTCTCAATTGTATTTGAGAATTTTTCTATAACATTTATGTTTGTCACTCATTTGGACCAATGGGAAATTAAAGCCAAGGATCCATACTTATAGACTATGTAAGTCCGATTTCTCAATTGTATTTGAGAATTTTTCTATAACATTTGTTTGTCACTCATTTGGACCAATGGGAAATTAAAGCCAAGGATCCATACTTATAGGCTGTGTAAGTCCGATTTCTCAATTGTATTTGAGAATTTTTCTATAACATTTGTTTGTCACTCATTTGGACCAATGGGAAATTAAAGCCAAGGATCCATACTTGTAGGCTATGTAAGTCCGATTTCTCAATTGTATTTGAGAATTTTTCTATAACACTTGTTTGTCACTCATTTGGACCAATGGGAAATTAAAGCCAAGGATCCATACTTATAGACTATGTAAGTCCGATTTCTCTATTGTATTTGAGAATTTTTCTATAACATTTGTTTGTCACTCATTTGGACCAATGGGAAATTAAAGCCAAGGATCCATACTTATAGGCTGTGTAAGTCCGATTTCTCAATTGTATTTGAGAATTTTTCTATAACATTTGTTTGTCACTCATTTGGACCAATGGGAAATTAAAGCCAAGGATCCATACTTATAGGCTGTGTAAGTCCGATTTCTCAATTGTATTTGAGAATTTTTCTATAACATTTGTTTGTCACTCATTTGGACCAATGGGAAATTAAAGCCAAGGATCCATACTTGTAGGCTGTGTAAGTCCGATTTCTCAATTGTATTTGAGAATTTTTCTATAACATTTGTTTGTCACTCATTTGGACCAATGGGAAATTAAAGCCAAGGATCCATACTTATAGGCTGTGTAAGTCCGATTTCTCAATTGTATTTGAGAATTTTTCTATAACATTTGTTTGTCACTCATTTGGACCAATGGGAAATTAAAGCCAAGGATCCATACTTATAGGCTGTGTAAGTCCGATTTCTCAATTGTATTTGAGAATTTTTCTATAACATTTGTTTGTCACTCATTTGGACCAATGGGAAATTAAAGCCAAGGATCCATACTTATAGACTATGTAAGTCCGATTTTTTAATTGTATTTGAGAATTTTTCTATAACATTTGTTTGTCACTCATATGGACCAATGGGAAATTAAAGCCAAGGATCCATACTTGTAGGCTATGTAAGTCCGATTTCTCAATTGTATTTGAGAATTTTTCTATAACACTTGTTTGTCACTCATTTGGACCAATGGGAAATTAAAGCCAAGGATCCATAGTTATAGACTATGTAAGTCCGATATCTCAATTGTATTTGAGAATTTTTCTATAAAATTTTAAAGATTAAAATTGTGTAAATTTTGTTCAGCTCTACGTGAATTTGGCTATTTGTGGGCACATTTATATTTGTCACTCATTTGGACCAATGGGAAATTAAAGCCAAGGATCCATACTTGTAGGCTATGTAAGTCCGATTTCTCTATTGTATTTGAGAATTTTTCTATAACATTTGTTTGTCACTCATTTGGACCAATGGGAAATTAAAGCCAAGGATCCATAATTATAGACTATGTAAGTCCGATTTCTCAATTGTATTTGAGAATTTTTCTATAAAATTTTAAAGATTAAAATTGTGTAAATTATGTTCAGCTCTACGTGAATTTGGCTATTTGTGGGCACATTTATGTTTGTCACTCATTTGGACCAATGGGAAATTAAAGCCAAGGATCCATACTTATAGACTATGTAAGTCCGATTTCTCAATTGTATTTGAGAATTTTTCTATAACACTTGTTTGTCACTCATTTGGACCAATGGGAAATTAAAGCCAAGGATCCATACTTATAGACTATGTAAGTCCGATATCTCAATTGTATTTGAGAATTTTTCTATAAAATTTTAAAGATTAAAATTGTGTAAATTTTGTTCAGCTCTACGTGAATTTGGCTATTTGTGGGCACATTTATATTTGTCACTCATTTGGACCAATGGGAAATTAAAGCCAAGGATCCATACTTGTAGGCTATGTAAGTCCGATTTCTCAATTGTATTTGAGAATTTTTCTATAACATTTGTTTGTCACTCATTTGGACCAATGGGAAATTAAAGGCAAGGAGCCATACTTATAGGCTATGTAAGTCCGATTTCTCAATTGTATTTGAGAATTTTTCTATAACATTTTAAAGATTAAAATTGTGTAAATTTTGTTCAGCTCTACGTGAATTTGGCTATTTGTGGGCACATTTATATTTGTCACTCATTTGGACCAATGGGAAATTAAAGCCAAGGATCCATACTTATAGACTATGTAAGTCCGATTTCTCAATTGTATTTGAGAATTTTTCTATAACACTTGTTTGTCACTCATTTGGACCAATGGGAAATTAAAGCCAAGGATCCATACTTATAGACTATGTAAGTCCGATATCTCAATTGTATTTGAGAATTTTTCTATAAAATTTTAAAGATTAAAATTGTGTAAATTTTGTTCAGCTCTACGTGAATTTGGCTATTTGTGGGCACATTTATATTTGTCACTCATTTGGACCAATGGGAAATTAAAGCCAAGGATCCATACTTGTAGGCTATGTAAGTCCGATTTCTCAATTGTATTTGAGAATTTTTCTATAACATTTGTTTGTCACTCATTTGGACCAATGGGAAATTAAAGCCAAGGATCCATACTTATAGACTAGGTAAGTCCGATTTCTCAATTGTATTTGAGAATTTTTCTATAACATTTGTTTGTCACTCATTTGGACCAATGGGAAATTAAAGCCAAGGATCCATACTTATAGGCTGTGTAAGTCCGATTTCTCAATTGTATTTGAGAATTTTTCTATAACATTTATGTTTGTCACTCATTTGGACCAATGGGAAATTAAAGCCAAGGATCCATACTTGTAGGCTATGTAAGTCCGATTTCTCAATTGTATTTGAGAATTTTTCTATAACACTTGTTTGTCACTCATTTGGACCAATGGGAAATTAAAGCCAAGGATCCATACTTATAGACTATGTAAGTCCGATTTCTCTATTGTATTTGAGAATTTTTCTATAAAATTTTAAAGATTAAAATTGTGTAAATTTTGTTCAGCTCTACGTGAATTTGGCTATTTGTGGGCACATTTATGTTTGTCACTCATTTGGACCAATGGGAAATTAAAGCCAAGGATCCATACTTATAGACTATGTAAGTCCGATTTCTCAATTGTATTTGAGAATTTTTCTATAACATTTGTTTGTCACTCATTTGGACCAATGGGAAATTAAAGCCAAGGATCCATACTTGTAGGCTATGTAAGTCCGATTTCTCAATTGTATTTGAGAATTTTTCTATAACATTTGTTTGTCACTCATTTGGACCAATGGGAAATTAAAGCCAAGGATCCATACTTATAGGCTGTGTAAGTCCGATTTCTCAATTGTATTTGAGAATTTTTCTATAACATTTATGTTTGTCACTCATTTGGACCAATGGGAAATTAAAGCCAAGGATCCATACTTATAGACTATGTAAGTCCGATTTCTCAATTGTATTTGAGAATTTTTCTATAACATTTGTTTGTCACTCATTTGGACCAATGGGAAATTAAAGCCAAGGATCCATACTTATAGGCTGTGTAAGTCCGATTTCTCAATTGTATTTGAGAATTTTTCTATAACATTTATGTTTGTCACTCATTTGGACCAATGGGAAATTAAAGCCAAGGATCCATACTTATAGACTATGTAAGTCCGATTTCTCAATTGTATTTGAGAATTTTTCTATAACATTTGTTTGTCACTCATTTGGACCAATGGGAAATTAAAGCCAAGGATCCATACTTGTAGGCTATGTAAGTCCGATTTCTCAATTGTATTTGAGAATTTTTCTATAACATTTGTTTGTCACTCATTTGGACCAATGGGAAATTAAAGCCAAGGATCCATACTTATAGGCTGTGTAAGTCCGATTTCTCAATTGTATTTGAGAATTTTTCTATAACATTTATGTTTGTCACTCATTTGGACCAATGGGAAATTAAAGCCAAGGATCCATACTTATAGACTATGTAAGTCCGATTTCTCAATTGTATTTGAGAATTTTTCTATAACATTTGTTTGTCACTCATTTGGACCAATGGGAAATTAAAGCCAAGGATCCATACTTATAGGCTGCGTAAGTCCGATTTCTCAATTGTATTTGAGAATTTTTCTATAACATTTGTTTGTCACTCATTTGGACCAATGGGAAATTAAAGCCAAGGATCCATACTTGTAGGCTATGTAAGTCCGATTTCTCAATTGTATTTGAGAATTTTTCTATAACATTTGTTTGTCACTCATTTGGACCAATGGGAAATTAAAGCCAAGGATCCATACTTATAGGCTGTGTAAGTCCGATTTCTCAATTGTATTTGTAGGCTATGTAAGTCCGATTTCTCAATTGTATTTGAGAATTTTTATATAACACTTGTTTGTCACTCATTTGGACCAATGGGAAATTAAAGACAAGGATCCATACTTGTAGGCTATGTAAGTCCGATTTCTCAATTGTATTTGAGAATTTTTCTATAACATTTATGTTTGTCACTCATTTGGACTAATGGGAAATTAAAGCCAAGGATCCATACTTGTAGGCTGTGTAAGTCCGATTTCTCAATTGTATTTGAGAATTTTTCTATAACACTTGTTTGTCACTCATTTGGACCAATGGGAAATTAAAGCCAAGGATCCATGCTTATAGACTATGTAAGTCCGATTTCTCAATTGTATTTGAGAATTTTTCTATAACATTTGTTTGTCACTCATATGGACCAATGGGAAATTAAAGCCAAGGATCCATACTTGTAGGCTATGTAAGTCCGATTTCTCAATTGTATTTGAGAATTTTTCTATAACACTTGTTTGTCACTCATTTGGACCAATGGGAAATTAAAGCCAAGGATCCATACTTATAGACTATGTAAGTCCGATTTCTCTATTGTATTTGAGAATTTTTCTATAAAATTTTAAAGATTAAAATTGTGTAAATTTTGTTCAGCTCTACGTGAATTTGGCTATTTGTGGGCACATTTATGTTTGTCACTCATTTGGACCAATGGGAAATTAAAGCCAAGGATCCATACTTATAGACTATGTAAGTCCGATTTCTCAATTGTATTTGAGAATTTTTCTATAACATTTGTTTGTCACTCATTTGGACCAATGGGAAATTAAAGCCAAGGATCCATACTTATAGACTATATAAGTCCGATTTCTCTATTGTATTTGAGAATTTTTCTATAAAATTTTAAAGATTAAGATTGTGTAAATTTTGTTCAGCTCTACGTGAATTTGGCTATTAGTGGGCACATTTATGTTTGTCACTCATTTGGACCAATGGGAAATTAAAGCCAAGGATCCATACTTATAGACTATGTAAGTCCGATTTCTCAATTGTATTTGAGAATTTTTCTATAAAATTTTAAAGATTAAAATTGTGTAAATTTTGTTCAGCTCTACGTGAATTTGGCTATTTTAGGGCACATTTATGTTTGTCACTCATTTGGACCAATGGGAAATTAAAGCCAAGGATCCATAATTATAGACTATGTAAGTCTGATTTCTCAATTGTATTTGAGAATTTTTCTATAAAATTTTAAAGATTAAAATTGTGTAAATTTTGTTCAGCTCTACGTGAATTTGGCTATTTGTGGGCACATTTATGTTTGTCACTCATTTGGACCAATGGGAAATTAAAGCCAAGGATCCATACTTATAGACTATGTAAGTCCGATTTCTCAATTGTATTTAAAAATTTTTCTATAACATTTGTTTGTCACTCATTTAGACCAATGGGAAATTAAAGCCAAGGATCCATACTTATAGACTATGTAAGTCCGATTTCTCAATTGTATTTGAGAATTTTTCTATAACATTTGTTTGTCACTCATTTGGACCAATGGGAAATTAAAGCCAAGGATCCATACTTGTAGGCTGTGTAAGTCCGATTTCTCAATTGTATTTGAGAATTTTTCTATAACATTTATGTTTGTCACTCATTTGGACCAATGGGAAATTAAAGCCAAGGATCCATACTTATAGACTATGTAAGTCCGATTTCTCAATTGTATTTGAGAATTTTTCTATAACATTTATGTTTGTCACTCATTTGGACCAATGGGAAATTAAAGCCAAGGATCCATACTTATAGACTATGTAAGTCCGATTTCTCAATTGTATTTGAGAATTTTTCTATAACATTTGTTTGTCACTCATTTGGACCAATGGGAAATTAAAGCCAAGGATCCATACTTATAGACTATGTAAGTCCGATTTCTCAATTGTATTTGAGAATTTTTCTATAACATTTGTTTGTCACTCATTTGGACCAATGGGAAATTAAAGCCAAGGATCCATACTTATAGACTATGTAAGTCCGATTTCTCAATTGTATTTGAGAATTTTTCTATAACATTTGTTTGTCACTCATTTGGACCAATGGGAAATTAAAGCCATGGATCCATACTTATAGACTATGTAAGTCCGATTTCTCAATTGTATTTGAGAATTTTTCTATAACATTTGCTTGTCACTCATTTGGACCAATAGGAAATTAAAGCAAAGGATCCATACTTATAGACTATGTAAGTCCGATTTCTCAATTGTATTTGAGAATTTTTCTATAACATTTGTTTGTCACTCATTTGGACCAATGGGAAATTAAAGCCAAGGATCCATACTTATAGACTATGTAAGTCCGATTTCTCAATTGTATTTGAAAATTTTTCTATAACATTTGCTTGTCACTCATTTGGACCAATAGGAAATTAAAGCAAAGGATCCATACTTATAGACTATGTAAGTCCGATTTCTCAATTGTATTTGAGAATTTTTCTATAACATTTGCTTGTCACTCATTTGGACCAATGGGAAATTAAACCCAAGGATCCATACTTATAGACTATGTAAGTCCGATTTCTCTATTGTATTTGAGAATTTTTCTATAAAATTTTAAAGATTAAAATTGTGTAAATTTTGTTGAGATCTACGGGAATTTGGCTATTTGTGGGCATATTTATGTTTGTCACTCATTTGGACCAATGGGAAATTAAAGCCAAGGATCCATACTTATAGACTATGTAAGTCCGATTTCTCAATTGTATTTGAGAATTTTTCTATAACATTTGCTTTTCACTCATTTGGACCAATGGGAAATTAAACCCAAGGATCCATACTTATAGACTATGTAAGTCCGATTTCTCAATTGTATTTGAGAATTTTTCTATAAAATTTTAAAGATTAAAATTGTGTAAATTTTGTTCAGCTCTACGTGAATTTGGCTATTTGTGGGCACATTTATGTTTGTCACTCATTTGGACCAATGGGAAATTAAAGCCAAGGATCCATACTTATAGACTATGTAAGTCCGATTTCTCAATTGTATTTGAGAATTTTTCTATAACACTTGTTTGTCACTCATTTGGACCAATGGGAAATTAAAGCCAAGGATCCATACTTATAGACTATGTAAGTCCGATTTCTCAATTGTATTTGAGAATTTTTCTATAAAATTTTAAAGATTAAAATTGTGTAAATTTTGTTCAGCTCTACGTGAATTTGGCTATTTGTGGGCACATTTATATTTGTCACTCATTTGGACCAATGGGAAATTAAAGCCAAGGATCCATACTTATAGACTATGTAAGTCCGATTTCTCAATTGTATTTGAGAATTTTTCTATAACATTTGTTTGTCCCTCATTTGGACCAATGGGAAATTAAAGCCAAGGAGCCATACTTATAGGCTATGTAAGTCCGATTTCTCAATTGTATTTAAAAATTTTTCTATAACATTTGTTTGTCACTCATTTAGACCAATGGGAAATTAAAGCCAAGGATCCATACTTATAGACTATGTAAGTCCGATTTCTCAATTGTATTTGAGAATTTTTCTATAACACTTGTTTGTCACTCATTTGGACCAATGGGAAATTAAAGCCAAGGATCCATACTTATAGACTATGTAAGTCCGATTTCTCAATTGTATTTGAGAATTTTTCTATAAAATTTTAAAGATTAAAATTGTGTAAATTTTGTTCAGCTCTACGTGAATTTGGCTATTTGTGGGCACATTTATATTTGTCACTCATTTGGACCAATGGGAAATTAAAGCCAAGGAGCCATACTTATAGGCTATGTAAGTCCGATTTCTCAATTGTATTTGAGAATTTTTCTATAACATTTATGTTTGTCACTCATTTGGACCAATGGGAAATTAAAGCCAAGGAGCCATACTTATAGGCTATGTAAGTCCGATTTCTCAATTGTATTTGAGAATTTTTCTATAACATTTGTTTGTCACTCATTTGGACCAATGGGAAATTAAAGCCAAGGAGCCATACTTATAGGCTATGTAAGTCCGATTTCTCAATTGTATTTGAGAATTTTTCTATAACATTTGTTTGTCACTCATTTGGACCAATGGGAAATTAAAGCCAAGGATCCATACTTATAGGCTGTGTAAGTCCGATTTCTCAATTGTATTTGAGAATTTTTCTATAACATTTGTTTGTCACTCATTTGGACCAATGGAAAATTAAAGCCAAGGATCCATACTTATAGGCTGTGTAAGTCCGATTTCTCAATTGTATTTGAGAATTTTTCTATAACATTTATGTTTGTCACTCATTTGGACCAATGGGAAATTAAAGCCAAGGAGCCATACTTATAGGCTATGTAAGTCCGATTTCTCAATTGTATTTGAGAATTTTTCTATAACATTTATGTTTGTCACTCATTTGGACCAATGGGAAATTAAAGCCAAGGGGCCATACTTATAGGCTGTGTAAGTCCGATTTCTCAATTGTATTTGAGAATTTTTCTATAACATTTGTTTGTCACTCATTTGGACCAATGGGAAATTAAAGCCAAGGATCCATACTTATAGGCTGTGTAAGTCCGATTTCTCAATTGTATTTGAGAATTTTTCTATAACATTTATGTTTGTCACTCATTTGGACCAATGGGAAATTAAAGCCAAGGAGCCATACTTATAGGCTATGTAAGTCCGATTTCTCAATTGTATTTGAGAATTTTTCTATAACATTTGTTTGTCACTCATTTGGACCAATGGGAAATTAAAGCCAAGGATCCATACTTATAGGCTGTGTAAGTCCGATTTCTCAATTGTATTTGAGAATTTTTCTATAACATTTATGTTTGTCACTCATTTGGACCAATGGGAAATTAAAGCCAAGGAGCCATACTTATAGGCTATGTAAGTCCGATTTCTCAATTGTATTTGAGAATTTTTCTATAACATTTGTTTGTCACTCATTTGGACCAATGGGAAATTAAAGCCAAGGATCCATACTTATAGGCTGTGTAAGTCCGATTTCTCAATTGTATTTGAGAATTTTTCTATAACATTTGTTTGTCACTCATTTGGACCAATGGGAAATTAAAGCCAAGGAGCCATACTTATAGGCTATGTAAGTCCGATTTCTCAATTGTATTTGAGAATTTTTCTATAACATTTATGTTTGTCACTCATTTGGACCAATGGGAAATTAAAGCCAAGGAGCCATACTTATAGGCTATGTAAGTCCGATTTCTCAATTGTATTTGAGAATTTTTCTATAACATTTGCTTGTCACTCATTTGGACCAATGGGAAATTAAAGCAAAGGATCCATACTTATAGACTATGTAAGTCCGATTTCTCAATTGTATTTGAGAATTTTTCTATAACATTTGTTTGTCACTCATTTGGACCAATGGGAAATTAAAGCCAAGGATCCATACTTATAGACTATGTAAGTCCGATTTCTCAATTGTATTTGAGAATTTTTCTATAACATTTGTTTGTCACTCATTTGGACCAATGGGAAATTAAAGCCAAGGATCCATACTTATAGACTATGTAAGTCCGATTTCTCAATTGTATTTGAGAATTTTTCTATAACATTTGTTTGTCACTCATTTGGACCAATGGGAAATTAAAGCCAAGGATCCATACTTATAGACTATGTAAGTCCGATTTCTCAATTGTATTTGAGAATTTTTCTATAACATTTGTTTGTCACTCATTTGGACCAATGGGAAATTAAAGCCAAGGATCCATACTTATAGGCTGTGTAAGTCCGATTTCTCAATTGTATTTGAGAATTTTTCTATAACATTTGTTTGTCACTCATTTGGACCAATGGGAAATTAAAGCCAAGGATCCATACTTATAGGCTATGTAAGTCCGATTTCTCAATTGTATTTGAGAATTTTTCTATAACATTTGTTTGTCACTCATTTGGACCAATGGGAAATTAAAGCCAAGGAGCCATACTTATAGGCTATGTAAGTCCGATTTCTCAATTGTATTTGAGAATTTTTCTATAACATTTGTTTGTCACTCATTTGGACCAATGGGAAATTAAAGCCAAGGATCCATACTTATAGGCTGTGTAAGTCCGATTTCTCAATTGTATTTGAGAATTTTTCTATAACATTTGTTTGTCACTCATTTGGACCAATGGGAAATTAAAGCCAAGGAGCCATACTTATAGGCTATGTAAGTCCGATTTCTCAATTGTATTTGAGAATTTTTCTATAACATTTGTTTGTCACTCATTTGGACCAATGGGAAATTAAAGCCAAGGATCCATACTTATAGGCTGTGTAAGTCCGATTTCTCAATTGTATTTGAGAATTTTTCTATAACATTTGTTTGTCACTCATTTGGACCAATGGGAAATTAAAGCCAAGGATCCATACTTATAGGCTGTGTAAGTCCGATTTCTCAATTGTATTTGAGAATTTTTCTATAACATTTGTTTGTCACTCATTTGGACCAATGGGAAATTAAAGCCAAGGATCCATACTTATAGGCTATGTAAGTCCGATTTCTCAATTGTATTTGAGAATTTTTCTATAAAATTTTAAAGATTAAAATTGTGTAAATTTTGTTCAGCTCTACGTGAATTTGGCTATTTTAGGGCACATTTATGTTTGTCACTCATTTGGACCAATGGGAAATTAAAGCCAAGGATCCATAATTATAGACTATGTAAGTCTGATTTCTCAATTGTATTTGAGAATTTTTCTATAAAATTTTAAAGATTAAAATTGTGTAAATTTTGTTCAGCTCTACGTGAATTTGGCTATTTGTGGGCACATTTATGTTTGTCACTCATTTGGACCAATGGGAAATTAAAGCCAAGGATCCATACTTATAGACTATGTAAGTCCGATTTCTCAATTGTATTTAAAAATTTTTCTATAACATTTGTTTGTCACTCATTTAGACCAATGGGAAATTAAAGCCAAGGATCCATACTTATAGACTATGTAAGTCCGATTTCTCAATTGTATTTGAGAATTTTTCTATAACATTTGTTTGTCACTCATTTGGACCAATGGGAAATTAAAGCCAAGGATCCATACTTATAGACTATGTAAGTCCGATTTCTCAATTGTATTTGAGAATTTTTCTATAACATTTGCTTGTCACTCATTTGGACCAATAGGAAATTAAAGCAAAGGATCCATACTTATAGACTATGTAAGTCCGATTTCTCAATTGTATTTGAGAATTTTTCTATAACATTTGTTTGTCACTCATTTGGACCAATGGGAAATTAAAGCCAAGGATCCATACTTATAGACTATGTAAGTCCGATTTCTCAATTGTATTTGAAAATTTTTCTATAACATTTGTTTGTCACTCATTTAGACCAATGGGAAATTAAAGCCAAGGATCCATACTTATAGACTATGTAAGTCCGATTTCTCAATTGTATTTGAGAATTTTTCTATAACATTTGTTTGTCACTCATTTGGACCAATGGGAAATTAAAGCCAAGGATCCATACTTATAGACTATGTAAGTCCGATTTCTCAATTGTATTTGAGAATTTTTCTATAACATTTATGTTTGTCACTCATTTGGACCAATGGGAAATTAAAGCCAAGGATCCATACTTATAGACTATGTAAGTCCGATTTCTCAATTGTATTTGAGAATTTTTCTATAACATTTATGTTTGTCACTCATTTGGACCAATGGGAAATTAAAGCCAAGGATCCATACTTATAGACTATGTAAGTCCGATTTCTCAATTGTATTTGAGAATTTTTCTATAACATTTGTTTGTCACTCATTTGGACCAATGGGAAATTAAAGCCAAGGATCCATACTTATAGACTATGTAAGTCCGATTTCTCAATTGTATTTGAGAATTTTTCTATAACATTTGTTTGTCACTCATTTGGACCAATGGGAAATTAAAGCCAAGGATCCATACTTATAGACTATGTAAGTCCGATTTCTCAATTGTATTTGAGAATTTTTCTATAACATTTGTTTGTCACTCATTTGGACCAATGGGAAATTAAAGCCAAGGATCCATACTTATAGACTATGTAAGTCCGATTTCTCAATTGTATTTGAGAATTTTTCTATAACATTTGCTTGTCACTCATTTGGACCAATAGGAAATTAAAGCAAAGGATCCATACTTATAGACTATGTAAGTCCGATTTCTCAATTGTATTTGAGAATTTTTCTATAACATTTGTTTGTCACTCATTTGGACCAATGGGAAATTAAAGCCAAGGATCCATACTTATAGACTATGTAAGTCCGATTTCTCAATTGTATTTGAAAATTTTTCTATAACATTTGCTTGTCACTCATTTGGACCAATAGGAAATTAAAGCAAAGGATCCATACTTATAGACTATGTAAGTCCGATTTCTCAATTGTATTTGAGAATTTTTCTATAACATTTGCTTGTCACTCATTTGGACCAATGGGAAATTAAACCCAAGGATCCATACTTATAGACTATGTAAGTCCGATTTCTCTATTGTATTTGAGAATTTTTCTATAAAATTTTAAAGATTAAAATTGTGTAAATTTTGTTGAGATCTACGGGAATTTGGCTATTTGTGGGCATATTTATGTTTGTCACTCATTTGGACCAATGGGAAATTAAAGCCAAGGATCCATACTTATAGACTATGTAAGTCCGATTTCTCAATTGTATTTGAGAATTTTTCTATAACATTTGCTTTTCACTCATTTGGACCAATGGGAAATTAAACCCAAGGATCCATACTTATAGACTATGTAAGTCCGATTTCTCAATTGTATTTGAGAATTTTTCTATAAAATTTTAAAGATTAAAATTGTGTAAATTTTGTTCAGCTCTACGTGAATTTGGCTATTTGTGGGCACATTTATGTTTGTCACTCATTTGGACCAATGGGAAATTAAAGCCAAGGATCCATACTTATAGACTATGTAAGTCCGATTTCTCAATTGTATTTGAGAATTTTTCTATAACACTTGTTTGTCACTCATTTGGACCAATGGGAAATTAAAGCCAAGGATCCATACTTATAGACTATGTAAGTCCGATTTCTCAATTGTATTTGAGAATTTTTCTATAAAATTTTAAAGATTAAAATTGTGTAAATTTTGTTCAGCTCTACGTGAATTTGGCTATTTGTGGGCACATTTATATTTGTCACTCATTTGGACCAATGGGAAATTAAAGCCAAGGATCCATACTTATAGACTATGTAAGTCCGATTTCTCAATTGTATTTGAGAATTTTTCTATAACATTTGTTTGTCCCTCATTTGGACCAATGGGAAATTAAAGCCAAGGAGCCATACTTATAGGCTATGTAAGTCCGATTTCTCAATTGTATTTAAAAATTTTTCTATAACATTTGTTTGTCACTCATTTAGACCAATGGGAAATTAAAGCCAAGGATCCATACTTATAGACTATGTAAGTCCGATTTCTCAATTGTATTTGAGAATTTTTCTATAACACTTGTTTGTCACTCATTTGGACCAATGGGAAATTAAAGCCAAGGATCCATACTTATAGACTATGTAAGTCCGATTTCTCAATTGTATTTGAGAATTTTTCTATAAAATTTTAAAGATTAAAATTGTGTAAATTTTGTTCAGCTCTACGTGAATTTGGCTATTTGTGGGCACATTTATATTTGTCACTCATTTGGACCAATGGGAAATTAAAGCCAAGGAGCCATACTTATAGGCTATGTAAGTCCGATTTCTCAATTGTATTTGAGAATTTTTCTATAACATTTGTTTGTCACTCATTTGGCCCAATGGGAAATTAAAGCCAAGGATCCATACTTATAGGCTGTGTAAGTCCGATTTCTCAATTGTATTTGAGAATTTTTCTATAACATTTATGTTTGTCACTCATTTGGACCAATGGGAAATTAAAGCCAAGGAGCCATACTTATAGGCTATGTAAGTCCGATTTCTCAATTGTATTTGAGAATTTTTCTATAACATTTGTTTGTCACTCATTTGGACCAATGGGAAATTAAAGCCAAGGATCCATACTTATAGGCTGTGTAAGTCCGATTTCTCAATTGTATTTGAGAATTTTTCTATAACATTTGTTTGTCACTCATTTGGACCAATGGGAAATTAAAGCCAAGGAGCCATACTTATAGGCTATGTAAGTCCGATTTCTCAATTGTATTTGAGAATTTTTCTATAACATTTATGTTTGTCACTCATTTGGACCAATGGGAAATTAAAGCCAAGGAGCCATACTTATAGGCTATGTAAGTCCGATTTCTCAATTGTATTTGAGAATTTTTCTATAACATTTGCTTGTCACTCATTTGGACCAATGGGAAATTAAAGCAAAGGATCCATACTTATAGACTATGTAAGTCCGATTTCTCAATTGTATTTGAGAATTTTTCTATAACATTTGTTTGTCACTCATTTGGACCAATGGGAAATTAAAGCCAAGGATCCATACTTATAGACTATGTAAGTCCGATTTCTCAATTGTATTTGAGAATTTTTCTATAACATTTGTTTGTCACTCATTTGGACCAATGGGAAATTAAAGCCAAGGATCCATACTTATAGACTATGTAAGTCCGATTTCTCAATTGTATTTGAGAATTTTTCTATAACATTTGTTTGTCACTCATTTGGACCAATGGGAAATTAAAGCCAAGGATCCATACTTATAGACTATGTAAGTCCGATTTCTCAATTGTATTTGAGAATTTTTCTATAACATTTGTTTGTCACTCATTTGGACCAATGGGAAATTAAAGCCAAGGATCCATACTTATAGGCTGTGTAAGTCCGATTTCTCAATTGTATTTGAGAATTTTTCTATAACATTTGTTTGTCACTCATTTGGACCAATGGGAAATTAAAGCCAAGGATCCATACTTATAGGCTGTGTAAGTCCGATTTCTCAATTGTATTTGAGAATTTTTCTATAACATTTGTTTGTCACTCATTTGGACCAATGGGAAATTAAAGCCAAGGATCCATACTTATAGGCTGTGTAAGTCCGATTTCTCAATTGTATTTGAGAATTTTTCTATAACATTTGTTTGTCACTCATTTGGACCAATGGGAAATTAAAGCCAAGGATCCATACTTATAGACTATGTAAGTCCGATTTCTCAATTGTATTTGAGAATTTTTCTATAACATTTGTTTGTCACTCATTTGGACCAATGGGAAATTAAAGCCAAGGAGCCATACTTATAGGCTATGTAAGTCCGATTTCTCAATTGTATTTGAGAATTTTTCTATAACATTTGTTTGTCACTCATTTGGACCAATGGGAAATTAAAGCCAAGGATCCATACTTATAGGCTGTGTAAGTCCGATTTCTCAATTGTATTTGAGAATTTTTCTATAACATTTGTTTGTCACTCATTTGGACCAATGGGAAATTAAAGCCAAGGATCCATACTTATAGGCTGTGTAAGTCCGATTTCTCAATTGTATTTGAGAATTTTTCTATAACATTTGTTTGTCACTCATTTGGACCAATGGGAAATTAAAGCCAAGGATCCATACTTATAGGCTATGTAAGTCCGATTTCTCAATTGTATTTGAGAATTTTTCTATAACATTTGTTTGTCACTCATTTGGACCAATGGGAAATTAAAGCCAAGGATCCATACTTATAGGCTGTGTAAGTCCGATTTCTCAATTGTATTTGAGAATTTTTCTATAACATTTGTTTGTCACTCATTTGGACCAATGGGAAATTAAAGCCAAGGATCCATACTTATAGACTAGGTAAGTCCGATTTCTCAATTGTATTTGAGAATTTTTCTATAACATTTGTTTGTCACTCATTTGGACCAATGGGAAATTAAAGCCAAGGAGCCATACTTATAGGCTGTGTAAGTCCGATTTCTCAATTGTATTTGAGAATTTTTCTATAACATTTGCTTGTCACTCATTTGGACCAATGGGAAATTAAAGCAAAGGATCCATACTTATAGACTATGTAAGTCCGATTTCTCAATTGTATTTGAGAATTTTTCTATAACATTTGTTTGTCACTCATTTGGACCAATGGGAAATTAAAGCCAAGGATCCATACTTATAGACTATGTAAGTCCGATTTCTCAATTGTATTTGAGAATTTTTCTATAAAATTTTAAAGATTAAAATTGTGTAAAATTTGTTGAGATCTACGGGAATTTGGCTATTTGTGGGCATATTTATGTTTGTCACTCATTTGGACCAATGGGAAATTAAAGCCAAGGATCCATACTTATAGACTATGTAAGTCCGATTTCTCAATTGTATTTGAGAATTTTTCTATAACATTTGTTTGTCACTCATTTGGACCAATGGGAAATTAAAGCCAAGGATCCATACTTGTAGGCTATGTAAGTCCGATTTCTCAATTGTATTTGAGAATTTTTCTATAAAATTTTAAAGATTAAAATTGTGTAAATTTTGTTGAGATCTACGGGAATTTGGCTATTTGTGGGCATATTTATGTTTGTCACTCATTTGGACCAATGGGAAATTAAAGCCAAGGATCCATACTTATAGACTATGTAAGTCCGATTTCTCAATTGTATTTGAGAATTTTTCTATAACATTTGTTTGTCACTCATTTGGACCAATGGGAAATTAAAGCCAAGGATCCATACTTGTAGGCAATGTAAGTCCGATTTCTCAATTGTATTTGATAATTTTTCTATAAAATTTTAAAGATTAAAATTGTGTAAATTTTGTTGAGATCTACGGGAATTTGGCTATTTGTGGGCATATTTATGTTTGTCACTCATTTGGACCAATGGGAAATTAAAGCCAAGGATCCATACTTATAGACTATGTAAGTCCGATTTCTCAATTGTATTTGAGAATTTTTCTATAACATTTGTTTGTCACTCATTTGGACCAATGGGAAATTAAAGCAAAGGATCCATACTTATAGACTATGTAAGTCCGATTTCTCAGTTGTATTTGAGAATTTTTCTATAACATTTGTTTGTCACTCATTTGGACCAATGGGAAATTAAAGCCAAGGATCCATACTTATAGACTATGTAAGTCCGATTTCTCAGTTGTATTTGAGAATTTTTCTATAACATTTGTTTGTCACTCATTTGGACCAATGGGAAATTAAAGCCAAGGATCCATACTTATAGGCTATGTAAGTCCGATTTCTCAATTGTATTTGAGAATTTTTCTATAATATTTGTTTGTCACTCATTAGGACCAATGGGAAATTAAAGCCAAGGATCCATACTTATAGACTATGTAAGTCCGATTTCTCAGTTGTATTTGAGAATTTTTCTATAACATTTGTTTGTCACTCATTTGGACCAATGGGAAATTAAAGCCAAGGATCCATACTTATAGGCTATGTAAGTCCGATTTCTCAATTGTATTTGAGAATTTTTCTATAACATTTGTTTGTCACTCATTTGGACCAATGGGAAATTAAAGCCAAGGATCCATACTTATAGACTATGTAAGTCCGATTTCTCAGTTGTATTTGAGAATTTTTCTATAACATTTGTTTGTCACTCATTTGGACCAATGGGAAATTAAAGCCAAGGATCCATACTTATAGACTATGTAAGTCCGATTTCTCAGTTGTATTTGAGAATTTTTCTATAACATTTGTTTGTCACTCATTTGGACCAATGGGAAATTAAAGCCAAGGATCCATACTTATAGGCTATGTAAGTCCGATTTCTCAATTGTATTTGAGAATTTTTCTATAACATTTGTTTGTCACTCATTTGGACCAATGGGAAATTAAAGCCAAGGATCCATACTTATAGACTATGTAAGTCCGATTTCTCAATTGTATTTGAGAATTTTTCTATAACATTTGTTTGTCACTCATTTGGACCAATGGGAAATTAAAGCCAAGGATCCATACTTATAGGCTGTGTAAGTCCGATTTCTCAATTGTATTTGAGAATTTTTCTATAACATTTGTTTGTCACTCATTTGGACCAATGGGAAATTAAAGCCAAGGAGCCATACTTATAGGCTATGTAAGTCCGATTTCTCAATTGTATTTGAGAATTTTTCTATAACATTTGTTTGTCACTCATTTGGACCAATGGGAAATTAAAGCCAAGGATCCATACTTATAGACTAGGTAAGTCCGATTTCTCAATTGTATTTGAGAATTTTTCTATAACATTTGTTTGTCACTCATTTGGACCAATGGGAAATTAAAGCCAAGGATCCATACTTGTAGGCTATGTAAGTCCGATTTCTCAATTGTATTTGAGAATTTTTCTATAAAATTTTAAAGATTAAAATTGTGTAAATTTTGTTGAGATCTACGGGAATTTGGCTATTTGTGGGCATATTTATGTTTGTCACTCATTTGGACCAATGGGAAATTAAAGCCAAGGATCCATACTTATAGACTATGTAAGTCCGATTTCTCAATTGTATTTGAGAATTTTTCTATAACATTTGTTTGTTACTCATTTGGACCAATGGGAAATTAAAGCCAAGGATCCATACTTGTAGGCTATGTAAGTCCGATTTCTCAATTGTATTTGAGAATTTTTCTATAAAATTTTAAAGATTAAAATTGTGTAAATTTTGTTGAGATCTACGGGAATTTGGCTATTTGTGGGCATATTTATGTTTGTCACTCATTTGGACCAATGGGAAATTAAAGCCAAGGATCCATACTTATAGACTAGGTAAGTCCGATTTCTCAATTGTATTTGAGAATTTTTCTATAACATTTGTTTGTCACTCATTTGGACCAATGGGAAATTAAAGCCAAAGATCCATACTTATAGACTAGGTAAGTCCGATTTCTCAATTGTATTTGAGAATTTTTCTATAACATTTGTTTGTCACTCATTTGGACCAATGGGAAATTAAAGCCAAGGATCCATACTTGTAGGCTATGTAAGTCCGATTTCTCAATTGTATTTGAGAATTTTTCTATAAAATTTTAAAGATTAAAATTGTGTAAATTTTGTTGAGATCTACGGGAATTTGGCTATTTGTGGGCATATTTATGTTTGTCACTCATTTGGACCAATGGGAAATTAAAGCCAAGGATCCATACTTATAGACTAGGTAAGTCCGATTTCTCAATTGTATTTGAGAATTTTTCTATAACATTTGTTTGTCACTCATTTGGACCAATGGGAAATTAAAGCCAAAGATCCATACTTATAGACTAGGTAAGTCCGATTTCTCAATTGTATTTGAGAATTTTTCTATAACATTTGTTTGTCACTCATTTGGACCAATGGGAAATTAAAGCCAAGGATCCATACTTGTAGGCTATGTAAGTCCGATTTCTCAATTGTATTTGAGAATTTTTCTATAAAATTTTAAAGATTAAAATTGTGTAAATTTTGTTGAGATCTACGGGAATTTGGCTATTTGTGGGCATATTTATGTTTGTCACTCATTTGGACCAATGGGAAATTAAAGCCAAGGATCCATACTTATAGACTAGGTAAGTCCGATTTCTCAATTGTATTTGAGAATTTTTCTATAACATTTGTTTGTCACTCATTTGGACCAATGGGAAATTAAAGCCAAGGATCCATACTTGTAGGCTATGTAAGTCCGATTTCTCAATTGTATTTGAGAATTTTTCTATAAAATTTTAAAGATTAAAATTGTGTAAATTTTGTTGAGATCTACGGGAATTTGGCTATTTGTGGGCATATTTATGTTTGTCACTCATTTGGACCAATGGGAAATTAAAGCCAAGGATCCATACTTATAGACTATGTAAGTCCGATTTCTCAATTGTATTTGAGAATTTTTCTATAACATTTGTTTGTCACACATTTGGACCAATGGGAAATTAAAGCCAAGGATCCATACTTGTAGGCTGTGTAAGTCCGATTTCTCAATTGTATTTGAGAATTTTTCTATAACATTTGTTTGTCACACATTTGGACCAATGGGAAATTAAAGCCAAAGATCCATACTTATAGACTATGTAAGTCCGATTTCTCAATTGTATTTGAGAATTTTTCTATAACATTTGCTTGTCACTCATTTGGACCAATGGGAAATTAAAGCAAAGGATCCATACTTATAGACTATGTAAGTCCGATTTCTCAATTGTATTTGAGAATTTTTCTATAAAATTTTAAAGATTAAAATTGTGTAAATTTTGTTGAGATCTACGGGAATTTGGCTATTTGTGGGCATATTTATGTTTGTCACTCATTTGGACCAATGGGAAATTAAAGCCAAGGATCCATACTTATAGACTATGTAAGTCCGATTTCTCAATTGTATTTGAGAATTTTTCTATAACATTTGTTTGTCCCTCATTTGGACCAATGGGAAATTAAAGCCAAGGATCCATACTTATAGACTATGTAAGTCCGATTTCTCTATTGTATTTCAGAATTTTTCTATAAAATTTTAAAGATTAAAATTGTGTAAATTTTGTTGAGATCTACGGGAATTTGGCTATTTGTGGGCATATTTATGTTTGTCACTCATTTGGACCAATGGGAAATTAAAGCCAAGGATCCATACTTATAGACTATGTAAGTCCGATTTCTCAATTGTATTTAAGAATTTTTCTATAACATTTGCTTGTCACTCATTTGGACCAATGGGAAATTAAAGCCAAGGATCCATACTTATAGACTATGTAAGTCCGATTTCTCAATTGTATTTGAGAATTTTTCTATAAAATTTTAAACATTAAAATTGTGTAAATTTTGTTGAGATCTACGGGAATTTGGCTATTTGTGGGCATATTTATGTTTGTCACTCATTTGGACCAATGGGAAATTAAAGCCAAGGATCCATACTTATAGACTATGTAAGTCCGATTTCTCAATTGTATTTGAGAATTTTTCTATAACATTTGTTTGTCACTCATTTGGACCAATGGGAAATTAAAGCCAAGGATCCATACTTATAGACTAGGTAAGTCCGATTTCTCAATTGTATTTGAGAATTTTTCTATAACATTTGTTTGTCACTCATTTGGACCAATGGGAAATTAAAGCCAAGGAGCCATACTTATAGGCTATGTAAGTCCGATTTCTCAATTGTATTTGAGAATTTTTCTATAACATTTGTTTGTCACTCATTTGGACCAATGGGAAATTAAAGCCAAGGATCCATACTTATAGACTAGGTAAGTCCGATTTCTCAATTGTATTTGAGAATTTTTCTATAACATTTGTTTGTCACTCATTTGGACCAATGGGAAATTAAAGCCAAGGAGCCATACTTATAGGCTATGTAAGTCCGATTTCTCAATTGTATTTGAGAATTTTTCTATAACATTTGTTTGTCACTCATTTGGACCAATGGGAAATTAAAGCCAAGGATCCATACTTATAGGCTGTGTAAGTCCGATTTCTCAATTGTATTTGAGAATTTTTCTATAACATTTGTTTGTCACTCATTTGGACCAATGGGAAATTAAAGCCAAGGATCCATACTTATAGACTAGGTAAGTCCGATTTCTCAATTGTATTTGAGAATTTTTCTATAACATTTGTTTGTCACTCATTCGGACCAATGGGAAATTAAAGCCAAGGAGCCATACTTATAGGCTATGTAAGTCCGATTTCTCAATTGTATTTGAGAATTTTTCTATAACATTTGTTTGTCACTCATTTGGACCAATGGGAAATTAAAGCCAAGGAGCCATACTTATAGGCTATGTAAGTCCGATTTCTCAATTGTATTTGAGAATTTTTCTATAACATTTGTTTGTCACTCATTTGGACCAATGGGAAATTAAAGCCAAGGATCCATACTTATAGGCTGTGTAAGTCCGATTTCTCAATTGTATTTGAGAATTTTTCTATAACATTTGTTTGTCACTCATTTGGACCAATGGGAAATTAAAGCCAAGGATCCATACTTATAGACTAGGTAAGTCCGATTTCTCAATTGTATTTGAGAATTTTTCTATAACATTTGTTTGTCACTCATTCGGACCAATGGGAAATTAAAGCCAAGGAGCCATACTTATAGGCTATGTAAGTCCGATTTCTCAATTGTATTTGAGAATTTTTCTATAACATTTGTTTGTCACTCATTTGGACCAATGGGAAATTAAAGCCAAGGATCCATACTTATAGGCTATGTAAGTCCGATTTCTCAATTGTATTTGAGAATTTTTCTATAACATTTGTTTGTCACTCATTTGGACCAATGGGAAATTAAAGCCAAGGATCCATACTTATAGACTAGGTAAGTCCGTTTTCTCAATTGTATTTGAGAATTTTTCTATAACATTTGTTTGTCACTCATTTGGACCAATGGGAAATTAAAGCCAAGCATCCATACTTATAAGCTGTGTAAGTCCGATTTCTCAATTGTATTTGAGAATTTTTCTATAACATTTATGTTTGTCACTCATTTGGACCAATGGGAAATTAAAGCCAAGGATCCATACTTGTAGGCTATGTAAGTCCGATTTCTCAATTGTATTTGATAATTTTTCTATAACATTTGTTTGTCACTCATTTGGACCAATGGGAAATTAAAGCCAAGAATCCATACTTGTAGGCTATGTAAGTCCGATTTCTCAATTGTATTTGATAATTTTTCTATAACATTTGTTTGTCACTCATTTGGACCAATGGGAAATTAAAGCCAAGAATCCATACTTGTAGGCTATGTAAGTCCGATTTCTCAATTGTATTTGATAATTTTTCTATAACATTTGTTTGTCACTCATTTGGACCAATGGGAAATTAAAGCCAAGAATCCATACTTGTAGGCTATGTAAGTCCGATTTCTCAATTGTATTTGATAATTTTTCTATAACATTTGTTTGTCACTCATTTGGACCAATGGGAAATTAAAGCCAAGGATCCATACTTATAGACTATGTAAGTCCGATTTCTCAATTGTATTTGAGAATTTTTCTATAACATTTGTTTGTCACTCATTTGGACCAATGGGAAATTAAAGCCAAGAATCCATACTTGTAGGCTATGTAAGTCCGATTTCTCAATTGTATTTGATAATTTTTCTATAACATTTGTTTGTCACTCATTTGGACCAATGGGAAATTAAAGCCAAGAATCCATACTTGTAGGCTATGTAAGTCCGATTTCTCAATTGTATTTGATAATTTTTCTATAACATTTGTTTGTCACTCATTTGGACCAATGGGAAATTAAAGCCAAGAATCCATACTTGTAGGCTATGTAAGTCCGATTTCTCAATTGTATTTGATAATTTTTCTATAACATTTGTTTGTCACTCATTTGGACCAATGGGAAATTAAAGCCAAGAATCCATACTTGTAGGCTATGTAAGTCCGATTTCTCAATTGTATTTGATAATTTTTCTATAACATTTGTTTGTCACTCATTTGGACCAATGGGAAATTAAAGCCAAGGATCCATACTTATAGACTATGTAAGTCCGATTTCTCAATTGTATTTGAGAATTTTTCTATAACATTTGTTTGTCACTCATTTGGACCAATGGGAAATTAAAGCCAAGGATCCATACTTATAGACTAGGTAAGTCCGATTTCTCAATTGTATTTGAGAATTTTTCTATAACATTTGTTTGTCACTCATTTGGACCAATGGGAAATTAAAGCCAAGGATCCATACTTATAGACTATGTAAGTCCGATTTCTCAATTGTATTTGAGAATTTTTCTATAACATTTGTTTGTCACTCATTTGGACCAATGGGAAATTAAAGCCAAGAATCCATACTTGTAGGCTATGTAAGTCCGATTTCTCAATTGTATTTGATAATTTTTCTATAACATTTGTTTGTCACTCATTTGGACCAATGGGAAATTAAAGCCAAGAATCCATACTTGTAGGCTATGTAAGTCCGATTTCTCAATTGTATTTGATAATTTTTCTATAACATTTGTTTGTCACTCATTTGGACCAATGGGAAATTAAAGCCAAGAATCCATACTTGTAGGCTATGTAAGTCCGATTTCTCAATTGTATTTGATAATTTTTCTATAACATTTGTTTGTCACTCATTTGGACCAATGGGAAATTAAAGCCAAGAATCCATACTTGTAGGCTATGTAAGTCCGATTTCTCAATTGTATTTGATAATTTTTCTATAACATTTGTTTGTCACTCATTTGGACCAATGGGAAATTAAAGCCAAGGATCCATACTTATAGACTATGTAAGTCCGATTTCTCAATTGTATTTGAGAATTTTTCTATAACATTTGTTTGTCACTCATTTGGACCAATGGGAAATTAAAGCCAAGGATCCATACTTATAGACTAGGTAAGTCCGATTTCTCAATTGTATTTGAGAATTTTTCTATAACATTTGTTTGTCACTCATTTGGACCAATGGGAAATTAAAGCCAAGGATCCATACTTGTAGGCTATGTAAGTCCGATTTCTCAATTGTATTTGAGAATTTTTCTATAAAATTTTAAAGATTAAAATTGTGTAAATTTTGTTGAGATCTACGGGAATTTGGCTATTTGTGGGCATATTTATGTTTGTCACTCATTTGGACCAATGGGAAATTAAAGCCAAGGATCCATACTTATAGACTATGTAAGTCCGATTTCTCAATTGTATTTGAGAATTTTTCTATAACATTTGTTTGTCACACATTTGGACCAATGGGAAATTAAAGCCAAGGATCCATACTTGTAGGCTGTGTAAGTCCGATTTCTCAATTGTATTTGAGAATTTTTCTATAACATTTGCTTGTCACTCATTTGGACCAATGGGAAATTAAAGCAAAGGATCCATACTTATAGACTATGTAAGTCCGATTTCTCAATTGTATTTGAGAATTTTTCTATAAAATTTTAAAGATTAAAATTGTGTAAATTTTGTTGAGATCTACGGGAATTTGGCTATTTGTGGGCATATTTATGTTTGTCACTCATTTGGACCAATGGGAAATTAAAGCCAAGGATCCATACTTATAGACTATGTAAGTCCGATTTCTCAATTGTATTTGAGAATTTTTCTATAACATTTGTTTGTCCCTCATTTGGACCAATGGGAAATTAAAGCCAAGGATCCATACTTATAGACTATGTAAGTCCGATTTCTCTATTGTATTTCAGAATTTTTCTATAAAATTTTAAAGATTAAAATTGTGTAAATTTTGTTGAGATCTACGGGAATTTGGCTATTTGTGGGCATATTTATGTTTGTCACTCATTTGGACCAATGGGAAATTAAAGCCAAGGATCCATACTTATAGACTATGTAAGTCCGATTTCTCAATTGTATTTGAGAATTTTTCTATAACATTTGCTTGTCACTCATTTGGACCAATGGGAAATTAAAGCCAAGGATCCATACTTATAGACTATGTAAGTCCGATTTCTCAATTGTATTTGAGAATTTTTCTATAAAATTTTAAACATTAAAATTGTGTAAATTTTGTTGAGATCTACGGGAATTTGGCTATTTGTGGGCATATTTATGTTTGTCACTCATTTGGACCAATGGGAAATTAAAGCCAAGGATCCATACTTATAGGCTATGTAAGTCCGAATTCTCAATTGTATTTAAGAATTTTTCTATAAAATTTTAAAGATTAAAATTGTGTAAATTTTGTTGAGATCTACGGGAATTTGGCTATTTGTGGGCATATTTATGTTTGTCACTCATTTGGACCAATGGGAAATTAAAGCCAAGGATCCATACTTATAGACTAGGTAAGTCCGATTTCTCAATTGTATTTGAGAATTTTTCTATAACATTTGTTTGTCACTCATTTGGACCAATGGGAAATTAAAGCCAAGGATCCATACTTGTAGGCTATGTAAGTCCGAATTCTCAATTGTATTTAAGAATTTTTCTATAAAATTTTAAAGATTAAAATTGTGTAAATTTTGTTGAGATCTACGGGAATTTGGCTATTTGTGGGCATATTTATGTTTGTCACTCACTTGGACCAATGGGAAATTAAAGCCAAGGATCCATACTTATAGACTAGGTAAGTCCGATTTCTCAATTGTATTTGAGAATTTTTCTATAACATTTGTTTGTCACTCATTTGGACCAATGGGAAATTAAAGCCAAGGAGCCATACTTATAGGCTATGTAAGTCCGATTTCTCAATTGTATTTGAGAATTTTTCTATAACATTTGTTTGTCACTCATTTGGACCAATGGGAAATTAAAGCCAAGGAGCCATACTTATAGGCTATGTAAGTCCGATTTCTCAATTGTATTTGAGAATTTTTCTATAACATTTGTTTGTCACTCATTTGGACCAATGGGAAATTAAAGCCAAGGATCCATACTTGTAGGCTATGTAAGTCCGAATTCTCAATTGTATTTAAGAATTTTTCTATAAAATTTTAAAGATTAAAATTGTGTAAATTTTGTTGAGATCTACGGGAATTTGGCTATTTGTGGGCATATTTATGTTTGTCACTCATTTGGACCAATGGGAAATTAAAGCCAAGGATCCATACTTATAGACTAGGTAAGTCCGATTTCTCAATTGTATTTGAGAATTTTTCTATAACATTTGTTTGTCACTCATTTGGACCAATGGGAAATTAAAGCCAAGGATCCATACTTGTAGGCTATGTAAGTCCGAATTCTCAATTGTATTTAAGAATTTTTCTATAAAATTTTAAAGATTAAAATTGTGTAAATTTTGTTGAGATCTACGGGAATTTGGCTATTTGTGGGCATATTTATGTTTGTCACTCACTTGGACCAATGGGAAATTAAAGCCAAGGATCCATACTTATAGACTAGGTAAGTCCGATTTCTCAATTGTATTTGAGAATTTTTCTATAACATTTGTTTGTCACTCATTTGGACCAATGGGAAATTAAAGCCAAGGAGCCATACTTATAGGCTATGTAAGTCCGATTTCTCAATTGTATTTGAGAATTTTTCTATAACATTTGTTTGTCACTCATTTGGACCAATGGGAAATTAAAGCCAAGGAGCCATACTTATAGGCTATGTAAGTCCGATTTCTCAATTGTATTTGAGAATTTTTCTATAACATTTGTTTGTCACTCATTTGGACCAATGGGAAATTAAAGCCAAGGATCCATACTTATAGGCTGTGTAAGTCCGATTTCTCAATTGTATTTGAGAATTTTTCTATAACATTTGTTTGTCACTCATTTGGACCAATGGGAAATTAAAGCCAAGGATCCATACTTATAGACTAGGTAAGTCCGATTTCTCAATTGTATTTGAGAATTTTTCTATAACATTTGTTTGTCACTCATTCGGACCAATGGGAAATTAAAGCCAAGGAGCCATACTTATAGGCTATGTAAGTCCGATTTCTCAATTGTATTTGAGAATTTTTCTATAACATTTGTTTGTCACTCATTTGGACCAATGGGAAATTAAAGCCAAGGATCCATACTTATAGGCTATGTAAGTCCGATTTCTCAATTGTATTTGAGAATTTTTCTATAACATTTGTTTGTCACTCATTTGGACCAATGGGAAATTAAAGCCAAGGATCCATACTTATAGACTAGGTAAGTCCGATTTCTCAATTGTATTTGAGAATTTTTCTATAACATTTGTTTGTCACTCATTTGGACCAATGGGAAATTAAAGCCAAGGATCCATACTTATAAGCTGTGTAAGTCCGATTTCTCAATTGTATTTGAGAATTTTTCTATAACATTTATGTTTGTCACTCATTTGGACCAATGGGAAATTAAAGCCAAGGATCCATACTTGTAGGATGTGTAAGTCCGATTTCTCAATTGTATTTGAGAATTTTTCTATAACATTTGTTTGTCACTCATTTGGACCAATGGGAAATTAAAGCCAAGGATCCATACTTATAGACTATGTAAGTCCGATTTCTCTATTGTATTTGAGAATTTTTCTATAAAATTTTAAAGATTAAAATTGTGTAAATTTTGTTGAGATCTACGGGAATTTGGCTATTTGTGGGCATATTTATGTTTGTCACTCATTTGGACCAATGGGAAATTAAAGCCAAGGATCCATACTTATAGACTATGTAAGTCCGATTTCTCAATTGTATTTGAGAATTTTTCTATAACACTTGTTTGTCACTCATTTGGACCAATGGGAAATTAAAGCCAAGGATCCATACTTGTAGGCTATGTAAGTCCGATTTCTCAATTGTATTTGATAATTTTTCTATAACATTTGTTTGTCACTCATTTGGACCAATGGGAAATTAAAGCCAAGAATCCATACTTGTAGGCTATGTAAGTCCGATTTCTCAATTGTATTTGATAATTTTTCTATAACATTTGTTTGTCACTCATTTGGACCAATGGGAAATTAAAGCCAAGAATCCATACTTGTAGGCTATGTAAGTCCGATTTCTCAATTGTATTTGATAATTTTTCTATAACATTTGTTTGTCACTCATTTGGACCAATGGGAAATTAAAGCCAAGGAGCCATACTTATAGGCTATGTAAGTCCGATTTCTCAATTGTATTTGAGAATTTTTCTATAACACTTGTTTGTCACTCATTTGGACCAATGGGAAATTAAAGCCAAGGATCCATACTTGTAGGCTATGTAAGTCCGATTTCTCAATTGTATTTGATAATTTTTCTATAACATTTGTTTGTCACTCATTTGGACCAATGGGAAATTAAAGCCAAGGATCCATACTTGTAGGCTGTGTAAGTCCGATTTCTCAATTGTATTTGAGAATTTTTCTATAACACTTGTTTGTCACTCATTTGGACCAATGGGAAATTAAAGACAAGGATCCATACTTGTAGGCTATGTAAGTCCGATTTCTCAGTTGTATTTGAGAATTTTTCTATAACATTTATGTTTGTCACTCATTTGGACCAATGGGAAATTAAAGCCAAGGATCCATACTTGTAGGCTATGTAAGTCCGATTTCTCAATTGTATTTGATAATTTTTCTATAACATTTGTTTGTCACTCATTTGGACCAATGGGAAATTAAAGCCAAGGATCCATACTTGTAGGCTATGTAAGTCCGATTTCTCAATTGTATTTGATAATTTTTCTATAACATTTGTTTGTCACTCATTTGGACCAATGGGAAATTAAAGCCAAGAATCCATACTTGTAGGCTATGTAAGTCCGATTTCTCAATTGTATTTGATAATTTTTCTATAACATTTGTTTGTCACTCATTTGGACCAATGGGAAATTAAAGCCAAGGAGCCATACTTATAGGCTATGTAAGTCCGATTTCTCAATTGTATTTGAGAATTTTTCTATAACACTTGTTTGTCACTCATTTGGACCAATGGGAAATTAAAGCCAAGGATCCATACTTGTAGGCTATGTAAGTCCGATTTCTCAATTGTATTTGATAATTTTTCTATAACATTTGTTTGTCACTCATTTGGACCAATGGGAAATTAAAGCCAAGGATCCATACTTGTAGGCTGTGTAAGTCCGATTTCTCAATTGTATTTGAGAATTTTTCTATAACACTTGTTTGTCACTCATTTGGACCAATGGGAAATTAAAGACAAGGATCCATACTTGTAGGCTATGTAAGTCCGATTTCTCAATTGTATTTGAGAATTTTTCTATAACATTTATGTTTGTCACTCATTTGGACCAATGGGAAATTAAAGCCAAGGATCCATACTTATAGGCTATGTAAGTCAAATTCATTGGACTTATTGCTGTTATATGGTGTTGTACTCCATTCTATAAATGGTTAATCAGGCTGAGATCATATCACCTTTTCATAGAACTTAAAATCGAAGTATAAAACATACATAAGTATGTATTCCCATTCCATTATTGGTGAAGATCAATCGAGCTTTTAAAATACCCTAGAGAGACTATCATAACAATTCCTCATAAATTTAATAAGAGTATTTATTAAATAATCAAATTTAACGCTTCATCAATACAGATGGATCACATGCAAACTCAGAAGACTTCAGGTGTTATTTAAGTCAAGCTTCTCTTCTATGAATTCAGATGCCGGTTTCAACCAAGACTGCATGGAGAAATCTCACATACAGAACGATACAGTAAAGAAAAAACTTAAATCACTTTATTTAAGTTTTGCGTGTCGAGTTGTATTACCTAATGTTTATATTAATTAATTATTAATTTCGTTGTTATTTGTACAATAATTGGTTAACGTTTAATTTTATGGACTTACAGCCTGTTTTTCGAAAATGAATTTTTGTATACGTTCTCATAAAAAACGAACGAAACCACTTTTACGGTTTTGTAAAACATTCATTTTCATGTGAGTGCCGAAAAAGCTTTATTTATTTTTTCATTGTATTTTTGGTTCTTATAAAATGAAAATATCTGTAATAACGATAGCAAATGTCAAAAACAAAACGATAAGTAAAAGGCTATCGTTTGAAAAATTCACACAATAATAATACGTACATACATAAGTATTTATGTATGAATGTATTTAAAAAAAGTTTGAAACATATGTATATTATAATTGTTTTATTTATTTAAATATACGGAAAGTTTTATTTTTTAGGCTCCATGAAAAATGGCCCTGAGCTATATATTAAAAATCGATTTACTTTATAGCCACAAGTCTTTTGGGGTATGTTATTAAAGTAGTCGAGGAATACATACTTTTTGAAAAGATTTATGATAAGAAGAAGAACTTCAAAAATCGCAACAAAGTTTCGGATTGACAAAAAAAAAACAACTCGAATTTTATGACCCAATTTTTCTTATATCTGAGTGAATTTTTTGAATTTTTAAATATTGAAAAAATTTTTCCTAATTTTTTGTTAAATTTTTATTAAAGTGACAAATAATACCAAAATTAAAAATGGCCCCAAATAAAATAATAAAACTTTATAATTGCACCAAAAGTTTTTATTTTTGTTATTAACAAAACCTTCTGGGTGCATTTTTCATTGGTTATAAACCAAATGATATATTTTGCTCTGATAACTAAAGACTCCCCGAATAGTTGGTATTCCGCCGTATTACAGATTTTCTCCACTATTAAATTTCCTGAAACGACGATGCTTTCCAAAGACAGCATTCCTGTCATTCGGCCACAAAATAGTACATAATAGAACAGTGTAAGAATTTGTTTAATTTTTTTTGCGGTCTCAGTGCACTTGAGGGAGTTAATTTTTTTGGGTTATAGCTCGTTCAGCAATTTTTCCATTTAAAACAACAAAATAAATTATTGGACCATTTTTAATTTTTTGTTCGGTGCTATTCATATTTTTTCAGCTTGTGAAAATTTTTCAATTCGGGCCATTTTTCATGGAGCCTTTTTTTGAACTCAAGATTATTTTTTGTAAATAAAAAACATTTGATTTATAGAGTTAACACCAAACACAGTACGAGTATGAGAAAAAAAATTTAAATTTATGAAAACGAACGCATTGGCAATAATGTTCCTTTACGAAAGCAAAAAGCTTTATACATGTCAAAAGTGAATAAACGAAAGCTTTCTAACATTTTATAAGATCCAAATTTAAAACGATATCGTTACAAAACGAAATTTCGTGTGAGAAGCCTTTTGTTTTACAAAAGCGGGCTGTTAATCTTTATATATTTATAAGACAACTCATCAGTAGTTTTTAACACTAAGCTTGAAAAGTTTTCAAACTCATTTACAACACACTCCCAAGTATGAATTCAGAATCACCAAAGTACAAACAGAATAGCTTTAAAATAATTTTTAAACTACACTACAAACTATTTTTTTATTGGAGGTGAAAACTTTCTCCAATAATATGTTATAATCTTTATATATTATTTTAATAATTAATATATACTTTAACCTTTTACAATTTTCACCTTTATTGTAAACCCTGCAATTGGACTTTTTTGCAAATTTCTATGGACAGCAATTGTTGGAGGGCCTTCAAGAGCCATTAACTTTAATTTTTTTCAGAATCACTAGTAATAGAAACGTCTGTGGAAGGGCAATGGCAGGGAGAGTGGTGGTCATGTACGTATAAAAGAAAGAACACAGAGATCTTCTACAAGACATCTGTTTTCCATCCTTTTCCTTGTGGGAATTTACAAAACTGTTTTTATACAATACATACATATAAAAACTTTAAAGGAAGTTTTCATTATGGATACTGTGTAAATATTTTTGAATTATTAAAAAATTTCTATTTAAATAAAGGTATTTTTTATGAATCAAATCAAACTCACTCGTTTGGGTTTGTATTGTTGTATTTGGCCGCTAAACTGCGCATAAAATCGGAGTAATTACGAGTTGAAAAATCAGCTGGCAGTCCTGAACTTGCACTGGTTACAACAGACGAAGATGCACTTAAATTTCCGTGGGGACATGATGCGGTTGCTTGGTGAATACTATTTAACAAATTCGTGGAGAGATTGTGCATTGGAACTGAAGTATCGGACGGACTGCTATGAATAGAATTTTGCGGCGGCGTACCACGAAACGATGATGGCGTTGTACTGCGCGATCTTAAATTAGAACATAAAGAGAATATTAAAAGTAAGTATGTAAAAATAAGCCAACAAATTTGCTTTTCTAAAACAAAATATTAAGCCTCGAAAATTTTATACGGATACAAGTAACTTTAGTTATTTTGAATACTTCGTTAATCCATATGTATATTCTACATAATTAATATGAAATTAAATTCTTGTGCTGGTCTTCATGCAAATTAAAAATATTTTTTTGCTACTAATACATTCACAAGTACTACACATGCATGTAACTTTTAAAAAAGAAACAAACAAACCATACGTGAATTTTATACCCTGCAGTCAGCGTAGCTTGCGAATGACTAGCTATTTCGCTAACTACCAGTCGTTACCACTAACTACCAGCAATGTACTCGACTGACGATTTTAACATGGGGATGACATTGACGGTAGTCAATTGACACGATCAGAACGTTGAGATCACTGGTCAGCAAAACCAACTATTTCGCTAGTCATAACACGGCGTCTACAACTGCGATGAACTCTGATATAATATGAGAGAGAACGTCGGCAGAATATGAAAAATTAAATGTCGATTTTTCTCTTCATATCTTAAATGGGCAAGGAAATCTTAAAAGATTTCATTTTAAGCAAGTATTCATCGAGACACTTTCACAAAATAATTGTGCCACTATTTCTTATCGTGCTGTTTTTCGTCAATATAAGTGCAATTAATTTAGTTTAATTAATTTAGAAATTTAATTTAGCATAAAACGTCTATTTTTCATTGTATTTTTCGAATATTTGCATTGGCGGCACAAGCAAATAGTTGCTTTTTTGACAGTTCATCTCATAAGATTAGTGTTATGAGATTTATCATAACAACGTTCTCATAACAATTATCATAAGAGTGCAATAACCAGTGTTGTCAACTTGGTGCGTTTCGCACCTTTTTTTGTGCTTTTCTAAATGTTTTGTGCGAAAAATATCTGAGTTGATGCGTGGTGCGCTTTTTCTTTAATATTGGTGCGTTTTTTTAATTTTGGGTGGCTCCAAATCATATTAAACACAATTTTTTGTTTCAGTATGAGAAAAAAGCATTTTGTACAAATAATACAACTGTTTCAATACCATTTCATTTAATTGTGTACAATTTTTACATTAAATTTTACAGACCATAATAAGAGCAACCATTAATGATGTTTAAGAGGCACCAAAACACATTCACAAAAACCTTTAAACCGTCTTGTTGTTATAGATAATTTGTAACATTTCATTATAAGAAATTTGTTGTCCCTTTTAGATTTTCAGAGAACATAATTGTTTTTTGTCGTAAAAGTTGCTGTCAAGTCTGTTAAAGAGCTTAGCAAAAACAAAGTATTCTTGAGACTTGCGATCATTGTTCGTTTTTTATAAAATGCGTAAAAGTTTACATAAAGGGTTGTAACACTAAAATTAATAAAATTTATATTTACTAAAAGAAATATTTAAAGTTAGTGTCAAGAATGGAGTCTTAAAAAAGGAGATCATAAGCGAAATACAAAAGGATTTGGGAATCACAATGTGAGTTTAAGCAATGGATTCGGCCTTGACCAAATAATAGCACAAAAGCAAGATGTTGTTATTGCAAATGCGCTATCACGCTCAAATATCCAACCTTGTTCGGCATGCTGGAATACGGACACACATTGCAGCTTTAAGCCCATTTAGCTACAACCGACATCAACAACCAGCATTGTACAAAATGTTTTATCCCATTGCAAATATGATATCATGCCATTAGCAGTACAATTTAAATACGATGTCGAAATATTATCTAGTATTGAAAAAGGGTTGAGAATGATTCACTTCATGCATTGGCACAATATTATATCAACATTAGAATTTTGGACTAAAGTTAAATGTTGTAAAGACGCAAAATTAATTCAATAAAAATTTTCAATAAAAAAAATCTGAACTTGGTGCGTTTTTTGTTAAATGTCGCGTTTTTTTCTCCATTTTGGTGCTTTTTGAAATTTCAAAGTTGACAACGCTGGCAATAACATTAATTTGAAGTCTACACATTGTTCTCTCTGCGATTGAATTTGACGTTCTCATCTCAGATATTATGTTACGTGAAGACCTCAGGTAATGTATCAGTTAGATCACTAATAATATTTCCTTAATGAAAATACTACAGATATTTTAATTTTTTGGATTTTAGTTTATTTCTCAAATTTCTTTTTCAATATTTATAAAATTTTCAATTAATTGTTCTTTTTCTTTTTTTATGCAACGTTTAGGTTGACTTCTGCTGCTCATTTTGCCTTTCTAAAAAACAAAACACTTTTTTTACTAAAAATTAAATTTTCACTGACCACGAACTTTTGATTGTACGCCAACACAAAATCATAACACTTACATATCGATCGCTTAATATAAGAAAGGCGTAACTCGATTATTTTTTCTTTAAGGTTGAAGGACAAATAGCAATAAAATCCGTAAATTTTAAAGTACATATACAAATGTTTTGGTGCAATTTACAATAAAAAGTCAACAAATCTTATGCTTCAATATATTTTATTTTGAAAGCATGGTGTATTGTTGCAAAGAGAGTAACAACAACAAGTAATCTATAGTATACATAGATTCTATACTAACACCCAATTCATACGACGAAATTTATTGGAGTTTTAATTCTTGTTGTCTTGTTATGGATTTGTTAGTTAAAGATATTACTTTTTACCCATAACGGCATTTTTTGGCTAGGGAGAACGCATAAAAGCTCTGTACTGTCTATAACCTATAATTTAAAGCTATTAACACCAATTAAATGTATCTAAGCTCTACGTACAATCTAGCACAGCAAATATCACATTGGTTCTAATGCATAGCTTTGTGTAAGACGAATTGGTAATATTTTTTACTTGAGATTATTGTAAAGAGTAACATTGCAATCTCACCCCTAATGCCCTCCTACAAATGCTGATATTTCTACCACGCACTATTGACAATTCTATCCACATGGTTATCAGATTTTTTATGATGACTTTTGTATGAACATAAAAAACTCATTTATGTAAATCTAGAATACTGTCGATTGTGGTGGCCGCTGGTTGTACTAGTGCAAATTAATCTGTGTTCGTATAATGCTTAAAAAAAGCCAAACGGGAAGACCCATCGCTTTTAAAATTTGGAATTTTTTGGTTTTTTATTTTAAATAGTGAATGTCTTAAAATTTTATGCGGTTTATTTCTATAATAAAACACAAATTCCAGCCAAATGTTACAACTATAGGAAAAGGAAAACGATGACTCCCAAACCAAGGCAATTAATTAATCAACTTAAAAATATATTCATAAAATTTAGTGTTTTATTTAGAAGTCACATTCCTTGTCAATGTAAATTTGTATCTAAACGGAATATAAAGTATCGGAACTAACTATTATGGCCATATGAAGTACCGTCCTCATATGAGTACGGCGGGCGTAAATGGGTTAATTAAGTGCTGGTAATAACCAAAAAAAAAAAAGCCTCACTCATAGCTGGTCAGATATAAAATAAGATTTGAAAAGTTTTGCATTTACTCTCCTTAATTTAACATATCCGTCTTATTGAAATTGTTTTCTCTTTTTGCTAGGACAATGATTTCTTCAAATAATATTAGAAAGCTCCAGATTAAATAAGAGTAATTGTCATAAAAGTTAAATATCAAAAGTTATGGATACATACATACATATATACGAATAAATAAATTGTACTTATAAATGTTATGTTTAATTTATTAGAATGGGGGTAGCGTAGTAACTTTTACTAAGAACTTCATTAATTGATTATAAAATTTTTTATTGAGAAAATTCCAAATTTCACTTAAATAAATTCACAATTATTTCCATAGTTAGTATATAAGACAATGTAATTTAGTTTAAAGGAAAATTAACATATTTCTCCTCTTAGGAGCTCCTCCCGGAGCCCTAAGAATTAATAATTATTAAAACATCAGTATTAGTAGCTCCACTATACAAGCTCTAAGACATAAAATAAAAATAATAAATATTTTATTACATGGCGTTCCTGCCAGTTTTCTTCCTGGAGTGCTACTAAAAACTGCACCCAGAATAAAAACGAGAATCTGCACCTTGCAAAAGCGGCATTAGAGAGAGGGTCCGTCAGCCCAAAGGCACACCAACAGTGCAATCAAATAAAGGTCCGCCTGGCCAAGAGGCCACGAAAGAAGGAACACTGCCTGCCCAAAACATCTGACAAAATTAAATAAAACTACAGACGATGACCACAATCACAAAAAAAAAATTACCTAATTTTTTAGCTTTGAAAGTGGTGCGCTTAAGCTTTTATTAAAAGAACATTTTATTAAAAATGGCAAAAAAGGCATTCAGAACATTAAAATGTTACTTAAATAAAAATTAAACCTTAATAAGACAAAAGCTATCGTTTAAAGAATATTTTTAACAGATAATATTACAAATTTTTGATAATAATTTTCAATGCAGATGTTTGTTGCTTGAAGATAATCTTCACAAAAATCATTCAACGGGTATTGTTTTATTCGCGTTTTTATTAGCATTCCCGAACCACCACAAGCTATACCTTGAGGATCCTTGGTATCGTAGAAATTAAATCCACTAATACTAAAATAGCTTCGGGAAGTCAAATGAGTTTCTGAGATAAGCATAACATCAATTTGTTTATCCAAAAGAAAATATTCTATTTCATTTTTGTGTTGGCGGATGCCGTTTGCGTTCCAAAAACATATTTTCAAGTTCATTGTTTCTTTAGTACAGCGTGCAACAAGGTAGACTGCATTTTCAACATTTCCTGCATCATACAGGACATGTTGAGAGTAAAATTATTTGCTGTTTGTATTAAACTCTCAATTGAGGCTTCAATACGACTAAAATCAGACCCTGGGACTTCGTTGGCTGGTACCGTTTTTTGCGCTGTACTCTGTCACACTATTTTAGGTACATAACATTATTATGACATTGAGATGCTGATTTAGAAGACTACTACTGAACATTTTTAAATTATTTTACCTAAATATGTACATGCTTTTAAAATTTGTTTTTCTTACCCTGCTTGCGCTTTTAATTAGTAATTCAGTGTTGTTTAGGAGAACATATTTTCGCAGATAGCGCAGCCACATGTCTCGGTGGACTTTCACATATTAAATTTTAGTTCCTCTATTCTTGAAGTCCAAGATTCCTCTACTGAGAATTGATTACTAACTTAAAATGATATGAATTTACATATACGACTTTAACTTTTAAAGGATAGTTACGAAATATAATTTTCGTTTGATTTTTAAGAAGATTATTATCTTGCGTCAAAGATAAAGGGATTTATTTCATTAAATAAAAATTATTATAAATTAATAGCCCTATTCACAATCTTGTGCAAATGGTCTTGCATCATTGCATTTGCAAAATGGTGTAGGATATTTTTACTCTACACTAACAAAATACAGAGAAATGCACACGCTATATCTTTGCAAATAAGCAACACCAAAAACCGATAGCATATATTTACTCTACTTATGCAACACTTAATTGCAAAACGACAGCTGATACGCAGTGAGCTAAGCCGATTTTGCTTATTCAAATAATAATAATTTTATTCAAAATTATAAAACAAAAATATTTCAAGCATAAGGAAATTAACCAGACAAACAAAAATTAATGAAATAAAAAAATGCATAGCTTAATTATTGAAATAAAAAATTTTAATAACAAAAAGCAAAAATTAGCAAAACGCAAAATATCTCAAATCAAATCATTCAATTATTTAAATTTACATATTATTTAAAATCCTGACTAACTAAAAAAATAATCCTTATTTTTATAATAAAAATTAGAATTATTTGAATGTTTTGATACTGGAGTAATTTCTGATATGTATTTCTAGGCCAAAACTTCAGTGGAAAAAAATTTTTTATTTATCATTCAGCTGTGAATTTTGTGTTTTGCATCAAGCATTGTAACCTAACCCAAAGATATCATTCACAATCGATAGAATAAATGTGCAATGCATAAATTTGCTATATCAAATGCACAAGATTGTGAATACGGCTAATATATTTTTGTACATTTGATGTACTTTTTTAAACTTTTTGTAGATTTTTTTTTTTTGGGGGGAAAATGTATGTGCTAATTATTCGAGAAATATTCTCTTGAATTTGGCGAATACGAATATGAATACGAGTATTCGTAACATTACTACTGTGTAGCTCACCACATACAACGCAAATTGCGTGCGATTCATCCTTTTTTATTTTCAAGTCACCTGGCTGTAGCTCGACTCTAAATATAGGTTGGGGGATTTTTTCCCTATTTTTAATGTTTGAATCATTTTTAACTTTGAAGCCACTATTTTCAAGGCCAGACTTTACCTCTTCTGGATCCAAGCTAGAGTCTATACTTTTATTACGACGGTTAGACCTTTAGCACTCTTTAATTGGTACGTATAAAAATTTTTGTTTTTTGACTCAAAGTCAGAAACTATTTTTTTTTGTAATTACTTTCTTGCACTACCTGGATTTTTGTTTCTTTGATATTTCCGCGCTTAATTGGAGTTATATAGAACTCAGTTTCTCCATTTAAGGTGATAAGATTTATTACAGAAACTCTAGAGTTCTGCTCTCTTAAATATATTGTTGTAGTTGTGACGTCATCGCCTTGTTCATTTAGAATCGCGAAACGATTTTCGGAATTCTTTATATTATTTTTCTCATTTCTGGGAACTTTCGCCGTTGTACACAGGGGTATTTGGCCATTCTAGCCGGACATTAGGCCAAAACAAAAAAAAAATAGAGTTCTGCTCTCTTAAATATATTGTTGTAGTTGTGACGTCATCGTCACAAGTAGTAGTACCTACATTTTTCCATTTTTCATGGATACATACCGATTTCTCAAAAACTGGAGCGTATCTGACACTTCCAAATGTACTTGCGCACTCAGGGGACACCCCCCTAATAGTTCGAAAAGGATTCATCGAAGTTCATTTTTTTCGGGTCAAAAACTATCACAGTGTTACACATGAGTTTTACGTAAGACAAATGGAAAAAAAACTTTTTAGCAAAAAAAAAAAAAAAAAAAAAAAAAAAAAAAAAAAAAAACGCCCGTGTTACGTGTTAAAGGACACTCTAATGTAGATATAGAAGATTTCTGGGCGTACTAGATAAAAACCATTTTATTTTTATTATTGAAAAGTAGATATTTATAGAAGATATTCTTGAGCAAATTGTACGAAAATTTTGACTCACCTTGACAATGACGCTTGGAGATCTCCGTTTGTGCCAGGGCTAAGCCGTTCTCTTTTCACATGATTGATGTTCATGTGTAATGACAATTGTTGTTGTTGTTGATGGTGAAAATTATGGGATAGTTTCGGCGGAGGATGCTTCTCTTGCTGAGCTTGATTACAAGATTGTGTCGGAGAATGACTACTTAACTCATCATTAATATTATTCATAGAATTTTTAGCGATTTGATGTTGAACCTGACTATTGACTAAATTATTAGGTAAGCTGCTACAGCTGTAACTGCAATTACTTGCAGTTCCAGTGACACTGCTCTTATTATTGTTATTACTATTTGTATTATTATTATTATTGGTGTTGACATAAATATTATTGTTGTTTACCATCGCAGCAGCAACTGCTGCCGCAGCAGATGATTCCATAATAGCATCCTTTAAGGAATCAATTTGAGCAGCTGTCACACGTGGTGACATTCGTTCAAGTTTTACCTTTTCCAAATATAGATAAGCAGCTGCCGCTGCTGCTGTCGATGTTGGAGTAATTGTGAGAGCGGTTGCTTGCAAAGCTGACGCTGCCGTATTGTTTATATTATAATTTATTTTCAGACTATCGATTGTATTGCTATTAATGTATTCACTCAATAACGAAGAGCGTTCGCTAAGCATCTTATCCTTAACGATCTTAGTCGTTGACTGTGAAAGCTCTGCTTCAACCGGCAATGATGCATGTATTTTACAACAAATCTGCTATAACCACTTGTTGGCTTAGAACTTTTTATAATCGGCGTATAAGTTGAAACCTTTTCTAAATTTTTATCAAACTGCTTTTCAATTTTCTTTTAACACATTACATTTAAGTTTATCTAAAAGAAAATTAAAACAATCGTTAGATTAATATTTGAGTTTGACTGTATTTGTTTTAATATATAAAACAGTTTGAGGTTAAAATTCTAAGCTCCGAATACTACCTCTGGTAACTATATGTGTGTGAAGATAAATTTAAATTTAACTTGCAAAGATTTCAACCAAAAATTTTAGTCAAGTCAATTTTGCTGTTAATTATGTATATGAGTAGATGACGCAGTAAAACGAAGGCATAATTCAGATAATTCAAACATGATATTAGCGCATTTCGGATGTTTAGAAAAAAGCGCTCTTTTATGTGAAAAACAAGAGCTCCAAAGTGGGCCATCGCGAACAAAAATAGTGCTGTTCGAAGCGCTTTCCACTGCAGTAAGCACAACAACAACAAGCATCTCCCCCTTACAAACCTGCTTCGGCCGAAGCTGTAGTTTTTGCTGGGTATATCCGAATATCCGGATGAATTGAGAATCGTTTTTTTTGCATTGTTAACAATAAAGAGACAAGAGAAAATGATGGTATTGCCAGTATCAACATGTTAAATTTATTAAAGCATACATTAGCAGCGTTGTCAGCTTTGAAATTTCAAAAGGCACCAAAATGGAGAAAAAAACGCGTCATTTAACAAAAAACGCACCAAGTTCAGATTTTTTTTTTATTGAAAATTTTTATTGAATTAATTTTGCGTCTTTACAACATTTAACTTTAGTCCAAAATTCTAATGTTGCTATAATATTGTGCCAATGCATGAAGTGAATCATTCTCAACCCTTTTTCAATACTAGATAATATTTCGACATCGTATTCAAATTGTACTGCTAATGGCATGATATCATATTTGCAATGGGATAAAACATTTTGCACAATGCTGGTTGTTGATGTCGGTTGAAGCTAAATAGGCTTAAAACTGCAATGTGTTTCCGTGTTTCAGCATGCCGAACAAGGTTGGATATTTAAGCGTGATATCGCATTTGCAATAAAAAAATCTTGCTTTGGTGCTATTATTTGGTCAAGGCCGAATCCATTGCTTAAACTCACATTGTTATTCCCAAATCCTTTTGTATTTCGCTTATGATCTCCTTTTTTAAGACTCCATTCTTGACACTAACTTTAAATATTTCTTTTAGTAAATATAAATTTTATTAATTTTAGTGTTACAACCCTTTATGTAAACTTTTACGCATTTTATAAAAAACGAACAATGATCGCAAGTCTCAAGAATACTTTGTTTTTGCAAGCTCTTTAACAGACTTGACAACAACTTTTACGACAAAAAACAATTATGTACTCTGAAAATCTAAAATGGACAACAAATTTCTTATAATGAAATGTTACAAATTATCTATAACAACAAGACGGTTTAACGGTTTTTGTGAATGTGTTTTGGTGCCTCTTAAACATCATTAATGGTTGCTCTTATTATGGTCTGTAAAATTTAATGTAAAAATTGTATACAAATTGAATGAAATGGTATTGAAACAGTTGTATTTTTTGTACAAAATTCTTTTTTCTCTCATACTGAAACAAAAAATTGTGTTTAATATGATTAGGAGCCACCCAAAATTAAAAAAACGCACCAAAATTAAAGAAAAAGCGCACCACGCACCAACTCAGATATTTTTCGCACAAAACATTTAGAAAAGCACCAAAAAAGGTGCGAAACGCACCAAGTTGACAACGCTGGTTTTAAACTATCCCGCATAATAGTGTGAAAGTTCCAGAGGTGAAAAGGGGGAAAAAATAGCACTCTTTTATAGTCGAAACTCATATCTACACCCCTATACCCCATTGTATACCCGGTACGATACGACCGTGAGCACCAGAACAATTTTTCTGACACAAAATAAAATATTTTTTGCAAAATTTGAAAATTAATATTTTTTAGTCAATTTCTTGTACAGTTGGTCACAAAAATATTTTGCATATACAAAATCTAGATATATATTTTAATTATAATAAACTTGTGTCTTAATTCGTAAGGCTGAGTTTATTACAATAATAAAAGTTCACATATAATATGTATAACTAACGTGACCATACGTCCCGTTTTGAACGGGACAGTCCCGTTTTCAGCTACTTTGTCCCGTTGTCCCCGACAACAACTCGGGGACGCAAAAATGTCCCGTTTTCAGAAATTCGGCAAAGATAATTTTTTTAATATTGATACATACTTATGTACATTTTTTTTGATAAATTTTTATTTATTGAATCTTCAATTATAAATTGAAACATCAATAAGTTGTTCAAATCTTAAATCTAAAAATGTACATACATATGTATGTATGTTAAAATACATCACAAGTCTAGCTGAAAGATAATTTCATCTAAAAAATATTGACCGAACTCCAGTTGCGTTGTCAGTTGCTGACAATTGTATTACGGATGGCAACTGCCAACTTAAAGGTTCCAGTTTCAGTTGCTATTTAGTGCTTTTCCGGCAACCACCAACTTTCAGTTGCCGGCTGGCTACTGAAGTTCGGTCGCTATCCATTATCGAGCCATTAAATTACTGTTCTTAAAAAGCAAAAAAAAAAATTTAACCGCCTCTCAAAATAAGAATACTGTGCGTTTACTTGTACGTCGCTCGTCAAACTAATAATCAAAAAAAAACAGACCAACAACAACTAACCTCCCAGGGATGGAAAATTTGTTTTCTGTTATTGTATCAACCAGACAAACAAATTGTACTACGATCGATAATGCTGAAATTGTAGGCGAAAAGCAACTGATTTACGACCTTCTAAAAACCCATCGTATTTATTTGTTTAGCTCATGTGCCTCTAAACAAATAATAAGTTTAATAAAATCCGTTATTAGTGGAACGCATGTTAGTTTTTTACGTCTAGAAATCCAGCGATCGACATCGTTCGATATCGTGGGCCAGGCCGTGAAATTGACGGGGTGAAACAAAATTGATCGTTAATTTTATGTAGTCGTATAATTACCACAAAACATTCATATCTATTCCAGAAAACGCGTCGATGGAGTGAATATTTACATGGAAACAAAAACAAAATTTCAAGAATTGTTTTTGCTTTTCATACATTTCTTAAATTAAATATACGTGAGAAATTTTAACGCGTTTCTCTCTCTATGAAAAGCAGTAAAATTTATTTGATAAACAAAAACAAATTTTTTAAATGTATGTAGAAGATGGTTACACCGATATTGACGAGAATTTCGTGAAAATTAAGGCTAAAGAATTTTATAAAACTAGTCGAGAGTATTTAGAGCAATGGACTGTTTATAACAAAGATTTAGAAAAACTTAATTGTTCAAATTTAACAGAAGTACCACAGTGGGAAGATGTTCAAAAAGTTCTAGATATATTGATCGAAAAAGAACATATCGATTGCAATAAAGATACGGAAGTATTCGATGAATTTTCACTCGTATCTAAATACGTAACATCGCAGAAAATTGATGAATGGAATCAACAAAATATTTCTACGGAAAATCGTTGGGTGGAAGTATTTAAACATTTTAAAAGCAATTACCTAAACCATGCAAATTTGCAAATTATAGTTGAATATATTTATGTTTGCCTGGTACAAATGCGCCGGTTGAACGTGTATTTTCCTTGATGAATAAGTTGTGGACCGAAGATAAAACTCTATTAAGGGTATCAGTGCTTAAGGCTATGTTAATTATTAAAGTTAATATTAAAAAATCCTGCCAAGAGTTCCACACATATTTGAAATCGTCACCTAAAATTTTGAAACAAATTTGTGCCTCTGAAAAATATAACAATGTATAAACAATGTTTTTTTAGTGTCTATTTACTATGGACAAATAAAATATTATTACATTATTTATGCATTTCTATTTCATATAACCGAACCCATCAGAATTATTCGATGTCCCGTTTTCAGGTAAAAAAAATATGGTCACTTTATGTATAACGTCTATTTTGAACTTAAATAGAAGCGTAGGTCTGCTTCATTGAAACCTCTTTACACAAAGTAAACTTAAACCAATCTCTGTATTTTTTATGTTCGCTACTATATATAATCTAATTTTTAACTCAAACTGCTTCAAAAACAAACCTTTATTGTCAAAGCATTAAAAATTTCCAGTTGTTGCCATGGAATCATTGCAGCTCCTATTGGGTTGAATATTGCCAGTAAATTGTTTTATATCCCAGATAGCTGAAGTGATTGTTCGATGTATATACATTAAAAAAATTGTAAAAAATACAAAAACTATTTTAATGCTTAATGCCCAAAAGCAGTGAGTGTGTTAACTATTTCTCTTGAAACTGTAAAATTTATAGTGTAAATAATACATATGTACATTAAAAATGGAAAAAGTCAGGCGCGTTGCTAATGCAAGTAGGATCGGTAGCAAGCCATATTTTTTTTGTAGTTGGTGAGTATTTTGAAAATTTGTAAATGGCAAGATTAGCTATTTTATTGGTACCTATTGTAGTAGTAAATTTTAAGTTATATGTAACAAAAAAAAAATTACACAATTGTGCTATGCGGGTATAAGTTTGTGTTTGACTTAAAGCTCACAATCGTGCTATGTGTTTTGTTCTAAGAAAAAATTTTAACCTTTAAAAGAACTGACTGACTAAGGGTTCCTTTATAAATGTAAAAAAAATTTGATTAAATATTTAATTTATTTAATTAAATTTTTAATTGTAATAAATAATTTTAGTTAATAAATGTATAAAAATTTAATTATTGCTATTAATTTGTTTACTGGTTCAAATTTAATTAAATTTTTAATTGATATCACAATTTTTTTAATTGAAATCAATTTTTATTTTTTTCTGTGTAGAAAGTTTATAAGAAGGTCCTTATATTTAATAATGTAATGTAATATTCATATATGTACTTCCTTCTTTTATTGATTTTACATCTTCACCAGTTCCATTTACTAAAACCCATAATCTAACTCCAAATCAATGTGACAAACGAGATGAATTGTGGAGAAATAAATAAGGATGTCATATTTATGTTAACCCCTGTACTCCTTTCCAATATTTATCAAAATATTTCCCACAAAGTCATTAAAAAGAATTTTTTTTTGTATTTTCATGCTACCACGATCAGTGAAATTAATCCCAGAAGCTGAAATTAAAAATTTGCTATTTCTTCTCTAAGATATCTAGGTTAGTATGTATTGGGCCTAAACCTTTCGCAATAAGCATAATGCTAAATCAATGTTAATAAACGAATTCATGAAGGTACGAAACATAATACACTGTGGATACAAGTAAACCCAATTCGACGAATAAGTTGTGGAGGATGCAACTTGTGGTTTACTTAGTTAAAAGTTGCTGTAACCAGTTAGCTACTGAAGTATCGATGAGAAAATGGTATCTTTTTATGGAAGATGTCTAGAAGGCATCCATCTATACTTTGATAGGTTTATTTAATACAGTACCGCTCTTTGGAAAATTAGAAGAGAAGTGATATAAAGCCACAAGTACTATACGGACAAATCGTTTGAGAAAAAGACTTAGGGTTAGCATTTCATTGAGAGCTGAATACCAACACAACAGGAGATCTTTACCATCATGTTGTAAAAGTTTCAAAACTAATCTACTCAAACATGAACCTAAATAATATCTGGGAATTACTAAAGCACAAGGAAAAAATGTTGTTGAAAAACACAAAAAATTATTTTTCAATATAACCTTGAATCAATTAGTCTACAGTTGGTTGACAAAGAAAGTATGTATTTACATATTTACAAGGCAAAAATAAAACATAAACCTCCGTCTAACAAATATGTATAAAATTTTTTCGAGTAAATACCCAAGAATTTATGTTTTTAAAAATTTTTATTTGTTATGGAAAACATGATGGTGAAGGATCTACTGATGAATTGGTATTAAGCTATCAATGAAATGCATATGTAATAGTGACGTTACGTATATCAATATTTAGTATTCGCGAATACGAATACGAATATTTGAAACAGTATTCGCCGAATACGAATATTACTTTTAAGGTATAGAGAAACTTGATATTTAAAATTTAATTGGAAAAAATCCCTCCCTTTGCGTCAATAACAATAAATTGACAAAAAAACTGTCACAGTACTTTAGGTATTTAACATTATTATGACATTGAGATGCTGAATTAGAAGACCACTACTGAGCATTTTTAAATTATTTTACCTAAATATGTACATGCTTTTAAAATTTGTTTTTCTTACTCTGCTTGCGCTTTTAATTAGTAATTCAGTGTTGTTTAGGAGAACATATTTTCGCAGATAGCGCAGCCACATGTCTCGGTGGACTTTCACATATTAAATTTTAGTTCCTCTATTTTTGAAGTCCAAGATTCCTCTACTGAGAATTGATTACTAACTTAAAATGATATGAATTTACATATACGACTTTAACTTTTAAATGATAGTTACGAAATATAATTTTCGTTTGATTTTTAAGAAGATTATTATCTTGCGTCAAACATAAAGGGATTTATTTCTTTAAATAAAAATTATTATAAATTAATATATATTTGTACATTATATGTACTTTTTTAAACTTTTTGTAGATTTTGCTAGAATTTGGCAAATACGAATACGAGCATTCGTAACATCACTAGTAGGTAACACATAACTTTTAAAAAATTGTTGAAAACATAAATTCTCGAATAAAATGTTATATTTGTGTATGTTTATTCGAATGCTCATATATGCATGATATGAGTGCAATAATTCGAAATTTTTCTCTATTAAATATTTTCTATTTCCACTCACTATTTAAAACTTTCATTTACATCAATAGCATGCTTGGTTTTTTGAAATACTTTGCTATTGAAAAATAAAAACAACAAACATAATCCAGTTTATATTTAATAAGTGTTCAGTGAATTGTAACAATAATTTTTTTTTAATACCGCAATGTAACGGTAGATGCATCTTAATTGAAATTTCATCGGATTGGCAAGAAGAAACCAATGTAAAAACGACATCAAATCACGTCTTCTTTAATGATGCTGATGATGGAAGTTGAAATCCATGGTCTAAGCTTTTATTACAGTGAAATGTTAAAATTATATAGATACATTCAAGCCTTCTTATCTTATAACCAGGGCAAGTTTTTTAAGCTTTTTGCTGGAAAAGATTGATTTCGCTTATTTTGTGCCTATTTTTGCAAAATTGCTTTATTTGATATACTCTGCTTGAATTTTCTTATAATGCACTTTGGCACCCCTTGAAAATAATTTTTGAATCTTTCTGTTGCAAATAAAAAGCAAAAATTTGTCCTTTTTTCAAATATGCAATTTTCTATTCTTTAACTCTTGACATTGCAAACTATACAGAAATTATGTGTTAAATGCACTTTCCGATGTTGATGTGGAATCAATATATAAAGCAAAAGCTCTATTTAAAAATTCATCTTAAAAATCTGATCTGCCGTACATAAAAGATAATTTCGAGTGTATTTGCCGAAGTATAATCAAACTAGAAAAAAGAGGACTTTATTTAAAATAAAATTTGTCTATTATAGAAAAAGTGGAAGAAAAGATGAAAAATTTTGAAAACAAAATATTTTTTGAAAAGTTCAACAAAGTTATGAATCGAAACGTTGAAATTCAAACATTAGTTAAAATTAGAAATAATATTTTTTAAACAAAAGCGAATCTGTAGTGCGATTCAGTAATTTTTATTACGATAATCGTATTGTTAAAATTATTAAAACAAAAATTTACCGAATTTGGTATTCAGTAACACTTTTAACGATATTCGCTATCGGTATGTTAACGACAATAATTTTTCGATTGTTATGAAATAAATAAAAGTCAGTTGTTCAATCGTAGCATGTTCGTTATGCCAAGAACAAAATTGATCTTTTAAAACAATATACAAAAACACAGAATCTTTTGTACATAAATAATAATATTACTATTTTTTAAACATGCAATTTAATATTCATATCTCTAAATTTCATAAAATTTAACATTAATTTTTTTAAATTTTAAAAAATTTTTGGGAAAAATTTCAATAAATAAATTAATTTATTTGTTTTTTGTTTATTTCTCTTTGTGTAAAAGGTAATTATAACGATTTTGTTGAGAAGGTATAAGTGAATAACAAAATCGTTACTGCAAATCGCTACAATTGTCGGTAAAATTAACAATTATCGAATTGTTAAAAGTTACTGAATCGCACTACTGATGAATACATTGATTCGCTATCTCCAAGCGAATTATTATTGTTTAAGTTCGCTCTTACTACATCCAATGAAGTTGAATGCATTTTTTGCATAGTGATGTACATAAATATCCATCATATCATTTCTTGAACAAAAACAAAGCATAGAAACAAGTCTACTATCATTTTTTTGTTTTTGTGATCATTTTGTATGTGTGCAAAATACGTTGAAAACCAACGGTAAATAAAAATGAACAATTATCACCATTAGTTTGGTAGCTTTTTAGTTGGCAGTTCTCTTTTTGCATTCAATCAGAAACGTGTAAATTATTATTTTTTTGCTGATCTCATTAAAAAAAATTTTGAAGACAAAAAATACATTTAGGGGAAAAAAGGTTTGTATTTAATGTTTCAATTATAAATATTTGATTTTGCAAATGAAATATGGTCAGAAACTTCAAAAAAGTGTATGACAGAAATTTACATCATCATGCATTTAGTGCACTTATAATGTATGTTGAAAATTAACTTGTAGTAAATGGTTTTTGCACTGGATTTTTAGAAAAATATGGACGAAAAGCAAATTGAAAAATACTTGGCTGACTTGGAAGACGGTTGGCTATCAGAAGATGGGCTTGATGCCGAAAGTTCGGATGACGAGAACAACTATGATGAAATTGAAAGATATATGGAGGAAGAGAATGATGATGATGTAGTAGATGGGGTAGATGATCAATCTGATTCACATCATGTAGAAACTCAAATTAATTTCCCAACTTTCTGTTTTGACAAAAGAAACTTAGTTTGGAAGAAAAAAATTTGGAGTACGATAAAGATCGCGTTTCTTTCGTGACAAGCGGTAATTCTTTAGACGAGATTTCAGAAATGGAAACTCCTTATCAGTGATTTACGAGTACTCACTTTTTTTACAAAGGATTTAGTTAATATGATAGTAAAAGAAACAAATTTATATATTATACAAAACAATCCCACTTCATCTACAATATACAACGAAAGTGACATTTATAAGTTCTTTGGAATACTTTTATATATGTCAGTTCAGAAATTCCCCAACACAAGATCATACTGGTCACCAATGTATGGATACGACCCAATTCCTTCCACAAGGCCTGTAAATAAATTTGAGAAGATAAAACTAGCACTGCATTTTAATGACGATCATCTTCATAAGCCTGTAGGCCATTCCGAACATGACAGGCTTTATAAAATAAGTCCCATAATCAAATACCTGAATGAACGGTTTGCCACAGTAACGATGGACCAACGACTTTCTGTGGACGAGCAGATGTGCGCTTAAAACAATATCTGCCTAATAAGCCACACAAATGGGGCTTCAAATTGTACGTTCTTTGCAACCTGAGAGGATACGCCCATAAGTTTGAAATTTATTCTGGCCAAGATAATAATCAAAAGCTTCCAGATGAACCAGATCTTGGTGCGACACTAAATGTTGTAGTTCGGTTGCTTCGGGCAGTTCCAAAGATGCAAAATCACATTGTATACTTTGATAATTTTTATACGTCGTTACCTTTAGTTTACTTTTTAGCTAAGCAAGGAAATTACACCGTCGGAACAGTGCAACAAAACAGAATTCCAAATAATAAATTGCCGGGAAAAAAGGAGTTCATGAAGAAATGCGTTCCCAGAGGCAGTTTTGAAGAGAAAGTTTCAACGTTTGATGGTGTAGAAATAAGTTCTGTTGCTTGGAAGGATAACAAGTTAGTGACCCTTTTATCCACGTATGCTGGAGCATTTCCCTTAAGTGAAGTTAGTAGATTTGACAAGTCGAAAAAAGAAAAAATCAGCGTTACCTGTCCATTTGCTGTCCAAGAATACAACAAACATATGGGAGGTGTTGACCTTATGGATAGCTTTTTGGGGAGAAACCACATAATATTAAGGTCTAAAAAGTGGTACATGCGCATTTTTTACCATTTATTTGATCTGGCAGCAATAAACTCCTGGATCCTCTATAAAAAAAATGCCGAGAGGAGGAAAGTTCCAGAAAAGGACATTCATACACTGAGCCAATTTAGAAATGAGCTGGCCTTTGTACTGTGTAACAAAGGGCCCTCTAATGAAGCTAAGCGAGGACGACCGAATACCAGTTTCATTGAAATAGAATTGGAGCATAAGAGAAGAAAAGGTTCAGCAGCTCCTGCTCCCCCAAAAGACATACGGAGAGATAATTTTGAACATTGGCCCAAAGTAGGTGGATCGTTGAGATGTAAATACCCTAAATGTACAGGATATTCAACCATAACTTGTAGCAAATGTGGAGTTAATTTATGTTTAAATAAGAAAAATAATTGCTTTTACAAATACCATATAGAATAAAAGTGGCATAGAAAATATTCGCCACTATATTTTTTTTTGCTTAGTACTAAATTAAACATCTGAGTTTGCATGGTAATGGAAATTTCCATCACACTGACTTTTACAAGTTTCATGCTATTTACGTATTTTAAAATTATTTTTAATATTTTTCCCATAATCTAGAGCAAAAATTACATAACTGTGATTTAAAAAAAAAAAAAAAAAAAACATGCAATGAAGTGTTAAGAAACAAACTTAGTGCCAGGTTTTTTCCCTTCAAAACAAATGACAGATTTTTTCCAGGTTTTTTTGTTTCAAAAACAAAAGACTTAAGAAACAAACGTTTAAAAATTTCTTGACTCGGTCGCCTCAAAGCCCGCGATAGAAGCTATGCAATAGCTTAAAAACTCTTAGTAATTTGAATTTTCATTAATTCAATAAAACTGTACTTGAGCCTGATAATATTAATTTTCATATGTACTTTAATATAAGTTTAAATAATAATTACGTTTATTCGTAATAATATAAAAATATATTTATGAATATTAAAAATTTATTTTCTTTGTTTGTTGTGAAGTAAGACTTCATTAGGTAAGTGATATATCATTTTATTTCGAAATCTTCTCATCAAACTTTGTCTTAAATTTAAGGTTGAAGAGCTAACTTTAAGGCCAGTTTTCACGTATCTGCGGTTATTCGTTGGCTTTGCTAAAAATCAGCAATGGGTAACATTTCCGTTCTGTTGGTTATATATATAAAAAAATTCACCCACTTCTCCGTTTTATACCGGCAATAAAAAACTACAAACATTTCTTACAGATCTCTTTATAAAATTTAAATTAAGATGGAAAACTGTCCAAACAAAAAAACCTAATGGTGGTAATACGTATGATGAGAATACCGTTAGATGTTTTTTTTGAAAGAATCAAAAAAGCGGCAAGTATAATTAGACTTAATTTTGAGCTCATAAAACATTTCTATAAAATATGGGAATGTATTGGATTTGGATACCCCATTAACTTGAAAACTTTATCTGAAGGAATATTGATGGTACTACATGCATATTACTGTCCACAAAGTTTTATGTCACGCAAAACATATTATTCAAAAATGCCTACTGCCTATTGGTCAATTGTCGGAAGAAGCATTAGCAGCAAGTAATAGGTTAGGATAGGAAGGGTAGTGTGCAACACACATCCACTCGGAGACCCAATTGGATCCATTTTGATTCCCTTCTTTTTTAATTTATTGACTAATTAGTCTCCTTACTGCCCAAGGAGAAACAAGGAGCCCTTATTATCCATCATTCAGCCACTTAATTCCCATGATAAGGCCCGTGATATCCTCAAGTTTGCACTTCGCGGTATCATTAATGCCATCATGGAAACGTCTGCTCAGCCATCTTTGAATATGGCGTTGCAGCTCAATAGTTTCTGCCTCCTCTTCATCCCCACACATCCTACAGAAATCCGGAGTGCCATTTTCCCATATCCTTGTCCTCCCTCTAAACGAGCAATAGCCAGTCAAGGCTCCTACTTAGACCCTCAAAACCTTCCTATTCATACCCAGAAGTAGATTAGATTTACCTGAGTCTAGTTCTATCCATATGGACCTCGAGACTCTGCAATCTTCTCTATTCCTCGAGGAATGATTGGTTCTGCTAATTGCCCAATTACTGAGTTCCCTGTAGTAGTAACCGATTTCTAGAAATGACTTTTATCGTCTGAATCGTATGTACATAAATACGTTATGAAGACCTCCAGCATATAATATAAGTAAATTGACTGCAGTAGTACTTGAACCGCTAGAAACTCCAGATAAAAATCAGTAAATTCTAAAAATTTTATACATGTCTTTATGTATTTCTTATAAAAAAAAAATTAACACAAAACATTAATAAATACATATCTTTATTTTTAATTAGAAGAATATATTGATACTGTTTGCCTTTTCACCTTAGTGGTAGTGTGAAAGTTTTTTTCAATTTATTGTTACTGACACAAAGCGATGGATTTTTTCTAATTATGTACATAAATATTAAATGGCTCTAAACCTTAAAAGTAATATTCGTATTCGGCGAATATTGTTTCAAATACTCATATTCGCGAGTACTAATATGTATGTACATAAATTAAGCTGAAGATTATTGAAACAATATTATTAAATTGCTCTTAAACAGATCCAACGAATGCAGCTGGAAGAAAAACAACTAATTTTTCTTTCCTAGCAGTCGCAAAATACATACTTACATACATAATTCATACAGACATGTATGGATGTGTATGAATATACTTTGATGGTGAATGACCAGTAGATAGATGTGAACCCATGCGCTAATTAATATTTAGTTCAACGCTGTATTTTATGTTACCAAACCACAAGAACTACTCAACTACCTTAAGTTTAGGCAGAACCACTTTAAGCTGCAATGTACAGAAGCGTGGACAGAGGCCATGGCCATAACAAGAATCAACACGGACCAGAAACACTTTAATGGATTGCATGTGATTTGCAATGATGTGCGCGATACCAACATACGAACAAACTTGAATATTCTAACTAAATTTAAATCATACACACCTGTTCTTACAAAAAGAATAAATTAATAACATTACTAACAACAACGCAAAAAAAATTACTAAAACAAATTCAGTGCATTGAACGCTTAACATCTACGTTGCACTCTTTTGATAACGAACTATTATATGTAGCTTTAGTGCTAATAGTTGTTTGTACTAACTGGTACAAGCGAATTTACAAACACTTACATACTTATATAAAAAACACCGATATGCTTTCAGCCATGCACATGCAGTTCATTTTATTATTAACTAACAAAGCATCCATTTGGTCAAAACTACTAACATCCCAACATCAAGAAATGAAAAAAAATAGAAAAATTCTTTCCATTCATAGTTCATTTACAACCTCAAACTTCATAATCACTATATTATAATTAAATTTATTATCTTCCAAGGAGGATAAAAAAATTGTCATGAAATGCAAAACAAGTATAACAACACACACTGCAAATATTTCCTATCAAATTGTAGACATTGGTGAATATTTTATCAAATCAACTAACCGCCCAGCAAAAGCTACTGCTTCGGCCGAAACAGGTTTGTCAGGGAGAGGTGCTTGTTGTTGTGTCTCCTGCTTTGAAAAGCGCTTTGAACATCCATGATTTTTGTTCGCGATGTCCCACTTTGGAGCTTTTGTTTTTTTACATAAAATAGCGCCTTTTTTCTAATCATTCAAAATGCGCTAAAATTTTGTCTGAATTATATGAATTATGCATTCGTTTTACTGCGTCATATACTTGCATTCATAATTCATATGTAGGCAAATACCACTGTGGCCACATACAAAAATATTTTGCTTTAAGATAAAGCTAAAAAATGCTAAAATTATCATAAACTGCCAAAATATAATTCTAAAATTTAAATTGTATTATTTTTTGTTATTTTGGTTAAAACATATATATATATATATATACATATATGTTTTATATTTTATTTATTTGTTGCGGGTTAGCAATATCTAGATATATATTTCGTTGCTAGCTATACCAATTCATCAGTAGATGTTTTACCCTTTATGTTTAAAAAAATTTCAAAGCTCATCTATTTATACAAAAACTCACAAATATATTTTTGTGAATTACTAAGCATAAAAATAGCCTTTAAAAAATTTCTCAAACACACACAACAATAATTTTCCATTATGAATGTGTTTACTTTTCTACACCTATACAATTAGACAACCGCTGGTTGCCATTAAAAGTATTTTATAAGGCAAAAATGAAAAGCAAATCTCCCCGTTACAAAATTTTTACATTTATTTGAGCATGTACTCAAGTATTTATGTTTTATATTTTATTTATTTGTTGCGGGTTGAATTCACACATTTGTATGGTCTTAAAATATCATTCAATTATATTAGTGACAGAGATATGTACATACATAGATATGTAGGTATGTACATATGTATACATTTTTACCGGAGTTCATCTGTGGGTACTCTATCGAATAACAAAATAGAGTAGTTTCGAAACTAGTCCCTGTGGGTACTCCTTGGATTAGTAACATGAAGTAGTTTTTGGGTTACGTGGTCCAGCCCTAGGACATCGCAATGTAAATTGAACCATGTTTTTTTCATACACTTTGGCTACATTTGGAGTACTCATACTCCATTGTGGAGTAGTCCATACACGCATGTATAGAGTACACTCATTTTTTGTAGGGGAATATCTGATTTTATCGAAAAAATATTATTAGACTCTTTAGAAGAAATTAAGCTATCATTTACAAGAGCCTCAACGATAACATTTCTTTTGTATTTTTCTTCGAACAATTTGTTGAAGAATCGAAGACGGATTTCGAACATGTTTTTGCAGTTTATGAAGTGTTCGACAAATTGTGTATGTTATATGAAACAATATTTGATCCAAATACAATTTGAAAATTTTCCACAAACAATTCGAGCAAATCATTAGCCACATTTATCTTATTCCAAACATGTCGTGGGTTACTAAGTAACCTATAAGCACAATGTAGGAGCAGAAATTCATAATATATATGTATCTTTGTGAACGTTGTTACAAAGTACAAATTATGCAATGAGGCTAGGAATTGGTGAAATTCGATTGTCTTCCCACTATACAATTCATCCAATGATCTTGGTTTTTTCTGGAAATTCTTTGGAAAAGCTTTTCGAAATTTAAGAAGCTCAGAAGATATTTTAAATATATTTTCTTTTGGATCACTGTTTCAGTTCTGTTTTAGTTATTCGAATAAGCATTTTCCTAGTTACTACCAGATCGATCAGATTACATTACAATTTTTTTTGGAAGCTTGTGTGGTGTTGGCTGAAGTGGTTAGCGTGTAGACTAAGCAAACAATGACTTGGGGCCTGGGTTCAAACCCTGGCCAGAGCAAGTCTATCAACATCATTTCTCTAATGTACATTACTAAGATATTGTATTAATTGTTGTCGGACTATATAAGTGATGAAGACAGCGATTTATTCTATTCCAAGCTAATGAACACAACATCGCCCTGTATCGTCGATTAGCAGAAACATCGGCGAAGTAAAACAATTAATAAATTGCCTGCCAGCTTAACAAAGTTAATGCGTCTAATTAACACCGGAGGCGCCTTTACACTGCTAAATTTTCAACATTTATCTTCTCTACCCTAGTCCTTTCCCTGAGTTCCGTCACAATGCACTGCATACGTAGGGCTCATCTCCTGAGTGCTGGTCCTAATTAGAAAAAAATATTAATATATTCTCAGAAAAAAGCGCTGGTATATTATGGATACATACTAATAATTGATAGTTAAACAATATACTGAAAACCTTTTTTATGTACATACATAAACAGAAAAAAATCTCAAACGTAGTAAAATATATCTCAAGCGGTGTCAAAAATACGGAAAACACGGACTTATCTTGCATCAAGTATAAAATTTCCAGTATTAGAAAGTACTGCTAGAAATTTCAAGGAGCAGCAAAATATAAGAAGTATACACGCAATCCGGTTTTTACACGCTGATTATCTACACGAATTTGAAATAACTCGGTTGGCAGAAATAAAATAATACTGTTTTTTACAGGCAGAAAACTGTGTAGTTAGGAAATTTTCAGTTTCTGCGTAAAAAAGACTGTTGCCGCACGCTTGAAGAATAACACGGTGCTACAAATGAGCACTTTTTTTATACTTGAAAAGAGAACTAGTGTAGGTTATAGACCTTATTTAGTAGATCATAAATCAATTTTTAAAAGATCGGAAACACCCTCAAATTTCGGAGTTATTCCGAAAAAACTATTTTCGGGTAGGTTCGAGTACTTATGAACACGTAGGTTAGGTTAGGTTAGCAGGTTGCTGGTAAAGTAAAGATTAGATTCCAGCTCACGTAACTCAGTTGATTTTAATCGGATTTACAATTTTTAAATGGTTTCAGAAAGAAGAAAAATGTGCTTTTCTAAATATATACTCCCTTTGGTATATATATTAAATTTTTGCAGTGATATATTTAATTATATCTGATTTTAATTTTATTTTTTCTAGGTTTTTCAACTTTGGCGTAATTTTTTTATATTAGATTGTTCAAAAACATACCCATATGTATATATTTCATTAAAGCTAATTTAGTTCTGAGTTAAATCAGCTTTCAATAAATAAAATCGAGTAAAAAATAAAAAAGTTATTAAGGTTTTTCAAAAGTTAAAAATTTTGCTTTTACAAATATTGATCAATAACTACTACATTTTCTTTATTTTTTTAATCTTATAATGATATGATTACATAAATATTTTAAAATAACAGTATTCAAATTATTTTATTTAGAAATTAAGAATATATGATTAAAAGTAGTATAAAAAAAAATTATTCTCACTAAAATTTCTTTCCGCTTGCGGGTATCAAGTGCTATTTAAATTTAAATAAAGTTTAATAACTTTCACAAATATTGTCCGATTTAAAAAAACTAAAGTTCATTTTATTTGTTATAAAATTCTATTTCAAATTTTTTATACAAAGACATGTGCTTTTATAGAAAAAATTATAAAAAAAGAACTCAAAGTTAAAAAAACATAAAAAAATAAAAAAATTGCAGATGTTATTACGAAAATTACTACCAATATTTAATTAATATAGCATATTGTACATGTATACGGTTGGAAAGATCTATTCTTTGTCTTTCATAAAGCGTTCAAAAATTGAAGATCGGATTAAAATCAACTGAGTTACGTGTACAATGTACACTGTACATAAGTACTGGAACCTATCCGAAAATAGTTTTTTCGGAATAACTCCGAAATTTGGAGGTGTTTCCGAACTTTTAAAAATTGATTTATGATTTACTCAATAATGCCTACAACTTACATTAGGTCACTTTCCAAGTATATTTTCACTGTAGCACCGTGTAATTTATAATACGAGGATTCACATATTACAAATGCATTTATGTATATATTAATTCATATTGTTACTTAAACGTTGCCAATAACTGCAAAGTTAAACAGAATTCGCATTTATAAGAACTAAACCACTGATTAAAGCAACTTCTGATATCCAGTTACAAGATAATGATGTTGACGATATAGAAGTAGTACGTATTTGTACTGAAGAAACTGATATTGATCCAACCCAGTACAAGGGATCAGAATAAAATTTTTTGAATTTCTTGAATAGATGATATTTTTAATTTTTAAAAGTTTAAAATTAATACTGCTCTGACTGTTTGATTTCCTTATGGATTTGATTATTTATGTATTTGAAAATTTTATTGTTATAAATAAATTTAAGTGAACTTTTAAATTTTATATTTTGCTTTAATTTCTTAATAATCATAATATGAAACAAAGTAAAATATACGTATAGAACTTAATAGGAGGGTTTTTACAAAATTATTAAATTTTATAGGCATGTGGTGATGGCTAAATTATTTTATTATTATATTATTTTCATTTCATATGCATACATACATTTATGATTAAAACGAATACATTTTTTTAGGGAAGATTAAATATTTGCAACACCATAAATTCTTAATATTTGAAACCAAAAAGATGTTCATACAAATACCAATGTTAACAAAAAATAGAAGTTGCTGCAAAACGAACGGTCAAATATGTGTGTTCCCGGTAGATTAATTTACCTTATTATAAACATACAGAAAGAATAGTGTTGCGGGAAAGGGAATTTCGAGTTTTCGCAATCAGCTGTTTTGTTTTCACACAAACGTTGAAAAAAAATTTGTTTGTGAAAAACAATTTGATAGTTAAAGAAATAAAAATATTTTGTGTTTCATACTTAGCTCATAGCAGGAAGAATTTGAATGAACTTATAGACCTTTTTCAGCTTAAATAAAATAATGGAATGTAAAATCCGAAGTGTAGCAATTCACTCGGCGATACCTTTTTATGCTGAGCAAGTGACTCGAAAACTAATGCAGGTGAAGTTAGTTTAGTGCATTGTGTTAATTATGATTCCATGCAATATTATTTTTTGCTTTATTGATCTCAATAATATTATAAGGCAACACATGTGATTTATTTTACATATTAGGTAAATATTCCGAAGTACTACATGTGTTTTGATGGATTTAGTAAAAATTCCCTAAACAACTAAGGTAACAACATTCCGTTTGCTAATGCCAACTTATGATTAATATCTGTTCGATTTTATGTTATTTTCCATATTTTTATTTAAACTATTTGTATTAATTTAATAAAAAAAATTTAGCGGAGCTAGTAGATATTTCAGGGAGGGCAGTAGGACTTGACCGAATATGAAATTTGCGCGATGTATTAGAAACACCATAATTTTGAAATAAGTATATTATTATGGGACGTTAAACTATTTTGGCGGCCGGATAACCCTTCGCTCTTTGAGACAAACTAAAATACATGGACCAAACATGTAAAGAAACACTGTTCTTGAAAATAAAATTGACTATAAGTTGCTTACAGCCTCCGTCACAACGTCAATTCAAATTAATTTTGACGTGATCCATTTGAAAACAACTTCTTTAACGTGTAACTGCAGTTATGTTTTATTTTTGGCGACGAATTCTAGCGGCCAAAATTTGGCCGTTCGTCCAAGTTGTGTTCGTATCATAAATCTGAGCCATAAGGAATCCGAGATGAGCTCCGGAGTACAACAAACACAAAAATCACTATTATAGTATCTATAATATATGTACATATGTACATAGTTGGATATGAAGCCTAAATTAATACTGCTATACGAAAAATATTATTTTATCAGTGTAATCCTTTATAAGAAGTAATATTTTCATTAAAAATAATTGCATAAGAGAAAAACACTCCTAAGAAAATTCTTTTGTAAAATTTTATGATTCTTTTATATCTATCCGTTACGAACTGTACTTCATTCAATTTTGAACATTTTCAATGTTAGATCGAATTAAAGCTGACTAAGAAAAAACGTACTTGTGATAACAACTGTTTGAAGGGAACAACTCAAATAGAATCTTAATACTTTGGCTTTTGAGATTCTCATTTCAAACAAGAACATTTAAAATTGGCGACAAAACACATTTTTTAATTTTTTGCCGCCTTCACGCAAAAGGTCTCTTTATGCAGTGTAGTTTTTATTTCTCTTCAAAATTAAAGAGGAATGGAAATTAAGATTTGTTGTATGATTACTTTTTGTTCCCCTTGCTTTGCCATTGTAGTCGTTGAGTTTGAATGCATACATACATACAAATATATGTATGTAGATACTTAAATATTTTATAATGATTTAGATTTTTGTTGTTGCTATAGGGTAAGTGTACCAGTAGTCGGCAGTTTAAGGCTTTTGCTTTTTTTAAATCTACCGCCTTTGCACGTGTGAATAAGCTGTTGGATTGGAAGCTATTTAATACAAATCATTAATTTGTATTGTTTTAGATCAATTATGTTAAATTTAAATATTTTTATACTAAAATTGAGAAATTTACAGATTTTGTAAAAAAGAGCACATTTGCCTATAGTCGGCACCAATTTTCCACTTTTCGGCATGTTATTTTCCTATGGTCGGTCATATTTTAGTGAAGAAAACAATACATTGAGATAGAAATCATACTGTTATTGATATAAACAGGAACAAAGGATTAATTCATATTCGACCAAAAATTAAAAATATTAATACTAAATTATATTTTTGTAAATTTCAGTCTTTGGATTTCATTGTTTTTACTTAACTGATATATTAAAGGTAAAAGTTAGGTATCTTATACCTATAATCTGTGCATTCGCGGAGTCTAATTCTATTAAAAAATATAGGAAGGTACTTTCTAATTCCATAACGTCATCGTATTGCATATTTTTGAATTCAGTGCATTTAAGGTGATACCACTGTGTCAGGTATCACACCCAACATTTCTTAGCTGATCATCTTCAGTATCCGAATCCAACACTTCAGAACAAGTGCTACATTTTTACTTTTGCTTTGGTATTTTAAATTTTACTGGCTTGATTCCTTTTACTTTTTTTTGGCCCTACAGTTTTCGCTCTTTCATGCCTTTAGCTTTAACGAAGTTTTCAGTTTCTTTCATCCGTATATGGATCCTACATGCAAGAGCTCTGGGGGCCATAATTTTTGTTTTTAATTGTAAGGACGGTGATTGCTTTGGGAAGTAAAAATGATTTTCGAACAATGTTGATATCGATTATTCCGGGTTTTTAATTAGCTTTGTGTAGCTAATACTTTTGGTCAAATTACATGTTGGAGAAGAGCTAATAGGATCAAATTATAAGGGAGCTACAAATTGAAGAACTAAGTGAGAGACGTTCGGCTGGTTGGAGAGGAGCACGAAATGTTTAGTTTTGCTTTGGTTTTGAAGAAGTTGGTGTTGAACAAAAGAGAACCGGTGATATTGTTTGTATTCCCTCCATTTCCAAAACTCCTTCGTCATTAAATATATATGTCCCTGACTGCTCTGTAACGTTGCCTAAAATTTGGATATTTTAAATGTTTTCTCCAATCTCGCGCGAATCTCTTCAATAGCTACATTTGAATCAATCCCTATTTCAAGTAAACTACGGCTCATGAGGTTGATAATCTAAATGTCTTTATCATAATCCGTTTCTCTGAACATTTTAACATTTTTAAGACCGTTTGCTATTTCTGCTAACGATTAATAACACATTTAGTATAATCCGCACTATCAGGGTTAAATAGGTAAAGGCCACACTTTCGAAACCCGTTCTTAATCGTTTCTTCCATTTTAAAATCCGAAAGAACAGTATGAAGAAGCGGATAAACAGAATGGTGTAAACATTGCAGTATCCCTTTGGTGACAGAACTTTTCCAGTTTTAAGACACATGGAAACGATCGCTTAAAAATGGTGTGGCTCGTTTGTCTTTATTAATAATTTCTTGAACTGTGTTCAGAAAATCGTCCATTTTAGTTGGAAAATCATATTTCACCAAATCATTACACCATTTTTCTTAACAATTTTCTTCAGCATTCCATAGAATGGTTTGTGGGCCGAATCTTCGAGGACCCTCAAGAACGCGTACATGTAACATGTCTTGTGAAGTTGAACGTGGAACACCATATTTACCACTGGACCCTAATATGGAAATGCCGCCTACCCTTCTTTCAGTCAGTGCATCTTGTAGAGACTGTTCCGAATATTTTTCTTTTGGTATTCATTTTTTAATTCAAATTATATCTGAGACTAGTTAGTATAAAACTCAACATATTTTTGGCATTATAATTAAACAAACCTAGTACAAAAAAACCACTGCCGACATTAGGATAGCTATTGTCCTGTAGTCGGCAGGTTGAAAATAACTAATTTGAAACTATGCCGAGTACTAGGTAAACTTGTTTTAAACTCAATTTTTATATATACAATGGTTTGCAAATTGACGAATAAACAATTTTCTCAAATTTGAGTTAAATCGGAAGAATTGGCTTGTTTCCCAGTAGTCGGCACCCCAATGCCGACTACTGGAAAACTAACAATTTTTTTGTTCCTAATGCCGGCATCCCTTAATATATCGGAAAAATTCAATTTTTTTTAAAAATTTACACTGTAATACTATTATTTGAGCAGATTTCAGCCTTTTAAAACCTTTTCCGATTAAAATTTGCTAAAATTGACGTTTTTACATGCCTTACAAAGTCGGCTTAGCCACTAAATTTTTACTAAGAAATAAGCACTACCACACGTGTTGTAAGAGAGTCACTTACTAAAGCCAACGGACTCAATAAACTATGCAAATATGCTCAGTTTTGTTTTCTCATATATAATTCTGGGAGTATTTGTGAAGCTTATGTATTCTTACTTTAATATATTATCACTGTTATTCTTAGTTATTTGAGTTTAAATTTGAAAACTGCCGACTACTGGGACATGCCGAACTTAGGAGCACTTACCCTATTGCCACTTATGAAACGCAATGGGAACAACAGTTAACAACTCAAGTCATGTACAAACAACTAAAAAAAATAATATAACAACAGTACAAATCGAAATAAAGAACAAAATTAAAATAGAATTATGAATACCAGTACTTAAGAGTTGAATTGATATTTAGGACTGTACTATTTAGCTTATTTTCGATCACAACCAGTGTAGCCAAATTAAAAAGACTTGCCCCAAAAATCCCCATTTTAAAACTGAAAATCCACAGTTTTGTCCCCAATATACATATATGTATATGTAGATATGTATGTATATTAGGCATCATAAAAAACAATTTTTTTTATTAATTTTATTACATACATTTATTTAAGTTAATGCATTCGTATGCGCTCAATGGAACTTTTGAATCCATAGAATATTTTATAATTCCATACACGGAATTAAATTTATTCTTTTTTCTATGCTTTCGACTTGTAAATTTATAAATAACCCAAAATTTTTTATACTCTCAGTAAAAATTTCAGCAACAACCAAATTACTTTCCTTATCATCACTAAGTAGACCATTTTAGCAATATCGAATTCAATAAATTCTCGTTTAAAAAATTTTGAACAAATAGTTTTAAAAACCAACATGATATTGAGCATCGCCTTGAAATAATCGAAATATAGTGAAGAAAAACGCCAAGATACATAAACATACATATATGTAAATATATGAAAGAAAATGGTAAAATAAATCCAAATTCATAAAAGATATACATATGTAGGTACTGAAAATAAAAAAAATCCCCAAATCCCTCCCCACGATAATATTTTACCAAAAATCAGCTAAAATTTCCAATTTGGGGACAAATCCCCACACCTGGGGGTAGATGCTGGTTCTGCGATAACGTGAATGTAAACATTTTTCTCGTTTACATTTTGTTTCTGATTCCCGTTCTGTGAAGAAATTAAAACAAATTAAAATCTTTTCACAATGAGAGAAACAAATGGAATGAAACAATTTTTTCTCAGTTTCACAGCAGAACAGATTCTCGTTTTATGTAATAGAGTTGGGTTATTCAGCTCAGTTGAGTGAGCGCTCTTTTCCGCTCAGCTCAGTTAACTGAGCTAGTTCGCTCTTTTAGTTCAATAGCTCAATTTAGTTCAATAGCTCAGTTTAGTTCAGTAGCTCACTTTAGTTCAGTAAAATACAAAAAAATGCAAAAATCAAAAAGAATTTTTATTATTTTTTGAACATAAATGTCGATATTGCAAACGATAAGTATGTAATAGAGTTGTCAATTATTCGCCTTTCAAATTTGTTCGAATAATAGTTTTTGTTCGTTCGATCAAACGATTAAAGCTAAAAAATTATTCGATTAATCGATGAGAACAACGAATAAAAAAATGCATAAAAATTAGTTATTGACAAAAAATAATGTTTGCTATTAACACAAAAATGCATATATAACCAAAATAAATTAAATATAAAATAGTTAATATTTTTATTAACAAAAAAAAAAATACATAAAATTAATAATACAGTAGAATCTTAGAAAAGCTAACTCGCGTAAAAGTTAAACACGCGGATAAGTTAACAGTTTTTCATAATCAACGTGCAGGTCTATTAGTGCGTGTAAATTTTTTAAGATGATGCAAATCATGTGGCAACCTAATCAATATGCACACGAAAATGATGAAGAGATATTATACAAAAGAAAAGATACAAACAAGGCTTGACTGCTTCTTTAAACCACTATAAACTAATATTTTTATGCGCACGAAAAAACTGAGCATGACTGTGCAATTGAACACCCAATACAAAGTAAACCTAACTTTCTTTTGTAATAATGAAAACTATTTATGTAAGTCTTTTAATAAAAATATAAATTGTTTACATATTACATACTTTATATATATTACTTTTTTCGACTATAAAAAAACGTTAAAAGTTCGAAAAAGTTAATACCCCTTGGAACATTTTGGTTAACTTTTTTAAGATTCTACTGTACATAAAAAAACTTAAAAATGTAATAACTGAAATTACTTTGAACTGATGTATGTCGATTTTAATACTTCAAATACACATGTTTTATTCAGTCAAAATATATCAAATGATTGTTTTTGTTAAATCAGACAATTTAGGTTGTTCTTAAGAAATAATCTTTAAAAACAAAATTTTTTGCTTTCAAACGATTTTTGGTTTTTGTTTTTATTAAATTAGATTTTGAAAAAAAAAACTCTCGCTAATTGTCGATCCACGATATAGTGAGAGGAGCATAAAATAGTTTACATATCTAATTTTTTTATTCTTTTTTAGATTTTTCCAAATATACCAGATCGTCTAATATATCGCTAAATTCCTTTTTATTTTCTGAATTTTATTAGTACAAAAAATAGAAGAATAGAATTATTTAATTCGCATAAAAGATTGTTATTTTCATTACTAATAAATTATTTTATGTCATTACTTTTACCTGAATTATTGTGGTTACTTTCAATATAAAATAATCTAGAGTATAATTCATTTGCATATTCTTTAGTTTAAATTTTTGAAGAATATTTTAAAAACTTTCATTGCTCGAAAAATTTCCAGAATTTAAAAATATTATTAACGTATTTTAAAGTTTTATACGTCTCTTATTTAATCTTATTTTAATGCGTTTTAGTAAATCTGTTCCAAAATAATTATTAATTTTTTTGTTGTTGACCCAATAATTTTGTATACTTTAGGACACTTGTTATAAGTGATTCTGATTTCTTTCTTTTTTGTTCTTGGTAAAATACTTCCAAACCAAGCTCATTCTGAAAGATAATTATGTAATTAAAAAAAATAGAATACAATAACAATATTCTCTACTTACATGATAAGATTTATATAAAGCAATTGTTTCTTTTTTAGCTTTTAATGTATTTCTAACTTATTCACCTGACAGTAAAAAAAACCCCATTCTTGAAAATTGTTTAACGTTTCATTTAAAACATAGCACGACTACTAGGTATGCACAGTACTACAACAACTACAAACATCCAAAATAACATGTATTTGGTTGATATAAAGTATTCGCTTTGTTTCAAATCACACTAACAAATTTAACATATTATTTACGTATGCAAAAATTTGTTCGATTAATTGACATTAATTAATCGATTTATTCGTTATTCGAAATTCGGAGTTTTAAAATTATTCGAACAAGAATTTAGTTTTGTTTGATCGATTAATCGAATTATTCTTAATCGGTTGACAACTCTAGTATGTAAGTATGTATGTACATACATACATATGTATGTATAGAGTTCAAAAATAAAAAAAATTATTTGAATAATTGATTTATGCATGAGTATGTACATACCTAAATACATACACACATATGTATGGCTGACTTCCAAAACGTCAATTGCTTCGTGTTTGAACAAAGCAGCACATTTCATAACGCCGCAATACAATGATTATACAATGTATCAGGCATGTTCTGTCAATCGCATTTCGCCTAACATTTGCGATGCGAGATGAAATCGCATGATAGGTGTTCTGGATTTCACAATCGCAAGAAGTTTTGCGACTTCAACTCGCAAGCAAGTACTGAAGTGAACTGATGTATTTTACTTGAACTGAAGTTTAAACTAACAATAAAGCAATGCACAAATTAAACTAAACATGATTTCTTAAATATTTTGTAAAAATTAATAAAACTTCCAAACTATTTAAGTTTAAAATATCAACTTTAAAATGTTTTCACAATTTTCTGTGCCAATTGTTTTCTTCAGTACTGGCGATTTGATTTAAACAGCTGTTTTACTTGATAGAAAAAAAATAGCAAAACGCAAGCAAAACGCGTGAACGACAGAACATGTAGAAATAAGTTTGGCGATTTTCAAAACGCATGCGATTTCATATTCATGCGAGTGGCAGAACATGGGCGTATACCATTTCAAAACGCCACCGCCAAGTATTTTTAACGCAGTAAGAAAGCAAACAAGGCATCGGTTTTATAGTTGATTCACTGTTTCGAAACTTTGCATATGTATGTGATTTAAATACAGTATCAATACAGTATACAAAGGCTGACTTCCAAAACGTTCATATACAAAGTTTGTATACAGTATTGCTACTGTATTTAAATCACATACATATGCAAAGTTCCGAAACAATGAATCAACTATAAAACCGATGCCTTGTTTGCTTTCTTACTGCGTTTAAAATACTTGGCGGCGCCATTTTGAAATGATATACATTGTATAATTATTGTACTGCGGCATTATGAAATGTGATGCTTTGTTCAAACACAAAGCAATTGCCGTTTTGGAAGTCAGCCAAACTTTGTATACGAACGTTTTGGAAGTCAGCCTATGTATCTGTATTTACAGATTTGTTACTACATTTAAAAAAAATAATGCATACATTTTCAACTTTTATATATTATTCGCATGTCCATACAACGTAATTTATTTTTGTTGTTTGACAATTGTACATACCCAAGCAGGAAGTTGGTGCCGGCTTAAAAAAAATAAACTAAGAGGCGGCTTAAACTGATTTTGGAGCCGGCTGCTTAAAAAATACATAAGGCGATACAAAATCGAAAAGTAAGAAAAACTTATTATGCAGTAAAAGTCTCGGAAACGCATAAAATTGAATATCTTACACATCTGAATAAACTCGGGCCAAACCTAGAAAGCAATTAGGATACCAATATTTCCGACTGTACTATCGATTGAATGTTTGTACTTAAGTAAGAAAATTTCAACTAATTATAACTATTCAGGCAATTTGTTGTTATCACTTTATTTAAATTACTACCGGCAACCGCGGCGTCACCCGCCCGGCATTAAGTTTTGATTTACTACTTATAAAGTGCCCTGGAGACGAGCATAGAAACACGTCAATCAGTGTATATGTGTGAGTATCGTGTTTTTGTCATTTAAAGGGAGACATACAAATAAAATCGTCAATCATCATTTTTGTTGTGACTTCGCGGCGTCTTGTGCTATTTTGTCAAAAAGCAAAAAAAAAAAAACAAAAAATACATGCGTTTGACGCTGTTTATATACAAAAATACCAGAACAAGAAATGAAAAAGTACGCCTGTGATGTCATCTTTCTACTAATTACACTTCGGTACAACGTACACATGTACCTGAAAAAGCCCGACTCCACGCTCACAATTAGAACTTTGATGTGTTTTTTTTATCCTCTCCAGTGCACTTAAGAGAAAAGTTAAATAAAACATTTTTAAAACAACTAGAATTAATACCGTTGAAAACAGATCATTTTATTAAAAAAAAAAATTAAAAGTAAATAAATATAATTAAACTAAACGAACGGTTCAATGCAGAATCAAAACTGTATTTTAAATAATATCGATACCGATAATTATTCCTATCTATATTTTCGATATTTTTAAACTATCGACTTATATTTTCAGAGTTTTGACCATCTGAAATTATAGTATAAAAGTGAGATAATACACTATTTTTCGATTATAGTTTTTATCAATAAAACATTAAATAATATCTCTGATTATATATACACATATATATATTTGTTCCTTATTCAACTTGTAGGATTAACTCCGTATCTGTAATTATAGACTATTAATAAAATTGCCTACTTATGTAGCCGCCTACTACGGCCGGGTAAATACAATTTCTTCACCACCGCTAATTTGTTTATTTAATATTTTCTAATTTTTTTTCAATATTCTATAACATATATGTAATTCATTTTTTTTCTCGCCCCGTTTTAGGAACCCTCATCTTAATCTACCAATGATCTTTAGGTCGGACTTTAGCAGATCGTTTCTGGTCCGAGTAGCCGGATATTGGAATGGCCTGCCACTGGAGCTGCGAGTATTTTCGCACTCCAACAACGTTTTTAAGCTCAAACTTTATAAGTTCTTTTTATCACAGACAGCGTGACTCAGATTTTCTCTTTCTAGTTGCTTTAGTGCTCGGCCCATCCTTTTGGATACTGGGCTAGGCCCTTCCCTAACTGGACCATTTAATTCAATTTTATCTTGTTCTATGTACATAGTTACAGCTTATTAATGCGTGGGGGTGTGAGGTGAATGTTTGGAATATAATCTACTTTAATTCAGTAAAACGAACATGGAATGTTGTTGTCTTTATACATTTTTTTATTATTATTTTTTCTTTAATCTTTTATTTTAAGTATTAACTACTTAGGTGTTAAGACTGTGTAATATATTTTTTGGCCCATAGGGCTTTGTATTACTGAACTGAATAAATAAATATATTATATTATGTAATATATGTACTTATGTTGAAAAATCAACTTCAAAATTTCAATAAAGAATAGCATGCTTGCTGCGCTTCGAAGTTGTTCAACTTCGTTCTCAGTGTTGAATAACATGGATATAAAGTTACACTGCAACAGATGGAATGAAACACTTTTTCATATTATAAACGGGAATCGCATTTTGTGCAATTGCGAAAAGATATTGTGTAAAGTTGTAATGAAAACGAAAATGAAACATTTTTTTACATTTCACGTTATCGCAGAACCAGAATCAAACCCCTGGCTACACTGGCCACAACACTCATAACTGATATTTACAACCACTGTGCAGTACAAGTATGAGTGTATGTATTTTATATTTAAGAAATGGTTACGGTTACAATACAACATCCCCAATCCGGACAGATACGTACATACATATGTGTATGTAGTTTTAGCTATTGTCCGGATTATTGGCTCGTCCTAAAATAAAATCATTTCATTCGTATGATAAACTTAGAAAAGGCGCAAAAATAAAATTAAAAATTTTCTTGGAAGTAGAAATATTTTGGAGTGACATTATGAACTTTTGTTTTAATTTACTGTAAGGAAATTTTATTTGATTAAGAGAATTTCTACGTACATATTAAAAAAATTATAATTAAATATATGTATAAGTACATACATACATATGTAATTTATTTCATGATTTTTAGTACATGATTATTTATTTTGAGTGCAGACATTGAAAGATTGTAGATACTAATTTTTTTTTGTAGATACTAATGATTTTATATGTTTTTATTTTAATTTATTCAAGTAATTTTAAATTTAATTGTAAAGGGTGTTTTTTATAGAGTGATACAAGTTTAAATCATAATAAAACAAGAAAATACATTTTTAATATCAATTTGTTCCAGTTTATTGCACCAAAAAGTAATTTTTCAAAATATTTCGACATACATACATAAATATGTAGGTTGTTATTTCCACTTCAAGTGAAGTAATGATTATGAATTTAATATTTTTAAGAAATCTAGTTTAATATTTTTATATTCCCTGTTACAAAATGCAATTATTTTACATTATAAATAGAGTACATTAAAATATATAAAATCCCCAATCGTGAAAAATCTCGACTTCCGGGATTCACAAAACCAGTCCCGTTTGGCATACCTATACTCGTACATACATATATAATAAGTAGGTGTTACTGAGCAAGTAATTAGAAAATTCGAAATACGGTTAGGCCACTTTCGCCATTGTTAATGAGCCGAAATTCGGCATACTGTAATATCTACAAAAATAAGTGACAAGAAAAATCTCAAAACGAAAAGTTTTCATCTAGAAGCCTTAGGCTGCCACTACAGATTCGTACAAAAACATAAGGTCAATGTCATATGCTAAAACTTCTACCATTTATGATCTAAGATCGAAATGATGGCAATTTCTTGATTGTTAAAATATCATCTCAATTTTAGGCAACCTGGTAACTTTCTAACATTTTTAACTTTGTAGTATTATAAATAATCAAGGTATATATATTTATATCAGCTATAGTGTCCCCGATGCACCGCAAAAAATAAAAATACAAGAGACGAAGATAGAGGGAAATAAATACCGAGAACACCTGCAACCACAAATAAGATAGGTTGGAAATCGGTTGTGACAATGGAATATCAGTTGCGTAGATTATATTTTAGCTACCACTATTCTATGGATCCAACCAACATTCCATGATCATAGCCATAATAAATTGCTTGCTATTGCTGCTACTAAATGCCAAAATAGCGAGCACAACTGAATAATTGGTAATGAATATGGTTTAGTTGATACTCCTAACCAATTATTCAGGTTGAATAACCAATTATAGTAAAATAAGTACTTAATCAATTATTGTCGAATTTTAAATACTCATGTGGCTGAGTTGTCTAAGGCGATGTGTTTTAAACATGTGAGTTCTATGTTCTTTCTATCAGAATTTATTTTAAATTCAAATGAGCAAGTGGAAAAAATTAATTTAGCTCAGTATTAAAAATATCAATTCAATTGCGTTCCAGGATACAAATGAGAGTAAATAATCCCAAACTGCTTCCATTTAAAATTCCATGGAGTTAACCAATTTGATCGGTTTTAGCAACTATTAGATTAGTGCCCACAACTAAAAATTAAGTGTAGTACGACATTTGTAGTTCTAGCAACCGAATTCTATGATGGTAACAAATTCGGTTGCCACAACTGTCTCTTTGTATTTAATACTTCTTGAATTTACTTTCAATATATGTACATACATATGTATGTATGTAATATAGGTTTTATCTTCTTAAGGCGCAATATACAATTAAGAGTGAAGAAATGTATATTTTCCAATCTGCAGGCTTCGCGTATGATTTTGTATAGTATTATTAGGGTTACAATAGCAAAATGTAAAATTATAGATTATTATTTATGCTTAAGTACTTCAACAAAGTTAATACAAAATATTATTCTAAAATGGAATACAACATTGCGGAATATGGATTTTTTTTCTATCGTAAATAATTTTGTATGTATGTATGTATATATTTTTTTAACAAATGCAACAAATATCATTTTATAGCTGCATTTGTTGTTATTTGTCTAACTAAACGAAGTTCATGACGGATTTAATATTTTGCTGGGGCACAAACAATTAACGTTAAACGTCATTGACCAGTAAATCCATTGAACTGACAACCGACAGACAACAAAACAACTAAGTTGTCAAGTCCAAGACCAACAGAAATCGCATTCCTACGATTATTAGCAAACCAACAATGAACTGACAGAATAACATTTAACAAATGTACACCCTGGACATACATACATATATGTATGTATATGTACCCTGCAGGAAATGTCGTTAGTGAAATTATACTGACTCGCTTTTGACTTTGTCACCAGTACTACTCTCTATTACGCCCCCATACAATGCTTTGTGCTACACATTTAGCATGTGATTGTCATTGAAAATATACTAGTAACATTAAGAGTGTTGACTAGGTAGTGATTACGTACGAGTAGTTCTAATGGGACCAAGTGGAGACATTCAAACCAGAAAGTTACTAGTACATTTCTATAATTTTAGTCTATACCTGTTAAAGCAAACTAAAAAGTGTAGACGTATCGTTGACAATGTCATCAAGAAGTCAGCAGTAGTCGTCAAATTGGTGACCTGTCAGCAATAAGCCCAGTAAGAAGTCGCCAAACAAGTAGACAAAAGTGGTGACTTGGAGACAATTGGCCCCGAGTTTACTACAGGGTATGTATATGAATAAACACACACTTACACAAACTCTTAACCGTAAATACCCAGCTAATGTTTTTTTTCGACATGTCTAAGGTCGTAATAAATGAATGTACATAAATATATGATACTTAACCACGCTAAAAATGGAGTCGTATGAAATTCCCTAAAGCAGTTAAGCTATGTACAGACGATTGGCAGATCTTACAATAGCTTTAGAATAGTCGAACATTTTTTTCACCGTTTCTGCACATTTTCTAACAATCATATATTGTTCGATAAGTAATAGAACAATTAAAAAATTTTTCTTCAAGCTTCATAAACACACTTGCGTATTTTCCATAATATACATACATACATATACATATGTATGTACATACGAAACCAATTAGAAAAGCCATATGTTTTCTTATATATTTTTCCAACATAAATCTCACTTGCTTTTCGATATATTCATATGTATCAGAATTTAAGAAGAATAGAAATTCGGATTGTAGAGTTTCTGACCGAACCCGGCTATACAATTATCGCCAGGGACGCAACAATTATAAGATAAACGACAAAAAACTCATTTTTAACCATTAATATTGATGAATTTATAAAAAGGTTATAATTAACCATTTTTATAAGATATATTTTATTTTGGTCATCGCAACCAATTTTAGTGAATGTTTTGTTTTTTTGGTTATAAATAACCATTATATCAACCAAAATGATTTTTTGGTTTCAAATAAGCATTATTTCAACCAAAAAGATTTTTTGGTTAGAAATAACCAATAAAAAATAAAATAAATTATTTTGGTTATCAAGCATGAGTTAAAAATAACCAATAAAAAATAAAATGAATTTTTTGGTTATTAGGCATGAGTTAGAAATAACCAATAAAAAATAAAATGAAATTTTTTGGTTATCAGGCATGAAATTAATAATAAAAAATTAATTCATAAAGTTTTAGTGGGAATATTTCTCCCATTGAAAATGTTGAATAGGGATTTCTAAATCCATTAAAATCATTATTAAAATTGCAATTGCCTGTATGTAACCTTTATTAGGTTTTGTGTAATGGTTTTAAAATATAAAAAAATATACATCGCCTTTAGCTGTGCTTAGTTTTGTTACTACCGCAACAGATTTCCAGAGGCCAGGCCGTTCCCTATATTGTCGAATTGAATGAAAAAATAGACATAAGTCTTGGAGTTATTTATTAAAATTTTTGTTTAACTTACCAAATATAAGCGATCTTAAGATATCGTCTGAAAGGTTGCATCTAAGATCACTTAATGCTGAAAATGCGCGCTCGACACTAACTCCCAAATTCCAAAAATTACCTGGAACTGCTGGAACGCAAAAAAAAAAACACAATTTGAAGTACAAACATTTGAATAGTGCTAACTTATTACTTTTGAAGCTAAGATCGCGATTTAATCGTTTACGAATTTGTTGAGTTGCGTCATCAATGATAACCAAAACAAAGAAATTATTTTTTATAATTGTTATTTCTAACCAAAAAATCTTTTTTGTTGAGAAAATGGTTATATAAAATAAATTTTTTTTGTTGATATAATGGTTACTTATAACCAAAAAAAATATTTCTCACTTTAATTAATCAGTTCAGTTCAGTTTAAACTCTCGCAGTGTACAGACGCGTTTTTTATAATCGTCGCAACTGAATACTAAAAATTATTTAAAGTTAAAATCACAAAAAAATAAAACAAAAACAAAACGTTGATTAAACAGTTATTATACTGGTTTTATTTTATTTTTTGCTTGCGTGTAATGTACATATGTATATATTTGCAAATACAAACTCATATAGTGAACACAAAAAAAGAGAACTCTAAATGAGTTCATCTTCTACCAACAACAACAATAATAAACCTACAAGCAGTAAGAATGTGTATTTAACTTTGGTTCATGACGACGAAAATGAAAACCTGAATTCTACACAACACACAAATACTCGTGCGCAATCTTGCTCTCCAAACCTAAATATTGATCGAGAAGCAACAACAATTGCACCTATTAGCAAACTTGTCAGCTTAGCTGTACACCCAATTCTCTTTTTACACGATAGATACGTTCCCAATAAATTCGTGTAAAAAAAATTCGTGTAAAAAAAGATACTAGCCAAAGATGAAAATAGTAGATTGGTTCCAGACCTAAAAAATAACGTAAAAGTATAATAAATTAATAATAATTAATATTACATAAATAATATTACAGGTGATTTATGTGACATTGTGACCGGGCTACCAATATACAATAGTTAAGAAATAGTTATAATTAAACACAATTCTGATTTTCAATTATAATTAATAATGCAGCGATTTGGAAATTATTTAAAACTTACCTGTTATTGAGTTGATAAATTTGTAATTTTTTATAAAAAGAATTTGTAGAATATTTAAAATCGTGTTAAAACAAAACAATTCGTGTAAAAAGAGAAAAATGTTAACTTTTTAACTCGTGTTAAATGAAAATTCGTGTAAAAATAATTCGTGTAAAAAGAGAATTAGGTGTACAATCAAACAAACAAATGATAAATACCCAGGTGACCAACGTGCACAAAATTAATATAATTATATATAAAATACTGATAATAAAGTTCAAACAGGTATGGATAGATACATTACCGTGCTGAAAAGGGGAAGAAGTCCCAAATCTGCTCAAATAACGCCAACGGCAAAAGTCCCTAGAGATGGAAAAAATATTAAAAATTCCAAAAATCGTTTTGCGATTTTAACTGAACAAGGCGATGAAGACACAACAACAACAAGGTCGAGTAAACCACCACCCATATATTTAAGACAACAGAATTCCAATTTGTTGGTTAACAGCCTTATCTCTAAACAAAGAAAATCATTATCGAAAAATAGTTTCCGAATTCGAGTCAAAAAATAAACAATTTTACACATACCAACTAAAGAGTGCTAAAGGCCTAACAGTCGTTATAAAATTATAAAAGGTATAGACTCAAGTGTTGATCCTGAAGAGTCAGGCCTTGAAAATAGTGGCTTTAAAATAAAATACATATGTTTCAAACATTACAAATAGCGAAAAAAAATCCCCCAACCTATTTTTAGAGTCGAGCTACAGCCAGGTGACTTGAAAATAAAAAAAAAAATGAATCGCACCATATCTACAATTTAAAGTACTTGTTGCATCGAAGAGTTACCGTTGAGCTTCCACATAAAATAGCTGGACCTGTTCAATGCGTGAACTGCCAAGAATTTGGCCACACTAAAGCATATTGTAAGTTGCCTACCGTTTGCGTCGTATGTGGTGAGTTACACAGTACCGCTAACTGCAACAAATTGAAAGGTGATCCCAAGGCAAAAAAATGTGGCAATTGCGGCGGAAACCACACTGCTAACTATAGGGGCTGCCCTCTATATTCGATTTTTAAGAGCTCGTCAAACAAAAAAACTAATGTTACTCCCGCTCAGCCTAAAACCCTTTTTAATTACCCACAGCTACCTCAAAAGTCTACTAGCCAGAACCAATATTCAAATGTTTTGAAGTCTAACACAACTATTGCCCAACAACAACCTTACGGACAATTTTCATACGCTAATATCTTAAAAAGTAACCAGACTACGGCGCAAAAAACTGCTCCAGCAAATGAAGATAAAGGTTCTAATTTTAGTCGAATTGAAGCCTCAATAGAGACCTTAATTCAAACTGTAAATACTTTTACTCTGAACATGTCCTGTATGATGCAGGAAATGCTGAAAATGCAATCTAACTTGTTACAGGCAGTATTAAGCAAACCATGAATTTAAAAATCTGTTTTTGGAACGCAAACGGCATCTGCCAACATAAAAATGAAATAGAATATTTCCTACTGAATCAACAAATCGATGTAATGCTCATTTCTGAGACTCACTTGACGTCTCGAAGCTATTTTAAAATTAGTGGGTATAATTTCTACAACACTAAGGACCCTCGAGGTAGAGCTTGTGGTGGCTCGGGAATTCTAATAAAATCGCGAATAAAACACTACTTATTACATGATTTTTGTGAAGAATATCTTCAAGCAACAAATATTTGTATTGAAAATTATTATCAAAAACTTGTAATATCATCTGTAAAAAATATTTTCTTTGTTTTGGTTATCATTGATGACGCAACTCAACAAATTCGTAAACGATTAAAATCGCAATCTTAGCTTTAAAAGTAATAAGTTAGCACTATTGAAATGTTTGTACTGTAATAAAATTGTTTTTATTTATATTATTTTTGTCTTAGAGCTTGTGTAGTTGGAGCTCCTAAGATGATTTATTAATTGTATTATGACCTAAATGACATTGGCTTATATACTAATTATGAGAATAATTCTTAGGGGTACCTTAACATAAGAGTAAAAGAATAGAAATATATATTATTGTTGGGTAAGCATATTTAGCTTCCAACTATTTATGTATGGCATGTGTTTAAAGTCCAACGAGTACATACTTAAAAGCAACAGATACTTTGTGTTGCTTATATTTACAATCAAACAAATGCAGTTAATAAATGTGATTCATTTAAGTGCATTGTGCTGCTGCACTTGATTAACCGTACAAGTGTCAAATTACCGACACACAAAATATCTTGCTTGCAGTTTGTCAATGCTTGCATGTTGCGGTACTATTGAATCGCAATGCATACTACACATTGTTGGCCATATGCTACAGTACTTAAAATTGTGTTTTTTTTTGCGTTCCAGTAGTTCCAGGTAATTTTTAGAATTTGGGAGTTAGTGTCGAGCGCGCATTCTCAGCATTAAGTGATCTTAGATGCAACCTTTCAGACGATATCTTAAGATCGCTTATATTTGGTAAGTTAAACAAAAATTTTAATAAATAACTCCAAGACTTATGTCTATTTTTTCATTCAATTCGACAATATAGGGAACGGCCTGGCCTCTGGAAATCTGTTGCGGTAGTAACAAAACTAAGCACAGCTAAAGACGATGTATATTTTTTTATATTTTAAAACCATTACACAAAACCTAATAAAGGTTACATACAGGCAATTGCAATTTTAATAATGATTTTAATGGATTTAGAAATTCCTATTCAACATTTGCAATGGGAGAAATATACCCACTAAAACTTTATGAATTAATTTTTTATTATTAATTTCATGCCTGATAACCAAAAAATTTCATTTTATTTTTTATTGGTTATTTCTACTCATTCCTGATAACCAAAAAAAAAATTCATTTTATTTTTTATTGGTTATTTCTAACCAAAGAATCTTTTTGGTTGAAATAATGCTTATTTGAAACCAAAAAATCATTTTGGTTGATATAATGGTTATTTATAACCAAAAAAAACAAAACACTCACTAAAATTGGTTGCGATGACCAAAATAAAATATATTTTATAAAAATGGTTAATTATAACCTTTTTATAAATTCATCAATATTAATGGTTAAAAATGAGTTTTTTGTCGTTTATCTTATAATTGTTACGTCCCTGTTTTTAAGTGCCTTTTGTGTTTGATATACAACATAGGTATTTGTAATAAAGAGCTGTTTCTAAGAGTTTTCAGATAAATATCCACAAAACTTTAACATTCAAACCATTCGTCCGTAATGTGGAAATTGTAATAATTTCCTGTTGAAGACGAAATTTGTATTTCCTAACATCAAGGAAAATTTTACTGAGTTTCTGTAAAAAAGGCATTGGCGCGCCATACAACAACCATTTTGAACTCAAAATAAATAAAATTTCCAAAATTTTAATTAATTTTTTTAGTATGTTTAAATATATGTATGGTCTTTTGTAGTTCAATTCAGTGGTGTCCACAAACATACGAGTACTATCACATTTTATTTTTTTGCTTCACGGTTAAATATAAACTTTGTGAGTCTCACACAAAATGTATTGATGTTGAATAAACAGAATTTGCACTGCCGCATACGGAATTGAGAGTTTGTCCACTATTGTTTTAATATTATTAAATGATCAGAATTAATAAAAATTAAAGATATGTATATGAACAAAATCCAACAAATATTCATAGAACGATATAAATGAATAACGAACGAATTGATGAGCAACTGATGAATTTGACAAAATATCTCAACGTGTTCGAAATCATTGATGAGTTAGCGATATATAAAATATATAAGTATGTACATTATATATTATATGGTAGCTATATACATACATACATACATAGCATTGAAGTTAAAGAGACGCAGACAGATACACACTCTTAAACTGTGCGTTGCATATGAAAGGCTATTTGTAAAATTTTACACCTTAAAAAAAAACAATGAAAATTCAACAAGCTTTATTGGAAAGATTATTTTATGCCAATAATTTTTTGAATATGACTTCAGTTATATGATAGCCGTTGATATAGCCTACATGATCCAACTACTGCTCCTACTCTCATAGTAGAATTATATATGCTCTGGTACATGATTAACTATGAGACCAATTTACACAGTGCAACACGAAAAAATAGAAATATATACGGACACCACTACGTGATGAAAAAAAAAAACAAGTAAAAGTGCTATTGTAATGTGTGGATGTATATTTAATAGAACTTTCTACCGTAGAGGTATGGCCGGAAAAAATTTATTGCCCAATGTATGGCTAGCAATTCTTTTTCTATAACAGGTTTGTTTATATCGTGTTTATTTAACGATTTGCTCGCATATGATATTGGTAAATCTGTCCCAATTTCACCTTGCGACAATACTGCTCCTAGTGCAAAATTGGATGCATCTGTTGTTAATATAAAAGGTTTCCTAAAATCAGGATATTGGAGTATTGGTGGTTTAATTAATTTTGATTTTAATGTCTCAAAAGACTTTTGACAATTTTCATCCCACTTAAAAATTTTATCTTTTTTTAACAAAGTATTCAAATCTTTAGCTATTTCTGCAAAATTTTTAACAAAACGTCTGTAGTAATTACAGAACGCAACAAAACGTCTGACTTCATCAACATTCTTAGGAACTGGATAGTTTTTTATTACATCATGCTTTGCAGGGTCTGTACATATTCCCTTATCAGTTATCAGGTGACCTAGATAGACTACTTCTGTCTTTAAAAAACAACATTTATTTGTATTTAATTTTAAATTATATTTTCTCAACTTTTCAAAAACTTTTACTAAATTATCATGATGGTGTTGTATACTACAACCAAACACAATAATGTCATCGACATATAAAAATGCTTCGGCATCTAATCCACTCAATGCAATTGTGAGCATTCTCTGAAAACTATTGGATGATATTTTTAATCCAAAGGGTAAACGAGTAAATTGAAAATGACCATTTCTAGTAGAAAATGATGTTACTGGTCTAGAATCTTTATCTAAACTGATTTGATGGAAGGAACTAGTCATGTCTAGCGTAGAAAAATATTTAGCTCTACCTAGCTTGTCCAATACGTCTTCAATTCTAGTTAATGGAAACTTATCACTTATGATTTTTTCATTTATCTTTCGGAAATCAACTACTAATCTCCATTTCTTCGTGTCATCTGCTGATTTTTTTGGTACTACCAACAATGGAGAGTTGTACGGACTCACGGACGGTTCAATTATGCCATATTCTAGCAATGTATTTACTTGTTTGTTTATCTCGCTCATTTGTGACTCAGCGAGCCTATATGGTTTTATATAAACCGGTGCCGAATCGGCCATCGCAATTTTTTGACTATAAAAATTATTAACAGTTAACTTGTCACCCTCAAGGTGGAAGACATCGCTATATTTTGCAATTATATCTTTCAAAGATTGTCTTGCTGACGGATCTATTGATTCTATTTTTAAATCTTGCAAAACTTTATGTACTCGCTCTTTGTTTTTATCAGCTATTTTGTTGAAACTATATATCTTGTACTTCGACAACGGTTTAGTTTCTAATTTTAACTGATTCAAAACTACATCTTTGTCAGTAGTATTTAATAATTTCACGTGTTTTATTCCCACGGCTGGTATCACACTATTTCCTACGAAAATTCCAGGACTTATTTCCTGATTTAAAACGATGCTTTCCTCATCGGTACATATATTAACTGGTGCTATTAGTTCTGATCGCGCTGGTATACAGATTTCAGTTTTATAAACGCGTTTAGGGGTTATCGGTAGAATAACTTCTTCATTATCTATATTGAAAGACGTTGTATAAGTTTCGAAATCAATTTTACATCCATATTTTTCTAAAATATCCCTACCAATAATTCCATTAGTATTAATTGGAAAATTATCTTCAACTATGTGAAATTTGTGTATAATACGTTTGTTATCTAATTTTAGAGTTAATCTTGCAGTACCAAGACTTTCTATAGTACCTGCAGTAATGCCACTCAGTGATGATATATCACGTACATCTATATTATCTATATTATCTTGTTTGCAAATTGAAATATCGGCTCCAGTATCTATTAAAAATTTGAGCTCTTTATTAATTGTGTTACAATTAATTGCTATATAATTATCTGTATTGTTTGAAATTTTGAAACATTTTTGCCATTCTGGATAACAAACTTTGTTAGCACTACTTCTATTTGCACCATTGTTATCATTTCTATATCTATCAGGGTTATTGTTATTATTGTTATTTCCGTATCCATTACGATTGTAATAGTTTGTTTCAGCATGATTAAAATTATTATTATGGTTATTATAATTTCTATTATTATTTTGATTATAATACCCTTGATTTCTGTACCCTGTGTAATTTCTATTATTTCTCTGTGAATTGTAGTTATTAATGCGTTCATTTTCACGCCTGTTTATTCTGAAAATGCTATTATTATTATTATCTATTTGTAACGATCCCTCTATAGTTACACATTTTTCTACTGCTTCGCTAAGCGTTTTGGGACTACTTGCCACTAATACGTTTTGGTATTCTATATTAACACCTTTTGTAAATACATTTAACGCCATATTTTCGCTCATTTTATAAATCGCGTTTTTAGTCTCTGTTGACGGATTTTCTATCGCTTTTATTTCAAAACTACTCAATTGCTCTGACAGTAATGCAACTTTTTCCCTGTAAGCTAAAATACTCATGTTTCCTTGTTTCATTGTGCCTAACTCATTTAAGACTTGTTGCAAAGTTCTAGGGTTTGGGTACGCATCAATTAACAACTTCTTCAACTCCGCAAACGTAGTTGGTCTGTTGGAACGCCCTAAGACACCTCGGACATGCGCAGCTAGTTTGAAGTTATAGACGTACTTAATGAATATCTCTCGGTCTTCTGTTCTCAAAATATCATGTAACAATTCTGTTTGCACTATAAAATCTTCCAACACCTCATATGAACCCTTAAAAACATGTAGGTTTTTACCTACGACATTTATGTAAAAATGTGCCATATTGACAATTTTTTCTTTAAGTGTATCTCTTGGTAATTCTTTAGTTTCTTTTATGACCATACAATTGATCAATTTCTCAACCTTTGTGTATAATTCTCTAAATTTTAATATAACTGACTTAGTCTCTTTTTCTTCAAAATGTTCACTAATACTCTCTACTTCTTCTTTAATATGCGACAAACGCGATAAGTTTTCTAATTTATACGCAGAGGTGTAAATTCTGTCTTTACTCTTTTTTAAATTTTTCTCTAGTTTATCTAATTCAATACAATATTCGTGTACTATTTCCATTTAAAATTTAATATATATAATTTAAATTTTATTTTTATATTTTAAAATGCTGGCAACTCTTTTTAATTTATTTTTCTAACATTTTATATTTCTTTGTGAAATTCTTATTTCATTTCTATTTCTTTTAGTGTTTTTTTTTTTTTATTTTAAATTCTCATGTTTATAAATTTTTGTCCTTTTTCATCATAAAAGTGATAATAAATCTGTTTAATTTGTGCAAAAAAATTTTGTGCTTCTTGCATTTAAAAGAAAATTTAAAAATAATGTAAAAAATGCTTTTTATTTGTGTTTGGGGCCTTCATTTATTGGAGTGGCCATTTATTTCGGTGCTTCTTTTTGGCTGCCAGTTGGGATGTATTCTTCCATATGCCTGGTTTATTGGTGCCATGTAGGGTTCGTGCGCAATATCTGATCTACCTCTTCTTTGTTTGCTGGCACGTACTCCTCGACAGGTATGAAATTTTTCTTTTGTTCGTTGGGCAGGATCGCCATGTAATGTGTGGATGTATATTTAATAGGTTATTCAGGGGTTTTTAAAATAGACCTGCCTATTAAGGTGCCGGCGCTTAAGAACGCCACTGGCCTAAATATATTTAAGGCAGTTGGATGCCTGTTTAGAAAGAAGCAGTTTAATGCTCCAAGAGATAAAGCCGATTTTAAGGCTAAATAATGATTGATTTATTTTGTAAAAATTTGTTCCTTATATACTAAAATAACAGTACCTTAAAACTACAAAAATTCCTTATTTAATAATATAATTTGTGGTATACACTAACAATGTAATGTATAATAAAAGTAGCAAAAGTTGTTGTGTAAAATAACAATTAAAATAAGGTATACTAGTTGTTGTATTTTTACATTACAGGAATGTGCTTAATTTTAGCATAGCATTGTTGTTGTGTATTGTTATTAAAGGAATTTACTTAAAACTAAGGTTACGAGCAGTTCTAAAATTACAAATATAATAATCAAAGTAAGATTCACTACACTATATTCGGCTGTCCCGAATCTTATATACCTTTCACCAATGCATATATATATTATTCACTGCTTATAATACTGGCTTTCCTTTCTTATATAAATAAATATGTATAACATTTCAAAGAATATAAAAAGTAATTTAAAACTTCATACTTGAACACACTTGCATATTTTCGGGAGTGCTATATAAATACATACATACATACTTATTTGACAGTTTTCTCCAATGGGAAGAATAGAATAGACAATTCCTCCCCATAAAAAAAATACTAATTGAAAAGTTAAATTAAAACGCTACAGTATGATACAGGTGTAGGTACTACACGGTATATAAATATAAAGTCGAATTCAGATAAGAGCGCACTGTTTAAATGTAAAAATCGCTTAATTGAAAATAAAAATTCTTATTTATTATTTTTGAACAATTTCAAAGCACTTGCTTAAAGAAAGATTCAAACATATTTTGGTTAGAAAAAAGCTAATAATAAAAAGGTTGCAAAAAAGTAATAAAAGTGTTGCCAAATGAACAATAATCTGCGAATTGCTTTTAAATTTTGATGATTTTTTTTTTTAAATAATAAGAAAATTTTTTAATCTACTGCAAATTAACAGCCTGTTAAATGAATCGTAAATTAACACCTAAAACAAAATTTCATAATAATATTTGCTCACACCTTCGTTATGCTTGTGAAAGGGTTGAAAACTGCATACATTAATTAGAAATTTGTAATTCGATAATAATTGCGACCAACTTATATTAAAATGTATGATAGACGTAACTAATTTGTTGTATTTGCGGCTCATTTAGGGATATCGAAGTTTTCGAAATATGTATGCTACCTCTACTATAGTAACACCTAAATATTTATCGGTACACTGAAAGCCCTGTAGATCACATGATTTACGTTTGTACATTTTGAAGCTGTATATTGTTCATACTGCTGTTTCTTAAGGTGCACTATTAACGTATCCGTAATAATCCGTAAGAACGCAGCGACATAAGGTTAAAAGTTTTGGATGATATACGGGTCAAAGGATTGCAGACCTGAAAATGTGGACATTGGGAATCTTCTACAAAAAAAGTTGAAGACACACACACATCCATGCATGAATAACAACAATTTCAGTCAGCACTTAATTTTATATATATGTACATACATATGTATATACGTTTTTATGAAAGTATGTATTTGTTTATAGTTTTCGTTCATGTTGTTTGTTGTTTAAGAAGCCTTCTTGGCGTAAAAATTAAGGTGAAGCATTTTAACCTTTTTTATTCCTTATTTTGTTTATTTTATTCGCTTTAATGTTTCTCTTATATACTTATTTGTTTTTTCGCTTTTTGTATGTTTTTAACGATCGTATTGATAGATGTCTTTTGCTACACCTATTGAATACATATGTACATATGTACATAATTGTATTGGCTTCAATAATATCATGAACTTAAAAGAATTTGTTTTTCATTTCGTTTTTGGCTACTGTTGCTTTATACAGAGGATTTATCCGACGTTTCTTGATAATCATTTCCCAAAAATTTACGATTTTATAATATGCAAAATTTATGAAAAATAATATAAATTTTTTAACAATATAAATTTAAATTATCTTAATATGTATATAAAACCGAGGCACCACGAAATAAGCCCCAATGAAATAAGCCCCAAATCGAAAAATGAAATAAGCCCCAAAAAATTTTATGAAATAAGCCCCAAATTTTTAAAAAATGAAATAAACCCCAAAAAAAATGAAATAAACCCCAAATTTGTTAACTTTATGATGTAAGCTTAAGAAGAAATCATAAAATGCAAGAATTTTATCGTCTAAATTATATCGAACACCGGCTTCGCGTTCAAAGTATTCTCTGCATAACCGGCCTATGGCCGGGCGAAAGGAATTTATCCTCTATGGTATATCGAACACAGGCTTCGCGTTCAAAGTATTTTCTGCATAACCGGCATACGGCCGGGCGCAAGGAATTTGTCCTCTATGGTATATCGAACACCGGCTTCGCGTTCAAAGTATTTTCTGCATAACCGGCATACGGCCGGGCGCAAGGAATTTATCCTCTATGGTATATCGAACACCGGCTTCGCGTTCAAAGTATTTTCTGCATAACCGGCATACGGCCGGGCGCAAGGAATTTATCCTCTATGGTATATCGAACACCGGCTTCGCGTTCCAAGCATTCTATGCGTAACCGGCCTATGGCCGGGCGCAAGGAATTTATCCTCTATGGTATATCGAACACAGGCTTCGCGTTCAAAGTATTTTCTGCGTAACAAAAAATTAGAAAATTTTTTGGGGCTTATTTCATTTTTCGATTTGGGGCTTATTTCGTGCCACCTAAAACCGAATGTGTGTTTGTTTATTTGTTTGTGTGTTTGTTTGTTCCTTATAGGAGGCCAAACCCTTGGACCGATCTTCCTGAAATTTTCACAGTATTTAACTGAAACTCACGGAGGAATTATAGGCTATATGAAGTTTTGATTGGACAAAGAGGCGTGGCACCGCTCATATAACCCAAAAATTTAAATCGCCATATTTTGGGCATTTTTTGACCTACGTCGATGATATTTGGTACATATGGTATTGGCATAATTTGGAATACGTACCGGAAGAAAAGTGGGTGGGACCACGCCCATTTTTAGGAAAATTAAAAATCGTAATATAGTATTAACTACTGGACCGATCGTCATTAAATTTTCACAATAGGATATATAAATACTTTTAATATATTATAACGAGGGGGTAGCGAAGCACACCGGGATAGGCTAGTAAAGCATAAAAATATTTTCATTATATATTGTGTTCTTTAAGGACGAATGTATGCATGTATAATACGACTGAATTTATGAATTCGAATTCTTAGTAATATATTTCTGATAGAACACGACGTTAGCACATAAATAAACTGAAACTTCGATCGATACAGACTTATACGTATACAGAGTTTCAATCGATTGCAATGGATGCGATTTGCCACCATTTTGCCTAAAATTTTGGAATATGTAAACGGTAGTGCGCCAGGTCAAGTTCCGGCCACATAGTGTGTATATTTACACGAAAACATTCTAGCTGGTTTTACTCTCCTCATAACTTTGCTCCTCTTGGTCATAATATAATGAAACTGTAAACATAAGGGTGGGACTAGGGTGCCCCTTCTTTGTATTGGGCCCTTCCAGTATAGCTAGAAACCTTAACTTTCGTACACAGGTAGGTCCTGATGAGAAATTAATGAAAATGATTTTTTAACGGGCACTTATTACCCTAGGTTGCCCCTTCTTTGTATGGAGCACTTCCCGTATAGCTAAAGAGCTGATATTGTTGTACACAGGTAGGCCCTGGTAAGCAATACATATAAATAATTATACAAAAACAACTTAGAAAAAAGAAGTGAGATCCGCACAAAAACATAAATGTGAAAATAAGTACTGAGATCAATATAAGGACCAGAGAACGGCGCGATCACACCGCAACCATAAATACACCGCATATGTACTCTTTACTTTACACATCCGAGCACTTTAAACAACGCATAAAAAAATTTGCGGTGTTGATTTGACTCGCCGTTTATTTACAGAGATCGTAATATGTTCACTATTTTGCCATGTTTGCGTACATAAAACCAATGAGTACAAAAACCAGTAGCAGCAAACATCGCAATCTGCATGAGCAAAACTTTTAGTATTTCGTCTTTTCATACTCTATTATTTTTTTATATTTGCTTTTGGAAGTTTTCTCCACAAGCAATCAGTGATGCCAGATTTAAGATTAATCAAAACTACCCAAAAAATATATTTACGAATAAATATTTCACAAAACATTTCTTAAGGCGCTATCTGCTTATATTTTTATGAAAGAATTTATTCCCAAAAATTTAATTTGCTCTTCAGCGTAGTTATTTTTCCTACTTAGATTGAAAAATGCAGGTGCGCAGCATTACAAAAAACCAAATTTCGATTCCGAAAAACAATGTGAAAGTGTTATGAGAGTTTAATAAAATAAACATTAAAAATAAGACGGGCTTTATTTATCATTTCGTTACCTGAAACGATAAATGCCCTAATTATCAACTTTATTATTTTACAAGAGAAGCGAAAATGAGAGGTAATTTTGTAAAACATGATAGAGGTATTCAGCATTTACACATACATACATACTTACATATTATGTACATACATTCATATGAATATACGCGTCGCTAATATTTTACATATATTGCAATTTTTGCAGAACACAAAAGTTAAATACAAATACATGTGTTTTTTTTTTCAAATTAGTACAGCTTTTGTATAATTACACAGTGGCAACGCTGTATTTACTTCATATAAAGCACACATCAATGAGTCTGCTCGCATGTTCGTATAAAAATATTGTTTTTGTTGTGTACGTTAACTATGAGTACGACTGCCGAATGTGTGAAAAAAGTAAAGCAGAGCAGTCACCGCAATCGCATATGATTGTGTATGCTAGAAGCTCAAACGTAGCAATACTCACTGTGTACGGATATGGCGAATACTTGAACAAAAGCAATGCGGTGGCGATCACACCGCAACCGCATTTAAGACGAGTATGCCTAAGTCACGAAAACCTGTGATCGTGCAGTTCTCTGATACTGGGATCAATATAAGGACCAAGTTCTTGATAGGTAGTATACCATCTCATTTCTAGGCAAACTGCAAGCTTGTCAATATTTTTCCAAGAATTCTTTGCCATGTTAGAAAGGCAAAAAAATATTGCCAAGCTTACAGGTTGCCTAGAAGTGAGATGGTATAGTACCTATCAAGAACTTGATCCTTATATTGATCCCAGTACTTTTTACGGCCAAAATTTTTTGGATAGGAACTTGGCCTTATTTTCACATTTATATTTTTGTGCGGATAGAATTTTTCGCTTTCATAGAAAGAAATGAAAACTGTTGGCAATGTATTTAGTTAGAGCAAGAAAAGAATTTTACTTTCTTCAAAATTTTAACCAGCAGTCTTATTCTTCTCTACACTTGTCCTTTCGTAAGGAAATTTGCTTTAATATTATATTAAGATCTGATTTAATAAGAATACTAAAGTCATATGTATATTTTGGAACTGAATTTTTAGAATTTTGTGAACGATAAAAAAACGGTTTTTGGAAACTCATATGGAAGGCCTGGCCTCGATCCAATGATGCATATTTTATAGCCGAAGTAGAAAAATGGGATGCTCACAATACATTCATCTCTTTTCTGAGTTGGATGGCTGATATACAATCCAAACATTATGTATGTACGTATTCGGGCTGCGGTAACTATGGCCTCACTTAATAATAACACGGCATAAGTAGATAATAAAAGTATGTTAGAGATAATATTGACTTACTTGATTTCAAGTGTAACGATTACATATCCAACATACCTGGAAAAATTAAATTATATAGTCATTCATAGGCGAAACAACAAATTAAATCATAATTAAAAATGTTTTAATTAATCAAATTAATCTCAAATAAATAATTTTATTAATTTTTTTTATTTGTATTTTTTAACTTCCCGCTATGGAAAATAAAAACTTACTGATTTCACCTTGATTTTCGAAAATTGAGTTTTAATCAAATCCGGTCGTTCTGATGTCATGGGAATCTATGTATGTATATCTATGAATGTAGCGCTTCAAAATTGAATAATGGCTTACAATATCGGCACCAAATTTGCGACACTCAAATGTCATTGGCCTTCGTCAATGACGTTGGAATATGTGTATGTATGTATGTACCTCAAACGAATTTTTAAAATTGTGACAGATCAAATCCAAAATGTAGCCAAATCGTCAAACCATGTCGATTACAGATTGATTTGATTTATAGATTTCGTTGCCGAAAAATTTCGAAAAAATCTCATTGTATTTATATTTTTAAAGGTGCTGATCAAATTGATTTTCAAGTTTATTTTTTTCTTTTTTTTGGATCGTAAATTTGCCTCAAATTCTTTAATATTTTATCAAAATCGATTAAGTAACACAAGAGATATCGAGACAATGTAAGATACCAGGGATGGGTTGCAAGGTCAACTGTATCTCATATACATACAATATATTGTTTTTAGTTAGCCTTATTTTATAACTTTATTTTTGATCAGCTTGTAGGGAAAAAATTGTTTCAAATATAATAGATATAATCACAATAACAATTTCTTTAATAACCATCCGGAATAACGGTTACAAAGCTTGGATTACATACACACAAAAACATACACGTATGAGCTGTAACATTTTAATACGAACATCCTTAAAATGTACTTGAAATCATTTAAAGAGTTTTAAATACTTTTTTACCTGCCTTTTGTTTTTCTATTTTGATATACACGAATATGGCTGAGTTTCTAAGCCAATATGTTACAAACATGTGGCTCTAAGTTCAATACAAACAATGGACAAAAACTAATTTGAAATTGATATGAGTAAGTAAATAAATTTAATTTACAATGTAGCTTAATGTTAAGAATTTTCCGCATAAATAATCCGGATTAGGGATTGATTTAATCAAAATCGGTGGGGCGCACCCCACCAATAGCAACTAGAATGTAAAAAATTCTTTTAGTAAAAATTTTAAAATATTTTTAGATTATTTTTGTTATTATGTGTCAAGATAATTTTTTCTAAAATGTGACATTCCCTTTATTTTGACAAAATATGATTAGTTTTCCTCTACTATAATATTGAAAACGCAGAGCAATTAGAAAAGAAAAAAGTTGATTTTAAACTTTTAAAGCTTTAAAAAATACTACAGTTTATTATTTTTGTTGTTGAATGTCCGCCTCATGCAGGAGAATCGTCGTCGTTCGTATTTCAAACAGAACAAAATTATTGTTTAGTATTTTTTTCATCGGCGGTCATCGTCACACACATAACACATTCGCTATTTTTTATATAACACCCAAAATATGCACTAGAAATATTTTGTATGGCAAAACAACGTTTGCCGGGTCATCTAGTTTAAAAATAAAAATTTTTTAGATGCAAAAATCAATATTTGTTAATAAAATCCATTTCGTTGCATATTATTCAGTTGTGCTCGCTTAGGAAATTCACCACCATGATACAAAGCGCTGAAGTGGTGTGCCAATGGACTGGACTGCTAACGTAGAAGAGCACTAGGATTAGAAGAGCAATAGCATTCGGCCCAGGAGACTTACTTTTTTTAAGCTCGCTAAAACCTTTTTAACAGCACGCGCTCGAAAAAAATTTTTAGCATAGTTACAGATACTCTCTCTTTCGAGAACGGGTAGTAGTTGACTGCTTTCCGGCAAGTAAGAATTTCTTGAAAACATTAGCTTTATCAACCGGGTCGGTGAATACATGGCCATTCATTAAAAGAGGTAGAGGAACTATGATTATCCTTGACTATCTCAACTAATAACCAAAAGCTCTTGCTACCTCGAGGGTCATAAGCAACTTTAGTGCGAAGGCGCTGCTAGTCCAAAGCTTTTTTACGTCTTATCACTCTGGCACACGAAGATCTCGCCTTTTTGCGTTTTAATTATTACGCCAAATACTAAATGCTTTATCTCTGACTGCATTCCCGCACGTCTGATTATACAAAGATTTAACTTTCAGTTTAACCAAAATTTGCTTAAATGAAATGAAAGCTTTCATTCCCAGCAAAATGACATTTTCTACAATTTTCGATAAGGCATTGACGTTATTGTCCCGAACACAAAGTTTCTAATTGAAATGCCGGAGCTCCGCCCAACGTGCCCCTTCGTTAATATATTTTAAACGTCTCGTAGATGATTAAGAGACGTTGCGAAAATTACAGAACGGAAGAGGCGAAAATGGTACAATAGTCAGAGTTACCAAGAAGTGCATTAGCACTCACTTCATACTTGTCAGGGTGCGAAGTCAGAAAAAGTTCGAGAGTGATGTTATGGTTGTCTTCAATACATGAAATATGAATTCTCTCATTCACTAGCTGCGCAAGATCAACATATTGTCCTTGAGTTATTGAGTTATGAAAATTAAAACCCCAGCAACGACAATTTTACTGTTCGGACACCTCTCAAGGATCTTCGAAATTGAATCGGAGAGGTAATCGAAGTTGGATAAGGTATTCTTATCCCTTGCAGCGTTTGGACTTCTGTAAAGAAATTCGAAATGCAAACATGTCCTCATTTTAAATTTAATAGTCATAAAAGTACGCAAAATTCAAATCGAATGAAAGATAGCAATGATAATAATTGCTGTCGTTAGAGTGTTCAGTGACCAGTGCGATGCCTTTCCCAATGAACAGTCAAACAGCAACTACCGCAGTGGTATCGAAATAACAAACGGAAATTTATGAAGGAATGGAACGGATGACACTAATTAAGAGCCATAAAAGCCCTGGGCTAGTCATTTATTATTTATTATTATTTAGTGTACAAACAGTGATGTATTATCGGTGCCAGGGATTTATTGTTTGTGTGTTTTGTTTTGTTTTATTTTGTTTTTAATTTGATATGTGAGATAATTTTTTTTGCACATAATATGTATTGTAATTTAGGATTTAAGCTTCACATATTTATTTAACTGCATTCACATAGAGTATATGGAAGCTATTAAGATCTGAAAGTAAAAGTAACATTTAGGATATAATTCTTGCTAAAAAACTGTTATTAATTTTTGAATTGCAGCAATATGATTTACAATATGACTTCAGAATATCTTTTATTATAATTAGATTGGAAAAAATCGAAAAAAACACTCTGTTCTCCTCTTCGGTTTTATTGTGTTTAGTACACCAACACAATTTCAACATTTGTAGATTTTGGCAGCAATTAATGAAATATCAGAAAAAACAATAATTCACTCCATTTACTTACTTTATAATAATGATGAAATTTGCGCCATGTTATATAAAAAGAAACATTTTGCAATAGTGGTAAATTTGTGATTGATTAACTATGGTACTTTTGACATTCAAATAAGTATAACAATTGTACCATCTTTTTATCCCTTTTCTACACTGATGTTCAAAGGCATACAAACTGGGCTGGCTGTTCTTATGACATTGCGATTGGTTGTTTGACCCTTCTTATCATTAAACATTCGGTCAGTTTCAAATTCTCAAATACTGCATTTAAAGCATTCAATCACACAACGTAAAGCATAGCACATTGTGAGTATACATATGTATGTATGTACATTAATATTACATGAAAATATTAAACAATCGATTTAACTTTAAAATCAGAACATGAAGCTTTCAAATATTTATATATGTATGTATATTTGGTGATACAAACTTCTATATAGTATATAAACATACATATGTATGTATGTCCAATAATACTTTGTTAACTTTTACAATTGGAGCTGAGTTGCTCATGTATTGTGTGTAGGTATAGAGACGTTTTATTAAAAAATCTATGTATTCTTAAGTACAATTTATATATGTACAAAGTTTTTATTTGATCACGTACAAGACGTCAGACTTTAAAATATGTAATTTTATTTGTTTTTTTTTCCTATTACTACTTAATATTTTAGTGCTGAGGTAAATGATCGATGAATAATTCAACGTACGCATATAGCAACGTAGGTATTTAGATAAAAATTATACTGATAGACATACATACATACATACGCTCTTATAAATATAAATATATGTACAGTCGAATTCAGTTAAGTGAAATTGTAAAATTACTAGTACTTTGTTCCGCTTATGCAAGATTTTCGATAAAAAGAAGTTTGGATAAGTGAAAAACGTTTCAGTTAAATAAAACGAAAATATAGCATTAGAAATAAAACATTTGTGATTTGTTTTAAATTTCAGATTCATTTTAAAATTAATATACATATAAGCTTGCAACGACATTTGAAAATAATAAACAGTGAATCATATTTCATTGAAATAAGCGGACACTAAAAAGTTTTTCGTCACCAGTAAATTAATAATTTTTGAAGTGAAAACTTTTATTGGCGCGGTACGGAGGTTTTGGGTGGGCTAAAATCTCTGATTTCGCGACACCGTCACCGTCAGTGGGCCTTACTACGGTTCTTGAATCGACTTCGACTGTTGTACTAGATTAAACGAACACACAACATTTTTCTTTAATCTATTATAGCAGTCGAAGTTGAATCGAGAACCGTATTAAGGCCCAACACCTAAAATTTTTCGCTCAAAATGAAGCGAGCGTGATGTTGCCATATATGAGAAAAACACTCATGTTTTGGTGCAACAAAGAGGGCGCACTCGTCAATTTGAGTGACACTGATTAAGAAGAGTACACAAAGATGGCGCTCTCTTCATTTTTACCGAAAAAAATTTAGGTTGTTAACTTCTCGGGCGCAGTTGCATTTGCGTTTACAATAAGTGGCAATGCAAAACTAGCAGGTATGCAACAACAAGTACAACAATCCAAAAACAACATTTATTTTGTTGGTATAAAGCACTCGCTTCATATCAAAACACACAAACAAATTAAAAGCATTTTAATACGTATGAGTATCACTGTAACTGTAACCATTTTGTATGTACTCTCTTCAAACTATATCAGTTTGTATGAAAATTTGCTATAAAGCGAGCTCAGTCAGCTGTGCTAGTAAGCTCACCCGTTGCATACGCCTTAATAAGTGGTTAAATTTGTTGCATGTATTTGTATAATTGTTTATATCTACGCATAATTTTTTTTTGGCAATAGCGCGTGTATTGTTGTAATCACAAAACGTTTTCACTTCTGTCGGCACTCCCGGAGTGCTACCCGTAGTTTTTTTCTTATATGCTTGTTTGTTTTATATAAAATAGCTTATTTCTAACGAAAATATGTGTAAATTAAACGGGATTTCTTTTAAGCAGATTTTATTTAAAGCAAATGTAATTCCTTTGAAATTGATCAAAAATAATATATAAGAATTTTTATTTTCAATTAAGCGATTTTTTCTATTAAACAGCGTGCTCTTATCCGAATTCGACTGTATATGTAATAAACTTTTTTTTCGCATATTGTGCATACACTGAATAAAATCTCATTTAATGTATGAGGGGTATAGCAATAAAGGCAGAAATCACCACTTTCTTCACAATAGTAACTAATAATGCCATCTTTCATCTATACCCTTATATCAAGGAGAATCTATAATCACATATACATATGTATATGTATGTATATAATCTTTTTTAATTTGAAGTTTTAAGCGACAATTCTGTTAAATAGTTTATATGGTATTTATTTATAACAACTTATAGTAATGATCTATTTTTAAAAACAAAGTTTTGTAGAACTATGGGTTTTAATCCAATATTATTTATTATAATAAGAAAACAATCAAATAATTATTAATTATTTTAGGCAATTTATTTATTTATTTATTTCTAGGCAATTTATAAGCTTGCCAATATTTTTCCAAGAATTCTTTCCCATGTTAGAAAGGCAAAAAAAATATTTCTAAGCTAATAGAAAAGAGATGGTATTGTACCTATGAAGAACTTGGTCCTTATTTTTATCTCAGTACTTTTTATGGCCGAAATTTTTTGGATAGGAACTTGGCCTTATTTTCACATACATATATGTATGTTTTTCTGCGGATAGAAATTCACTAAAAAATTGACTACAGAGACTTACTAAAAATAATTATGAGATACGTTTGACCTTGTTGCCTATCAAAATTTTCAGCTAAGCACCACCGTTATATAAAATTTTCGGCATCGGGCACTGTTTAAAAAAAGATTTTTTTAAACTTTTCGACACCGATGTCTCTTGATCCTGAGTTCAATGTCTCTAGAACATCGAAAAAATTTTTCATCAGCTTTTCGAAAATTAGGGTGAAATCGGGATCTTAAGAGTTCTTACTCTGTAATACAAGCATGAGTACAGAATAATTTATGTAACAAAATAAAAAAAAGGAAAACTATTTCAGTTTTTAATATGGAATGAGTTTGGTATTATATTTTTGTACTTTGCGTTAACGAACACGCATTGAATGTGCCAACGCTCAGATGATACCTTGTATTTCAACAGGTGTAGAACGTATGACGGATTTTATGTGCCTCGGCTTAATTATTTAATTTTTTTTTAAGTTATTTCATAATGGAACCTGCTTCATTTGACGTTTGGGAATATTTTCATTTTGTTTTGAATTTATTTCATTAAATTTGTTTGGATTTATTTCATTTTTTAAGTTGAATTTGAAGGAACCTCACCTGACATAAAATTTATAATTTATTTACAAAACCGAAAAATTTTTGGTCGGACTCCATTAGCTTAGAAGCTTCAAAGCTGCAAGATAAAAATATTTTCCTTTGTATGTAATAAATATAGACGAATGTATGCATCATATGAAAAAATTCTTTAACAAATCTGCGAAGTCAATATATTCTATGCAGAGTAATTCCTACTTTTTTCTGAACAAATTTATATGTGATGTGAGACTTGGCAATCCTGCAATAAAATTCACTTTGACAGTTCTACAAAAATTAATTTATTGGTTTGCGCTATAGATGAAAAATTTTGAGTTTAAAGTTATAAAATATAGTGCAAAAAAATAATTATTATTATATTAACCGTGTTATGAAGTGCGTTTAAAACATTGATGCGCAAACGTGCACCTATGTGCCGAACACCATTCGGCTTCATATATGTATACAACCGAACACAGTCGAATGAAAATAAAACTACTCACCAAAATGTAAAAAATAAACAACATTTTCATTCAGTTGCTTTTGCACAAGCAGATTTATGTCGCATTGCCTTTTGATATTTCTCTTTAATTTGGTTTTACTAGATACACAGCGAATATTTGCAAGAACGCACAATTGCTTTATTTTATTCTAGTTTTCAATTTAAAACTAGATTTTTAATAAAAAATTAAGTAATAATGAGGATGATTGTAGGAAAGTAACTTTTTCCTTTGTTCAATGATAGTTTTTTAATATCTGCGACCATGTCAATTTTATATGTTGAAGTTTTTTAAGTTTTGGCATTTTTATATTGTTTCTGATAAAATACTTGTCTGAAGCTATTTATTAACATAAAAATTTGTTCATTTATATCAACATTTATACACAACAAATTCAATGACGGTGTTGTTGTTCATGTATTTTGTTCACTGTATTTTTCACTAATACATACTCATAAACACTACTACTACTACTACCTAGATTCTCCCTCACTCTCTTTGTGGCCAACAGTGGTTTAAAAGCTTCAAGTGCAACACAAAGTTGCTCAAAAGTTTGATGCAAATTTTAAACATTAAATGCATGCATAACGATGGAAAAAATTAAGTGAGAAATTGTGATCAAAAAAAGCTTTGGATGATTTGGAACGAAATTTAAAATATGAAATGGGTAAGTTAGAATTATTTTGATTTGTGCAGTTCTTTATTTGCTAATTGCGCATATTTGCTAATAGAACAACTCTAAAATTGAAACCGGCAAATGTCCCGACAATAGATGCCAACGCTATCGCAACTTAAACGGAAAAACCACCGTATGAAGAGCAAACGAAAAAAACCAACACTGACACAAACGAAGACAGTTTGCAACTTCATATAAATATTTTAGAAGTCCAAATGTGCATATCGCACTTTATCAATAAGAGGGTAATAACTCAAAATTTGCCTTAGAGGTCTGAATCTTTCATAGTAAGCAAATTTAGTTTGGAAATATACTTAAATTGTTTTTGAGTTAATTTTGATTTAATGCGCTCTTGTGGATTTTGTCGATTTACTTGTCATTAAATTAGAAGCAAAATAAAAACTTTTCTAATAAAATTACACGGTGCTACAAATGAGCACTTTTTTTTAAACTTGAAAAGAGACCTATTGTAGGTTATAGACCTTATTTAGTAGATCATAAATCAATTTTTAAAAGTTCGGAAACACCCTCAAATTTCGGAGTTATTCCGAAAAAACTATTTTCGGGTAGGTTCGAGTACTTATGAACACGTAACTCAGTTGATTTTAATCGGATTTACAATTTTTAAATGGTTTCAGAAAGAAGAAAAATGTGCTTTTCTAAATATATACTCCCTTTGGTATATATATTAAATTTTTGCAGTGATATTTTTAATTATATCTGATTTTAATTTTATTTTTTCTAGGTTTTTCAACTTTGGCGCCATTTTTTTAAATTAGATTGTTCAAAAACATACCCATATGTATATATTTCATTAAAGCTAATTTAGTTCTGAGTTAAACCAGCTTTCAATAATGAAAATCGAGTAAAAAATAAAAAAGTTATTAAGGTTTTTCAAAAGTTAAAAATTTTGCTTTTACAAATATTGATCAATAGCAACTACATTTTCTTATTTTTTTTAATCTTTTTAATCTTTTTAATCGTTTAATGATATTATTATATAAATATTTTAAAATAACAATATTCAAATTATTTTATTTAGAAATTAAGAATATATGATTAAAAAAAGTAAAAAAAAAATTATTCTCACTTAAATTTTTTTCCGCTTGGGGGTATCAAGTGCTATTTAAATTTAAATAAAGTTTAATAACCTTCACAAATATTGTCCGATTTAAAAAAACTAAAGTTCATTTTATTTGTTATAAAATTCTATTTCAAATTTTTTATACAAATACATCTGCTTTCATAGAAAAAATTATAAAAAAAAGAACTCAAAGTTAAAAAAACATAAAAAAATAAAAAAAATTGCAGATGTTATTACGAAAATTACTACCAATATTTAATTAATATAGCATAAAATGTATACGGTTGGAAAGATCTATACTTTGTCTTTCATAAAGCGTTCAAAAATTGAAGATCGGATTAAAATCAACTGAGTTACGTGTACATAAGTACTGGAACCTACCCGAAAATAGTTTTTTCGGAATAACTGCGAAATTTGAGGGTGTTTCCGAACTTTTAAAAATTGATTTATGATCTACTAAATAAGGTCTATAACTTACACTAGGTCACTTTCCAAGTATATTTTCACTGTAGCACCGTGTTATTAAAGGAAAAAATTAAGGAATTGCCCCACTGTTATCTTTAGACAACAAACAAATTCAACATGTTTCGTGACGTCACTTAACCAACATGCGCAGAAGATTCAATTTTTGTAGTTCTATCATTCTTGCTCGTACGTGCATATGTATGTACATATGTATAAGCATACAAACAAAAACATCCCAGCATTTTATGTTTCTGGAAGCAGTAAGAAAATTTCATGCTTTCGAGATGCGCTGTTTTGAAGCGCTTCCGAGGCTGCACAAAGTATGTGAGTAGATGACGCAGTAAAACGAAGGCATAATTCAGATAATTCAAACATGATATTAGCGCTTTTCGGATGTTTAGAAAAAAGCGCTCTTTTAAGGAAAAAAGCAAGAGCTCTAAAGTGGGACATCGCGAACAAAAATCATGCATGTCCGAAGCGCTTTTCGGAGCAGTAAGCACAACAACAACAACAAGCATCTCTCCCTTACAAAACTGCTTCGGCCGAAGCAGTAGTTTTTGCTGGGATATGTTTTACAGGTTGCCATAAGTATTATAATAATTAAAAAAAACTGCAAACGCACTTATTCGTACGGGATATTTATTTTATTTTAAACAAATTTATTATATTACCTGTATGTTAAATCCTGAATTTAATAAACTTGTACTGTGAACGTAAAATCAGCTGTTAATGGTTTTAATCTTAAATTCAGGATTTAAAATTCAGTGTGAAAACACTATTAGCCTTTTTTTGCAAAAATGTTTACGCCTCTCAAGTCTGAAAAGTTGGCATCAGTTCTGTCACATTACGAAAATAATTTGAATAAATTTTACAAAAAAAAATATGGCTTGGCTGATTGTGGGCTAGGTTAGCTCTCAAAGCCTCAAACACAATAATTTGACAAAGTAAAACTGTTTTGATGGTAAATTGTTTGCTGCATTACTTTCGAGTTCATTCGATTGTTTCGTCGAATAGTCGATAGATAAACTATTATTAATTATTACAATAATCGTGTTGTAGCTATAATCACCGCACTTTTTAAATGAAATGCTTTCTTGTTGCGTATAATCGTATACGTATTCGATTATTCGCCTACTTCAAGATATTCGTAATCGCCAAATTCAAGGCAATATATCCCGAATATTTTGAGAGAAACATTCAGCTTCAAAAATAGAAGAACTAAATTTTAATATGTGAAAGTCCACCAACACAGGTGGCTGCGCTATCTGCGGTAATATGTTCTCCCAAAAGGGGGTTAACAGGGTAAGAAAAACGAAATCTGAAAGTATGTAAATAAAATACTTTAAAAGTGTTCATTAGTGACATTTAAGTTCGGCATCGGAATGTCATAATAATGTAAAATACTTATAGTAGTGTTGCAACTTTTTCTTTAATTTATTGTTACTGTCGCAAATAAATTAAATTTCAAATATTAAGTGGAAATAAATTTTAAAATTAATATTCGTATTCATATTCGGCGAATATTGTTACAGATAATGTGTATGTAGAGTCACTAGTACATACAAATGTATGTATATATTTACGTGAATATGTATCTGACCTTTAAACTTGAATAAAACTCATCCAACTTAAGGATTTTTGAAAATATAAATGAAATTGCGTAGAATCGTATGATATAAAATTGTATTGCTTCCACATCAATCGGATTAAAATATTTCATTAGTTGCTAAATGTTAAAGCGTTAACAAGAAGAATATCAATAATCATAAGATTGACAACTTCTGGTTGTTTTTGGCATTCCTGTATTGTATGGATGTGTTGATTGTGCGAATGTATTTGTGAGCATATATTTTAATAAGATTCCCTTTTTAAGGTTGGTTATAATAAATAATAATATTTATAAATATCTACTGGATAATTTTAGCAATCCTCTCCGTCTGTAGAAGCACTTCCACATTTTCTAAGTTATTTTTGTCAAATTATTAAAACTACAAAATCGATATCGCTTCATCATCATCACTGGTCTTTATTATAGTTATGGCAATAATATTTGCGGACTTGGTGATACTGAATGGCTTGTGGCCATCCACAGCCCATTCATACATTCATTCAATCAGTCAGTGCAATAGCCAGGCAAAAAGCCATGTCTGTCCATTCTTCCGCCTGTTGAATTATTCTACCTTTTGACCAGTCTTATAGCCGTTTCGTTATTGATCATGATTAATACTGATTTGTTTTTCTCCTCGTTTTCTTGCAGCTAATAAACAAGTTTAACAGATTATTTTCTCTTATACATTCACAAAGAGACTAATTCAATTCAGCGAAGGCTATTTGGACACCAGGGCGCCGAACCTCATTGTGCTTCTTATCAGCAGGGTTATTAGATGTGGCGATTTCTCGCCAAACGTGGCGATTTTAAAACTGGTTTGGCGTCCTAATTTTCGATTTGTCGACATGGCGATTTATTAAAAAGTCGGCGATTTGTTGGCTATTTTTGATAAGCCATTAACTTTTCTTAAAAACTGTTCAAATCAATACAAAAATAGCATAATTTTTATTCTGGTATTTTTATGAATGAAATTTGGGCTGTTCATATGAACGCGAACAAATTGATTCCTCGTGTAGATGGTGTGTGTGTGTTAAGAACACTTTGTTGTAGCCTCTTTTCTTATGAGAATACTATAATCCAAAAGGATGTGTATGAAACACAATGATCAAAGATACCGTTTGTTAATTGGAAAGATTATTTTAATGATGATATTTCATCCAATTTAAATCACATTTGGTCAAAAATTTATAACTACAAGGATGCGCCAGGTACGCACCATTTTAAAGAAATTGCTTTGGCTGTACTTTATATGCAATTTGTAACTAAAACTCGGCTTCGAAATAGAATGCAATACGAACTGCTTGACGCGTTATTAAGTGTTATAACTTATATAAATGTAATTAGCACATGTTGCACTTCTTTTGTACTTTCGAAAGATATGTTGAAAAAATTGAATTCACATACAATGTCTTGACGATGAAGTACATATATAGCGTATATATGTATGTATGTATCTAAAATATTTGTTAAATACTAACTACAAAAATTCTTTTTTTGTTGTTCTAAGTACTCAACTATTAAGTATTTTATAATAAATATTGTACCTTTTTAGTGTTCCATAATTAGTTTTACTTTGTTTTATATAAAAATCATTAAAGGTGTATTTACATGGTAATACATGTATTACGGTATCTCAAAAATTTTAAAAACTTTTATCACGTAAACGCAATATGTATGAATAGGGGAGAATTGCATACAAAATCATACTAGGGTTCGGTAAATGTATATTTGTATGTGTTCGGTTTTTGAAAAATACCGACAGTGTTCCGTTTTTAAAGGTGTTGTCACCAAGCTAAGAGTTTATTTTCGAAGTTAGTTATCGAATTTTTCAGAGATAACGTTTGACGAATTGGTATTAATATTTTTTTTTTTTTTAATTAGGACCAGCACTCAGGGGATGACCCCTACGTATGCAGTGCATTGTGCCTGAGCTCAGAGAGAGGGATAGAGTAAAGAAGATAGATGTTGAAAAGGTAGAAGGCTTAACTCTTTCACAACTCTGCTTTGCGCGTTATGTTTATTTTTAAGGCAGTGTTGAGGCGCCTCCGGTGCTAAGGAGATGCATTAACTTCGTTAAGCTGTATTATAGCAGGCATTTTATTAATTGTTTTACTTCGCCGATGTTTTTGCTAACTGACGAAGGAGGGCGATGTTTCGCACATTAGCTTGGAACAGCATCAATCGCTGTCGGAACAGTTTTTTAGTGACCAGTGCTATGCCTTCATCAATAAATAGTCCGACAACAATTAATACAATGTCTCACTAATGTACATTAGAGAAATTAATGATGTTGATTGACTTGCTCTGGCCAGAGTTTGAACCCAGGCACCAAGTCATTGTTTGCTTAGTAGTCAACGCGCTAACCACTTCAGCCAACACCACCCTCAACATACCAGCCATACATACTTTTGTCTTATTATTTGTTATCAAATTAAGTAGTAGTAAGTAGTTTAAAAATTTCTATTTTCGAGATATGAGATTTGAACAACATTAAAGTTTAGAAGCTCTTAACTTTTAAGACTCCCGTGTGCTTCATTAAATCAATCAAATCAACAAGTGAGATTAAACAATATCTTTTGTGTGGATATAGAAATGCTATTTACTGAAAAACGGAGAGCTCGACGAGAATAGCAACGTTACAGATCGGCACAGCTAAAAATAAGATTTAAGGAATGTACCAAACAGGTCAGGAAACTTTTACAAACACAAAAAACAGCTTCGCTGCAAAAATTTCTTCAAGAACTCGATGCAACATCACAAACAGATTATTTGCTATGGCGTGCAGCCAGAGCACTTAAAAGGCCGGTGATATACAACATCCATTATGCACTTCGAATGGTGACTGGGCAATAACTGATGCTGAAAGGGGTGCCCTTTTTGTTAAACTCTTAGAAAAAGTACTTACTCCACATACTTCTGCTGAATTTGTTGAACTGCCACCAGTCGTCTTTTTACCAGAAACTCTGCGAAGATTAAACATTGTGGAGATTGACACTAAAAAAGCCCCATGTGTCGATAAAATAAGCAACAAAATGCTTCAAGAACTGCCTTATATTGCAAGAATAATTGTATTTTACGCCCGCAAAACTATCAAACCGACTGGAAGGTGTCGCTTATTTGGTATCATAGTAATACCAAAGCCCGGCAAGGATCTTACAAAGGTAGGATCCTAATGGACTATTAGTTTATTGTCTAACACTTCAAAGATATTTGAGAAGCTTTATATGAGCAAGCTGATGCCTATAGTCACTCTAGTAATGGATGCATTCCAGATCATCAATTCGGTTTTCTCAGACAGCATAACACTATTGAACAAACTCACAGGCTTGTGAATGTTGTTAGAGACACTTTTTAAAAAAATAAATACTGCTCCGCACTTTTCATTCGATAAAGTATGGCATGAAGGTCTTATCTAAAAATTTACACAAAATCTACCCTCAAAAATCGTCAAGCTTTTGAAAAGCTATATAATAGAAAGAAAATTTTTAATTAGGGAAGGCAATTTTATAAGCCCTCCGCAGTCGATTGAAGCCAGAGTCCTTTAAGGCAGTATCTTCGGTCCTTTACTTTATTTAATATATGCCTCTGACTTACCGTTAAGCAGTAACAATCACACGTCAACATTTACTGATGATACACCTTTTCTAAGCGTTCATGAATATCCTGTAGAAGCTTCCCGAAATTTACAAGGGTACATATCAAAACGGGAAACATGGCTAAAACAATGGCGGATAAAAGTTAAGGCCGTACAAAAATCGTTTCAAAATGGTGTTGTAGGTGCCACACTATCATACAAAACTAATGCTAAAATATATGATTGACAATAAATACTCCTCTGATCGCATGAAAACTATCATTTTATGAAAATTTTCATAAATTTTTACAAATCGCACGACTTGCCAAAAAAATCTGTCACCTATTTGCATTTTTAGTCCACACTACCATACATTTTTAGCACACATGTCATACTTGGCATATCGCGCGACTGCGTAGGATAGTGGCCACGGCCTTTAATGAGCAGAAATGTGTACACGCCACTTTTACGTTACGCAGGGAAACATGCCCGCCTATACAAATAAACACCGAGACACCCCAACACACTGTAGTCAAATATCTAGGAGTTCACCTTGATCGCCGCTTAACATGGAAATCGCACATAGACGCGAAGTTGACACAAATGAAATTAAAAGCAGCCCAAATGAATTGTCTTAGTGGAAGAAATTCTATATTAAGTCTTGACTGTAAACTTTTGTTATACAACGCGATCCTGAAACCAATATGGTTCTATGGAATCCTCAGCATCAAATGTCGAAAAAATTCAAAGGCGACAGAATAAAATTTTACGTACAATAACAGCAGCCCCCTGGTATATCCGAAACCAGTGAATTCACAAAGATCTTGATGTTCCGTTGTTGAAGACAGTATTTTCAAAACATGCTAAAAAATATATAAAAAAACTTGAGTTGCACCCAAATGTACTTGCACGCAATATTTTACATTATAGAGGCCACACCCGGCTGAAAAGAAGGGATACTCTTTTTCTCAGCCGTATACGAGAGATTTAAAACTACAAACATTAACCGCTGAAACTAAAAAAATTTGTTTAGCATTGGCTAAACATATATTAAACTTTATTTTTATTTTTTAGTAATACACGAAAACTGTAGTTATGGCAACCGATTTCTGTGATAATTGGTGCAAACTCCACAATTCAGTTGGCAACAAATTCGGTTGCCACAACTAATGTGTTTTCTCTGTGCACATACATATCTATGTACACATATTTTTTACTTCGTACATACATATCTGCTCATTGATTCTACAAGATTCAGCTTAACACCGTCATCTCCTTTCAATTCTCTTCCTGTGAGAAAATAAAATTAAATATTTTTGATGAGATTTTTAATAAAACGTCTAGATACATGTTTTGCATTTAAATGTCTCGTCTGTTATTTTTGGAGTCAATTACTGAATTATTTTATACTCATAAAAGTGGGCAAAATAATATTTAAAATACGCGCAATGAATAAATTCGATTCTTTTTTATATGTACATATGTATATATTTTCTTGAATTAGTAATTACACTGTACGAAAATAATATTGAATATTAAAAATCATTTGCTTATCGTACTGGTCTTAATTTAATGTGTTTGTATTTGGAGACATCAATATTTTTATTATTTTTTTTTTTCAATGTGACGTGTTTTTGACGTCAGCATTACTAAAGAGAAAAATATTTTCTTAATTATAACTACTAAAAGTGGAATGAATGCTTTATATGAATTTCTGCATTTAAATGTGATTTATTTATTTATTTGTTTAAACGTATTTCAAAGGGACGTAAACAAAACTAAAAACAAAACAAAAAGCTCTACCAATATTTGCAAGTAGTAAATTAATTAAAATTTTTCTTATTTTATTTTATGAGTTTTAAAATTTCCTCTTATTCGAGTCTAATACATGCGACTATATACTGCAGATGCACCAAAAAAAAATCATGTACTAAATTTAAGTAAACATTTTTCTTCAAGCTAGTTTTTTTAATATAAGAAATGATCAACCAGTTCATGTCCTTAAAAACAGTTCATAATGTTACTTAAAAAAAATTTTACTTTCAAGGATATGATTATTTTATTTTTACTGTATTTAAGGACATTTTGTCATTCGAAGGAAATTATTAATATTTTCTTATATTTATACAGTTCGTAAATTTAATAATCAGAAAATATTTTATTTTAGCTTTAGAAATCTTAATTACAAAATGTATTGGAAATATTTCCAATAATTAAAAAAAAAATGGTAAATTTGCAGTTTAAAACTTACTAGTGTTGCTGTTTCGCAACAGCACATATAAGCAGCCACTAGCACTGGTCGAGCATCAGCCCTTAAACCAAAAAGGGTAGTGCAATGTTGCCAGCATATCTATTCTCAATGAGAAGGAGTATGCCAATAGCATATCAACCCGCAAGAGAACAGATATATATATCGCAACATACATCGCAAATGTGTGTCCAATAAAGCAAAAAAACCCAAACACCCCGGTAGACACTCTACCGTGGGGCTTACCGGCTCCCGTGGTACCGGTTTTTGTTACTGGTAAAGCCTCGAAAGAAACCCCCTATGTGTTAACTTTCTATCGACTTTGATCTTTAGGGAAACAAAGAATTCCTCCTTCCTTTATCTGTGTACTGTTTTCTCCCAAACACTTTCAATTATGTTTAAGTTGGGAGAATATGGTGGCGAATTAAGAAGATGAACATGGGTATGAAATAAATTCTTTTAAAACTTTGGCATTATAAATATGAGGATTATCTTTTTGTAGAATCCATGGAATCGCACTTAAATGATCTTTTAATTTAGGGAAAGCTGATTCCAACAGTCTTGTAGATTTATCCAGGAATTTTTTCACATTCTAAATCGATTGTGCTGTAACACGTTATAGCACCCCATACCATATGGGGTCACAATTCGACATATATAGAGGAGAAAATCCTTAACACCGGCTCCAATGGGTTAGCGATGTAATTAAAAATTTTAGATTAGCAATCTTCTCAAAAGTTTTTAAATGATAGCAACATTGACTACGTTTTATGACAAATACACCATATAATCACAATTTTTTACTGAAACTTCAAATATGCATAACTCGGAAACTAACCCTCGTCGAAAATTTTTTCATTTAAGTTTTATTTTCTTATTTCTATTATATTACATTCTATCGGATAGTAAATTTTTTTTTTTAGTAATGTAGCTGAAGTAGATTGGAGACATTATTTTATTTGAAGATATTGGTTGTTTTGCTGGTTTTTTATATGTTCTGGATTTTTCCTTACAGATATTTTGCAAATAAATTACAACTAACAGATAATGACTTTTAACAAAAACATTAGATTTACTGTGAATTATGGTCGTTGAAGAACGTTGAAAACAATTTCCTTAGTCAAAAATCCAGCGCATATATGTATCACCATTAATATTTTTTTTTTTTTTTTTAATTTCATTATTTATTAAATCTTCAATTATAGATTAAATAATCAATAAGTTTTTCAAATATTAAATATAAGTTTAGCCAATGCTAAACAAAATTTTTAATTTCAACGGTTAATTTTTGTTGTTTTACATCTCTCGTGTACTGAATAGTATAATTCTTTTTGCAATATAAGGTAGTTGTTGAAGCATTTTGTTGCTTATTTTGTCGACACCTGGGACTTTTTTGGTGTTAAGACTAGTAATGGCCTTTTCAACCTCCACAAAGTTAAATCATAACGGTATTTCTGGTAAAGACACGACTGGTGGCAGTTCAACAATATCAGTAGAAATATTCGAGGTAAATATTTATTCTAAGTGCTTAGCAAAAAGAGCACATTTTTCAGCATCAGTTCTTGCCCAGTCACCATTCGAAGCTCATTCATTGATAATATTCAAAAGAAATGACACATTCAACATTGTTGTATAGCTTTTCAAAGTAGCCAGCTTTATAAGAGGCACTCGAGCTGTGTATGTGGTACCCCTGATAGCAAATTAAAAGATTTAGAAAACGTTATATAAAAAAGGACATTTTGCGTTCTAGTCGATAAATAAGAAGATATACACTTTACGCTAAGCTCTGTAAACCCCATTTTTTTTAGTTTCTTTGCCAGAAGTAGATGATTTACTTTGCCGAAAGGTTTGCCGAAATCTGTGTTAATAACATCTGCTTGCTTCCTTGCGAAAAAAACAACCCCTATTTATAGCGATTGTAAGCTGTAGAAGGGCTGTTGCCGTATAACATCCTTTTTTAAATCCATGTTGGTACTGAGATATAAAATGTTCTGATATTTGTTTTTCAAAAAGTTTTGTTATGGAACTTAGCTTTGCAATGCCACTGTAATTTTTCAATATCTGATTTGTTGGAACAGATTTTTGGAAAGTACCCATACTTAATTGAAGTTTTAATAATAGAGTTAAAGAAATAGCTAAGGCATCTGTACAATTAATTAAAATACTACTAGGAATTTTTTCAGGACCGAATTTTTAAGAAAACTTTAGCATTTTCTGACTGTTTGAATATTAAACAACGGTATTGATATAGATTGATTTTCAGCTAAAGGAAACGGATAAATTGTTGCATAGTCATAGGCTGTACTCGAGTATGTTGTAGATACTTATACTTTAATCATCAATAAACTTCTGCTGGATACACAGTCGATATTTTTTTTTGCAATAATGAACTTGTATAACGACTTCGGATCACGTTTTACATTAATTTTATTTATACCAAGTTCACCCTTGTGTTTTTAATCGTGTTTAAGATAAATGTTTTAGAATCTAAACACAACCTTTTACATTACATTTGAGATGTTTAAGATTGACGTTTCGTCAGCTGATTATTGTGTTTGTGTAATATTTCGAGTTTAAGAAACTAATATAATATTAAAACTGGAAAGAAATATCAGTAAAAATTTATTATTTATATTCTTTCTCATGGAAATATTAGAAGTGTTAGGGCCAATAAATTGGTGGATAATAATGTTTCATTTATTTTTAAAACTCGTTTAAATATAAAATTTTGTTTTTCATTGCAATATTAAATCAACATTATATAGCCAACGTTGTGTATTTAAACACTACATAAGTTTTACGAATTTCCATATGTTTTCGACTGCTTGTTCTTCTTGTTTGAAAAAAAGCAAATAAAATATTTGTGGCTGCTGACAAGTTGCATAAAATTTTGGCATCTTTTTTCGCATTACCCTTTTAACCGTTCTGAAAGTTGCTCTTATTATTTTAAAACATTTCAGCAGTTCTTAATTATTCTTATTTATAGCTAAAATAATAATATATTTTTTTTAGATTTTTCTTTATTTGCTCTAGTCAGCTGTTTTCTTGGGAAATTTGTGGGAAATTTTTTATATTACGTAGTGCTACCATATTTTCATCGTAATTAAATAAGAACTTTAAGTTTGACAGAAAAAATGAAAGTATGTTTAAACGAATTTTAAATTTTTATGAAAATTAACTAAAATTATAATTAAATATCCACTCATTTATTGGCCATTAGCCTATTTAAAGATGAAATATATGCATACATGCGTAAAGAATTTCTTTTTGACGTGACGCCATTTAATAGCAAGACAAAAATTACAGAGTTGTCAAAAAACGCACTGAACATACTCAAAATATGTAGCAAACCTGTGTGTTTAGCGAGATATTTAAATCTAAAACCTAACAATTGAGATGTTTAACAAAACAAGTCAATGTACAGTAAAACATCAAAATCGAAGTATTTAAGGTCTTAAACACGAATGCGACGTTAAACACATAAGTATGAATTCAGCACGTCTCACAGCATAATTTGAATAATCAAATGCAATACACACATTCATGATAAACAAAATTTTGTCGTAGAATATCTCAAATATCTGATATATATCGGTATTATATTACGTCAAATATTTGCTGCGTCAGACCTAACTTTAAATCACTTTATGTTGTGAAACGGTGTGATTATATTATTTTAACCCCAAGTGAACTGACATGATAAGATTTTTTTTCTTGATAAGACTGGCATACACTACAGTACAACACAAAAGCCAAGAAAATGGGATGACCTTTGATATTGCGTTGTACTTTGAAATTATGATTAAACAATAAAAAAAAAAATTGTACAAAATTAAATCGCAGTAAAAAATTTTTCTTATTCTTGGCGCACTTCAGTGAAATTTAAAGATATAACTCCATATTCAAATGATTTAATATAAGAGATAATTGTGTTGCAGCGTAAGAATATCAAACTAATTACAAAAAAACTGTAATTTGTTAATTTTGATGATAAATTATCAATATCGAATTCTATTAGAAGGTTTAAAAGGATAGAAGTGACTAACATGTCCTATCAGAATCGCTATTTAATGTTACATGTACTAAGTTTTCTATTTTCATAAAAAAAGAGTTTTGAATTAATAATTTTAACTTTGTATTCAGATCTCAAAAACTAGTAGTCAGTTGTATACCTTTTGAAATGAAACATCTAAGTATAAAATTAAGAGACAAGATAATTTTTTTATATAGTTTCTATTGCTACATTTCTCTTCAAACGAATAGTTAGATCTGGAGCTATTGCAAACTCCGTTTTCTACATAACGGTAAATCCCGAGCACCCGAGTAAATTAAAAAAAAAAAACATTTATAGGCACTTTAGCTGAGAACCATATGTATTAAAATTGTCTAAGAAAGTTTATGCAACATTCCGACAAATACATTCCGATAGAAATGGGTGGGTAGCATGCTTATAGTCAACCTGTGGTCAGTGTTGCCAGGTGTAGGGATTTCTCCCCAAATTAGGGATTTTAGATGGTTTTTTGGGACACATTATCGTGGGGAGGGATTTGGGGATTTTTAACTTTCAGTATACCTATTATCAATTTTGCTTTATTTTACCATTATCTTTCATACATATATTTACATACATATATGTTTATGTATCTTGGCGTTTTTTTCTCCATATTTCGATTATTTCAAAACGATGGTATTGAAGATGTTGGTTTTTATAACAATTTGTTCAAAATTTACCAGAATTTATTGAATTCGATATTGCCAAAATGGATGTACTAATTGACGATAAGGAAAGTAATTTAGTTGTTGCTAAAATCGATGTTGGCATAGAATGTTCAAAGGAATTAGAAGCAAAAGAAGTTCAAACTAATTTTTTTTGATTATTTAACTGTACTAGCAAAAGAAATGCTTAAAATATTCACTGAGAGTATGGAAAATTTTGAGTAATTTATAAATTTACAACTCGAAAGTATAGAAAAAAGAATAAATTTGACTCCGTGTATGGAATTTTAAAATATTCTATGGATTCAAAAGTTCCATTGAGCACATACGAATGCATTAACTTAAATAAATGTATGTAATAAAATTAATAAAAAAATGTTTTTTATGATGCTTAATATACATATCTTTATTGGGGACGAAAGTTGGGATTTCCAGTTTTAAAATGGGGATTTTTGGGGACAACACTCTTTAATTTGGAGACATTAGACCATATTTACCTGGCTACACTGCCTGTGGTTAGCAAAAGCAAACGGAACAAATGTTCATTATCGTCATATTTGTCGAGCTTTTGCGAATAGCAATAAACATTCAGCTCAGCTATATTTAAGAAGCATACGCGTGTGTATTTGCACTTAATTACACGCTGTTATAGCGAAAATTTACTTAATCTTTTCTAAATAGCCCTGCGTCGGGAAATACCATGGATGAGAAAATCTTTAAGCGCAAATTTTTTATTTACATTTTCTTATTATTGTTCAATTTCCTACAACATAAGGAAAACTAGATTTGTTACGAAAAATTTTCTGTATACATATATGCATATTCATATATATGTACATATGTATGTATATTGTTTTTCTTGAAATGTATTTTCTTATTGCCATTTTTTGGAAAGAAGTTACATTACAAATTTTGACACGTCATCTCTTTGAATAAAGTTAACTTCTGGCTAAATGGTTTTGTAAAGAACCAAAACTTTTCGTAATTTAATATTATGGTTCTACGCTAGAAGTAACATCACTGTTGGCAACAGCTGTCATTTGCCAATGTTTGTTCTTACAAAAATTTTGTAAGATTAAATAAATTTTTGACCAAACAGACGAAAAATGTTTGACATAGGGTGGTCACACTATGTTCACATTAGAGAAATTTTTTTTTGCCGTCAAACAAATTTGCTTTCTGTAAATATTGTTTGCCTTCAAAAATATTTTATGGTCAGATTTACTGCAATCAAAAATTTCATGTTTTTGGTCAAATGTTTTACAAATCTGACCGTACCTTTAGTGATGCTTGTAAATATTGCAGACGTACTCTTTTTAGTACGCGTAACATCTTTTTCGATGTATTTGTTTCTTTTTATTAAAAAATGTGTTTCACGGTCAAAAAAATTGTAAATTGTTTCAACACTGTTTTTTTAATTTTTGAACTTTATCCTGTATGTATTCGTATGTATGTATACTCGATCTTACATTCAACAATCATTTCATCTTTATTTTGTTTGAATCCCAATTTATATTTGAATTTTCATGAAAAAAGTTCCTAATATCGGTTGTACACATAAAAACTTGAAAACTAAATTAAATTACAATAAAACCAAAGATATACAGTACGAGCTCGATTGCGCAACCAGGAAATAGTATAGTTGCGTTTACCGAAAAGTTGCAATAACCGACCACTAAAAATCAATATTAAAAACAGCAATACTTAATTTAATTTTATTCATATTTATTATTCTAACGTAAAAATTTATTTATAAAACTTGTTTAACATATATATGTATGTATGTATGTAAATACAAAGGAAAATAAAAAATAATCTTCAGATTTGATTAGTTCATATAATCTGAAAAAGTTGCCCCTATCGAGACCAATTTCTGAAAAAAGATGCAATTATCGCGGGTTGCCCAAATCCAAGCCGTACTGTAATAAAATATTAAATAATTTCAAAAGTTGTTATTTTACCACAACCGTTTGAATTGAATAGATTAATTTTTACACGGAGTACCCGTTCCCCTCTTTTAACAACTCAAGTTTTGGCTGGAATTTCAATTTAAATTTATTAAAAACATCCCATTTTTTAAAAAAAAATATTTTCATTTATTTATTAAAACTGTTTTGACATTAATAAGTACATGTATGTATAGAAGGAATACTTTGTATGTAGATATATAAGTATTTAGTTTTTAAAAAGTATATATACAGTCGCATTCGGATAAGAGCGCGCTGTTTAAATGAAAAAAATCAGTTAATTGAAAATACAAATTCTTATTTAGTATTTTTGATCAATTTCACAGCACTTACAATCGCTTAAAAGAAACCCCGCTTAATTGAAACATATTTTGGTTAGTTTTTTCATATTTCCCTTAATAAAATGATAGAGAATGATGATATGTATACCCATTAGCAATGACCATCAGATGATGCATCAAATGACCGTTATTGTTCTTCTAGGGAATGTATCAATACATTATTAAAACCATGTTGATACATTGTGTAGTTACATTTTTAATACGTTACATACTAATAATTTGCAACCCTCAAATCGTTTAAGAACATTGGGGGTAATCACTCTTTGTTGAAAACTGCTCTTGCATACGTTGCAGATTTTGCAGGTATAGCTTATTTACACATTTTATTATGGCATTGCTGCAAACTGGTTAAAATAAGGTAGACTTGGAAGATCTGCAATGATTACAATACTAAGAGTGATTTCCCCTATTTATTTGCAATGTATCAATCATAATAATTCGAACAATGGCGGAAGAGTATCAGAGCATCAAAAAGGGGGTACTATCACATTGATTTGTGACATATAGATAATTCAAAATATATTAGGCCAAAAAAGAAAATTAAAGTCATCCATATATTTAATTCCAGTGCCTCGTTTCTGAACTAATGTGAGAGTTTCTCGCATCGAAAAGTTTATTATCATTCTGCGAAAAAAGGATGTGTGAAGCTTACAGGTTGCCTAGAAATGAGATGGAATTGTACCTATCAAGAACTTGGTCCTTATTTTGATCTCAGTACTTTTTACGGCCGAAACTTTTTGGATACGAACTTGGCCTTGTTTTCACATTTATGTTTTTGTGTGGATAATAATTAAAGTTAGCATCCCAGTATCAATATAGGCAAAATGAATAAGATATATATAGGAATTTTGGTTCACTTAAATGGCGCGAATGGCAAAGCTAAATTACTGAAACTCCAACCACAACCTGAGCCATTGCTGTCATTTCTTTCAGGAATTTCATCAGATTCGAAACATTTTTTAAAAACATACGCAAATACAACTCAGCATTTCAAGTGACTTTTTTTGGATCCGACAAAGTTTGCCATGATCGGTACTTGCAAGGGCAAATTTATCACGCCTTGGATTACACTGATCAACAAGGTTTTTGCCACACGGATTCTGTATGCTAATTATTACTTTACTACTATATATACTCTCATTGTAAAACACAAACTAATTTGTTCCTGTAACGCACAGATTTGTTGTGACACCCACTTATGATTTTACCTAATTTCCCGTTAATACTACTGTATGTACGGTTTAATTCAGTCTCGGCCACAAAGAGAGTAAGAGAGGATTTAGGTAGTAGTAGTGTTTAAGATCAAAGAATTGTTAAAGGATAACATATTCGAAGAAAAGTAAAGTTTGTTAGAGAAATCTGCTCGGAAATGTTTTAAAAATGTCGCACAAATTTTTTTGGGCAACCACAAAGCAAGTAACTACAAAAATCTGATAGGAGAACTACTTTCGATGTATCAATCATTGGGTTGTAATATCTCACTCAAAATACACTTTCTCCACTCCCACCTTGATTTCTTGCCCGAAAACCTAGGAGCCGTTAGCGACGAACACGGCGAAAGATTCCATCAGGATATTTCCAGCATGCAAAAACGATACCAGGGCAAATGGAGTCCTTGATTTTTTTTTTAATTATATTATTTATTGAATCTTCAATTATAAATTGAAACAACAAATCTTAAATCTAAAAAATATAAATAAAGTTTAATAAATCGCACCCTAAATACAAAAGGGTCACAACTCAAAATTTTCCAAAACTGACTTTTTTCCATAAATTAATTCAGAGTACACATCTCTAACTGCTGCCAAAATTTCTTTCACATCACTATCTTCTTTAACTGGAAAAATACAGTTATGTCTATTTTTATGTTAAGTGTGTTTCTTCTGCACGAAAACAGTTTTTTGTCTCTCCTGATTTTAGTATTTTGAGTTGTGACCCTTTTGTATTTAGGGTGCGATATGTTTAGCCAATAATAAACAAAATTTATTAGTTTCAGCGGTTAATTTTTGTAGTTTTACATCTCTCGTGATCGGCTGAGAAAAAGAGTATCCCTCCTTTTCAGCCGGGTGTGGCCTCTATAATGTAGAATTTTGCGTGCAATTACATTTGGGTGAAAGTCAAGTTTTTTTATATATTTTTTAGCGTGTTTTGAAAATACTGTCTTCACCAACGGAACATCAAGATCTTTGTGAATTCGCTGCTTTCGGATATACTAGGGGGCTGCTGTTATTGTACGTAGAATTTTATTCTGTCGCCTTTGAATTTTTCGACATTTGATGCTGAGGCAGTGCCCCATAACTGGATTCCATAGGACCGTATTGGTTTCAGGATCGCGTTGTATAAGAGAAGTTTGCAGTCAAGGCTTAGTATAGAGTTTCTTTCAATAAGCCAATTAATTTGGGCTGCTTTTAATTTTATTTGGATCAGCTTTGCGTTTATGTGCGATATCCATTTTAAACGGCGATCAAGGTGAACGCCTAGATATTTGACTACAGTGTGTTGCGGTATAGTCTCGGTGTTGATTTGTATAGGCGGGCATGTTTCTCTGCGCAACGTAAAAGTGACGTGTACACATTTCTGCTCGTTAACTTTTATACGCCATTGTTTGAGCCATTTTTCTAATTTTGACATGTACTCTTGTAAGTTGCGGGAAGCATCTACTGGATTTTCATGAACGCTTAGAAAAGCTGTATCATCAGCAAATGTTGATGTATGAATGTTATTGCTTAACGGTAAGTCAGAGGCATATATTAAGTACAGCAAGGGACCAAAGATGCTGCCTTGGGGATCTCCGGCTTCGATCGACAGCGGTGGGCTTAAAAAATTGCCTTGTCGAACCACAAATTTACGTTCCTTTAAATAGTTTTTTAAAAAACTGACGATGTTTGCGGGAACATTTTGCGTTAATTTGTGTATAAGACATTCGTGCCATACTTTATCGAAAGCTTGAGAGACATCTATAAAGAGCGCAGAGCAATATTTCTTTTTTTCAAAAGTGTCTCTAACAACATTCACAAGTCTGTGAGTTTGTTCAATTGTGCTATGTTGTCTGCGAACACCGAATTGATGATCTGGAATGCATGCACTTCTAGTCACTATAGGCATCAGCTTGCTCATATACAGCTTTTCAAATAGTTTTTATATATTGGGCAATAAACTAATAGGCCTATACGATTCGACCTTCGTATGATCCTTGCCGGGCTTTGGTATCATAGTAATCATCGAAACCTTCCATTTTATTGGATAGTGTTCTAAGCGTAGAATAAACAATGTCACAATTATACAGTAATATCAAGAACTCTTGCTATTAGAATTATTTGCTCTAGTATGTATAGATCAAATCTCGAAAACTTAAAATTTATATATAAATAGAGATGAAATTTATAAATGAAAAAAACAAATGAAATATAAAAACATAATTTAAATTTAAAAAATTCAATGGCAAATAGCAAGTAAAAATATTTTTCTTTAAGTGTAAAACAACAAATAATCTCTCGTTTTCTCTGCCATTTCCTCTCTTCCGGACCCTGGTTTATACATGACCTATGACCTCAAAACGTATGGTCTGTTTCAATCTCGATTTTCGAAAATCGGGGTGAAATCAGTAACTTTCTATTTTAAAAATAATATAAAAAATACTTACTGCCGAACAAATTATAAAATTTTGTTTTTGTTTCAAATATATTTGTATGATCGTCGAAATTTTTTTGATATCGTGAAATAGGCAGTTATACATACAGACATATGTATGTCCATTTGAAATGTAGTTTGATGACTCACCGGAAATACACCATGATGGTCATATAACTGGAGTTTCAGTATCAATTTCCTTCATTATAGTCCATTATAAAATGGATTTAAAATTTTTGTTTTTGCTTTTAACAATAAAAAATTTTCTATTACCGCTTTTTCTTTAAATAAATTAAGTTTTTGTATTGTTTTTAAGAATTAAGTGTCAATTCACTTTTTAGTTTTTATTGTAAACTATTTTTTATTAGATTTGCAATTTTATTTACATATATAATTTCGATTTTCTTTTCTTTTTTTCACTATATTAAATTTTCGTGAATTTCGATTTGATTTTATGAACTAGTTTCCATTTTTTTTCTTTTTGTTGTTATACATATGTACATATGTACATACAATGTACATTTTTTACACACATATATTCAGTCTTGACTGAAATGTGCTTGATTATTGTTTTTTTAATAAGTTGTTTTGACATTTATCTTAATTTTTTTCCAATATGTCTAATTCGACGTTATTTTTTTATACAGTACGAAGAAACTGTAAATAAAAAGGCGAGAAACAAGTTTCAGTGTAAAGTATATGTATAAATTTTCTCATTTTTACTCGTATTTTGTTAAGGACTTAATAACCCAGCAAACAGTAAAAAAATGTTAACCTTTTTAGATGCGCTGTTTTGAACCCCTTCCAAGGATGATTTTCCGGGGTTCATATTCTTTAGAGTACGAATTCAATCGGCTATTAAAATTTATTCAGCACGAATATCAAAGGTAACAACAAAATACACAATTGAGGGTAGGCTTGCCACCCGTACTTTATAATAAATTATTGTACGTTTTTTTTGATTAATTGTACTCTATACTTTAAAGAGACAATAAAGTACACCAAAATACTTTATTTCGCATGATTTGATTTATCTACAATTCAAATTAGATTCGGGTTATATTAGTCATTTGTTGACGTTTTTTAAACAGAGGCGACTCTTTCTTAAGACTATGTCATGGCAATTTGGATATTTGGATTTGAAACAAGCAAAAAAATTAACCTTTTGTCTGCACCGGAACTGACCAGGGAAATTCACATGAATTTTTTATTATTTATCCATAAAGCCTTAGAGTACCTGAATAAATGGTTTGATTTTAAAAATACAAACTGGTTATTTACACTTAGCAATAAAAATTTAAAGAGCAAAGTTGAATTTGATAATAAACGAAAATTTAAATCTGCAAAAACTTAATATAAATATGGATGATCTTTATGGAGAAATTGCGTCATTAAACAAAATTTATGATCAGATATACAGTTCTGAAGGTTTTGCGGAATTATCTACAGCAAGTAAATGGCAGCTATTATTTAATAAGACTGATGACAATTTATCAAATTTGTATAAAGTAATTTTATTTTTAATTTATATTCCTGCCACGTCAGCATTCACAGAGAGAGTTTTTTCTGTAATGAAGAGCAAATGGCGAGACGAAAGAAACAAAGCGTCTCTGAATCTGATAAAAAAATGAATTAATTATTTACTTTAATTTAAATATGATAATTATTTGATAAAACTTGAGAAAAGCAATAAAAAATACGTTTTTAAATATAACAATAAAAAAAAATAAATTGTACTTTATTTTTATACTGTGTACTTTTTTTTCCTAACCTTTAACAACCAATGTACTTTAATTGCAAAAAAAAAAGGTGAGAACCCTAATTGAGGGCAATAAAATAAATAAAAGTATATTCTTTGGCTCTTTCTCTAAAGTTCAAACACTCGAAACGATTGCTATCATTCACCTCGGTCTAAAAGTGGAATCCCGCGATTGCCGCAAAGCACCAATTACACGCTGCAACAAATGAGCACTTTTTTTTATACTTGAAAAGAGACCTAGTGTAGGTTATAGACCTTATTTAGTAGATCATATATCAATTTTTAAAAGTTCGGAAACACCCTCAAATTTCGGAGTTATTCCGAAAAAACTATTTTCGGGTAGGTCCGAGTACTTATGAACACGTAACTCAGTTGATTTTAATCCGATCTTCAATTTTTAAATGGTTTCAGAAAGAAGAAAAATGTGCTTTTCTAAATATATATATATTATATTGGTATATATATTAACTTTTTGCAGTGATATTTTCAATTATATCTGATTTTAATTTTATTTTTTCTAGGTTTTTCAACTTTGGCACCATTTTTTTAAATTAGATTGTTCAAAAACATACCCTTATGTATATATTTAATTAAAGCTAATTTAGTTCTGAGTTAAACCAGCTTTCAATGAATAAAATCGAGTAAAAAATAAAAAAGTTATTAAGGTTTTTCAAAAGTTAAAAATTTTGCTTTTACAAATATTGATCAATAACTACTACATTTTCTTTATTTTTTTAATCTTATAATGATATGATTATATAAATATTTTAAAATAACAGTATTCAAATTAAAAAAAACTTTACTAAAGTATTTAATTTATCTCTTTTGTTATCTCTGTATTAAAAAAAAAATTTCCTCACTTAAATTTTTTTCCGCTTGGGGGTATCAAGTGCTATTAAAATTTAAATAAAGTTTAATAACTTTCACAAATATTGTCCGATTTAAAAAAACTAAAGTTCATTTTATTTATTATAACATTCTATTTAAAAATTTTTATACAAATACATCTGCTTTTATAGAAAAAATTATAAAAAAAAGAACTCAAAGTTAAAAAAACATAAAAAAATAAAAAAATTGCAGATGTTATTACGAAAATTACTACCAATATTTAATTAATATAGCATAAAATGTATACGGTTGGAAAGATCTATTCTTTGTCTTTCATAAAGCGTTCAAAAATTGAAGATCGGATTAAAATCAACTGAGTTACGTGTACATAAGTACTGGAACCTACCCGAAAATAGTTTTTTCGGAATAACTCCGAAATTTGAGGGTGTTTCCGAACTTTTAAAAATTGATTTATGATCTACTAAATAAGGTCTATAACTTACACTAGGTCACTTTCCAAGTATATTTTCACTGTAGCACCGTGTTATTAGTGTATTTTATATATGTATGTATGCGGATGATGTGCAGCAGTTTGAGCACTCCAGTCAGTCAATGCTACGATTACTTACTGAAAGAATCAAGTTTGCCGAATCGGTAAGAGGCGAAAAAGATTACAATTCCTTTCCGTCTTTTTGTATCCGCACGACAGTATTTCGTTCAAGCTGAGTGTCTTAATAGTAAGTCCCAGTTCACACATTTCAACTTTTGCTGCTCTACTTTTGAGTTTGTTGAAGAGAGGGGAAAGAGGAGTGGTATTTGGTACGGAGTTGCTTGTACTGGGAAGCTCGTTTTGTTGCTCACTTTCACTACAAATTTTAAGAAATTGGAAGCAAAAGAAAACGAAAATTAGTTGAAACTGATGTCTGTGTGTGAACATTAAGGCAACTTTAAAGGGAATTGAAATGAATTTGAGCAACAAAAATTGAAGTGTATGAACCGGGACTAACGCAACTTGCTTCAAGCAATTCTTATTTATTTACTTCTTTCAATACAAAATTTTTAATATTATCTAAGATATAAATATCTTGTGTCACGATGTTTGTTATCGAACTCCTCCGAAACGGCTGGACCGACTTTAATGAAATTTTTTATAAGATAAGGTTTTATATAGTATATTTTAAACCGCTAGGGGCGTGTGGTGCGGAGGGGGGGGGGGCAATTCCTGTATTTACTAACCTATTAACCCAATTCGTATTTCAAACAGAATAAAATTATTTTTGTTGTTGAATGACAGATGGCGTTATGTCCGCGTCATTTACGAGAAGCATCGCATCATATTGACAGCAAGATGGCGCAACTTCCGTCTCATTCAGGAGAAGCGTCATCGTTCTTATTTCAAATGGAACAAAATTATTTATGTTGTTGAAGGACAGATGGTACTGCGTCCGCCTATCAAAATTGGAAAAATGGGTTGATGGGTTGGGAGAATGGTTCCCCCATATAAGAAAATAGATTCCGGGCGAAGCCGGACGATCTAGTATGTATATAATATACGGGATAAAATTAGTGATGTATAGCCATACCCTATCTTTGCCGAGAATATTAGATTTTTAATTTCACACCCACAGTTGTTTATGAGCCCATTCCACATGCCTCTATTTTGAATTTTATTTTCATGTTTTTGTTAAAGACCGTCGCAACTGAATATTAATAATTATTTAATGTTGAAGTCACAAAAAAAAAATACTAAAACAAAACAATAGTGATCAAGAAACAACAATTGCACCCATTAGAAAAATTGTCAAGCAAACAAACAAATAATAAATAACAAGGTGGCCAACATGCACAACATTGTAAATGCAAAGACCTATATAAGTGACAATAAAATACAAACGACTATGGACAGATACATGGCCGTACTAAAAAGGGAAAGAAGTCCCAAATCTGCTCAAATATCGTCAACGGCGAAAGTTCCCAGAGATGGAACAAATAGTATTAAAAATTTCGAAAATAGTTTCGTGATTTTGATTGGAGAAAATGAGTTCTATATATAACTCCTATTAAGCGCCGAAAAATAAACGAAACAAAAATTTCGGTAGTTCAAGATATTACTTACCGAAAAATAGTTTCAGATTTTGAATCAAAAACTAAAAACTTTTATACATAGCAACTAAAGAGTTCTAAAGGCCTACCAGTAGTTATAAAAGCCATAGATTCTAGCGTAGATCTAGAAGAGATAAAGTATTGTCTTGAAAATGTGGCTTTAAAGTGAAAAATGCTTCAACCATTAAAAATAAGGAAATAATTGCCCAACCCATTTATAGAGTCGAATTACAGCCAGGTAATTTAAAATAAAAAAAAAATATGCACACCCAATTTATAATTTGAGGGTGGTGTTGACTGAAGTGGTTAGCTCGTTGACTACAAAGCATACAATAACATGGGGCCTGGGTTCAAACCGTGGCCAGAGCAAGTCCATCAACATCATTAATTTTTCGAAAGTACATTAGTGAGACATTGCATTAACTGCTTTCGGACTATTTAAGTGATGAAGACATAGCAGTGGTCACGAAAAAACTTTTCCAACAGCGATTGATGCAGTTCCAAGCTAATGTGCAAAACATCGCCCTCCTTCGTCAGTTAGCAAAAACATCGGCAAAGTAAAACAATTAATAAAATGCCTGCTAACAGCTTAACAAACTTAATGAACTGCTATAAAAAATAACATAGCGCGCAAAGCTGATTTATGGTCTTTATATACAAAGGTAACGATATGTATGTATGTACATATGTACATACATATGTATTTATATTTGTTTATTTGAACATTTCTTGATCATAATTTAAAACTAAAAATTCTATGAACTTGAAAAAATGTTTTTAATTGATGCACCAGTGTGTCATCGAAAATGTCTGAAGATCCCTGGGAATTTCAATTCTTCTTCACTGCATTCGCTGCTAAATAGTGCCGGTGAATAATGTAACAAAGTGATTAATATATCACAGATTAATAATAGTTTTGCTCTTTTCATACCTTAATTCTTATGAAGAAGTTACCTCAGAACTTTAAACGTTGTATTTTACTAGTGAGCTTTGAAAAATATGTTCATATTCTTATTATGGCGAGGGAAGAAGAAGTTTATGTCTTTAGTATTTGTTCGAACATTCAACAATACATTAGCCCAAGTACTTTCTCCACATGTAGGTATGTACATACATATGTGTAATAGGGAGATAACTTTTTAATAATTATTTAAAATATCAAAATTGGCATAGCACAGTCCGATAGAGCATAAAAAACTGTAAGGGAACGTATATTTATTTTTTCGCTAAGGTCAAAAAAGTACATACACAACCCGCAACGAAGGTCTGAAAATGTTTAATTTTCTTTTTGGTTCAGAAAACTTAATAAAATTTTTATTTAAAACAAAAAATAGCTGAAGTATGAAATTTGATTAATATTTAGAGATGGTAAGAGATTTTTCGCAAACCAGAACGTATCTTTAACCTTTTTTAACGAAAATATATTAAGAATGAATAAAAAACAGCGTATAAAATTATGAATATTCAATATTGCATTTAGTTTAGAAAAACCAATTGGTGCGTGAACTTTTTTGAGAAAAATTACAAAAGATTATGATTTTCATGGTTACTAGGACATGGTTGACCTCATGGTACTATGCAAAAATATTGGTTATGCCCCTAATGTGTATACGTATGGATGTATTCACACAAATCCAAGCAAACATACATATACATAAGTGTGAATGTACTTCTGTAGGAATATATTATCGTATGTTTGTTTGTATTTATTGAGTATTTATCGTCGCAATGTATCGAGGTGTTACGGCTTTTGTATCTTTAACCTTTAAAGCGCATTTTTAACTCGTACGGTAAAGTACGGAATTTATAGATGTACTACATACATACATATATTTTTTATTTCAATTTTATATTATTATCTTTCTTCTGTCGGTCGCCACTGCAGCCGTGTTATATGTGGTTGACTTTTAAACTTTTTTATTCTGCATTTTATTTTTGTATTTCGTTGTTATTTCTGTTTTATTTTACTCTATTTATTTAGTTGTTGTCGCTTAATGGCGAGTGGATGGATCACTTTGCATTAATAATTGTGGGTTTTAGTATTGCTGTCACATTAACAGTTCATATGTATCTATTAATGTATGTATGAAGATAAATTGATGCATATGTATGTATGTATACATATATATATTTACATGCATACATACATAAGTATGTATGTATGTAGTTAACTACGTGTGAGTGGCGTGTATTTGTTTAGAGAGAAAATATGTAATTAAAAACTTTGAAAATATTTATTGAATTGAATATTTTGTAGCTTGTCTCACTCGCTGCCATTCTATTGCCTACAAAAATTCGACTTCATAGATATCAATATCTAAAAGTCGTTACACACATGTGTTTGTGCCTGTGTGAATGGTTATAATTATATAGTATGTACATATGTATGTATTTATCAATGCGATCTTTTTTTCATCATAATTTATATACTTATGTACATATGTATGTAGGTACTTGTTACATTAACAAAATTTACCTCGATTTTTCAATAATATTTGTTTATTTTTTTAACATGGATGTTTGAGGTTTTCGATGGTCGTTTTGCGTAATCTTTAGATTGCTTTAGTCACGTGCTTATTTTGATTTTCCTCATTTCACTTTGAATTGATCACGTATGAATGGATGTATCCATGCAATTACGCATATACAACTTTTGTACATACATATGTATGTATGTACGTACATGCATATCTACGACACATTAACATTTCTTCGAAGTATGTATGAATGTACATATGCACATACATATCTCTACATTGTTATCAATATAAGTATGTAACTTTATATCACAAACCATATTTCCATAATTTAGAATTTCGACCGCGGAATTCGAATTTATTGATAAAAAAAAGCACAGATACAATTCGATCACATTTGCAGAGATTGATCGGTAGAGAAATATAAAATTAACTACATTAATACGAAACAAGATCGTTTTAGGCGTTTGTATTTACATATATGTAAGTAATTTATTTTTATTATTTTTCTGTTAGTTTTTATATTTTTAATGTGTTCGTATATTCCACCGCGATATACACGTTCTCAATCCCGCATACTCAGGCCAACTAGAGACGACGATAAGCAGCGACCAAAAATAAACCCCATCTCAACTGAATCAAATATGTGTAAAAACTGTCATAATCATAGTCTGAAACGACAGCGATTGCTTTGTATGTATGGTTAGTATGTACATTGCTGACACTTCAACTCACCAACATGAACGCAACAATTCATCGCTACGAACAAACCCTGTATGTTTTTGTACGATAATAAAACACAGAGGAGTATTTACTAAGTGGAGATAAAATACAATAAAAGAAAACTTGCAAATACAAGTCAAACTACTGCAAACCCACAAGCATTCAGTTGTTCAACATGAGAAAAGCTGATATTGAGAGCCGTTGGAATATGTGAAAAGAGCAATATATGTGAGAAAAACATGTCTCCCAATACAGTATCATATATTTACCATCAGGTTAAGTTCTCTTAGCATGCTCCACGAATAGCTAGCTGCTAGCACAACAAAAAGTGCTGTCAATCAATTGTTTTCGAAAACAAATTTTTAGTTTTAAATCTGATAGCCTGTTTGTAGAACTAGACATACCTCACTCGCGGCTTCGTATTTAAGACGCTAATGTATAACGCGACCTGTGGTGCGATTCAGTAACTTTTATTATCATAATCGTACTGTTAAAATCAATTTAACGAAAATTTATCGAATTTGGTATTCAGTAACACTTTTAACAATATTCGCTATCGGTAAGTTAACGACAATAACTTGTTGGTTGTTATGTATTGTAGTTAAACCACTTGTAAACATTTTACTTTGTTTTTATGAATTTTAAAAAGCAACAATATTGTATTGAAATATTAATCCAATATTGTATGAATTAATTTTTCAATCTTGTTAATTTTATTTTTACTTAACAATAAACTCATTATTATATTATGTTAAAATAATTTGTTTGAATTTAAACCATAACATTGTTACATTGTCAGCTGTTTAATCGAAGCACGTTCGTTATGCCAAGAAAAAAATTGCTATTTTAAATCCACAGAATTTTTTATGCATAAATAATAATATAACCATTATTTACGCATGCAATTACCATTTATTTCTTTAAATTCCGTAAAATTTGACATTCGTTTCTCTTAAATTCCAAAAAATTTGTGAGAAAAATTGTTATTAAATAAATAAAAAAAATATTCAGCAAATTAGCTTAAGGCTTTGCAAGTTATAATGAACCGTCTAATGACAGAACAACACTTCCAAGTTGCGGATATTTAGTGGAGGTTTTGATCGTTTTCGCACTAAATTTCGTGTTATGTGCGGTGCTTCCATTACATATGAACATATTTATGAGGTTCATAGATAGAGGATAGTCTTGTAGAAAGTGAAAGGGCACATAAGGTCTCCCTCAAGACCAAAGTCAATCCTTAAGGGTTTTCTTTCGAGTCTTCACCAGTAACCTAAACTGGGACCACTGAAGAAGGTAGGGGGTGTTGTTTCTATATTGAACTCCAATTGGATCACATTTATGTGCATGCAGGGTGACTCGGTGATGTTTGTGAACTCATGTATTCACACAGTGTTAAGAGCACTGTCGGCTTAAGACGTACCAGCTAGTTTCGCACATTAATCTGTAACACATCTGCTCCTCGATACATTGATTTTGGAGTAATTCCTAATAATGTGGGCCAATTAGAACATATTTTCGTTTTTGAAAAAGTATTATAAGACCAAACCGCATGATCTGATAATATTTAGTTCAGAGGAGTCAAGTTGCCCGCTACATTTTGGTTCCATTAAATATAAGGGCCGCATGTAATGTTGATTATTAAATAAATTCGTTATTTGTGGACCATTTTATGTAATAAGGTTCTTTAGTTTTTCGTGATAGTAGAATATAAACCTTAGAATATAAATTTGCGTAAATTTTTGTAATTGGATTTTTGTATTGAAGTTGTTTTTTGTTTGCTAGAATTAATTCAGATTAGTTTAGTTATGTACATACATTTTTAAGTATGTTGAAGCAATAGGTTTTAATGATGGTTTCATATTAAGGTGAGTAAAATTTTAGAAACTTTCGATGATACTAAAAAATTTTTATCAAATTTCTTTGCACTATATCAAATTAAACAAAACTGTTACGTAAATAAGTAGACAACAGAAATTTTTTTAAGGGTCCTGTTAACGGTACTCGCAAATCCCCGTGGTTATTTCCAATCTGGCAAGAACAACGTAACTTCGAAAAAATAATTGATATCAAAAATGACATTACTATTTATTTAAAGAAACTTATAATCGTCAATAACCGTCTTAGCTCCTTCGCAATTTTGTTATAACTTGACTCTGAAGCGGTTCAGACGTGATGTTAAATTAAGTTAATATGTATACTTGAATTTTATATATTATTTTTGTTTATTAAGGAATTTTAATATAAATACATTGAATGATAAACGAAGCCTTTTGCTACGCTTTGTATTTTATTCAAAATCCCGTGGAAATTGCTGGATCGGCCGATAGCCTTCTCAACAGGTCCCATACACGATATGTGTTTTACATCTGATTAGTCGAATTTTCTAATGCAAAACATGTACATGTCGTGTGGTACCCCTAAAACATTTAATTTCATTCCTAAAAACTAAAGGCACGTAGCTAAGAATGTTTTGTACATCACAGTTGTTTCTACTATAACATAGAACAGCTGTATATATAAAACAGCACATTCCACCACCCCTAGAGTATTGGTATGCGAAAGCAGCCACCTAGGAATGAAATGAGAAACACTAGAATGAAGCTCAAATTGAACAAAATAGACTTTGAAAAAGTTCCAACCGATTAAAAAATGATAAAGCCGTAGTGTATAAAATTACATCTAGCTCAGCGGATTCAATTAATGATAGAAAATCTTTAACTAGTATGATTGCAACTGCCGTAGTGGCAGTGAGGTCTAAGCAGTAAACAACTCTGATGAACTTAAGCCTGACAAATTAAAATTTCTTTGATTAAAAATTATATAATATATATTCATTCATTATTATTTAGTTTAAACTTAACATATTTGATTTTATCAAACAAATTTCCAGAATGCTTGGTACCTTAGTGGCGGAAGCAAAATTATTTTGTGACGGCCTAATGCAATTTTGAAAGCTAATGACTCGGTTATTGTATACTGAAAACAAATAAAAAATTTATCAACTGTTGGAAGCAATTAGATTTCATGTCAGATGTAATTGTATATGTACGTTTGTGAGCTAAAATTATAAACCTTCTGTAAAATGAACATTTTGACAGACATGCAGAATTACACATATGTTACAAAGGTGACAATTGTAATTTATTGTCATTGTTATTGTAACTTAAGTCAGATGAAACTTAAGTCACATCTAACTTAAGTCAGATGTAAAAAACATGTCGCCTTTGGGTGGCTTTAAAAAAATCTAGGCGCCACGCCAAGTTCGGCCACACAGTGTGTATATTTACACGAAACCATTCGAGCTGTTTTTACCCCCTCATAACTTTGCTCCTCTTGATCATAATAAAATGAAACTTAAAACATAAAGTCTCCCCACAGAGTTGACCTCACAGGTTAAATTTAAAAGTTCTACCATAAAATCTTCCCGAGATATTAAGGTGTGAAAAGTCCATATTTTAGTACATATTCTCTGACTCACTGACTCATCAATATTATTGGGCACTTCCAGTAAAGGTAGAGAGCTGAAACTTGGTACAGAGGTAGGTCTTGGTGAGAAAATAACCAGAAAAATCTGAAAACGAGCACTTTCCACCCGGGGGGACTAGGGTCCCCCTTCTTTGTATGGGGCACTTCCAGTATAGCTAGAAAGCTAAAGTTTGGTACACAGGCAGGTTGTGATGAGAAATTACCGAAAATGATTTTTTACCGGGCACTTTTCATCTGGGGGTACAATCATGCCCCTTCTTTGTATAGGGCACTTCTAGTTAAGCTAGAAAGCTTAAATTTCGTACACAGGTAGGTCCTGATGAGAAATTAACAAAAATAATTATTAAACGGACACTTTTCACCTGGGGGGAATAGGGTTCCCTTATTTGTATGGGGCCTTTCCAGTATAGCTAGAAAGCTGAAATTTGGTACACAGGTAGGCCCAGATAAGAAATACATATAAATATTTATACAAAAACAACTTAGAAAAAGGAAGTGAGATCCACACAAAAACATAAATGTGAAAATAAGTCCAAGTTCCTATCCAAAAAATTTCGGCTGTAAAAATTACTGAGATCAAAATAAGGACCAAGTTCTTGATAGGTACAATTCCATCTCAAGTCTAGGCAACCTGTAAGCTTGGCAAAATATTTTTGCCCTTATAATATGGGAAAGAATTCTTGGAACAATTTTGCCAAGCTTACAGGCTGCCTAGAGCTAGGTTGTATCTGAGCTCCTCATTTAGTACCAAAGAAGAATAGCGAATTTCGAATGGTTATCGACTATCGTGAATTAAATAAAATGACAGGGTGGAAAGTTTTCCCGATGGCAAATGTTGAAGAAAATATAAACCAAATTCGAAACAATAAACTCTTCATTATACTGGATATGATGAATGGTTACCACCAAGTATCAATTAAAAGATCTTGCAGATATCTTAGATACTGGTTTTGTAACACCAAGTGGGCAATATCAATACAAAAGGATGCCATTTGGCCTAACTAATGCTCCTGCGGTATTTATGAGATTGGTCGACCATATTATAAGAAGAACTAAAAACAATACTATCATAGCCTATATGGATGACATTGTCATATTTGGTAAAGATTTTGCTGTACTTATAAATATATTTGAATCGTTTTTAATCGTATGCCAGGAAATGCAAGTAACTTTTAATTTAAAAAAATGCGAATTTTTTGTAAGGAATATTTCATATCTTGGACATATCATAACTGATAAAGGCATATCTCCTGGAACAATAAAGACTCAAGCAATTATCAATTACCGTAAACCAACAAATACTCGGGAAGCAAGACAATTTTTGGGTCTTACCGGTTATTTTAGAAAGTTTGTGGAGAATTATTCAAGAATTGTGTATCCTTTAAATCTATTATTGAAAAACAATATGGACTTTATTTGGGGTCAAGAAGAAGAAAATGCTTTTCAAAATTTAAAACAAAGAATGTCTGAAAATCCAATTCTAGTTATTTACGAATCAGAGCTAGAGCATGAATTGCACACTGACGCCAGTCAAATTGGATTAGCTGGAGTGTTAATACAGGTATGTCCTTCAGGAGAAAAACGTTCGGTAGCATATTTTAGTAGACAAACCAGTAGTCTAGAACAAAATTATCACAGTTAAGAGTTAGAAACACTTGCTGTCATTGAAAGTATGGAACGGTTTCGTTTTTATTTAATGGGCAAACATTTTAAGGTAGTTACGGATTGTAACCGCGAACAAGAAAAATATCATTCCACGAATTGCGCGATGGTGGTTAAGGATACAAGAATTTGATTTTGAATGTATTCATAGACCTGGTATTCGAATGGCTTATGTTGACGCATTAAGCCGAAATCCAAACGAGTCTGCTTGTGAAACGGATGTAGCTGGATGTGATATGCTAATGATAGGTATGCAAGAATCAGATTGGATAGCTACTTTACAACGCCAGGATAGTTATTTAAAGAAAATAATTGAAACACTCGAACAAGAACCAAATAATAACGAGCAAAGGAGCTTTGAAACAGAATATGTCCTGAAAAATAGCAGATTATTTAACACTGAGGATGGCACACGATTTGTTGTACCTTCTGGCGTAAGGTGGAGAGTTATAAAGTCTTCCCATGATGATGTTGGCCACAATGGCATTGAAAGGACTTTAGCCAGGGTAAAAAAATGTATTGGTTTCCAAAGATGAGAAGGGTAGTAACCAAATATTTGAACTCTTGTTTATACAACCATAGATCGAAAGACGAGACGAATTACAATGTATATCCTATTGAAAAATATGCTATTCCTTTCTATACTGTCCATATTGATCATGTTGGTCCATTTCAAAAATCTAAGAAGGGAAATCAGTGTACACTAGGAATCATTGATGCATTCACAAAATTTATAATCCTTCGTCCTGTACGAAATACTACTTCCAAATTAGTTGTTCAAACTCTTTTGGATATATCTCAATTTGTGGGTATTCCAAACCAAATTATAAGTGATCGAGGTACGTCGTTTACAGCAAACACTTTTAAATCTTTTTGCTCAGAAAATGGTATAAAACACATTCAAACTGCAGTCAGAACTCCAAGAGCAAACGGTCAGATTGAACTTTATTTTCGAACGGTTAATGTTGCTTTGAGCAGCATGACCGAAAATGCAGACGGTCGAGATTGGGATCAACATGTATTGGCTATTCAATGGGACATTAATAGCATAAAACACAAAGTCACATTTCAAACTCCTCAACGATTGCTGTTTACTTTTACACCTCGAAACTATTTAGGAAATCAGTTGATTATAGATCTTCATGAGGATATCGAAGATGAAGAAGATGACATTCCGCTGGAGGAATTAAGAAAAACTGTAAAAGAGCGCATTGATAAAGAAGGAAAAAGTAGAGATGTGCAAATGTCGTGAATTGTTCGTGTCACGCGTGACTCACGCGTGAATCGCGTGATTCGTGATTGCAAATTGATTAAATAACGGGTGCGTGCGTGATCGTGATTCAAAAATATAATACCGTGCGTGATTTTTTAATACAATTTTCACGCACTCAAAACAATTCTCTATGTTAAGCTTTTTCTTGTTTTGAATTTTTAATCTTTGCTAAAATTGCATCCATTTATATGTATGTAATTACGTACATATGTATGATTATGGATTCATACATTAAAATCTCCGAAACAAATGCAGACATTCGTGTGTAGATGAATACATATCCATGTACGTTGTGCATACATACACCTTTGGAAATCTTGCGTTAACCTAAACCTAATACTCGTAACACTAGTACTCCTTTTGAATTCCTTTACATAAGTATAAGTAATAAATTTAAATACATAACCTGCCTTGGCAGACAGTGATAGATTTTTTATATTAAGTTTATCTTTTGTAATGCTAATTTTTCGAGCATTTCCTGAATTTTTCTTATTTAATTAATAATCTTGAAGTAAATAAAGAAATTAATTACAAAATAAAATTTTTTAGCATATGCTAAATCTTTTATTGCAAAATTTGTATTTCACCGTGCGCGTGCGTGCAAAATTATTCCCTTCGTGCGTGAAAATACGTGATTAAATATATTGTGTTCGTGAGCGTGCGTGATCGTGAGCGTAGTTTTACTCACGCGCACACCTCTAGGAAAAAGGTCAGCAGAATATTTTAATAAAAATCACCGGTCCCCTAGAAGATATTCAGAAGGTGATATGGTATTAATCAAAGCTGAACACGCATCAATGGGCCAATCACGAAAACTGCTGGTCAGACATAAGGGTCCATATTTAATTAAAAGAAATTTAGGCAATGATCGCTATTTAATAACAGACACAATTTCTTTTAAAGTCAATCAAAGAAAATATGAATCAGTTCAAGCTGCGGATAAAATAAAACCATGGTGCGATCTTAATGATTTTACTGAAGTCCAAGAGGTGGATGATGTATGTTTATCTGAGAGTGTGAGTGAAGGCGAATCATGTCAATAAAAAACAAAAAAGGAAGATATGTAAATGTTATAAACGATTTTGTAGTTGTTTTGCAATTTATCCGAAATTATTAGATGTGAGTAAAATAAGTTCTGATTTGTTCTCAAGTAAAGCCATTCATAGTAATGTTCAGTGTTAAAGGTAATTTTACACGTTAAGCGGTTTTGATTTGTTCCGTGGGTAAATGGTTTTTCCTACGTTGAGCGGTTGTAGTATGTATCTCTGCTAAAACTAGTTTAACACATTAGCCCTATTCACAATCTTGTGCAAATGGTCTTGCATCATTGCATTTGCAAAATGGTGTAGTATATTTTTACTCTACACTAACAAAATACAGAGAAATGCACATGCTACATCTTTGCAAATAAGCAACACTAAAAACCAATAGCTTATATTTACTATAGTTATGCAACACGTAATTGCAAAACGACAGTTGAAACGCAGTGAACTGAGCCGATTTTGCTTATTCAAATTTTAAAAATTTTATTCAAAATTATAAAACAAAGCAAAAGGCTAACAAAAATTAATTTAATAAAAAAATTTAATAACAAAAAATAAAAATTTACAAAACGCAAAATATAAAAAATCAAATTATTCAATTATTCAAATTTACATAAATGTATGTATTATTTAAAATCCTGGCTAACTAACAAATTAATCCTTATTTTTTTAATAGAAATCAGAATTATTTGATTAAACAAATATTTTGAGACATCTGTATTTTTTATTAATCAATCAGCTGTGAATTTTGTGTTTTGCAATAAGCATTGCAATCTTACCCAAAGATATCATTCACAATTGGTAGAATAAATTTGCAATCCCAAATGCACAAGATTGTGAATACGGCTATTGTGGTTTGATTCGTTTGTAAATCTGTGTTGCATTAAGAGATGTTTGTTAATTGAGTTTGTTATGAGGACTGCCTGTTTGAAAATCACTGAGGACAGTGATATAACAGGATGGCAGAGTTATTAGTTTGATCAGAAATCAACTTGCAGAGAAAATACTTTTATGGCATGAGAAAAAACCCGTCTCAGTATGCTTTGGAAATACATAAGTATAATTTACGACGATATGTAGCTTGTCGATATGGTTAACATTGATTGTAGTGTCAAAAGCTTTTTCAGTAGTTAACAAAGGGCGTATCGAGAAGTTATTTAAAATAAGGCTGTAAAGCACCTATTGCAATTGTTTGTTATGAAATTTTCATTAAATATGTTGCAGCAAACTGATTTAAGAAAGCTTTCAAAATTGTAAGAAAATGAAGGAATAATTTTTGCAGATATTTCCAACAAATAGCTGAAATTCGCATGACTCATGCAAACGCAAATATTGTGTAGCGTTTTGGTTATTGGTTGCACATGTCTTGGCCGCATTTTAAAAAAGTAGATTTTCCGATAATTGCATTTGGGTTTTATTTTTTAAAGAGCTCAAATGCTTCAGACACTGTCATCATCATGAAGTTCTTAGCAATTACACTGTTATAGTCGAAAAAATGAACTTCGATGAATCCTTTTCGAACTATTAGGGGGGAGTCCTAATAGCCCTAATAGTTCGAAAAGGATTCATCGAAGTTCATTTTTTCGACTATAACAGTGTAATTGCTAAGAGCTTCATGATGATGACAGTTCATTTTTTTTTTGGGTCAAAAACTATCACAGTGTTATTTCCCCTTCAAACAAAATTGTGTCCTTTCCCGAAGCTTGTACACTAATGTTATCACTATTATAAAATTCAGTGATGAAACATACCACACTGTCTGGCAGCGTACTGCAGGTGTTTTTTGTTTGCATTCAAGTGTTTCTGCGGGCTATCCCTATTTCCTCGCTGTTTGTATTCATCTTGATTTAAATAATTTATATATAGAATGATCCTCCAAAAATAATTAGTTATTAAACAAAATATTTTTTAATACTTTTAAATTTCACACTAGCGATGTCGTACGAGACAAATTTTGCATAGACGCTTTTGCATAATTCTTTCTATTTTCGAAATATTTTTTTTTATTTTAATTGCAATAAAAATATCTGTTTGTAATCATTACTTGATGAACTTTCTTCACGCAGTTTCGATGTATTGATACAAAATGGTGTTTTCCAATGTCGTACGGGCATTGAATTAACGGATAATCCAAAGCAAAATTTTATAGTTATTTTTAATCGTTATTTATTTATATAGTTATTTTTAAAGGAATAAACACATTCGCCACAGCAGGCTACCGACTACCAGCTGTCAAAATTAGAATACATGTGTGCATATGAAAATGATTATATTGAAGACAGCAAGGCAACACGGCAACAGGTTTTTGTCCATGCTACTTTTGTCGTGTAGTCGAATTAAACTAATTTTCTTTTTGGTACTGTATTGCGATTCACTATGCTTTTTTAAACACCATAATTGCGTTTAAGAAGTTAACACCAAAATTAACCCTTTTTGCTATTCACTAACATTTTAAACCACATCTGCAAGTGTTAAAAGTCAGTTGTTTCAGTCAGCTGTTATTTTTAACCACATAAATTGGGGTTTATTAACACCAATATTTTTGGTGTGGTTTAGTTTGTTTGTAAAAGTGTTTAGTCGTCGTTATGCGTATTTAATCGTTTGTGAAATGCCTTTTGAGTATTTAGCATACAATTTATGCTAATTAAATTAAATTTTATTTATTTATTAAAACATGTAAAGCGTATTATTATATATTAATAAAAAATAAACAATAGTCACGTTTTACTTACTTTTCACAAGTATTTTTCAATTTAAAGCTTAGATCCCACTATCGGCACAATGTACCGATTTTCGTCGGCTCACTGAAATAAAGTTATAAGAAATAAGCTAAATTTGCCTTATTTGTCAACTAATTTAAATATAAGCACATAATTGCACCACACTGCATTGGTAATAAAGCCATATACATAGACTTTTTCCACAATTAATTGAGAAATAACTCAATTTTGGTTTACTACTTATAAATTTATTGCAATCGGTACATTGTGCGGATAGTGGGATCTCAGCTTAAGTCATAGGACCATATTGGCGTTAGAATAAAATGTAAAGCCGAAGTTTACAATATAAGTTTAGTGTAGAGTTTCTTCAAATACGCTGATTCGTTTTGAGCTGATTTTAATTTCATTTGGATCAGCGATCAAGATGAACATCGCGATATTTTACTTTAGTGTGTTCCGGTATAATACATATGTATATTGATTTGTTAGGCCATAATATTCCCTGCGTGAATTAAAAGCTAAACTCATTTCAACATCTACATACATACTTATGTACATATGTATGCAATTGCTGCAATAAAAAAATAACATGAAATCTATCTGTTATTGGAACGCTTTATAATACATATGTATGTATGTAAAATGAAACTGATTGTCACCATTGCCGCAATCACAGTTTTGTTCACATTGTGAGAAGAAATCGCAACACGTGAGAGAATATTCCTTGAATTTATCAGGAGTCTTTAAGAAGAGTGTAGCATAAGTGAATTTTCCTACATTAACACGATGGCACCTTGCATTTTTTGTGTTTTTGTTAGCTTTTTTCGGTTCGCATTTGCTTTCCATGGTTCATTGTTCTCCCATACAATTCCGAAAACAAATCGCTCTGTTTTGCTTTTCATTTTATTTGCGTTGGGTTTCTACCAGGGATGATAAAAGAGAAAAATAATTTCTTACCAACAGGCTTTTAAAATTGTACTTTTTCTAAAATGGAATAAAAAGGAATTATAATGATTCTCGTATTATATTTCTTTACATAAATTGTAAAAATGAACGAACGAACGCTGATGAGAGGTGTAGCGGCCTTGAAATCGGTATACTTATACGTTCTGCTAGTCTGATTGTATACACTAATGTATTTCAAGATAAAAACCCTTAGTAATTTGAATTTGCTAAGCCACAACAAAGCAATACAATTTTTTAAAAACATAAATTCTTGAGTATTTGCTCGAATAAATGTCTAATATTTTATATCTTTTGTTCAGGTTTATTAAAATACATCAGTCCACTTCAGCTTACTCTTGCGATTTCAACTCGTCAAAAGTCTTGCGATTGCGATGTACAGAACACCTCTTTTGCGAGTTCAAGTTACAATCGCAAATGTTATGCGAGTGTCAGAATATGTCCTGTTAGCTCATCCTAATCATATTCTTTTTAAAAATTAAAGTTTTTTTTCGTCAAAGCTCGAAACTAGTTGTTTATTGTGTCGTAGTTTGCACATTTACTTGGGAATATTTTTAATAAGAAACGTACTTCTTCCAGCTTTTCGGGAGTTTTTTTTTCATTCACAACATGTACATAAGTATATGTGTATTGGTCAGTAAAAATAAGTTGACATATTCAAATAATTAAGGAATATAAATAAATTTGAAGTATTTCAAATAGTAACAAATCACCAACGATACGAGTATATAAAGGTTTGAATTGTACCAAAAAATGTACAATTTTACCAATTTTATCATCCTTGGTTTTAACTCATATACTTTGCAAGTTGCAACATTGGTCAGATAATTCCAAATACTACACGATTGTTTGTTTTGTTGACAATTTTACTCTTTATATTTACTTTAAATGTGTATGTGAGCAATTGCAAAAATGAGTGATTGAGAATAAGAGAGCTGGGCTAAAAATGCAATGTTTTGTAAAAATAAAAAGAAAATACATACATACATACATATGTATATGTATATTAGCAACAATTGTGAATTCAATATTTTGGCAAGTACTCGTTTTTATTTATTTATTCATACATTTGTGTGTGGGATCACAGACCGTGTTATTGAGGCGTATGTTTTGTTGTTTCTACGAATGCCGCAGCTTATTGATAAAAAGTTCATTAGAGGTCAGGCGGTCAGAGTTCAAGAAAACTGGCAATGAAATACGCAAAGCAATGTAAACGAACATAAAACATATCTGCATAAGAACATACATACATACATACTTATGTATGTACATACATACAAACTCGTACTTGCATGCATGCATAGTATAGCAAGAATATAAAATAAACGTTTGCTTTGTTTTTTTTCGTCTGTCTGTCTATAAGGTTAACTTTGGTAGAACATAAAACTGTGTACTCTTCTTAATCGTTTCATTTTTTTATAGAAATAGATGGCAAGCGACAACTTAATCGCGATCAGTGTTGCCACGACCAAAAGATTGTTGTTATCAAAGTTTTTTTATGCTATTTTTAAGCGGAACATGCTTCGGTCTTTTTTCATGCTTCACACCCCAATCATGAGCGAAGCATGATAAATTGCTGTATTCTCTAATTTTTATACTGTCAAATCGAAGCAAGTAGATGAGGGGTGTAAACAGCGTGATTCATAAACATGTAACAGAAAGCGAAGCAAGAGCTTCAACTTGTCGTGTGAACATAGCATAAGAGTACCCAAATAAGAAGAATATGTAAAAAATAATATGTTCCTACTACATTTAAAACTTTAACAGCACTGTTACCACTTAGGGCCAAATTTACAGTACTTAGTTAGCAATTAGTAAACTAAAATGATAACTATTGTTTAACAAATACTTCATATTCACAGTGTATTATTTAACCAACACTCTTAATGTGAACAAAAAATGGTTACCCTATCAAACTATTAACTTTCAGTACTGGCAATTCTGTTATAGCATATGGGTTTTGTTTACATTTGATATATTCTCTCTTAAAAAATGGCGTATACATTGAAGAACTTGCCACGCCACCTACTTGCTAAGACGGAATCTTTCCATAAAATCTTTTTAGATTACGTTGGCGACGCTCAGCAACAATATTCCGCGTATTATCAGTACCAGTGTCAGTTTCAATACCGAATTCCGCGTTTTCAATTTCACATGCCATATCTAAAATTTTTCATAAAACAAAAATACTAATAATAAATTCCAACGAATCAGCTGTTGTCTAACTATTAGTTAACCAATGACGTTTGATGGTTTAACTAATGTTAAACTAGAAGCTGTGAATCATACATTATTAGTTAAACTATTGCTATTAACTAACTAATGACTGTGACTTTGGGCCTTAGATGACTGTTTCAACCAATGCTCTTGTAGCATGGTCACAGGACAGCAAATATTAAGGTTCGCTCTCTCATTCATGGTTCCTGCGTCAATCCTGATTGAACAAAAATATTACGCCACACAACATTATGTAATACTACGTTCACACGGAACATGCTTCGCTCTCTATTCATGCTTCACACCCCAATCATGAGCGAAGCAACATGCTTCGCCATACTAAATTTTGAGAGCGAAGCATGTAGATTCATATTGATACTATGTTCACACGAGAAGATGAAGCACTTGCTTCGCTCTCTGAAGCATGTTTATGAATCTAGTTGTTCACACGACTCATGTACTTGCTTCGATTTGATAGTTCTCTTTTTAATAACAAATAAAATCTAAAATAGACAAAAAGAGAATAAGTTAAAATTATTACGCATTTTTAAAAATGCACAAACATATTTTTTGCTTCCATTGTTGTTTTATCTTTATACTTTTAATTCAATTTTTCACTTTTAATTAAAGTTTTTGTTGTGTTTTTTGCATCTAGTTCAGATAAACTTCCGATAAATTACGATAAAATTTAGAGAAGACAGCAATTTTTCATGCTTCGCAAGTGGATTCAATATGAATCTAGATGCTTCGCTCTCACAATTTTGTATGGCGAAGCATGTTGCTTCGCTCATGATTGGGGTGTGAAGCATGAATAGAGAGCGAAGCATGTTCCGTGTGAACGTAGTATGAATCTACTTGCGAAGCATGAAAAATTGCTGTCTTCTCTAAATTTTATCAGAATTTATCGGAAGTTTATCTGAACTAGATGCAAAAAACACAACAAAAACTTTAATTAAAAGTGAAAAATTGAATTAAAACTATAAAGATAAAACAACAATGGAAACAAAAAATATGTTTGTGCATTTTTAAAAATGCGTAATAATTTTAACTTATTTTTTTTTGTCTATTTGAGATTTTATTTGTTATTAAAAAGAGAACTATCAACTCGAAGCAAGTACATGAGTCGTGTGAACAGCTAGATTCATAAACATGCTTCAGAGAGCGAAGCAAGTGCTTCATCTTCTCGTGTGAACATAGTATAAGCGAACAATTTTGGTTCATATTGAATCTTGCTGCGAACCTCGTTAAAATTACTGTCATCTCCGAATTTGATAAGAAATGATCGGAAGTTCATCTGAACTAGCTGTCAAGAAATATATTAACAAAAATATAAATCAATTAATATATGTATGCTAAATAGGCACCACGAAATAAGCCCCAAATCGAAAAATGAAATAAGCCCCAAAAAATTTTATGAAATAAGCCCCACATTTTTAAAAAATGAAATAAACCCCCAAAAAAATGAAATAAGCCCCAAACAAAATTTACGAAATAAGCCCCAAATAAAATAAGCCCCAAAAAATTTTATGAAATAAGCCCCAAATTTTTAAAAAATGAAATAAACCCCAAAAAAAAAATGAAATAAACCCCAAACAAAATATTTGAAAATTTTTTGGGGCTTATTTCATTTTTCGATTTGGGGCTTATTTCATTGGGGCTTATTTCGTGCCACCTGCTAAATATTAATAAAAAAAAAATATCCCACATAGCATTTGGAAGATTGTTTTTGAAAATATCACCTATATGAGTCCTCCTCGAGTACATTTGATGATCAGAAACGGATTAGTCGCTTCCACGCTTAGAAAAATGATAATGATTCATATTTGTATTTCAAAAATGATTTATTGAAAATACAAAAACAAATTTACAGCAATCGTAAAGAAATCATGAATTTGTTTTAAATGTGATTGTTATGAAAATGCTTTGTGAAACATTTTTAAAACAGATGGACGATTCAAAAATGATTCTTACAATATTTTCGACATTCAGATTTATGCTGGGAACACAATCGGGACAAACGACAAATTTTTCGTTGCGAATTCTATGATAGATTTATTTCTATTTCACACGCCGTCGAATGACGAACAAATCAGTAGAGAGTTTCTTGTTTTTTTTAGTTTTCAAATATATTAGTAAATAATGTTAAATTTTACTTTAATAAGTGCTTCCTTTTATGATATAGAGCTTTTCAGTTAAATATACATACATACATAATTACACTGTGATAGTTTTTGACCCGAAAAAAATGAACTTCGATGAATCCTTTTCAAACTATTAGGGAGAGTCCCCTGAGTGCGAAAGTACATTGGGAAGTGTCAGATTGGCTCCAGTTTTTGACAAATCGGTATATATCCATTTTTCATGGATGTAACTAAGTCTGCGTTATTTAAAAAATTTTTATTCGACTGTATTAGTTTTTTTTCCATCTTAACTTTCTTTTACGGAATGTTTTGACTTTCTTTTCAAAATTTCACGTAATTTAAACCATTAATCTCGATCAAAAGTAACGATATTTGACCATTTTTAGCGATTTTTTCAGGTTTTTAGGTCGTTTTACCAAAATTTTCCTAATATAGGCACAGTGCACTGTTAACATGTTATTAATAATAAAATTTGTTTTTAATGATTTTTAAATGTTTAATTTTATAAAGGATTTATTTTCTTTATGCGGTGACACTATCGCTGTTATATTTGTACACTAGAGCCCCGATTTGTGTCGTTAATGGGGATCGGAGAAATGCGACGCAAAACTAAACGACTTAAATCGCATCACTTTTTTCGAAGTGCAAAAATTCTATTTTTAATAAAAAAAAGTGACAACTTTATATGGTATAAAAATATAAGTACAGAATAAACGGGGAAATGCCATTTGACATGCTACTTGATAAATTCTTCACTTGTAATTATGACTTCAGGTAAAAAGTTTATCCAAAGTAGGTACCTATGTTGCCACGCAAATCGGAATTAAAATGACGCAAAAAGGATCGACGAAAATTGGGGCTCCAGTGAATATAAAAACAAATTGGTAATAATAAATACACACAATTTTTTTTGATTATTATGACATTTGTTCGTCTCAATTGTGCGCCACACGACGAATTTACGCAATGAACTTTTACTAACGAATTCGTCGTACTAGACGAAATTCGTCGTTCGTCCTTATTGTGTTCCCAGCATTAAACTTAATACATATATGTATATTAATTGTAATTTTTTTTTAAATACTACGAACTGCTTATTATTAATATTTGTTAATAGTTATACAGGCTAAAGTTCGAAATATTAGGTATACATTGTTAATATATTTCGACCAACAGAGGAAAAATTTAATATTTATACATCCCTTTTGTAGATTTTTCAACAGCACTGGCTGAATAGAACAAACGTTGTTTTCGGTAAAAGCCACTAAACGTCGTCAGTATTCGTTTGTTTGAAAATTCTATTCTCAAAGCATTTGTTGCCTTTACATACATATGTAGTTAAATTTTTAATAGTTGCTGGTAATTGTTATAATTAATTTTTCAACTTCAGATTGTAAAAGCTTTAGACGAGGCTTTTCCGCCTGGAGTATTAGATTAAAATCGCTTAAAACTTCCAAAGTGTAAAGCTATGTACAGACGATTTGCAGATTTTACAACATTGTCCGAAAATGTTCAGAAAATGTCTGCCAACCGTCTGAACTTACAATTTTTCTCTTGCAACGTTGCCAGAAAAAAAAATTGTCAGTTCATTGTAAGACAATAATATTGTCAGACATCTGACAATCGTGAGAACACTCTACTTTGCCATTATCAGATAATTGTCAGACATTGTAAGCTCTTTTTTATTGGCAGATGTGTTTAAATTAATGCATCTGACAATGGCACCATTGTCAGACAATTTTTCTATTGGCAATGCTGTCCATAAATACTATTGGATTTGACAGTTCTGTGAAAGTTTAACAACGCATCTGGCAATTTTTCCACACAACAATCTGAACACCGTGTGAACTGACAATTTGTGTTGGCAGATAAATTTATTGTCTGACAATTGGCTGACAACGAAATTGTAAGGTTTTCATACAATCGTGTGAACTGACAATTTACCTTTTGGTAACAATTTTTCATTGTCAGTACGTTGTCAGCATATTGCCATATCTTACAATACTGTAAGAACTGCCAATCATCTGTACATAGCTTAAGTCATAAATTCCAAATAAATTTTTGTAATGTCATTACTCAATAAATAAAAATTTGTTTGGTTGCTTTTAGTGGGATTCTCGAATAATTCCAATCGAAAATATTCTGTTAAAGCAGTATATTAAAAAACATGGTATTTTTGTATTTATTTTATTTTATTTATTTATGTATTTGTTTATTTGTCTATGGAGAATATCCTTACAGAAATATTAAAAGAAAATAAAATATAATGATGCTAATACAACAATATTAAATTTAACAAAGAGTTGAGACACATTTATATTCATATATTAACATGCTATTTGTTTAGAAAAGTGAGAATTAAATTTTTTATAACATTAATATATAAAGAATAGTCAATAAATCTATAAAATTGATTAAAATTATTGCACATCCCTCTAAGCGGGTCAGCATCAGGATAGTTAGCTCTGAAAAACGTAACAGATAGTGGTATAAAGTAACGGGATGGTCGCTGGGGTATATTAAAAGAAATTTCATTTATTAGAAATCCATAGCATAACGTCCTGTTTCACACTGTCGACAAGTCGATGTCGTTCTCTTATTTATATTAAAAACAAAAACAAATTTAAATATTTTGTTTTTGTTTTCAATATAAATAAGAGAACGACATCGACTTGTCGACAGTGTGAAACAGGCCGTAAGTCTCCTCTAATAACATTCGTAATAAATGGCACGTTCAGCATAGTTCTACGGATCTTTAGAGTAAGATACGAAAATTGTATCTTTCGTATCCGTATGGCATCACTAGCTTACACACGTGTGTGTGCCGTGGTGATACTCGCAATATGAGAGGCTGTGTCAGTGATGGAAAAATGAAAAATTGAAATGGTACTGTCCGACAAAAAGAGTACTTTTTTCAACATTGTGGTACTTTTTGTGAAACATATATTTTTATTCAAAAATAAAATTAAAAGTCCATTTTATAATAAAAAAATATTAAATGAAGAAAACAATGCAGCTTGGTTGGCATAATTTTTCAACCAGGTACAACCCCGCATTAGCAGAACAAAACCAATACATGTACATAAAAAAAACAAATGTGTGCAAAATACACTAATACAAACATATATGTATGTTTTTACAATTTTATGCCAGATTATTTAGTCTCGTGTGTTTTCGAATGAACAAAAGTTATGCGAACTAAAAATTAATCTCGTGTAAATTGGACCAATAAGATTAAAGGGCACTATACATTTGCCAAAATCAGTTGTAACAGTAAAAATTTGTTTGCATGTGTGGCACCGACGACGCTTGATGAAAAATCCCAAATGATATCAAGCATACGTACACGCGCTTGATGTCAATGGCAGTGTATAGTGCCCTTAACAACTTTTGCAAATACACACACTAACAACAGCATGAATAACGAATTTGTGCATTCCTTAGTTCTTGTTTTGAAACCAATGTTATCAATGATTATAAAAATAACGCAGATTTATAAACAGGGAACAAAGCAAAACAAAAAAGTAGTACTAAATTTGACGTGGTGGTACTGTGGTATTTGTGTTGTGAAAAAGTACAGCTGACTGATTTCAGTGATGCTATTACCACAGATAACCAGAGATGACACGAGACGGAAGATTTTGCATACTTGTTTGTATACACTCATACAATCGCGGGTTTTGGTTTTTTTCTTTGTGCTGTCTTTCTATCCAAATTAAAATTATAAATCGCAAAACTAATTAAATATCCATATATTTCTCTAATTGACATTAAAAATATTATTAATTAATTAATTTAAGTTGGTTTTCACTGATCGTTTGTATTTTATCACTATAATATCTGCAAAATATCAGAATTTATCAAGTATGTATGTATGCATGTGTGTATGTAAGTTAAAAACCACCACCATTTGGCAAATTTCCAGCATATATGTACGTATGTATATAAATTTAATATACTGAGTATATAAGAACACATTAAATTGTTTTATCACTTTATTTTCGAATTATATGCCGTAAATACTTAATATTATTACATTTTATTAAATTTAAGCGTGCTTTCATGTAGCATTTTCCACTAAAAACTGAACTTTTTTTTTGCTTTTCGTTTTGTTTATCTTCATAACAAACACACTAATGTTGTCTCTTTTTCACGATGCCGGGTTATGATAAATAAAATATGATCGAAGTCCAATTTTTTTTTTTTTTTGTCATCTCTGGGTATCTGTGCTATTACCTCGTTTGGTGCTACCATTCATTTGGCCGTTACATTCAAATTGTTTTATGTTTATGTCAGCTCCGCGAGTTGTGAGTGATCAAAATAAACCAGCTGGCAACTCGAATGCTTTTGAAGCTCAGCATTCATATCTTTATCTGTACAGTTGAACTTCATATGACAAATATAAAATCCTTCAAAAAATCATTTGGACAATTTGGTTTTGTAGTGCCTTCATATATTCCAATAAGAAAGGTATAGCTAGATCCCACAACATTGGCAAGTATTGGCCAAACTTGTTTGCTGCTAGTTTTAAATAACTGTAGGCCATCAATGCCGAAATCTAACGTTATATTAGGTAATTTCCGGTCATTGACCATCAAAAAATCTGTTAAACCGTTTTTCAACCCATAATGAATATATTTTCCTTCGCAAACACTTCTGTCAATAACAGTTGTAGGAGTTTCCAAAAGGATTCTTGCATCTCTGGGCACTTTGATATTGCATTTTAATAACAAAATTAAAAGCGCATTGATTGCAACAAAGCTTACTTCAAATTTAATGGCCCATTTAGCCAGCTCGTCGCACAAATTAAATTTATTTTCTTCACTTTCGCTTGCAAAACTGTCACTTTTGCTTCTAAAACTTTCACTTTCGCTTTCAAAACTATCATTTTCAAAATTATCAATTATATATTCACAATTGTCCTGTGATTTAATTTTTTTATTTTCATGAATTGATAATAATTTTTGGGCTTCTCTTTTAGCCAATCTTTTTATTTCTTTGGCTGACATCACTTTCGTTTATATTAAATAATTTTTTTATTTTAAGTTTGCCTACTTACACAAATTTTTTGACTTTTAAAAAACAACTAATAATGTTCTCCCCGCGACTTTAACGAGACAACTAAACAAAAATTCATAATATTTAAATGTTTAAGCTGTTGCTTCATTGAAAGCAAAAATGTATACCGTTATAAACAAAAGCAATAGAGTAGTAAGAAATTTTTTATCATCCAGCTGAGCAAAATGAGATTACAAAATGATGCTAAAAAAAATATCATAAACTTTTTGCGGTTTCTTAACATTTTCTTGCTGTATTTTTAAGCAATCACTATTTGATCATATATGTACATAGATGAATCATATGTGAATCCTTTTTCAATCACCCAAGTGATCAATCAGTTTTTAATCATCAAAAGTGATCTCAGAAGATATTTTTGCCAAAAATAATCACCCAAATGCTAGCTGGGTCTATTTGTATGCATGTGTATCACTTCAGGCAGAGTTCGGTCGGTGGTGGGTTCATTATTCTGTATAATTGTTTATTTTGTTGTTATTGTGGAATATATGTACATACATATGTAGTATATTTTTGTCAACATTTCACCACATCATACATACATACATACATAAGTACATATTAGTCACTTTGTTTGTGCAAAGCCGTCAGTTACCGAAGTGACATACAGTTCAGGCAGTCAAGTCAACAACTCAGGTCCCAAAACAATCGACACCGACAAAAAGTTTTTTTCACATCTAGAAATAAAATCAATCCAAATGTCTAATGCCATCGTCCCATCCCTCTGAATGTGTATATTCACACACATTTCACTGTACGTATATGTGTATTAGGGCATTCGGTTTGCATGAATATAAAAAAGTCTTAAGGAGGACAGGAATATTTCTGCGTAGAATTTTAATGCAATTTTTTTATCTTATATGAAGATTAGACGAATTCCTATTTTTACATATATATGTATGTATGTATGTACATATGTATACTCAAAAAAAAATAATATTTTTATATTATTATTATTACGAATAAACGTAATTATTATTTGAACTTATATTGATGTATATATGAAAAGTAATATTATCAGGCTCAAGTTCAGTTTTATTGAATTAATGAAAATTCAAAATTACTAAGAACTTGAGCCTGATAATATTATCATATACACATCAATATAAGTTCAAATAATAATTACGTTTATTCATAGTAATAATAATATAAAAATGTTAATTCCGCTTGGGCACGAGCCTGAAATACCCTAATAACAAGGGTCACAGTAATATGTGAACCTCCCTAATGTGGAGTAAAAATAACAAAAACGTTAGAATACAAAGTAGAATACTTTGATGATAACGGAGTATGAGTTTGTGTTGATTATTAGTGGTTTCCAAACAGAAATGAGGGAATTTCGTACTAATTAGCACTGTTTCAAGGTAAAATAAAAAATTAATTAAAAATAATTCTCATATTCTATTTCTCTTGAAAACTGGTTAAATTGTTGATATTCTTCTCAATTAGTATCCACTTTACGAAAATTGTAAAGATGGACAATTGAACGCTGATGGGAGGTGTAGCGGCCTTGAAATCAGTACTGATACGTTCTGCTAAAAACTGATTGGATATAAATAATAATATTTTCCAACATAAAAAACTCTTAGTAATTTTGAATTTTCATTAATTCAATAAAACTGAACTTGAGCCTGATAATATTACTTTTCATATATAAAAAAAAATTTAAATTTTGGAAAATTTACTTAATTTGAGTTAAAACTGGTAGTCGTATGGTACCAATGCAGATTTTTACCGAAACTCAGTAAAATTTTTCTTGATGCTAGGAAATACAAATTTCGACTTTAACAGGAAATTTTTACTAAAAACTAGAAAAATATTTTCTAAAAACTACTTTACGTGCACCAGCTACCATTTTACTGAGCATTTCTAATTTCCCAGTTTTACCGCGCGGGAAAATATATAACAAATTTGACTGTGTAGGTAAGTATGCGTTCACACGTGAAAGTTTTCTTTCATGAAAGTGGAAGTTTGTTGGTGAGAGGGGAGAGAAAGTAGAAACCGAAACCATTCTTCTCTCCTATCTCACCATCAAACTAACCACTTTCATGAAAGAAAACTTTCACGTGTGAACCCAGACTAATGTATAAATTCGCGTGAATTCGCCTCTGCAGCCACCTTATAATTAATTCGCCTTGGTCGTGCATATACCTGTACCCATGTTCTGTAACTCCCGCTACGAGAAACTTTTCGATTGAAACGTGCAAAACGAAACAAAACTTGAAACAAATAGTTGATTTTCTCACTAAACTGAACCTGTAAGGCCCAAATTCACAGTCATTAGTTAGCTAATAGCAATAGTATAACTAATAATATTTGATTCACAGCTTCTAGTTTAACATTAGTTAAACCATCAAACGTCATTGGTTAACTAACAGTTAGACAACAGCTGATTCGTTGGAATTTATTATTAGTATTTTTGTTTTGTGAAAAATTTTAGATATAGCATGTGAAATTGAAAACTCCGCGGAGTCCGATATTGAAAGAGACACTGGTACTGATAATACGCGGAATATTGTTGCTGAGCGTCGCCAACGTAAAGATTTTATGGATATATTCCTTCTTAGCAAGTAGGTGGCGTGGCAAGTTCTTGAATGTATACGCCATTTTTGAAGAAATAATATATCAAATATAAACAAAAGCCATATGCTATAACAGAATTGCCAGTACTGAAAGTTAATAGTTTGATAGGGTTACCATTTTTTGTTCATATTAAGAGTGTTGGTTAAATAATACACTGTGAATATGAAGTATTAGTTAAACAATAGTTATCATTTTAGTTTACTAATAGCTAACTAATTACTGTAAATTTGGCCCTAAGTTTTTTTGTGAGTAACAACTGTCACGTAAGAAAATTACTCGCAAATTTACAGAAATACTGTGTCTGTAAAACTTTTGCGGAAAAAGTTCTCACTTTGAACTGTCAAATATACTCACAACAAAAAACACGGTGAGTTAACATCTTAACAATATTATTCGAAATAAAATTAATGAAAAAATTGGTATTTCAAGGTTATCTAATTGCTTAATTATTATTTTATTTTTATAATATTAGAAAAATGATTAAAAATGTTTTTACTAGAGAGTGCTTCCAAAACTATTTTGCAAATAACAATCATTAAAGCCGCACTACACATTATTTTTTTTATAGCCGACGGTAGTATATTTGACGCCGCCATTTATATTTTTCTACTTTAGTGTATTTTGGTCGCCGTCGAAGATTGTTTTGGCTAGCATTATTATCGCCTTTAATTACATATTGACATTGAGCTATATTTTCTGACATTTCTAACGTAACGAAGTAAGCATTTTTGGAAGTTTTCGACATAAGTTACAGATTCATTTTTTTCTCACTTTTCGAGAAACGATGGAATAATTTGTTTCACATATTTTCGCTACTAGAACTTCTCACTAAAGTTACAGAGCATGGGTACTGGTTAGTTTTGTATACAGCTTTTTTTTTACAGTATTGGCTAATTTTTACACAAACAAAATGCATGTCGTTTTTTATTGTTGTGTTGATAAGCGCACCTTATATTATTCCACCATGCTGTAGACAAATACACAAGTATAAATAAATAAGAGAGAGAGAGAGACACAAAGCACTAAAGGCCGATATACATAGAATCCGTCATACGTTATACGCCTTTTTCAACTGACAGCTAAAGGCCGTGCCGCACTATCCTACTAAGTCGCACGATACGCCAAATATGACATGTGTGCTAAAAATGTATAATAGTGTGGACTAAAAATGCAACTGTGTGAGAGGTTTTTTTGGCAAGTCGTGCGATTTGTAAAATTTTATGAAAATTTTCATAAAATGATAGTTTTCATGCGATCAGAGGAGTATTTATTGTCAGCCAGATGTTTTGGCATCAGATTTGTATGATAGTGTGGCACCTACAACTCCATTTTGAAACGATTTTGTAAAGTCGGTCAGATTTTTGCAAGATTTTCCTGTGAATGAATCGTACGATTGTGTAGGATAGTGAAGCACGGCCTTAAGTTAAAATACATGTTTTCTTATGTATGAACTTGATCACATACAGTACTTCTCCGTCAACGCAAAGTACAAAGTTGGACAACTTTTAACTTTTAACGTACGTTGATTACTTTAACAACTATTAGTTGATTTGTTTTTTGTTTTGGTTGTGTTGTTCACTCAAAAATAAAATAATTTAAATTCAAATTTATTCGATTTGATAAACTTTTGGTGGTGTGTTATGAAAAAATAAAGAAAAAGTTTATAATTAAATCAATTTTCAATGATTTTCTCTCCGTTAACAAAATACTCGTTGTGACAGCCTTATCCGTCAATACGTTTACTTCAGTTGAAAAAGGCGACGGATAACGTATGACGGATTCTATGTGTCTCGGCCTTAAATGAAATTGTATCTTCCATTCACTGTTCTTTATTATTCGTGAAGCCTCGCGCTTCAAAACTGCGCATCACGAAAGCATGAAATTTTGTTACTTCCTCCAGAAACATAATAGGTTTATGTTTTCTATCATAGCATCTACAACTGCGATGAACTATGATATAATATGACTGAGAACGTTGGCAGAATAAGAAAATTGAAATGTCGATTTTTCTCTTCATATTATATATGGGAAAGGAAATCTTACAACTTGGGTGTCACACGATCAAGTTTTCATTCAATATTTGTTTCAAGATTCAATCCTCTCTCATTTTTTTACCAATACACTCACACTTTTAAAATTTGCTGAGAATTAGCTTTCAAATTTTCGTTCAATTGAGTGTTTCAAATTGCTTTCAAGAAAGCAACTGATTGCCATTTTGATTATAAAGGTACGGTCACATCTGTCAAACATTTGCCCAAAAAGCGTAACCACTAAATACGAATGAAAACACTTTTGATTTAGATACCTGTTTATTACGTTAAACAGTTTCCTACATAATTTATAGAAAATGTAATAGAATCTTATCTTATTAGTTGCTGTTTAACTTAATAAATAAATGCATAAATCAAAAAGTTTTTCATTCGTATTTAGTGGTTACGCTTTTTTGGGCAAATGTTTGACAGATGTGACCGTACCTTAAGTATATTGATATAAGTACATATATTCTGCCGCCATAATTTTTTGTGTTCTTGAAAGCAAATTGCTTTGAAATTGCGTGCAGCCTACGTAACAGCTTTCAATATTTGTGAATTTTGGCAACCAGTTTGTGTAAATTTCTTGAAAGAGAATTGAATAAAAACTTGAACGTGTGACTGCAGAGTATGATTACGGTGACCATATTTTTCGACAAAAAAAAAGGACACTCAAAATGAAATAAAAATGATTGGTATTAACTTAATTAAATATATATATTTTATATCAATAAAATAAAAATATAATTCAAACAATGTAATATTAGTGACTAGTACAAGTAGTTACATATGTATGTACTTATTTTAATGTTTAAAATAGAAATTAAATATGCCTAGAAGTTCACACGTCGTTAAAACAGAAAATTAATTAATTAATCAAAATTAACAAAGAAATTAAATTTAGCCAATAATACAAAAATAGCAAAATTCAATAAATAAAAATAACTAAAAACAATAGTTTAAGGATTATAATTCTAATAGATAATTATATATTATTGATATTTTTCTGAAGAATGTATTTTTTTTTTATTGTGTATATCAATGTTATTGGATAAAAACAATTTAAATTCTGCACAGTCCATTTGAAAGCCGACAGAAAATTTTAAACATTGAACATATACTTTTCAGTGTTGCCAGGCAATTCCTGTCTTGGGTGGTTATGAATTTATATTGTATTGAGTTTAAAATTTCGTTATTTTGAGAAAATAAAACTTTTTAATTTTGGAAACTAAAGAAGAACATTAGCCATCAAAAAGAAAGGACAAAAAAGGACAATTCAGTTAAAAAAAGGACAATTTATTTTGTTTAAATTTAAAAGGACGTTGTGTCAAAAAAAGGACTGTCCTTTTAAAAAAAGGACGGATGGTCACCGTAAGTATGATTTAATTTTAAGCAAGTTCTCATCTGGACACTATCACAAAATGTCTGTGCCACCATTTCTTATTGTGCTGTTTGTATTAATTTAGAACTTTATTAGTATTGTAATAGCAAGTGTTTTTAGTGCAAATATTTGCAATACTATTTTTTAATTATATTTTGCGAAGAATTGTAATAGCGGCACAATCACATAGTGACTTTTTTGACAGTTATCTCATAAGCTTGTGGTTTATCATAACAACGCTCTCATAATAACATTATTTTGAAGTCTACACGAAATATAATTCTCTCTGCGATTGAATTTGACGTTTTCACCTCAGACCTTTTTTTTTTTGGTGTAAGATGGAAAAATGCGTTACGCAACTAGCAGAATTCGTCAATTCGCCAAATGCCGGGCTCCAATATGGTTTCCGGTTAAAACCCACCTTGTATCTGGGATATATTGACCACCCCGGAACCGCTCTCGCATTGCTTTGCGGTAGATCACTGTTTTGGCTAATGTGCCTCTGCTTTGTTATGCCTGCGTTCAGGCTTATGTACATACGTATAGACCTCACGTATGGCAAAGCTGCTTAACATTCGGCGTGAAGTGATTTAAATTTTTTTCAATGAATTTAACACCCTAATGTACAATCATTAAGTGTTACATATATGTATATACTACATACATACATACTTATGCACCTTCTTATGTACATAAATACATAGATATACATATATGTGGTGTATATACTTGTATATGTATGTATACATATTATGTAAGTATCTGCAAATATTTATTTATTCAAACCAATACATAAGTATGTATATCCGAACATTCCTACACACTCCCTCCACTACAATCTAGTCGACATTCTTCACTGTAAAAGGCCGGTCAGTCGAACGGTCGTCGGGCGGTCGCGGCCTGTTTTGCGGTCCAACTTTATTTTTTTAGTATTGGCCCTTGCCGATGTTGCTTTTTTTATTTTCATTTAATTTTTTCTGTATGCTTATGTATGTACATACTTACGTGTGTTTGTTATCTGACTTTATTTTGTATTTATTTTTTAGTTTTGCATTGTGGAGCAAAGTTGACTCTGCTTCTCTGAATTCTGTTCATTGGTTTAATATAAAATTCTTAAGAGAATGTTCGAATATACATACATACATATGTACATATGTATGTATGTACGTATGTATGTATATATTTTATGCGCATTGAATATGCAACTCTCGCTGGTCAAATGAAATCAAATGTATTTTGGAAATGCAAAGTTACTATGTATAAGAAAAACTTATTTTTTCTCTTTTTTACAAAATAAATATATACATATGTATGTACATATGTATGTATGTATATATGTATGTATACTTATGTATATATGTATGTATTTGACGCTAAATTATTAACTTTTAACATTTTATATATCGATCTTGCAGGAATCTATATACATAAGTATGTATGTATGTATGTATGTACATATGTATGTATGTATTTGCATAAATATTTTTTTGTGACCTCCGCCATGGTGGAATAATCAGGTGTGCGCAAGAAGGAATATGGTTTTTTGTAGGGTTGTGTTTTGAGCGTTAAAAAAATGGAAAAGTATGCTTTTCTTGTCAAAAGTTGTTTACATTTTTGGCCGCCATCATGAATATTTTTGTTTACGTTATGCTTTTTGTTTTTGCATAACCAATAAATACATACAAAACAACTTTTGTTTTGTTTTGTATACAGCTTTGTTTTGACAATTTTGAATTAATTTTACACAAACAAAATGCATGTCGTTTTTTATTGTTGTATTCTTACGCGCACCTTATTATTCCACCATGACCTCCGCTGTAAAATTCTTGCTAATTTTTATTTTTTTTCCAAAGATTTTACTTTTTTCATTTGCTCTCAAATCTTTTAAATTTAAGCAAGTTTTTCCATTTTGGCGATTTTCAATGCCTTTTTTCGATTTCTCAAAGTTTTGGCAATTTTTAATCAAAATTATGGCAAATAGTAATTTTGCCGCAGTTTTTGTTTTTTTTTAATTTTTCGGAACTTTTAATCAGTATTGCGTTCTTTTACGTTTCCCAAGAATTTGCGATTTTTCGCCATTTTCGTAATTTCTACAATTTGTTTTATATTCGTTAAAGTTTTAGTAATTTTTAATCATAATTATGAAATCTTTAAAATTTTTGCAGTTTTTTGCAATGTCCGTATTTTTTGCAAAGTTTTTGGGAGTCTTACATCTTTAGGGACTTTTAATCAAACATAATTTAATATTTTAGCAAGTTTTTGCCCTTTCATAAATTTCGCGATTCTTTCCGAAAGCGATAACATTTAGCCATTTTTAACTAATGTTTTGCATTGGTTAAAATTTTGCAGATTTGAAATAAAACATTTTGGGTTATATAAAAATTTGCAATTTTTAGCGAATTCTCGCGACAGCGTAATTATTCGTGCTTTACTGGATCTCTGCTACTTTTTTTTAACTATTTGTTGTTGATACAAGAAGTGCATAAAAAGAGTGCAATCGTTATGATACTTAAGGCCCAAATTCACAGTCATTAGTTAGCTAATAGTAATAGTTTAACTAATAATATTTGATTCATAGCTTCTAGTTTAACATTAGTTAAACCATCAAACGTCATTGGTTAACTAATAGTTAGACAACAGCTGATTCGTTGGAATTTATTATTAGTATTTTTGTTTCGCAAAAAATTGTAGATATGGCATGTTAAATTGAAAACGCGGAGTCAGATATTGAAAGTGACACTGATACTGATAATACGCGAAATATTGTTGCTGAGCGTCACCAACGTAATCTAAAAAGATTTTATGGAAAGATTCCGTCTTAGCAAGTAGGTGACGTGGCAAGTTCTTGAATGTATACGCCATTTTTTAAGAAATAATAAATCAAATGTAAACAAAACCCATATGCTGTAACAGAATTGCCAGTACTGAAAGTTAATAGTTTGATAGGGTTACCATTTTTTGTTCATATTAAGAGTGTTGGTTAAATAATACACTGTGAATATGAAGTATTAGTTAAACAATAGTTATCATTTTAGTTTACTAATAGCTAACTAATTACTGCCAATTTGGCCCTTAAGAGTCAGTAATAACAAAAGGAAAAAATGACAAAAAGAGACGCAAAGTGTAAGAAAACCATATATGCATCTTGCAAACAAATTTACTCAAAATAAAAATGGAAATATATTTTTAAGTTAATAAATTATAAAAATTTTGACAGTTCTCTAATTAAATTTGATAAAGAAAATTTTTTTTTCCGGTTTTTAATATTTCTGTCGCGGTTGACCTTTTTCTGGAAATGCCCATATTGCAATTTTTGCAGATTTTCACTTTAGCGATATAGTTGTTTAGTTAAAATTGTTAAAAACACGCATACAGCTAAACATTTGATCGAAAAAGAAAAACAAAAAGCAAAACATTTTTTATGACATGATACCATTTTACTTACATTTTAACGCAATTTATTGCAAACACAAAATAAATACGAAAAGTAATATTATCAGGCTCAAGTTCAGTTTTATTGAATTAATGAAAATTCAAAATTACTAAGATTTTTTTTGTGTTGGAAAATATTATTATTTATATCCAATCAGTTTTTAACAGAACGTATCAGTACTGATTTCAAGGCCGCTACACCTCCCATCAGCGTTCAATTGTCCATCTTTAAATTTTTCGTAAAGTTTTCGTAAAATTTCGTACTAACCAGCACTGTTTCAAGGTAGAATAAAAAAATGAATTAAAAATTAGTTCTCATATTCTATTTCTCTTGAAAACTGGTTAAATAGTTGATATTCTTCTCAATTAGTATCCACTTTACGAAAATTGTAAAGATGGACAATTGAACGCTGATGAGACGTATAGCGGCCTTGAAATCAGTACTGATAGGTTCTGCTAAAAACTGATTGGATATAAATTATAATATTTTCCAACATAAAAAAAACTCTTAGTAATTTTGAATTTTCATTAATTCAATAAAAGTGACCTTGAACCTGATAATATTACTTTTCATATATACATCAATATAAGGTCAAATAATAATAATTACGTTTATTCGTAATAATAATAATATAAAAATAAAATATAAATACTTAAAAAGTTTTTAAATCGGCAGCCATAATACGCTCGATTTGAAATAGTTAAAAAAATTGAAATTTCGTTTTCCATCACACCTTTTTTTGTTGAAGTTTACATAGAACAAAATAAAAATTAAATCCAATACGATTTGAAGTAAAATAGATAAGTATGTATGTATGTGTCATTTTCAGTTAAAAGGCACCTATGGATGAAAAAGCGATTTTTTACTTTTTTGCTGTTTCTTTAAATAGACAATACGCTCTTTCTAATGCAACAAACCACTTATGTCATAAGTAAGCTTTAAAATACACCTTCGATAAGAAAAGAACCCGATGTAACAAAATTTTTTGTAATTGATCTAATTTACTTGAAACTCGCCTTTCAGGGGTTTTCGGAACCGACGATTACAAAATCTAATACCAGATTCGTAATCAGCGGCCCCAAAACCCCTTAAAACGGGTTTCGAGCTATAAAAGCGCAGGCGTTTCAAAATTAACTTGTTAACTTCAAAATCGTTTTTCTCCAAAACTTTTTTTTTTCCCATAGGTCCATTTTAACTGAAACTGACACATTTGAAAACTATATTGAAGATAGCATCACAACTTTATACGTTTTTGTATAGATTTAAATTCGAAAACGATTTTCATCACATAGCTGATAATCGCAAACTATCATTAATGTTCAGATTAATGATAGATGCTACTACTCGTATATGTACTTACATATATTGAATTTGTTATCGAAGGAACATAATATAGTCCTCATAAATCTCCCTCTAGCAATCCCATTGTATGAGCTTAGTTTTTTTCCTGGTATATGTACATATGTAAACAATTTGACATTTTGTTTAGATAAAAAATTTATTTCATGAAAACACACCAATAGTTACTAAATTAAATTCTATCAAATTACATTCTTAAGGCGTAATTCATAAACGATTGTGTCGTTATTGTACGAATTTTGTATGGGAATTTTATGAAAATATTTATCGAATAAAATTTTCTGTACAAATTAAATTTAACAAAATTAAAAATAATCAACTTTTTTCATATAAAAAATGTATTTTGTTTTTCTTAAATTATTTTGAAGTTTTTTGTTTCAAAAGAAAAAAAAATATTTTCAATTGACAAATATTTTTCAATATTTTGGTTGGTCTTTGTTCCAATTATTATAAAATTGGAATTAAACTCAATTTCTCCTGAAGAAGCCAACCAACGGTGTGGCGAAATATCGAATTTTTTATATAAAAACGACATAAAGCTTTAAAAATTATTATACCATTAGATAAAAAAAATTGTTAGTGTGAAATGTTTTCTGTATGTCAAAAACAGAGAAACAAGCTTATCGCTTCCAAACTGGCCATCACCGCCGCTGTTGTTAATTCGAGCCACTGCCAAACACATCAGTTATTTACTACTTTTAAATGTAGATCGGCTGTTAAAAATGCTTTGTTAGGTTTAGGTTTCTTAATTGTATATACAATTTTTCTTTACAACATACATATGTATGTATATTTCTATTTTTTATATAAAATTTCCAAATAAAATTTTATACTTCACCGGCGGGGTGAAATAAATTTTTTCGCCGCTACAAATTTTTACTCAGCTTGTTTCTTTGCAACATGCAATTTGACATTTATAATGCAATATTTTTCTCATTCGATTTTTTTAATAATCTTAGTTTTGAATAAAATCTCTAATTTTTTAATGAAATGAAAACATTTTATATTACTTCTTTTTTCATATTACTCTACTATCTAAAAATAAAAATTTTTGTGAGTATATACTCGTACATCTTATTTTATTTAAATTTTCTGCTTTTTGTTTTGGATCCTTATTCTCACTTTCGTGGTCGAAATATAATTATGTATCATATTTATTGAAAATATGGACCATCGGATAGAGCATATGCCACCGAAGTCGTGGCGAGCATTTGACCGATATTTTATTTCACACGTAATTGTCATAGATCTTTTACAAAATTGCATTATAAAAAGTTTTTCGGTCATTGTTGAATGTAGGGTACATGTCCAAACTGCAATATTATAGACGATAGACAAAGTCAATGAATTGCCTTTTATATTATGTAATAAAGGGTAAAAGTTATAAACAAAGTATTTACAATTAAATTATGGACTTTTAGTCGAACTGATTGATGTTTAATCAAAGAAATTTTAATTTATCAGGCTTAACTTCGTGTTCTTAAAATCAATTGTTATAAAGTAAATTATTATTTTTATTAGATAGGGAAATCAAGAAGCTCGTTATAATTGAACAAGCAAAGACAAATTAGATAATTTATGAAAACGAACATAAGTTTGACAAATTAAAATTTCTTTGATTAAATATCACGCAGTTCGACTAGAAATTCATAATTTAATTGTAAAAAGTAAGAAGCACGTACATAGCTAAGAATGTATACATCACTTTGATTATAAAATTAAATAACAAGCTGTATATGTATGTATGTATAACATATCACTTTCCACAACCCCCAGCGTATTGGCATCCGAAAGCTGCCACCTAAGAATAAAATGAGCAACATATTGAATTCTGTAATTCGTATTGCGAAATTAGGCAATGTCATAAAAATTAAATTCGTTTGCTCTGATCAAAAATATTTTTGTACAAATAAATACTTTCAAATAAATATGCCACACATGGTGGAATAATAAGGTGCGCTTATCAACGCAACAACAAAAAACGACATGCATTTTGTTTGTGTAAAATTCATTCAAAATTGTCAAAACAAAGCTGTATACACCACAAAACAAAATGTGATTTGTATGTATTTAGTGGTTATGCAAAAACAAAAAGCATAACGTAAACAAAAATATTCATGATGGCGGCCAAAAATGTAAACAACTTTTGACAAGACAGAATTAACTTACCATATTTTTGCAGATTATTTAACGGTCAAAACACAAGCCTACAAAAAACCATACTCCTTCTTGCGCAGACCTGATTATTAGACCATGATGCCACAGTACCGCCAGCTAATACCACATAGAAAAAATTTCAATCGTTTACTGAAATTATTTCTTAACAGTGATGCCATCTCTTATAAATGTTCCCATAACTTTCGAACGTAATGCTTTCTTGAGAAATTACTACGCGAAAATCATGCGCTTTACAATTTTCAAAATGCATGTGCTGCAAAAAAACAATAAGTTTTGACTAGAACTTTGTGAAATAGCTTTAAAAAATAGACGTTTTAAAACATATTTTAAATTTTTTTTTGACAAAAACACAATCATTGTTACGGAGTATAAATTATAATGTAAGGTAACACTAATATAAAATGCCAAATATACACGCATATATATTTGTCTCTTTTTAATATTATATTATCAAATAAGAAAGAAAGGAATGATCTAATGATAGCAAATTAGCTACGGCGAAAAGAGTAGATTTTAGCGATTAAAGTTACAGAATACCTTTTTAGCAAAATCGCTAAAATTTTCGCCCTAAAAATTTTAGCGATCGAGATTTAGCTTTAGCTACGAGAATTATAGCTGCTGAGCACCAAATTTTCTCTTAAAAAACCGGAAGCTCGATTTTGATTTTCGAACCATGGTTTCTTTGGGAAAAGTTCTTAGAATTTTCCGTAGATTACGACCTTGCTATACGCTTTGTCATGTTTTTCGGTCCCGAACAAATTGACCCACCCTAATGTACATATTCATTTACTGGTCAATATTACATAGCAAAAGGTTATCTAATCTACATTATTTAAAGCGTTTCATTTTCATTCCAATTTTTAGTCTTAGATTTTGAACATTCAATAGTTTTAAGTGATTACGACTGTGATCTTTGATTTAAAATACATACATATGTCAAAAGATCAACAATTTTAAAACGTAGAAGAAAAGCATAAAGTGTCGCCAGATTTGAAAATTTTATTTTAAAACCGTATTTTCTTTTGCTTTTGTTTTTAAAGTAAATAAAATTTTATTATTTTTAGCAAATCATGGCTGTGGCAAAAATTACTAAGAAATTTTGTGGTTTTTATTAATTGGCTGATATTGAGTCAGTGTTAGCATTTTGCACTGTTTCATCACTAAAATCATATTCAACGATTTAAGTTGTAAGTAAAATTTAATATTTAAATTGGAATATTAGCTTGAGAAGTGAAAAATATGAGATAAATCTTACGGCCGTATTATTCACTTTAGTTAAAACCAGCGTGAAAACTAGTTTTCGTTCAAAAAATCTGAAATTCATTCAAAGCTAGTTTTAAAAAAAAGTTGGTATTATTCACATATGAAAATAAAACTGGTTTCAGTTTTCAAACGCATTGTTAGTTTTGTGATTAAAACTAGTTTTGTGGAATATTTTACATCAAAACACATGCTTTCGCAGGCAGTGTTTACATTTTGAGTGCTTAACGTCATTGCGGAAAACAAAATATTATTTTATATACTACTCGTGAGTTCGATTTGAATAAATATTGACTGTAATATGTGTTTAATGTTATTTATTTTGTTTTTAGTTCTATTTTAGCTACTAAAGTCAGAATTTATAAATATGGAGCGTAATTCGAAGAAGCATACCATTTCTAAGAAAATAATTTCCGCGTCGTCTGAGGGTATTCGTTACAAAGGTGAAAAGTGCACTCAAGACGAAATGGAAACATTGGTGTCTCTATGTGTTGCACATGGTCGTAGTGGCATATTATCGAAGGAGACCAATAAAGCAACAATAGTGAAGAAAGGTACTCAGTGGGCTACTATCATGAATTTTTTCAATTCGGTGAGTTAATGCATTACATGGGTGCTAAATCTTGTGAGTGAAATCTTTCTTTTTTATTCTCATCGCAGCTACATCCACCACGAGATAAAAAAGCATTGTTCGGGCAATATAAATTTATAGTAATGCATTTGCGTATCAGAGAGGCTTGGTAAACACGCTTGATCGGGTTGGTCTCCAAACCTGGATGATTGATGGTGTATGGCGTGGCCAAATACGAAGTGTTAGCGTATCCTGAATCGCCGACCATGATGTATCGGCCGAAATAACCTGTATCAAAACGCATTTTCAAATTTGATGCAGAAAAAATGGTTTGATCATGGCTTGCTCCCGGCCATCTCTCAACAATATCCAAAATCTTCAAATCTGCAGAAGAAACCGTTTAAACATCGAGAGAAAAATAGCCTTTTCGGTTGCGGAACGTTTCGACCTGAAAAAGTAATACATGTATTATAATTTGATTCCTTGTGAAATCGAAGATATATCGACACTGTAATCAATTTTAACCTGCAAACCCCCTGGCGATAATATTTTGATGTGAGTGCAGGCTATTGCTCCGATAGTCCGCGGAAAACCAGCGAGAGAATGAAATGCGAGTGCTGCCGCTTGTCGCTCCGACGATGTCTGTGGCATCCGAATAAATTCGGTAAAATAATTGAGCAACGCATCGCACACAATTGGCAAATTCAGACTAACGGTTGGCTGAGACACACGTACTAACTCTGCAGCATTCTGCTCAAAACTGCCAGCCGCCAGAAATCGCAGCAGAATCAAAACTCTCTGCTCAGTGGTGAGAGAACGGCATCTGTGGAAGCACGAATTATTTCTACTTAATAGCGAGCACTCAAATATAGACACTTACCGCCCTGGCTCCGTTGCCATATTCGGTTCAACCATTGCAACCACGTGCCGAAAAGTGGATTTTTCCATTCGAAATCGCTGATGAAAGGCCACATCGTCCCATTCATCAACTACTGCATGGGTTCGTAGTGTATATGGTCGACGAGGGCGAACGTCTTCATATTCTTCGTCAGAGTTGGAACTGGTATCGTGTCTGTCATTAGTTCCGAACGTTTTCAGTTAGAATGAAAATTTCCGAATCAAAAAATAGAATATTTGTTGTCTGGCATACTTCCAAATATTTTTGCTTGATTGGTGGCTAATGTGGGAATTTTTTTAAATCTCCTTTTTCTTGTGTTATTATCAAACATATGTATATTGGTTTTTATTTCCGAATTAGGTAGATAAGATATCAAATTTAAGTTCAAAAAAGGTTTTTTTCAAATTAAATTAAATTAGTTTTATTTAGTTTCGGGATTAAGCGAATCCCGAATATCCCGGGATTTTCGGGATTGCGATTTGCCTCCCTATTTAGAACTAATCTTAATGCTGAGAATGCGTGCTCAACACTAACTTCAGTTGCTGGAGTAGCGTGTACAATATCTGCTAGCTGCTTTCAAAAGGACACGTATATTTATTTTCTCCCAATATTCCACGGGATTGGCATCGACGTCAACTCTTCCTTCTCGGTAGGTGTCAATCTCGGCAAAAGTACTTAAAAGGAATTTTGACCTCAAGTCTGCCGTTTCATCCTCAGACTATAACAATCACTAAAACTGTTCGAAATCACTTCATAAATGTAATAAAAAACTATTAGTATAAGAACTATAGAAAAACTCTATTTACTAGCCATTGATATTATTACAAAAACCAAATACGTTAACGAATTGGTTGGGTTGTGTCACTAATTATAACCAAAACAAAGATAATATTTTTAATAATTGTTTTTTATAACCAAAAACTCTTTTTTGTTGAGAAAATTGATATATAAAATAAAATTTTTTTTTGTTAATATAATGGTTATTTATAACCAAAATAATATATTTCTCGCTTTAATTGGTTACTATAGTCAAAATAATATATATGCAAAGATAATTGTTAAAAATTCCCAATAATAAATAAAATAAATTTTCCAAAGTAACAAACATAATACGATTGTAGTAATTTTGCATTACTAGGCGTCCATTCACGTGCATTCATTCACTTATGCCAAGGTAACCTAACAATATTCTGTGCAACGATATTCTATTTTCTTCTGTTCTTGACAAAAAACATAATAGGATATAATAGAAAGTACAGTCCAACCTGTGTGTATAGTCCTCGAATGTTTATGAAAACGAGGGGCAGAAGTGGAAGATGGTGGTGGGGTAAGTAGGTAAGTTTGTAGGTAGTGTCTCTAAACAGAAGCAAAAATTGAATATGTATTCCTTTTAGTTACATTTGTGGCATGATGCCATCCAAGTACGGACATATATATTAAAGTTCTCCTGATGCAAGTGCACTGTTGAGTACCCCTGTGCTTGTTACGGATCGTCATGCAGTAGCTTCTTGCTTCTGTGTGCAAACAAATGATGTTGCATATTTAATGGTTTCGTTACTTTTGTGGCTGCATACTTTTTTTATTATTGTTGCTGTTTTCGTTCATACTGGCGGCATTTTCTGCTAAACAAGTTTTCGCTGATTTTGCTGTTGAATAGGCAACACAAGCACTTGTTTACTTATTCTCGTTTTATGCTTAATTCAAAGGAGAAGGAGGTCTTTTTGTATAATTATTGAAATACGTATTTTTAGTTGTTTTGCTTTCTGAGAATGAAGTTGTTCGATTTGCACTACAATCATCTGTCATTGGAATCGACTGAAATAAAAAAGAAACATCATCATTATCGGTGATAAGTATTCGTTTGTTGTAAATGTTATAATGTTTGATATTTTGGATTTTATTGTGGTTATATAGGATGACATAAGCATGTAATTTTAAACTGCAGACAACTGTTAATTCGAAGTCAGTGTCGTCTAAGTTGTCCTTTGTTCTATGATCTCATCAGTTGATAAATGATGTATTGGATATCTGGTGACATTGATTTTTGGTCAGATGAACGCTTTGTTTTTAGTCTTTTATGGAGTTCAGTACTGCGATTCAGTAGCTTGTAAAAATTCGATAATTGTTAAATTTACCGACAATTATTGCGATTTGCAGTAACTTTTTCGTTATTAACTAATTGCTTCTTAACAACATCGTTATAATTTTCTTTTACGTGGCATCTCTATCAAAATATAAGAAAAGAACAAAGAGAAATAAACAAAACACAAATAAATTAATTTAGTTATTGTAAATTTTTCCAAAAATTTTTTTACAATTTAAACAAATGAATGTTAAATTTTATGAAATTTAGAGTTATTAATGTTAAATTCCATGGTTAAATAATGGTAATATTATTATTTATGCATAAAAGTGTTTTTGTATATTGTTTTAAAAGATCAATTTTGTTGTTGGCATAACGAACATGCTACGATTGGTCTGCTGACTTTTATTTATTTCATAACAACCGAAAAATTTGTGTCATTAGCAGCATACCAATAGCGAATATCGTTAAAAGTGTTACTGAATAATAAATTCGATAAATTTTCGTTATATTAATTTTAATAATACGATTATCGTAATAAAAGGTATTGAATCCCATGAATGAAGTTAATTAGCTTAAATCTTTTCAAAATATTTTTTGTGTAGTTTTATTATTTATTGAATCTTCTTTTACGAATTGAAACATCAATAAGTTATTCAAATCTTAAATCTAAAAATGCTAAATATATGTACATATGTTTAGCCACTGCTAGACAAAATTTTTAACTTCAGCGGTTGATTATTGTTAGTTTATATCTTGCGTGTACGGCTGAGAGAAAAAGTATACCTCCTTCTCAACCGGGTGTGGCCTCTATACTCTAGAATATTGCAAGCAAGTGGATTTGGTTGCAACTCAAATTTTTTAGTATATATTTTCGCGTGTTTAGAAAATACTGTCTTCACCAACTTTCTTTGTGAATTCGCTGATTTCGGATTTACCAGGGGGCTGCTGTGATTGTACGTAGAATTTTGTTTTGTCGCCTCTGAATTTTTCTACATTCGCTACTGAGGCAGTGCCCCATAACTGGATTTCATAGCACCATATTGGTTTTAGGATCGCGTTGTATAATAGAAAATTACAGTCTAGGCTTAGTATAGAATTTCTTCCAATAAGCAAATTCATTTGGCTGCTTTTAATTTCATTTGTGTCAACTTTGCGCCAATATGCGGTTTCCATGTTAAACGACGATCAGGCTGAACGCATAGATATTTTAATTTATGGCGTTGCGTTATAGTCTCGGTGTTGATTTGTATAGGCGGGCTTGTTTCCCTGCGCAACGTAAAAGTGACGTGTACACATTTCTGCTCATTAACTTTTATTCGCCATTGTTTTAGCCATGTATCTACCGGCTTTTTATTAACGCTCAGAAATTTTTGTTCTTTTAAATAACTTTTTAAGAGCCTGACGATGTTTGCGGGTAGATTTTGTGTCAATTTGTTGATAATCCCTTTGTGCCATACTTTATCAAAAGCTTGTGAAACATCAAAAAGAGCGCAGAGCAATATTTCTTTTTTCAAAAGTATTTCTAACTAAATTTACAAGTCGGTGAGTTTGTTCGATAGTGCTACGTTGTCTGGAAAACATCTATTGCTCGTCACTATATGGGTCAGCTTTTCAAATATTTTTACATGTTAGGCAATAAGCTAATAGGCCTATACGATTCTACCTTCGTATTATCCTTGTAGGGCCTTGGAATGAATAGTATTATTCTTTTTGCAACACAAGATATTCTTTGCAAAAATTATTTAACAGGCAGTGTCATGAACATTTTGCAATCATGTCTTTTCTCTGCGTGTAGTTCGCGACATGTATGCCAAAGGAGTGATCAATATAGAATTCATTCCCACCAGTGAGATGCTGTCAAATATTTCTAAAAAAAATTTTTGTAAAATAAAAAATCTTAAATTTTGTAAGACTATGGATGGGTCTGTTTTAACTTATATTTGTTTTAAGTGTTGAGAGGGAAAGTTAGATGGCAACAATTTTTAGATTTAAGATGTGAACACTTATAGATATTTAATTTATAATTGAAGATTAAATACATAAAAAACCGGCACAAAAATATTCCATATAATAATTTCCATTCTTGGTCATTTCCATCCCTGAACTAGAGCTGCAAAAGTATCGATAGTGGCTCCATTCGATAGTATATTTTGATGCCATCGATAGTAGATAGTATCGATAGTGATTCCTGAAAACTTGTCAATTGTGTATTTTGCGAGTATTATATCTTAAATTCTTTAATCATTCTTTAAAGTAAAAAGAAAGTTGATGTTTTTAAAAATTTGACTACATGTAAATATCTACATGTATACACACATGAACATATATTAAATTTTAACGACAGTCGAGTAGTCGTCAAATTTAACCGTCGCCAAATTTAATGATATGTCAATGCCGTTCGTACACAAAAATAAAATTTTTATGCAATTTGCTCCTACTACTTAAAAAACGACATCTTATGTTGGAAAAAATCAGAACTAATTTATATACATAAATGTAATGATAACACTGGTCAACAAAAAAAAAAATGGTTGTTTCCTGTATTTTTTTTTGGTTCTATATCATATTGTTTCTATCTAAATATGTCAACAGTTTACCCCTAACAGCTTTTGTTTTTGAGTTATTGGTTACTAACTACCTAGTTTTACTATTTTTACTTATATTTTCGTTTTTTTGTTAAACATTAAAATATACTTTGTTGATGTTTTAGATATGGCTTCTTCAAGAAGTAGTGTATGCGTAATCCAGAGTGTTTTTGCTATATACATACATATGTGGTGACAATATACGTGAAAAATTTCGAAAATATATATCGGACTTTGTGAAAACAACGTATCATCATCAAAAGTGGCGAATGTTAAAATTTTCTTTTACGCAAGTTTTCAGTATTGAAAGCTGGTATTTTTGACGGTCCACCGATTATGCAACTCGTGAAAGATCCTAATTTTGTCAAATCAATGACTGAAGTCGAGTCTAAAGTTTGGAATTTAATTGTTTTGGTTTTCATTGTTGTTTTATCTTTATAGTTTTAATTCAATTTTTAATTAAAGTTTTTGTTGTGTTTTTTGCAGCTAGTTTAGATAAATTCAGATAAAAATTAGAGAAGACAGCAATTTTTCATGCTTTACAAGAAGATTCAATATGAATCTATGTACTTGCTTCGTTCTCAAAGTTTTGTATGATCCCAGGGGCGAATTTTTCGATTACAGAAGCAATGATGTGATGCACACGTGTAATAGGCTTTTCACGATCAAGGACCTATGGCCATGCCAAAATCCTAGATCAGCTACCACCGACACTGAGGAAACCCACCGATTACATGGTACCTCATCTGGACTTTGACAGTACGTTCAAAGTTCTTATTCCATCCAGACGGGAGTGGAAGGGGGGAAACATAGAAAAAGACTTTAACTTCAGGACGTATACTGATGGATCAAGAATGATCTGCGGTGTGGGCTCTGGAGTATTTTCGAGTGACCTTGGAATAAAACTCTCATTCCGACTTCCTGATGAAGCTAGTGTATTTCAGGCGGAAATATTGGCCATAAGGAAGGCGTGTAGGGTTTTGATTGACAGGGGTGTCCAAGGAAGAGTCGGCATCTTTGTCGATAGCCAAAGCGGCACTTCTGTCTCTAAGGTCACACACTACCTTTTCAACCTTAGTTAGCCAGTGCAAGGACGCGTTATCCAGACTAGGTAGTCAGACTGACGTTACTCTCATCTGGGTTCCCGCACATAGCAACTTCCAAGGCAACGAACAGGCGGATGAACTGGCCAGGGCTGGATCTGCCATGGACGTCTCCATTGCTGAATCGGTAGACATGCCATTTGGCAGTATTAGAAATCTCATTCTCAACCATTTCAGGCAGAAAGCTGAAGACAGGTGGCACAGGTTGAGCACGTGCAAGGTGGCTAAGAAAATGTGGCCTTGCTACAACGTTAAGCGCACAACACAACTAACTAACAGAAACCGTAGGGACATCTCGAGGCTCGTCGCAGTATTGACGGGGCACTGGGTTATCGGGAGACACGCTAACAGGATGGGCCTTTCCTACAATGCGTTCTGCCGTAGTTGCCGGGATCAAAGCAAAGAGGAAACAGTCTTCCACTTTCTTTGCGAATGCCCGGCCTTACACCATTCGAGACTCAAATTTCTAGGCAACAGCATAATAGACGATCTCTCGGAGGTATCAGGGATAGGTCTAGGTGACCTCATTAGATACCTTAATTCGACGGGATGGATCTAGAATCTTACTCCGAATCTAAGGCCTGGATTCGGACCTAAATCAGGTTGACACTTACGAGTGGAGTGGTCTGTCAAAACGGAATCTCATTGATTCTACTTGAATGCTTGCGCGTAGCAGGCAGCCACGTAAACCAACCAACCAACCAGGCTTTTCACACTTGCATACATTTTGCGGGAATGCATGAAAGATGTTGAAAACATGAAACAAACGTTCACATCTGCAACATCTAACATCTACCATCATTTAATTTGTCAAACAAAAAAGAAAACAGGTTTTGTAAGAAAATAAAAATTATTTAAATAAAATGGATTTGGAAGAACAATTAATAATTGAGTTAATTGTTGATTTGCAAGAGCAATCCCTTTTATTGAATCAGTGTATAGAATCACTAAAAAGTTTACAGGAGGAAGAAAATGACGACGACATCGTACCGGACGGTTGCATGCCTGTTTCTAGAGGAATTTGGATGCTTGTAAGTGAACGAGGAATTTAAAACCAGTTTCAATTTAATATATATAAATTTTATTTAAGAATCGCATTTTGGGAAAAAGATGTCGTAAATAACAACATTAATGAAGTTGGAAAATTTTCAAAAATATGTATTTGTAAACAATTTTCACTTTCAAAATTCATTTATTTATAATATACATACATACATAAAAAATTAATAATTAATTAACGAAAATAAAGGTATTTGAAAAAAAAACATAACAATTCACCAGTAGTTAACATTTGGTTTAATCATATCAATCAATTAGAATATCTTTCGAAAAGAATCACGATGACTACACAATATAATTCCTTTGTAAACATATTCTGATTAGTAATTGATTAAGATTAAAAAAAAGTAAAACAAAGGAATACCTACCTATAATTACAGTGAAATAAAGAAAAATAGTTACTAGTAATAAGAAACTAATACGACTTTTCCAAATATTATTTTTTTTATTGTAATTTATTATTTTCCAAGTTTATTTCATTTACTACGAATATGAATATATATATACATATATACATATATATATATACATATACAATATTAAAATACTGAATTTATAATATATGAATGAAAAATTTTGAAAGGTAATGCAATGATAATGTGGTTGTTGACTGACGTCTTCAAATTCGCTGGGACAGTAGCTACTATAAGATGCGTTCAAATCCGTTTCTATGTCTTCATTGATTAAACTTGAAATATCTGTAAATAAATCAAAAACTATATACATATAAAAATACAGAATGGTAATAAACACATAAAAAATTTTTACTCACCAGTAATTTCATACATTTACAAATCTATATTATGAAGCTTGAATGCGCCCCAGCGGCGAACTTTGCATACCACATCTCACCGATAAGGTTTGTCACACTTCGTATTCAATGAATTCTAGCTTACAATGTGTGTGAAGTATTACGCAATGCGCTTTCTACTTTCCCACGAAGTGAGCGAGATTGTGTATTGAGTGTCTACTGTCTACTTACAAAGTATGTGAAACAGTAATGAGTTTTTATATTTAGTGAATGAATACTTCACTATCCTGCTTACGTTGTGTGTAAGTGGTAGGCGTTCGCTCCAGGAATGCGTTACCGTCTTACACGTGTGTATCACATCATTGCTTCTGTAATCGAAAAATTCGCCCCTGGGGCCTAGTATGGTTTGCACTTTGGCATAGTGCGTCCAAGTTGACGGTGTACCACCGTTTGTACCAATTTTGTTTTTTTCCAATCTGCGATAACATAAAGTCATTTCATTACTGTATGCCACAACACAAAGTTTTGATAAATGTACTTACTTATACTTGCGGGTAAGATTATCAATTTTTGTGCGCATATCAGTCCATGTGTAGTGGAATTCAGCATATATGAGGGTGGTGTTGGCTGAAATGGTTAGCGCGTTGACTACTAAGCAAACAATGACGTGGGGCCTGGGTTCAAACCCTGGCCAGAGCAAGTCAATCAACATAATTAATTTCTGTAATGCACATGAGTGAGACATCGTATTAATTGTTGTCGGACTATTTAAGTGATGAAGGCATAGCACTGGTCACTAAAAAACTGTTCCGACAGCGATTGATGATGTTCCAAGGTAATGTACACAACATCGCCCTCCTTCGTCGGTTAGCAGAAACATCGGCGAAGTAAACCAAATAATAAAATGCCTGCCAATACAGCTTAACCAAGTTAATGCGTCTACCTACCACCGGAGGCGCCACAGCACTGCCTTAAAAATTAACATAACGCGCAAAGCAGAGTTGTAAAAGAGTTAAGCCTTCTACATTTTCAACATCTCTCTTCTCTACTCTATCCCTCTCTCTGAGTTCCGGCACAATGCACTGCATACGTAGGGGTCATCCCCTGAGTGCTGGTCCTAATTAAAAAAAAAAAATATTTAAAGGATAATGCCATTTCCTGGAATACATGGGAGTTTTTCCGCGAGCCTCTGAGCTGCTCAATTTTCTCCTCCCAGAGATCCAACAGCAAGCTGTTGTAAGCATTTATTTATGTATGTACATACATATATATACATATATACAAATTAAATTAATTTTTAAATTAAAGGTATTTACATGTATCGCTCATTTATTTCTTGTATTCCAACCAATCTGTATTTGCAAACACATATAAATTTAATAAAATTTACAGAATAATTGAACACAAGCAAATTTAAAATATAAAAATTCTCTTATTAAAACACAGATGTTTGTTTTTTGCACAAAAATTCAATAAAAGTTGGCTGATTAGAACATTTTGACATTTTCATTTTAACGTCATTAAATGTCAACTTTCAGTGATGCCACTACAATTTATTACCATTTTCTAGTAGTGACACCAAAATTATCGAAAGATGGAGAGTGGAACAAAATGATTTAGGAACATTTTGTACAGATGTTGAAATATGTTGACCATACAGCCCTGTATAATTCTTATGGGAAAATTTCAATATCTTCGCAAATTTATGGTAGATGTTAGATGTTCATAAGTGTGAAAAGGCTATTATACTATGTTCACACGAGAAGATGAAGCACTTGCTTCGCTCTCTGAAGCATGTTTATGAATCTAGCTGTTCACACGACTCATGTACTTGCTTCGATTTGATAGTTCTCTTTTTAATAACAAATAAAATCTGAAATAGACAAAAAAAAATAAGTTAAAATTATTACGCATTTTTAAAAATGCACAAACATATTTTTTGCTTCCCTTGTTGTTTTATCTTTATAGTTTTAATTCAATTTTTCACTTTTAATTAAAGTTTTTGTTGTGTTTTTTGCATCTAGTTCAGATAAACTTCCGATAAATTACGATAAAATTTAGAGAAGACAGCAATTTTTCATGCTTCGCAAGTAGATTCAATATGAATCTGCATGCTTCGCTCTCAAAATTTTGCATGGCGAAGCATGTTGCTTCGGTCATGATTGGGGTGAGAAGCATGAATAGAGAGCGAAGCATGTTCCGTGTGAACGTAGTATAAGACAGTAACGCACACCATCTCAATTACAACCTAGTATACTTTTTCGAATGCATTGACGCATTCCTGGAGTGAGCGTATACCACTTGAACACAATGTAATACTATGTTCACACGACAAGATGAAGCACTTACTTCGCTTTCTGAAGCATGTTTATGAATCTAGCTGTTCACTCGACTCATGTACTTGCTTCAATTTGACAGTTCTCTTTTTAATAACAAATAAAATCTAAAATAGACAAAAAAAAAATAAGTTAAAATTATTAGGCATTTTTAAAAATGCACAAACATATTTTTTGCTTCCATTGTTGTTTTATCTTTATAGTTTTAATTCAATTTTTCACTTTTAATTAAAGTTTTTGTTTGTGTTTTTTGCATCTAGTTCAGATAAACTTCGGATAAATTACGATAAAATTTAGAGAAGACAGCAATTTTTCATGCTTCGCAAGTAGATTCAATATGAATCTACATGCTTCGCTCTCAAAATTTTGTATGGCGAAGCATGTTGCTTCGCTCATGATTGGGGTGTGAAGCATAAATAGAGAGCGAAGCATGTTCCGTGTGAACGTAGTATAAGCAGGATAGTGAAGTGTGGATTCACTAAATATAAAAAATGAATTTTGTAAGTAGGCTGTAGACACTCTATACACAATCTTGCTTACTTCGTGGGAAAGTAGAAAACGCATTGCTTACTACTTCACACACATTGTAAGCTAGAAATCTTTGAATACAAAGTGTGACAAACTTCATCGGAGAGATGTGATGTGGTGCGCAAAGTTCGCCGCTGGGAATGTGGTGTGAAGCATGAATAGAGAGCGAAGCATGTTCCGTGTAAACATAGCATTGACATTTTTGGTGAAGGGTATAAAAAGTATGTACTTATGTCAAGTAGCAAGAGAAATAAATTTTTTAGCATTAAGTTTTCCTTAGCTGCTTTATTAATATAAAATCTATTTTTTAAACCTTTTTATTAATTATTGTATATAATTTTACATGTTTAGTAACTTACAATCTACAAGATGAATAAAGTGAGATGTTTTTTGTACAAATATTTTGTTGTTTGTTGTAATTAAATATTATAGTATGTAACAAAAAATAGACGAGCAGGCAAATTATATTATACTGAAATTTATTCTTTCAAAACTGCAATATTTGTATATCTTGTATAAACTGTCTAGAAGGATCACATACTAAAGGATATTAAATTGGATATTGTGTATACATATATTATTTATAAATACTTTAATGTTATACCATACTATATGCATACAACTACTTTATTAAATATACATATTATAATTTCAATAAATGTTGGGTTTTGATTAATAAATTTATATTTATGTATGTATGTTTATTAATGACATATGCTTTGACTATAACATGTCTACATTCTTTAACCTCCGTCTTGCTCGTCAAGACGTGGGGTTAATTATAGTTTGAATCGATTATTCGCATTTAAGCGTTTCAAAAATAAAATTTTAAGTAATGTTATAAAAAAAATGTCTAGCCCTAAATAAGTAATTTTTGCAAAAAACTAAGAATTTTTAATTTAATTTGAAAGCACGTAATCACAATAAGGAGAATATTGTGTACGATCGTTAATACAGCGGGATCGGTAATATGTCAGCAAGTTTTTTTTTTTCAAACAAATTTATAGAAATATTTAAAATGTAATTTGGTTCGTCGCTTTGAGAATTCCAATATAATTTATAATACACTTCAAATGTTATATATGTATGTATGTATGTATGTACATCGTGCATAAGTCAATTTTGATATTAAATAACAAAATATTGTACCATTAGCTTAATTAAAATTTACTTTTTAAAACATGAAATGGGATTAAAGTAACACTGCCGATATCTCACTTGACGTTTTGATTCGGGTAAACGGTACAACTCGTTCATACCAGCTACAGATGGCGAGCGCAAATAGGCTCTGAAATTAATTGAAAAAAAAAAAAAAACTTTTAAACACTTAAAAATTAACTCACAAATATATTTGAGACTTACGTGGGTCTGTTGTAATGAGCAAGGAGCATTTGCAAGCGATCAGATGGTATACTAGTGTACAGGTTTTCATGCTGTTGTTGTTGAGGCATATCATAATACGAATTTTGCATTTCATCAATTTCAGCCTCCATTGTATCTAATGCCTAGAAATTTAAACTAAATTAGTTTTTAAACCTTAGAAAAAAATGTATGTTAATTTTTTTCGACCTTATAATTTGTAAATTTTAATAATATTGTTCAAGCTCAAGGTCATACAATTTATTTAAATAAAACTCTTGTTTTGTTTTATTAAATTTTGTAATATTATTTATTTTATTCTTTTCAATATTTCGAACACCTTCGGTGTCATTTGTCAGGAAAAAACTTATAAAAACAATAATACAAAAATAAACAAAAATTATAAGCATTATTAGGACATAATCACAGATAACCAGAGATGACACGAGACGGAAGATTTTGCATACTGGTTTGTATACACTCATACAATCCTTCGCTTTCGTTTATTTCTTTGTGCTGTCTTTCTATCAAAATTATAAATCACAAAACTAATTAAATATCCATATATTTCTATAGGTACTTCACATTAAAAATATTATTAATTAATTAATTTAAGTTGGTTTTCACTCATCGTTTGTATATTATTACTATAACATCTGCAAAATATCAGAATTTATCAAGTATGTATGCATGTGTGTGTTTATGTAAGCAAAAAACCATCACCATTTGGCAAATTTACAGCATATATGTACAGTATATAAATTTAATATACAGAGTATATAAGAACACATTAAATTGTTTTATCACTTTATTTTGGAATTATATGCCGTAAATACTTAATATTATCACATTTTATTAAAATTTAAGCGTGCTTTTATGTAGCATTTTCCACTAAAAACAGAACTTTTTTTTGCTTTTCGTTTTGTTTACTTTCATAACAAACACACTAATGTTGTCTCTTTTTCACGAAGCTTACTTATGACAAATAATATAAGATCCAATTCCAATTTTTTTTTTTTTTTTGTCATCTCTGGTTATCTGTGACATAATGGTTACAATAATACACTCTTCAGTGTTGCCAGGCATTTCCTGTATTGGGTGGTTATAAATTTATATTTTATTGAGTTTAAAATTTCGGTATTTTGAGAAAATAAAACTTTTAATTTTGGAAACTAAAGAAGAACATTAGCCATCAAAAATAAAGGACAAAAAAGGACAATTCAACTAAAAAAAGGACAATTTATTTTGTTTAAATTTTAAAGGACATTGTGTCAAAAAAGAGGACTGTCCTTTTAAAAAAAGCACGGATGGTCACCGTAATTATATGTAACATCTCAATTGTGTATCTTTTTTTGTAATTGTTTTCTTGTTCTAATATTGCTGTTTTAAATATTGTTTTTTGTTCTGTTGTATCTTTATGAGTTTTATAGTTAGATTTATGAGCTGATAATCTTGTTCGTAGTTTAGACTTTGTCGTTCCTACGTATATTTTGTTACATGCGTTCATGCCTTCGCTAAAATGATAAGGGTATATATATGTAGGTTTATCATTACGTGTGATTTCCACCATATTCATATGAGAACCATAATATATATATATAGTGGATCCTTATACATAGGGTACTTGAATGAGCCATGTCCGTCTATAAGTCCGTCAGCTTAGAAGTGTATATACATACTTATATACATTACTATAGAGTATGTATGTTTGTTCGTTTGCCTGTACGTAAAATCGGTTTTCCGAAGCAACCCGAAGAGTTGGAGTTAGGTCTTGAACTTAAGTATAAGGAGTTTTGTTAAGATGCTTCATATTAAAAATCAGCAAAAAATATCGATTCCGATATTTGATTTTATATAAGTACATTTGAATGTGTAGATATAGGTATAAGGTTTCCCAATAGGGATGATATGATTTTGAAGTGACGTTTCGGCCATTTTTAAAATGTCATGATCTGTTATTTGTTTTTCATTGTCAGTAGTGTTTACAATTTCACCGTAATTGTCGTGAATTTGCTGATTTTGCCTTGGAACAACTTGAAAACGATAACGATTTTTTTAAGAAAATCATCTTCTCCGATGAGGCTTACTTTCATTTGAGTGGTGCGGTAAATAAACAAAACCGTCAATTCTGGTGCGAAGAAAATCCCCAAATTATTCATGAAAAACAATATATATATATGTATAGGTGTAGAAAAGTAAACACATTCATAATGGAAAATTATTGTTGTGTGTGTTTAAAAAAATTTTTTAAAAGCTATTTTTATGCTTTGTAATTCACAAAAATATGTTTGTGAGTTTTTGTATAAATAGATGAGTTTTGGAATTTTTTAAACATAAAGGGTAAAACATCTACTGATGAATTGGTATAGCTACCAACGAAATATATATCTAGACATTGCTAACCCGCAACAAATAAATAAAATTTTAAACATAAATACTTGAGTACATGCTCAAATAAATGTAATATTATTAACGTATTAAAAAATTTTATACGTCTCTCATTTATTCTTAATACGTTTTCGTAAATCTGTTGCAAAAGAATTATTAATTTTTTTGTTGTTGCTCCAACAATTTTGTATACTTTAGGACACATGTGACTTTGTTATTTTTTCATATTTGGTCTTGGTAAGATACTTCCAAACCGAACTGAATTTTTTGGCTTTAGTGTATTCACGTGAGAGTGAAAAAACCCCATTCTTGAAAATTTTTTAACGTTTCATTCAAAACATAGCACGACTAAACTAACTTAAATAAAATATATATGTACTCATATTGTTCAATAGATATAATGGTCTCCGTTTATAAATTTGAAATCGATTAATATTCAACTCAGTTACATGGTTGTAGTGCATGCTGGTAAAAAACCTGGTTCATGACAATACCTATCATAAAAATAGTATCACATCTCAGATATTTTTTTTATGTGTGTTGTATAGTGTTTTATTGATATATTTATTAATCGAACTTGAGGTCTTCACTATGTGGCTTCTGCACAGAAATTCCTCCTGAAGTGGCGAGATATCGGATAATTACATAATTTTGATAAACAGCTAGACCTCAAGCTCGATAAATATATCATTAATAATTAACAAAGGAGTTCGAAATAAATAGCAACAAAAAACAATTAAAGACATTATAAATATATTTCACCTGATTAGAGTCAATGGCGTTTTGTGGATGAGCTTCCATACGAATGATGATAGTGATCATGATGACAGCGAATAAAATTGCGGATTTCCAAATGTTAAGCATTATGAGAGATTTCCTTGCTGTTGAAGCTGAAATAATAATAGTTGTTCTAATTACTTCGATCTTGTTTTTATATTCATTGGTCTGCTTTTTTCGAGTAAAAGATCCACTTGTTTATATAAAAATAACAATAACAAATACCTTCGTAAATTTTTCTATTATATTTTTCTGATATTTCGCTTTTTCAATAACCGTAAAATTAAAATTTTAATGAAATAATGAAGCTGAAATAAATTATAAAAAAAATAAACAGTTAAACCGAAGTAATGCAAACAGGAATATATGGTAAATTAACTGAATTTATAAAAATTAAATTGATTTTTAAATTTAATTTAATCAACAGTTTTTGTTTTTGAATTTGTCACAGAATTTCTTTTTCCTTTTCGTTTTCCTCAACTACCCGCTTGTCCGCGGATACATTCCATAAGTCATTATACCATTATGCACAAAGCAATGACCTATACTTGCTCGGCAATACCTACACAGTGCGTTTGAGTGACGAATTTAACATGGGGATGTCATTGGAAGTATATAATCGCCACCCTCTCGCTTACATTTCGTTGACGAAAACAGTGACGAATATTCATCATAGTTCTCATTCACAAAAATTCTATAATGAAAAGAACACTGAAGCCGGAGTTATATAATGAACGGTTTCGTTAAAGTGGGATAATCAACGTAAGCAATAGAATATGACAGAAAAAGAATTTTGCTCGCTTGCTTATAGGTATACGATCAACGAATTCGTATAATATATTGGTACACGAAGTAGGTACTGAGCTATTGTGAGTGACGAATTTATTACAGAAAAAACGTCAATAGCAGCTTTGCCGAACAAGCGGGTAGTCAAAAGAATTTCTAACAAAAAACAAGCGGCAAACAGCGGTTGTCTAATTGTATAGGTGTAGAAAAGTAAACACATTCATAATGGAAAATTATTGTTGTGTGTGTTTGAAAAATTTTTTTAAAGGTTATTTCTATGCTTTGTAATTCACAAAAATATGCTTGTGAGTTTTTGTATAAATAGATGAGCTTTGGAATTTTTTAAACATAAAGAGTAAAACATCTACTGATGAATTGGTATAGCTACCAACGAAATATATATCTAGATATTGCTAACCCGCAACAAATAAATAAAATTTTAAACATAAATACATGAGTACATGCTCAAATAAATGTAAAATGTTGTAACTGGGAGATTTGCTTTTCATTTTTGCCTTATAAAATACTTTTAATGGCAACCAGCGTTTGTCTAATTGTATAGGTGTAGAAAAGTAAACACATTCATAACGGAAAATTATTGTTGTGTGTGTTTGAAAAATTTGAAAAATTTTTAATAAAGTGACAAATGACCCCATAATTAAAAATGACCCCAAATAAAATAATAACAATTTTTCATTGGTCGTAAACCAAAGGATAAATTTGACACGGCTTACTAAAGAGTCCCGGATAGCTGACCTTCTGCCGTATTACAGATTTTTTCCAATATTGAATTTTCTGAAACGACGCAGCTTTCCAAAGTCTGCATTGGTGTCTTTCGGCCACAAAATCGTACATAATATAACAGTTGGAAAATTAATTTATTTCATTCTTGTTGTGCGGTCTCAGTGCACTTTAGGCATTTAATTTTTTGGGTAATAGGTAATTCAGCAATTTTTCCATTGAAAACAACAAAATTAATTGTTGGACCGTTTTTAATTTTTGGTTACAAAACGAAACATCGTGTGAGAAGACTTTTGTTCTACAAAAGCAGGTTGATAATTGTCATTTTATTAATATGCATAAATTTATTTTAAGATCAAATAAAGAAAAAATCAAATAGATTATGTTTGAAAATAGTTCATAATGATACTCAAAAAAAATTCAACTTGTTAAAAAATTTTAATTTTATTTGCATGAATTTTTTTAAAATTCAGAATGTTTTTATTAAGTTTATGAATATATTGTCATACGAAAGCAATTATTTTATTGTAGCTGTAAAATATGATTTAGAAAATAACTTAATTCTAAAAATTTCAAAAAAAAAATAATAATCCTTAATTGTATAGGTGTAGAAAAGTAAACACATTCATAATGAAAAATTATTTGTTAAAGTTTGAAAAGTTTTTGCAGACTATTTTTATGCTTTGTAATTCACAAATCTGTTTGTGAGTTTATGTATAAATCGATGAGCTTTGAAACTTTTTAAGCATAAAGGGTAAACATCTACTGATGAGTTGGTATGGTAACCAACAAAATATATATTTAGATATTGCTAAACCGCAAAAATAAATCAAATTTATTTGTTTATTTATTTATTTATTTGATAATTTATTTATTTGACTTGTTTTGTCTTTATTATACTTTTAATCATTTTGAAATTTGATTTTATTCTCTTAAAACAACTCAGCAGTTAATTACTTTTAATTTTAACTAAAATAAAAATATATTTTTTTTGGATTTTACCAAGGTATATTAATTATCAGGTAGTCGCATTAGCTAAAATTGACATCAGCTGATCGATTTTTTGTTGTCAATACTTTGTGGTGTTTTTATAAAAATATTGTGAAATTTTTTTTTATTTAATTAAAATTTAAGAAATTGAAAAAAAACGCGTGAAAAATTTTTAAAATTTAATTCAAATTAAAAATATCGATTACAATGTATGTATATAGTGTCAGCAAAAAAACTTTGCAAAGGGGGAAGGAAAGTTGTTCCAAGTACCCAAAGAAAAGCGCCTGAGAAGTATATGGAGCGAAATTTGTTTCAGGAATTTCACACCAACTTCTCTTTTATGTAGCTCTCACTTTTTGCCATCAAGCTTTTTACATGCTGGAAAAAAGGTATACCTTTTAAAGTCTAATCGTGAATTGTGCATTTGCATCTTTAAAATTTTCCGTTGCTTCAACAACAGCATTTACAATACGTTCAATATTGTGTTGTTGCAAAATATCCTTGAAAGGGGGATACATAGACTTTCTTTAAATTTTACTGGGAATTTTTCGATACATATATTTTTGTTTTATTACCTTTCCTGTAAAAATATCCTGTAATGAAGCAACATCCTTCTTCAATGCCTCTACTACTGGTCATTTTTACGTATATATGGGCAGTATTCTCTTATGATCTAATTCCACTTTTCGATGCAGTTTAATTATCATAACTCCAGCCTTAAACAAATGCATTTGCAAAGGGAGGAAATTGTTTCCTAGTACCCAAATAAAAGACACATTATGATTTTATACATACATCTATCAACACCTTTTTGTTTTCTGTATTGTAAAAAATTTTAACTTATATTTTTATTTTATGCAATTGTTTTTTTTTTTTTTTTGAATTTAATTTTTGTTTTGTTTACACATCACATTTTGACAACAGCCAAGTTTTTACACTAACAAAATGCCTGTTGTTTTTGTGATGTTGTATTTGTTTTAGGGACAAGACTACCTAATTTAATATACCTTGGATTTTACTTTATTTGTTCTAGTCAGCTGTTCTGTAAGGAATTTTGGGGGAACATTTTTATATTACGTTGTGCTACCAAGTCTTCAATACAATTAAATAAGAACAATTAAATCGACTGGAAAACAGAAGTAGCACTTAAATGCAACATAAATTTAAATGAAAATTAGCCGAATGAGTGTATTTAAATACAAAGTCAATTATTGGCCCTTAAAGTTTATAATTGTATACAACGCGATTACATTTTTAACAGACCACTTAGGGCCAATAAATGGGTGGATGATAATGTTTCATTTATTTTTAGAACCCATTTAAATACAAAATTTTGTTTTTCACTGCAATATTAAACCATTGCAATTAAAAACGGCATTGGCGACATAAGACAACCATTTCCAACTTAAATTGGGTAAAATTTCCCATATGTTTGTGTATTTATTAGTATTTGTTAATATTTATTCGCACAAAAACACAAATGTTAAAATAAGGCCAAGTACCTATCCAAATTATTTCGGCCGTAAAAAGTACTGAGCTTATTCTGATCTCAGTACGACCAAGTTATTGATAGGTACAATTTCATCTCATTTCTATGCAACCTATAAGCTTGGCAATATTTTTCCCAGAATTCTTTCTCATATTAGAAAGGCAAAAAATTTTGCACTATTCGTCAAGCTGAAAAGTGCCCGTTTAAAAATCATTTTCGTTAATTTCTCATCAGGACCTACCTGTGTACGAAATTTAAGCTTTCTAGCTCTACTGGAAGTGTCCAATAATATTGATGAGTCAGTGAGTGAGTGAATATGAACTTTTCACACCTTAATATCTCGGGAAGCTTTTACGCTAGAACTTTCAAATTTAACCTGTGAGGTCACCTCTGTAGGAGGACCTTATGTTTCAAGTTTCATTATATTATGATCAAGAGGAGCAAAGTTCTGAGGGGGGTAAAAACATCTCGAGTGGTTTCGTGTAAATTACATACTGTGTGACCGAACGTGTTAAAACGCAAACCCTTAAATATCTCGACTTAAAATTAAAGTGACTTATGCCACTTTCAAAATAAACGGCTCATATAACGATGCGGAACAGTACTGTTTGAGGTTTATCGGTATACATACATATAAATTTTTGCCCCTTTCACAATAGTTATTTTATATTATTATGATAATGATGTTCAAGCTTCTCATTCTCTTTCTAGTCAACCAAAATTCATCAAGTAATGAAAATACTGTAATTCCTATTAAAAGTAGCAATTTTTCTTTTAATTGTCCTCTCTAATCCTACCTGTTCACATATGTTTGTATGTATGTATCTATCCTGTTTTAGTTTTAATGGTTTCAAAACTAATTTAACAAGGTAATTTGCGTACGAATGCATTATAATGTCCTTAGCACATACTTTTCATGACTTCGATGTTAGCAATGTGCGACATATAATGACAATATTTACACAACGGAAAGAGTAACTATACGTACTTACATACATACATGCATACGTATGGATTTATATAAGTGTGTACCATCGATTAATACATTTTAATCCCTAAATCAAAAATTTTAAAAGGATTAGTATGTGTTACGAAATAAATATGAATTTTTAATTACCAGAAGACATTTTACTACAACGAATATATTCCCATTTCAGAAATAGTAATTAAACTATGTAGTAATTTTCAAGAGAATATCTTCAATATATATAATTTGTTATATAATTAATTATTGAAAATTGCTTAAAGAAAATTCAGGCCAATAGAGAGATATAAATAAGAGCTGGAAAGGTGTGATATCTCGATCTACATTTTTTCTAGATTGTTTCCACCGAATACAGAAACTGGTCACTATAAATAAATTTCCAATGAATGAACACTCTCTACCCTATCACCATCGTGCAGATTCATTTGCACCCTGATCATTAAAAAAAATAAATAAAGACAGTATGTATTAGCACAAAATACACAGAAATGACACGAGATGGAGCAAACATACATATGTATGTATGTATACCTTTAGAATATGCTACTCGATGTACTGAAATATAGGCAATAAAGAATAATTTTTACTCCACTGGCCTCGAGCTTAAATAAAATTTATTTTTCAACAAAATTATAGTAAAAGGCCGAATAATTAACAAATAATTAATACTTTACCTGTAAGTATAGACAACAAAGAAAACGGGAAAAAATTAATTAATAATCTTCTACAGAGCCCAAGTGGAAATTTCTTTGGAACTTGAGTGACAACCTATTAGCAAATGAATCCAAATTATTAATAAAGAAGAAAAATTATGAGTACAAGGGAGAAGATATTTGAACCTGAACGTCTGGAGCCAAGAAGGAAATTAGCTTAAGACTATAGTTAAGTAAATTATAATGTTTAAATTGTTTAAATAATAATTAAACTTTGATGACATTAAACATAAGTGACCAAATATTGTATTTTAGAAAACTTTATCTAAACATTTACGTGAATTTCAAAAACTAATTAAAACTTTCAAAAGATTTAATAAAAGAAAACAAATATAGTAATATGAAAAAAAAAAAAAAAATATTGAGCGTGGAGGAGTTAAGCGTGATGTGGCAAGGATCGTATACCATTATATAAGGTTTTCCAATAGGGATGATATGATTTTTAAGTGACGTTTCGGCAATTTGTAATATGTCATGATCTGTCATTTGTTTTTCATTGTATTCAGTAGTGTTTACAATTTCATCATGGAGAGATATACGCAAGAACAACGTTTACAAATTAATCAGTTTTATTATCAAAATAATCGTTCAAGTGCCAATAAGACAAAGAACCGCTCGAAGTAATGCAAAAAAATGTTGTTGTGCTTCAAGCAAAAAATTTATATAATAATAAGACTTTTTTAGGTATGTTTATGGTTTGTCATGAAATAACAGTAGAAACCTTAGTCGAGTAGCTGAAACTCTACAGTCGAGGCGGTGATAATTAGAGATGTGCGCGTGAGTAAATTTACGCTCACGATTACGCACGATCACGAACCATAAATATTTTTCACGCACGGCATGATTTAAAACTTTCACGATCACGCACGCTCACGAACGCAATATGTTTCATCACGTACTTTGACGCACGACGGGAATAATTTTGCACGCACGCTCTCGATGAAATACAAATTTTGCAATAAAAGGTTTATCATATGCTAAAAAATTTCATTTATTAATTAATTTTTTTATTTACTTCACGATCATTGATTAAATTAAAAAAAAGTCAGGAAATGCCCGAAAAAAAAGCAATAATAATAATAAGGATAAACTTAATATAAAAAATCTAGCACTGTCTGCCAGGCAGGTTATTTAAATTTATTACTTATATGTAAAGGAATTGAAAAAGAATACTAGTGTTGTTAGGTTTAGGTTAAAGTCAGATTTCCAAAGGTGTATGTATGTATGTATGTTGATTAATGTCTGCATTTGTAACGGGGATTTTAATGTATAAAGCCAACAATCACACATACATATGTACATATCTACGTAATTACTAGAGATGTCAATTATTCGAATTTCAATTTTGTTCGAATATTTCAAATAATTGATTTTGTTCGTTTGATCAAACGATTAAAGCTGAAAATTATTCGATTCATCGATGAGAACAACGAATAAAAAATGATTTAAAAAATTTATTGACAAAAAATAAACATTTCATACAAAAAACTTAAAAATAAAATAGTTAATATTTTTATTAACAAAAAAATACATAAAACTATTAAATCAAATAAACATTCTTCATTCAGTCAAAAAATATCAAATGTTTTTATTTTTGTTAAATCAGACAATCTGGGTTTTTCTTAAGAAATAATCTTTTACAAATAACAGTTGAATCAATTTTTTAGCTTTCAAACGATTTTTGGTTTTGGTTTTTATTAAATTAAAGTTTGAAAAAACTCTTTCGCTAATTGTCGAGCTAGGTGATATTGTGAGAAGAGCATAAAATAGAGTATCTAATTGTTCTGTTCTTTTGTTAGATTTTTCCAAATATACCATATCGTCTAATATATCGCTGAAGTCTTCTTTATATTTTGAATTTTTAATATAATTATTTAATTCGCATAAAATATTGTTATTTTCATTACTAGTAACATTTTTTGTATCATTACCTTCATCTGAATTATAGTGGTTACATTCAACATAAAATAATCTGGAGTATAATTCATATGGATATTCTTTAGTTTCACTTTTTGAAGAATATTTTAAAAAACTTTCATTGCTCGGAAAATTTCCAGAATTTAAAAAATATTATTAACGTATTTAAAAATTTTATACGTCTCTCATTTATTCTTATTTTAATACGTTTTCGTAAATCTGTTGCAAAAGAATTATTAATGATTTTGATGTTGATCCAACAATTTTGTATACTTTAAGGCCGTGATTCACTATGCTACACAATCGTGCGACCTGCCAAATATGAGATGTGTGCTGAAAAAGTATGATAGTGTGAACTAGTGTGGCATGTCGTGCGATTTGTAAAACTTTATGAAAATGTTCATAAAATGATAGTTTTCATGCGATCAGAGGAGTATTTATTGACAGCCTCATGTTTTGGCATCAGTTTTGTATGATACACAGAGAAAACAGTGCCTAATAAATACCAAATAAAATAGAACAAAATTAATAAGATATCTCTATGGTTTTTTTTTCAAGAAGGAAGTCTTATTATTTTAATAAGGAAAACCTTATTGAAAAAATCAAGAAGGAAACTTATGGTTTTTATTAGGTATTCTTATTGTTTTTTTCAATAAGGTTTTCTTCTTGATTTTATTAGGTTCCTGTATGATCATGTGTAAATCATCTTCTTAATTTTTTTAATAAGAATATCTTCTTGATCATTTCGTTCCATCGCAGTTTTAACTCTCGCAGTGTACAGACGCGTTTTTATAATCGTCGCAACTGAATATTAAAAATTATTGAAAGTTAAAATCACAAATCACAAAAAAAAAAAACAATAACAAAACATTGATTAAACAGTTATTATACTGGTTTTATTTAACTTTTTGCTTGCGTGTAATATACATATATATTTGCAAATACAAACTCATGTAGTGAACACAAAAAAAAGAGAACTCTAAATGAGTTCATCTTCTACCAACAACAACAATAATAAACCTACAAGCAGTAAGAATGTTTATTTAACTTTGGTTCATGACGACGAAAATGAAAAAAATGATTTAAGCAAAAACCTGAATCCTTCACAACACACAAGTACTCGTGCGCGATCTTGATCTCCAAACTTGCTCTTAACTTATTGATCGAGAAGCAACAACAATTGCACCTTTTAGCAAACTTGTCAGCTTAGCTGTACAAACATACAAACAAACAATTAGTAACAAGGTGACCAACGTGCACAAAATTGTAAATGCGGTGAGTACAATAAGTCATAACAATAAAATTCAAACAGGTATGGACAGATGCATAACCGTACTAAAAAGGGGAGGAAGTCCCAAATCAGCGCAAATAGCATCAACGGCGAAAATTCCCAGAGATGGGAAAAATTATATAAAGAATTCCGAAAATCGTTTCGCGAGTCTAAATGAACAAGGCGACGACGACATAACTACAACAAGGTCGAGTAAACCCCCACCGATATATTTAAGAGAGCAGAACTCTAGTTTTTTGGTAAAAAGCCTTATATCCTTAATTGGAGAAAATGAGTTCTCCAATTAAGCGCGGAAATATCAACGAAACAAAAGTCCAGGTAGTGCAAGAAAGTAATTACCGAAAAATAGTTTCGGACTTTGAGTCAAAAAAAAAAAAAAAAATTTATGCGTACCAATTAAAGAGTGCTAAAGGTCTAACCATCGTAATAAAACGCATAGACTTTTGCGTGAATCCAGAAGAGGTAAAGTCTGGCCTTGAAAATTGTGGCTTCAAAGTTAAAAATGTTTCAAACATTAAAAATAGGGAAAAAATTTCCCAACCTATATTTAGAATCGAGCTACAGCCTGGTGACTTGGAAATAAAAAAGAATGAAACCCACCAAATTTATAATCTAAAGTACTTGTTACACCGAAGAGTTACCGTTGAGCTTCCTCATAAAAAAACTGGACCTGTAAAGAAGGTAAAATAAATAGAAGAATAATAGATTGGCTGGTTCTATATCAGATCAAAAGTATAGAAATATTTCTTCACAAAAAACAGCATTAGTTTCACATTGTTTTAACTCTAATCACAACCTTGATTTGAATAAAGTAAAAGTTTTGATATAAAAGTAGATTTATGTTAGAGATGTTACAAATTACACTGTGATAGTCGAAAAAATGAACTTCGATGAATCCTTTTCGAACTATTAGGGGGAGTCCCCTGAGTGCGAAAGTACATTTGGAAGTGTCAGATTGGCTCCAGTTTTTGAGAAATCGGTATATATCCATGAAAAATGGAATCGAAAAGGATTCATCGAAGTTCTTTTTTCGTCTATCGAAGTGTTATTTATGAAAGTTGTATGTAAAGTGTTATAAAATTTTAAGAAATACATACAAGTTTTTCTTTTTTGGTTTTATGACATACAAAAGTTAATTACACTGTGATAGTTTTTGACCCGAAAAAAATGAACTTCGATGTACTTCGCACTCAGGGGACTCCCCCCTAATAGTTCGAAAAGGAAGTGTCCCATACAAGGAAGGGCACCCTAGTCTTGAAAGGTAAATAATGCCCGTTTGAAAAATCACATAAACCATCTACACGACCATACGAACAAACCCTAAAAATCTAATCGAATTCGGTTGGACCGTTCGTGAGTTATAGAGTGACAACACACTTGCAACAATTTTTTATATACATACATAGTTTTAATATTAAAATGTATAAAAAATTCAATGAAACTTATGGTGCTTTCTTTTTTACAAAAAATGGTACATCTCCATGCAGAAAATGTGCCATTTTGTGTGTAGAAAAGAAAACACCATTAATTTATATTTGTATGTATTTTTAAAACACTGAAATACAATTACAATACAATACAATACAATTGTACGTATGTACATACATATATACATACGTACATAAATCTGTTAAACATTCTTGACTGTCTATCGTTTGCTCCTTTAAAATGTAGCAGACAATTAATCATAATCATTTCAACAAGTGTACTTTTACATGACAGTATGCTTCATTTTCGACTATTGCTTTGATAGATATTTTATTTTTAATGATTTCGTAGCTACATATGTACATACGAGTACATATAAGGAGTTAATAAATTGAAATTGCATTCCTGACAACACTTGCAATCAGTACACGTTCTGGTTTGTATTGGTGTAATGTTTTTTTAAATATTAATAAAATTGAACTGACCTTAATAATATCTTGAGATACGCAACAACCAGAGATTAAAAAGTTGGTACAATTGTACATTTTTCAGCAATATTCGAAACTTAAAAGTACTATGGCACCCAATGGCTAATTTAGCAGTATTGAAAAATTGACCTTTTGCCTTAATGGGCATAAACAAGGCAGAAATGTTTTTGAAAAAATTCTGTTTTATCACTATCACATTTATTTTATGTTCGTTATGTTAAACATTATTTATGAAATGGCCTGCACATTTTGTGTTTGGGGCGATTGACATATGTTCTTGGATATATTATACCCCCTCGCCAACCCCTCCCCACCATCGCTTTTCGATTCAATGGTTTGTTTCGAGTATTTTTCAAGTGATAATTTTATTTAAAAGTGTTTTTTATGGTTTTCGCTGTATTTTGTGCAGTATTTGTTGCAAAACAATATTTTATAGAAAAATAAGCTTCCATAACCTAAAAAAAGAAACTATCAAACAGAAAATGACAACCTCATGGCGAACATTGTTGCTCAGCCAAATTTTCTCTGAAAACAGCGTTACATAATATGTGCACAGCCCCTAATATGATTAAGCAGATAGTAAGAAGTATTTCACCGCCCCATTTAAAATTCAATTAGCAGCAGGACAATTAACTATCTCACGTGCACGTTCCCCTCGTCCTGCCGCCACAAAATTTAATGTTTAATTTTGTCCTTAAAATAACAAACAACTTGTTTTAAGACATTCTCCGCCTTAGTTGCACAGATATATGAATACTAATATAGTATTTGTATGGGTATGCTCCTTTTCCTTCGAATTAAAAAAATGCTTATTTTACTTTCCCTGTCATCAATAATACGGTTCAAAACGATCAGTCTTACCGTTTGGCTTCATATAAGTAGCATACATACAAACAAACATACAAACTAATTAATTTTTATATACATACTAGCAGCATCCGGTGCGCTTCGCTGCACAAATTTGTTGTAAAATAAAACAAGCAGTTATAATAAGAATAAATAACACAGTGTTACAAAAAAGAATGAGACGTCATATTATTTTTCTTGTAGGTTTTGTCGAGTACAAAAAACTACGTTTTTTGAATTTGCGAAACACCTCCAAAATCGGAAGTTACGGGTAAAAAGCAGAGTACGAAAAAACGCAGCGCTCTTTTGCTCTTTACGCAAGGAGCGGAGCCAATTTATTATTTTTCCATAGAAATTTCAAAACGAAAAAAACGTTTTAGTTTACAAAATCTGCAGATAAGCAGAAACACCATCACACAAATACGTGTATTTGGTCGTATGGTACAATAAATAAGGTAAACTCTTTAATACAACAAAACATTTATGTTATTTTACTGTAAAAAAAAAACTGTATTTATAAAAAATACTAGCCTATCCCGGTGTGCTTCGCTATAAAATAAAATTAAACGTATTTAGAGTATGAACACAATGTTGCGATAATTTATTGCGGTGCGGTTTTTCATACGATTTTGAAGTAAAAAAAAAAACGCAGTACGGAGCGGCATAAAATTAAAATATATTTTTTTTGCATTGCGGACTTTCTTAAGCTGGAGTTACATACCACGCGTTATACGCGTCGACGCGTTTCATGCGTCTGTCAGAAAAGTAGAATCAGTGCATTTGCATGTGAACGCACGCGACGCATGCGACGCGAAAAGTAGATCTACTTTCTACTTTTGTACGCGTTAGACGCGTCATATAAATAAACACAGCTGTATTTGTTAGTCATGGATGGTAAATAATATTCAATTTCCAATGTTATCGATAAATATTTTTGTGTCGTGGATAAATTGTTTAATTTTTTTTTCATAAAAAGTGCTGAATATACAAAAATTTTTTGTAATTAAGCTTGTAAATATTGAACACAATAATAAAATGCATTTTAATGCACATTTTACTACAATTATGTAATCAACAAAATTTGCATTTAATTATCGATAACTTTTAAGTTGTTTGTATCATCTCCATTGCATGTTTATTAAAAACAAGTGTAAAATATTGTGTGCGAAATGGAAGAGCAATTAATAAATTATATTAATTCTTTTAAAACATCGATTTCACTGTCCATTTTTGCCAAAACAATTTACTTTATTTAACTGGTATGTATGTATGTACATAAGTAAACAAGTTCACTTTACTTGAACAACAGCTGATCAATACGAACAGTTTGGCGCATAGAACGCGTTGCATGTAACTTGAATTTCAAAAAAGTGTACAACGCGTACAACGCGTAAAAAGCGTAGAACGCGTGACGCGTAGGACGCGTGGTATGTAACTCCAGCTTTATTCTCTCAATTTTTCATACTCTTTCTCTTTCTGATATTGCCATAGTTTTTGAATAATTGGCGGTGTTCACAACATTATTGTAAACAAAAAACATGATTTTGAAGTATGTTTGAATGTATGCACATAAAAATTAATAAAAATGTAAATGTATTGCCTTCGCCGTCTTCCGTTGTATTATATATTTTTTTTCTCTCCCGCAACGAGAAATCGCACCGCACCGCAAACATTGTGTTTAGACTCTTATATATTCTATTGTGAAAATTTAATGACGATCGGTCCAGTAGTTAAGACTATATTACGATTTTTAATTTTCTAAAAAGGGGCGTGGTCCCACCCACTTTTCTCCTGGTACGTATTCCAAATTATGCCAACACCATATGTGCCAAATATCATCGACGTAGGTCAAAAAATGCCCAAATTTGGCGATTTAAATTTTTGGGTTATATGGGCGGTGCCACGCCTCTTTGTCCAAATTTTTTTTGTCTAAAAACCATTCGGGGTCAACAGTGAACAAATTTAAAAACGAATCAGCCAAATCCGTCTCTCCGTTCTTTAGTTATGCTGTCACAAACTCACGCCAACTCATTTTTATATACATATTAGATAGATTGTTTATGTTTTTTCATATTCAGTTTAACAGTAAGGAAACAAAGCTGCTCTAATTATTTTACCTGTTTATTGTATCTTGGGACCAAACTGCGTGATTCCGTAATAATATATACAAAAAAACAAACAGCTCATTTTTATACATATAATATATGGATTAAGAATCAATCCTTTAATGATAAATGATTGATATTTTACTCAAAAATAAAACACACCATTTTAATAAACATTTAAAAAATATTCTGGTTACTTTTATTCTTATTTGGTTACGTTTTTTAAAGATTTTGACTCCAAAGACTTTTTTCGTGGCAGCAATGAATAAACTCAAAAGAACCACTGTTGTCAAATAAAAGAGCATGCGCAAAGAGCGGCGCTAATAAATCGAATGCGATGCACTGAGCATACCAATCTGGGTAAAAGCCGGTTTTCGTGCCTCTACGCACTTATAAGCGAGTAACTCAATGGAATACCAACCGATTTTTAATTTCTAAACTGATTTAAAAAGAAACACTCACACTTTCGAATAGTATATATAATATGGAAGTTGTTTTAAGAAATCAGGGTATAATTTTGCAATAAAAACAATTTTTTATTTTTGGAAAATTCTCAATTTTGGGGATGATTTTGCGCACTATTATATTTAAGAACCGTAATTTTTCTAAACGGATTTCGCTATAAGTAAAAAGAAAGTTTTAAGACGAATGAAACTTATAGGAATGTTGTGTACTGCGCTAATTACATATATAATTACAACGCAAACGAATGGCGACTTTTCATTGATGGTTCTTGTAAAAAGCATGTATTTTTTAAAAAAAATTATTTAATTTTTTTATTATATAACATCTTATATAACGGTTTATTTAGGCTTGAAAGCAGTTTTATTGCACAACAAAAATTCCTTACCTTCAGTTCCAATCGCATATGCGACTAATAAAAAAGAAACTTACGAACTGATGAAAAGGATACTCCTACTCGTAAGCTATGCCACCCATAAATGGATAAAACATTGCTGATTTAAAAGTTTATTTGGTATGTAAGGTGATTACTCAAAACATATTTAAATATAAGACATAATTGCACCACACTGCATTGGTAATAAAGCCATATAGACTTATTCCAGAATTAATTGAGAAATAATGCAATTTTGGTGTAGTACTTATGACTTTATTGCAGTGAGCCGACGAAAATGGGTACATTGTGCCGATAGTGGGATCTAAGCTTAACATTTTTTTTTAGAAATCTGTAAATGTATGTATATGTTATCAGGTTTATATTTTTAGTTTATGTATCTACTATCAAAAATGGAAACGGAGCATATTTTTCAGTAGTGGGTAGTATAATAAATAGAAAAAAAAACTAACTTTAAGCTCTGAATTTTTTAACATTTTTTAAGCTTCATTTCCTGATTTGTGGGGATCCGAATATGGCATCGACAATGAATGTTCATAAGTATGTACATATTTCCGTTTGGTAACACTGTATAGCGCTCTGGAGTACCTAGATGACTTCATGATTGTTAAAACTGCATTAGAGATTGCGTTTGTATGTATGTATGTATATAAGCTCCTGTGCCGCATTTTTAATCCCTTTGTTGTTCACTATCAAATTTCTAATTAGAACTCTAATATTATTTATTGCCGTAATAAAAATGTACTGATTAACAATAAGATTTATTGTAATCATAATAAAATTCGCTCCCACTCGCACACAATTGTCCTATGAATCTATGTACATATGTATGTAAGTATTTCTATCTATGTATGTACATACATATATATGTATATAATCTACCAGTATGTATGAATATACTTACATATAAATGTACACATGTTTGTATGTTGATATGGATTTGTGTGCAATTATAAGTAAAAATTAGAACAGCAACAAGTAGTTGCTAATGTTTACTTCTGTTCATGAATTCTTGATATAATATAGACCAAATATATTTGGAGAATCAGGTAAAAGTATTTAAGTTACTTTAATTTATTCAGATCTGAGATATTCAAAAAACAATACGAGTAAGAGTAAATATGTATGTACATGAAAATAAAATTAATCTTCCCCCCTTTGGTTTTCGCTCGTATCTGATTAGAAATCAATGCATGCTTGAAAATAAATATATGTATATATGTATGTATGTATAACTGCAAGTGTTCAAACATATTGCTGAACGCACTCAGTGCACAAACACATAGTATGTATGTACATAATGACAAACATGTTAACACGGCACACACTTGTTGCACGTTTTCACTTGGGGTTTATGTTTTGTAACTTGGACAACATTTTCCTTGAAACAGTTGGATGGCAAATATTTGAGATTGCGAATATCAATTGTGAATATTGAACAAACAGACGAAAATATGTTTACAAATATTAAAAGTCAACAGAAATCCAGTTAAAGTTCTTATATTTAGTTCAAAAGACTTTAAATTAATTTTACTTATGAAAATTCATATGTATGTTTATATGTACATATGTATGTACATATGTACATATATTCCAGAAGTCAACTGTTATTGAATTTAAGATTGAATGAAATTCGGAAGTAAAAGGACAGTCGCATATAAACTGTGATGTGTGAGCGGGGTACACTCTCTTGTTTGTCAATCAATTTTATATCTACCAGTTGCTTTGTGGTTGGTTTGAATTGACATTTTATATTGGATAGAATCATGGTGGAGCAACGCTTGCTTATACTTATATACAACACACTTTAATTACTCAAATAGTTTAATGAAAGAAGTGATTTAGAGAACTAGTAATTTCATATAATGGTCCTATTAATTGGCCAACAAGAAAGTGCGATCTACAACGGAAAACCAAAATTCGGCGAGATATTTTCCGACAAAAAAACTCAACTACACAACACACCTACACGCAAAGAAAAAACATGGAGAATGGAATCATAATCGCAAACTATCATTAATGTTCAGATTTATGATTGAGGGTACTATATATTGCATTTGTCATCTAAGGAACATAATATAGTCTTCATAAATTTTTCTGAAAATACCATGCTCTGCAAATGATAAGAAATTTGAGCGCATTATAGTATCTATAAAAATGTTTTTTTTTCTTGCTACCTGTATGTATGTAAACAATTTGACATTTTGTTTAGATAAAAAATTTATATCACGAAAAATCACATCAATAGTTACTAAATTCAATCAAATGATATTCTTAATATGTATTTTTATTAGGAAATATTTATCGAATAAACTTGTCTGGACAAATTAAACTTAACAAAATTAAAAATAATTAACTTATATATCGTCATATTTCAATGGCCGTATTTTGCAGTTCCGTAGTATTTTTTCATCTTGCTGTAAAGAAACATAGGTACATTCGAATATTTAATTCAATCCATATATCAGTATAAGTATGTACCTTAAACCACTGATGTTGAAAATTTCGGGTCTACTTTTGTTCTGTTGTAAAATTAAATAACTTTCTTCATATACTTAATTATAATTTTATGATAATTTTTTCACTTCATATCTCCTCTTATTACCAAATACTATGAACTACGGAAATTACATACGATTGACAGCTACATATGTATGTATGTATTTAAATAACATAAACAATGTATGGTCACAATAAACTTAAAATCTTGAATAAACTTTTATTATTCTCGTTTGCAAAATATAATCTTGTAGCAGCGGAAATATTTTTTTATACATATATTAAAATTTTATGAGACGAAAACCCAGAATGATAATTTTATTGTCACATGAAATATTTTAATATTAGAAGAATGTTTAATGCAACAATATTTGCTTCAATGAATAATTATTTGGTTGTAACAGATATACTTAGTTGACATGAACATATTGTAATCATGTCTTTCCTTTGCGTGTATATACTCGTATGTCAAGGGGACTCCACAAGGAACGACAAGTAGTTCTCAACTGGAGCTAAAGTATAAAGGACTGGACCATATGATTGGTCCAACTTTGCCTTTGCATTACATGAAAACTACTGCATACATATATGGATGTAACTATTCATTATAGCTCATAGATTGGGAGTTCACTATTCGCTTTTATGACATGTTAGGGGGTTTTCAAAACAAAAAGTAACAGAATAATTTTCTTTCGTTTTTTTTGTTAATAAAAATCAAATTTAATTTTATTTTAATGCTAATTTTGGGTCAATAAGAAAAAGTGCTTAGGTTATATTTTAGAGTTTTGTAGAAAAGCACTTTTAATTGTTTAAATGGGTTTTTAATAATGAATTTTCATTGTACTTAATGTTGATGATTCGTTTCTCGATTTCTTTGATTTACTAACACATGGTGCTGCCCACTATAACAAAAGGTATGCAATATAAAATGTTTCGTATTAAGCCGTTATTCCATATTAGATAATTAATTAATTAGAAAAAAAATAGCAACAAGTAATTTTTGGCAGAATTTCGTTAAAAATCGTTCAATATAAATATGTATGTAAATCTTTGCCCAGAGATACTTTTGAATATGGAGAAATTTATATTGCTTTCTCTGTCTTTCTCTCTGCTTAATTAAAACTTTATCAAGGAAACTTGATGTGTGTAAACCAGCACAAACAAACATAATATGATATGAGTAAGCCTGTGCTACTTTTTTTGTAATATATAAACTTTCATTTAAATTTTGAAATTCGTTAAACATAAATGCGAGATTTTGAAAATGAAACTTTGCGTCATGTTATTATATATATGTAAGTATGTGCATGCATACATACATATGTATATTTAACCGTACATATGTAACTCACCGTTGTTTATAACTACTAAAGATATTTGATTTAGCACAAATGTAATTAACTCGTTACAGTTTATAGTAAATATGCAAGCTCTTTTGAAATATTTTTCACTTTTGTTTTTTTTTAATTATTCTTATATTAAACCACTACGGGAGTGATGTCAACACTTGGATACTAAATGTGTAACTTGACATGGATTGTGAATCGTAAATGCTTTTATACAAATTTTAGCCAACAGAAGAATAGAACAACCAACAACTAAAATGTAACCGAAACACAAATATGTTTCAGATAATTTGATAAGGGAAGTAAAAAACAACAAGTAACCTTTCTGTAGCCAAGTAAAAAAAAAAAAAACAAAAGTTACCAAAGCAAAGTATATGGTAAAAGAATCTCACCACCGTCATCAGAGATGGGATGAATATTACGCATCTAAAAAAATAATACGCACTTATTGCACATGTGTATGTGTTTGGTTTCGTATAAATTCCACGATAATTTTGAGAAATAAAGATTTAATATTTAACAGATATAAATGTCACAAAATCCGACCATGATATATAAGGTAGGGCTGCAAACGGTATGAATTGTTTGTGAAGTTTTTTTTAAACTTTAGTAATTCGCAACTATTATTTGCGAGTTCATGTATGAGTAGATTAGTTATGGAACTCTTCAAACATGAATGATAAAGATCTACTGATGAGTTGGTATTTAGCTACCAACGAAATGCATATAGATTAGCTAACCCATAACAAATAATAATTTTTGAAAATTTTCATACATTTTGGGAGTATTGCATTATTAAATACCTTCCCAAAAATTTGGATTTTTTTTCATTTCATTTTAGAAGTAATATAATTTTTTTATGCAATTATATCATTTTATAAAAAAAATTGCAAATAAATTAAGCCTAGAAGAAACTATTTTTGGGTCTACCTTCATTGAGAGAAGATTTTACGGAACCGGCTACGAATTTGTATAACAGCGCCAGTCGTTTACTAACGGCTTCTCTGCTCCATGGAATTTCAAGCAACGTCGGTGTTTAGTAATAATATTCTCAAAAGGTAGTTTTTTAATATAAAGAGTTCTTACATATATATTTAGTTTTTTATTACATAAAAATATATAAAAAACAATGAGAAATGGCCTCAGAAAAGCACAAATGTACCCAAAAATATTTATTGTTGTTTTTAATGTAAAAATTTTTGCCATTTTTTTATTGAGGAAAATATATATTTTTGGGTCATATTTTACTTTGGGGTCATTTTGCATGGATCCTTTAATATATGTATATTTCAATATTGGGCCATTCTGTTGGTTGGTTTCTTTAAGAAAATTTAGTTTAATTCTAATATACATACTCATACACATAATAATTTAAAAAAACACAAATTAAAATATTAAAAATTAAATATTGGCCGCACCAAATATCGAAATATAAATATATTAAAAGTTTTTATATAAAAACGACCTCAAGCTTTAAAAAAGGTCAAGAAAATTAGAAATCATTAGTTTGATAATTATAATAATAGAGGGAGGATTGGTAAAATGTATCTGAAAAGTTTCGATAGCTTATACGGGGCTAAAAACTATATTTTACATTAATATCTTATCCCGCAAAAACATTACAAATCACAAAATGAACCCTTTATTCACTGAAGAAATAGTTTTACATAAATTCAACGAACTTCCGTTCTTTTAATTAAATTCTCTGAAATTCAACGTATTATACGTTGCTCCAGTATAATATTCCTTGAAATTACAAAAGCAAAATACAAAAGCTTTCTAGTGCATATTTTGGGTGTTATATAAAAAGTAGCGAAGGCTTTAAGTATGTGACCGCCGATGAAAAAATAACAAACAATAATTTTGTTCTGTTTGAAATACGAACGACAACGATTCTCCTGCATGAGGCGGACATAGCGCCATCTGTCATTCAATAACAATAATAATTATGAGGCGGACATAGTGCCATCTATCATTCAATAACAATAATAATTATGAGGCAAACATAGTGCCATCTGTTGGGTTAATAGTTTAGTAAACACATAAATTGCCCCCTCTCTTCCCTCCTCATGCCACTAGCGGTTTGAAAAATAGATAGTAGCCGATTCTCAGACTTACTGAATATGCATAAAAAATTTAGTAACAATCGGTCAAGCTGTTTCGGAAATACGGAAATTGCCCCCTCCTCGTACCCCTAGCGATTTAAAATATACCTTAGAAATTATTCTCATACCTACCAAATATGCATAAAAAATTTCATTAAAACCTGTCGAGCCGTTTCGGAGGAGTTCGATAACAAACATCGTCGTGACACGAGAATTTTATATATTAGATGAACTCAACGTTGAAACCATTATTTGATTTTATTCGTTGAATTAAACAATGAACTAGTTTTTTGATTTAACTTATAATATGTTGAATTTAAGAAACTCGTTCATGTATGTAAACACAATGAACAAATAGTTTGATTCAAAGAACCTGTTTCTTGTTTTTATATACGCTTTTATAACCTTCACCTGTGGATGGGTATGTTTGTAATTTTAGTTCAACACTGCGTAGTGTAATAAATTAAATTTCCATATTCCACATACGCCTCAATGATCAGACTTAATATTGATAAACAGCATCCAAAAAGTATGCATTACATTTTTCTGTTAAGCAAACTATATCCCAGCAAAAAAAAATGGGTAATATGTTGCCATTACCCAACAACATACTCTTCAACTAGAAAATACATACCGTCCGCATTACTTTGCAGCAACTCTTTACTTAGTTAGCAAATATTCCACATGTTTTCTTATGAGGACATTAGTAGCGTTCGCTGTGAGTTTTTGAAAACAAATTTTAAGCCAGTAAAAAAATAATTATAGAGTAGACTAGTGAGAAAAACACTTCACAGAAAACACACTTGGCTCGTGTTCAATACTCAGCAGAGGTTTTTAATTTTTAGTATTTTTTGGAATATTTAATAACTTCTAAATATTTAAATTTTCAATTTGTTAATTGTAAGTCAATGTGGCAAGTACTTACTTCAAATGGCATCGGGAACATTAAAGGAACTTCAAAAGAAGGAGGTATCAGTTCAAGGGGCATTTCCATTAATGTTTGAATCTCCATAATAAGTATCATTTATGAACCAATTTTTTTAATTATTTTAATGTTTAAAAGGGGCAACACGGATTTTTTTAAATAAACCAGTGACAAATTGTTTGCCTAAAATGTTTAATATCGACGGACCGATTTTCATTATTATTTTTGTGTTTGAATGGGTTTCCGATAAGTTTGGTCCCATAATATAGGGGGAAATTGTCCACCACCACAAAATATTGATTATCCCATAACTCTGTCATTTATGAACTGATTATAAATAATTTTTTATTTTTTTTCAAGTTCTTGAAACAATATGTTTAATCATCAACAATATGAATAAAATAAATATAATTTAAGAAATCGAGAAAACACACTTTTAAAACACATCGAACTAAAAAATTATAAAAATATAAATTAGACTAAAAAGTAAAAAATAAATATAGTTTAAAAAAACTAAAAAACACGCTTTTATAGCATATGAAACTAAAAAAAAATTAATGTAATTAAGGAAAACTAAAAAACATGTTTCTGAAGAACATCGAACTAAAAAGTTAAAAACAATTTTCAAAATAAAAGTAAAACAAAATAATTTTCAAAATAAAATTAAAACAAAAATGAATGAAAAAATACTAGTATTATTGAGAAAAAAGCGTGGGCGCTTGAAATACAAGAAATATGGCACAAAGCACCCACGCTTTTTTTTGAAAAGCTATTGCGCTTGTGCTTTGTAATTCGCTAATTGTATTTTCGAGTTTATGTATGAGTAAATGAGTTTTAGAACTTTTCAAACATAAATGGTAAAGATCTACTATTGAGTTGGTCTTAAGCAACCAACAAAATGCATATAGATTTGCTAACCCACAACAAATAAATACATAAATTTTTTTCAAAAACACAAATTCTTGAGTATGTCATTTTCGAAGAAATGTCATATTTTATATAATTAATGTATATATGTATGTGCATTGTTTTTTCAATAAAATACTCAATTTAATACGAACTGACGTAGTATTATATTAATTTATCGTTAAATTTGGGTTAAAATTCATAGTTAAAATTGGATCAAGGAATAGGTTCCTTAAATTCAAAGTATGAATACGTTGGATCAAGGAATAAACTCTTAAAAATCAACGAATGGGTTCATTGCGTCAAGGAATAGGTTCCTTAAATTCAAGGAATTATTTTCTTAAATTCAAAGTATAGATCCGTTGGGTCAAGGAATAAGTTCGTTGCATTCAACATATAGTTTCAATGAATGTACGTACGGTTTCAACGTATAGTTTCTTAACTTCCACGAAGTGCTACGTTGAATTCAATGATTTCCATACGTTGAATTTAAAGAACCTGTTCCCTTGGTGAAAAATAGGGGAAAAAATTCGTTGATTCAACGAATTTAATTGCTTTTTTGGTTGATTGTTTAGGACAGATTCCCCTAGACCTTCAACGCTGAAGATATTTGGGTTGCTGAGAATTTTTTAGGCTTCAATATAAAGCTTTAACATTACTAAGCATTCTTTATTAATAAAGTAAATCATGAACAAAAAAATTTTATCAATTCATTTTTTTAAATCACTATCTTGCTGGAAACAACAGAATATCGGAATATATGCCAAAGTAATTTTCATATGTACATACTACATTTGAAATCATTTATTTAAAATCAAAATTTCGTTATTAATTAATAACTATTTTAACCAGCTTAAGGTCTCTTTTACAAAAATTTTATTAAAATACGATAGTTCACCAATGAGTTTTTTTATACAATTTCCCTGAAAAAGTGCACAATTTTTAATATATATAAATTAAAAAATTCTCTTAATGTATGAGTAGTCTTCTCCAAAGTTTAAGCAAATAAGTTGCTTGATCATCGATCAAATATTTCGGAAATTTCCAAATGATAGTATCATGCTTTTATCTTCACAAAACAAGTATACGTTCTACAATTAAATTTTCCAAAGTTCCACCCACTAGCATAACTTGGAAATATAACTTAAAGAACTGTAGTCTTTTAAGAAAGAGAGAAATCCCAAAATAAATCTATTATAAATATCACAATAATGCACAAAAATGTTATAAAGTTTGTTTGTTGTAGGGTTGGGGCCAAAAAAAATTGCATACTGCTCTATAATATGTTTTGGAAAACGAATACACACATTGGGATTCAGAGAGCACAGGTGATTTATATTCGACGCTTCTATTTTGGATATCAGATGTCAAAATACATATTTTAGTATATTTTCTTGAGATTCCCAGGGTGAAATTTTTTTAAACGAATTTGGGCGAGACGACCTTATTTGAATTGGTTTTGCTTAAATATATATCTTTCTAAGTTATATAAAGATTGTATTGATTACGATGAATTGCATTATGCCATCTCGGCCAACCTCTCAAGAAATTGTCTTTTTGGTCCGTAGAAATGTATCAGAAATACTGTGAGTTTCCATCTTTGAGTATTCTTAATAGACTAGTGAAGTTCAGATGTGTACAATAGGGAAAAAATAATGTTTCAAACAAAACATTTAAAAAACGTTAAGTGTTATATATGTAAATATGTTTGTGCGCTTGAGTACACTATATATGTTAGTAGACTGAACATTTGTTGGCAACATGTTGCGTTAGCAAATAATGCAGTGAACACAATTGAAACGAACAACGAATTTTTCGTTGCGAAGATTCGTCATGAAAAATAAAACATATATATGTATATGAAAATGAACACAACATCGACGAAATTCGTCGTTCGTGATTAACTCTCTAACAGATTTATTTCGTGCCTGTTCGCCGATGTCGAAGAACTTCTTTCTTTCGTACAATAACATTTGAAACAAAAAATAATTTTTAAAATTTTGTGGTTATTTTTTATGTATTATTTGGAAAGATAGAACTTCTTCGACACCCGCCGTGGCTGATAGGTAGCAATGCTAGCCCAGTAGTTCGGAGTGTAGTCCTGGGTGTTTTCTAGAGACAAGCTAATCGCTTTGCGGGTTGTGTTTGTTAAAAAATAAATACATAATAATAATATTAAAAAACAAGTCTTCTGTTTTTTAAATTTTCAAACTCTATCACTCATTTTTAATTTATTCGACGAACAAATCAGTACAAATATATAAGTAAATAATGTTAATAAGAAAGAACATTTAAAGAAAGATTAATTTTTATTTAATATTTTTTGTTGTAAAAATTAATACATACAAAGAAAAAAGAAAATAACATTTCATTTCACGTACACGGCAAAAAAAAATCGATTTGCATTTTTTGTAAAAATTATCTAAAATAGTCAGAGAAATATTAAATAGGCATTGTTAACATATTTCGAGCAACAAAGGAAAAATTTAATATCTTAATATCCTTTTTTAGATTTCAACTGACTCTGAACTTTAAAAGTAATATTCGTATTCGGCGACAAATATTCTTATCCGTATTCGCGAATACTAAAGATTGATATTAGTAACATCACTAGCCCTACAAAAATTATTGGAGTAGATAGTCCATTTTAGGTAAAAGGAGTAGTTTTTGGACTACTCCTATGTAATGCAGTCGTGGACCATTTCATTTGTACACAAACATTTATAGTTAAATACCATTTGGCAACACTAAAAATGTTTGGAGTTAAGCTAAGATCCCACTATCGGCGCAATGTACCAATTTTCTTCACAATGCATGTGCCGATAGTGTGACCGCACAAAATTTTTCAAATTGCGATAATCTGCGCCGAAATTGTGCTGAGTATGGACAATCCAAATCAACCTTGATGCGCCGATAATGTGAAGACGCTATTGCACAATGTTGACCAATCAATTTGTAAAAAATGCGCCGATATTTATCGGCAACTCGTGCGCCGATCACAGTCGACAATAAGTTCCGATACACGCGATGGAAAACCGAATTTTGAAATTGCACCACCTTCTAAAACTAAATTTTTTTAAGCTTAGTTGTACCAAAATTCATTTTTTATTATCCTTTATTCATATAAATTTTATTTATTTGGGGTGGGTTAGCAAATCTACATATATGCAAAAAATAAATAAGATTTTAAAAAAACATAAATTCTAGAGTATTTGCTCGAATAAATGTCATATTTTATTCATGGATTAGGTAATATATGTATATGCATTTCGTTGTTAGCTAAATAAAAACTCATCAGTAGATCTTTACCATTCATGTATAAAAAGTTCAAAAACTCATCTTCTCATACATGAACTCGCAAAAATAAATTTGCGAATTACTAAAGCACTCGCAAAATAGCTTTTAAAAACCTTCATAACAAATATTTTTTTCATTCGATATATGTAAATCTGTTTACTTTTCTTATAACCTTTGTACTGTTACACAACCTTTTGTTGGCAATAAAAGTATTTATAAGGCAAAATGAAAAACAAACTTCCCTTTTACAAAATATAACCTTTTACTCGAGCAAATACTCAAGTATTTATGTTTTTAGTAAAGAACAACTGATGAGTTGGTATTTAACTACCAACGAAATGCATATATGTAAATTAGCTAACCCATAAAAGTAATTATGTTTTAAAAACATATATTCCTAAGTATTTGCTCTAATAAAATGTTATATTTTATTCATTATTATTAAAACATTACATATAACATTTGTACTGTTGAAAAATAAACCTAGACGATTTTGCTAACAGATTGCATTTGTAACGATTTTACCATCCCTGAAAACATCTGTTTACAAATTAACAAGAATAAAAAGTACGTGTGTAATAAATTCAATTAAAATTCATTAATTTTCTATTATTATAAATTAATACATTAATTATATACACAATATATACGGCCAAAGCAGTTTTCTCTTTTTCATTGTAATAAGTGCCGAACTTTAAACTGTATCTGCCAACAAGCAAATAAACAAACACATACATACAAACTCGTTCATACATGATTTTATTTGCCCAATAAGCACGATAGTGTGATCGCAATGTACCGATTAGTGTCGCAATTGAGATTTGGCCGATATGAGCCGAAAAATATTGTCGCAATATGCGACGATAATGGGACCGCCCAAAAATTAATTGTGCAATATTTTTACATGTGTGCCGATATAGCACGATAATAATTGTCCTAGATTGTGCTGTTTGCGCCGATAGTGGGATCTTAGCTTTAAACTGAAACTGATAAATTAAAACAAATTCATGGGACCTTAAACAAACACAGAAAACTTTTGTTTCAATAGGAATTCAATTTGATAGACTTGTGTGAAATGCGAGGTATTCTAGAACCTATGCTACCAACAGTGAGTTCGTAATATATATACATATGTATGTAGGTACTGAATGATTTCGAAATTGACACCTGTGAGTGCTTATGGACTAGCAAAATAGAGTAGTTTCGAAACTAATCCCTGTGGGTACAACTTGGATTAGTAACATAGAGTAGTTTTTGGGTTAAGTGGTCCAGCCCTGGACATCGCATTGTAAATTGGACCATGTTTTCCCATACATTTGGAGTAGTTTTGGAGTATTCCTACTCCATTGTGGAGTACTCCATATACGCATGTATGGACTAGTATCATTTTTTGTAGGGAGTGTACATACATAGTGTGTACATATTATATAATGTTAAAAAAAATGGTTAGTTTTAAGTAAATATTTATTAGCTAAAGCTCCATAAATTGAAGAACTCGAGTAATAAATTTAATGAGATGTAAATAGATGGTATGAAATTGATATTATAAAAATATACTTACGTTTAGTATTTTGGGAGTAATAATCGTTTAAAAATTCTACTAGTACGACCTGTATTACCTCGTTGTTGCGAAAACCGAATCAAAAATATATGTACAGGACTGTTTATTTTTATTAAAGTGCTTATACTTAATAATTTTTTATGAAAACTAGAAAATATTTACAGATTTACCAAAAATATTTTATACATACAAATTATTTAATATGTTAAGTAGCTTACATGCCCGAAATATATCCATAGCAGAATTTGTAATAGCTAACAAAATTTAAATAAATTCTCTGTAATATATTACGCAGCAACAAATTCCATATCATCGAAAAATAGTTATCCACACAGAAATGAGAAATATTAATATTTTTAGTTTTCCTGCTATTCAAAATGGAAACGGATCATATTTTTTGAGTAGTCGGTAATATAATAAAAAAAAAAAGAATAAAAAATTAGTTTTTAAACTCTGTTAGTATTATTCTGATTTATAACTTTGCGCCTTAAAAATAGCCGCACTTTTTAAATATCGGATTTTTATGTGTGTATATGTAAGTATATATGTATGTAACTTATCATTAGCAAAGAAAGTGTGCTTAGACGCGCTAGATTTTAAAAATAACTGTTTTCCAGATAATTTAATTCATAAATAAATTTTAAACTACTGGGCTGGTAAACCCCGAAGTATAACAAAATCTTAAACACAAAAAACAACATCCACTGCAAATAGTTTAGTTAAAATCAATTACTCGTACATATGTACATATACTTGTATATACATATAGCTAAAAACATAAAAATATCCGATATATTTTATTTATTTGAATACTTATTGTTTTTGTCTCAGTTTCTTAAGTGCTCTTGAATAGTTCGGAAAAGAGAACAGCTGCAGTGGTGTTCTGCTTCGATATTCCCTCAACATTTATCTGGTTTGCGAGCTTCGTAGAAAAATTTTCCAATATTTCACATGATTAGCCAACTGCCCGACAAACGTATTATCCGAATAGTACCCGCCACTATTTTTCTCTCCCCTCTCACCAACAAACTAACCACTTTCATGAAAGAAAACTTTCACGTGTGAACCCAGACTTAGATCGGCCTTGTTGGCCAAAAATCCCATAATGCTTTTATATCAATACATATGAATAATAATAAAGAGATAATAAAACTGAGTAATTTAATTTCGTATTTTATGACTCGAAGGCAACATGCACATAATTATTCTTTTAACAAACAAATTAAAAGTTTCTTTTAACTAGTATATACATAGTTGGTTTTACACACTATGTATTTTATAGCCGCTTTGGCACTTGACGTTAAATCTGTAATTGCTTATAAATGTAAAACGTTGATAATGTACAGACGGTTTATAATATTTGTTTTCTCACTTGCGTTTTTGGTTTCATCTAACATAACCTATAATAATTTACAACAGCTGGCTATAGTGTTGCCAAAACGGCAGGTTTTCCGCTATATTTGACTGAATTTTGTTGTCAATAGCGGGAAGTCCTGCGGGTTTTTTAGCTGAAAAATGTCTATCTTGACGGATTTTTACCGTTTTTTCTAAAACTTGCAAAGAAAGATATTAAATCAATGTAAGCTACTTTGAACGCAACTAAGCAACACATACCCTAATGTTTGTGTTGAGTTTTATCGATATAAACACGTATGTAGCCTTTCTTTTTGATGGCTAATGTTCTTCTTTAGTTTTCAAAATTAAGTTTTATTTTCTCAAAATACCGAAATTTTAAACTCAATACAATATAACCACCCAAGACAGAAATTGCCTGGCAACACTGCAAAGTGTATGTTCAATGTGTCATATTTTCTGTCGGCTTTCAAATGGACTGTGCAGAATTTAAATTGTTTTTATCAAATAACATTGATATAATTAAAAAAAATACATTCCTCACAAAAATATCAATAATAGATAATCCTTAAACTATTGTTTTTAGTTATTGTTATTTATTTAATTTTGTTATTTTTGTATTATTGGCTAAATTTAATTTCTTTGTTAATTTTGATTAATTAATTAATTTTTTTTATTTAACGACGTATGAAGTTGTAGGCATATTTAATTTCTGTTTTAAACATTAAAATAAGTACATACTGACATAAGTACATATGTACTACTAGTCACTAATATTACATTGTTTGACTTATATTATTATTTTATTGATATAAAATATATCTTTGTAATTAAGTTAATACCAATAAATTATACTTAATTTTGAGTGTCCTTTTTTTTTTGTCGAAAAATATGGTTACCGTAGTTATAATGGATGATTTGGAAAAATAAAAAAAAAATCTTTCAGTCAATATAGTAACAAAAGGTAGCTCTTCTGTAATTTATCCCATTCAATTAAATTAAATTTGGTTCTTTGATAACTCAAATAATTTTATGGCGTGGGCAGCTTGTTTCTGGAATGAAACCAAAAAGAGTCACGGATTTTGGAAAGCTGTAAGCGACAAACCTTTTAAAGGCCATGGAAAAGCGTTATGTGGTCATAATTGCATGCAGATGTCGTGCGCAAATTATTACAAGGTAGTTTTAGAAAATGCAAAATTATTGGTTAAGTTTTGTCAAATTTTTTTAATACATAATAATTGTTTTGTCCTCGGTCCTGGCGTGCAGCGCGCTGGACATATTTTAAACGTATTTTTTTAAAGTAATAAAAAGTTTGACCATTTGTGTAGGCGGCTGAACACATCGTTTTTCTAAGCCATTCATCATTTTTAACCTAACTGGCAGCCTTAAAACTGTATTTTCATAGTTTCTTATCACTACATTAGCTTATTATTTGTTATAACATTTATCAGAAGAAAAATTTTGCTAGTATAGGCCGCAGATATTATTGTTTTGTTACTCTTATAACATCGTTATCAGAACAACGATGTCAGACATCAAATGTCATTTTCCAATATGAAAAAACGAGACAACAAACAAAAGCTATTTGCTGTCTCTCCCACTCCACCTTAAAATTGTGGTAAAACAGCACATGAACATTTACTAATATTCCCCACATAGAAAAAAATGAGCAAATTTAGTACTGGTATTCTGCTGGCGCTATGTTAATGTTATAACAAATAATAAGCTAATGTAGACTGCGAGTTACCTGCTTGAAAATTCTTCTTCTATGTACTAGCTCCTAACAAATTGCATTTATTTGGTGTTTTGAGCTTGATTTTTATCTCCAATTCTTTTTGTTTGAATAAATATACTTGTGTTCTGAATCAGGCAAAGACAGGCAATGTTTTTTTTGAATTTCATTCTTATATCATTGCTTGAATTAAAATTGCTTTATTTTTTATTGTCCATAGTATATTGTTCGTTTGTAATGAATAATTTAAAATGTTTTCTTTACTGGTCTAACAAAATTAACTTGATCAAAATGTATGTATGTATGTTAGGTAGACTTAAGCAGTATGAGCAGGCATTTCATTTGTTGCTTTATTTCGGCGACTGTTCTGGTAACCAACGAAGGAAGGCGAGGTTGTATACTTTACCTTGTAGTAGCAATCGTGTCAAAACAGTTTTTATTACATTTTATTGATAAGTATACATCATTTTTAAATAAATTCTATATAAAATAGTGTGCAATAACTCCTTCGAATTTGAAAATGCTTAAACTAGTTTAATAAATTGATTAAGAACCGATTTTGAAGTACAAATTAAAAAGAAGATCTCAGTCTTTTCTTCTTAAATCCTGAAATCTTATAATTGCATAGAGGTACCGAAAACCGGGGTTTTACCCGTAAGTCCTGATTTTGGAGGTGTTTCATAATTTTTAAAAACGAAGTTGTGTTGTACTGGGCGAAACCTACCAGAAAAACAGTATCACTTCCTACGTATTTTTTTTTTTTTGTTTCACAGTGTAATTCGAATTGACGATGAAGATACACGGCGTATTAAAATAAGTTATGTAGGAAGATAGGTGTGCTAGCATTTTCGGCTAATTAGAGGCCTTCATTTAAAATTTTTTTATAGAATACATGAAATTTTTTTCGTGATGTAATTCTTATAGAAAATTACGCCACCTGCATTAATAAACCTACATATATATTATAAAATCTTTTTGTGATAAATTTATAAAATTAATAATGATGAGTAAAAAAATATAAAACTCGTTATTTCTAAAATACATACATGGTAATAAACAAATCAAAGATATGGTTAAAATACACGATAATATCTTCAATGAATAAAAGATTTATTTAATTTAAATTGCTTTAATGTTTATAATAGAAATAATTGCCAATGTATTGATTTTCATTTTGATTGAAATGCTTTGGCTGAAAATAATGTATTGGTCTATGTCCTGTTATGTATTAAATGCACTTTTTAAGTTGCTTCAAAGAAATGCAGGACACGCGTTAGCAACTTTTAATAGAATTGTTACATGGAAGTTGTTCGACAGTTATTGAATTTTAATTTTGTTATTAAAAGAAATACTTTCTTGTATGAACTTAACAACAATAAAGGTCCCCCACATACACATACATAACGAATATCTTACAATTAAAGTGAACAATGTACGTTTAGTGGCGGATAAAATTCTCTTTTAAACTCATAACTGAAAGTTTTAGTAACATTCTGTTCGTTGACGATTTTTATGGTTTTATTGACTGCTTGACGACTATAAAACTACAAGACATTGCTGGATTTAGTTGTCCGTTACGAGCATTAAAAAAATGTATTGAGTAATAACGGCATTTGTACCCAATAATAATTAGAAGAATCTAACAATGAGCAATTATGTATGTGTGATGAATATTAGCAATTTAATTATTAAAAAGTTATAGTAACATACACTAAAAAAAATTAACTAAAATTTTGGAAATTTTAATAAATTTGAGTTCAAAATGGTTACTGTATAACGCCAATGCTGTTTATTTGCTGAAATTCTGTGAAATGTTTTTTGATGTTAGGAAATACAAAATTCATCTTTCCCAGGAAATTTTTACTAAAAACTAGTTCAGTGTTTATCGGAACATCAGTAAAAATTCGATCATGGCTAGTGGTTAATTTCCTTGCTATTTGGTTCTTGATATGGCTAAGCATTTTTCAATTCCGTGCTTTATCTTCTTCTGAACCGTTGGTCTGCTACAACCAAGCGTAATTTCCTGGCCAAACTGTTCCAAATACTCTTCATGAAGTGAAAACAAGGCATTATTTTTTGCCACTCTCATTGACGGCACTTGCGAATTTTTATATATAATTTTAAGCTTTTGGAGCATATCAAACAATTTCTCGCTATTTTTGTCGCCCATCGTAATAATAAATAATCAAATAATTAAAACAAACTTATAGTGTTGCAAAAATTTTTTACCACAAGTTTTGCTTAGAACTTATAAGAGAAGAAAGCTTTTTTTTAAACAGAGGCAACTCCCAAAACGTTTCTATCAGCTTATTTTTCAGCAGCATGCATATCTTTGAATTTTCCAGTACTAGCTATCACTTTTCAGTACTAGCTACTAGAGTTGTCAACCGATTAAGAATAATTCGATTAATCAATCAAACAAAACGAAACTCTTGTTCGAATAATTTTAAAATGCCGATTTTCGAATAACGAATAAATCGATTAATTAATGTCAATTAATCGAACAACTTTTTTTAGTTTAAAATGCATACGTCAAAAATATTTAAATTTGTTTGTATGATATGAAACAAAGCTTATACTTTATATCAACCAAATACATATTATTTTGGATGTTTGCAGTTGTTGTCGAACTGTGCATTACCTACATAGTAGTCGTGCTATGTTTTGAATGAAACATTAAAAAATTTTCAAGAATGGGGTTTTTTCACTCAGGTGAATAAATTAGAAATACACTAAAGCCAAAAAATTGAGCTCGTTTTGGAAGAACAAAAATGAAAAGAAAAACAAAGTCACGTGTAACAAGTGTCCTAAAGTATACAAAATTGTTGGATCAACCACAAAATAATTAATAATTCTTTTGCAACAGATTTACGAAAACGTATTAAAATAAGAATAAATGAGGGACGTATAAAATTTTTAAATACGTTAATAATATATTTTAAATTCTGAAAATTTTTCGAGCAATGAAAGTTTTTTAAAATATTCTTAAAAAAGTGAAACTAAAGAATAAATTATACCTCAGATTATTTTATGTTGAAAGTAACCACAATAATTCAGATGAAAGTAATGATAAAGAAGATGTTACTAGTAATGAAATTAACAATCTTTTATACGAATTAAATAATTATATTAAAAATTCAAAATATAAAAAAGACTTCAGCGATATATTAGACGATATGGTATATTTGGAAAAATCTAACAAAAGAACAGAACAATTAGATACTCTATTTTATGCTCTTCTCACAATATCACCTACCTCGACAATTAGCGAAAGAGTTTTTTCAAACTTTAATTTAATAAAAACCAAAACCAAAAATCGTTTGAAAGCTAAAAAATTGATTCAACTTTTATTTGTAAAAGTTTATTTCTTAAGAAAAACCCAGATTGTCTGATTTAACAAAAATAAAAATCATTTGATATTTTTTGACTGAATGAAGAATGTTTATTTGATTTAATAGTTTTATGTATTTTTTTGTTAATAAAAATATTAACTATGTATTTTATTTTTAAGTTTTTTGTATGAAATGTTTATTTTTTGTCAATGAATTTTTTAAATCATTTTTTATTCGTTGTTCTCATCGATTAATCTAAAAATTTTTCAGCTTTAATTGTTTGATCGAACGAACAAAATCAATTATATGAATTATTCGAACAAAGGCGAAAGGCGAATAATTTACAACTCTACTAGCTACGTAGTACTAGCAAAGATTTATTCACATTTTTTGTAGTTTATACTTTTCAACATAGCTAGTACTGAAAAGTTAAAGCTAGTGCTAGTACTTAGTACTAAGTAGTATAAACTACCTTTTTATTCACACTGACCAATGTATAAATTCGCGTGAATTCGTCACTGCATTAACCTTATAATTAATTCGCCTTTGTCGTATATATACCTGGTAATGAATTTGCCTTGTTTTCATTCTTTTGATATTTAAAAGTAGCGGCGGCTTGTAAATATTATCGCAGGCTCGAATAATGAGTTGCAGCTGCTCGACTAAGATTTCTACTGTTATTTTATGACAAACCATAAACATGTCTCAAAATGTCTTAGCACAACAACAATTTTTTTAAACTATTGTAAAATAATAAGACATTATGACAATATGACTGATATGGCAACAGTGTGAACACCCCAAGTATGTATATATAGAGTTGGTGGAAGAATCCCCAACAACCCTCAAAACTATAATCGCAACGGCAGCGCCAACAATTCGTACAGTGGTGGACATTATATTACTCACCACACTAACAATAACAGCAGAGACAATAACCGGAACACAAATTATAATACTTATCATAATAGTAGTAACAATCGTAACAATAGTAGATACGAAAAACGTAACTTTCACCACAATAATAACAACTTCAGAGACAACAACCAGTATGAAAGATCATACAACATACAAAAATAGGGATAATTATCCGAATAACAATTTTTCAACAAACTACAACACAAATTTTTCACAAAACAGAAATAGAAACGATATTATGTAGTAACTACTCCCAGAATAACAACAGAAACTTAAATAGAAATGTTAATTAACAAAGCAGGGAAACTAGAGAGGCAGGATAACAAACATTGTTATCCAGAGCCAAAAATTTTCACATTTTTGTCATCAGTAAACAACACTTTAACAATAGATTGCAAAAGTACGCAAAGAAACCTTAATTTTTTTTTAGATACAGGAGCAGACATTTCTATTTGCAAACAAATAAATACTCGCGAAATAAATAGAAACGAGACTTCAATCATAAGTGGTATCACATTAGAGACGTTACAAAGCACAACACATTTAAATCTGCACTTTGAAAACAAGCACATAAAACACAAGTTTCATGTAGTCCCCAATGATTTTCCGATTCCCACCGATGGAATCGTTGGAAGAGATATATATACTAGAAAAATATAGATGCAAAATCGACTTTAATGATTACACAACAACATTTAACATAGAGGATAAGGAATTCATCCTACCAATGAATCAGAAATACATTTCTGCTACTGACATCTGCGTACCGAAACGCTCAGAAGCGATAATAGCAGTCAATATAAACACAAACAAAGATAGCATAATTTTAAATAAAGAAATAGCACCAATAGTATTATACCAGTAGTAGGTAAAAACCATATAAAAATTTTAAGCATAACTAATAAGAACGTTTTTTTTTTTTTGATAAGATAGAAGTAGAAAAGGAAGATTTAGGCAAATACTATAAAAATGTAGCAATTCTAACAATAATAATAGCGACACATTAAAAGCAGTGGTCCCGACAGAAATAGAACAAGGAACACCAAGCATACTGGCCATAACGAAGAGTATGAAAAATAATTTATATATACAAAATGAAAGCGTACAATGTAAAGAACAAAACAAAAAACAAAAACAGATCTTTTCATGGGAGTGTACGTCAATTTCAGACATTAAAATTATAAAGAAAATACGTTTCAAAATAGAGTCTGAGTTAAGAGAATAACAGATAATGATTTCAGACTTAAAGATACTAATTAGGAGTAGCGATAATCCGAAGCACGCTCAGTCGTCTTTGGAGAAACTTTTCCCAAAAATATCATCACTAAACATAAAAGAATTAGTATATTAATTGTAATTTTTTAAATTACTACGAACTGTTTATTATTAATATTTGTTACTATTTATACAGGCTAAAGTTCATAAATGTTTATAATCAGAGAAATATTAGGTAGACATTGTCTTTTGTAGATTTTTCAACAGCACTGGCTGATTAGAACAAACGTTGTTTTCGGTAGAAGCCACGGTAAATAAATATAAAGTCTAATTCGGATAAGAGCGCACTGTTTAAATGTAAAAATCGCCTAATTGAAAATACAAATTATTCGTAATAATAATAATATAAAAATATTAATTCCGCTTGGGCACGAGCTATAAATACCCTAATAACAAGGGTCACAGTAATGGCTGACTTCCAAAACGTTCGTATACAAAGTTTGTATACTGTATTGATACTGTATTTAAATCACATACATATGCAAAGTTCCCAAACAACGAATCAACTATAAAACCGATGCCTTGGTTGCTTTCTTACTACGTTAAAAATACTTGGCGGCGGCGTTTTGAAATGGTATACATTGTATAATTATTGTACTGCGGCGTTATGAAATGTGATGCTTTGTTCAAACACAAAGCAATTGACGTTTTGGAAGTCAGCCAATATGTGAATTTCCCTAATATAGAGTAAAAATAACAAAAACGTTAGAATACAAAGTAGAATACTTTGATGAAACCGAACTATGAGTTTGTGTTGATTATTAGTACTTTCCAAACAGTAATGAGGGAATTTCGTACTAACCAGCACGGTTTCAAGGTAGAATAAAAAATGAATTAAAATATAATTCTCATATTCTATTTCTCTTGAAAACTGGTTAAATAGTTGATATTCTTCTCAATTAGTATCCACTTTACGAAAATTGTAAAGATGGACAATTGAACGCTGATGAGAGGTGTAGCGGCCTTGAAATCAGTACTGATACGTTCTGCTAAAAAACTGATTGGATATAAATAATAATATTTTCCAACATAAAAAAACTCTTAGTAATTTTGAATTTTCATTAAGTCAATAAAACTGAACTTGAGCTTGATAATATTACTTTTCATTATAACAAATTTTATTTTTAAATAACCAATATTTCGCTACCAAACTTCTTCAGGGTTATATATAAGTACGTTAATATTTATATGAAAAAATGTTTTGTTTGTTTACAAATTTTTGATAGGAAATTGAATCAAAAAATTAACAAAATTATTTTAAAGCATATCTTAAGGATTATAGAGAACATTAATATATAAAATATTATATGTGACGCGCAAAATAGAGAGGGACCTAAGGGTAAATACCGGTTTTGTTCAGGAGAGCCATTTTAAAGATTTAAATACGTGTATCTTTGGTGTACCATCACTTTCATAAAACGCGCATATCTCTGGGAGGGAACACTTTTAGGGCATGGGATCGGTCTCATTCGATGCTCAGATGTTGTCCACATCAAAAAAAAAAAAAAAGTGAAAATTTATTTTTTACCCTCTATGCGCTGTCACATATATAGAACATTAATATATAAAATGGTATTCAATAAGGTATAACACGCTTCTGTAAACGAAAAGGCTCTTTCTTTCTGACTTAGGGTGCTTATGGAATACAAGTGTACGTTGAATATGTTGAAATTTAAAAATCTTTAAATGTATTGGTATTGTGTTGAGGATTAATTTATAAGTAAAGAAAATTTTAAAATAAAAGTTAGTTAGTTTATTTAATAAGAAAACAAACGGAAAACGAAAACAATATGAAGAAATATACATACAACTGTAGAATTACATATATTGATAGATATTGTTTGAAAAATCATTTAACAATAAGTACATAAATATCTTAGACAAATAAATACAATTTTGTACATACAAAATCATGTGTAATAATATTTTGCATAAATTTAAATATATTCCCCCATAATGAAAAATTTTTTTTACTTTAATTTTATAAAATGTTTGTGAATATAGGGCTTAGGCTGTACATAAAAATTCATTAGAATACACAAATATGTAGCTTAAAAAATACGAGTGTTTGTGATATAATAATGATCGAAAAAATACAATTACATAAAAGAATCACAATGCGACCGATAATAAAAGATTAATCGAGGAAAGGTTTCGTTTAATTTTCAATGCAAGTGTTACATTGTGGCCAATTTTTTAGGAATATATATGCATACATACATATATTTGTTTTTTTACTTTGTAAATAAAATATATTTTCACATTTTTAAAGTATATGGTGTGTTTAGCAAATTTATGTAAAATATTACAAGAAACATTTTTGTAGAATATATCAACGTAAGAGTCTTTTTGTCATTATTTTAAAAAATAGCAAAAAACACCATTAAAACAGGCATTTAAGGGGTTAAAATGTTCCGCAAAAATATTCGCCGTGAAATTTTACTATAAGTCCCTGAACACATCAAAACAGTAAATTCAACCAGAAGGTCAGAAATAAGACATAAATTTACATAAATTTGCTAAACACACCATATACTTTAAACGTAAGCTTTACTCGATTTTCTCTGCCGATTTACAATACAATATTTGCATTTGGGGGGAACTTTACCTCCCCCTAAAATGAAACCCAGATGTAAACTTTCAAAACGCCGATACACGTGTCTTTTTTTTTTGTCTCTTCTATCAAAATTTTTTGGTCGGATCTTGTAATTTTTTTTTGTGTTGTACAGTGTAATTAATTAAAATCAAATATAATATAAATATATTATTTTTATTTAAAATTAGTTCAATTTCCTTCTGTAAGTAAAAATTTTATGAAGCTTAAAAACAACTCACAGCATTGAAGTAACAACGCCAGTATGAACTGGATGCTCGTCCTCCTCCCACTCCAACTACGCCACCAACATTAGCAACTCCAATGTCTCCACTCTTGTAGCCATTTAATAAGCCCCTGCTAAGAGCCGATGATGATGATGATGTATCTAATAATGATGAAACTCCCTCCACTCCCAAATTGCCACCCAAATCCAAGCCCATATTCGCTCTTCTCTGAAAGCTCTGTGGCATTAACTGAAATTTTCTTACTCATGCCCAAAAATCTCTCAAATCAACTTAAGCTTTAATAATCCAACTTACAGTTTCGCCTGTGGCACGATTTATAGAATTGAGATCTTTGAAATCATAGTCCATCATGACAGTTGGATCGTCATCACTGTACATGGCAAGATATGGAGAATCTTAACACAGTATAAAACATATTTTTATGATTAATATATAATGAAAATGTACATTATTCTGTCTTTACAAAAGAGACAATAAAAAGAATACCTTTAATATCCTGCTTGTTGTCATCCCTGTCCTTCTCTTTGCTGCGCTCATTTACTTCAGCTACGTTATCATTATTATTGTTGTTGCTGTTCTTACTGTTATAAAACTTACTTAATCTCGTGCTGCCGCTTTGCTCCTTTTCTAGGGCGTGATGCAGTGCCACCATTAAACGGTCTAGAAGGAGCGCTGCTCTTTTCGGTACAACCATCTGAAAAATATTAATTGATTTCATTTATTAATGCCTTTTATAAAAATAGCCGTTGACACGCAAATATAAATTTTGGGCAAAATTTTTTTTTGTTTGTTAATTTAATTATAAAATATAATGGAATATAAATTTTATTTAAACAATTTAGATTATTAGAATATTGCTTATAATGTTCAAAAAGTTATATAAATTTATTAACAGGTGTTGTAGTGATATTGTGTTTTCATAAGTTATTACAAAAGTATTCAAATACCGAGTACGTTGCATTTGTTAGACATCACTAATTTGTTTGCCTTATTTAAGTATTTCGAAATCTTTTTATGGTTTAAATGTGATAAAGTATGCAAAAGATCATGAAAAAAAGGAAGTAAAAGTATTAAGATTTCAAAAAGCCGGTAGAATTTTAGTTATTTTTTTTTTTAATTAGGACCAGCACTCAGGGGATGACCCCTACGTATGCAGTGCACTGTGCCGGAACTCAGGGAGAGGGATAGAGCAGAGAAGATAGATGTTGAAAATTAAGAAGACTTAACTCTTTCACAACTCTGCTTTGCGCGTTATGTGAATTTTTAAGGCAGTGTTGAGGTGCCTCGGGTGTTCAGTAGACGCATTAACTTTGTTAAGCTGTATTAGCAGGCATTTTATTAATATTTTTACTTCGCCGATGTTTCTGCTAACCGACGAAGGAGGGCGATATTGTGTACATTAGCTTGGAACAGCATCAATAGCTGTCGGAACAGTTTTTTTAGTGACCAGTGCTATACTTTTATCACTTAAATAGTACGACAACAATTAATACAATGTCTCACTAATGTACATTTGAGAAATTAATGATGTTGATTGACTTGCTCTGGCAAGGGTTTGAATCCAGGCCCCGAGTCATTGTTTGCTTAGTAGACAACGCGCTAACCACTTCAGCCAACACCACCCTCATATGTATGTATATGTATGCATATGAAAAAATATTGCATGTATATGCATATAAGTACATATAGACACATTTGTGTATATACATACACACGTTTGTATGTACAGGGTGTCTGGTGGCAAATTTATATTTTTAAATACGATTATTTCGAAAAGTAATAAACGGTGTGCAGGGACCTTACAAAAATTATTGGAGTATATGGTCCATTTTAGATAAAAGGAGTAGTTTTTGGACTTACAGCTTAGCTGTACAAACAAACTATAAGTAACAAGGTGACCAACGTGCACAAAATGGTAGATGCGGTGACTACAATAAATGATAATAAAATTCAAACAGGAATGGACAGATACATAACCGTGTTTAAAAGGGGAAGAAGTCCAAAATCAGCTCAAATAGCTTCAACAGCGAAAGTTCCCAGAGATGGAAAAAACAAAATAAAACATTCCGAAAATCGTTTCGCGATTTTATCTGAACAAGACAATGAAGACACAATTACAACAAGGTCGAGTAAACCTCCACCGATATATTTAAGAGAGCAGAACTCTAGTTTTTTGATAAAAAGCCTTATATCCTTAATTGGAGAAAATGAGTTCTGTGTAACTCCAATTAAGCGCGGAAATATTAACGAAACAAAAATCCAGGTAGTGCAAGAAAGTAATTACCGAAAAATAGTTTCTGACCTTGAGTCAAAAAACAAAAATTTTGAAAAATGGATATATACCGATTTCTCAAAAGCTAGAACCAATCTGACACTTCCAAATGTACTTTCGCACTCAGGGGACTCCCCCTAATAGTTCGAAAAGGATTCATAGAAGTTCATTTTTTCGGGTCAAAAACTATCACAGTGTTATTAAAGCAAACACATAAAGTGTAGAGACATGTATGAAATCTTTATTTGAGTCGATAGAACGATCTATATAATTCAATGATTAAAGATGATTTCATGTATATGTTGACCGCAGCTAAGCCCCAAATGGCCTATAATATGGGTCCAATTTTGGCATGCTCTCTGCATGAGACTGTATCTCAGGAATAAACTCTTCAATATTGGCTTTCATTGCGTCAACCGTTGCGGTCTTCTCTCTGTAGACATGAGCCTTACCATAGTCCCACAAAATATAGTCTAAAGGCGTTAAATTGCACGATCTAGGCGGCCAGTTGACCTAATTCAAACGTGAAATAAACTGTTCAGCGAACTCGCCTATCAATTGCGCCATTGTTTCGCGTTCTGTGTGGCATGTGGCACCGTCTTGTTGAAACCACATGTCGCCTAAGTGCAGCTCTTCCATTTTGCAATGCTTATGGCTGCTCTTCACACCAATTACGGCAATTTTGCTTGTTGACATATCCATTCAACCAGAAATGAGCTTCGTCGCTCAACACAATTTTCCGATAAAGGACTTTCTTAACAGAGCATGAATTTTGGTAGTAAAATTCAATAATCTGAAGCATTGATCGTTTGTACGTCGTTTCATGGTTAAGTTATAGATCAGACTGAATATCTAAAATTTTTGATTTTTCATCAAGCGTCGTCGGTGTCACACATACAAACAAATATTTCACTAATACTGTAACCATGCTTAGCAAAAAAACGAAATCAGCTGAGCTGCCAAAAACAGTGTTGCCGAAAAGAAAATTGCCAAAAATCACCCTATTATATTATACAATATTATTCTAATACTTACTTTTAATACTTGCTTAATACAACTTACTTACTATTATTTACTGACTAATACTTACCTATAAGTACTATACCTATAATATACAACCAATAATATAGTTTTAGTACATTGTTATACATACTTCCTATTATAAGATGATTAACAAAGAGACATTAAAACGAACCACATGGATTCGATTCACACATGAACTAAATATGCATCTGTCTGCCAAATTCTTTTGGCAAGTCGTGCGATTTATAAGACTATGAAAATTTTCATAAAATGATAGTTTTCATTCCATCAGAGGAGTATTTATTGTCAACCATTTCTTGAGACATCACTTTGAAACGATTTTTTTAAAGTCGGTCAGATTTTCTTGTTTTTTTAAAATTCGTCGAACGGAAAAACAAATGCTACTCCCGCACACGACTCTTGCTCAACAAAAACCTAATAGTCAATTTTCATATTTTAAAAAGTAACCAGCCTACGGCACAAAAAACCAGTAGCAGCAAATGAAGAATAAGAAAGAAAGCTTAATACAAACTGTAAATACTTTTACTCTCAACATGTATGATGCAGGAAATGTTGAAATTGCGGTCTACCTTGCAGGCTGTATTAAACAAACTATGAAATTAAAAATCTGTTTTTGGAACGCAAATGGCATCTTCCAACATAAAAATGAAATAGAATATTTCCTTTTGGATAATTAAATCGATGTTATGCTTGTCGCAGAAACTCATTTGACGTCTCGAAGCTATTTTAGAATTAATGGATATAATTTCTACGACACCAAGGATCCTCGAGGTAGAGCTTGTGCTGGGTCGAGAATCCTAATAAAAACACGAATAAAACACTACCTCTAAAATGATCTTCGTAAAGAATATCTTCAAGCGACAAATATCTGTATTGAAAATGTTTATCAAAAGCTTGTGATATCATCTGTTTATTCTCCACCCAGGTTTTCAAATTGAGAGAGTTAATATACCGCAATTTATACAACACTGGGGTCCCGTTTTCTAGCAGCTGGCGACTACAATGTTAAACACACATTTTGGGGTTCACGTTTAATCAGTCCTAAGGGTCGTGTTTTGTTTGACACAATTTCTAAAATGGGTTTTAATATAGTTTCAAGCGGTCAGCCAACATATTGGCCAAAGGATCGACTAAAAGTTCCTGATGTTATCGACTTTGGAACTGTGAAAGGTGTGCCCAGCGATATGATTGAATGATGAAGTTAAAGCATCTTTGGATTTATCTTCAGATCACTCGTCTACTATTGTCACTATATACTCACACAAAACTGCAACACCTACCTGTGATTTACCGCTGACATCTGCACGTGTTAATTGGTTGAAATACAAAAATATTTGGAAAATATGGCGTTGAGAATACCTTCTAACATAAATAATTATGTTAGGGTGTTTGAAGCACACGTTAAACAACCTGCTCTTAATACTTCTTCAAATCAACAAAATCAACAAGTGAGATTTAACAAAATTTTTTGTGTAGATATAGAAAGGCTATTGACTGAAAAACGGAGAGCTCGACGAGAATGGCAACGTTATAGATTGCCTCAGATAAAATTAAGACTTAAGGAATGTACCAAACAGCTCAGAAAAATTTGCTGCAAAAATTTCTTCGAGAACTCGATGCTATTCCACAAACAGATTATTCGCTATGGCGTGCAGCCAGAGGACTTAAAATACCGGCCATATGCAAACCTCCCTTACGAGCTTCGAATGGAGACTGGGCAAGAGCTGATGCTGAAAAATTCAATTATTTATACCACTACGATTAACCATTATGGAGATTGAAAAGGCTATTATTAGTCTTAACACCAATAAAGACCCACGTGTCGATAAAATAAGCAACAAAGTGCTTCAAGAATTGCCTTATATTGCAAAAAGAATAATACTATTAATTTTTAATGGTATTTTACGATTGCAATTCTATCCAATGTCTTACTGATTACTATGATACCAAAGCCCGGCAAGGATCACACAAAAGTAGAAGCCTATCGGCCTATTAGTTTATTGCCTAACATTTTAAAAATATTTGAAATCTATATATGAGCAAGCTGATGCCTATAGTGACTAGTAATGGATGCATTCCAGATCATCAATTCGGTTTTCACAGACAAAATAGCACTATAGAACAAACTCACAAACTTGTGAATGTAGTTAGAGACACATTTGAAAGAATGAAATATTGCTCTGCACTCTTTATTGATGCTGCACAGGCTTTCGATAAAGTATGGCACGAAGGTCTTATCCACAAATTACCACAAAATATACCCGTGAACATCGTCAGACTCTTAAAAAGCTATCTAACGGAACGAAAATTTGTAGTTCTCAGTCGATTGAAGCCGGCGTCCCTCAGGTAGCATCTTCGGTCCCTTACTTTATTTAATTTATGCCTCTGACTTACCGTTAAGCAGTAACATTCACACATCAACATATGCTGATGATACAGCTTTTCTAAGCGTTCATGAAAATCCTGTAGAATCTTCCCGGAATTTACAAGGGTACTGGAAAAACTGGAAACATGGCTAAAACAATGGCTGATAAAAGTTAATGAGCATAAATGTGTACACGTCACTTTGCCCGCCTATTCAAGTCAACACCGAGACTGTAACGCAACACACTGAAGTAAAATATCTAGGCATTCATCTTGATCGTCGTTTAAAATGGAAATCACATATAGTATATAAATTACTCTAGTATATAAATATTAAAGGGCTGCATGAAACTTAATAATGATGATCATGAAACTTTCATCATTATCTTTTATTCATTCGTTTCTATTCAATACCGATGAATAACTATGTACAGAGAACAATCAACACACGATAGTTAAGAGACGAGTGTAATGAAGTTTGTGTGTTCACTTATACAAGAGCGAACGAACATTTACAAATGTGAAACCGAACATGGGTTTAATAAATATCAATAATGTTAATGCAAAAACAGTATGCTCTCAAAGATCAGTGTTGCCAGTTGTAGGAAAAAGGAAAATCATTTCAGAAATACGTTAAACATTCACAATGACTAAATCGCAAAAAAAGAAGGCAAAAAACTCTAAAAAATTTACAGTTTAATCATTAATGATTTATTTTATTTATTAACGTTAATTGAAGGTTTATGTTATTTAGAAATTCAAATAACGAACTAAAATACATATTGAATTTGATTTACTACTAGTGCTCGTAATATGAATAGTATATACATACATACGTACATGCGTGTAAAAGCTAAAACTTGAAATTATGAAATATGCAAGTAATTGCACATGGGCAGCGCATGCAAAAGATTACATGATTTCTCCAAATTGGCAACATTGCTATTGCGTATTAATAAGAAACTCTCAGATGAGAGCGACAACTTCGAATAAAAATCGTTTCAATGAACAAACTGTTTGTGTTAACGAAGTGAAACAAAATGTTATCACTCATACTATGAACAAAGCAACAGTTTGTTTGGTGTTCTGATTTTTATTCGAAATAGAGTTTTAGTCAATGAACATATGAATATGTTCATTGATGACCACGTTCACGCAGCCCTATAATAAATATCCGAAAATATTAATTATATTTTGAATTTCATTACTTTGCCAATCCTTTGTCGGGAAAAATTGAATTGATAATATTGATAAAAATGTACCTAAGTACATGCGTACAAATACATGTTAGTAAATATATGTATGCACATATGTAATTTGACAAATAAATTAAAAAAAAAACAAACATTCGTGCAACAAACAAAAGTTATTACAAATATTTTAAAAAACCTATAAACATACATACATATTACGAGTGGCGAAATATTGAAAATAATAATACAATTGTTTTGATCGTATTTTTTTATATAAAAAAAGAGACCTTCTGCTTTATAATTAAATATAAAATAAGTAATTGTTTAACTCATTTTTCCTTTATTTGTGTTCTACAATAATTATATTCCGACGAGAACTCCGACAAAATTTGCCAATTCCACTGTACAGTTGATACAAAACAGTTTTAGAAAAGTAATACCTACATACCAAATAAATATAGAAATTTGAATTTTTACATTAATTTATTTTCTTAATACATAAGTATGTATGTACATACATACCCTGTCGTCAAATGTGTAGCTAGCTACAAGAAAAGCTAACTTTTAAATTGATTTTTCTAGACTAACTTAAAGCTAACTACAATACAATGCAGAATGTAATCAAAATCAATTAGTAGGTTGAGTATATATTATAGGTACTCTCATTTATAATTGAATATGGTGAGCGCCAACAAATTTACTCATTTAGGAACTCTTAAAATTATTTCAAGTATTTCATAACTTCTTGCCGTCAATATTTAAGTGGTAACTTAGCTGAGTGGTATGCGCGTTGACTGTTAATCCAATGACCTGTGGTTCGAGTCCCAGCACAGCACCGGTGAAAAATTTATTATATAAAACTACTGAATATAGAATTGCGAAAATAAAATAAAAATTAAATATATTTTTTTACATTTTGACTTTTTAAAACTAACTTAGAGTTAGCTACAAGTAGTGGAAAGAAAAACTGACTTTTCCCTAGGACATCGCCATGTTAAAAAAGTTAGTTTTTTTCAAACATTCAAGTTAGTTTAAAGTTAGTTTTGTTTCCGACAGGGTACATACATACATACATACACACGTAAATATCAGAAATTTATTTTATAGTATACATATGTAGGTACTAAACACATTTTTTCCATTTCCATCTATTTTCCATTAAACCATTTTAATTTGGTTTTGCCACTTATTTTATAATTTCTAAAAATAAACAAATACCTACATTGAAATATGAACTGTTTGTCAATGTCCACAAGCGTTAAAGAAAATTAAATCAAAATTTAAATATTCGATTACAATTTGATACAATTCGTCTTGACAAGAAAATTGTGACGGAAAAATACAATTTTAAACAAATGCCTTGAGGTTTTCAGACAAGTTTGACTGATTAGTTTCTTTAAGAACACAAAATATTTTCTTTAATTTAATTCAAAACTTAGTTTTATCTTGTATAAATACGTATTTACATTTGGGTGGACCTTAAAACTTTAAGGTGAAAGTCTCGCCTCTCAAATCGGTGCCAATTGGCAAATATATATGTATGTATGTAAGTATATGTTTGTATGCATAGAATACAAATTTTCATTATGTAAGTACGTACCTATATAAAATTGATAAAGAAAGACAATAAGAGCCAATTTTTGACTTCATATATAATTAGTTAAATAGTTAATTTTTATTCAAATTTATGTTGTATTTTTTGTTAAACACTTAGAAAAAGTTTTCACTCCGAATATTTCTGCTGATATTGTTGAACTGCCACCAGTCGTCTCTTTACCAGAAATATCACTAAGATTTAGCATTGTGGAGATTGAAAAGGCCATTACTAGTCTTAACACCAGAAAAGCCCCAGGTGTCGACAAAATAAGCAACAAAATGCTTCAAGAATTGCCTTACACGGCAAAAAGAATAATACTATTCATTTTTAACAGTATTCTACGCCTAGAACACTATCCCAAAGAATGGAAGGTTTCGCTAATTGCTATGATACCAAAGCCCGGCAAGGATCATACAAAGGTTGAATCCTATCGGCCTATTAGTTTACTGTCTAACATTTCAAAACTATTTGAAAAGCTGTATATGAGCAAGCTGATGCCTATAGTGATCAGATGTGGATGCATTCCAGATCATCAATTCGGTTTTCGCAGTCAACATAGCACAATTGAACAAACTCACAGACTTGTGAATGTTGTTAGAGACACTTTTGAAAAAAAGAAATACTGCTCTGCGCTCTTTATTGATGTCTCACAAGCTTTCGATAAAGTATGGCACGAAGGTCTATTCAACAAATTAACACAAAATCTACCAACAAACATCGTAAAGCTTTTAAAAAGCTATTTAATAGAACGTAAATTTGTAGTTAGGGAAGGCAATTTTTTAAGCCCTCCGCAGTCGATTGAAGCCGGAGTCCCTCAAGGCAGTATCTTCGGTCCCTTACTTTATTTAATTTATGCCTCTGACTTACCGTTAAACAGTAACATTCATACATCAACATTTGCGGATGATACAGCCTTTCTAAGCGTTCACGAAAATCCTGTAGAAGCTTCCCGCAACTTACAAGAATATATATCCAAACTGGAAAAATGGCTCAAACAATGGCGTATAAAAGTTAACGAGCTGAAATGTGCACACGTCACTTTTACGTTGCGCAGGGAAACATGCCCGCCTATAAAAATTAACACCGAGACTATACCGCAACACACTGTAGTAAAATATCTAGGCGTTCATCTTGATCGTCGTTTAACATGGAAATGGCATAGAGACGCAAAGTTAACACAAATGAAACTAAAAGCAGCCCAAATGAATTGGCTTATTGGAAGAAACTCTATACTAAGCCTTGACTGTAAACTTCTCTTATACAACGCGATCCTGAAACCAATATGGTCCTATGGAATCCAGTTATGGGGCACTGCCTCAGCATCGAATGTCGAAAGAATTCAAAGGCGACAGAATAAAATTCTACGTACAATAACAGCAGCCCCCTGGTATGTCAGAAACCATCGAATTCATAAAGATCTAGACGTTCCGTTGGTGAAGACAGTAATTTCAAAACACGCGAAAAAATATATAAAAAAATTCGAGTTGCACCCAAATCCACTTGCGCGCAATATTCTTCATTATAGAGGCCACACCCGGCTGAAAAGAAGGGATACTCTTTTTCTCAGCCGTTCACGAGAGATGTAAAACAACAAAAATTAACCGTTGAAATTAAAAATTTTGTTTAGCATTGGCTAAACTTACATTTAATATTTTTTAGATTTAAGATTTGAAAAACTTATTGATAATTTAATTTATAATTAAAGATTCAATAAATAATAAAATTATCAAAAAAAAAAAAAAAAATGTCTGCTCCAGGAGCTTTCCAGCAAGCGTTAGAAAATATTTTATCTGGTCTAAATGGTGTCATTGCTTATTTAGATGATATTATCATAGCCACAGAAACAATTCAGGAAAATTATAAGCTTGTGATTGAGGTTTTAGCACGTTTTCAGGAATATGGTTTGACAATAAAGTGGAACAAATGTGAAATTTTCAAGTCTACTATCAGGTTCCTGGGTCTTGTGTTAAATTCTGAAGGCATACACACTGATCCTAAAAAAATTTAGAGCATTACCAACTTACCCAGACCGACTTGCGTCTCAGAGCTTCGATCATATTTGGGAGCCGTTAACTACTACGCCAAGTTTTTGCCTGGAATGAGTCAACTGCGTCATCCAATGGATGAATTGCTAAAGAATGGAGTGAAATTTTTTTGGAATGATATATGTGAAAAATTTTAAAGATTTTTAGAAATTTTTGATATCATCACGGTAGCTTATACACTATAATCCCGATTAACCGTTAACAGTAGCTGCGGATGCTTCCATGGCTGGAATTGGAGGTCAAATTTATCATTCAATGCCAGATGGTTCTTTAAATACAATCATAGCACTTATCATTACGGTGACCATATTTTTCGACAAAAAAAAAGGACACTCACAATTAAATAAAAATTATTGGTATTAACTTAATTACATACATAGATATATTTTATATCAATAAAATAATAATATAACAAACAATGTAATATTAGTGACTAGTAGTACATACATATGTACTTATGTAAGTATGTACTTATTTTAATGTTTAAAAGAGAAATTAAATATGCCTAAAACTTCATACGTCGTTAAAACAAAAAATTAATTAATTAATCAAAATTAACAAAGAAATTAAATTTAGCCAATAATACAAAAATAACAAAATTCAATAAATAAAAATAACTAAAAACAATAGTTTAAGGATTATATATTATTGCTATTTTTCTGCAGAATGTATTTTTTTGTTATATCGACGTTATTTGATAAAAACCAATTTAAATTCTTCACAGTCCATTTGAAAGCCGACAGAAAATTTGACACATTGAACATACACTTTTCAGTGTTGGCTGTCAATTCCTGTCTTGGGTGGTTATACATTTATATTGTATTGAGTTTGAAATTTCAGTATTTTGAGAAAATAAAACTTTTAACTTTGGAAACTAAAGAAGAACATTAGCCATCAAAAAGAAAAGACAAAAGAGGAAAATTCAATTAAAAAAGGGCAATTTATTTTGTTTAAATTTAAAAGGACGTTGTGTCAAAAAAGAGGACTGTCGTTTTTAAAAAAAGGACGGATGGTCACCGTACTTATATCTATTAATTTGTGCTTCCATTCTAAGCACACATTTTCATTACCAGTTATCCGAATTTCAGCTATTGGTTGGAAAGCTATGCAAAAATTATTCCTTCTCTTTCTTACAAGTTTGAAACCTTTTTTTTGCTACAACATATTTAATGAAAATTGCATGACAAACAATTACAATAGGTGCTTTACAGACTTCAAATATCAATTTATTCCTTTACAATATTTAGCCAAAATGAAAATGGACGAAAGGTGGAAAAACGTAAAAATTATCAGCACAAAAACACAAATGTGAAAGTAAGGCCAAGTTCCTATCAAAAATATTTCGGACGTAAAAAGTACTGAGATCAAAATATGGACCAAGTTCATGATAGGTACAATTCCATCTCAGTTCTAGGCAACCTCTAAGCTTGGCAATATTTTTTAAAGAGTTCTTTCCCATATTAGAAAGGCAAGCAAATTTTGCCAAGCTTACAGGTTGCCTAGAAAAAAACAATTTAACCTTTGAGGTCATCTTTGTGGGGAGACCTTATGTTTCAAGTTTCATTATATTATGATCAAGAGGAGCAAAGTTATGAGGGCGGTAAACAGCTCGAATGGTTTCGTGGAAATATACACACTGTGTGGTCGAACTTGGCCTGGCGCACTACCGTGCGCCTAGATACCACATATATTTATGTATCTCAATTGCACTTCTTCTGTTGCAGAAGTCAGGAAGTGAAAGCAGCTAAAACTGCATATTCCGAAAAAAAAACTATATTTAATTATATTTAACAATGCTCTTTTTATTTAATTTTGTGAAATATGCTTCCTTTTTTATCTCACTTTGTATTTTCGTCGTTATGTTAAAATAAACACAATGAATATTTCCATTTTATTTAATTTTTTTAATTTCTTATTTATAATTTTGCAAAACAAGCATCAGAAAAAATTTCAACATCATGATGGAAAAAAATGTCCCGTACGACTATACTTAAAGTTAAATAAGAAAAAAACTAATCATAATAGTAAAATCTAGCCCATTTTAAAAAACCTTGACACAGGTTTCGCTGAAATGAACATTTTAATTGTCAGCTACAAAACCTACTTCCTTTTTTTATCTCGTACGACAGTATTAGTTTTTTGCAATTATCTTCAAAACTAAAAATTAGTTATAATTGGATTTAGGACCATCAATAGGAAAATAATCAAAAAAAAATCTATTTTATATTGATCGCTTCCACTTTTTCTCGTACGACAGTATGGAATCGCCCATATGTATGTTATTGAAGATCACTTTTTAACCGGGTACATATTTTTTTAAATGTTTGAATCACCATAACTCTATCAATAATGAACCGATTTTCAAAATTAGTTTGTTTGAAAAGTGTTAATTATGCTGACCCGCTTTGAAGAATGTGTAATACATTTAATCATTTAGATATATATGTACATATGTCGATTTTTCATTAAATCCCAATTCAATAAAAAAACTCAACAAATATTTTTCCTAATTCACAGTAAATCTAATATTGTACCATATGTTTGTTAAAAGTCTGTAAGGAATAAATCCATAAACAGTAACAAAATAAATAAATATAAATGAATATTTCTTCTAACCGACGAAGGAGGGTTATGTTGTTTACATTAGCTTGGAACAGTCTCAATCGCTGTAATTAATATATTTTTGTCTATGTACGAGTATATTAATTGTATTTTTTTTTTAATTAATACGAACTGTTTATTATTAATATTTGTTAATATTTTTACAGGCTAAAGTTCGTAAATGTTTATAATCAAAGAAATATTAGGTAGACATTGTTAACATATTTCGAGCAACAAAGGAAAAATTTAATATTTATACATCCTTTTTGTAGATTTTTTCAACAGCACTGACTGAATAGAACAAACATGGTTTTCGGTAGAAGCCACTAAACCTCGTCAGTATTCATGTGCAAATGCTTTCACTACCAGTGTAGCCAGGTGTGGGGATTTCTCCCCAAATTGGGGATTTTAGCTGGTTTTAGGGGACAGTTTATCGTGGGGAGGAATTTGGGGATTTTTCATTTTCAGTATACCTATTATCAATTTTGCTTTATTTTACCATATTCTTTCATACATACATTTATGTTTACGTATCTTGGCGTTTTTCTTCTCCATATTTCGATTATTTCAAGGCGATGGTATTGAGGATGTTGGTTCTTATAGCAATTTGTTCAAAATTTTTAAAACTAGAATTTATTGAATTCGATATTGCCAAAATGGATGTACTGATTGACGTTAAGGAAAGTAATTTGGTTGTTGCTAAAATTGATGTTAGCATAGAATGTTCAAACGAATTAGAAGCAAAAGGAGTTCAAAGAAATTTTTTTAGATTATTTAACTGTACTAGCAAAAGAAATGCTTAAAATATTCACTGAGAGTATGGAAAATTTTGAGTTTTTTATAAATTTACAACTCGAAAGCATAGAAAAAAGAATAAATTTGATTCCGTGTATAGAATTTTAAAATATTTTATGGATTCAAAAGTTCCATTGAGCACATACGAATGCATTAACTTAAATAAAAAAATTGTTTTTTATGATGCTTAATACACATATCTTTATGGGGGACAAAATTGGGGATTTCCAGTTTTAAAATGGGGATTTTTGGGGACAACACTCTTTAATTTGGGGAAATTAGACAATATTTACCTGGCTACACTGTTCACTACTTGTTAGGTAGCTTCGTTGAACGACATTACATATTCTATTTATACACAATTCCAAATGCAAATAGAATAGGTACGCGACTTATTTCTACTAATGGATGCTAGCTGGAGAATTTTTTGTTTTGTTTTTTTTTTTTATTTTTTATCATATATTAAAAGGATGTATAAATATTAAATTTTTCCTTTGTTTTATTTATTTATAATATTTCACTGATTATAAACATTTGCGAAATTTAGCCTGTATAAATATTAACAAATATTAATATATTTTTATTTATTTAAAGTAGTTAATAAATAAAAAACCTCAACTAATTAATAGAGCGAATAATCGAAGCCCGATTCATGAAATAGAATAATCATTATATACTTACTGGATATTCATCGTAGTTCGATTCCAGCTGATCACTTGCACTAAATATTTCTTCTGGCTGACTTGCTGATCCTCCAATCCCACTACCTGAAGTAAGTGCACGTTTATCGGCAGGTAAGTTGGCGATCGAAGCAACTTGCGATAAGCGCTTGTTATACTGTTTGTAATTGTGAAGACCAAACAATGGATGTATACTTTGAAAAATTAAGAGGAGCAATAAAAAGCCTTCTAAAAAAGTAAAAGTTGATGGTGTTGATTTGTTCATTCCTTCTGATATTTTGGCGTATGTCTTTTGTGTTTATTTTATTTTTGAATCTTTTATTTATAGTCAGGTCAACTATTGTGATGGATTTGTACTAAATGGGATGCAGTTATTGCGGGCTCCTTTTATAGTTTGAACACGAATAACTTTACCAAATATTGGATAATCGTGGAGGTGGTTCTTCTTGGAAGTAGGATGAGGTCTTTTTAATGTAGCATTGCAATTAATTCGTTTGTTTTTGAATGTTTAATATACGTACATACTCGTATATTTTTATAAATCCCCGCTATGATGTACTTTATTTTTTGCTGTTTCTTACAAAGAAATGCTTTCTCATTTGATGTTCATGGCATTTTTGTTTCGGTAGTTTTTTATTCGTTCGCGTCTTTATTTACAACACATAGAAAAAGGATGTTGTTGCACAAACAAAAGTTAAATCCTCTATAAATGATGTTGTTGTAATTATAAAAAGGATTAAGTATGTGAACAGCGTTCACCACAAATTACAGAAGCACTTACACCCATCACACAGACACCCATCACCCAAATACAAACAATATCGACAATAAGTTTTAAAGTTGTCTTCAATTCGTCTTTGAAGTAAATTTGTTTTATCCTTTTTTATATAAAAAAATATACTCGTATATAAAAATAAATGGGAAATATATATGGAAGATGTTAAATTTATTAGGATAATTCACTTTAACTTTGATGTTTGATATAGAAATCTGAACCGATTTTGAATCATTTTGGTTGTATTTTTTAACATCCATAATTCTATCATTTATGAAACAATTTTCACAAATTTATTTTTGGATTGCTTAAAGTTTGGGCCCACAAAATTGTTATGAAAACCCATTTTTAACCGATGTTTAAATTTTCTATTTCGTTTGATCAGGTTTTCTTGCAGTTTGGATCCATAATTTTTAAAAACGGAGAGGCAAGTTGTCCCTCTGAAATATTGATCCCATAGAAATGTGAGCGGCTCACTGAAGTATTCACTAATATATTAATCCGATATTTATAGACCGATTTAAATGTTTTTTTATTCAATACAGTATTTTAATCATTCATGGGAGATATAAAGGGTTTTCCAACAAGAGTGATATGATTTCTTAAAAAAAAACACACTTATTGTTAAGGAAATTTAAAAGTTTTTGATTTAATGTGAAGTACAATCGATACAATTAAGTTCTAAATAAAACGTCATTTAAATGGCCTTCACGATTTCTTCTGCAGGAACGAATTCGATGAACCCAATTTTCGAGCACTTTTTCCACTAAATCAAGTCGTATGTCATGAATTGCACGTTAATGTTGACTTGCAAAGCTTGAAGAGAGTCTAGTCTGGATTATTTTGAAAGACCAATGACTTCAAATAACCCCACAAGAAATAGTCTAATGGTGTTAAATCACAACTTCTTGAAGGCCATTCAATACCACAATTTCTTGAAATAATCGAACCTTCAAACTTTTCTGGCAATAATTCAATTGTTGCATTTGCTGTGTGGCACAAAGCCCCGTTTTGGTGGAACCAAATGTTGCCAAGATACCCTTCTTCCAATTTCGGCCATAAAAAGTTGGTTATCATCGATCTATACCGCTCTTCATTGACAGTAACGGTGTTACCAGCTTCAATTCGAAAGAAGTACGGATCGATGATTCCACCAGACATTACTTTGAGCGGTTCTTTATCTTATTGGCACTTGAACATTTTGTATAGAAAATTTAAGCTCAATATTTTCAACACTTCGACGAATAACGAGCACACTTGGACGATTATTACGACCATAAAATGGCAAAAGCTCACGAAAAGTTGCATTTTGATAATAAAACTGATTAATTTGTAAACGTGGTACTTGCATATATCTCTCCATGATAAAATTGTAAACACTACTGAATAAAATTAAAAACAAATGACAGATCATGACATATTACAAATGGCCAAAACGTCACTTCAAAATCATATCATCCCTATGGAAAACATTATATATAAACTACATTTTTAAGGTTTAGTCTAGTTGCATCGACTTTGGACTTTTAATTTTTGTAATAAATCCGGTTTTTTACAGCATTGTTTTTACTAATAGTTAATTTTTTTATTTAAGCTTTAACTAAAAACAAATTTTAACACCAAATTAAAGTTTTAATTTTTTGCTAATTTTTAACATTTTCAGCTTTTATACGATCTATAATGTTTTGTAGCATGTGACCAACAGTATGTAGTATTAGGCTGTCCGTTATTTCCCAAATTGATTTTTTTACAGCGATCGCCCCCTGAATTTTTAGTTTAAGATATAAAAAAAAATATCCAATACAATTGAGCTCTTAATTTTTGAATTATACCGTGCCCGAATCATGTTACTTTTACCATGTAAATAACATGGGATTTTTTGACTTTTTACTTTTAATTTTATTTCTCAGAAACAAATGAATAAAAAAATCTAAAAATAAATTATTCTGACGTAAAATTTAACGTTCTACAAAAAAGGTCTCCTATGAATTTTCGATAAAATCACTCCATTAATAGTTATTCAACATTTAACTTGTGTCTAATATTAATCTTGCAATATTTTCGACTTTTTGCTTATTTTTACTCTTTTTGACTCTAAAATCATTGGAAAAGAAGATAAAAATCATTATAATTGGAGCACCAGTGATTATTAGTGTGAATTTTATAGTTTGAACTGAAAATTTAACAGAAAAAATAAATTTTTGAGAACGAAATAAAACAAAATATTTTTCCTCATGTTATAAGTGGGTTTATTATCATTTTTAAAATTTTTTTGTTAAACAAGCTTTAGTCGGATTCGGATATTTGGTTTTGTACTCCTGCACAACTTGTATTAAGTACTGTTTTTGGTCTTCTCGTGTTGTTAAAATGTTAATATACTCTTGGGTCAATTTAACGGCTCTTTCGGCGACATCATTGATAACTTGTAGATTTTCAACAATTCTTAAGCCCTCCAAATAGTCATTATTGCTAGCGCAGGTCTGAACATCCAAATTCAAAAAATTTGTATTAATGTTAAATCTGTCAAAAAATTTTAAAGAGTTTGAAGAAATGAAGAAATCAATGTCCTTTTTTTGTAATCCTGCAATTTCACTAATTGTATTTATCCCATAGCGTTTGGAGGAATCAAAATCTTCATTCTCATTTTTTTAAGGCCTTGACCATCTTTCGTCTGATAGAAATAGATATTCACTATTTAAATACCACAGGTGGTTTTTAAATTTATTTAAAACAGCATCAGATAATTCTTTGTCTATTGTTTTATATTGGTACACAGCTTTCAAGAACCGCAAATCTTGATTCGGAGCCAACGCCGCAAGAGGCGCTTCAAACCAAAATGGTACATAAATAAATACAATAAATAGACAAATATCTAAAAGATTTCCTTTCGTATCATTGTCTAAATCAAAAATATCTCGAAAAATATAAATTTTTAGCGAATAAATCGCTTTAGACATCCAGCAGGCGTGGTGAAACGCTCCTGGCTTGTAAAATTTAACTTGATCAGAATCCATGGTACCAAGAAATTTTTGGCATAACTCTAGGAGCTCCTTGTAGTCATCACGAGGCAGAATTGTATTCAGAAAATTTACAATTTTATGATTTATTTCTTTAACCTGGCCTAACAATTTTCGAGGAATTTTATTACCGACTAATCCATTTTTAAACTTGGTTTGATCAGCTGTACTCCAACTTTCTTGTAAGCTCTTAAATAGTTTAACATTTGGTCCTTCTGTGCCAGGTATTTTAGTCGTGAAAACACAAAATAATACTAATTCGTAGATGTGGTGTCTGCATGGTAAATATAAAAGCTCAGTTTGTAACATTTGTTCTAGGTGTATCGCCGCTCCATTCCGACAACCAAGATTAGAAGCTGTAGTGTCACAACAGATGGCTTTAATATTCTCAGTAATTCCCCAATCTTGAAGCGCTGTATGAATTGCTTCTGCCTGAGTCAATCCTTTTCCATCTGATAATGCAGGAACGTCTAAGATTTTTTCAATAGTAAGACTTCTTACTATAATGGGAACTCGGTCAACTTTTTTACAGGATATACCATCAGGAATCAATTTCCCATCCCAATGGATAACCGCAGCTCCGACATCAATGTCACCAAATCTCATTTTCATTTTTTCAGCAGCATCCTTTCTGATTTTTGATCTATATTCATTAAAAGAAGTTTTATTGATGAATTAAATCATTGGTATCAACCCCGAGAGCTGTCGCTATCGATGATATGACTCGTACAGAATTCCTATAAGAAATTCTACAACTGTCTAACGTCGCAACCACGTCTTTAGTGAGAATATTTATTGTTCCTCTTTCCTTCTTTGGTTCATAATTTCGCCCTTGTAATTCAAATATTGACGATGTGCTTTGTTGAGATGTATGTAGATGTTGTTTCGCCACTCAAAATATGCTCACTTATTGTACTTTTTGAACTCGGTGGTAACGTCAGATCTAACATAAATATTATTAAATTATTATTAAATAATAATAAAAAATTACTACTGTCATACTTTTATTAAATAGATAAATCTTGTTTAAAGAGATAGTTTGATAAATACCCGACGTTGAACGATCATCGGTAATTGTTGAATCCACGTCATTGACATTAATTTCGTCTTCATTAACGGATTGAACCAAGGTGATATCTTCGTCTTCTTCAAAAATTAAGTTTTCTGAAATTAATTAAACAATGAAGTAATCAAGAAATATTTTACTTATCAATTACAATATTTTTTACAAGTTCTAACAATTGGAATTTAACTACAACTTATAATCCAATTGCAACTTACCAACGTTTCCACTGGAATCTTTGTCTCGTTTATAAATGTGCAAATGATATTTTCTCACTGTCCTTTGATCATCTAAAAATTTCAAGACGTTACTATCGACTGTATTTTGAACATCACCGTGTACAATATCAAATAACTTGTCTAAATAATCTGAAAATTCTTGTTCAAATTTAGCATTTGAGTTTTTTTGAGCACTTCTGTAATTGTTGTAAAGTTTTTCTAATTTTCCTACACATCTTGCATTATATTGCACTGGAATTCCAGCCATACTCCAAAATTTTAACACTTCATTTATAACCAGTCGAAAACTTTCTGCAAGTGTTTTTTAGTTTTTCTAGTATAATGAAATAATAATTTCAGCACTTGTTTATTTGTCGGCAGTTTATTACCACTGATTGAGTCAGTTGTTTCACCCAAAAAAACCATAGGATTTCGTAAATTCATAGACGCATCCATTGTTACACGATTGGCAATAAAATATCCGTTGAAGTAAATAGTTTGTGAACTTTAAGAGGTTAGATTTCAATTATCTGTACAAATAATGAATCTTCAACTAAATTAAATAACTTCATTTATAAATCCACAATAAAGAATATAGTTTCCAATTTATTTTAATCTTAAGTTATTATTATATTATAATCAGTAAAAAATTAACGAAAAACACTACACGGATTAATTTGTTATTATTCTTTAATTTATGTTTATTTCTTTGTTATTGAAGTTATACTTCTTATGCGACGCCCAACCATACGTGTGAAATTTAACGCTTTCATTCAAGTCAATGTTAAATAACTCTGTGTGACTTGAGTGTGTGTTTTTTGTACCTAAACATGTGTTAAGCTAAGATCCCAATATCGGCGCAGTGCACCAATTTTCGTCGCAATTCATGTGCCGATAGTGTGACCGCACAAAATTTTTCAAAATGCGACAATCTGCGCCGAAATTGTGCTGAGTATGGACAATCAAAATCAACCTTGATGCGCCGATAATGTGAACCCACTATTGCACAATGTTAAGCAATCAATTTGTAAAAAATGCGCCGATTTTTGTCGGCCACTCGTGCGCCGATCACAGTCGACAACCAGTGCCGATACACGGGCTGGAAAACCGAATTTTGAAATTGCACCACCTCTTAAAACTATTTTTTTAAGCTTAGTTGTACCAAAATTAATTTTTTATTATCTTTTATGCATTTAAATTTTATTTATTTGTTCTGGGTTAGCAAATCTACATATATGCAAAAAATTAATAAAATTTTTAAAAACAAATTCTTGAGTATTTGCTCGAATAAATGTTATATTTTATTCATATTTTTTAAAAAATTGTTATGGGTTAGGTAATCTACATATGTATATGCATTTCGTTGTTAGCTTAATACCAACTGATCAGTAGATATTTACTATTCATGTTTAAAAAGTTCTAAAACTCATCTTCTTATACATAAACTCGCAATAATATGTTTGCGAATTACTAAAGCATACGCAAAATTGCTTTTAACAAACTTTGAAAACATCACACAAATAATTTTTTTTCATTCGATATAAATCTGTTTTCTTATAACTTTTCTTATAACTTTTATACAGTTACACAACCTTTTGTTGGCAATAAAAGTATTTATAAGGAAAAATAAAAACAAACTTCCCTTTTACAAAATATAACCTTTTACTCAAGTATTTATGTTTTTAGTAAAGATCAACTGATGAGTTGGTATTTAACTACCAACGAAATGCACATACATATGTAAATTAGCTAACCCATAAAAGTAATTATATTTTAAAAACATATATTCCTAAGTATTTGCTCTAATAAAATGTTATATTTTATTCATATATATTAAAATATTATATATAACATTTGTACTGTTGAAAAAAAAACCTAGACGATTTTGCTAAAAGATTGCATTTGTAACGATTTTACCATCCCTGAAAACATATTTTTACAAATTAACAAGAATAAAAAGTATGTGTGTAATAAATTCAATTAAAATTCATTAATTTTCTATTATTATATATTAATACATTAATTATATACACAATATATACGGCCAAAGCAGTTTTCTCTTTTTCATTGTAATAAGTGCCGAACTTTAAACTGTATCTGCCAACAAGCAAATAAACAAACACATACATACATACTCGTACATACATGATTTAATTTGCCCAATAAGCACGATAGTGTGATCGCAATGTACCGATTAGTGTCGCAATTGAGATTTGGCCGATATGAGCCGAAAAATATTGTCGCAATATGCGACGATAATGGGACCGGCCAAAAATTAATTGTGCAATGTTTTTACATGTGTGCCGATATAGCACGATAATAATTGTCCTAGATTGTGCTGTTTGCGCCGATAGTGGGATCTTAGCTTTAGAGTTCTCATCAATTGAAACCAAAGTGTTCTCTGCATAAAATTTGGCTCGTGCCAAGCAAGAAAAGCAAAATAGTGATATAAGAAAAGAAAAAAAAGAAAAAAAAAACTATGCAAGCAAGCATTGCGCGCAGAACAAAAAAAAATGAAAGAGAAACAAAATTAGTAAACAAAATTCGGCTATTTATGTGCGTTTGCTTTTATCAACGTTGACTATTGTTGTTGTATTTCACAGCAAGAAAAGCAATGAGTTTTTACTTATTCCATAAGTTTTGGTGCTTCATACATTTGATACTTAAAATATTATTACGGCGTAAGAAGTATAACTTCTACAGAGTGTTATCTACACACACCGGTTTTTGTTTTCTTTAACCTATGAAATCCGCATAAATAATCACTGGTGCTCCAATGATAATGATTTTTATCTTCTTTTCCAATGATTTTAGAGTCAAAAAGAGTAAAAATAAGCAAAAAGTCGAAAATATTGCAAGATTAATATTAGACACAAGTTAAATGTTGAATAACTATTAATGGAGTGATTTTATCGAAAATTGATATGAGACCTTTTTTGTAGAGCGTTAAATTTTACGTCAGAATAATTTGTTTTTAGATTTTTTTATTCATTTGTTTCTGAGAAATAAAATTAAAAGTAAAAAGTCAAAAAATCCCATGTTATTTACATGGTAAAAGTAACATGATTCGGGCACGGTATAATTCCAAAATTAAGAGCTCAATTGTATTGGATATTTTTTTTTATATCTTAAACTAAAAATTCAGGGGGCGATCGCTGTAAAAAAATCAATTTGGGAAATAACGGACAGCCTATTAGATATATATTAAAACAAAAAGACCTAGTGCGCAAATAAAACATTAAAATATATATGAATACAAGATAAAATAAATTATTTTTGGTAAAAATAAGTTCAAAAAAATTTTGTTTTAATAGCCAGGTGGTGAAATTTCAAAATTCGTTTTTCCATCCCATGTATCGCCACTGATTGTCGACTTTGATCGGCGCACGAGTGGCCGACAAAAATCGGCGCATCTTTTACAAATTGATTGCTTAACATTGTGCAATAGTGGGTTCACATTATCGGCGCATCAAGGTTGATTTGGATTGTCCATACTCAGCACAATTTCGGCGCAGATTGTCGCATTTTGAAAAATTGTGTGCGGTCACACTATCGGCACATGAATTGCGACGAAAATTGGTGCATTGCGCCGATAGTGGGATCTTATGCTAAGATCCTTGAACCTTGATGCGCCGATAATGTGAAGACGCTATTGCACAATGTTGACCAATCAATTTGTAAAAACTGCTCCGATTTTTATCGGCAACTCGTGCGCCGATCACAGTCGACAATAAGTGCCGATACACGCGATGAAAAACCCAATTTTGAAATTGCACCACTTTCTAAAACTAAATTTTTTTAAGCTTAGTTGTACCCAAATTCATTTTTTATTATCCTTTATTCATATAAATTTTATTTATTTGGGCTGGGTTAGCAAATCTACATATATGCAAAAAATAAATAAGATTTTTAAAAAACATAAATTCTAGAGTATTTGCTCGAATAAATGTCATATTTTATTCATGAATTAGGTAATATATGTATATGCATTTCGTTGTTAGCTAAATACCAACTCATCAGTAGATCTTTACTAAAAACATAAATACTTGAGTATTTGCTCGAGTAAAAGGTTATATTTTGTAAAAGGGAAGTTTGTTTTTCATTTTGCCTTATAAATACTTTTATTGCCAACAAAAGGTTGTGTAACAGTACAAAGGTTATAAGAAAAGTAAACAGATATACATATATCGAATGAAAAAAATATTGTAAATTAGCTAACCCATAAAAGTAATTATATTTTAAAAACATATATTCCTAAGTATTTGCTCTAATAAAATGTTATATTTTATTCATATATATTAAAACATTATATATAATATTTTTACTGTTGAAAAATAAACCTAGACGATTTTGCTAAAAGATTGCATTTGTAACGATTTTACCATCCCTGAAAACATCTGTTTACAAATTAACAAGAATAAAAAGTACGTGTGTAATAAATTCAATTAAAATTCATTAATTTTCTATTATTATAAATTAATACATTAATTATATACACAATATATACGGCCAAAGCAGTTTTCTCTTTTTCATTGTAATAAGTGCCGAACTTTAACTGTATCTGCCAACAAGCAAATAAACAAACACATACATACATACTCGTACATACATGATTTAATTTGCCCAATAAGCACGATAGTGTGATCGCAATGTACCGATTAGTGTCGCAATTGAGATTTGGCCGATATGAGCCGAAAAATATTGTCGCAATATGCGACGATAATGGGACCGGCCAAAAATTAATTGTGCAATGTTTTACATGTGTGCCGATATAGCACGATAATAATTGTCCTAGATTGTGCTGTTTGCGCCGATAGTGGGATCTTAGCTTAGCTCACGAACGGTCAAACCGAATTCGTTTGTTCGTATGGTCGTTATGTAAAGTTTGCACGAAATCGGTTGACGTGTTCGTGAGTAATGACTCTTTATGACAAAATGTGATTTTGTCCATATAAAAAAACAAAAAATAAAAAATACTGTATGCTGACTTCATACACACGGTGAATACACGTTGTACCATACACATTGACAGCTGTCAGTGAGTAATCATTATAAGTTTAAACGAAATTTATATAAGTAAATATCATCCGTCCGAAGCCGGCGGGTTCAGCTAGTACCTAATAAAAACCATAAGTTTCCATCTTGATTTTTTCAAAGAGGTTTTTTTATTAAAATAATAAGACTTTTTTGTTGGAAAAAATCCGTGGAGATATCTGATTAATTTTGTTCCATTTTATTAGGTATTTATTAGGCACTGCTTTCTCTGTGCATATTCATGTTATATATTTTTACAGCCATGCCCACTACTAGATATATTTTGACCTATTTCTTGGATATTTTAGTTTTTCATACTTTTGTATAAAGTAGTTTTATTGAATTTACGAAAATTCGAATTATGGTACTGCATTTTCCTTACTATGTAGTACTCGACAAAACTTACCAAAATGTTTGTTTGTTTGTTTGTTTGTTTGTTTGTTTTGGCTACCATTTGAGAATAGTGTATATTTTTGCACATGTGCGTGTACACTGACATATGTAATATATACATATGTATGTACATATATACTGTTTAATTATGACAAGTACACAATTCCATTTTAACTGAATTATTACGAACATTTAATCTTAACAAACTGTTTATGTTTCAAACACCCAGCACTACAGCAATATGATTAACAATCTTATTAATATTTAATGAATAAGTTATGTAGCAATTATTAGTAAGTTTTTTTTTCTTTAACGTAAGTATAATGAACTTTGAACTCGTGTTAATTACACCAAGCATTACAATTATTTGGTTTTAATAATTGATAAACAACTTGTAAGTAACTCTTTAACATTAAATCAGTATGAAGCGACATACAATAAATTTAATCAAAAATTAATGAAAGAATTGTTTAAGGAGTAAATTGAAGAAATGGTTTCCAAAACATTTATTGTTAACTCCGAATAAAAAAAAAATATATTTATTTATAAAATTTACACAAATCCATAATTTTTGTCTAACAAATTTCTTATAAATATATGTAATAATAATAATAATAACCGGGCATATGTTACAATTATTGTGTTTAAAATATTCAAAATAATTCCTATTTGTAACTGTAAATTTGTTCCGAAAATAAGTAGGTGCTTCGAGAGGACATGAGAAATACAGGTGACTTACTTCAAAATAAACCTTAAAATTTTGTGTACATTCCCAGCCCTTCCTGATCAGTCCATTCGACGATATATAAAAGTTTTGTGTTCTATTAGACACAAGTTTATCCATGATTAAATTTTCATAAAAATTAGTTTTATGGTTCCAAATGGAGCTCAAGTTTATCCAGAAGTTCCGCATTTTGTGGGATTATCCCGCTTTTTGGTTTCAAATCCCCGCTATATTAAATTTTAGTTTTATACATTTTTAATTTAACATCTCTTGCTTTCTACTAACATTTTTATGTATACCACTATATATTTAATTGAACTCACAAAACCTCTTGTATCATTGTATCGATATTCATATAAAAAGGAAATACACCATTACACTTTTATTTCATATGTTTTGCAAAAATCGTATTTCATACAATACTCAGAGAGTATAAGTATATACTCTCAGAGAGTATTTCTATGGTGCTTGTTCTTCTTTTGTCCATCAATACAAGATTCATGCCAAAATTACCAACAACAAATTTTACACTATTGTATATGATACTATAATACACTCGATACAATGAGAGGATTTGTGAATTCAGCAAATATATAAACAAACATATAAACAAACTTGTAGTTGATACAAGATAGACGATACAAATTGTTGTGAATTCAGAAATTGTATTTATTTGCAAAATAAAAACAGCGACTTCTATAAAAGAACTCTTCCCGATAACTTTACATTTAAAAACGATTTTAAACTGATATAATCGTTTTCCATCACATAACAAAACCTTAGCTTTTTACTTCAAACAAATTGGAAATTGAAATCAAAACGATGACAGAAAACTCATCACACCTTCGGTTGTTTTTGAATCGTTTTTGTGTCTTAATCGTTTTCCATCACGTACCTGAATATCTCTGATTTTTAATAATAAAAATAATAAAATGGCATATCAAAATAATACTTAATTCAAATTCCGCTTCTAGTACTTCGCAAAATGCTCAGTTAAGTATAGAAGATTTAAGAGCACTTATTTCGAATATCGCGTCTTTAGAAACCAAGGACCACAGGTTATCCAAGAAACTCTTAATCCAAATGCTGGGTTAGCAAACGTTAGGGACCAATCAAAAGATAGACAGGGGGAAAATCTAAACGATATGGACAAAATACCGGACGTAGTGAAATGTCCAAAGGAATTCTCTGGGCAACCAGGAGAGTTCCATTTATGGAAGAAGAGTGTGGATAGAATTCTGACAATATTTGAGCCTTTAATGGGAATGCCTAAATATTATGGAATTTTGAGCGTAATCAGAAATAAAATCACGGGGAACGCTGACATAGCTTTAGAATCTTACAACACGCCACTCGACTGGCCAGCAATCTCGAAATGTCTGGCAATACACTATGCCGATAAACGAAATTTATCCATGTTGAAATACCAAATGACAACGCTGGTACAGGGAAGTATTTCAATCCCAGAATTCTATCAACGGGTATATACACATTTATCCCTCATGTTAAACAAGTCAGATTATTCGGAAATGAGTAACGATGCATGCTAACTCAGTCATATCGTAACAAGGCCCTAGATAATTACATTAGGGGCTTAACGGTGAGTTACCAAAACTCCTTGGTATAAAAGAGCCTGTTGATTTTCCTCAACCTCTACAGTTTTACTTGAAGCTGGAAAATGGCGTGCTTCGTACAGTCACAATCCAGCACGATATACATTGAGCTAGAGGCCGTATCAGATAGTACAGATGGTGCGAGAGCTTTTAAGTAGAAAAAACGATGGACAGCAACTCACAAGGGAATATGGACTTACTTACTGGTACCTGACGTCAGAAATTTCTTTATTATACAGTTTTTGAGTAAGCATGCTTATTTAAGTCTCTCTTGTACTGTGTCGGACAGAACAATGTTCCGATTTGTTCGATGTGTGTTGGATATGCCTTGGAAAATACCAAACATTTGATAATTGGAGGTCATATTTAGGTAAAATTGTAGGTGTAGCAATAGACGGGAAAACATAGCGTTGGTGTCATGTACAAAACATTAATAGTGCATTTACACCTGAGCGAAAGCTAGTAGATTTCAGTTCAAATCTTGAAGAAAATCTTTACCTTTTACACCATTGCTTTTTAACATATTGAACGATTTTATATTCATAACAAAACAGCTGACTTTACTGTATTATGCATCTAGATATAGAAAAGTACAATCGGAGTTAACATTGCTTTAACCAAAGTCAAATACCTGTGGGTTATTTTTGTGGATCATGTGGATCTATACAATGATTTTCAGACCAATCATTAAGTACGGCGCAATCGTATGGTGGCAGAAGACTCTGCAGACCACGGCGATGAACAAACTCTGCAAGGCTCAGAGAATGGCGTGTCTTCTTGCTACTGGTGCAATGAGATCATGTCCAACTTTGGCCATTGAGGCCTTGATTGGGTTAACACCTATACAAATCTTTATAAGATCCTCTGCGGAAATGGCCGCTTATCGGATAGGTATTGGTAACTTTTCTCGGTGTGTTGGCAACGGGCATTCATCGTCCTGCAGAAAGCTGTTAGGGATGCCTAGCGACAGGATAATCTGTGAACTAAGATTCAACAGAAGATTCAATGTCACAATTCCGCTTAGGGTCACGTGGGAGGATAATGGTCCCTTTGTGGATTCCAGAAGTTAATGTTCGTATACGGATTGATCCAAAACTTTAGATGGAGTAGGCGCTGGAGTATGTGGACCCAACGTGAAAATTTCAGTGCCCATGGGTAAATGGCCCACGGTATTTCAAGCGGAAATACATGCAATCACCAAATGTATTCATATTAATTTGAGCAGAGGCATTCAAGGCGCGCATATAGCTATCTTTCCGATAGTCAGGCTGCCCTTAAGTCCTTAGTTTCATGGGAATTCCGTTCTAATCTTGTTTTAGAGTGCTTTGACTCACTAGACAAGCTATCGATACGGAACAAGGTTTCCATTTACTAGATAACTGGCCATAGCGGTCACCCGGGTAACAAGGTAGCGGATGAATTGTCCAAGAGGACCTCTGCCGCTCCTCTTATAGGCCCAGAGCCCTTTTGTGGCGTAAATTGGTACTGACTCTAACTACTATAATCAGAGAGAACGACACATCGACCGCTAAGAAAATTTGGTTGGCTTCTACTGGTCTAAGGCAGGCCAAATCATTGTTACAGCCATTTTCATACAGTGGCATCCTGAATTTCAGGAGGAATGACTTACAGCTAGCTACTGGTTTCCTCTCCGGTCATTATGGACTGAACTACCATCTTTGGAAAAGTAACCTAATTCGCTCACCCTTGTGCCGTTTGTGCATGGAAGAAGATGAGACATTATCTGTGAATGTATAGTCTTATGTGAAAATAGAAGGCGTGTTTTTCTTTTTGAATTTGTGTGTTCGGACGTTATTAGGCGGGCTTCTCCAAGCTCTGTGCTGACTTTCATAAGGAGAGTCATTCAGAGCTTGGCTTAATTTAGAGATCCATGGCACAAAAGATCCAATAGGTGTCGCAGTGCCGGTCCTTGGACCAGATCTATCCAATTATCTATTTTATCTTATCTTTATTTTATGTTAAAATCACAAAATACCTAAGGCTAAAATTAATTTTAATTACCGCACTTTGTCAAATTTGATATTCACCGTCGTCTTTTTTTTTTGGCACATTGTTATGACAACCACAGTTGTACTTCTAAGATTTTGTCAAATCTCTTCAAGAACTAGATTTTGTTTGATTTGAAGTAGATTTTGCTTAAGATCTCCTACGAACTAGACTTCGCTCAGGTGTAAATGCGCTATAACTCACATAACTGCAACTTTACAGGAGAAGGTAAAAACATAACAGAAACTGAAATGAACTAAATGTAACTATTATTATAAAATTGCTGTTAAAATAGTTGTTGCAAATCGTTGCAATTTATGTTTCTTTTTATATTAGACCAACTATATGTACTTTCTACCATGTTGTAATCTTTTCATAATTGGATGATTGTGTGTAGGACATTTCCCACCCTGTGACATAAAGCCTTGCGGTGTAATGTAGGCTATTTGAATTCATCTGAAGAATAAACAAGTATATTTTAATTCTCATCTTATTTGTATGTATATATTTATATGTATATATATGTATTTATGTATGAATGTAAATAGTTCCAGAATAATTTAAAGTAATTTAACAAAAAATATTATTACAATGTATTAATAATTTTGAATATTTTTCAATAAACGTAGAACAGGAATGATAGTATTTCTTAATTATTGTTTTAATTAAAAAAGTTAAAGCTTTAGTACAATTTAATTTTTTCATAATAAGTCTTGGTTTATGTGATTTTCTTCTCTTTTAAATTAAAGGTTCTTATTATATTTGTTATTGTATTAATATAACCCAATTTGGGTCAAGTAGTTAATAAAAATTTTATTCGCAATAAAAAAATTTATCTGTGGCAGTAGCAAAACATTTTTAAAGCGTAATTATCGATGCAGTAACTTTGACTACTATAGAGGTTTATACGACTTATTGTGCCCGTCAATGCAGTTGTATAACTTGACATTCTTACCGTCGACTCGAAAAGCCCCAGTCCAGGTTTGGTCTGCAAACGCAAGGTTATATCAATTGAATAATCGCTTACACCCAACTCCTTGACGATTTTATGGTGAGGAGCTGCTACAGTAGCATCTGTGATTGAGTTCAGGTACAAAACTCGACATTGGGGATGATCTTTTAGGCGATCATTGATTAATTTTACAATGTAACGTGCAGCTCGTTGCACACGACCATCATTAGTCGGTAACTCTCGATGTTGGTGACAGCTGCACCAATGTGAAGCAATATAAGCATTTTCACAAGTGCGACTTTTTGGAAATGGCAAAAAAAGACTAATGCTACGCGGCATGCTCGTATCAGGATCATTTAGTTCAGCAACCCTTTTAATCAAATATTTAGAACTTAATTTATTTAAATCAATGAGATCTAACAATGTAGCATGCAAGTCATAGGGCGTAGATAAACGTTTCGCATTAGTCTCAAAATTGGACATAGCCTCTGGATACTTTTGTTTAAGCCACGGCGGGTACAATGCTATAAGAAGTGGCAAACGCTCTTCCATCATGCCCTGGTATGTTTTACGAAACGAGCCCCATCTTATGCCATGATCACTCATAAGAAATATAATGGTACGGCTGAGAACTCCGTTGGCGTTGAACTTTTCCAATAAATGCTTTATATCTTCATCGAATAGCATGGGCATATTAAAAAGGTCATGAGTCATTGCAACCGCCCAAAAGAAAGCAAAAAAATTTTCTTTTTTCATTACAGGTATCAGTTTGCGAACATATTCCAGCAACACATCGGCCGTTCGTCGTCCGCCCAAGCACAGAGCGACATTTAAACGTTTTTCATAACTGATGTGCCGTTCCATTTCTAAAAGTATTGGACGTAGGTAGTAATCAGTGGGTGATGTTTTGAATCCAGCATGCCGCCAATTGAAAAGACTTAAGCCACCAACATCTTCGGAATATATCGTTTTATAGCCAGCTTCCTTGTATTGTTTCCATATAAGAGAGCAGTTGTCATAAACACTGTTTGAAAGTCTTGCTGATGGTCCCAAGCACGATATAGCTACCTCATCTTCATCAAAACCAGTTAAAACCGGCATAAGGTTGGGATAAGTATTATCGCCTACTTTATTGTAGCCCCAAAATTCAATGTAATTAAGATTATTGTGTATGTAAGAGGCACTTGCACGCATTTGCCGCAAGAAATTCAAATGTGAGACACTGTCCATGCCTAATATCATGACCGAGATACGGTTAGGATCCGTTTTCGTAGTATGATTACCATTATTAATTATACGAGATTGATTTGAAATATTCAATATACTTATGTTTCTTCTATCATCTTGGACCAACAGCATTTCATCCCTTTTACCATTGTTTGTTAAAGTATTTTCAGATATATTTTCAATAACGAAAAAATGAAAATCTTTATATATTATGGTTTCTTCATTATTTTTTGGCCAGCACTCGACCATTAGGAATTCAATGCCCGGTTTAATAGAAACATTTTTGCTATATTCCAATTGAAATGAAACCGGTTCTAAATATTGGTTATGTTCATCATTAATGCGTCGTATTTCTGAATAGTTGCAGGACAAATTTGTCAAGTCTCGTATATCATATAAGTCATAAATCTCTTTCTCATTCATGTTTAACATAAGAACGGGCTCACCTTCATCACTGGTACGTATTAAAGGCTTCTTACAAAAAAAATTTCTCGGCTTGTACATGAATTGGATAATATTGTCATCGGTTACTGGAAAGTAAGGCATACGGCAGCCCGGTAAATCAATGAAATAAGCCTGGGTTATATTGTAGACAGCATCAACGCGCGCAATGAACTCGAAGCGCTCTCTTAAATTTACAAACTTCGTTTTTAAATTAAAATCTATGAAAATGTAGGAGAAAAAACATATGCACAGAACTACAATGATTATCTTTTTACAGTACTTTTGCTTCTTCGTCATGTTATAGTAGCGATAATAAAACTGCATATCACGTTTTGTCATATAACGTGGATCCAATAGATATTTCCCTCTGAAATAAAAAAAAAACATTTTGTTTTAACGTTTGAAAAAATAATCACGGTTAGCAAAATGCCATGAAAATAAAGATAGATGTGCATAAATTTATGAAAATAAAGAAAATATTCAATTCCAAATTTTATAAGTTTGCATAATTTCCTAAGCATGTAAACAAACTTTAGATCACACTAGGGGAACTAAATGGTGTTTTTATAGAGTGACACACGTTTAACTGCCTGTTTTTAGAAAATGAAAACAAAATAGTGAGTGAGAAATTGAAATGAAATTGAAGCTGATAATGAGCTCTGCACAACTGGCTTTCCTACAGATGATGATATTGTTTAGCAAAATTGCCATGAATCAGAGGATCAAATCTTAAGCGGAACGGAGAGTGATGTCGGTAGAAGAAACTACTCAAAAGCCAACAAGAAATGATATAGAAAGTTCTTTCCGAACATTAGATAATTAAATATTATTATTTACAGTGTATTTTCAGCAATTTTTTATCAGAGTTTTAAAAAATTATTTTATCAGTATTACAAATGGGGGTCTTTTTGGCCTCCGTGTCGCAAAGGGTTAATTATAAATAATAGAATATGCTACTAAAATGCATATATAGTGAAAAGATCACCAACTTCATACAGAAACATCAAAAGGTTTAGTTTTTAGATCATTTTTTATGAAAATATAGTGGTTTTCATATTATTTGAACTTTGACCTCAAAAGAACACGTGTTAGCGTTGTCCGATCCAGCTAAATTTTCACCATAAAAGTTTTACATCAAGTGCCACTAAAAACTGACCGGACTTTTAGGAAAATCCGAAGTTTAATTTCTCCCATATATTTCAATGCCACTCTAATGTACATACATTATGTTTTCAAAATTTATAAACCTTTTTAATGTAGTCGTATTTCAATTTTTTCAGAACTTTTCCATTTCCTTATTTTTTAAACTTGAATATTTTTCAATTGACAAATTAAAAAAATACGTGTGGCACTCGGGTACTGCCGCGGTAAAGCTATTGCATAGCATTTTTTATCAACTTATGCAATTGTAATTATTTATAGCGAGAGAAAATGGTTCCTCAGGCCCGTGGTCCACAGTCTCCATCGATTTGGACCATGTCGAGACCCAATAAAGCCACAATTTTAGCCAAAAAATCCGATTAACGGAAAAGCTGCCAGCTGTGCAAAATAAATAAAAACGTACATCTCCGGAAATATGTGGTTCAATAGCGCTGCAATGAGTGGGACATTTTGCTGCTGTGATTGTTGAGTAGGCTGATTAGTGAAGACATTTATCTTTGTGGGATTAGTGTTATTTATGGAATAAGTGTATTGTATTTGTGGAACTAGTCTTAGGTTTTATTTTCGTTACGGAATTTCTTGATTCGGTCGAGTTCATAATTGAGATTAATCTGATTGTAATTAAAATAAAGAAAATGTTAGTAATATATAACTTACATACGTATTTTGTGGTTCATTAAAAGCTGATATAAAATATTGTTATCAAGTTTTTTGTGATTTGTCAAATTGTTAACCCTGAAAAAGCTACACAAATGAATAGCGAAATATTGATAAATAAAATTAAAAATATAAAAAACGTTATGTTTCTTATAAAAAGATTAATTTAATTCATTCTTAGCCACACACTTCATAAACTGAATTGAAAGATTTCAAATTTATATAATTTTTACAATTACAAATTTAAAAATTATTATTATATGTTTGCCACCAAAGTCTGTTTATATTTTTTATTTAAAATTCAATGAAAATTTAAATATTTACATATGTATTTATGTAGCTTTATCTTTGCTAAAGAAAGCTACAAACATAAATTTTGACAGCTGATCAACACACACAGCACAATCAAATTGAAAGACTTCAGCCAACTTGAAAAAATTAAAATCTTTTTATTTTTCTTCAACCAACTGATATTCCTGACGATGTTGCGCAAAGAAGTAGCGAACTATTGAAATAAAACCACGACTGTTCTGATGATTGTTGTTTTGAAAAGTGTCCTTAATAATTAAATAATGAAATATATATGTACATACATATACTTATATATACATACATACATACAAGTTTCTTTTTAACTCATACAAGAAGCATAGTGCCATAAATTAAATGCTATGCTAAAAATAAATTAATTACTTTTAAATAAAAAAGGCCAGAAGCTTAAACACCAAAAAGTATAAAATCAACAACACTTAAGGGTCTCTAGTTGTGTAGCTTCAGTACGATATTCGGAGTAATATTATGATTTTCTGTTTATCGATTTACCCAAATATTTTTATATTATTACGAATAAACGTAATTATTATTTGAACAACAAAAAGTTACATCACAAAGTAGAATACTTTAAAGATAACGGACTATGAGTTTGTGTTGATTATTAGTCATTTCCAACCAGTGATGGGGAATTTCGTAGTAACCAAAATTGTTTCAATATGTAAAAATAGAATAAAAATTAATTAAATTAATTCTCGTATTCTATTTCTGTTGAAAACTTAGTTAAATAGTTGATATTCTTCCCAATTAGTATCCACTTTACGAAAATTGTAAAGATGGACAATTGAACGCTGAGGGGATGAAATCGGTATACTAATACGTTCTGCTAAACTGATTGGATATACTAATGTTTTTCAACATAAAAAACTCTGAGTACATAATTTGAATTTTCATTAATTCAATAAAACTTAACTTGAGCCTGATAATATTACTTTTCATATTTACCAAAATATTTAAAAAATTATTAAAAAAAAAATCATTTTTTAAGTTTTTTTTTTTGAACAAGAGTAGGTATTGTAAAAACTTTGTAAATTATTTCGTGTCGGAAGTTAGGCTGCATTTACACATGCCATTAGTGGCATGCCATTGCTGTATACGTATTATACAAAAACTGTTCGAAAAAGTCGAATCTCTTGCCATTTGATTTTGCGTTTACACAGTGGCATGCCACTTCATTTTCAAAATGTCGCCGAAGCGTTAAGGCTGCTTTAGCCGACCGTAACTCTAGAAATGTAAATGTTGATGTGTCAGCTGATTGCTTCTGTTATATGCAAAAGCTATGAAAATACTTACTTGACTGAAATGAAATGTTGCCGTAACGTACCAACCTGCAGAAAATAGAATTTCATTACGAGGTTACGTGACAATTGTATACAGTGATGGGATGGTTGTATTTTGAATTGCAATCGGGCACAGAAGTCCTTTGTTGGTACTTTTTTTTTGTTTTGACTAGTTTTAGTTGTTAAATATGTACACATGCATGCTTTATTGAGTAAAGAAATAATTTTTTTCAATATCTAGCAAGAGATTGTACCGATCGTTTGTGCTTATATATTTTATTGTAATGAATTTGATAATTGTTTAAATTATAGTTTAACATTCATATCTATGTACATATGTATGTATGTACATCATAGTTTTGATTATTACTGTTACTTATTATTTAAAAGATTTTTTTTTTGTATACTTGAATGTATGTATGTATGCACATATGTATGTACATAGGTACAATATATGTATATGAAATTACAAAGTGAGCATATCAATTAATGTACATATGTACATACATACATACATTCAAGTATACAAAAAAAAAACCTTTTATATAATAACTGCCTTGCACATGATGTCGAACGAATTTTTCTTTCGTACAAATTACATTTAAAACAAAAACAAAATTTTTAAAATTGTATGTACATATGTACTCGTACATACATAAATTGATATGCTTACTTTGTAATTTCATGTATACTGTACTTATGTACAAACATATATACATACATACATACATTCAAGTATACAAAAAAAAATCCTTTAAATAATAAGTAACACTAATAATCAAAACAATGATGTACATACATACATATATAGATATGAATGTTAAACTATAATTTAACCAATTATCAAATTCATTACAATAAAATGTGTAATAATATGATTCGGTACCTTTTAAATAATATCGTACTATTTGCGAACAATCACAAATATTGTAAACATTTGGAACTTCCATCAACGTTTGGAACAGCTGTTTTATATTTGATTTATAATTTTCAAAGTGATAAAAAGTTGCAATGGACGACAAGAAATTAATACTACTGGTGAAGGAAAATGAACAATAACAATTCTCCGGGCACAAGATTTCGAAGAAGAACAGAAAAATATGATTTAATATGTTTAATAAGAATTTTTGTTCTTTTTATGTATGTATGTACATACATATGCATGTATGCACATTCATGTGTCACGTGACACGTTTTTAAGCATTCTATAACTACAAAAATGTTGGCTCTTACATTACATCAACATTTAGCTTACATCTACGATTTCAACCGTCGGCTAAATAGGCCTTTAACTTGAGTACATTCGTTTACTTCTCAAATTAAAAAAAAAATAACCAGAAAGAAAGAGAAGAGAGCAGAGAGTTACCAAGTTTATCATATAGGCACATTTTTGGGGAAAGTGTTAAAATTTTTTATTATTTGTATTATTATTATATTGTTATTAAATTATTAATGCACTATAATTAACAATCTTCGATTTTTATGCGTATTTCAACAAATAAAACATAAAAATACATTTAAAATATTAAAACTTCAATTAGAATTTTACAGCAATCCGGTAAAGTTGCATTAAATTTTGAACAGGGTAACACTGTAACATCGTTTTGCAATATCTGCTGCCACTGGAGCTTCCAGTTCGAAAAATTTGTGTGCCTTAGTAAAAAATCTTGAATGTATTGAGTTTTTCGAACTGTAGTGTATGTATCAGTAGAGGTTCAACCATCTCTGTGAAATGTGACCATTTCTTACATAAAGCTCTAGCTAGTAGAAATTATAAAAACCGTATAAGACCAAATGATTGAGATGTGTTGTTATCTGAAAAATTTCATGTTTTTTCAGCTCAGGTGGTGTTAAAAATATAGTTTCCTTTAAATATTCATGAACAAATACTTTATATCTTTCTTTTTAATTAATTTTCTTTTATTTTAACTTTAAATTTTAATAATTACTTTTATTCAGACTTAAGAAATTAAAAAGGGTCTAAATAATATCAATTTTCTGGGACATTTGTTAATTAATTCTTTAATCAATTAATAATTTTTTACTAAATTTTCAAATAGTTTAGTTTGATTATTATAGATTTTAAAACGAGATAACATAATTTTGCGACCGTGACTGGTCTCGAGACATCACGATGTCAGTTCAACCTTCTGTGTAGTCAAAAAATGTTCATAGTCTATTTAATTATTACTAGCTTCTGGAATTTTATTTTTATTAAAAAGTAACTTATAAAAACAATAACATATATTATACGAACTTAAGCCTGAATAATTAAATTTCGTTTTATTTTTTAGCTGAAAAAAATTCAATTAAATATTTTGTTCTATTTTACAAACACAATACTCACTACGAAGCGTATGTTATTCTCTTTTGAAAACCACGAAATATTCATCATACGCACCAGCTGCCAGTTATTCCTAATTAGTCTTGTTATCGTGCTTAATTTTTCCTTAATCTAGCACTGAAAACTAAACCGATATCCCCCAATTTAAAAATATATTTTCATTCATGATTTACTAATAGAAGAATTAGTAAAATGAAAATCCATCCCTTTAGGCCACACATACACATAAACCTCAGTTCATGCGAAACATCAAAGCTCTCTTTTTTTTCCCAATTAGTATCCAATTTACGAAAATTGTAAAGATGGACAATTGAACGCTGATGAGAGGTGTAGCGGCCTTGAAATCGGTACTGATACGTTCTGCTAAACTGATTGGATATAATAATAATATTTTTTACATTAAAAAAAATTACTCTTAGTAATTTGAATTTTCATTAATTCAATAAAACGGAACTTGAGCTTGATAAAATTACTTTTCATATGTACATTCTACATTTTAATTAGTTTAAAATTTTTTATATTTTGTTACAAAATTTCGAATTTTTGAAATCAAGTTCAGAATGAAAACTAAGCTGACTAAAACATTATTTTTGAGTATCTGCTTTAAACACTAAATCTAGTGCTCTAATAGAAACATCTGTAATGTTACCGTTTATCTTGAGTTGGGCATCAACTGTTCATAAAATGCAAGGCTGTACAGTTGAAAATGCAGTCATTTATCTGGGACATCGGCTGTTTGCTGCTGGCCAAGCATATGTAGCACTCAGTCGGTGCAAATCTTTGGACGGTATTCGAATTGAAGAACTTGATTGCTCTAAGTTGACAGGTAAGACTCTATGTAACAGCGAAGCATTAGCTGAAATGAATCGACTAAGAGGTAACAACTTATAAGAGTCGTCAATATATGATCGAGCTCATAACGAAAATTGGCATGTTTAATAGTTTTACTTGAATCGTGCGTGAAGATTACACGCACTCTTCTTTTTTTAAGTTCTGAAAACAATACGTTTAATTATCAACAATATGAATAAAATTGTCTTAGAATTAATCTCTAACAATTCTTTAGATTTCACAATAGTAATTTTTTATTTTTTTCCAAGTTCTTGAAACAATATGTTTAATCATCAACAATATGAATAAAACAAATATAATTTAAGAAATCGAAAAAACACACTTTTAAAACACATCGAACTAAAAAATTAATAATTGTAAAAAGTAAACAATAAATATAGCTTAAAAAAACTAAAAAAACGCTTTTATAGCATATGAAACTAAAAAAAAAATAAATAAATGTAATTAAGGAAAACTAAAAAACATGTTTCTGAAGAACATCGAACTAAAAAGTTAAAAATAATTTTCAAAATAAAAATAAAACAAAAATAATTTTCAAAATAAAATTAAAACAAAAATGAATGAAAAAATACTACACCATTTTTCAATGTAATTCAGACCATTACCGATTATATTCAGAAAATTCCAAATGAAATTCAGAATTTCCAGTTTAAATTCAGAAAATTCCAAATGAAATTGAGAATTTCACGTTCAAATTCAGAAAATTCCAAATGAAATTGAGAATTTCAAGTTTAAATTCAGAAAATTCCAAATGAAATTGAGAATTTCAGATTCTAAATTAAATAAAAAAATATTGAAATTGGGAGATTTGTATTTAACAAAATTAATTATACATTCATATGTAACATTATAATAATGCAGATATAAAATAATTGTAAATATGTACATGTTTGCATCATTTTACTGCCCAACAGTCATCATATCATCTAATTGCAGAGCAGTTTGGTAAAATGTAGTTGTGTGCTGTATAGCTCTACTGCAATCTCCGGTAGTTAGGCAGGTCTTGGAAGTGTTTATTATTTCTTCAAGATATGTCAGCCTCTGCTCACCTACATTAGGCGGACTTACATTTGGTATATTCATTTTGGATTTTACAATACTTTTAATTTTGGACCAAATAATTTCAATGGGATTAAGCATTGGTGAGTAGGGAGGGACTCAATCGTAAAAGATTTGCTGGTGTATTTTCAAAAATTTGATGTAAGCGACTGTGGCAGGGAGCTGTATCGCATACCAAGACCAAAGTTGTGTTCCTTCTATGTACATATTACGTATTTGTTTAAAACAAATCAATTTCTTAATATTATATCGAACTTTCTCAATTTCATTTGAAATTTTCCCAACCTTATTTGGAATTTTCTGAATTTAAACTTGAAATTCTTGATTTCATTTGGATTTTTTTGAATTTAAACTTGAAATTCTCAATTTTAATTGGAATTTTCTGAATTTAAACTTGAAATTCTCAATTTCATTTGGAATTTTCTGAATTTAAACTTGAAATTCTCAATTTCATTTGGAATTTTCTAAATTTGAACTTTAAATTCTCAATTTCATTTGGAATTTTCTGAATTTAAACTTGAAATTCTCAATTTCATTTGGAATTTTCTGAATTTAAACTGGAAATTCTGAATTTCATTTGGAATTTTCTGAATTACATTGAAAAATGGTGTAGTCTTATTGAGAAAAAAGCGTGGGCGCTTGATTTTTTATTTTGAAAATCATTTTTAACTTTTTAGTTCGATGTTCTGCAGAAACATGTTTTTTAGTTTTCCTTAATTACATTTATTTTTTTTTAGTTTCATATGCTATAAAAGCGTTTTTTTAGTTTTTTTAAACTATATTTATTTTAATTGAAGTATATTTTTTTTTATTTTTTGACTTTGCAGAGTATTGTTGTAAAAAAAACCACCGGAATATTTACTTGTAAATTTCACAAATGTTTTCACAAATATTTAAAATTTTTCGGCATAATACTGATACTCAACAAGTTTACTTTCTTTTACAAAATATAAATATTTCTTATTCAGTTTGTGGTTAGTCGTACTTGGTTACAAAAAAAAAGTTCATATATCCTCCTTTGTTTATGTACGTACATATGTATACGAGTATACGAGTATATCTAAATAAATACATTGAAACATTCGTTTTTAAAATAAAATTTGCGGATCTTTTCCAATTTTGTAATGAAAATCCAAATTGTATCTTATAAGTTTGTGTCACAGTTATCATCCTTCATGAACAAACAAACATAATCCAAAGAATAAACACAGGAAACGCACTCATATTCCCACTCAAACAAACAGACACGCATACACAAATAAGAGTATAACAATACACTTGAACGTACTCATAACCCAGGTTAAGTTCATCATTTTCGCTTTTGCGTTTTACATACAAACGCATTTTAACGAAGTTTTACATCTATTTTACTTTTATAAATGATTAATTTATTTTTCTTTATTTATGTATTTTATTCATAAAATTCTTAATTAAAATAAGTTAAGTTATATTTATATTATTTACAAATTTTAATATATCCTGTTTCTTTAATTTGGTGAAAACTTGTGTGATTTGATTTGGTTTTTTGTGACAGATGCTGCAAAAATTTAACGCATGCGCTTAACGGTGTTTCTAAGGGATGCTGGCTGCAGAGCCTTAAAAACATATATTCTTTATCCAAATCTATGTAAAAATTAATATTTGTGGGAACTGCCTTCCATAGCTCTAAGATCCCACTATCGGCAAAATGTATAAACTTTCGTCGCAATTAATATACTGATAGTGTGAATGCAAACAATTTTTCAAAATGCGACAATCTGCGCCGACATTGTACTGAGTATGGACAATTAAAAGCAACCTTGATGCACCGATGTGCACACACTATTGCACAATGTTGACCAATTAATTTGTAAAATATGCACCGATTTTCATCACCACACGTGCGCCGATCACGGTCGACAATTAGTGCCAACACATGGGATGGAAAACAGAATTTTTAAATTGTACCAACTGCCTTTTAAAACTATTTTTTTGAGCTTAGTTGTACCAAAAATAATTTGTTATTATCTTTTATTCGTATATATTAAAACAACATTTTATGTATTTCAAATATGTATTACTAATTGTTAGCTAATCTATATGCTTTTCGTTGGTAGCTAAATACTAACTCATCAGCAGATCTTTACCATTCAAATTTAAAAATTTTTAAAACTTATCTACTTATACATAAACTTGCAATTAATATCTGCGAAATATTTAAGCAAAACCAAAATTGTTTTTAAAACCCTTTAAAAACATCATAACAAATAATTTTATTTTATTCGATACGAGTCTGTTTAATTTTCTTGTAACCTTTATACAGTTAGACAACCCTAGGTTGCCAATAAAAGTATGTATTTATAAACAAGCTTCCCTTTTACAAAATAAAATCTTTTATTCGAGCAAATAATCAAGAATTTATGTTTTTAAAAAAATTTTATTTGTTATGGTTTAAAACATGACTGATAAAGATCTACTGATAAGGTGGCATTTAGCTCCTAACGAAATGCATATAGATTAGTTAACCCATAACAAATAATATATTTTTTAAATATATTTAAAACTGTTGAACAAAAAAAAATACCATTTTACCAAAACATCGATTCGAAAAGAAAACTGTTCGAATTTGTATCTTATTTACATTGAAATTCGAATGCTTTTTTGCTTTCGATTCGAAATACAGAGTAACCCTGATGCCTTCTTAACCCTGGTTCTATTTTTAATCGTATTTTCTTTACATATTTTATGTCTGAAATTGGCGTGCATTCCCACGTAAAAGATAGCTTACGTTGTTCAACTGAAATGTTGTCGTTTTTCAGATCTGTGCAATTTTCGATTTCTGTGGGGATCAATGCTTTTAACGTATCGCTGTTCATTTTAATTCGCGACAAAGCGTCTACGTTTCTATTCAATTTTCCTTTCTTGTAAAATATTTCAAAATCTTAATCGCCTAATGCGAGTAATTTTTGTTGATGGGTTCCTATGTGAGAATAAGGAAATGAGTGGTCCGATTTGTTCACATCATGTATAGAAAGCGTTTTACTTGCGTATGATATCGGTAAGTCTGAGCCGATTTCCCCTTGGGATAAAATTGCTCCTAATGCAAATATAAATAAATTAGGGTATTTTAAAATCGGTGGGTTCATTAATCTCGTTTTGTGTTTGTCAAAGGAATTTTGACAGCTTGCACTCCATATGAATGGCCTATCCTTCCGTAATATTTGATTCAAATCTCTCACTATCAATACAAACTCCTTTACAAATCGTCTATAATAATTGCAAAATGCAACAAATCTGCGTACTTCATCAGTATTCTTTGGAGTTGGATAGTTCTTTATCACATCGAATTTGTTGGGGTCTGTACATACTTATACCTTTGTTAGTAATAAGATGACCTAGATAAACTACTTCTGTTCTTAAAAAACAACATTTGTTGATATTTAGCTTTAAGTTGTACTTTCTTAATCTTTCGAAAACTTTTTTAGGTTATCGTGGTAATATTGCATGCTGCAACCTAAAACGATTATATCGTACACGTACAAAAATGCTTCAGCACTTAAACCACTTAGAGCAATTGTCAACATGAGTTGAAAACTATTCGACAATATATTAAGTCCAAAGGGTAGACGCTTGAATTTAAAATGTCCACTTCTCGTCGAAAATGAGGTCAGTAGACTCGATTCATTACGTAACTCAATCTGATGGAATGAACTTGTCATATCCAGTGTAGAAAAGTATTTTGCTCTTCCTAACTTGTCTAATACATCTTCAATCCTTGTCAATGGAAATCGATCGTTGATAATTTTTTCATTTAGTTTACGAAAATCTACTACTAACCGCAACATCTTCTTGTCGTCTGATACCTTTTCTGCTACTACCAAAAGCGGTGAATTATAAGGGCTTACTGATGGTTCAATGATGTCATCTTCTAAGGGTTTATCTACCTGTATATGTATTTACTTCGTTCATCTATGATTCTGATAGCTTGTATGGTTTTATGAATACCGGTGTAGAATCTGTAGTGTGTCTGTCGACTTCCGTGTGAAAAATGTCACTGGTATTTAATAACAATGTCCTCTAGTGATCGTTTCGCAATTGGGTTAATTGATTCAATATACAAGTTTTCTAAAATATTTTTTACTCTTTTATTATTATTCGATTTGTTATTGCTGTTGCAATTATAAATCCGCACAAAAACTTTAATTTCCCATTGGTCCTAATGAGTGACAAACAAATTTTATAGAAAAATTCTCAAATACAATTGAGAAATCGGACTTACATAGTCTATAAGTATGGATCCTTGGCTTTAATTTCCCATTGGTCCAAATGAGTGACAAACAAATTTTATAGAAAAATTCTCAAATACAATTGAGAAATCGGACTTACATTGTCTATAAGTATGGATCCTTGGCTTTAATTTCCCATTGGTCCAAATGAGTGACAAACAAATTTTATAGAAAAATTCTCAAATACAATTTAGAAATCGGACTTACATAGTCTATAAGTATGGATCCTTGGCTTTAATTTCCCATTGGTCCTAATGAGTGACAAATAAATTTTATAGAAAAATTCTCAAATACAATTGAGAAATCGGACTTACATTGTCTATAAGTATGGATCCTTGGCGTTAATTTCCCAATGGTCCAAATGAGTGTCAAACAAATTTTATAGAAAAATTCTCAAATACAATTGAGAAATCGGACTTACATTGTCTATAAGTATGGATCCTTGGCTTTAATTTCCCATTGGTCCAAATGAGTGACAAACAAATTTTATAGAAAAATTCTCAAATACAATTGAGAAATCGGACTTACATAGTCTATAAGTATGGATCCTTGGCTTTAATTTCCCATTGGTCCAAATGAGTGACAAACAAATTTTATAGAAAAATTCTCAAATACAATTGAGAAATCGGACTTACATTGTCTATAAGTATGGATCCTTGGCTTTAATTTCCCATTGGTCCAAATGAGTGACAAACAAATTTTATAGAAAAATTCTCAAATACAATTGAGAAATCGGACTTACATAGTCTATAAGTATGAATCCTTGGCTTTAATTTCCCATTGGTCCAAATGAGTGACAAACAAATTTTATAGAAAAATTCTCAAATACAATTGAGAAATCGTTCTTACATAGTCTATAAGTATGGATCCTTTAATTTCCCAATGGTCCTAATGAGTGACAAACAAATTTTATAGGAAAATTCTCAAATACAATTGAGAAATCGGACTTACATAGTCTATAAGTATGGATCCTTGGCTTTAATTTCCCATTGGTCCAAATGAGTGACAAACAAATTTTATAGAAAAATTCTCAAATACAATTGAGAAATCGGACTTACATAGTCTATAAGTATGAATCCTTGGCTTTAATTTCCCATTGGTCCAAATGAGTGACAAACAAATTTTATAAAAAAATTCTCAAATACAATTGAGAAATCGGACTTACATAGTCTATAAGTATGGATCCTTGGCTTTAATTTCCCATTGGTCCTAATGAGTGACAAACAAATTTTATAGGAAAATTCTCAAATACAATTGAGAAATCGGACTTACATAGTCTATAAGTATGAATCCTTGGCTTTAATTTCCCATTGGTCCTAATGATTGACAAACAAATTTTATAGCAAAATTCTCAAATACAATTGAGAAATCGGACTTACATAGTCTATAAGTATGAATCCTTGGCTTTAATTTCCCATTGGTCCAAATGAGTGACAAACAAATTTTATAGAAAAATTCTCAAATACAATTGAGATATCGGACTTACATAGTCTATAAATATGGATCTTTGGCTTTAATTTCCCATTGGTCCTAATGAGTGACAAACAAATTTTATACCAAAATTCTCAAATACAATTGAGAAATCGGACTTACATAGTCTATAAGTATGGATCCTTGGCTTTAATTTCCCATTGGTCCAAATGAGTGACAAACAAATTTTATAGAAAATTTTTCAAATACAATTGAGAAATCGGACTTACATAGTCTATAAGTATGGATCCTTGGCTTTAATTTCCCATTGGTCCAAATGAGTGACAAACAAATTTTATAGAAAAATTTTCAAATACAATTGAGATATCGGACTTACATAGTCTATAAATATGGATCTTTGGCTTTAATTTCCCATTGGTCCTAATGAGTGACAAACAAATTTTATACCAAAATTCTCAAATACAATTGAGAAATCGGACTTACATAGTCTATAAGTATGGATCCTTGGCTTTAATTTCCCATTGGTCCAAATGAGTGACAAACAAATTTTATAGAAAAATTCTCAAATACAATTGAGAAATCGGACTTACATAGTCTATAAGTATGGATCCTTGGCTTTAATTTCCCATTGGTCCTAATGAGTGACAAACAAATTTTATAGAAAAATTCTCAAATATAATTGAGAAATCGGACTTACATAGTCTATAAGTATGGATCCTTGGCTTTAATTTCCCATTGGTCCAAATGAGTGACAAATAAATTTTATAGAAAAATTCTCAAATACAATTGAGAAATCGGACTTACATTGTCTATAAGTATGGATCCTTGGCGTTAATTTCCCAATGGTCCCAATGAGTGACAAACAAATTTTATAGAAAAATTCTCAAATACAATTGAGAAATCGGACTTACATAGTCTATAAGTATGGATCCTTGGCTTTAATTTCCCATTGGTCCAAATGAGTGACAAACAAATTTTATAGAAAAATTCTCAAATACAATTGAGAAATCGGACTTACATAGTCTATAAGTATGGATCCTTGGCTTTAATTTCCCATTGGTCCAAATGAGTGACAAACAAATTTTATAGAAAAATTCTCAAATACAATTGAGAAATCGTTCTTACATAGTCTATAAGTATGGATCCTTTAATTTCCCAATGGTCCTAATGAGTGACAAACAAATTTTATAGGAAAATTCTCAAATACAATTGAGAAATCGGACTTACATAGTCTATAAGTATGGATCCTTGGCTTTAATTTCCCATTGGTCCAAATGAGTGACAAACAAATTTTATAGAAAAATTCTCAAATACAATTGAGAAATCGTTCTTACATAGTCTATAAGTATGGATCCTTTAATTTCCCAATGGTCCTAATGAGTGACAAACAAATTTTATAGGAAAATTCTCAAATACAATTGAGAAATCGGACTTACATAGTCTATAAGTATGGATCCTTGGCTTTAATTTCCCATTGGTCCAAATGAGTGACAAACAAATTTTATAGAAAAATTCTCAAATACAATTGAGAAATCGTTCTTACATAGTCTATAAGTATGGATCCTTTAATTTCCCAATGGTCCTAATGAGTGACAAACAAATTTTATAGGAAAATTCTCAAATACAATTGAGAAATCGGACTTACATAGTCTATAAGTATGGATCCTTGGCTTTAATTTCCCATTGGTCCAAATGAGTGACAAACAAATTTTATAGAAAAATTCTCAAATACAATTGAGAAATCGTTCTTACATAGTCTATAAGTATGGATCCTTTAATTTCCCAATGGTCCTAATGAGTGACAAACAAATTTTATAGGAAAATTCTCAAATACAATTGAGAAATCGGACTTACATAGTCTATAAGTATGGATCCTTGGCTTTAATTTCCCATTGGTCCAAATGAGTGACAAACAAATTTTATAAAAAAATTCTCAAATACAATTGAGAAATCGGACTTACATAGTCTATAAGTATGAATCCTTGGCTTTAATTTCCCATTGGTCCAAATGAGTGACAAACAAATTTTATAAAAAAATTCTCAAATACAATTGAGAAATCGGACTTACATAGTCTATAAGTATGGATCCTTGGCTTTAATTTCCCATTGGTCCTAATGAGTGACAAACAAATTTTATAGGAAAATTCTCAAATACAATTGAGAAATCGGACTTACATAGTCTATAAGTATGGATCCTTGGCTTTAATTTCCCATTGGTCCTAATGAGTGACAAACAAATTTTATAGAAAAATTCTCAAATACAATTGAGAAATCGGACTTACATAGTCTATAAGTATGGATCCTTTAATTTCCCATTGGTCCAAATGAGTGACAAACAAATTTTATAGAAAAATTCTCAAATACAATTGAGAAATCGTTCTTACATAGTCTATAAGTATGGATCCTTTAATTTCCCAATGGTCCTAATGAGTGACAAACAAATTTTATAGGAAAATTCTCAAATACAATTGAGAAATCGGACTTACATAGTCTATAAGTATGGATCCTTTAATTTCCCAATGGTCCTAATGAGTGACAAACAAATTTTATAGGAAAATTCTCAAATACAATTGAGAAATCGGACTTACATAGTCTATAAGTATGGATCCTTGGCTTTAATTTCCCATTGGTCCAAATGAGTGACAAACAAATTTTATAGAAAAATTCTCAAATACAATTGAGAAATCGGACTTACATAGTCTATAAGTATGAATCCTTGGCTTTAATTTCCCATTGGTCCTAATGAGTGACAAACAAATTTTATAGAAAAATTCTCAAATACAATTGAGAAATCGGACTTACATAGTCTATAAGTATGAATCCTTGGCTTTAATTTCCCATTGGTCCTAATGAGTGACAAACAAATTTTATAGAAAAATTCTCAAATACAATTGAGAAATCGGACTTACATAGTCTATAAGTATGAATCCTTGGCTTTAATTTCCCATTGGTCCTAATGAGTGACAAACAAATTTTATAGGAAAATTCTCAAATACAATTGAGAAATCGGACTTACATAGTCTATAAGTATGAATCCTTGGCTTTAATTTCCCATTGGTCCTAATGAGTGACAAACAAATTTTATAGAAAAATTCTCAAATACAATTGAGAAATCGGACTTACATAGTCTATAAGTATGAATCCTTGGCTTTAATTTCCCATTGGTCCTAATGAGTGACAAACAAATTTTATAGAAAAATTCTCAAATACAATTGAGAAATCGTTCTTACATAGTCTATAAGTATGGATCCTTTAATTTCCCAATGGTCCTAATGAGTGACAAACAAATTTTATAGGAAAATTCTCAAATACAATTGAGAAATCGGACTTACATAGTCTATAAGTATGAATCCTTGGCTTTAATTTCCCATTGGTCCTAATGAGTGACAAACAAATTTTATAGAAAAATTCTCAAATACAATTGAGAAATCGGACTTACATAGTCTATAAGTATGAATCCTTGGCGTTAATTTCCCAATGGTCCAAATGAGTGACAAACAAATTTTATAGAAAAATTCTCAAATACAATTGAGAAATCGGACTTACATAGTCTATAAGTATGAATCCTTGGCTTTAATTTCCCATTGGTCCTAATGAGTGACAAACAAATTTTATAGAAAAATTCTCAAATACAATTGAGAAATCGGACTTACATAGTCTATAAGTATGAATCCTTGGCTTTAATTTCCCATTGGTCCTAATGAGTGACAAACAAATTTTATAGAAAAATTCTCAAATACAATTGAGAAATCGTTCTTACATAGTCTATAAGTATGGATCCTTGGCTTTAATTTCCCATTGGTCCTAATGAGTGACAAACAAATTTTATAGAAAAATTCTCAAATACAATTGAGAAATCGGACTTACATAGTCTATAAGTATGGATCCTTGGCTTTAATTTCCCATTGGTCCTAATGAGTGACAAACAAATTTTATAGGAAAATTCTCAAATACAATTGAGAAATCGGACTTACATAGTCTATAAGTATGAATCCTTGGCGTTAATTTCCCAATGGTCCAAATGAGTGACAAACAAATTTTATAGAAAAATTCTCAAATACAATTGAGAAATCGGACTTACATAGTCTATAAGTATGGATCCTTGGCTTTAATTTCCCATTGGTCCTAATGAGTGACAAACAAATTTTATAGAAAAATTCTCAAATACAATTGAGAAATCGGACTTACATAGTCTATAAGTATGGATCCTTGGCTTTAATTTCCCATTGGTCCAAATGAGTGACAAACAAATTTTATAGAAAATTTTTCAAATACAATTGAGAAATCGGACTTACATAGTCTATAAGTATGGATCCTTGGCTTTAATTTCCCATTGGTCCAAATGAGTGACAAACAAATTTTATAGAAAATTTTTCAAATACAATTGAGAAATCGGACTTACATAGTCTATAAGTATGGATCCTTGGCTTTAATTTCCCATTGGTCCAAATGAGTGACAAACAAATTTTATAGAAAAATTCTCAAATACAATTGAGAAATCGGACTTACATAGTCTATAAGTATGGATCCTTGGCTTTAATTTCCCATTGGTCCTAATGAGTGACAAACAAATTTTATAGAAAAATTCTCAAATATAATTGAGAAATCGGACTTACATAGTCTATAAGTATGGATCCTTGGCTTTAATTTCCCATTGGTCCAAATGAGTGACAAATAAATTTTATAGAAAAATTCTCAAATACAATTGAGAAATCGGACTTACATTGTCTATAAGTATGGATCCTTGGCGTTAATTTCCCAATGGTCCCAATGAGTGACAAACAAATTTTATAGAAAAATTCTCAAATACAATTGAGAAATCGGACTTACATAGTCTATAAGTATGGATCCTTGGCTTTAATTTCCCATTGGTCCAAATGAGTGACAAACAAATTTTATAGAAAAATTCTCAAATACAATTGAGAAATCGGACTTACATAGTCTATAAGTATGGATCCTTGGCTTTAATTTCCCATTGGTCCAAATGAGTGACAAACAAATTTTATAGAAAAATTCTCAAATACAATTGAGAAATCGTTCTTACATAGTCTATAAGTATGGATCCTATAATTTCCCAATGGTCCTAATGAGTGACAAACAAATTTTATAGGAAAATTCTCAAATACAATTGAGAAATCGGACTTACATAGTCTATAAGTATGGATCCTTGGCTTTAATTTCCCATTGGTCCAAATGAGTGACAAACAAATTTTATAGAAAAATTCTCAAATACAATTGAGAAATCGTTCTTACATAGTCTATAAGTATGGATCCTTTAATTTCCCAATGGTCCTAATGAGTGACAAACAAATTTTATAGGAAAATTCTCAAATACAATTGAGAAATCGGACTTACATAGTCTATAAGTATGGATCCTTGGCTTTAATTTCCCATTGGTCCAAATGAGTGACAAACAAATTTTATAGAAAAATTCTCAAATACAATTGAGAAATCGTTCTTACATAGTCTATAAGTATGGATCCTTTAATTTCCCAATGGTCCTAATGAGTGACAAACAAATTTTATAGGAAAATTCTCAAATACAATTGAGAAATCGGACTTACATAGTCTATAAGTATGGATCCTTGGCTTTAATTTCCCATTGGTCCAAATGAGTGACAAACAAATTTTATAGAAAAATTCTCAAATACAATTGAGAAATCGGACTTACATAGTCTATAAGTATGGATCCTTGGCTTTAATTTCCCATTGGTCCTAATGAGTGACAAACAAATTTTATAGGAAAATTCTCAAATACAATTGAGAAATCGGACTTACATAGTCTATAAGTATGGATCCTTGGCTTTAATTTCCCATTGGTCCAAATGAGTGACAAACAAATTTTATAGAAAAATTCTCAAATACAATTGAGAAATCGTTCTTACATAGTCTATAAGTATGGATCCTTTAATTTCCCAATGGTCCTAATGAGTGACAAACAAATTTTATAGGAAAATTCTCAAATACAATTGAGAAATCGGACTTACATAGTCTATAAGTATGGATCCTTGGCTTTAATTTCCCATTGGTCCAAATGAGTGACAAACAAATTTTATAGAAAAATTCTCAAATACAATTGAGAAATCGGACTTACATAGTCTATAAGTATGGATCCTTGGCTTTAATTTCCCATTGGTCCTAATGAGTGACAAACAAATTTTATAGGAAAATTCTCAAATACAATTGAGAAATCGGACTTACATAGTCTATAAGTATGGATCCTTGGCTTTAATTTCCCATTGGTCCTAATGAGTGACAAACAAATTTTATAGGAAAATTCTCAAATACAATTGAGAAATCGGACTTACATAGTCTATAAGTATGGATCCTTGGCTTTAATTTCCCATTGGTCCAAATGAGTGACAAACAAATTTTATAGAAAAATTCTCAAATACAATTGAGAAATCGTTCTTACATAGTCTATAAGTATGGATCCTTTAATTTCCCAATGGTCCTAATGAGTGACAAACAAATTTTATAGGAAAATTCTCAAATACAATTGAGAAATCGGACTTACATAGTCTATAAGTATGGATCCTTGGCTTTAATTTCCCATTGGTCCAAATGAGTGACAAACAAATTTTATAGAAAAATTCTCAAATACAATTGAGAAATCGTTCTTACATAGTCTATAAGTATGGATCCTTTAATTTCCCAATGGTCCTAATGAGTGACAAACAAATTTTATAGGAAAATTCTCAAATACAATTGAGAAATCGGACTTACATAGTCTATAAGTATGGATCCTTGGCTTTAATTTCCCATTGGTCCTAATGAGTGACAAACAAATTTTATAGGAAAATTCTCAAATACAATTGAGAAATCGGACTTACATAGTCTATAAGTATGGATCCTTGGCTTTAATTTCCCATTGGTCCTAATGAGTGACAAACAAATTTTATAGGAAAATTCTCAAATACAATTGAGAAATCGGACTTACATAGTCTATAAGTATGGATCCTTGGCTTTAATTTCCCATTGGTCCTAATGAGTGACAAACAAATTTTATAGAAAAATTCTCAAATACAATTGAGAAATCGGACTTACATAGTCTATAAGTATGGATCCTTTAATTTCCCATTGGTCCAAATGAGTGACAAACAAATTTTATAGAAAAATTCTCAAATACAATTGAGAAATCGTTCTTACATAGTCTATAAGTATGGATCCTTTAATTTCCCAATGGTCCTAATGAGTGACAAACAAATTTTATAGGAAAATTCTCAAATACAATTGAGAAATCGGACTTACATAGTCTATAAGTATGGATCCTTGGCTTTAATTTCCCATTGGTCCAAATGAGTGACAAACAAATTTTATAGAAAAATTCTCAAATACAATTGAGAAATCGGACTTACATAGTCTATAAGTATGAATCCTTGGCTTTAATTTCCCATTGGTCCAAATGAGTGACAAACAAATTTTATAAAAAAATTCTCAAATACAATTGAGAAATCGGACTTACATAGTCTATAAGTATGGATCCTTGGCTTTAATTTCCCATTGGTCCTAATGAGTGACAAACAAATTTTATAGGAAAATTCTCAAATACAATTGAGAAATCGGACTTACATAGTCTATAAGTATGAATCCTTGGCTTTAATTTCCCATTGGTCCTAATGAGTGACAAACAAATTTTATAGAAAAATTCTCAAATACAATTGAGAAATCGGACTTACATAGTCTATAAGTATGAATCCTTGGCTTTAATTTCCCATTGGTCCTAATGAGTGACAAACAAATTTTATAGAAAAATTCTCAAATACAATTGAGAAATCGTTCTTACATAGTCTATAAGTATGGATCCTTTAATTTCCCAATGGTCCTAATGAGTGACAAACAAATTTTATAGGAAAATTCTCAAATACAATTGAGAAATCGGACTTACATAGTCTATAAGTATGAATCCTTGGCTTTAATTTCCCATTGGTCCTAATGAGTGACAAACAAATTTTATAGAAAAATTCTCAAATACAATTGAGAAATCGTTCTTACATAGTCTATAAGTATGGATCCTTTAATTTCCCAATGGTCCTAATGAGTGACAAACAAATTTTATAGGAAAATTCTCAAATACAATTGAGAAATCGGACTTACATAGTCTATAAGTATGAATCCTTGGCTTTAATTTCCCATTGGTCCTAATGAGTGACAAACAAATTTTATAGAAAAATTCTCAAATACAATTGAGAAATCGTTCTTACATAGTCTATAAGTATGGATCCTTTAATTTCCCAATGGTCCTAATGAGTGACAAACAAATTTTATAGAAAAATTCTCAAATACAATTGAGAAATGGGAATTACATAGTCTATAAGTATGGATCTTTGGCGTTAATTTCCCAATGGTCCAAATGAGTGACAAACAAATTTTATAGAAAAATTCTCAAATACAATTGAGAAATGGGAATTACATAGTCTATAAGTATGGATCCTTGGCGTTAATTTCCTATTGGTCCAAATGAGTGACAAACAAATTTTATAGAAAAATTCTCAAATACAATTGAGAAATCGGACTTACATAGTCTATAAGTATGGATCCTTGGCTTTAATTTCCCATTGGTCCAAATGAGTGACAAACAAATTTTATAGAAAAATTCTCAAATACAATTGAGAAATCGGACTTACATAGTCTATAAATATGGATCTTTGGCTTTAATTTCCCATTGGTCCTAATGAGTGACAAACAAATTTTATACCAAAATTCTCAAATACAATTGAGAAATCGGACTTACATAGTCTATAAGTATGGATCCTTGGCGTTAATTTCCTATTGGTCCAAATGAGTGACAAACAAATTTTATAGAAAAATTCTCAAATACAATTGAGATATCGGACTTACATAGTCTATAAATATGGATTTTTGGCTTTAATTTCCCATTGGTCCTAATGAGTGACAAACAAATTTTATACCAAAATTCTCAAATACAATTGAGAAATCGGACTTACATAGTCTATAAGTATGGATCCTTGGCTTTAATTTCCCATTGGTCCAAATGAGTGACAAACAAATTTTATAGAAAAATTCTCAAATACAATTGAGATATCGGACTTACATAGTCTATAAATATGGATTTTTGGCTTTAATTTCCCATTGGTCCTAATGAGTGACAAACAAATTTTATACCAAAATTTTCAAATACAATTGAGAAATCGGACTTACATAGTCTATAAGAATGGATCCTTGGCTTTAATTTCCCATTGGTCCAAATGAGTGACAAACAAATTTTATAGAAAAATTCTCAAATACAATTGAGAAATCGGACTTACATAGTCTATAAGTATGGATCCTTGGCTTTAATTTCCCATTGGTCCTAATGAGTGACAAACAAATTTTATAGAAAAATTCTCAAATACAATTGAGAAATCAGACTTACATTGTCTATAAGTATGGATCCTTGGCGTTAATTTCCCAATGGTCCAAATGAGTGACAAACAAATTTTATAGAAAAATTGTCAAATACAATTGAGAAATCGGACTTACATAGTCTATAAGTATGGATCCTTGGCTTTAATTTCCCATTGGTCCAAATGAGTGACAAACAAATTTTATAGAAAAATTCTCAAATACAATTCAGAAATCGGACTTACATAGTCTATAAGTATGGATCCTTGGCTTTAATTTCCCATTGGTCCTAATGAGTGACAAACAAATTTTATAGAAAAATTCTCAAATACAATTGAGAAATCGGACTTACATAGTCTATAAGTATGGATCCTTGGCTTTAATTTCCCATTGGTCCTAATGAGTGACAAACAAATTTTATAGAAAAATTCTCAAATACAATTGAGAAATCGGACTTACATAGTCTATAAGTATGGATCCTTGGCTTTAATTTCCCATTGGTCCTAATGAGTGACAAACAAATTTTATAGAAAAATTCTCAAATACAATTGAGAAATCGGACTTACATAGTCTATAAGTTTGGATCCTTGGCGTTAATTTCCCAATGGTCCAAATGAGTGACAAACAAATTTTATAGAAAAATTCTCAAATACAATTGAGAAATCGGACTTACATACTGTATAAGTTTGGATCCTTGGCTTTAATTTCCCATTGGTCCTAATGAGTGACAAACAAATTTTATAGAAAAATTCTCAAATACAATTGAGAAATCGTTCTTACATAGTCTATAAATATGGATCTTTGGCTTTAATTTCCCATTGGTCCTAATGAGTGACAAACAAATTTTATACCAAAATTCTCAAATACAATTGAGAAGTCGGACTTACATAGTCTATAAGTATGGATCCTTTAATTTCCCAATGGTCCTAATGAGTGACAAACAAATTTTATAGAAAAATTCTCAAATACAATTGAGAAATGGGAATTACATAGTCTATAAGTATGGATCCTTGGCTTTAATTTCCCAATGGTCCAAATGAGTGACAAACAAATGTTATAGAAAAATTCTCAAATACAATTGAGAAATGGGAATTACATAGTCTATAAGTATGGATCCTTGGCGTTAATTTCCTATTGGTCCAAATGAGTGACAAACAAATTTTATAGAAAAATTCTCAAATACAATTGAGAAATCGGACTTACATAGTCTATAAGTATGGATCCTTGGCTTTAATTTCCCATTGGTCCAAATGAGTGACAAACAAATTTTATAGAAAAATTCTCAAATACAATTGAGATATCGGACTTACATAGTCTATAAATATGGATTTTTGGCTTTAATTTCCCATTGGTCCTAATGAGTGACAAACAAATTTTATAGAAAAATTCTCAAATACAATTGAGATATCGGACTTACATAGTCTATAAGTATGGATCCTTGGCTTTAATTTCCCATTGGTCCAAATGAGTGACAAACAAATTTTATAGAAAAATTCTCAAATACAATTGAGATATCGGACTTACATAGTCTATAAATATGGATTTTTGGCTTTAATTTCCCATTGGTCCTAATGAGTGACAAACAAATTTTATACCAAAATTCTCAAATACAATTGAGAAATCGGACTTACATAGTCTATAAGTATGGATCCTTGGCTTTAATTTCCCATTGGTCCAAATGAGTGACAAACAAATTTTATAGAAAAATTCTCAAATACAATTGAGATATCGGACTTACATAGTCTATAAGTATGGATCCTTGGCTTTAATTTCCCATTGGTCCTAATGAGTGACAAACAAATTTTATAGAAAAATTCTCAAATACAATTGAGATATCGGACTTACATAGTCTATAAGTATGGATCCTTGGCTTTAATTTCCCATTGGTCCAAATGAGTGACAAACAAATTTTATAGAAAAATTCTCAAATACAATTGAGATATCGGACTTACATAGTCTATAAATATGGATTTTTGGCTTTAATTTCCCATTGGTCCTAATGAGTGACAAACAAATTTTATAGAAAAATTCTCAAATACAATTCAGAAATCGGACTTACATAGTCTATAAGTATGGATCCTTGGCTTTAATTTCCCATTGGTCCTAATGAGTGACAAACAAATTTTATAGAAAATTTTTCAAATACAATTGAGAAATCGGACTTACATAGTCTATAAGTATGGATCCTTGGCTTTAATTTCCCATTGGTCCAAATGAGTGACAAACAAATTTTATAGAAAAATTCTCAAATACAATTGAGAAATCGGACTTACATAGTCTATAAGTATGGATCTTTGGCGTTAATTTCCCAATGGTCCAAATGAGTGACAAACAAATTTTATAGAAAAATTCTCAAATACAATTGAGAAATGGGAATTACATAGTCTATAAGTATGGATCCTTGGCGTTAATTTCCTATTGGTCCAAATGAGTGACAAACAAATTTTATAGAAAAATTCTCAAATACAATTGAGAAATCGGACTTACATACTGTATAAGTTTGGATCCTTGGCTTTAATTTCCCATTGGTCCTAATGAGTGACAAACAAATTTTATAGAAAAATTCTCAAATACAATTGAGAAATCGTTCTTACATAGTCTATAAGTATGGATCCTTTAATTTCCCATTGGTCCAAATGAGTGACAAACAAATTTTATAGAAAAATTCTCAAATACAATTGAGAAATCGGACTTACATAGTCTATAAGTATGGATCCTTGGCTTTAATTTCCCATTGGTCCTAATGAGTGACAAACAAATTTTATAGAAAAATTCTCAAATACAATTGAGAAGTCGGACTTACATAGTCTATAAGTATGGATCCTTGGCTTTAATTTCCCATTGGTCCAAATGAGTGACAAACAAATTTTATAGAAAAATTCTCAAATACAATTGAGATATCGGACTTACATAGTCTATAAATATGGATCTTTGGCTTTAATTTCCCATTGGTCCTAATGAGTGACAAACAAATTTTATACCAAAATTCTCAAATACAATTGAGAAATCGTTCTTACATAGTCTATAAGTATGGATCCTTTAATTTCCCATTGGTCCAAATGAGTGACAAACAAATTTTATAGAAAAATTCTCAAATACAATTGAGATATCGGACTTACATAGTCTATAAATATGGATTTTTGGCTTTAATTTCCCATTGGTCCTAATGAGTGACAAACAAATTTTATACCAAAATTCTCAAATACAATTGAGAAATCGGACTTACATAGTCTATAAGTATGGATCCTTGGCTTTTATTTCCCATTGGTCCAAATGAGTGACAAACAAATTTTATAGAAAATTTTTCAAATACAATTGAGAAATCGGACTTACATAGTCTATAAGTATGGATCCTTGGCTTTAATTTCCCATTGGTCCAAATGAGTGACAAACAAATTTTATAGAAAAATTCTCAAATACAATTGAGAAATCGGACTTACATAGTCTATAAGTATGGATCTTTGGCGTTAATTTCCCAATGGTCCAAATGAGTGACAAACAAATTTTATAGAAAAATTCTCAAATACAATTGAGAAATGGGAATTACATAGTCTATAAGTATGGATCCTTGGCGTTAATTTCCTATTGGTCCAAATGAGTGACAAACAAATTTTATAGAAAAATTCTCAAATACAACTGAGAAATCGGACTTACATAGTCTATAAGTATAGATCCTTGGCGTTCATTTCCTATTGGTCCAATTGAGTGAAAAACAAATTTTATACCAAAATTCTCAAATACAATTGAGAAATCGGACTTACATAGTCTATAAGTATGGATCCTTGGCTTTAATTTCCCATTGGTCCTAATGAGTGACAAACAAATTTTATAGAAAAATTCTCAAATACAATTGAGAAGTCGGACTTACATAGTCTATAAGTATGGATCCTTGGCTTTAATTTCCCATTGGTCCTAATGAGTGCCAAACAAATTTTATAGAAAAATTCTCAAATACAATTGAGAAATCGGACTTACATAGTCTATAAGTATGGATCTTTGGCTTTAATTTCCCATTGGTCCTAATGAGTGCCAAACAAATTTTATAGAAAAATTCTCAAATACAATTGAGAAATCGGACTTACATAGTCTATAAGTATGGATCCTTGGCTTTAATTTCCCATTGGTCCTAATGAGTGACAAACAAATTTTATAGAAAAATTCTCAAATACAATTGAGAAATCGGACTTACATAGTCTATAAGTATGGATCCTTGGCTTTAATTTCCCATTGGTCCAAATGAGTGACAAACAAATTTTATAGAAAAATTCTCAAATACAATTGAGAAATCCGACTTACATAGTCTATAAGTATGGATCCTTGGCTTTAATTTGCCATTGGTCCTAATGAGTGCCAAACAAATTTTATAGAAAAATTCTCAAATACAATTGAGAAATCGGACTTACATAGTCTATAAGTATGGATCCTTGGCTTTAATTTCCCATTGGTCCAAATGAGTGACAAACAAATTTTATAGAAAATTCTCAAATACAATTGAGAAATCGGACTTACATAGTCTATAAGTATGGATCCTTGGCTTTAATTTAACATTGGTCCAAATGAGTGACAAACAAATTTTATAGAAAAATTCTCAAATACAATTGAGAAATCGGACTTACATAGTCTATAAGTATGGATCCTTGGCTTTAATTTGCCATTGGTCCTAATGAGTGCCAAACAAATTTTATAGAAAAATTCTCAAATACAATTGAGAAATCGGACTTACATAGTCTATAAGTATGGATCCTTGGCTTTAATTTCCCATTGGTCCAAATGAGTGACAAACAAATTTTATAGAAAATTCTCAAATACAATTGAGAAATCGGACTTACATAGTCTATAAGTATGGATCCTTGGCTTTAATTTCCCATTGGTCCAAATGAGTGACAAACAAATTTTATAGAAAAATTCTCAAATACAATTGAGAAATCGGACTTACATAGTCTATAAGTATGGATCCTTGGCTTTAATTTCCCATTGGTCCTAATGAGTGCCAAACAAATTTTATAGAAAAATTCTCAAATACAATTGAGAAATCGGACTTACATAGTCTATAAGTATGGATCTTTGGCTTTAATTTCCCATTGGTCCTAATGAGTGCCAAACAAATTTTATAGAAAAATTCTCAAATACAATTGAGAAATCGGACTTACATAGTCTATAAGTATGGATCCTTGGCTTTAATTTCCCATTGGTCCTAATGAGTGACAAACAAATTTTATAGAAAAATTCTCAAATACAATTGAGAAATCGGACTTACATAGTCTATAAGTATGGATCTTTGGCTTTAATTTCCCATTGGTCCTAATGAGTGCCAAACAAATTTTATAGAAAAATTCTCAAATACAATTGAGAAATCGGACTTACATAGTCTATAAGTATGGATCTTTGGCTTTAATTTCCCATTGGTCCTAATGAGTGCCAAACAAATTTTATAGAAAAATTCTCAAATACAATTGAGAAATCGGACTTACATAGTCTATAAGTATGGATCCTTGGCTTTAATTTCCCATTGGTCCCAATGAGTGACAAACAAATTTTATAGAAAAATTCTCAAATACAATTGAGAAATCGGACTTACATAGTCTATAAGTATGGATCCTTGGCTTTAATTTCCCATTGGTCCAAATGAGTGACAAACAAATTTTATAGAAAAATTCTCAAATACAATTGAGAAATCGGACTTACATAGTCTATAAGTATGGATCCTTGGCTTTAATTTCCCATTGGTCCAAATGAGTGACAAACAAATTTTATAGAAAAATTCTCAAATACAATTGAGAAATCGTTCTTACATAGTCTATAAGTATGGATCCTTTAATTTCCCATTGGTCCTAATGAGTGACAAACAAATTTTATAGGAAAATTCTCAAATACAATTGAGAAATCGGACTTACATAGTCTATAAGTATGGATCCTTGGCTTTAATTTCCCATTGTTCCAAATGAGTGACAAACAAATTTTATAGAAAAATTCTCAAATACAATTGAGAAATCGGACTTACATAGTCTATAAGTATGAATCCTTGGCTTTAATTTCCCATTGGTCCAAATGAGTGACAAACAAATTTTATAGAAAAATTCTCAAATACAATTGAGAAATCGGACTTACATAGTCTATAAGTATGAATCCTTGGCTTTAATTTCCCATTGGTCCAAATGAGTGACAAACAAATTTTATAAAAAAATTCTCAAATACAATTGAGAAATCGGACTTACATAGTCTATAAGTATGGATCCTTGGCTTTAATTTCCCATTGGTCCAAATGAGTGACAAACAAATTTTATAGGAAAATTCTCAAATACAATTGAGAAATCGGACTTACATAGTCTATAAGTATGAATCCTTGGCTTTAATTTCCCATTGGTCCAAATGAGTGACAAACAAATTTTATAGGAAAATTCTCAAATACAATTGAGAAATCGGACTTACATAGTCTATAAGTATGGATCCTTGGCTTTAATTTCCCATTGGTCCTAATGAGTGACAAACAAATTTTATAGAAAAATTCTCAAATACAATTGAGAAATCGGACTTACATAGTCTATAAGTATGGATCCTTGGCTTTAATTTCCCATTGGTCCTAATGAGTGACAAACAAATTTTATAGAAAAATTCTCAAATACAATTGAGAAATCGGACTTACATAGTCTATAAGTATGGATCCTTGGCTTTAATTTCCCATTGGTCCTTATGAGTGACAAACAAATTTTATAGAAAAATTCTCAAATACAATTGAGAAATCAGACTTACATAGTCTATAAGTATGAATCCTTGGCTTTAATTTCCCATTGGTCCAAATGAGTGACAAACAAATTTTATAGAAAAATTCTCAAATACAATTGAGAAATCGGACTTACATAGTCTATAAGTATGGATCCTTGGCTTTAATTTCCCATTGGTCCAAATGAGTGACAAACAAATTTTATAGAAAAATTCTCAAATACAATTGAGAAATCGGACTTGCATAGTCTATAAGTATGGATCCTTGGCTTTAATTTCCCATTGGTCCAAATGAGTGACAAACAAATTTTATAGAAAAATTCTCAAATACAATTGAGAAATCGGACTTACATAGTCTATAAGTATGGATCCTTGGCTTTAATTTCCCATTGGTCCAAATACAATTGAGAAATCGGACTTACATAGTCTATAAGTATGGATCCTTGGCTTAAATTTCCCATTGGTCCAAATGAGTGACAAACAAATTTTATAGAAAAATTCTCAAATACAATTGAGAAATCGGACTTACATAGTCTATAAGTATGGATCCTTGGCTTTAATTTCCCATTGGTCCAAATGAGTGACAAACAAATTTTATAGAAAAATTCTCAAATACAATTGAGAAATCGGACTTACATAGTCTATAAGTATGGATCCTTGGCTTTAATTTCCCATTGGTCCTAATGAGTGACAAACAAATTTTATAGAAAAATTCTCAAATACAATTGAGAAATCGGACTTACATAGTCTATAAGTATGGATCCTTGGCTTTAATTTCCCATTGGTCCAAATGAGTGACAAACAAATTTTATAGAAAAATTCTCAAATAAAATTGAGAAATCGGACTTACATAGTCTATAAGTATGGATCCTTGGCTTAAATTTCCCATTGGTCCCAATGAGTGACAAACAAATTTTATAGAAAAATTCTCAAATACAATTGAGAAATCGGACTTACATAGTCTATAAGTATGGATCCTTGGCTTTAATTTCCCATTGGTCCTAATGAGTGACAAACAAATTTTATAGAAAAATTCTCAAATACAATTGAGAAATCGGACTTACATAGTCTATAAGTATGGATCCTTGGCTTTAATTTCCCATTGGTCCAAATGAGTAACAAACAAATTTTATAGAAAAATTCTCAAATACAATTGAGAAATCGGACTTACATAGTCTATAAGTATGGATCTTTGGCTTTAATTTCCCATTGGTCCTAATGAGTGCCAAACAAATTTTATAGAAAAATTCTCAAATACAATTGAGAAATCGGACTTACATAGTCTATAAGTATGGATCCTTGGCTTTAATTTCCCATTGGTCCTAATGAGTGACAAACAAATTTTATAGAAAAATTCTCAAATACAATTGAGAAATCGGACTTACATAGTCTATAAGTATGGATCCTTGGCTTTAATTTCCCATTGGTCCAAATGAGTGACAAACAAATTTTATAGAAAAATTCTCAAACACAATTGAGAAATCGGACTTACATAGTCTATAAGTATGGATCCTTGGCTTTAATTTCCCATTGGTCCTAATGAGTGACAAACAAATTTTATAGAAAAATTCTCAAATACAATTGAGAAATCGGACTTACATAGTCTATAAGTATGGATCCTTGGCTTTAATTTCCCATTGGTCCAAATGAGTGACAAACAAATTTTATAGAAAAATTCTCAAATACAATTGAGAAATCGGACTTACATAGTCTATAAGTATGGATCCTTGGCTTAAATTTCCCATTGGTCCAAATGAGTGACAAACAAATTTTATAGAAAAATTCTCAAATACAATTGAGAAATCGGACTTACATAGTCTATAAGTATGGATCCTTGGCTTTAATTTCCCATTGGTCCTAATGAGTGACAAACAAATTTTATAGAAAAATTCTCAAATACAATTGAGAAATCGGACTTACATAGTCTATAAGTATGGATCCTTGGCTTAAATTTCCCATTGGTCCAAATGAGTGACAAACAAATTTTATAGAAAAATTCTCAAATACAATTGAGAAATCGGACTTACATAGTCTATAAGTATGGATCCTTGGCTTTAATTTCCCATTGGTCCAAATGAGTGACAAACAAATTTTATAGAAAAATTCTCAAATACAATTGAGAAATCGGACTTACATAGTCTATAAGTATGGATCCTTGGCTTTAATTTCCCATTGGTCCTAATGAGTGACAAACAAATTTTATAGAAAAATTCTCAAATACAATTGAGAAATCGGACTTACATAGTCTATAAGTATGGATCCTTGGCTTTAATTTCCCACTGGTCCAAATGAGTGACAAACAAATTTTATAGAAAAATTCTCAAATACAATTGAGAAATCGGACTTACATAGTCTATAAGTATGGATCCTTGGCTTTAATTTCCCATTGGTCCAAATGAGTGACAAACAAATTTTATAGAAAAATTCTCAAATACAATTGAGAAATCGGACTTACATAGTCTATAAGTATGGATCCTTGGCTTTAATTTCCCATTGGTCCTAATGAGTGACAAGCAAATTTTATAGAAAAATTCTCAAATACAATTGAGGAATCGGACTTACATAGTCTATAAGTATGGATCCTTGGCTTTAATATCCCATTGGTCCAAATGAGTGACAAACAAATTTTATAGAAAAATTCTCAAATACAATTGAGAAATCGGACTTACATAGTCTATAAGTATGGATCCTTGGCTTTAATTTCCCATTGGTCCTAATGAGTGACAAACAAATTTTATAGAAAAATTCTCAAATACAGTTGAGAAATTGGACTTACATAGTCTATAAGTTTGGATCCTTGGCGTTAATTTCCCATTGGTCCTAATGAGTGACAAACAAATTTTATAGAAAAATTCTCAAATACAATTGAGAAATCGGACTTACATAGTCTATAAGTATGGATCCTTGGCTTTAATTTCCCATTGGTCCTAATGAGTGACAAACAAATTTTATAGAAAAATTCTCAAATACAATTGAGAAATCGGACTTACATAGTCTATAAGTATGGATCCTTGGCTTTAATTTCCCATTGGTCCTAATGAGTGACAAACAAATTTTATAGAAAAATTCTCAAATACAATTGAGAAATCGGACTTACATAGTCTATAAGTATGGATCCTTGGCTTTAATTTCCCATTGGTCCTAATGAGTGACAAACAAATTTTATAGAAAAATTCTCAAATACAATTGAGAAATCGGACTTACATAGTCTATAAGTTTGGATCCTTGGCGTTAATTTCCCAATGGTCCAAATGTGTGACAAACAAATTTTATAGAAAAATTCTCAAATACAATTGAGAAATCGGACTTACATAGTCTATAAATATGGATCTTTGGCTTTAATTTCCCATTGGTCCTAATGAGTGACAAACTAATTTTATACCAAAATTCTCAAATACAATTGAGAAATCGGACTTACATAGTCTATAAGTATGGATCCTTGGCGTTAATTTCCCATTGGTCCAAATGAGTGACAAATAAATTTTATAGAAAAATTCTCAAATACAATTGAGAAATCGGACTTACATAGTCTATAAGTTTGGATCCTTGGCGTTAATTTCCCAATGGTCCAAATGAGTGACAAACAAATTTTATAGAAAAATTCTCAAATACAATTGAGAAATCGGACTTACATAGTCTATAAGTATGGATCCTTGGCTTTAATTTCCCATTGGTCCAAATGAGTGACAAACAAATTTTATAGAAAAATTCTCAAATACAATTGAGAAATCGGACTTACATAGTCTATAAGTATGGATCCTTGGCTTTAATTTCCCATTGGTCCAAATACAATTGAGAAATCGGACTTACATAGTCTATAAGTATGGATCCTTGGCTTAAATTTCCCATTGGTCCAAATGAGTGACAAACAAATTTTATAGAAAAATTCTCAAATACAATTGAGAAATCGGACTTACATAGTCTATAAGTATGGATCCTTGGCTTTAATTTCCCACTGGTCCAAATGAGTGACAAACAAATTTTATAGAAAAATTCTCAAATACAATTGAGAAATCGGACTTACATAGTCTATAAGTATGGATCCTTGGCTTTAATTTCCCATTGGTCCAAATGAGTGACAAACAAATTTTATAGAAAAATTCTCAAATACAATTGAGAAATCGGACTTACATAGTCTATAAGTATGGATCCTTGGCTTTAATTTCCCATTGGTCCAAATGAGTGACAAACAAATTTTATAGAAAAATTCTCAAATACAATTGAGAAATCGGACTTACATAGTCTATAAGTATGGATCCTTGGCTTTAATTTCCCATTGGTCCTAATGAGTGACAAACAAATTTTATAGAAAAATTCTCAAATACAGTTGAGAAATTGGACTTACATAGTCTATAAGTTTGGATCCTTGGCGTTAATTTCCCATTGGTCCTAATGAGTGACAAACAAATTTTATAGAAAAATTCTCAAATACAATTGAGAAATCGGACTTACATAGTCTATAAGTATGGATCCTTGGCTTTAATTTCCCATTGGTCCTAATGAGTGACAAACAAATTTTATAGAAAAATTCTCAAATACAATTGAGAAATCGGACTTACATAGTCTATAAGTTAGGATCCTTGGCGTTAATTTCCCAATGGTCCAAATGTGTGACAAACAAATTTTATAGAAAAATTCTCAAATACAATTGAGAAATCGGACTTACATAGTCTATAAGTATGGATCCTTGGCTTAAATTTCCCATTGGTCCAAATGAGTGACAAACAAATTTTATAGAAAAATTCTCAAATACAATTGAGAAATCGGACTTACATAGTCTATAAGTATGGATCCTTGGCTTTAATTTCCCATTGGTCCAAATGAGTGACAAACAAATTTTATAGAAAAATTCTCAAATACAATTGAGAAATCGGACTTACATAGTCTATAAGTATGGATCCTTGGCTTTAATTTCCCATTGGTCCAAATGAGTGACAAACAAATTTTATAGAAAAATTCTCAAATACAATTGAGAAATCGGACTTACATAGTCTATAAGTATGGATCCTTGGCTTTAATTTCCCATTGGTCCTAATGAGTGACAAACAAATTTTATAGAAAAATTCTCAAATACAATTGAGAAATCGGACTTACATAGTCTATAAGTATGGATCCTTGGCTTAAATTTCCCATTGGTCCAAATGAGTGACAAACAAATTTTATAGAAAAATTCTCAAATACAATTGAGAAATCGGACTTACATAGTCTATAAGTATGGATCCTTGGCTTTAATTTCCCATTGGTCCAAATGAGTGACAAACAAATTTTATAGAAAAATTCTCAAATACAATTGAGAAATCGGACTTACATAGTCTATAAGTATGGATCCTTGGCTTTAATTTCCCATTGGTCCAAATGAGTGACAAACAAATTTTATAGAAAAATTCTCAAATACAATTGAGAAATCGGACTTACATAGTCTATAAGTATGGATCCTTGGCTTTAATTTCCCATTGGTCCTAATGAGTGACAAACAAATTTTATAGAAAAATTCTCAAATACAGTTGAGAAATTGGACTTACATAGTCTATAAGTTTGGATCCTTGGCGTTAATTTCCCATTGGTCCTAATGAGTGACAAACAAATTTTATAGAAAAATTCTCAAATACAATTGAGAAATCGGACTTACATAGTCTATAAGTATGGATCCTTGGCTTTAATTTCCCATTGGTCCTAATGAGTGACAAACAAATTTTATAGAAAAATTCTCAAATACAATTGAGAAATCGGACTTACATAGTCTATAAATATGGATCCTTGGCTTTAATTTCCCATTGGTCCTAATGAGTGACAAGCAAATTTTATAGAAAAATTCTCAAATACAATTGAGGAATCGGACTTACATAGTCTATAAGTATGGATCCTTGGCTTTAATATCCCATTGGTCCAAATGAGTGACAAACAAATTTTATAGAAAAATTCTCAAATACAATTGAGAAATCGGACTTACATTGTCTATAAGTATGGATCCTTGGCTTTAATTTCCCATTGGTCCTAATGAGTGACAAACAAATTTTATAGAAAAATTCTCAAATACAGTTGAGAAATTGGACTTACATAGTCTATAAGTTTGGATCCTTGGCGTTAATTTCCCATTGGTCCTAATGAGTGACAAACAAATTTTATAGAAAAATTCTCAAATACAATTGAGAAATCGGACTTACATAGTCTATAAGTATGGATCCTTGGCTTTAATTTCCCATTGGTCCTAATGAGTGACAAGCAAATTTTATAGAAAAATTCTCAAATACAATTGAGGAATCGGACTTACATAGTCTATAAGTATGGATCCTTGGCTTTAATATCCCATTGGTCCAAATGAGTGACAAACAAATTTTATAGAAAAATTCTCAAATACAATTGAGAAATCGGACTTACATAGTCTATAAGTATGGATCCTTGGCTTTAATTTCCCATTGGTCCTAATGAGTGACAAACAAATTTTATAGAAAAATTCTCAAATACAGTTGAGAAATTGGACTTACATAGTCTATAAGTTTGGATCCTTGGCGTTAATTTCCCATTGGTCCTAATGAGTGACAAACAAATTTTATAGAAAAATTCTCAAATACAATTGAGAAATCGGACTTACATAGTCTATAAGTATGGATCCTTGGCTTTAATTTCCCATTGGTCCTAATGAGTGACAAACAAATTTTATAGAAAAATTCTCAAATACAATTGAGAAATCGGACTTACATAGTCTATAAATATGGATCTTTGGCTTTAATTTCCCATTGGTCCTAATGAGTGACAAACTAATTTTATACCAAAATTCTCAAATACAATTGAGAAATCGGACTTACATAGTCTATAAGTATGGATCCTTGGCGTTAATTTCCCATTGGTCCAAATGAGTGACAAATAAATTTTATAGAAAAATTCTCAAATACAGTTGAGAAATTGGACTTACATAGTCTATAAGTTTGGATCCTTGGCGTTAATTTCCCATTGGTCCTAATGAGTGACAAACAAATTTTATAGAAAAATTCTCAAATACAATTGAGAAATCGGACTTACATAGTCTATAAGTTTGGATCCTTGGCGTTAATTTCCCAATGGTCCAAATGAGTGACAAACAAATTTTATAGAAAAATTCTCAAATACAATTGAGAAATCGGACTTACATAGTCTATAAGTATGGATCTTTGGCTTTAATTTCCCATTGGTCCTAATGAGTGACAAACAAATTTTATAGAAAAATTCTCAAATACAATTGAGAAATCGGACTTTAATACTCTATAAGTTTGGATCCTTGGCGTTAATTTCCCAATGGTCCAAATGAGTGACAAACAAATTTTATAGAAAAATTCTCAAATACAATTGAGAAATCGGACTTACATAGTCTATAAGTATGGATCCTTGGCTTTAATTTCCCATTGGTCCTAATGAGTGACAATCAAATTATATAGAAAAATTCTCAAATACAATTGAGAAATAGGACTTACATAGTCTATAAGTATGGATCCTTGGCGTTAATTTCCCATTGGTCCAAATGAGTGACAAACAAATTTTATAGAAAAATTCTCAAATACAATTGAGAAATCGGACTTACATAGTTAATAAGTATGGATCCTTGGCTTTAATTTCCCATTGGTCCTAATGAGTGACAATCAAATTTTAAAGAAAAATTCTCAAATACAATTGAGAAATCGGACTTACATAGTCTATAAGTATGGATCCTTGGCGTTAATTTCCCATTGGTCCAAATGAGTGACAAACAAATTTTATAGAAAAATTCTCAAATACAATTGAGAAATCGGACTTACATAGTCTATAAGTATGGATCTTTGGCTTTAATTTCCCATTGGTCCAAATGAGTGACAAACAAATTTTATAGAAAAATTCTCAAATACAATTGAGAAATCGGACTTACATAGTCTATAAGTATGGATCTTTGGCCTTAATTTCCCATTGGTCCTAATGAGTGACAAACAAATTTTATAGAAAAATTCTCAAATACAATTGAGAAATCGGACTTACATAGTCTATAATTATGGATCCTTGGCTTTAATTTCCCATTGGTCCAAATGAGTGACAAACAAATTTTATAGAAAAATTCTCAAATACAATTGAGAAATCGGACTTACATAGTCTATAAGTTTGGATCCTTGGCGTTAATTTCCCAATGGTCCAAATGAGTGACAAACAAATTTTATAGAAAAATTCTCAAATACAATTGAGAAATCGGACTTACATAGTCTATAAGTATGGATCCTTGGCTTTAATTTCCCATTGGTCCAAATGAGTGACAAACAAATTTTATAGAAAAATTCTCAAATACAATTGAGAAATCGGACTTACATAGTCTATAAGTATGGATCCTTGGCTTTAATTTCCCATTGGTCCTAATGAGTGACAAACAAATTTTATAGAAAAATTCTCAAATACAATTGAGAAATCGGACTTACATAGTCTATAAGTATGGATCCTTGGCTTTAATTTCCCATTGGTCCAAATGAGTGACAAACAAATTTTATAGAAAAATTCTCAAATACAATTGAGAAATCGGACTTACATAGTCTATAAGTATGGATCCTTGGCTGTAATTTCCCATTGGTCCAAATGAGTGACAAACAAATTTTATAGAAAAATTCTCAAATACAATTGAGAAATCGGACTTACATAGTCTATAAGTATGGATCCTTGGCTTTAATTTCCCATTGGTCCTAATGAGTGACAAACAAATTTTATAGAAAAATTCTCAAATACAATTGAGAAATCGGACTTACATAGTCTATAAGTATGGATCCTTGGCTTTAATTTCCCATTGGTCCAAATGAGTGACAAACAAATTTTATAGAAAAATTCTCAAATACAATTGAGAAATCGGACTTACATAGTCTATAAGTATGGATCCTTGGCTTTAATTTCCCATTGGTCCAAATGAGTGACAAACAAATTTTATAGAAAAATTCTCAAATACAATTGAGAAATCGGACTTACATAGTCTATAAGTATGGATCCTTGGCTGTAATTTCCCATTGGTCCTAATGAGTGACAAACAAATTTTATAGAAAAATTCTCAAATACAATTGAGAAATCGGACTTACATAGTCTATAAGTATGGATCCTTGGCTTTAATTTCCCATTGGTCCAAATGAGTGACAAACAAATTTTATAGAAAAATTCTCAAATACAATTGAGAAATCGGACTTACATAGTCTATAAGTATGGATCCTTGGCTTTAATTTCCCATTGGTCCAAATGAGTGACAAACAAATTTTATAGAAAAATTCTCAAATACAATTGAGAAATCGGACTTACATAGTCTATAAGTATGGATCCTTGGCTGTAATTTCCCATTGGTCCAAATGAGTGACAAACAAATTTTATAGAAAAATTCTCAAATACAATTGAGAAATCGGACTTACATAGTCTATAAGTATGGATCCTTGGCTTTAATTTCCCATTGGTCCTAATGAGTGACAAACAAATTTTATAGAAAAATTCTCAAATACAATTGAGAAATCGGACTTACATAGTCTATAAGTATGGATCCTTGGCTTTAATTTCCCATTGGTCCAAATGAGTGACAAACAAATTTTATAGAAAAATTCTCAAATACAATTGAGAAATCGGACTTACATAGTCTATAAGTATGGATCCTTGGCTTTAATTTCCCATTGGTCCAAATGAGTGACAAACAAATTTTATAGAAAAATTCTCAAATACAATTGAGAAATCGGACTTACATAGTCTATAAGTATGGATCCTTGGCTGTAATTTCCCATTGGTCCTAATGAGTGACAAACAAATTTTATAGAAAAATTCTCAAATACAATTGAGAAATCGGACTTACATAGTCTATAAGTATGGATCCTTGGCTTTAATTTCCCATTGGTCCAAATGAGTGACAAACAAATTTTATAGAAAAATTCTCAAATACAATTGAGAAATCGGACTTACATAGTCTATAAGTATGGATCCTTGGCTTTAATTTCCCATTGGTCCAAATGAGTGACAAACAAATTTTATAGAAAAATTCTCAAATACAATTGAGAAATCGGACTTACATAGTCTATAAGTATGGATCCTTGGCTGTAATTTCCCATTGGTCCAAATGAGTGACAAACAAATTTTATAGAAAAATTCTCAAATACAATTGAGAAATCGGACTTACATAGTCTATAAGTATGGATCCTTGGCTTTAATTTCCCATTGGTCCTAATGAGTGACAAACAAATTTTATAGAAAAATTCTCAAATACAATTGAGAAATCGGACTTACATAGTCTATAAGTATGGATCCTTGGCTTTAATTTCCCATTGGTCCAAATGAGTGACAAACAAATTTTATAGAAAAATTCTCAAATACAATTGAGAAATCGGACTTACATAGTCTATAAGTATGGATCCTTGGCTTTAATTTCCCATTGGTCCAAATGAGTGACAAACAAATTTTATAGAAAAATTCTCAAATACAATTGAGAAATCGGACTTACATAGTCTATAAGTATGGATCCTTGGCTTTTATTTCCCATTGGTCCAAATGAGTGACAAACAAATTTTATAGAAAATTCTCAAATACAATTGAGAAATCGGACTTACATAGTCTATAAGTATGGATCCTTGGCTTTAATTTCCCATTGGTCCTAATGAGTGACAAACAAATTTTATAGAAAAATTCTCAAATACAATTGAGAAATCGGACTTACATAGTCTATAAGTATGGATCCTTGGCTTTAATTTCCCATTGGTCCAAATGAGTGACAAACAAATTTTATAGAAAAATTCTCAAATACAATTGAGAAATCGGACTTACATAGTCTATAAGTATGGATCCTTGGCTTTAATTTCCCATTGGTCCAAATGAGTGACAAACAAATTTTATAGAAAAATTCTCAAATACAATTGAGAAATCGGACTTACATAGTCTATAAGTATGGATCCTTGGCTTTAATTTCCCATTGGTCCTAATGAGTGACAAACAAATTTTATAGAAAAATTCTCAAATACAATTGAGAAATCGGACTTACATAGTCTATAAGTATGGATCCTTGGCTTTAATTTCCCATTGGTCCAAATGAGTGACAAACAAATTTTATAGAAAAATTCTCAAATACAATTGAGAAATCGGACTTACATAGTCTATAAGTATGGATCCTTGGCTTTAATTTCCCATTGGTCCTAATGAGTGACAAACAAATTTTATAGAAAAATTCTCAAATACAATTGAGAAATCGGACTTACATAGTCTATAAGTATGGATCCTTGGCTTTAATTTCCCATTGGTCCTAATGAGTGACAAACAAATTTTATAGAAAAATTCTTAAATACAATTGAGAAATCGGACTTACATAGTCTATAAGTATGGATCCTTGGCTTTAATTTCCCATTGGTCCAAATGAGTGACAAACAAATTTTATAGAAAAATTCTCAAATACAATTGAGAAATCGGACTTACATAGCCTATAAGTATGGATCCTTGGCTTTAATTTCCCATTGGTCCAAATGAGTGACAAACAAATTTTATAGAAAAATTCTCAAATACAATTGAGAAATCGGACTTACATAGTCTATAAGTATGGATCCTTGGCTTTAATTTCCCATTGGTCCAAATGAGTGACAAACAAATTTTATAGAAAAATTCTCAAATACAATTGAGAAATCGGACTTACATAGTCTATAAGTATGGATCCTTGGCTTTAATTTCCCATTGGTCCAAATGAGTGACAAACAAATTTTATAGAAAAATTCTCAAATGCAATTGAGAAATCGGACTTATATAGTCTATAAGTATGGATCCTTGGCTTTAATTTCCCATTGGTCCTAATGAGTGACAAACAAATTTTATAGAAAAATTCTCAAATACAATTGAGAAATCGGACTTACATAGTCTATAAGTATGGATCCTTGGCTTTAATTTCTTAGTGGTCCTAATTAGTGACAAACAAATTTTATAGAAAAATTCTCAAATACAATTGAGAAATCGGACTTACATAGTCTATAAGTATGGATCCTTGGCTTTAATTTCCCATTGGTCCAAATGAGTGACAAACAAATTTTATAGAAAAATTCTCAAATACAATTGAGAAATCGGACTTACATAGTCTATAGGTATGGATCCTTGGCTTTAATTTCCCATTGGCCCAAATGAGTGACAAACAAATTTTATAGAAAAATTCTCAAATGCAATTGAGAAATCGGACTTACATAGTCTATAAGTATGGATCCTTGGCTTTAATTTCCCATTGGTCCAAATGAGTGACAAACAAATTTTATAGAAAAATTCTCAAATACAATTGAGAAATCGGACTTACATAGTCTATAAGTATGGATCCTTGGCTTTAATTTCCCCTTGGTCCTAATGAGTGACAAACAAATTTTATAGAAAAATTCTCAAACATAATTGAGAAATCGGACTTACATAGTCTATAAGTATGGATCCTTGGCTTTAATTTCCCATTGGTCCAAATGAGTGACAAACAAATTTTATAGAAAAATTCTCAAATACAATTGAGAAATCGGACTTACATAGTCTATAAGTATGGATCCTTGGCTTTAATTTCCCATTGGTCCAAATGAGTGACAAACAAATTTTATAGAAAAATTCTCAAATACAATTGAGAAATCGGACTTACATAGTCTATAAGTATGGATCCTTGGCTTTAATTTCCCATTGGTCCAAATGAGTGACAAACAAATTTTATAGAAAAATTCTCAAATACAATTGAGAAATCGGACTTACATAGTCTATAAGTATGGATCCTTGGCTTTTATTTCCCATTGGTCCAAATGAGTGACAAACAAATTTTATAGAAAATTCTCAAATACAATTGAGAAATCGGACTTACATAGTCTATAAGTATGGATCCTTGGCTTTAATTTCCCATTGGTCCTAATGAGTGACAAACAAATTTTATAGAAAAATTCTCAAATACAATTGAGAAATCGGACTTACATAGTCTATAAGTATGGATCCTTGGCTTTAATTTCCCATTGGTCCAAATGAGTGACAAACAAATTTTATAGAAAAATTCTCAAATACAATTGAGAAATCGGACTTACATAGTCTATAAGTATGGATCCTTGGCTTTAATTTCCCATTGGTCCAAATGAGTGACAAACAAATTTTATAGAAAAATTCTCAAATACAATTGAGAAATCGGACTTACATAGTCTATAAGTATGGATCCTTGGCTTTAATTTCCCATTGGTCCTAATGAGTGACAAACAAATTTTATAGAAAAATTCTCAAATACAATTGAGAAATCGGACTTACATAGTCTATAAGTATGGATCCTTGGCTTTAATTTCCCATTGGTCCAAATGAGTGACAAACAAATTTTATAGAAAAATTCTCAAATACAATTGAGAAATCGGACTTACATAGTCTATAAGTATGGATCCTTGGCTTTAATTTCCCATTGGTCCTAATGAGTGACAAACAAATTTTATAGAAAAATTCTCAAATACAATTGAGAAATCGGACTTACATAGTCTATAAGTATGGATCCTTGGCTTTAATTTCCCATTGGTCCTAATGAGTGACAAACAAATTTTATAGAAAAATTCTTAAATACAATTGAGAAATCGGACTTACATAGTCTATAAGTATGGATCCTTGGCTTTAATTTCCCATTGGTCCAAATGAGTGACAAACAAATTTTATAGAAAAATTCTCAAATACAATTGAGAAATCGGACTTACATAGCCTATAAGTATGGATCCTTGGCTTTAATTTCCCATTGGTCCAAATGAGTGACAAACAAATTTTATAGAAAAATTCTCAAATACAATTGAGAAATCGGACTTACATAGTCTATAAGTATGGATCCTTGGCTTTAATTTCCCATTGGTCCAAATGAGTGACAAACAAATTTTATAGAAAAATTCTCAAATACAATTGAGAAATCGGACTTACATAGTCTATAAGTATGGATCCTTGGCTTTAATTTCCCATTGGTCCAAATGAGTGACAAACAAATTTTATAGAAAAATTCTCAAATGCAATTGAGAAATCGGACTTATATAGTCTATAAGTATGGATCCTTGGCTTTAATTTCCCATTGGTCCTAATGAGTGACAAACAAATTTTATAGAAAAATTCTCAAATACAATTGAGAAATCGGACTTACATAGTCTATAAGTATGGATCCTTGGCTTTAATTTCTTAGTGGTCCTAATTAGTGACAAACAAATTTTATAGAAAAATTCTCAAATACAATTGAGAAATCGGACTTACATAGTCTATAAGTATGGATCCTTGGCTTTAATTTCCCATTGGTCCAAATGAGTGACAAACAAATTTTATAGAAAAATTCTCAAATACAATTGAGAAATCGGACTTACATAGTCTATAGGTATGGATCCTTGGCTTTAATTTCCCATTGGCCCAAATGAGTGACAAACAAATTTTATAGAAAAATTCTCAAATGCAATTGAGAAATCGGACTTACATAGTCTATAAGTATGGATCCTTGGCTTTAATTTCCCATTGGTCCAAATGAGTGACAAACAAATTTTATAGAAAAATTCTCAAATACAATTGAGAAATCGGACTTACATAGTCTATAAGTATGGATCCTTGGCTTTAATTTCCCCTTGGTCCTAATGAGTGACAAACAAATTTTATAGAAAAATTCTCAAACATAATTGAGAAATCGGACTTACATAGTCTATAAGTATGGATCCTTGGCTTTAATTTCCCATTGGTCCAAATGAGTGACAAACAAATTTTATAGAAAAATTCTCAAATACAATTGAGAAATCGGACTTACATAGTCTATAAGTATGGATCCTTGGCTTTAATTTCCCATTGGTCCAAATGAGTGACAAACAAATTTTATAGAAAAATTCTTAAATACAATTGAGAAATCGGACTTACATAGTCTATAAGTATGGCTCCTTGGCTTTAATTTCCCATTGGTCCTAATGAGTGACAAACAAATTTTATAGAAAAATTCTCAAATACAATTGAGAAATCGGACTTACATAGTCTATAAGTATGGATCCTTGGCTTTAATTTCCCATTGGTCCTAATGAGTGACAAACAAATTTTATAGAAAAATTCTCAAATACAATTGAGAAATCGTTCTTACATAGTCTATAAGTATGGATCCTTTAATTTCCCATTGGTCCTAATGAGTGACAAACAAATTTTATAGGAAAATTCTCAAATACAATTGAGAAATCGGACTTACATAGTCTATAAGTTTGGATCCTTGGCGTTAATTTCCAAATCTATTAAAAAATAATAAATACTCATTTTGTGAAATTAAAAATAATAGATTTTCATAGATTTTTGTATATACACAAAATGAGTACAAAACTTAAAAAGGGTATAACTTTGGAACGGTAAGAGCAAATTCAATATTTATTTTTTTAAATGACTCAGAATTTATCCACATTTTAAACTGAATCATTAGTTTTATTAACTTCAATAGAAATTTTAAAAGTTACAAAGCATTATTTTTAAAATTTATGCTAAATTTACAAAAAAATGTCATAAAGGGTACCCAAATGAGCAAAAATATTACCAAAACTTATAATATCTGCACAGAGAAGTAAAGTTTGAACAGTTTTCTTTAAAAAAATTGACTTAGTAACAAAGAAAATCGTGCTAATGGGCCGAGTAATGCGCAAAATTCAAAAAAAGTCGAGAAAACCCGATTTTTTGGTTAAATTCGATTTTAGCGACCTCTAAACCTCTTCCGAAAAATCTGAAAAAAAATTACAAAAATACTTTACCCTATAAGCTTTCAAAAAAAGGTGCGGGACCTATAAAAATCGAAAAAATTTTTTTTTTTGGGACACACTAATGTACATATGTATATTCTAGTACTTTTGCCCTTAAATAAAATAAATACTACAAAGTACATAATTTCGGTTATAACTTTTCTTATGTTTAGTAAAAATAATAATATACGTATATTTTAGCATAATTTTTTTTTAATTACAATCGTTTTATATACATTTGTGAACAAGAATGAATTTATTTAGGGAAAATAAGAAGATACAAATTTTTCGCTACTACTGACTACTTAAATCTTAAGTCGCATAAGTACATTATAGCCACCTAAAAGTCTCTGCGAATTTGCTTAAGCATTTGACAGACTTTTCGTTCAATTTTGACATTAGCTTAAGCCAGCTTATGCATATTATGGTTGGGCCTTTAGTTTGAGATGTGATCCAGTTTTTGTAAAGCTGTTTAAAAACCATTTTCATAATTGGAAATTTTTTGTAGAAATTGATGGCACAAAATCAGATTTAGGCAACATTTATTGTGGTGTTCTTCAAGGAGCAATTATGGCACCAATGTTATATAACATTCTTGTGTACGACTTTCCCCATATTATTAATGGTTCTAAAAGTATCATATACGCCGATGATTCATTTATTTATGCACATGTTAGCTCTACAGAAATCGTGTTAATTAGCGAAATTAGCGAGAAATCGTGTTAATTAGACATATTCAGGTGATTGATAAATTTTACAGTGATTGGGGTATTAAAATCAATTCACAAAAATCACAGGCGATTTGTTTTCGAAATGGGCCATAATATAGCAAAACAGAGCAATACATGAATCTCTCCCGAAATGGTTCAGTTATTCCTTTTAAAAATGAAATAAAGTACCTTGGGGTACTTTCAATAATCTTTTTAAGTTTAATCAACGTGGAAGAATTTGTAAGGCAAAAGCTCGGTGCGATAAGGGCATGTTTATGAAACTATTTCGAGTCATTATTGAAATCGATAGTTCTCGATAATTTGTATCTGTCAAAATTTCATTACATTATCATTTTATACCAAAAAATATTTTAATGTAAATGCATATGGTGAGTTTGTTTACATTTTTGATGACCGCGTGTGTGGGTTACTTTAAAATTTTCTTTTTAAATAAACGGAACAAAGTGCAACAATAAGGAAAAAAACGTAGTTTTATTACAAAATCTGTTTTTTTTTTGCTTTTGTGTATTTGAAAATGCTTTGTAATAAAAAAAACTATACCCGTCAAATTCTAGCACGAATATTTCAATTTAAAATGGGATACATCAATCAAAGATTTGCTACCTGAAACCGACAAAGAAGATAATATTTAGAATTATTTAAAGTATCTACTTCTTAATATATTTGTATCGATGGTTATTAAAGTTTTTAATATGAAGCACTTATTATACTTTTGTTTTATGTTGTATGTTCTAAAATGTATAAATTTTTATTTAAAGAGTGAAATCTAATTTAATTATGACGAAAAAGTTAAGAGAGTTAAATAAAACCAGTACCCATGGTCTGTAACTCCCGCTACGAGAAACTTTTCGATTGAAACGTGCAAAATGAAACAAAAATGTCATAAATTTAAACAAACAGTTGATTTTCTCACTAAACTGAACCTGTATGTTTTTTTGTGAGTAACAACTGTCACGTAAGAAAATTAGTCGCCAATTTACAGAAATACTGTGTCTGTAAGACTTTTGCGCGAAAAAGTTCTCACTTTGAACTGTCAAATATACTCACAACAAAAAACGCGGTGAGTTAACATCTTAACAATGTTATTCGAAATAAAATTAATGAAAAAATTGGTATTTAAGAAAAATGATTAAAAATGTTTTTAATGCTTCCGAAACTATTTTGCAAATAACAATCATTAAAGCCGCACTACACATTATTTTGTATAGCCGACGGTAATATATTTGACGCCGTCGTTTATATTGTTCTACCTTACAGCCATACCTAAACAAGAGCAGCAAGCGTTTTTTAGCTGTCAAAAGTTCTCATGCCCATACAATTTGTATGGAGCATCCCGAAATAACGCGGCGGTAACGCGGCGGCAAAATTTTGCAATTCGAAAATCCGATTTTGACAGCGCGTTTAATAGTGAAGTTAGCTGCAAAAGACAAGCACTCATGATACAATGACTATAAGGTAGTCTTACAAGCCCAGCTGACAATTCTTGTAAATTACTTGTTTATTATTTCAAGTGTTAAATTTTGATTTGTATTTATTTTTTCGTATTTGAATGAATAATTTTTATCTATATTTTTGTCACAGGTTGAAACATACACACATACAGATTTATACTTTTGACTTCTGAGGAATTTTTTTGTTGTGTTTGTTGTAGAGATGCATGTATTATTAAGTTATGAGTATACTATTATAATCAGGGTTGTTATATATTTTGTAATAACCCTGTTTTTATGACAAAGCGTTGACGCTCTTGTTTAGGTATGGTATTTTCATGGTTTTTTCAATACAGCCTGCAACAAGGTAGACTGCATTTTCAACATTTCCTGCATCATACAGGACATGTTGAGAGTAAATGTATTTACTGTTTGTATTAGGATCTCTATCGAGGCTTCAATACGACTAAAATTATGCCCTGATTCTTCATTAGGTGGTACAGTTTTTTGCGCCGGAGTCTGGTTACTCTTTAAAATATTAGCGTATGAAAATTGATTATTAGGTTTTTGTTGAGTAAGAGTCGTGTTAGACTTTAAAACATTTGAGTATTGATTATGGCTAGACGACGGTTGGGGTAACTGAGGGTAGTTTAAAGGGGTGTTGGGCTGATCGGGAGTAGCATTTGTTTTTCTGTTCGACGAATTTCCAAAAAAAGAGGGCAGCCTCTATAGTTAGCAGTGTGGTTTCCACTGCAATTGCCGCATTTTTTTGCCTTGGTATCACCTTTTATTTTGTCACAGTTAGCGGTACTGTGCAACTCACCACATACAACGCAAACGGTAGGCAACTTGCAATAAGTTTTGGTATGGCCAAATTCTTGACAGTTCATGCATTGGATAGGTCCATTTTTTTTATGTGGCATCTCAACTGTAACTCTTCTGTGTAACAAGTACTTTAGATTATAGATTGGGTGCGATTCATTTTTTTTTTAATTTTCAAGTCACCTGGCTATAGCTCGACTCTAAAAATAGGTTGGGGGATTTTATCCCTATTTTTGATGTTAGAAACATTTTTAATTTTGAAGCCATTATTTTCAAGGCCAGACTTAACCTCTTCTGGATCCACACTAGAGTCTATACCTTTTATTACGACGGTTAGACCTTTAGCACTCTTTAATTGGTACGTATAAAAATTTTTGTTTTTTGACTCAAGTTCAGATACTATTTTTCGGTAATTACTTTCTTGCACTACCTGGATTTTTGTTTCGTTAATATTTCCGCGCTTAATTGGCGTTACATAGAACTCATTTTCTCCAATTAAGGAGATAAGGCTTTTTACCAAAAATCTAGAGTTCTGCTCTCTTAAATATATCGGTGGAGGTTTACTCGACCTTGTTGTAGTTGTGTCTTCATTGTCTTTGTTCTGATAAAATCGCGAAATGATTTTCGGAATTTTTTTTTGTTTTTTTTTCCATCTCTGGGAACTTTCGCTGTTGAAGCTATTTGAGCTGATTTTGGACTTCTTCCCCTTTTAAACACGGTTATGTATCTGTCCATTCCTGTTTGAATTTTATTATCATTTATTGTACTCACCGCATCTACCATTTTGTGCACGTTGGTCACCTTGTTACTTGTTGTTTGTTTGTTTGTTTGTACAGCTAAGCTGACAAGTTTGCTGATGGATGCAATTGTTGTTGCTTCTTGATCACTATTTAACATGTTCAAAGATAATGATCGCGCACGAGTATTTGTGTTTTCTGTTAAATTCAGGTTTTTGTTTAATTCATTTTTTTTATTGTCGTCATCAGCAACTAAAGTTATATATTGTACATTCCTACTGCTTGTAGGATTATTGTTGTTTTTATCAGAAGATGAACTCATCAGAGTTCTCTTTTTTTATTTTCACTTATATTAGTTTGTGTATGCAAGTATTTATGTGTATTGCACACAAGCAAAAAATAAAATAAAACCAGTAAAATAACTGTTCAATAAATGTTTTGTTTTTTTATATATTTTGTGACTTGACAATTTTTTTTTTCTTTTATATTTTTTTATATTCAGTTGCGACGATTATAAAAACGCGTCTGTTCACTACGAGAGTTGAAACTAAGTTATCTGAGCTATCTAACTTCATATTTGTATGCGATATGCAGTGGATCTGAAAAATGGTTGATTCAAAACTTAATTTATCTCCAACAAAATTATCTGAATCAGTTTTGAAAGAGCATCGGCGACATAAGTTTTGTTTCCTTTTATATCAAATGTCATAATTAGAGTTCATCAACACAACAGCACAGCGTTGTAGACATAACATAGTATGTTGTGATAAACCTTTTTTGGGAGATTAAATAACCACAAGCAGTTGATGATCAGTTAAAATTTCAAATAGACTTCTTTATATATATTGATGGAATTTTTTTACAGCATAAACAAAAGGAAAGCCTTCCTTTTCTATTGTTGAATATTTTTTTTTCAGCTGCAGATAAGGTCTCTGAGGAAACTCAATTGTGAGCTCATCCCCATTGAAAAAACGATGCGATATAACTGCTCTAACGCCGCACAGTGGGGCCTTTTGACCTTTTTCGTTGCAAAAAGCCTTTCACAAAAGACTCATCAAGCTTCAATATACATGATTTGCACGGTCAATACTTGAATTTTAAATAAAAAAAAAATCTTAATAATTTGAATTTTCATTAATTCAATAAAACTGAACTTGAGCCTGATAACATTACTTTTCATATGTACATCAATATAAGTTCGAATAATAATTACGTTTATTCGTAATAATAATATAAAATATTAATTCCGCTTGGGCACCAGCTATACATACATCCCTAATAACAAGGGTCACAGTAATATGTGAATATCCCTAATATAGAGTAAAAACAAAAAAGTAAAATTACAAAGTAGAATATTTTGAAGATAACGGACTATGAGTTTGTGTTGATTATTAGTAATTTCCAATGGGGAATTTCGTACCAACCAAAGTTGTTTTCAATGTATAAAAATAGAATAAAAAATGAATTAAATTAATTCTCGTATTCCATTTCTGTTGAAAACTTGTTAAATAGTTGATATTCTTCTCAATTAGTATCCACTTTACGAAAATTGTAAAGATGGACAATTGAACGCTGATGAGAGGTGTAGCGGCCTTGAAATCGGTACTGATACGTTCTGCTAAGCTGATTGGATATAATAATAATATTTTTCAATATAAAAAAATAACTCTTAATAATTTGAATTTTCATTAATTCAATAAAACTGATCTTGAGCCTGATAAAATTACTTTTCATATGTACATCAATATAAGTTCGAATAATAATTACGTTTATTCGTAATAATATAAATAAAATATATGTATTAATTCAGCTTGGGCACGAGCTACATACCCTAATAACAAGGGTCACAGTAATATGTTAATTTCCCTAATATAGAGTAAAAACAACAAAAAAGTTAAATTACAAAGTAGAATACTTTCATGATAACGGACTATGAGTTTGTGTTGATTGTCAGGAATTTCCAACCAGTGATGGGCGAATTTCGTACTAACCAGCACTGTTTCAATGTAGAATAAAATGAATTAAAAATTAATTCTCGTATTCTATTTCTGTTGAAAACTTGTTAAATAGTTGATATTCTTCACAATTAGTATCCACTTTACGAAAATTGTAAAGATGGACAATTGAACGCTGATGAGAGGTGTAGCGGCCTTGAAATCGGTACTGATACGTTCTGCTAAGCTGATTGGATATAATAATAATATTTTTCAATATAAAAAAATAACTCTTAATAATTTGAATTTTCATTAATTCAATAAAACTGATCTTGAGCCTGATAAAATTACTTTTCATATGTACATCAATATAAGTTCGAATAATAATTACGTTTATTCGTAATAATATAAAAAAAAATTTATTTTAAAATTTCAATTCAAAAAAATAATACGTGTTATGTCTTCACGAATACTCTGGCCTTCACGTATGGTTTCATTGTTGTTTTCAACATTAGCAGATTGTTGATCATCTTCATAATCATCATCATTGGTCTCTGTTTGCAGTATATCATCTTCATTACCAACATTAGCTTTTCGAAGAATGTTATGTAAAACTACACAAGCGTTTATGATACGCCCATCTTTTGTTGGTTTGTAGTTAAGTATACTTCCAGAAGATATGCATCGGAATCTGCTTTTCAGTATTCCAATGCATCTTTCAAGAATGCATCGCGTGCTTCTATGAGCAATGTTGTACTTAAGTTCGGACTCATTCCCTGGGTTGTTATATGATGTCATCAACCAAGGCTGAAGCGGAAATCCCCTGTCTCCCAGCAGCCAAAAATTCCTCTTACCTTTTATGTATACTGTCTTAAGGTATTCTTATAATTTAGAACTACGCCAAATGTATGCATCGTGTGAAATTCCGGGGAATTTTGCGTTCGCATATCTTATGTAATCAGCATCGCAAACAATAAGCACATTGGTTGAATGTCCTCCTTTCCATTTCAGATGTAGTGGGTTGTTAAATTTTTTGAAACATCTTGGATTTTTGGCTTTTCCAATAACCAATGGCAACAGCTTACAGGAACCATCAGAATTTGCTCTTACTTTTTGGGTTTTGTGTCCCGGAGCAATTTCTTCGGAAGCTGAAATATATGTTCTATCTGGCAGTCAGCGGTAATATAGCCCAGTTTCGTCGACATTACATATTTGAGATTCCACTAGGCCCATTTCTGCGATTTTAGCACGAAGTCTATGAATAAAAGGAGTGACTTAATTAGTGTCGCTGGATAAAATCTCGCCACTAATATTTAAAAGGCGAATTCCATGCCGATTTTTAAATTTGGTAAACCACTTTCGGTTGTCCGAAAGTAATTCTCAGCTTTATCGGGATATTCTTGTCATAAGATTACTTTAGCTTTCTCCTTTAATATGGGTCCATTTAATGTCGCCTTTTTCACGTTCATTAAGAAACCACTCATAGAGACGACTTTCCATTTTCGGATATTCAGCAATATGTAAAGTTTTATTGGATACATGTTTATAAGTGTTGGCAACAGCATCCAATATTGATTTATTATTCGATTTAATATAGCTAATGGTAGAAGTAGTTACAGTGCTAAACGCTTTCTTTGAACGCCTTTGTCAATATTTTCCAGTATTTTTAATTTGTCTTGTAAAGAAAAAATGTTTTTCTTACGTTTGTTTTGCATTTTTAGTCCACTTTCTTATTTTAATAAATGTTAAACCGTATACATATACAAACACCAAAAAACTGACTTTTAAACTTTAGCAACATCAACAAGTACTGTAAATCATCTATTAAAATGGGATTCCCCTTTTAACTTTGTATTTGGTTAAAAATTTTTTAGTGTTTACAATAAAAGAGAAAAAACCGCTCGGAAATTCGAATTTTGGATTCTAATTTTAGAGCGCCAAATGTAATGAAATTACTGATTCGAATTTCTGGAAATTTGAATTTCTGAGAGTTCGAATTTCTCAGCGTCTACTGTATACGTAGATATGTAACATACTTTTATTTTATTATACACTACTCCGACGTGCATCGATGATTGGGAACGGAGAACTGCATCAGGAACGAATATACAAATTTAAATAGGTTTTTTCTTGTAGTTAAAATGCATTAATTTTCAATTAAAAAATATTATTTCCAAGTTATTTTTTTTAGAAAAAATAAGTATTCAATTAAAAAAGACGTGTGGCACGCGGGGACTACCGCGGTAAAGCTATTGCAATTTCAGTTTTCTAGCTATACTGGAAGTGCCCCATAAAAAGAAGGGGTACCCTAGTCCCCCCAGGTAAAAAGTGCCTTATCTTAGTATCCTATGTCCTTTTCCTGGTTCTAAGCTACCTTCCCACCAATTTTCAGCCAAATCAGTTCAGCCGTTCTTGAGTTATAGATGGTGTAACTAACACGACTTTCTTTTATATATATATATATATATATATATATGTATCTGCTTATTCGACGACACTTGCTAGTTTGGAAACACTTAGCCAAGATACACTTGTGTTTAGTCGAGACACAAAGTCTTAGCAAATGCACAAACCTTGGCAAAGACACAAAGCACCTTCGAGAATTCCAAAAAACTTGGACAAAAATCCCAGAAATCCCGGAAAATTTCCGGGGAAAAGTAGCAAGACTGGAAATTGAAAAAATTTCCAAAGCGGCAACACTGTATAGTCATCATACATAGACTATACAAAAAAAAAGTTTTGACTTAAAAAACAAAAGACTTAAGAAACAAGTTCCACTTATGCACTATTTCCGGTCTAGGTCCAATAAAACAAAAAGTTCGGGAACCGGACCACTTGTAGCTTATAGTGGATCGAAATACCAACGTTTTGGTATATAAATTATTTTGCCAACCAGTTTTTGGTTGAACAAAGTAATTAAAAATTTAGTGTTAGGTTTTTTCGTTTCAAAAAAAAGGCTTAAGAAACTAACGTTTCAAAATTTCTTGATTCGGTCGCATCAAAGCCCGCAATAGAAGCTATGCAATAGCTTAAAAATAAAAAACGAATGGAAACGATATAACATTATAATAAAAGCTAAAATAAGGAATTTAACAAAACTTATGAAACAATAATTTTTAAAAACAACAACAAAAAACCCCTGAAGAAGTTTGTAAAAAGCAAACTAAACGCTGAGTAAATGTAAAATAAAATTGATAAAATTCGTTTTATTTTATTTATATTTGGAAACAAATAGTTGAACATAAAACCGCAGGTAAAACCTATGATATTATTGAAAAACCATTAGGGTTCAGTAAATTTTCTTTTCAAAGATATTTTTGTGTAGTTTGGATACATTTTGTTGTGCTCTTCTACACAGTGCAAAAATATTGCTTTGCTCTTCCTGCACTGTTAGAGAATATGAGTGTTTATTTTCAATCTATCAAACATTTTATAGCTTTTTATTGAAACAAAGTCTTTTTTATATGTACAAAATGAAAAAACGAAATTAACGTATTGACAAAGAAAATAGTTACCCAATAATGAGCAACGTAATTTTTCCTTCGATGGAACATATCGCTTTGGATTTTCAAATTTGCTTTCTTTTGTTAAACTAGCCACAATACTTCTTTTTGTCTCAGCACCAACCACATCATCAAAAAGGAATAAAACCGCAACTTCTTCAGTTAAATAATAAAGATGCTGGCAAATTTTTTTTTTTAAATAGCTTCCGCAATTACCTAATGGTTAACACACTGATAAGTCTTAATAGGGATGGGGCTTTTACGGCTAAGTTATGTTGCATCCATGGATTAACATAAGTTTTTGCATTGAAAAGGGAAACTTCTTGCAAACCTTCCTTCTCCTTTCTGCTTAATTTTAGCTGATCACGAAATATACCTACATACATATGTATAAGTACATAAAATCATTGAAAAGCATTTTGTTAATAGAATTGTCAAATATTACTATATATGTATGTATTGTTTAAGTTTAAAAAGATATTTCTAACAGCTATAGATACATAAGTATGTACATACAGTATATATTTTTTATCACCATTTAAGCCAATAAGCTAAATGTAATGTACTCAACAATTTGAAAAACAAACAAAACTACAACTTCCTTTGTTTGGTTTGGCGCTGTTTACACGAGACGGAGAAACACAAAGTGATTTTCGTACAAATTTTACACTCAATTCACTCATCCGCCATGTGGCACCACCACCTTACAAGCAATGGTGTTCCGCACACGAGTCTAATTATACTGGCATAACATGAGAGTTTTTGGCGAGAGGGGTGAAGAGAGCGGTTTTTCGTTGGAACAATTTTCCAACCAGCCTCATACCCGCACAAGCAGCACAAAACTAATACATACACAAGCCAAACATCAAATGAATACAAAAAACACTAACACACACAAAGCTGAGTACACGTATACATTTTATGCCAGATGAATTAGTCTCGTGTGTAAAAAAAAGAACAAAAATTGTGCGGCTTAAAAATTCATCTCGTGTGCGGAAGACCAATGAATGTAATATTATATATGTTCATACATAAATAAATAATAATGCATATGAATGTATGTATGTACATAAATATACATATATACTTAAATTCTGCTGAAGCTTTCGCTTCAGTTTAGAGTAAATATTTACATAATTAACAAACCATGACCATTGTAATAGATTTAATCACAAGCAAATAAAATCGTGCTTTAAGTACTTACATATGTATACTTATGTACATGTGTATGTAGTATGTACACATCGCTTGGAACTTATTAATATCCACAAAGCTAAACGTATTTCAATGTATGTACTTATGTATGTATGTATCTAGTATACTAGATAAAAATGAATTGATGTTAAATTTTGATGTTGAAATATTTGTGAAAGTTCGGCTTTGTTAAAACGGTGAGAAACATAAATAAGTACATACATAGTTAGAAAAAGAAAATATTAAAAACGAAAATTTAATTTTCTAATACAAAATATTTCTACCCTTGAAAAATTGTATGTATGCCTTCCATCTTTCTAGAAAAAAGAAATTGTCAGCTACATATGTAGGTAGTTGTCAAATATTTATGCTGTAGTATGAGGTCCGATCTCTTTCGTCTGTTTTGTTGAACACTACAAGGTAGTGTTATTATTAAAATACAACTTTAAAAAACAAAATAATGTTTTATTGTTGTTTCTGCCTGCTACTGTCAAAAAATTATTGTTTTTTTTTCTTAATTAACTCCTTTAATTCGCCTTGAGCAGGAGTACATAAGAATCAATAGTTTCTACTTATAAATTCTTATCTTTATTTTATGAGAACCGGGTGTATCTAGTATTGCATAAAACTTTAACATTAAATCAACATAAAATTACCTGCGGTAAATCTTAATACTTATAGTCGTCAAACTAATACTGGTCACGAAAAACAAAGTGCTAAATTTAGCTTTCAATCAGATGTCCTCTAAGGATTCTTATCAGTTAAGTCGAACTCTGTGGGCTATAACGATGTAAACCCCAGATTTGTGAAAATTCTGTTGCCTGTTTTACTTCCTTTTATAACAAACCTTTTTAACACAATTGTCACAACAAGTTCTTCCCCCCTTAACTGGAAATACGCAAAAATTGTGCCAATTCCTAAAACTCCCAAGGAATATCGTCCTATAGCAATATTGCCATATCTCTCAAAAGTTTTTGAAAAGCTCCTGCATAAACAAATTTTAGAATATGTTACCCATAAAAACCTGTTAACTACCAATCAGTCAGTATGTACATATGTATGTATTGTTGATCAGAATAATATCGCTTTTTTAGTCCTTTTAGACCACTCGAAGGCGTTCGATACCGTACTCCACGAAATACTTTGTAGGAAACTGAAGCAGCAATTTAATTTCTCAATGACATCAGCAAAGTTTCTATCATCCTTTCTGAGCAATAGATACCAGGCTGTATTTAATAAATCAAGACTGACATGGCTGCCAGTTTCAAGAAGTGTTCCGTAAGGATCGATTCTAGGTCCGCTAATGTATATCATGTGTTCCATCGATCTTCCGAATCAAATAAAATTTATGGGAATCCGAATGTATGCTGACGATGTTCAATTGTTCATTGGCTACAACCTGGCAACAATATCAAATTGCGTTTCAAAAATAAATTCTGATCTTTTAAGAGTCAGTGAATGGGCGGCGGTAAATGGGGTGAGTTTAAACCCTAAAAAATCAAAATGCGTTCCATTTTGCAGAACACAGATGGATGCCTTGTACCAGCTGGAAATTTTTCTGGGAAATTCAAAAATTGAAATCGTACCCCCAGCAAAGAACTTGGGTATCACTTTTAATTCAGCGCTTTCGTGGACAGACCATATCTATAATGCAGCAGGAAAAACGTATGGTATGCTAAGAACATTATGGATTAATCATTATTTTACTCCATTAAAAATTAGAATGTTGTTAGCCAAATTCTACCTGTTGCCAACACTTTTATGTGGATGTGAAATTTTTTCTGGGTGTAATGCTTTTGACAAGCAAAAGTTGAGAGTTGCATTCAATAATATCACCAGATATGTCTTTAATCTGAGAAGGACCCACAGCGTTTCCCAATTTGCAAAGAAATTGTTTAACGTTTCTTTTGACAATCTCCTAAAATGTCGAAGTTTAATTTTTCTGCACAAAGTAATCTACTGCAAGGAACCCGACTATCGATTTAAAAAATTAATATTTGCAAGATCGACTAGAGGCAAAATTATATTGCACATCCGTTATCACTACCAAACGTCGAAACGACAATTCTTTATATACGCCACACGGCTCTGGAATCTACTTCCACATAAGATTCAAAGCACAAGCAACGCAGTACATTTTAAAAGGGAAATTTTCAATTTTTTCAAATGACAACAAAACAAAAAATTGTTTTTATTCTTGTTCATTGTAGCTAATTTATTAAACCAAAGATATTGTCACTTATTTACATGCATATATAATTTTAATTGTTATTTTATAAAATTTTATTGTTATAATTTATAAGGTAATCAAATTGTACATGTTGCCAATATTGATGTCCAGTGCTGAATTTAAAAGATATTATATCTTATTGCACTGGTGACATTTTCCAATAAACAAACAAACTTGGGACAGAGAACAGCTTTCTATTCGACAAGCAAGCACTTCGTTTACAGCAACTACAAAGAGCCTTGGGATTGATCTTTCAAATATATGTATCTGTATCTACAGCTACTGTTTACCTCGGGCAATCAATAGGAGTAGAATGGACAAAAAAAATCCAACATTGCATTTTTTAAAATCCTCCCTATTTGGTCTTGCATTGGGATTGCCTTCAGTTGTCTAAGGTAATGTCAATATGTACTTTGGAAGATAGAGTTGCAGTTCTGGTGACTGGCAAAGATTTTGAGCATATGCTTGGTGCACCTGTTGCCCCAAAAGCCACTGGTGAACAGATGGCTCAAGTAATTCTTCGGGAAGTGGACCGATTTGGTTTACGTGATAATATTATCGGTATATCTTTTGATACTACAGCATCTAATACAGGGTTGATACGAGAAGCACATGCCAGAATTGAAACGGATTTGGGTAGAAAATTGCTGTGGTTGGCTTGCCGTCATCACACTCATGAACTCATATTGAAAGGAGCATATCATCGCAAGGTCCAAACATTTATATATTTCAAAAGTGCCAAAGCTTGTGGACTTCATTCGATAAGACCGTTTATACGCCAATGCTAGATGAAGAAAATATCGTTGAAATCGTAGCGTAATCGTAATCGGTGCGTAGGAAAAATTTTATGAAAAACACATATTTGGAAAAAATTAAACACCCTAGTGTACATGTATACAAATGAATAGTCAGCACAGTAAAGTAATTTTACTCTACTTTAGGTTTAAAGTAGGTCTCCACATATGCAGTGTTATTCAGAAAAAGTTAAATTAAGCAAAATTCCTTAAAGTATTATTCACAAACGATTATTAGCTTAATTTGCAGACTTTAAAGCCATATTAAATGTTGAAATTTTAAAGTACGTGGACCCCTACTTTAAACCCAAATTAAAGTAAAATGACATTTCTGTGCTGCTGACATTAATTTGCTTAAATGTACACCTTTTTATAAAAACTTGTTAAATTAATAAATTTTTGTGGTTAATTGTGTAAAATATAGAAACATTAAATTTTATTAGAAGAATTGGTAAGTTAATTCGTGATACGAAAATTTTTTTTAATTCTGTTGCACTTAAACAGAATACATCACAGATATTTCCAACTCCAGTCGACCGAGAATATACAAGGAGAGGGTTGACTCATTCTTTCTTCCTAACACGGAATTAAAAAAAAACCTATTCAACAAAGAAACTGTAAAAAAAAATACAAAATTAATAAAAAAAAATATATATTATTGGACAGTAGAGGATGCGACATATCAGCGGAATTGCAAGTTTTAGTAGCTTTACGCACTTGGTGAAGAAGAGAGGTAGGTCTCATGCAAAAAAGAATCTTAATTGAGGTTTGAAGTTCATGTTAGTTACCATCGACTTTAACGCTAACAAACCTATGTTAAAAAATAGTATGCAATAACACTAAGGGTAATCACGATGGTGATTGTGCAAATATGCATTTTGCAAATTTGCTGTGCATATTAGTGTACTTCGTGAGCGTACTTTAAAATTTATTGTTTTTTTGTGAAGAGCATATAATTTTGTTCACAAAAATGTGGCAGCCCATCAAAAATTCTGCCAACACTGACCTCAGATGTCAAGTTACAAATGCATAAATTTATTATTTACTAATAAATTAAAAAAAGAATAAAACTTTTTAAATTAAATTAAAATTAGTTACAAAATTAAATTTTCTTTTTCTAAACATAAAAATATGATAGTCTGTATGTCACAAGTTATTCGGGTCTATTCTAGAATCCGAATTCACTTTCGAGTGAATTGAAACGCAATTCACATCCACATGTTTTTATTAATAAAAATATGTGGATCTGAATTGCAGAACACCAAAAATGCTAAAGTAATCCACTTTCGAGTGAATTCGGATTCTAGAACAGACCCGATTGTTTATTTTCGTTTGCAATTGACAAAATATGCACTACTATCTTTGCTCATGGTTTTTTTAGTGCAAACGAAGCAAAATTAAGCAAATTGCAAATACATACATTTTGATGTTATGTTGTGCAAATGTGTGTATATTTGCACACATTTGCATCGTTTGCACACTTTGCACGACCCATCGTGATTACCCTTACTATGTTAACTAATGTATGCTTTAATAAATTTAACATATTGATACTGGCAATACCATCATTCTCTCTTGTCTCTTTATATTTAACGATGCAAAAAACGATTCTTAATTCATCCGGATATTCGGATATATAAATAGTGTTTTGTATAGTTTTCATATAAAATGACATTTTTCTTCATTTAAGATGTAAGTTAATATTATACTGTATAAAAAATATAAATTAAATACATTTATAGTAATGTAAATTAATAAATACGCCAATTTTTTGTTAAGGGTTTAAACCGATTATTCGAGCTTTATTTACTTGTGTTGATTGTGTGTACATCACTATAAAGATTTGTATATTTACATTATTTTGGCTAGAAATTTTCTTATAAAAGTGCTCACATATTTTGTAAATTAATAAAAAATGGATAAGCCAGAGGATATCAAAAGAAAAAGATCCGAAAATTGGAACGAAGAGGACAAAGTAAGTTTAATTATTGTTATAGTTTGGTAAAATTTTTGTTAAAAATACTTTGGATGTTATTTACATAGGTACACACATACATAGGTGCTGCTTAAGGAACTCATAAGAAAGAATATAAAAATTATTGAAAATATAAATACGGATACCAACACCAACCATTCAAAGAAAAAAGCATGGATGGAGGTGACACAGAAGTATGTACAATATATTCATAAACATAAATAAATTTTATATACATACATACATATGTTTAGCAAATTTAACAAACAAATTTATTTTATTTGTAGCTTCAACAGCTTATGTGTCGGAGGACAACGCTCAATAACGTTATTTCCCTTTGAAGTGGTCATCCGGAAGGGAGAAGCCATCAATCCTGGTTTTATAGGTACGTGCCGGATAATAGCCGGATAATTGGTTTATACGCTCTTAATGAAAAATTACACATTACAAAATAATTTTCGCATAATATAAAAATTAATTTTACCAATTCTATTCATTAAATTTAAAGTATCCATTTTTTATAGCATTAATTTACACAATTTAAAATGATTTAATAAAATGTATTCACAGAAACTATATTCGTTAAAGCAATAAAATATTTAACATCGCTTTAATTATACACTCGAAAAATTTTTCTGTTGCCAAAAGTAAAATACATATCTTGCCTTTTAGTATTTTTATTTGATTTGAATTTTTTTTCAATAATACTTTTTATGTTAATATAATAATAACGAAAACAATATTCATTTAATAATAAACTAGTTACACAACGAATGAAATAAAATATTTAATAAGTAAAGAAATATCGAGAAAACATAATAAATAAAAATAAATTTTATTAAAAACGAAGCCCTCAAGCTTGATAATTTATTAAGTTCGATAATTAAAAAAAAAGTTCGAATAAAAACAAAATTATAAAAAAAAAATCATTTTCCCATTCTTCATTGAACATTTTGCTTTGAGTGTAAACAAAAAATTGTAAAGCGAGGTCTTACTCAAACAAGTGCTGATCAGCGACTGGTTTGATTTATGCTGGGAACATAATTGGGACGAACGACGAATTTTTCGTTGCGAATATTCGTCGTCAAAAATAGAACACATGCATTCATACGAAAGTGAACACAGCACCGACGTCGACGAAATTCGTCGTACGTGACGAATTCTCTGATAGATTTATTTCTATTTCATACGCCGACGAACGACGAAGAAATCAGTACAGCGTTACCATGTTTTTTCTTAGTTTTAAAATATATTAGTAAATAATGTTAATTTTTACTTTAATAAGTTCTTCTTTTTATGATATAGAGCATTTTAGTTAAATATACATAATTATTAATGATGAAATTTGTTTTTAATAGTTTTTTTTAATGTTTAATTTTATAAAGGAATTATTTTCTTTATACGGTAACACTATCGTTGTTATGTTTGTATGTATATAAAAACAAATTTGTAATAAAAAATACACACAATTTTTTGGATTATTATGACAGCAGTTGTTTGTTCGTCCTAGTTGTGCGCCACACGGCGAATTTACGCAACGAACTTTTTCCAACGAATTCGTCGTGCTAGACGAAATTCGGCGTTCGTCCCAGTTGTGTTCCCAGCATTACTTTGACGAAATGATAAAGCAACAACCGAACGTTAATTCTCATAAGTCCCGGTTCACACACTTCAACTTTTGCTGCTCAACTTTTGAGTTTGCGAAGAGAGAGAGGAAAGAGGAGTGGTATTTGGTACGGAGTTGCTGGTACTGGGAAACTCGTTTTGTTGCTCACTTGTAATAATAAACGCGAAGTTATTATATGACATTTCTTTTCATACTGTGGTTCGTTGCGACAAGTTTTGCAAAATTTGCAATAATAAATTTCTTTTACACAAACTAAATAAATTTAACTCTCAAAATTTGAAGAAATTGGAAGCAAAATAAAACGAAAATTTGTTTAAAAAATTTCTGTGTGTGAACATTAAGGCAACTTCTAAAGGGAATTGAAAAGAATTTGAGCAGCAAAAATTGAAGTGTGTGAACCGGGACTAAGCTACACGAAGATGCTTATAGTATACGTGTGTCGACGTCGCGCAAACAGAATTTTCTTGCTAAGCACGCGTGCTTAGCATTTCAAAAATCGCCGGCACTGATGTAAATAATAAAAACAAATACCTAAAAGAATTAGTAAAAATCATGTTTACAAATTTGTATAACTTAAATTTTTTGTTGTTTTTGTGTGCACATATACTATGTACATATGTATGTATGAATATGTATGTATGTACATAAGTATGTATTTTAAGTTTTTTATATCTTTAGCATAATTAATATTCGCAAATCATGGATTTATTATAAATAACAAACACAACAAATTGTTGGCGTTTTGGCGAAAGAAAGCAAATTTTTGCACAAAAAATTAACACAATATAAACAACAATAGCAAATGGAACGAGAAACCCACATCCATAAAACTACATATTTGCATAATGTATACTCGTATACCAAAGGTGGGTAGCTGCGGGCCGTAATATTACTTTTTGCGACTACAAACGAGTTTCCTCAAAGTGCAATACATATATACTTACATACATATATGTATGTACATTAGGATGACAATGGTTTGTATACAAGAAATTTTTTTTCGAATTTTACACTTTTTTCAACGGAATATTGTTACAACAATATGACTAAAAGTTCTCTACTGAAAACTTGAGCCAAATCGGACAATGTTTTCTGGACGAGCATCAAGATTATAGGTCAGATATAAATAAAGTTGGGAAACTCATTAATTTTCTACATTACTTTACAAAAACATCTGGATTACCGTGAAAATTTATGTATATAAATATAATTTATGTATATGTATATAACACATACTAGTTCAATTATGTGCTTATCATAAAAATACATATATACATTTCTCAAAGGGAAATAAATGTCATTTTGTTTCATAGTTTAATTGAACTAGTAACCGGGAAAACTAAGTAGTTTCTTAAGTTCAATTGATTGAATCGTTTAATTGAACTAGGTCGTTCGTGAACTACCCAAGTCTAATTCCAAACAATCATATTGATTCATTATTCTTTTGATACATATGAGTAGTTTACAAAAGCAAGTAATGGCACACATGTAGTAAAAACGTTTCATGATGTGAATCATGCCTTATCCAGCTAGCATTGGGTGTTTCTTAGACAACTGAGATTTATAAACAAATCCTAAAAAATCTTCTGATGATTTTCAGACGGAAAACAACAACAAAAACCTTAAAAAATATTTTTAATTATTAAATTTTTAATCGCCTGTTGTTTATTATTATCTGACGAATAACAAAGAAAACATCAAATATTTTTTTTAATTACACTACTGTGCAAAAAATCACACTTTGGCAGGTACCTAGACGTGTGTAGCTCCTGAACGAACTAGTTCAACTGAACGATTCACACAAGTGAGCTAAATGAGCCGCTCACCTTACTGAGCGTTTTTAGCTCAGTAAGTGAGCGCTCTTTACAATCAATCAATTCAATTTCATGTATTATGACAATTGGATTTTACGTACCCTAAAGAGCTTTTATTTCGTATGGAATATGACATTTGGCACAATACAATACTTTTGCGATAGTATCTACAGTATTGTATTAAATAAGGGTTGATTTTGATAGCCAGCGTTGCCAAATAAGCTAATTTATCTTTACTTTATAGTTTTTCTAAGCATTGATCAATTTTGAAATAATTTATTTAAAACATTATATATATAAATACAGCAGACTGCAGGATTTATATTTCACCGTATTGGTCTGAATTTTGTTATATTAATTCCAATCTCTGAACCTATTATTCCTGCCCCATTTTTCTTATATCACAGTGCTAAGGTTTAAACTTACTTCTTTATACCTGCTAATATTGGGAAGAATAACAACCAAAGTATTTTTGAATTAAATCATTTAACGCCAAACGTAAATCATGAAACAGATGATGATGACTGATACTCATTAGGTTTAACGAATTATTAAAAAAAATTTATTGATAAGTTTTGGGAACAGAATTATTGGAATACCAATTATACTAACAACTTTAAATTTAGTATCATTATTCTCAAATAATAGAAACTTAAAAATATGTTTGGGGCAAAGGAAAATATTTAAGCAATTTTCCGAAAAATCACTCATTTTTAAAACTTTTTGATGCATGAATATTTTTTCACAATTTTTTTACATAAATTAATTATTTTGAATTTTTCTTATATTTGTTTTTTTACATGGGTGTCACTCGATTAAGATTTGTTTCAATTTACTAAACAGTCACACATTTAAAAATTGACTATCAATTTGATATAAATTTTGCTTTCAAGTTTTGTTTCAATTTTTCATTCAAGTAACACTGCAGTCAGACGTTCAAGTTTTTATTCAATTCTCTTTCAAGAAATTTACACAAACTGCTAGTCAAAATTCACAAAAATTGAAGGCTGTGACGTAGGCTGCACGCAATTTGCTTTCAAGAACACAAAAATTATGGCGGCAGAATATATGTAATTATGTATGTATATGAAAACCAGTGATGTTATATGTAGGGAAAAATCCCTACTCGTAGGGATTTTCTTCCAAAAAAATGACCGTAGGGAAAAAATGACAGATTTGTTGAAATCATTAAAATGTAGGGACTTTTCAATAATATGGCAAAAATATATTAATTTGGCAACCTTCTTCAAGTTGGTCTTGGAAGAAATACAGCAAATATTACACCTCAAAACAGAAATATTCAGAGAAATGGGATTCTTAAACCTTGAAATTACATTGGAAAAAAAATGAAATAAAAATGAATTTTCATTTAAAAATATTTCGAAAATTATAAAAGTGGACGCTAATTCTCTTCTACAAGAGTGGAGATTTTTTTTTAATTTATTTTTTCAGAGCAAGAAATATGTGATTTGTTAAATATGGACATCGAAAAGTTTTGGAGTACAGTTACCAAAATGAAAAATTTTAATGAGAATTTCATTTAACTTCAGTTTGCATTGTCCGCTCATTTTAAAGAGGCGAATGTAAAAATTGTTATACCTTCCAATGTACCGAAACTCATTTAAAAAAACTGGTTTCCTTACGACATGTCAAGAAACCACCAGTCAAAAATAACACGGGCAAACAATTTTTTTAGTATACTAGCAAATTTCAAAAGTGCAAAATACATATTTTTTATATTTCGCTTTTTTACCAATGAACTAATTGTGATTTTAAATGAATTTAAGTATATCACTTGTTTTTATGTTTTCCAATTTTTGTTTATTTAGTTTTTAATTTATAAAAAGAGACTGATAGAATAATTCATTATGTATAACAAGTTTCAATAAAACGTTTATATTTTAAACACAAAGATTTTATTTGCATTGTTTGATATATTATAATATAAAAGTTGTAGGGATTTTTGTAAAGACAATTTTTTGAGCGCGTAGGGAAAAATAAGGATTTTTTAAGTGCTGCGTAAAGACTTCTCAAAAAAGTGTATAACATCACTGATGAAAACTAACGAGAGTTTATAATCAAAATGGCAATCAGCTGCTTTCTTGAAAGCAATTTAAAACACTCAATTGAACGAAAATTTGAAAGCAAATTCTCAGCAAATTTTAAATGTGTGAGTGTATTGGTAAAAAAAATGAGAGAGGATTGAATCTTGAAACAAAAATTAAATGAAAACTTGATCGTGTGACACCTATGTTAGGCTATGTCTTAATAAAAAATATATAAAATTAGCTGAAACCAATGGAGCTAATGTATTTTACTGAACTAAAGTGAGCTATTAAACTAAACTGAGCTACTGAACTAAAGTGAGGTATTGAACTAAAAGAGCGAACTAGTTCAGTTAACTGAGCTGAGCGGAAAAGAGCGCTCACTCAACTGAGCTGAAAAACCCAACTCTACAGGTACCCAATATTGAACGAATATGTGTGCAGTCAACCTTACATATGGCAATAGGATTGCGTTAGCTTAGCAGGCAGGTAATGGAAATAAAGGACAAGGGTGTTTTGTATGGTTCTTGATATTAAAATTTTTTACAAAATTACAACGAAAAACTCAAATTTTTACAGCCAATGTAATTTTCTGTTTAAAATAACACAAATTTTTTGTTAGTAAATTATAATTTTTATTTCAGAGATATTGTTAAAATAAAAAGTAGCTTAGTTTTATATAATTAACATTTAATTTTTTCGGCCTGTTTCACACTGTCGACAAGTCGATGTCGTTCTCTTATTTATATTGAAAACAAAAACAAAATATTTAAATTTGTTTTTGTTTTTAATATAAATAAGAGAACGACATCGACTTGTCGATAGTGTGAAACTAGCCGTTTATTTATTTATAGCTGGGTTGCCATTATAACGCTTTTCTGAATTTTAAGACGCGTATTACTGTTTCCCAAAAAACTGTGACACACGTTCAAGAAAGCCGTCAATGCTCTTTCTTCCACATCGTTCAATTTCGCTATAAAGACTGCGTCCTTCATAAGCTCTCGTATTTACGGATCCACAAATATGCCTTCTTTTACCTTTTCATCGCTGATTCTAGGAAATTTGCTCTTAATGTATAGAAAGCCTTCACCATCCTTGTTCATTGATTTAACAAAATTTTTCATTAGGCGTAGCTTTATACATATGAAGAGGCGGAAGAAATTTTTTTTTCTTTTTGAATTAAAGGTTCTTCTGATACATTTTTTTCCTAGAATAAAATTTACTCTTGCCGGCCAAATTTTAACGTTGTAGTATTTTTCTTTCGCCCGGATATCCCATTGACATAAAAAGCAACAGAACTTAGTATACCCACTTTGCAATCCGGTTAACATTGCTACAACTTTCGAATCAGCACATATGTCCATCAGTGAAATAGCTAAAAAAGCTTGTTCCCTCTTTCGAAAGTACGAGACTTTCACGTCTTTATGCACCAAATTCTATTGTGTAAATTTGGATGCAAGAAGCTCAGACTTTATTTTTGAAAGTCTTCAGCCACGAGCTAAGTTATTCAGATCATTTTGATTTGGAAAATAAGGTTTGCTCGTTGGACTTTCTAATGAATGCGAAGAAGCACCCATGGTGGCGTAACTAAATTCAGTCCTAACAGAAAGCCTTTCTTCTTCGTCATTTGTAGGAGCGCAATGGAGGTAAATAATTACTTGTAAGAGGAACTGGTCATTTGACAGATGAAGTATTTGAATATATGATTTTATTTTGTTTTTTTTTGTAAGCCCACATGTTTTAGTAATGCAAAAGTAGCAATCAGTTTTATGATTTTGTGGTTCACTCCAAATCGCTGGCTTCATAAATTGCAAAGATTTATGACTTCCTTTTAACCAACCTCTTAAATTCCTTAAACAATTATTACAACATATTTTCGGTAGCCAATTTGTATCTCTTCCCTCGATAGGAAATCCAAAGTATAGCTGATAAGCATCTTTAATCTGGGAAGTTATTGTTTGCCGTTGAGAACTTAAAGTTAGATTGCAAAAAAACTACAATTAATTATTAATTATTAACAATTAATATACATACCCCAAAAAAGCAAGGGCATGTGCTTTTCAAAAATGTTCAAAAACGAACATTAATCTAAAATATACTTAAGTTTAAAAATCAAGCCAAAAAAGTTTGTCTTAATTAGAACAAAAATCAGGAGATTGGGCATTGTAGGCTATAATTCGCTGGCAGCACTGTAATGTTTAATATATAATAACAAATAAAAACAAAACAAAAAAAAATTAAAAATTCCCCAGCTAACATCCAGTAGAAATAAGTCGCGTATTCTATTTGTATTTGTAATTGTATATAAATAGAGTATGTAATGACGTTCAACGAAGCTACCTAGCAAGTAGTAAGAAAGGATTTGCACATGAATACTGACGAGGTTTAGTGGCTTTCAGCTAGTGCTGTTCAAAAATCTACAAAAGGAATGTATAAATATTAAATTTTTACTTTGTTGCTCGAAATATGTTAACAATGTCTACCTAATACTTCTCTGATTATAAACATTTACGAAATTTAGCCTGTACAAATATTAAAAAAAAAATAATGTTAAAAAAAGAAAATATTAAAAGAACCCTACAACATCAGAAATAAATTATCTTCTGAGCGAAGTTGAAAAGCAGTGCCTTCAACGCAAAACATGCACAATTTTTCGAAGCCATCCCGTTCTTGAAATTTCGCAGTACTATAAATTTAATTTATAAGAATATTTCTTCTTGAGTATCTGGAAACGACATAAATATTTGTCTCAACACAGCAATAAAATGTGTTACAATAGTAACCACTTTTGAAACGTCAGTTGTTGAGACTTCTTACAAATCGGCAATTGTCCTTAGCATACACCCTGGGAGAGTTATAAAGAACATTTTCTCCTCAGTAATGGAATTATTCCTAAGTATGCATTAGATAATAATATACAAAAATATAACAAATTCTAATCTTTTACTTACCAGTTGATTTTATGTTTAATATGTGGAGCTACTAGTTCTAGAATATTGTAAGCCGATGCTTTAGTAAAGCGGAAAAGAAATCTCTTTCTTCAAACATGATAAAAGAATTCGGTCTGAATCTAATAGTATGAGATTTTCTCAAAATGGTAACATCTATGTTATTGTAAGTTTCATTATCTTCATTTAAGAGGTTGGTTTTTGTTTATGAAAATCGGATAAGTCGTTCTCGAGTTAGGCTGAAATATGTCTTCGTACCTGACTAATTTAGGGGAAAAAATTGCCACGGCCATAAAAAAAACCTACGTGGTGGAGTAAAACCGAAAACGGATTTGAGCTTAGCACATCAAAAACCATATACTTAGTCCACAAAGTTTTATTTAATGGAGGATTTTGTTTTTACAATCTGACAATAATTTCTACTTGTAACGCAAATGCAAATACTTACATACAAATCTGTTTGAACTTTTATGATTTGAAAAATAAGGATTTGTAATAAACACGGAATTTAAACATTTTCTTTTACGCGAATCTTAATGACAATACAAAACAATTTTGCTCGCAATATACTAGTGATGTTACGAATATCAAGTTTTAGTATTCGCGAATACGAATACGTGTTCCGCGAATATTAGTTTTAAGATTTTGAGCAATGGTGTTCAACTTTGAATGTATTGTGAAGCAAAGGTGCTGTTTATGAAACCATTAAAAAAACTAAGAGAATTAAAAACAGAATAACCTACCAAACAAAAATGTCACACGTTTGATTATGATATATTTTATATCATTTTATAAATAGCTTAAACTATTTCTAATTATTTTTCTATTTCTAGAAACCATCCTCTTAATTTCTTTAAAAATTTTTTTTTTATATTTTTCAAAAAGATATTGGTTTTCTTTAATATGAAAGGTTTCAAAATGCCTTTTTTAAATTATATTCTCTTTTAAAGTTAAATGCTTTGTAAAATAAGAGACATTGCATATTGCCATTGTTGTCAACTTGGTGCGTTTCGCACCATTTTGGGTGCTCTTTTAAATGTTTTGTGCGAAAAATTTCTAATTTCATGTTTGGTGCGCTTTTTTTTTAAATTTCGGAGCGTTTTTTGAATTTTGGGTGACATCAAAGAAAATTCAACACAATTTTTTGTTTCAATATGAGAAAATAAATTTTGTACAAAAAGATACAACTGTTGCAATACCATTTCATTCAAAAGTGTAATATTTTCACAATCAATTTTACTGACCACAATAATATCAACCAGTAATGATGTTTAAGACGTACCAAAACATATCGAGTCATAACCGCAAAAATAGCTTAAGCGACGTGCTTTACAATTTTTTTTTTTTTTTTTTTTTGTAATAAATGAAATAATTCGCAACATTTGCATAATATCTTACAATTACATGGCCACACACGGAACCGCTACAAATTTATAGCAAAAGCAATTTTTTTTAAGAGTGCATTGAATGATTCTTTGTATTTTTTCGTGACAGAAGGTTGTCACTTAAGCTAAAATTGTTTTTGTCGTTTAAGCTATTTTTGCTGTTATGACTCGATATGCACAAAGTAAAACCGTCTTGTTGTAGATAATTTATATTATGAAAAATTTCATTATAATAAATTTGCAGTCCCTTTTAGATTTTCATAGTATATAATATTTTTGTAGTAAAATTTGCTGTCGAGTCTGTTAAAGAGCTTAGCAAAAACAAAGTTTTCTCGAGACTAGCGATCATTGTTCGTTTTTTATAAAATGCGTTTATATAAAGGTTTGTAACACTAAAATTAATAAAATTTTTATTTACTAAAAAAAATATTTAAAGTTAGTGTCAATAATGGAGTCTAAAAAAGGAGATCATAAGCGAAAAAAAAAAGATTTGGAAATCACAATGTGAGTTTATGCAACGGATTCGGCCTTGACCAAATAATAACACAAAAGCAAGATGCTTTTATTGCAAAAGCGACATCACTCCTAAATATCCACCGTTGTTGGGCTTGCTGGAACACGGAAACACATTGCAGCTTTGAGCCCAATTACCTACAAACGATTACATTACAAATATGATATCATGCCATTAGCAATACAATTTCGAAATATTATCTAGTATTGAATGTTGTGGAGAATGATGCACTTCATGCAATGGAACAATATTGATTCAGCAGTAGAATTTTTGACTAAAGTTAATGTTGTAAAAACGCAAAATTAATTCAATAAAAATTTTCATTAAAAAAAAATTTCTGAACTTGGTGCGTTTTGTTTTAAAGTTGACAACGCTGCATTTTATATCATAAAATATTTTTTAGAATGCACAATTCGTTTTTTAAAACCAATGTGATATGTTTACTGGCCTATACTGTTGACAGACAAAATGTATAAGCATCCGCCGTTGTGTATTCGTCGCTTGATCATTGACGAATAAATGAAAGAGTATAAGAATGTGTGTGAAGAATACGTATGCTTTAAGTGTCTACAATTGTGTATGGAAAAATCAATTCTGAACGACATTGATTTAGAGCCACTATATTAAATTTATTTGGAATAAACCTCTTCCTTTGTGTCAGTAATAATAAATTGAAAAAAAACTGTCACACTACTTTAGGTATTTCAAATTATAATGACACTGATTACTTAGTTTGAAGACCTCTTCTGAACATTTTTAAATTAATTTTCTTACATACTTTCAAATTTCGTTTTTCCCATTTTATTATTTCAATTAGTAATTCGGTACTGTTTGGGAGAACATATTTTCGCAAAAGGCGCAGCCACATGTGTCGGTGGATATTAAATTTTAGTTATTCCATTTTTTGAGAATTGATTACTAACTTAACATCATATGAATATACGTACATACATATAAAACTTTAACTTTTAAATGCTAGTTGCAAAATATATACATTTGCGTCTGTTTTTAAAGAAGGTTATTATCTTGCGTCAGAGATAAAAATTGATATATTTTTTTACCTTTTTTGTACTTTTTTACACTTTATGTATTTTTTTTTCCTTTGGAAAGCATCTGAAAATTATTCGGATATATTCGCTTGAATTTGGCGAATACGAATATCTTGAAATAAGCGAATAGTCGAATACGAGTATTTGTAACATCACTTCAATGTACGTGCCGCTGGTGCAAATTCAATACAGAAAACTACGGCGGCACGGATGAGTAAATGTCTTTCTTTATTATAGACTGTCTAAGACAAGTGTTATTTGCTGTTGTAGTCGTTATACCTCTTTCAGTTTTTACTTTGTTGACTGAATTTCATACAGCAATAAGTTTTTCAATCGCTTAATGTGTATTTGCGCTTGAACAAAGTTAGTTTTAAAACACGACTCAAAGCTCGAAGACGTGGCCGCGTAACATAAATAGTTAAAAATTTAAGATCAATATAAAATCAATTACAAATATTTTTTAAACGTTATTTAAATAAAAGTGTGTATTAAAAGTTGTACAAGAAAAATAAGTATTAGCAAAACGTTCTCTTAGCTAATTACAGCTTTAACTTGAGCATTTTTAAACGTAATTTAAGCTATCCAATAACAAATAACTTATTTCTCTTTTGACTCTGGTTATAAGTATAAAAAAGTTAGATTGACATACATACATATGAGCTACATAAAAACATACTTACATACTTACATCTTTAAATTAAACATCATGTCCAAAAAGAAAAGTCAACTTTTACACATGGAAAACCCAGCAAAAGCTTTCATGCAATTTATTTTGGATTTACTAATATTTTCATTAAAGTCTATTTATTTTGTATTGGAATCATTGTATTACAGCATTTTACCAGATCGTTTTCGAAAACTGAAGGTATGTACATATGTAAGTTATAAGAAACTGGTCCTTAAATTACAAAGTATTTCGATTTAAAATTAAAAGAAGCAAACAAAAAATTATGATAGACTTTATCCAAGGCAAACAATTTCAAATATTCTGCATGTATTTACATAAGTAAGTATCTATTAGTGATGTTACGAATACTCGTATTCGACTATTCGCCTGTTTTAAGATATTCGTATTCTCCAAATTCAAGCGAATAAATTTCGAATAATTTTCCCATACATTTTCAAAAAAAAAATCATACAAAAGTTTAAAAAAGGTACATAAAATGTAAAAAATTATTAATTTTTATTAAAAAAAAAACCATTGTATTTCACGCAAAGTAATAACCTTCTTAAAAAACAAACAAAAATATATAATGGGTCGATTATGGATGGCAACCGAACCACAGTTGCGTTGCCAGTTGATGAGAATTGTATTACGGATGGCAACTGGCAACTGAGAGCTGCCAGTTTCAGTTGCTATTTAGTGCTTTTCTGGCAACCACAAATTTTGCAACTAGTATTCAAAAATTAAAGTTTTATATCATGTTAAATCAGTAATCAAACCTCAGTAGAGGAATGTGGAATTTCAAAAATAGAAGTTTTGAAGCCTTTTCTCCATAAGCCCAGCACCACTAAACATTCGCTCGCTTGGAACACTCGTTGGTGGTGTCACTAAATATTGCCTGACTATAGGTAAAAGAAGCTCGTATTTTTCCTTATTTACTTTCCACCATATCAGTGGTGTTCGCTAAACAGCACTGAATTATTAATTAAAAACCCATACAGAGTAAGAAAAACGAAATCTGAAAGTATGTAAGTAAAATAATTAAAAAATTTTCTGTAGAGGTTTTCAAATTCGGCATTTTAATGCAATAATAATGTTAAATCACTAATTTTTTTTTTCATTTATAGTTACTAACGCAAAGGCAGGGATTTTTTCCAATTAAATTTGAAATATTAACCTCAAAAGAAATATTCGTATTCGTATTCGGCGAATACTGTTTTAAATATTCGTATTCGTATACGCGAATACTAAAAATTGATATTCGTAACATCACTAGTATCTATGTATCGAAGAATGACCAAGATATCGTTTTAAGTACTATTTGCGTATTAGCCGACAAACAACACAATTGCCTACAGTTAAATTAACCTTCCGTCAGTCGCAACTGATCTTGTTGAAACAATCAATAATTATTTTGTTGTAAATTTTTCCCATTAGATGATCTTAATGTTTTTAATTCATTCGGTTTTTTATGTGCTTAGTACATACATATGTATGTATTTTTATTTTTGATAAAAGTATCTAGGTGGTAGCTGACTTATAATGATAATAGCGGTTAATAAGCATTTCACACTAGCCTGTTTCTTTAGTATTCTCACTTTTTGTGCTCCAGAATTTTAAGACATAATTTTTTCATAAAAGTATATTTTTACTGCATTATTCCAAACTTTTAGCCAATTACATGCATGAAAATATTTTAATTTATAAACAAGATGAAGATATCGAAGATAACGATTACCCTGAGCTTGATAGAATAACAGAAAACGGTAAAAAAGTTTCCAAAGAAAAACAATAACAGAACTCCAAATTAAGTCAAGAAAATCAAACAGAGTACCTATAAAGCAGTGTCGGGAGCACACATACTCTCTCATATGTTTTGGTATGGGAAGCAGCAAAAAACGAACGACCGTCAATAATTATACACTCGAAAAATTTTTCTGTTGCCAAAAGTAAAATACATTTCTTGCCTTTTAGTATTTTTATTTGATTTGAATTTTTTTTCAATAATACTTTTTATGTTAATATAATAATAACGAAAACAATATTCATTTAATAATAAACTAGTTACACAACCAATGAAATAAAATATAATATGTAATAAGTAAAGAAATATCGAGAAAACATAATATGTAAATAAAAATAAAATTTATTAAAAACGAAGCCCTCAAGCTTGATAATTTATTAAATTCAATAATTAAAATAAAAATTTCGAATAAAAACAAAGTTAGTTATTATATTTAATAATAAAATATAAAATATTCAATTTTAGTTATTACCATAACGTTTAGCTAACTCATTCAAATCGATGTCTCCTCTGTACTCCTTGATGCGCAATAGATCGGCTATGTGTTGGTCGTTTAAATTATTACGTTGCTTACTCAAAATTATTTTTAGACTGGAAAATGCTACCTCACAGTTATATGTGGTGCCAAACATGGAGTATAGTTTGTACGTTTCATTTTTAAGTTTAAGATATTTATTGTCATCATAGGATATTTATTGCGTCATACAAAACTTGTCCTGTAACATTACCGTGAACATTACTTGAAAAACTTCATCAACAGTGGTTATATTTCCGTCAACGGTTTTGATGCATATAATAAGCTGGCAAATATTATTAATGTCCGTACTTTCGTCTATAGATAATGAGTAATACTTGCAATTTTTCAGTCTAGTTATAGCTGCAGAATGAATAAATTTACTTATCTCTTCTGTCCTACGTGCGACTGTACGTCGAGATAATGGAATGTTTTGGCAAAGTTTCAAAGCTTCTTGACATTTTTCACCAAAACAATTCAAAACATCTGGCGTTAAATTTAAAAAAAAAATACCATCATCAAATGGGCAACATTGCTTCGCCAAACCCAAAGCAACCGCATACGATGCCTTTTTTAAAGACAATGAAACACTAGTTTCATTAACACTATTATGATGAATATCGGTTTCATTAAAATTGTTATGATTAATTTCATCAACTATAAATATTAAAAAAAATTTTGCTTTTAATTCAAATAGTTTTAGTGTTCGTTCAACCCTGCTAAGGTTATCGTAACCTCCATGACAACAGTAGTAATGTCTTTTTAAACAAAACACACTTTTTTTACTTATAACGTGATAACAAATCAAGCATTGTGCAATTGTAAAGCTAGGTCTTACTCAAACAAGTGCTGATCAGCGACTGGTTTGATTTACTTTGACGAAATGATAACAAAGCAACAATCGAACGTTAATTCTTATAAGCTACACGAAGATGCTTATAGTATACGTGTGTCGACGTCGCGCAAACAGAATTTTCTTGCTAAGCACGCGTGCTTAGCATTTCAAAAATCGCCCGACACTGCTATAAAGTCACAAAAGATACGTAAATAAATAATAACATGAGCTTGAAAACTTTCATTTTACCTAACAACTATCCAGTGCCCATAAGAATGCAACTACCACAATAACTTTGTCGCCTTTATCTAATACGGCTGCAGTTTATTTAAATACTCTCAAGATTTTTATACCTCATGTACAACAACTTTCACGAGCAACTAAAATAGCTCCAAAAACAATTGAAGATTTCTTGGCTGGCAAACCAAAACTTTTGGAATTGGCCACCAAAGTTAGCCGTTTTCAAGTTAGCTATGATCTTAATTCACCAATAGAAGCTAAAATTTTTGCCGCTGTACAAAAAGCATTCGAACATGATGAGGATCTAAAAATCTTTTGAGTTCTACGGCCACTTTAAAGTGATTAAAGTTTTAGTTCAGTGTATATTAGAATAACAATAATGTGTTTAAGAATTTGTTATGGCAAAGTAAAATACTTAATATTATAAATGTGAATGTAAGATTGTTTCTTGCGCTTTCACGCAAAAACTACTAAACCGATCATCATGAAACTTTGTACACATATTCTTGGAGCTATAAGAAGTAACATAGGATACGTTTTATTTAAATAAATTTATTTCTAACGAAAGATAAAAAAATAGTTTTTCAATGAGCATATTTACACTAGAACAATTTTTTTAGCCGCACAATTGTTGTTCTTTCCAAATTATACTAGACGAATTCATCTGGCATAAAATGTATACGTGTACTCATCTTTGTCTGGGTTAAGGGCTAACTATAATGTGCTTAAGCTAGCTTAAGCTACTGTCAGAAATCAACGAAAAGCATGTCAAATGCTTAAGCAAATTATTGACGACTTTTGTGTTGCTATATTGTACTTATTTGACTTAAAGATCTTCTTCGCTGAGTTGCAAATATATGTACTATTCAAAAACTATTTTCTTCTTATTTTTCCAAAAAATAATTTTAAGTCTACGTCTAATAATCTAAAATCATAAACATACAATTTATTTAAATTTTTGTTATGTTAGAAATGAAATGAAAACATTCACAAATAAAAAAGTACCAACAAATGCAACAGTTTTAACTATTTTCAATAAATAAACGTATAAGCAGCTGTTTGCTTAAGCAAGGTACGATTGGTTTCGATGTTTGCTTAAGCAAATGAAATTTGACGAAACTTGACGAAAAGTTCTTAAGTACATTATAGTTGTCAACATTTGGTTGTGTGTATTCGCACATTTGCTTAAGCTAGCTTAAGCACATTATAGTTAGCCCTTTAGTGCTTTTTTATTCTTTTGAAGTTTGTATTTCGTTGTGCACATTACGGAACATAGTTGGCAGAAATATTGCGAGAATAATAAGTGATAATGAATTGGCAATTATTTTAGGAGGAATTTCAAGTATAAGAAGCGAATTTACTGAATGTTTTTGCAATGAGGGAAACATTTAAACATACAACTTCTATACCTACTAATAAAAAAACTTTAGCCAACATTTTTCAAAGTTTTTAATTTAATAGCGTGATTCTCTTAGAACTTTTGTAGTTTTTTAAGTAAATTCTGACAATTTTTATAACACTAGTTTACAGCCAAAAAATACCAAGAACGCCACATGCCTAGATAAGTCAATTGGGACCTCCCAAGCACGAAAAACGCTGTAATTTTTTTTTTTATAGTACAGTTTTTTAGATAACGGTACTTTTGTGTTTTTCGGTGTATGGCCCCACTCAAACCCTTGTGGAGCCCAACCCAAAAGTCCAATCAATATAAATTGTATACCGTTGGAAAGGTAATTGAATGCCTTTTCCGTCGATATGCTGGAAATTTCTGTATGATAAGAAATGGCTGAGTTATGGCACCTCAAAGTTCAAAATTTTCCTATTTTTTACGTTTTTTTCAAAATTTTTCATTTTCATTTCATTTTTTTTCTACTTTATTGTAAACATCTGGAATGTTTTATTTTTTTACCAAATAGGTTATTTTATTACCAACATTTTAAGCGTAATTTGGAAAAAAACGGATGAAAAATAAAGTTTTTATTAAGGATTTTGTGGAAAGACAATATTTTCATTTTCATTGCTCACACACTATATTCGGCGTCCATCAGTTTTAACGTATTAAAAAAAAACGGAAAAAAAGTTGCCAAAAGACAGTCTTGCCATGAACTACCTTAAACAAAAATTTCCGAGAGCCACAGCGAGCAAAATTGAAGCTGGTATATTTGATGGACCTCAAATTCGGGCTCTGTACGGTGACCATGCATTTAATGAGTGTTTAGGTCCAGCTCATTTAGAGGCATGGGAAGCATTCCAGGACATTGTTCACAACTTTTTGGGAAACAACAGAAGTCCTGATTACGCTGAGAAGATCGATAAATTACTGCAAAAATTCAATGCCATTGGTAAGCTTTGATTGAAAGCATGTATATCAAAAAGGCCGTTAACATTTAAAAATTTATTCTTTTTAACTTTTAGGTTCAAATATGACACCTAAATTACACTTTTTATTCAGTCATTTGGATAGTTTCCCCACGAACTTGGGCTCCGAAAGTGATGAACAAGGTGAAAGATTTCACCAGGAAATGGAAGAAATCGAGAGACGTTATAAAGGCTGGTGGGATGAACAAATGATGGCGGACTATTGTTGGTTCCTCATTCGCGAAGATCCATCCGAAAAAAAAACGCAAAAGTTCAAGTCGCTCGTCATTTTAATTTAAATTTTTTGAATTTACGCCAAATATAGTGTGTGAGCAATGAAAATGAAAATATTGTCTTTCCACAAAATCCTTAATAAAAACTTTATTTTTCATCCGTTTTTTTCCAAATTACGCTTAAAATGTTGGTAATAAAATAACCTATTTGGTAAAAAAATAAAACATTCCAGATGTTTACAATAAAGTAGAAAAAAAATGAAATGAAAATGAAAAATTTTGAAAAAAACGTAAAAAATAGGAAAATTTTGAACTTTGAGGTGCCATAACTCAGCCATTTCTTATCATACAGAAATTTTCAGCATATCGACGGAAAAGGCATTCAATTACCTTTCCAACGGTATACAATTTATATTGATTGGACTTTTGGGTTGGGCTCCACAAGGGTTTGAGTGGGGCCATACACCGAAAAACACAAAAGTACCGTTATCTAAAAAACTGTACTATAAAAAAAAAAATTACAGCGTTTTTCGTGCTTGGGAGGTCCCAATTGACTTATCTAGGCATGTGGCGTTCTTGGTATTTTTCCAAACTAAAAATTTGTAAAGCAGTGTAATTAATCGTTAAAAAATTTTATGTTTTCTAAAAGATTTATTGAGAAATTATATTTTTTTATGTTATTTTTTATTTATAAATTTAGCTATTGGCCTACCGTATTTTATGTAAATAAAAGTAAAATATTTTTATTCCATATTTTTCCCGACGTTTCGTGAATTGTATGTTCACTTTTTCAAGGGATATTTTTTATTTCTATTAAAAAGAAAAACATCAAAAATTTTTGAATAATATTAAAGAATAATGTACAATAGCTTACACTATGACGTCACATGAATATAATTTTTTAAATATTTGGTGTGTTGAATATCACTTTTAAATTTATTTTTTTAAAAAACATTGTATTTAACAATAAATTTAATTTAAACAGATGTTTTTTTAAAAAGAGTAAAAAACAACTATTTAACTTATTTGATTGCAATTTTATAGCTTGCGCTCAAATTGTCTGTGTCCTCTTTGATGTTCATTGTTTTGCTTATTTTTTGCTGTATTCTTAAGCTTTCTGTTATATATCTCTTTCTTGTATTGTTTACTTTGTCCAGAATTTTTGCATTGTCAAAGTCTGGTTTGTGCTTAGAGTTTGTGATATGTTGGGATAATACAGTGTTTTCTTTGTGTTTGTTTATGTCAGCTTGATGCTCTTTTACTATTGTTTCCAAACTTCTTTTTGTTGTGCCTATGTACACAAGATTACAGCTGTTATTGTCTGCGCCATTACATGGTATTTCGTATACAACGTTGTTTTGTTGTAATAGCTCTATTGGTGTTTTTGTTTTAGAAAATAGTGTATTAAGTGTTTTATTTGGTTTGTAAACAAAATTTATATTATTATTATCTATTGCTGTTTTTATGGTGTTTTTGTCGGTAAGCCCAGGTATATATTTTATACTGAAAAACAGTTTATCTTGGTTAGAGTTGCCATGATTGTTGATTATTGTCGGTTTGTAGGATTTAATTAATGATTTTGTTATTCCAATAGGAAAGCTATTATTTGTTAATATTTTTGTAATTTTCATTATGTTTTGCGTGTGAAATTGTTTGTCGCTGATATCTAGTACTCTTTGAACAAAATTTTTTGCGGTGTTGATTATTTGTGATTTTGGTTGTGTTGAGTTGAAGTTTATAATTCTGCCTGTTGATGTGCATATTGTATGCCAGTCAAATAATATTTTATTATTGGCTTTGTGTAGTTTGATATCCAGGTATGCTAGTTCTTGTTTTTGTTCCTCTTCAATAGTAAATTTTATTTTGGGATGGTAGCTATTGAGTGTTTTTAATATTTCATCTTTGTCGTCGAAATTAATAATAGCTAAGATATCATCTACATATTTTGCTATGTATTTTACGTGGATACTTTTACGTTTGAGTTCGTCTAAGGCAGCATCTAGTAGGTTGTCTAGTACTATATCTGCTATTGTAGGGGACAAAGGATTGCCCATGGGCATACCGAAGATTTGGTTGTATATTTGGTCTTTATACACGAAATAGTTATTGTCATATAGACAAAATTTTAGAATTTCTAAAAATTTTAAGCGTGGTATACGAAAATATTGATATGTGCAGACCATGTGAGCCTTTCATGAAACGTGATTCCTAATTAGATACAGTGGTGACGAATGCAATTTCATTGTTTTGGATTTTTATTTTTAGGTTCTCAGAGTTGATTTTGGATTTCGAAATTAAGATGCATTTGGACTTTACAGGATTTATGCACAACCCATTAGAGTTAGCCCATTTGTTAATTGTTTCCAAATCATCATTCAATTTGTTGGAACATAGATTTATGTCAGTAATATTACAACTTTTATAAAGCTGAACATCATCAGCGTACATATGAACTGAACTACTAATAAGAGTATCAGGAAAGTCGTTTATATACATGCAGAAAAGAAGAGGTCCAAGTACTGAGCCTTGGGGAACTCCTCTTTTGACGTTAAGTTAATTAGAGGTATTACTATTAAGCTGAACTACTTGCGAGCGATTTGTTAGGTAGGATTGTATAAGTTTGCAGGCAGAGCTAGAGAAATGAAAAAGATTTTTAAGTTTGGTTAACAAGATCTCGTGATCGACTGTGTCGAAAGCTTTACTATGGTCTAGAAGAATCAAAAAACAGCCATATTTCCATCAATTTTACATCTTATATCCTCAACTACGTCCACTAGCGCTGTAATACAACTTCTACCCTTCATAAAGCCGGACTGCTTCTCAGATATCAGGTTCACACAATTTAAGTATTCATTTATTTGTTTACCAACAAGATTTTCCAGGACTTTGGATAAGAAAGGAAGTATAGCTTTTGGGGCGGTAATCTTTGTTAGGTTTTGGAATTGGAATGGCTCTTGATTACTTCCATGCACCCGGAAAAATAGATTTTGTAAGAATGGAGTTAAACAGATATGTGAGATAGGGCAACAACTTAGGTATCAAGACCTTTAAAAAAATTGGATTTATAACGTCCATACCAATTGCATTGGATTTGATACCTGAGAAACTTTTGAGGACTTCAGTCTCATTAACACAACGAAAACTAAAAAGACGTTCTAGCGGGACATAGCAAAGATCAGAGTAAACATTGCTTACTGGAGATGTGACATTAGTTTTTACGAAATTTTCGTTAAGAGAGTTTACATTAACAGAGAGGTTCTTTGTCCAATACCAATCTTGTGTATCTCTCTCCATCTTGATTGGCAATCGATTGCAGAAGAAATTTTCTGCGATAAAACAAAGATTTTGCAGCATGAATACGTTTTGTTACTTCTCTTCGGGCATTATTATGTATAGCCTTAAGCTCACTGGTTTTAAACCTTTTCCATCGTTTATAAGACTCATAACGTTTTTTTTATCAGTGATTTTATTTCAACACTAAACCAAGGTGTCTGACCGGCTCTGATGCGCTTAGTTCTTGTTGTAAATTCATTACAGATATTGTAAAGAGAATTACTGAACATTCAGTATATAATGTTAAAGATGCATTAGAATTTAAGAATAAATGTTAATGAAAGATTAGTTTATTTTCATGTAGTATCTTTATTCCCTAGCATGCCGGAGGCAACAATGTTTCCATGTTTCCAATGTTTCCAGATCTTTGTAGATTTAGCAGAGGAATATTGTTAATTCTAGACAAAACAGCGAATGTGGAAAGAATAAATTAATTTTAAAATACATATAATCAAAACGAAGGAGCGAAATAGACTCCATGTGCAAAGAACTTTGCGATTTTATGGTCGTAATAATCGTCCAAGTGTGCTCGCTATTCGTCGAATTGTTGAAGATTTTGAGCTTACATTTTCTTTACACAATGTTCAAGTGACAATAAGACAAAGAATAGGTCGAAGTAATGCAAATATTGCTGCTTCAGGCAAGTGTTGCTGAAGACCGCAATTTGTCAATTCCAAGACGTTCTCAACAATTGGTACTGTCTCAAACCACAACATGGCGGACTTTGAGAAAGGGTTTGGGTTTGCATCCGTATAAAATTGTTCTCACTCAAGAACTGAATCCATTGGACCACCGTAAACGTCGTGAATTTGCTGATTTTGCCACACAGCAAATGCAACAATTGAATTATTGCGAGAAAAGTTTGAAGATTCGATTATTTCAAGAAATTGTGATAGAACTTAATTATATCGATTGTACTTCACATTAAATAAAAAACTTTTGAAGTTCCTTAACAATAAGTATGTTTTTTCCAGAAATCATATCACTCTTATTGAAAAACCTTGTACAAACGCATTCATTACATTTTTAGCACAAAACTCATTTTATTTTTTTGTTTTCAGGATGTTTCCGGTCAAGTTGTTTTAATAACTGGTGGTGGAGGGGGTCTAGGACGTTTAATAGCCCTAAATTTCGCAAAGCTGAATGCACGCATTGTGATATGGGACATAAATCAAGAGGGTAAATATAAAAAACTTGTTATGAAATTAGGTAATCTTTTTCTGCCAACTAATCAACCACCATGCATCAGTGCTAAATCTAATAGTTGTGGCTCCACCTGCGAGTGAGTTGGACAAACACTTCTACTCGACACTCTAAATTAATTTTGCTGCAACATCTTCGATATTACTAAGCAACCGTTTAAAGATAAGTTTCGTTCCGAATTTGCACAAAAGTTTTAATATTCCACAAAATAATTTTTTAAATAAAAAACTTTTTTTTTGTGAGAGAGCTTTTCAAATCGAATAAAAATATTTATCTTCGTCAACCCATGTTTTATTTTACAAAAGTTTATTTTATAGTTTTATTATTTATTGAATCTTCAATTATAAAAATCAACGAAACAAAAATTCAGGTAGCTCATGAAAATAAATGTTTCAGATTTAGAATCTAAAAATAAAAACTTCTATACGTACCAATTAAAGATTGCTAAAGGTCTAAAAGTCGTAATAAAAGGTATAGACTCTAGCGTGGATCAAGTCTGGCCTTGAAAATAGTGGCTACAAGGGTAAAAATGTCTCAAACATTAAAAATAGAGAAAAAATCCCCCAACCAATATTTACGGGAACTCTTCGATACAACAAGTACTTTAAAGCTTAGATTCCACTATCGGCACTATGTATCGATTTTCGTCGGCTCACTGCAATAAAGTTATATGTAATAAGCTAAATTTGCATTATTTGTCAACTAATTTAAATATAAGACATAATTGCACCACACTGCATTGGTAATAAAGCCATATAGACTTATTCCACAATTAATTGAGAAATAATGCAATTTTGGTTTAGTACGTATGACTTTATTGCAGTGAGCCGACGAAAATCGATACATAGTGCCGATAGTGGGATCTAAGCTTTAAAGTACTTGTATCGAAGAGTTCCCGTTGAGCTTCCAAATAAAAGAGCTAACCTGTTCAATGCCTGAACTGCCATGAATTTGGACACAGGAAGACTTATTGCACATTGCCTACAGTCTGCGTTGTATGTGTTGAGTTACACAGTACCGCTAACTGTGATAAAATAAAAGGTGATCCCAAAGCGAAAAAATGTGGCAATTGCGGCGGAAATCACACTGCCAACTATAGAGAGTGCCTGCCCCCTTTACTCGTTTTTTTAAGAATTCATCAAACAAAAAAATAATGCTACTCCCGCTCAGCCTAAAACCCCTATTAACTATCCACAGTTACCTCAACCGTCCACCAGCCAAAATCAATATTCAAACATTTTCAAGTCTAACGCGACTAGTGCTCAACAACGAGCTAACAACAAATTCTCATACGCTAGTATTTTAAAAAGCAACCAGAGTACGGCGCAAAAAACCGTAAATGTAGATGAAGATTCGGGGTCTAATTTTAGTCGTATTAAAGCCTCAATTGAGAGCTTAATACAAACAGTAAATACATTTGCTCTCAACATGTCCTGTATGATGCAGGAAATGTTGAAAATGCAGTCTAGCCTGCTGCAGCCTGTATTAAACAAGCTATGAACTTAAAAATCTGTTTTTGGAACGCAAATGGCATCTGCCAACATAAAAACGAAATAGAATATTTTCTTCAGGATAAACAAATCGATGTTATGCTTATCTCAGAAACTCATTTGACCTCCCGAAGCTATTTTAGAATTAGTGGACATAATTTTTACGACACCAAGGATCCTCGAGGTGGAGCTTGTGGTGGGTCGGGAATCCTAATAAAAACGCGAATAAAACACCACCTGTTGAATGATTTTTATGAAGATTATCTTCAATCAACGAACATCTGCATTAAAAATTACTATCAAAAACTTGTAATATTATCTGTCTATTCGCCCCCCAGATTTTCAATTACCGACATTCAATAAACGGCTTTTTATAAATCATTGGGCCCCCGTTTTCTAGCATCTGGCGACTACAATGCTAAACACACATTCTGGGGTTCACGTTTAATCAGACCTAAGGGACGAGTGTTGTTTGACGTCGTTTCTAAAATTGGTTTGAACGTAGTGTCAAGTGTTCAGCCAACATATTGGCCAACAGATCGACAAAAAGTTCCTGATGTTAACCCGTTTGGAATATTGAAAGGTGTGTCCAGCGAGATGGTTGAAGTTGAAGTATCTTTGGACTTATCTTCAGACCACTCGCCTACAATTGTCACTATTTACTCACACACAACATGTGATTTACGGATGACATCTGCACGTATTAACTGGCTGAAATACAGAAAATATCTGAGTGCTCATTGCTCGGAAAATAATGCCGCTGAGAACACCTTCAGACATAGACGATTATCTCAGGTTGTTTGAAGCGCATGTTAAACAAGCTTCTTTTAATGCTACTTCAAATAAAATAAACCAACCAGCGAGATTTAACAATATTTTTTCTGTAGATATAGAAAGGCTATTGACTGAAAAACGGAGAGCTCGACGAGAATGGCAGCGCTACAGATCGCCCCAGCCAAAATTAAGGCTTAAGGAGTGTAACAAACAGCTTAGGAAAGCTTTGCAAACTCCAAAAACAGCTTCCCTTCAAAAATTCCTTCAAGAGCTAGATGCAACATCACAAACAGATTATTCACTGCGGCGTGCAGCCATAGGACTTAAAAGGCCGGTGGTATGCAAAACTCCGTTACGAGCTACGAGCTGGGCAAAAACGGATGCTGAAAAACGTGCACTTAGAAAAAGTATTTACCCCGAATTTTTCTGCTGATATTACTGAATTGCCACCAGTCGTCTCTTTACCAGAAATACCGCTGAGATTTAACATTGCGGAGATTGAAAATGCAATTACTAGTCTTAACACTAGAAAAGCCCCAGGTGTCCACAAAATAAGCAACAAAATGCTTCAAGAACTGCCTTACACTGCAAAGAGAATAATACTATTCATGTTTAATAGTATTCTGCGCCTAGAACACTATCCTAAAGAATGGAAGATTTCGCTAATTACTATAATACTAAAGCTCGGCAAGGATCATACAAAGGTTGAATCCTATCGGCTTATTATTTTATTGTCTAACATTTCAAAACAATTTAAAAAGTTGTATATGAGCAAGCTGATGCGTATAGTGACTAGTAATGGATTTATTCCAGATCATCAATTCGGTTTTCGCAGACAACATAGCACAATTGAACAAACTTACAGACTTGTGATTGTTGTTAGAGGTGTTAAGTTGTTATTATCTTCGTTCTTTGGACAAGTCAAACTATTCCGTAGGATTTTAATTTATCTTTATTAATAATTACTTTAACACTATTTACCTTTTACATGTCAATACGTTCTGTTTCTTAAATAACTTAGCACTAGCTATTTATACTATCTTAAAACTAGTTACACAAAGGGAATATGCAATTCTTCATATTTGATTCTGACCCAAATATTTTCACTATTGCGAAAGAGCAAACATTGCACAATTTGTCAACGCAATTAATACTTAACCGTTGTTGCATTAACAAATAAGTGCAATGTAGGAGGGTAGTTCAATTGTGAATTACAACATCCCTCCCCCCTTTGCGGAAGAAAACATCTAGATATAAGTGTTTTCAGTTAGGAAATTTTTCAGCTATTTGGGACAGAATCATTAATATGCTATTTAAATAGTTACTGACAATTGTTTTGCAAATTATTTCAAGTTTACTAAATTAATATAAATATACTTCTGCATTACGGTTGATAACGTGTCTGAGAAAATCATCATTGGTTATTGGTTGTCGTTGACAGTGTAGCCAGGTGTGGGGATTTCTCCCCAAATTGGGGATTTTAGCTGGTTTTTGGGGACAAATTATCGTGGGGAGGGATTTGGGGATTTTTCATTTTCAGTATACCTATTATAAATTTTTCTTTATTTTACTATTATCTTTAATACATATATTTACATACATATATGTTTATGTATATTGGCGTTTTTCTTCTCCATATTTCGATTATTTCAAGGCGATGGTATTGAGGATGTTGGTTTTTATAACAATTTGTTCAAAATTTTTAAAACCAGAATTTATTGAATTCGATATTGCCAAAATGGATGTACTGAGTGACGATAAGGAAATTAATTTGGTTGTTGCTGAAATTTATGTTGGCATAGAATGTTCAAAGGAATTAGAAGCAAAAGGAGTTCAAACTAATTTTTTTAGATTATTTAACTGTACTAGCAAAGATGTTCATAAAATATTCACTGAGAGTATGGAAAATTTTGAGTTATTTATAAATTTACAACTCGAAAGCATAGAAAAAAGAATAAATTTCATTACGTGTATGGAATTTTAAAATATTCTATGGATTCAAAATTTCCATTGAGCACATACGAATGCATTAACTTAAATAAATGTATGTAATAAAATTAATAAAAAAAATGGTTTTTTATGATGCTTAATATACATCTATTTATTGGGGACAAAATTGAGGATTTCGAGTTTTAAAATGGGGATTTTTGGGGACAACACTCTTTAATTTGGGGACATAAGACAATATTTACCTGGCTACACTGGTCGTTGATGTAGTTGGGTATGTTGTTAAAAATCTCTTATGTCTGCTATTATTGTTGTGAGGTTGTTTAGGGTGAGAAGTTAGTTGCAGTTGGAAACGTCCAAACATAATGGTTGATATTGTTGGTGTTGTTTTGCCTGCTGGTGGTCTCTTCTTCAAGTCTTCATTTTTTTTTCTGCTGATGTTTCATCTTTAGTATTTTGGGTAGTCTTCTATTTCCTCAAAAATTTTCTCTACTCCAAATGTATTATTTTTTTTTGTTTTTCGGCTTGCGTCTCTCTTTCTTTATCCTTTGTGTCATCCGATTTTCTTGTGAAATGACTTATATTATTTCTTGTTTCTTCTCTTTCTCCTCGTCTTTTTCTTTTTGTTTTATCTCTTTGATTTCTTGAATGTTATTTTCGTTATATTTATTTATCGTTTTGCTTTTCATAAATTATTTATTTATTTGTCTCCGTAATTCTTTTCAGCCACTTGTTCAATCTCGTCCTTTTCGATTTCTTATTTTGATACCACTGGTTCCGAAGAGTCCATTTCTTCTTCTTTTTGTAATGACTTTCTTGTTTTAAAAAAAATGTTTAGTCTGCTATTCTTTGTAACCTATTCGTGTTTTTCCCCTACTGTGGCTGTTTCGGGTTCTGACATTTCTTCATGATCTTTTAGATTCTCTATGGTTTTTTTTTCGAATTTAACGTTCTTCAGTTTTATATATTCTTTTAGATACTCCGCGGCCGTAATATTTTCATCGACCCCACTTCTTTTTTCTGCATATCCATATCGTCCATTTTGTTCTTTGTTTCCGCAACTTCCCTCTACTCCTTAGCAATCTTATAGATACATCCTCTTAGGCTGGCTGCGCTATCTTTGACGTCGTCCTTTTGGTGTGTGTCTTCCTTTATTTTATTTCTTTGTTTATTTATATTATTAATAAAAAAAATTTTTAATTTCTCCTTTTCAATATACATTTTACCTAGTTTATTTGTTGTTTACGTGCCTTTTAATATTTTCTTATACAAGTGTTTTAATATTAGGTGATTATATAATTTTTTCAACAATTTTTATTTCCTTATTCCTACGTTACACTAATTTCAATAAAGAATTAAATTGAAAAAACTAGTTAAGTTTGTAAAAATTAAAACAAACTCTTTCTTTATATGTATTACTTTACTGAAAAATCAAGTTTCAATTGATGGTAGTAATAAAAATGAAACTTTAATAAAATTTTAATTACTACAAAATTTTTCATTTTCATTTTCTTTTTAGGTCATAGTTTTTTAAATGTAGAAACTATAATTGGAAGGTTTTTTTTTTTTTTTTTTTACTTATTTACATTTACATGTATGTCTGTGTATATTCTCATAAACCCTTTTACAAATTATTCTTCTCATTTCTTGGAATTAGTTTTATTATTTATTAATTTATTTGAATATAGCTGTGACTAATTGTTTACTTTCTTATTTTAATATCCCTGATTATGCATTTTATCAAAAATACCATTATTGCTTTGATATATATTTTTTTTTATCTTTTGTTCAGTGAACACATATGTAACTGACCTATCTTAAGAAAACTGCGGCTAAAAAAAATTTTCTTTTCTGTTTTTGTCGAACTAATTCAGTAGTTAAATTATATGTTTAAATTCGCAGTTTTTGCAAAATATATGACGCGACTTAATTCCGTTTTTTTTTTTTGTTTCTTTTTTAAATTTGGACGCAAATTATTACAAACAATTAAAGTTTAATGATACAATACAAGTTTAATACAATGAATTTTTTTGTTTTAAATATTTATACATTTTAGTAAAAATTGACAAAATAAAAGAACTAAAGAGAAATGTTTAAGAAAATTGATTTTAAAATATAAATGCTGCTTCGAATTTGGTTTATTTTCGGTTCTTTAAATTCTGTTGTTTTTAAACTTTCGAATAAAAGTTTCCCTGTAATTGAGTTTTATTTGCAATGGAAAACTAAGTTTCTGTGTGCGTTTTATTTTATCTTTGTGTCTGCCTGTTTGTATGATATTATTTGAACTTTCAAAATTAAAGTTTTTCACTAAATGGAAAAAATTACTTAAATTCAAATCAAATTCATGATTTTAAAGCATTTAAAAATTTAAATAATAATTACAATTAAATAATTATTACAATTTCTTACAGAAAAAAAAAGCATTAAAGCTTAAAAACATTTAAAGTTTAATGATCCCTACTTCCAACAGTTACGGTAAACCTTTTCTACTTTTTTAGATAATTTCAGCATAAAATGCTGTATTTGTGTCAAAAACAGAAAAAATTTATTTTTTTTTTTGTTTTTTAGGCGCCCATAAAAGTTTATAATAGCCTTACCGTTCCTGTACCGTGTCTGTCAACAGTCAATCGGTAGGTTATGTAGTTCATCTCTATATCTTTCCTCATATACTTGACTTTTGTCCATTTTTCCTCCATGTCTTGCAGAAACGACTGGACTGTGTTGTTGATGTTTGAGTTAGTACTGCCCCTGTCCCCTACATTCCTTTTCGACCATTTCCTCATGACTCTAGACAGCAAGCGTCTATCAATTGATGCAGATTTGGGTCGTGAGTTCGAAATGTCTGTTTGACGCCGATCCAAAGGTTGAGCATTGAAAAATTGTCTAAGACAGAAATCCGCATTCCTTACTACATGTAATCCGCAGTCCACCAGGTTTTCCTGTTGCGGGCATTCCGCGTACTTCACCGGTAAGAGTGTTTCTGTTGCCATAGTTCCAAGTTCAGGAAAAACCCCGTACATACTCCTTATTGCTTCTGCGGCCTTCTCTAGTTTGTGAGGTTTCAGTGAGTCGTACATTATTATTGCTTCCTTCGTGACCGCTGCGAGGGTCCAGTGGAACTTTTCATTAACTTGTATGAGAAATAAACGTTTTCCCATGGGGTCTATTCCTTTGAAAGCCCTACGGACCCTATTCTGGTTATTTATATCACTTGGGTCATGGTTGTACTGTTGCAGTGCCTGATAGAATGAACCACTAAATATGTGAATCTGCGTTGCTTGTTCCAATGTAATGGCCGTTTTGGAGACCCAGTCGAGAAATAAATCTATATGGTTGTCGTTGAACCATCCTCCCTTTTCAACCAATTGGTAATCTTTCTGTGTAAGTTCTCTGAATCTACTTCCTATCTTGTACTTACAATGGAGATTGGTCATGGTGATACCTTTTCTTTTGAAAATTGCCTTTTTGTATTATCTTCCTTATGAGCCTGTAATGTTTACCAAATCTGCAATGATATATTCATTTTAAAATAATGTATGGTTTTTTTTTATATATTTAGTTTGAATTGTCATAATGTCGGTTGTCTCCTATATTTTGTCGGTGATGTGATGGAGACGAAAGAACAGTTGGTTTTATTTTTAGACTGTGTCCTCTCTTTCTGAAACCTGTTTCTTGATCTGTGTCCCCTTTATGCTATTCTTATTTATTTTGTTTTTTGTAATCTTTACTTTCACCTTGGTTTGTCTCTTACATAGGACCACCGTAGCGATAACTAGAACTATTATTACTATCATCGCTGTTCCTCCTGTTATTGTAACGATCGTACTGTGGAGTTTTATTTCTTCTATCTTTTTTAAGTTATTTTGTTGCTCTAGGGTTATCTCTTGAAATGTTAGTATTCTTTCAGTGGAGAATATTAGTTGCTTCGTTGGGAGCGAAAATGTCTGCTTTGTTTCAAGAACTTTGTTTCCCAAGGTTCTGTTTCCGAACTGTCTTGTGCAGTTTTTGAAATGCATAAAGTAGTGTCCCTCCAACTGGAAACTCCTCAGATCACAAGAGCTGGAAAACGTAACATTTTGTATGTTGACCAAAACTACCATGCTGCTATCTATTTGTAATATTCGAGGTTCCACGTTCCTTATTATCTGCCACCGCGAGCGCAGTATACAATTATCAGATTGTTTTAACTCAAATATTGATTTGTTTTCCAAATATGTGTATGTTTTGTTGTGTATTTCTATGATTGTTTCCGGATCTTGCACGATTTGATGCTGCATATTGTTGGGAATTGGGATAAAAAATTTTTTTGTTGTGGCAATGACTTCGGAGGGAACCTTTATTATTATACTCAGGTTGTCATTGACCCATTGTACTAACGCTGTCCTGATTCGCTCAAATCTTTCCAAATCGATCCCAAATATTTCCACTTCCTTTGGTGTCAACAGCTCTGGTGAAACTAACCCTATTTTGGCATTTGCTACCTCGTCCGCGATAGCTCGTATGTTATTCTTTAAATTTTGAACCTTGAACAATTCAGTGACCGCGAATTCATTATTAATGAATCTATTATTCAGATCCCCCATGTTCTTGGCGTATTCTAAGATAATCCCTCTGTCATACGTGATAGCTTCCTTTAGATTCATGATAGATTTATTAAATGCGTCATTAATCATTATCTGTTGATTCATCCCCTGTATCAACTGATGGGTATTTTCATCGATTACTTTCTGATGCTCTTCTATTAATTTTCTATCGTCGTCATCCATCACACCCCAAATAAATTTTAACATTGATCCACCCGCGTTTATTGATGAGCCTTGAATATGTGCAGGATTTTCCTCATTTCTGTGACTTTTTCAATGGCTATTCTACCGTAAACTATATTTACAAACCACTCTGGCATCTCCAATGCTAATTTCAACGAAGCCGTTGTCCGTTTTTAGTTTCTCTATATATAGGCTTTTCCCTGCGAAGACTTCCATCATCATCCAACCCATGATTACCTGTAAATAAGAAAATGGCATTTAATTTTTTTACTCTTTATAGGGCTTCACCAGGTTACGATGTAAGGTTTTTAGCTTTCCTTTTACCAACATTTGGACATTTACTGGTGTGGGAAAACTTTTAACTTCATAGGGGCCTTCCCAAAAAGGCGACAATTTGTTTTTCCGAAGTTGGTTTTTTATAAGTACTTTTCCCCCTATTATAAGTGTTATTGGCCTACTGTTTCTGTCATATCTTTCCTTTGCGGCTAATTTGGCCTTGTTTTCACATGTTCTGGCTATCTTATATGTTTTTTGGATTTGATGTTTCAATACCTTTTGGTAGTCATATGGATTGTAGAGTGGTGTACTGTTCTTGAGGTTTGCTGGTAAGGGTGTGTCGAACCCGTACATTACCTTAAACGGCGTCTGATTGGTGGATGTATTAATTGTATGATTATGTACATGCATTGCTGGTGCTGGTTTGGAGGTAAAATTTGTACCGTTGTCTGTAACCAATTTTGTTGGGAGACCATATTTCGCTATGATCTCGTTATAAAAAGCTTTTGCCGCTGTTTCTGCCTCCGCGTCTTGCATCGGGGCACATATAAAAAATTTTGACAAATCGTCCTGAAAAGTGAGGATATACTTGTTACCCGCAGTAGTTGTCGGTAGTGGTCCGACCATGTCCATATAAACTTTGTCAAATGGTCTTCCTGGGGTGTCTGTAAGGACCATTTGCTCTTTGTTGCAGTGCCCACTTTTGTTTTTTTTTTGGCATCTTGGACATCGTCTTATGTACTTTCTAATTTCCTTCAGCATATCCTTCCATTTGTATTGTTTCCTTATCCGTTTAAAAGTCTTATTGACCCCCTGGTGCTCACCAAGTGGCGAGTCTCAGAACCTCTCGAATGTCCTTCTTGTCAGTTAAGGATACAGCTGTGTCCGTAGCTTCCTGATTTAAAGCGGGTTCTCCTATATCCTGCTCTACTATCCTTTCCTCTCTTGGATCCTTTTGACCACTTGCATTTTCTGATAGTTTCTGCTGTGCCCTAGTCAATACCTGTTTTTGATGTCCTTCCAGTGGCAGACGACTTAAAGCATCTGCATTCAAATTGTCTTTCACTGGCTTGCAGACGATATCAAATTCATATTATGAAAGTTTATGTCTAAACCGTGCAAGCCTCGACGTCTGGTCTTTGAGATTCGCTATTCCTCTCAGAGGTTGATGGTCGGTACAAACGGTGAAATGCCGACCCAAAAGGTATGGCCGAAACGTATGCGTTGCCCATACCACACCCAACATTTCCTTCTCTATCGTTGAGTATCTCTTTTCTGTGTCATTCAGCGTTCTGCTTGCAAATGCAATAGGGTGGTCTTTGCCAACTCTTATCTGCGATAATACGGCTCCTAACGCAACATTGCTTGCGTCCGTGGTTACCCTGAAAGGCTCTGAAAAATCTGGGTAGATCAGAATGGGAGGGTTGGAAATACTTTCTTTCACCTTATTTAAAGCTTCCTGGCATTCTGGTGTCCAAACGAATTTGCTGTCCTTTCTTAGCAACCTCGTTATGGGCGAGGCTAATTTCGCCATTCCGTTGACAAACTTTCGGTAATAATTAACTAAACCCAAAAAGGCTTGTACTTCTTTTACATTTCTGGGCGGCTTCAAATTTCTTACGCTCTCCACCTTAGCTGGATCTGGAAGGGCCCCTTTTTCTGAGCACTTGTGCCCCAGGTAGACAATTTCTCTTCTTAGAAAGTGACATTTTTTGGTGTTTAGTTTAAGTCCACTTCTGCGTAACCTGGATAAAACGTTGCATATTTTCCTCTCATGGTCTGCTATAGTTCTTCCGTATACCACAATATCGTCCAGATATGCGAAGCATTCCATACCCTGTAGGCCTGTTAATATTGTATTCATAATCATTTGAAACGTCGCGGGTGCACTTGTGAAACCGAAAGGCATTCTGTTAAACTCAAAATGTCCCTTGTCAGTGCTAAATGCTGTTTTCTCTTTATCATTTCCGTCCAATAGAACTTGATGGTATCCACTGGCTAAATCTAGTGTTGTGAAATATCTGCTATTCCCCAGCTGATCCAGAATTTCGTCAATTCTTGGAATTGGAAAAACCTGCTTTATTGTAACTTCATTTAGTTTTCTGAAATCAACGACCATCCTATATTTTTTCTGTCCATCCTGCGATTTTTTGGGAACCAAGAGAAGGGGTGAATTCCATAGAGATACACTAGGGCTTATTATACCATTTTCCAGTAAGTCTGAAACTTGACGGTTGATTTCATCCTTATGGATTTATGGGAGACGATATTGCCTTTGGTTAATGGGCGGCTGATTCTCTCTAGTCGGAATCTTGTGTTTCATTCGCGACGTGACTGGCAGTTTATCTCCATCCAGCATGAATACATCGTGGTACCGTTCACATATTCTGTCCATTGATTCTTTCTCGTCCCTGTTCCAATTTGACTACCATACTCTTTAACTCCTGTATTCTCTCTAAACACGGCTTTTCTGGCAATCTAATTCCCTTATTTTCGGTATAATGGTTAAAGTTTGAGAACTCTACTTCAATTTCTTTCTCCAGAGGAACATTGTGATCTGTTGAGTTAAGTATGGGTACTGCAGCTTTCCCATCCATTACGTTGACCAGCGTATTTCCCATATAAACTCCTGGAAAAATTTCTTGTTTGTGGACAACGACTGTCCTGTCCTTTGTTTTTATTCTGACTGGTACTATGGTCACCGTTCTTCCGCCGACACTCAACTTTCTCTGATTTAAAGTTGTAAAATCGGTCATTCCATTGTGAAGTTTGAAGGTTTTTATACATTGGTTATTTTCATTGAACAGCTTCAACGTCCCATTAACTGAGTTTATTATACTCTTATTCCAAATGTTGTCCCTTCCGAGAATGCCATCCCCTGGGAATTTGTTGTGATGGGATACTACACCGAAATCCCACTGTATATTTGCTCTAGCGTGTATGTCCAACGTCATAGAAAATAATGTCGTGGCGTCTCCTCCAAATGCGCCCTTCAGTGTTTTTGTTTCCATGAAATTCTTGTAAGGGTAAGCCTTCATTGCTCCTTCGTTTATTATACTGGAATCCGCTCCAGTATCTACAAGCAATACGAGTTTCCCTTGGCTTCTATGCAAGGAATAGTAATGAAAATTGTATCCACTGATGCTGCATCATTGTTGCTAATATTTATATGCTGTGAAATTTTCCCAAGAACAATTCCTGTGCACTCCCCTACCGATGCATTTTTCCTGTGAAATGCATGCCCAGGATTATGAGGGGTATCCTCCTCACTTTCCCTATGTACTACTGCTTTATGCGTTATTCGCACATGTAAGTCTTCTTCAGAGTCACTACCTGACTTCCTGACTTTCTTCTGTTTCCACTTTCACCTTTTGCGCCTCTTTACCAATATTATCCGTTAAGCCCTTCACATCCCTTTTATATTTCACCGTCTCTATTAATTCCTCACACTCATTCTCATTGCCCTCACATATTCTGCTCTTGTTATCTTGTTGCCAATTAAGTTCGTCCTTTTTTTTCGGTTTCCCGGCTATTGGCTGTAGCTGGGCCGAATAAAGTTTCCCGAAATGTTACCAGTATTATTTTCCTTATTTCTTACCTTCTTATCATTTGTAAAATTTCTGTCATTTGGTTCATTGCTTACGCCAAATCCACTCCGGCAGGCACGCGCAAAATGCCCTGTTTGATTGCATTTGTAGCATTTCATCTGTGGAGGTCCCTTAGAGTGTTGTGGTATATTTCCGTTTCTATATCTTTGCTGTGCTTGGCCCGTATCATTGAACTTTTCTCTTTGCCTCTGGTTCACCCTTTCGGGCTGCCGTGGACTACAAAACACAACCTCCTACTACAGTTGTCGAAGGTGTGCCCTTTATTTCTGCAGTAAGTGCAAGTGCTGTAAAACTTTTCCCTATCGCCGCATTGAGGTCTTACTTCATGGCCATATTTCCCACAGTTAATGCAATCGCTCCTTACAATTTAACCTCTCATGTCCCTTTTTGTTGCAAAAACTACATGGGGTTGACTCCAACACTGTGATCGTGTGTGATCGTGCCTTGGTTTTCTCCAAACAACTCCTCCGCTTCTTCTACTACGGCTATAAGAGATCTCAGTTCCTGTCTTTCTTGTCCAATAAAACTTGCTCTGAGAGTTTGATCTCTAAGCCCTTTAATAAAGCTTTTCACAGCTATTCGTTTCAAGTCCTTTATCATAACCTCAACACTGTCTGCTGACCATTCTTCCTTTATTGTGTTGATCGCGTCATTGAGCATGACCTCAATACGGTCTCCGAATCCACTGGCTGGTTCTCTGATGCTCTGCCTACATCCTAATATCAGCTCCCTAATCTGGTCCAGGCTTTTCTTCTTCAAATATGCTTTTTTGATGGCATTACACAATGCATCCACAGATTCGAACTTCTGTTGCGATATTCTAGAATATGCCATACCCATAAGCCGTAATTTTAGGCATTCGATGACATTATCCCGTGCGCTACTATCCTCTCCCGACAAAATTTCTCTTTCTACCATTTTACATCCTTGGATATATCTAAAGACCTCAGACGATAAATCGGGTCCATCAGTGCCAAAGAATGTCGGTACTATGTTATTTACTATTTTAGTAATTTCCGATAAAGTTGGCATCCTGATTGTGTGCTGTCCTATATTTTCCCTATTTAATACTGGTCTTGGTGAGGATGTTTGCGTTTGCAAATAATTTTTTGTTTGTGATATTAATTTATAAAATTCCCCAATAATTCCAACGTCGGATATTTTTGTTTTGTCCAATCTATTAAATTCCGCTTTTTTTCTTTCAAGATCTTCTAATTTTCTTGCTCTAGTTTCGGCCGTGTAGCCGAATCTAATAACTCTAGAGCAACTGCCTCTTCCCTATAAGTTCCTACTCCTTCTACTACTCCTTCTTGGTCCTGAGTTATAATTATTGAAGGAATTTTCGTATCTACTGCTTCTGAGAAATCCTCGTGTATCGATGGTGTTGGTGACCTAAACCTATGTTTTGTATTTAGGTCGTGCCGGGCGTTTTCCAGCGCTATTTCCAGTCTTTGAACCGTGTCGTCCTGTGTTTCTATCAGCTGTTGTTTTTTCAGTTGCTTCTTAAACTCCTTTTCACTTAACTCTTTTTGTTTTAATTGACCTAATTTGTCCGCATTTTCTTTGACTACTTCCTCGAGTAAACTTTCTGTGTAGCTTAGTTGCTCACGTATTTTTCTGCTATGATTTTCAAGTAATTCTTTTGTTTCCTCTAATTCGGTTACCCTTGTTGAAAATTCGTCTGATTGCTCTTCATTAATCTCCAACAACACTTGTAATATGTATCCTACTTCCTCTAACTTTGTCAATATCCTTTTCAGCACGATCTCCCTATGCACGCTTGTAGAGCTCTTGTCTGACTTCAAATTAGCAAGTTCTGCCCATGCTAGAACTCGTAAGCTGTCTACCTCAAAATTGTATGTCTCTAACCTTGCCACTAAATCGTCTGTGCTTTTTTGTGGACTGTGCATTCATATAATAAGGAAAACTATAAAAATGTACTTACCAGTTTCAGGCTTAAATTTATCATCTCTTCACTCGTTTTTTAAAAGCTCGGAACAGTGAACCGTTTTTATTATTAGTATTATTCGGAAACTTTCTCGTTGAATAAAAAAAACCGTTTATTTAAGGTATGTATTTTTTTATAGTTAGGACATGGAAGCTTGTTAAGTCCTATACTCTCAACAATGCAGTATAAGACAGACCGAAGGTTGCTAGAATTTAGTCTCTTATCAGGCTGTCTATTCTGTACTGTTGAAAACTAAGACTTAATCCGTTGAAATTTTGTTGAAGTTACCAGCTGCGCCAATGTTAAGTTGTTATTATCTTCGTTCTTTGGACAAGTCAAATTATTCCGTAGGATTTTAATTTATCTTTATTAATAATTACTTTAACACTATTTACCTTTTACATGTCCATACGTTCTTTTTCTTAAATAACTTAGCACTAGCTATTTATACCGAAGGTTGCTAGAATTTAGTCTCTTATCAGGCTGTCTATTCTGTACTGTTGAAAACTAAGACTTAATCCGTTGAAATTTTGTTGAAGTTACCGGCTGCGCCAATGTTAAGTTGTTATTATCTTCGTTCATTGGACAAGTCAAATTATTCCGTAGGATTTTAATTTATCTTTATTAATAATTACTTTAACACTATTTACCTTTTACATGTCCATACGTTCTTTTTCTTAAATAACTTAACACTAGCTATTTATACTATCTTAAAACTAGTTACACAAAGGGAATATGCAATTCTTCATATTTGATTCTGACCCAAATATTTTCACTATTGCGAAAGAGCAACATTGCACAATTTGTCAACGCAAACAATACTCAAGTTAATGAACTGTTATTGTTGCATTAACAAATAAGTGCAATGACGATTGCACAATTTGTCAACGCAATTAATACTTAAGTGAATGAACTGTTGTTGCATTAACAAATAAGTGCAATGTAGGAGGGTAGTTCAATTGTGAATCACAACAGAGGCACTTTTCAAAAAAATAAATATTGCTCTGCGCTCTTTATTGATGTCTCACAAGCTTTCGATAAAGTATGGCACGAAGGTCTTATCAACAAATTAACAAAAAATCTACCTGAAAACATCGTCAAGCTTTTAAAAAACTATTTAATGGAACGTAAATTTGTAGTTAGGGAGGGCAATTTTTTAAATCCCACCGCAGTCGATCGAAGCCGGAGTTCCCCAAGGCAGTATCTTCGGTCCATTACTTTATTTAATATATGCCTCTGACTTACCGTTAAGCAGTAACATTAATACATCAACATTTGCCGATGATACAGCTTTACTAAGCGTTCACGAAAATCCTGTAGAAGCTTCTCGCAATTTACAAGGGTATATATCCACATTGTAAAATTGGCTCAAACAATGGCGTATTAAAGTTAACGAGCAGAAATATGAACACGTAACTTTTACATTGCGCAAGGAAACATGCCCGCCTATAAAAATTAACACCGAGACCATACCGCAACACACTATTGTCAAATATCTAGGCGTTCATCTTGATCGTCGTTTAACATGGAAATCGCATATAGACGCAAAGTTAATACAAATGAAATTAAAAGCAGCCCAAATGAATTGGCTTATTGGAAGAAATTCTATACTAAGCCTAGACTGTAAACTACTATTATACAACGCGATCCTGAAACCAATATGGTTCTATGGAATCCAGTTATGGGGCACTGCCTCAGCATCAAATGTCGAAAAAATTCAAAGGCGACAAAATAAAATTTTACGTACAATTACAGCAGCTCCCTGGTATGTCAGAAATCATCGGATTCATAAAGATCTAGATGTTCCGTTGGTGAAGACAGTATTTTCAATAAACGCTAAAAAATATATAAAAAAACTTGAGGTGCACCCAAATGTACTTGCGCGCAACATTTTAAATTATAGAGGCCACACCCGGCTGAAAAGGAGGGGTACTCTTTTTCTCAGCCGTACACGAGAGATGTAAAACAACATAAATTAACCGTTGAAATTAAAAATTTTGTTTAGCATTGGCTAAACTTATATGTAATATTTTTAGATTTAAGATTTGAAAAACTTATTGATGTTTAAATCTATAATTGAAGATTCAATAAATAATAATGCTCAAGAAATTTATGTTTTTGAAATTTTATTTATTTGATGTGGGTTATCAATATCTAAATGCATTGGAACGGTTATCTAATTGTATATATGTGTAGAAAAGTAAACACATTCATAATGAAAAATTATTTGTTGTGATCTTTGTAAAGTTTGTTGAAAAGCTATTTTGCTTGTCCTTTGTAATTCGCAAATGTGTTTGTGAGTCTATGTGTTAGTATATGAGCCTTGGAACTTTTCAAACATAAATGGTAAACATCTACTAATGAGTTGGTATAGCAGGCAACGAAATGCATTTAGATATTGCTAACCCGCAAAAAATAAGTAAAATTTTAATAATAAATATTTTTTTACACTATATTTTATAAATTTAAACTCAAAATTCTTCATCTACATATGTATAACGAAATCCGATAAATTAATTTTGGAGAACTGTCAAAGTAATTTTTATTGCAGTAACGCCAACACTCACATCACATATAAATTTTTTCAGAAAAAAGTTGAAATTAATCTGCAGATTTGTTAAAGCATTTTTTCATATGTTATGCATTTCGTCTATATTTATTCCATACAAAGGAAAATATTTTTATCTTGGAGCTTTGAAGCTTCTAAGCTAAGGGAGTTCGACAAAAAATTTTTCGGTTTTGTAAATAAATTATCAATTTTATGACAGATGAGGTTCCTTCAAATTCAATACACTATGGATTATGACATCCATATTTATCTTCCAAATGTAAAATATTCTCATTTTGTATCATAAATTTAAAGTTTTTAATAATAACATAGCCCTAACTGATTTGGAAATACATAACCCTTGCATGGGTTAAACTACGTCATCAAACAAGAAATCATGCGCGTGGCGTAATCTGTAGCTCTATCATTCTTGGTTATTAATTACTAATTTTTAAACAGCAAGAACACATTACAAGTCAACTAATTTATACAGCACATAAAAAAATACTTAATTATAAATATGTGTTTTTAGCATTGAAAAGTACCATAAATTTGTTGGCTCAGAATGGTCATTACAACTGCAAAGGATACATTATTGACATTTCAAATCGTGATGAAGTGTATGAGAGGGCAGCGCAAACAGTTAACGAAGTCGGAAATGTTGACATTTTGATTAATAACGCTGGCATTGTATGTTGTAAGCCATTTTGGGATCTTCCCGATCGTGTCATTCAAAGTACATACAACATTAATATAATATCACACTACTGGACTGTGAAAGCTTTCCTGCCCTACATGATGCAGCAGAATCGAGGTCACATTGTTACCATGGGATCTGTTACTGGAATGTTGGGTACTTATGGCTGCTCTGATTATAGTGCAACAAAATATGCTTGCATTGGTTTCCACGAAAGCCTATTAACCGATCTCAAGACGCATGGCTATGATAATATTCACATGACACTAATTTGTCCCTATTACATAAATACAGGTATGTTTGCGGGTGTACAACCTCGGATGCTCCCCATGTTGGAGCCCCAACATGTGGCAGATCAATTAGCAGCAGCCGTTTGCAAGAACGAAACATGGTGTGTATTACCAAATTCTATACGAACATTTACGCCTCTTAAATGGTAAATACATACATATATATAATTCAGTACTCACAGCATACATATGTATGTATAAATATTTTCTTTGATTTATAGCTTATTACCTGCCAAAATGTGTTGGGAACTTATGTCTAGGGTTATTCGTGGACCCGAGTCTATGATGAAATTTCAAGGTCGCGGTCGTGTAGCAGCTGGTTAAATTATTTCTAAAATGTTATTTACATAAATGCATACGTATTTACTTACTTTATGCGCATAATATAAAATTATTTTTAAATATTTCATTAATTAAAAGAGCTGTGCCGAACGGCGAATTTTCGTAGCGAATATTAATCTTACCAAGGCGCATTAATTATTAGGCTAATCCCACAGTACATGTCTATATTCTTTCTTCCTTTTCTTTAGAAACATCATGCAAACCCCTGTGTCACCTGTGCTGCCGTAACCATCCCTTGAAGTACTGTCGCATTTTTATGACAATGGAACCTGCCCAGCGACGGGCGTCTGTGCTGAAAATAGGCTACTGCCTCAATTGTTTTTACAAATCCGATGTAGTATTTGTAGTACGAAACATCACATCATGATACACAGCAGCCAACAAGGGAAAACTTATTATCCTCGAGTTACAAGGAAGACCTCCGGCCTCCTCGGGCCAGAAAATGGAAAGCTACTTTCTTTCCCCATATTTGTCGTACCTGCCCCCATTTATTAAAGTGTAGCTAACCCATCATGGCTACGTTCTACCCCTTACATTCCCGCTGGACAGAAACTATCAGCAATAATTTATTCTGCGCCAGTTAGCCAATAAGATCCCTTACATGCGTCTCCTAAGCGAAACGGCACCGCCCAAAAGAGAAGCGTTTGGTTTTCGCCCACTCACACAACAAACAAGATGACATCTCTGCGTTTGTTCGAAATGGAGTTCGATTTACGTTGCCAGTGCCAGTTCGGAGCCCATTGTTAAATGTTAAAACATATTTTTCACACCATGCAACCCCTGGCACATCCCGACTTCGCAAAACCTACCGGAAGGTTGACGTCCTTACCACGACTTGCCACGGGCCCAAAAAACAATGTTCGGATGGGTCATCTATAGGCAGTGGAATGGCGGTCGCTGCAAATCCCATCCTCAGCCGGGAATATGTATGTTGTACTGTGTTCAACCTGTTGATTGTTTTTATTCTATTTTGTGTTGTTCCAATTATCACTCTTATATATTATTTCACTAATTTAAGTTGTAACTTTTATTGTACTCAAGGAGAGTTTATCATTGCACTGCTAAAATTTGCATTTCCCTTTTTTTTTTTTGTTCGACTCACGAAGAGTTTATTGTTAACTTTTGTTAACTTAAGGAGAACTCGTTTATTAAACTCAAGATCATTTCTTTAAACCAATAAGTTAGTTGTAATTTATCAAGGAAACTTTAAGGTCAATAAAGATCATTGAATATTAAAGTAAAATTTTGGCTATTTAATCCTTGAGGGAAAGCAGACGACTCAACACCAACAAAATAGGTACATGGTGTTTTTGGATTGTTCTACTTATTGTCGAACTGCGTGTTGCCGCCGAAATCATATTATAATTTTCATTTTCAATCAGTTTATTATTTTAACATTCATAATTTACTTTAAAGAAATTTATTTTATAAATCAATTAAATGTTAAAATTTAATTCATTTTTGGCAATATCATGTTTTTTTTACACAAACAAAATGCATGTCGTTTTTTATTGTTGTATTGATAAGCGCACCTTATATTATTACACCATGGAGTATACATAGTACACGACCCTCTGTACTAGATATTTTTCATTTTTGTCTTTCACTCTTCGCATTTTTTATGTTGTTGCTTCATTTCATTTCCCACACCATTGTCATGCATGAGTTAAACTTCTTTGTCAGAGAAGGAGTAAAAAAATATATTTTTTGTAGCACTCAATGTGCTGTTCTTTATTCTAATATATTCATAAGACTAAAATACAAAGTGTTACTTAATATCTATTTATACTAGTAACTTTGTTTATATATACTTATTTTAATCTAAATGTTTACTTTAAAACATGTTGTAATATTTGTTTAGGTCAGAAATACTTTTATCAATATGTTTTGAGTTTCCTTTGTTTATAAATGTATACAAGTAGTTATTTGTTTCTTTTCTTAAATGTGTCTTATCTTTAATTTTCTTTGTCTATGAAGTTGTTTGTTTATTATCGTTTTATCTGTGTAAAGTATCCTACCAGAAATAAATTACCTCTACTAACACACTCAAACCTTTTTACCAACACTTTTGCAATAATTTTACGTTGCAGAGTTGTGTTTACTTGACAATTGTCATGTTAGTCTTTCTAATGGTCATATAACTTCTCATTTGATCGGTAAAATGATGATTATTTATCAATCATTTTTATAAATGGAAATCCCAAACAGACAAAAATATTCTTATATATTTGAAAGTAAAATTAATGTAAAAATAAAGAATTTTACAAAAATATATTAATAAATCCGTTGAAATATGTGTATGGAAACTATTAATAGCACAGCAAATACAAAAGGTAAGAAACAAAACGGTTATTATTAATTTACAACTGAAAATATAATTCTTTTTTATAGATTGTGGCTAGACGAAGAAAGTTATGTTGCGGCTGATGATGAAGATGCCGGTGAGAACCCTCAATATAAAGAAGATATGGATGTGGATAGTCCTAAGGAAGTGGTGAAATACATATAAATATAATAAACTATGTGTATTTTAAATAAAATAATTACTAAATTAATTTAAAGTTTGTTTATATGTATATTTTATACAGTCACAAGTGACTGCTTTATCCAAAGTCAATGAGTGGTAAAATGTGACTGCTTTATCCCTAGTCAATGAGTGGTAAAATGTGACTGCTTTATCCCTAGTCAATGATTGGTAATCTGTGACTGCTTGTTAATTACAAAAAGTATTAGAGTGAGCAGTACAGATATATGTTACTCACTCGAGAAAAATTCACAAGTGCGAGAGAAATGCAAAATCACACGTACACAAAATAAGTAGTCAAATTCTTCATATTGCTCTTAAGAATGTGACTTGAGGTTGTGACCACTTGAGGGGTTATCAATGACAGCAAATTTACTTATCAATAACCCTTCACGTTCTGGTAGGGTATATCATGCGTTAACTCATGCATAGCTGCCAGATTTTTTTAGGTAATATCGTCATATTTTTGGGCAAAAATCGTCAATATACTTATTGAAATTAGAATGCTGCATAAATATATGTATGTGTAGCTAAGAAGTTCACGTGTACTTCCAAAGCATGAACACTTACTCGTAATGAATTACAGAAACAATGTTCATATTTTTGAGAACACCAAAAACTTGTTGTCACTTCTTGTTGTTACTCGACTTAGCATGTTAAACAATAGTTATCATTTTAGTTTACTAATTGCTAACTAATTACTGTAAATTTGGCCCTAAAAACAGCATTTTTTAAAATACAGAGATCAAATACTTCACTTAGGGCCAAATTTACAGTAATTAGTTAGCTATTAGTAAACTAAAATGATAACTATTGTTTAACTAATACTTCATATTCACAGTGTATTATTTAACCAACACTCTTAATATGAACAAAAAATGGTAACCCTATCAAACTATTAACTTTCAGTACTGGCAATTCTGTTACAGCATATGGTTTTTGTTTACATTTGATGTATTATTTCTTAAAAAATGGCGTATACATTCAAGAACTTGCCACGCCACCTACTTGCTAAGACGGAATCAGAGTTACAAGCCGATCGGCTCAAAATCGGCGGCTAGCCGCCGCCGCCGATTTTCTGCGAGCCGCGCCGCCGCCGACTTTGAATCGGCTTGAAAGCTGAGCCGGCTCAAGCAAAGCCGCCGACTTCGTCAGCTACTTTAAATTTTCTAAATGGATGGCAATGTTTATTTCACACAAATGCATTATAAAGTACTAAGGTTTTCTTAAAAATTTATTACTTTTTTGTATCTATGTGAAATATCGTTAGCATTTCCTTTTTATCAAGGCGAATACACTTACCAGGTGGTGTGACTTCTGCAACAAGTACAACATTTGACATATCGACTCCTATGCTTGCATATACAAATTTAGACATATTGACCTCCATTATGCTAGAAAATAGTAGTTCCGCTGTACTAGTAACACCACCTGGTAAGTGAGATGATTTTTATTTAAAGCAGCTTCCACAACAGTCTTCTTTCAATAAAAAAATGCAAAAATCAGTGCAAGACTATTTTCTAAAATCAAAAACATCAGAAGTAAACTCATCAAGTGAGTCTGAACCTGATTGTGATGAAACACCTGCTGCAAAAACAATTGCCTATTACCAAAACTTATTAAAAACTAAGAAAAAAATTAAAGAAGCCTTCTGCATTAAAACCATGTGCGGGAGTGCTGAATGCTGGCAGTATTTTGGTCACCTTTATATGTCAAACAAACTTGTTATGGAGAAGAATAAGTTTTGTAATATTTGTTTTACATCGGATGCAACAATTTTGAAGGGGTAAGTAATCACATTTATGTGTTTTTAAAATTTGGAAAAAGTTTAATATAGAGACTCACCTCCAAATAAGGAAAGAAATAGCTTATGTAGGTCGATAGAAAATCAAAAAATAAGACGAAAATTTAATGTGGTAACATTTTTGGAAACGCATAGTTTTCGAGTTATTGGGCTCTGGTATTTTCATAAAAAACTGAATATCCAATACATTTCCGAATGAATTTGGTTTAATGCAAAAACCATGATACAATCTGCCTTATTGTGTTTGGCGTTTTTCGACTACGCCATGAACTAGATTAAAGACAAACGCCATATTTTTGTTTAATCTAGTACTTGGCGTAGTCGAAAAACACCAAACACAATAAGCCTGAATGACTTGTCATTGTATCATGTCTAACGTGTCTGTTATGAGTTTCACATCCGTGTGAAAGTGAATCTTTTCCGAATATTTTGGTGTCCTGACATTCACTTACGAATAATTTTTTCGTTTTACTTTCGACTGCACTAAGGTGTGTGAAAGCAAATAGAATCTCCTTTATTACACAATAAAACTAATTTAATATGAAAAAAAACTTTTTTGAACTTAAGTTTGATATCTTATCTACCTGATTCGGAAATAAAAACCAATATATATTTGATAATAACACATGGAAAAGGAGGTTTAAAAAAATTACTACATTAGCCACCAATCGAGCAAAAATATTCGGAAGTATGCCGCGACAACAAATATTCTATTTTGTGATTCGGAAATTTTCATTCATTAATTGAAAACGTTCGGAACTCATGACAGGCACGAAAAAACTACGTTTTATAAAATTAAAAAATAAGAAAAAAAATAAAATAAAAAATTGGCCGTATCCGTTGTAAAATGTAAATGTAGAGATGAGTAGAATTACGCTCACGATCACGCACGATAACGAAACATATATATTTTTCACGCAGGCTCACGCACGGCATGATTTAAAACTTTCACGATTACGGACATTTTAATGTATGAAACGATAATCATACATATGTACATAATTACATATGTATGTATGAATGGATCCAATTTTAGCAAAGACCAAAAAATTCAAAAGAAGAAAAAGCTTAACAAAGAGAACTGTTTTCAGTGCGTGAAAATTGTATTAAAAAATCACGCACGGTATTATATATTTGAATCACGATCACGCACGCACGCGTGATTTCATTAATTTGTAATCACGTGAGTCACGCGTGACACGCAAAATTCACGACATTTGCACATCTCTATGTAAAGGGAAATCGCACATATATGTACATATGTATATGTATATGAAAACTTCAGATTTCAATAACTCGAAAACTATACGTTTGCGAGAAAGTTAGCTTACATGAGTATTGAGTATTATTATTATACATACTTTAAAGGCTTCTTTACCTTATACATATGTATATAGTTAAATTAATAATATCTCCGAATGTCGAATTTTCAAGATTTGGACTAACAACTTCCACCACCAATTACACCAACCATTTAAAAGTTTGCCATAATATTGACGTGAAGAGCCAAAATTATAAAAAAAACAATGACTTGACTGCCAAATGCTTGTCATCTAGCTCATTTAGTTCGAAGTTTACACACGCAAGACGATTGGCAGAAATGTGTTGCATAGATCTACAACCGTTTAATACCTGCCAAAGACCTGGCTTTCAAAAATATTTAAAACATATTGATCCGAAAATCTCCTTTCCCTCCGCAACAACGGTGGGCACGGCTGCACTCAATAATGTATACGACGTGTACCTAGAAAGTGTAAAAAATATTGTGTCAAAAAGTCCAAAAGAAATTAGTTTGGTTCTTGATATGTGGACGGACAAATACAAGAAAATTGCCTACATTAACATCAAAATTCACTTTTCAATTAAATTCGAGTTAAAATGCGTTTCACTTACGACAGAGCAGTTCCCCCATCCACACACTGGAAGGGCCATTGGAGACAAAGTTATTGAAACCTTAAAATTTTTTGGATTAGAGAATAAATCTATTAAGGCCATATCGGATGGAGGGTCAAATATAGTAGCTGCAATGAAGTTGCAAAATATAGAAAGATTGCATTGCCTGGCACACTCTCTACATAGATTCATTACATGCGATATTATAAATAATGCATCGTTCAAAGATTTAAAGGACGTAATTTTAAAGCTGAAACAAATATTTCGAGCTTTAACGTATCGAGGAGAAGAAATTCTACAACTCCAACAGCTTCAAGAACACGAAAAAGTCTACAACATTTTATTGAAAATTGAAAAGGTGACAACTTGCGTCGATAGTGATGAAAATATATCCTTCGGAGACATTGAAGAAGAGTTAGAGCTGGCTTTTCAAACTCCTCACTTACCCAGCATAAAGAACTCTGTTGAAACAAGGTGGAACTCTCTGTTCAACATGATTCAAAGCTTTGCTATTAATTTGGACATAATAAATTTATTACTTTTAAAAATTAAGAGAGAAGAACTGCTAATCCCATCGATGGAATCAGAACTTTTAAAAGAATTCGCTACTTTCTTGGATATATTTTTTGAAGCTACTAAGTATATGCAAGGTCAGAAATATGCCACCATATCATGCATAATATATTTTTATGAAAATATTTATGCAAATTTAATTGAAAAGGGCAATAACTCATCTTTCGGCATCATTATACATTTGTACAATTTTGCAAGAAAACATTTTTTTAAAAGATTTAAAATTTTAAAAATACATCTTGTTGCCGCATTGATGGACCCATGCCAAAAAAATTGGTCAACTTTAAATAAATATATATCAAGAATTCCGGAAAACCAAATTGTGCAAGACACCTTTGTATTAGATAAGGATTTTGATGGCCATATAAGCAAAGAAAAACTAATTTTGCAAGAAATTAGAGACCACGGAATTCAAGAACTTTTTGCATTTGATGAGCCCCAAGCAAAGAAAGAGGTATGTAAGAATTATTAATGCTAAATTAGTAATTAAAGTGGTTTATTTATTACGGGCTAGGTAATATCACATTTGCTAAAATAATTTTTAAGTATTTATGTGTTTAATAATTATGTACATGTTTATTTAAAATTAAACTTAACATTAAACTAAATCAACTAAAAATATGTTTTCCAAAATTTTTAAAGAAAATTTCAGAAACTCGGCAAAAAATGCTGAATTTTCTCTCCCAATCTGGAGATTGTGTCGTAAGGGACCCAATTTCTGTTGAAATTCAAAAATATTTTGACATTCATGTGCATGAAGCAGAGAGCCTTGAATGGTGGAGAGAAAATCAGGAGGTACTGTACAAACTTTGTAATCAAACATGGCTTAAAACTGATCTTTCATTAATTTTTAAGGTTTTTCCCAGGATCGCAACTTTAGCCAACATTTGTTTTGGTATCCCTGCGACATCTGCCTCTTCAGAAATTGCATTTTCAATGGCTGGTGCATGCATAACGCAAAAAAGAAGTCATCTAAATCCTGCTACGGTAAAAAAACAGCTTTTTGTTCATGACAATTTCGAAATTGTTCATGAAAACTAAAACAAAAATTAGTTTTACATATATGTAAACAAATATACACAAATTGCAAATTTATCACCTGACAAAAAAAAAAATTAACAAAAACTGCAATTTTGTTTTACCTGCTGGTAATTATACTGGTGCTTATATGTTACTTGGATTATATATTATATTAAATAATTTGTACCTCTTCTTTTTGAAATGAAACTAATGTGAATTTTACTCATTTGTATATATTTATTATTATATAGTACATATATTATATATATTATATTATATAAAAAGTATATATGTAACTATATATGTATATATTATTAGATATTATTTAGTTGTTGCGTGTTAGCAATATCCATATATATATTTCGTTGGTTGCCATACCAACTCATCAGTAGATGTTTACCCTTTATGTTTAAAAAGTTCAAAAGCTCATATATTTATGCATTTGCCCACAAAACAGATTTTTGAATTACAAAGCATAAAAATAGTCTTTCAAAAAACTTCAAACATGGCAACCAACGAAATATATATTTAGATATTGATAACCCACAACAAATAAATAATATTTAAAAACATTAGTATATTCTTGAGTACATGCTCAAATAAATGTAAAATGTTATATATTATTAGTATAAGTAATAGTTTTATATTTTCTATATACATACTTACATATGTATGAAAAATATGTATTTATACATATCGCTCCTTAATTGCAACGAAGTCATATCTCAAAAAACAATATTTTTTTAGTTATTGACGAAAAAGTTTCTCAATACCTTAGTTATTTGTAAACAATTTTTCATAAACATATTATATGTATGTATCTCTATCTAAACCGAAGTTATAAAAACTTACATGCTTAAGCCGTCCATACAAATGCTTACGTTTTGAAAACTTTAAATGCATTCTGCCACGTTAAAGTTTTTTTTAAATATAAAAACCGACATTAAAAGTATTTTAGTTTTTCATTTTTATACGATTGCCAATTTACAGTTCACATATATTTTATTATCTTTGGATTAAAGCATTAATAAATTAATAAATAACATCAAAAAAGTTTGGGAAATCTTCATAAATAGGACAAAAATAAATAATTTAATACTACTTCAAAAAATACTTCAAATGATTTCCAAAATTTTCTTTTATAATTTTGTTTTTAATAATAGCATACATGGGAGTAATTAAATAAATTGACTAATTAATTGTCGATTTCATTGGCATTGACTTATAAATAATGCCAATTAAATTTTTAGCATTATCAATTTTTTGAACAATGCTAATGCTTTTCAATGAAATATTCTCATTATTAGTTATTTAAAAAGTAAAAGCATTACAAATAATCAATGATAAAGTTTTTCAAAAGCATTATCAATATTAAAAGTCAATATTATTTCACATATTTATTTACATATATATGTACATATGTATGTTTATGTATTAAAAATATGTACATAGCTTGGTTTATATTTTAATTTAATTTTTTCAAAAGCTGTAGTGACCATATTTTTTTTATTCAGATAGTATTAATTATTTTTTATCAATTGTAATTAGTATTTCAAAGCTTTTATTGTTTTTTCATTATAAATAGTAGAAAAATTATATATAAAAAAAGCATTGGCATTTATTGGTACTGATTTTCTTTTTCATTGTAAATGTTTAAAATAATGCCAATGAAAATTCAATGCCAATGAAAAAGTCCCATGTATGAATAATAGACACAAAACTATTTTTAAAAGATTAAAAAAAAGAAAGACAAGCTAGGAGATATGGCTATTTATTAATAACAATATTTTTAATTTGTTTCTTCAGAAAGTATTTTCAATTGTTACAAAAAGCGAGATTACTCTTTTATTCTATTTCTTAAGTTTTCTTTTCAAATATTTAAGAGAAAATTTTCATTTTTTTTATTTCTTGAAATGTCTAATAAAAACATGATTTAATAAAATATTATTATAATTTTACTAAAATATACAATCGATGTTGTTATGACATTATGAATATGAAATTTTTAATAGAAAATACATAACATTTGTTTATATGTATTTATTATTATTTAATAATACTTTCCAGAAGTGCTCTCAGTTGTTAAAAAGACATTTAGCACCATATTTTTGTTTAGATTTTTAGTTTTCTTCCCTTTTTTCCTTCATAAAGGAGTATATACATCTATGTACATATTAATTTGTATTTGACTAAGTTGTTGATTTTACAAATAAAATAAGGCTATTCATATGCACTGTTTGAATTTGTTGCAGTTTCCGTTTGTGGTGTTTCTGTTGAATATTATTTAGAGAAATTATTCGATGTTTGAAAGTTTCTAAAAGACCTGTCAAAGTCAAACAAAACCACGGCTTGCTGAATATTATTTAAGCTTGTAACTCTGATATGTACCTTATATTCATTTCATCATGGTTGCAAATGCATATGTGTGTAAATTTGCACTTATACATATGTATGCATATACATAACGAAAAAGAAACAAAAAAATGTTAATAAATTATTGGTTTGAGCCGAAATTGAGCCGCCGCCGAGACACTACTGTCCACGCCGCCGCCGCCGACCATTTTTACCCGCGCCGCCGCCGCCGATCGAAACCCCTCGGCTTGTAACTCTGGACGGAATATATCCATAAAATCTTTTTACATTACGTTGGCGACGCTCAGCAACAATATTTCGCGTATTATCAGTATCAGTTTCACTTTCAATATCGGACTCCGTGTTTTCAATTCCACATGCCATATCTAAAATTTTTCACAAAACAAAAATACTAATATGTAATAAATTCCAACGAATCAGCTGTTGTCTAACTGTTAGTTAACCAATGACGTTTGATGGTTTAACTCTTTGAACTAGAAGCTGTGAATCATATATTATTAGTTAAACTATTGCTATTAGCTAACTAATGACTGTGAATTTGGGCCTTAGTGTTTTTCTAGCAACCACAAATTTGCAGTTGACGGCTTGAGCTTCGATATACAAACAAGCAAAACCATTTTTACTTACTTACAAATAAAACAAAAAACTTGAATTTAATATTATAAATAAATAATTGTTTTATTTCGTACACTAAACATCAAATGATTTTGATTTACATCAATCAGAGCCACCAACGTATACGTGTACCCGAAAAAGCACGAGTGCACGCACACACTTTTTTTTCAGTCTCCAGGGCACTTTAACAAGTGACAGCAAGCATTTCAAAAATTTATTTTTTTTATTTCCATTAAGTACCGTCGGTGTCACAAATACAGACGCCAAATTACGGCAGTCGAGAGCGTGCCGTAATTTAATCTCAATAATGATCTCAAAATTTTAAAACACTAAAATTAAAAAACAAGAATTTTTTTGAATTGAATTTAAACAATAATGTTGTTTCAAGAATAAGAAAGTACCTTATACATTTTTAGAGCACTTTTTAAATAACGGTAAGAAAGCTGCATACGGTACATGTTAAATATGTTAGTTTCCTCAGACAGCATTCCGCTTCGCCTACTCGAGCATGTAATCCTACATCTAATATACAGTATTACATTTGTATATTTTTCACGCATTTACTGTATGTAAGTATGTACTTATACACAAATACATTGGCATTGGTCACACATCAAAGGTTCCATTCATCCGACTCTTTTTTCTCACGAATCTTCTTTCATTTTCACTACACCTAGATTGTAAAAATATTATATGCTCTTAGAAGTTTAATTTACATTGTTTTAATTACAAAAACGAGGATTGGATCAGATATTTTAAAATACTTGACAAATCCTCATTGAAATTCAGATGTCCCTATCGTATTTTGTCATCATTATAAAATTTGTATCTAATAATTTATTTTGCTCTTAACAGTTTTGCGAAGATGATGTAATCGTATAATTTTCAGTTGATACATATGTATGTACATACATATGTATGTATGTCAAAGTAAAAAAATAGAAACCACATAGTTTAATCCACGAAAGATGACATTTAATGTACTGGGCAACAATTATTCAATGAAAGATATTAAAACTGCATATAATTAATGTCAAGGCTTGATATCTCATAAGTCATACATAAGTACATACATACATACATACATATATTCGAGATATCAAAAAAATGGATAAGGATTTAAAAAGAGCGCACGTTAATAATATAAATTAATTCATAATTATTTTTGGTTAAAAATGTTCCATTCGGCATATTAATAATCCGACATGTCCTGTCCCATCAATCTATTATCAGTTGTATGCATGTATGTATATATATTTACCATTTTGAATTGTCCATATCAAAAGCATGCTAAGGTCTAACGAAGGAATCCACATGGTAAAACCCAGTTAATGATTTGGCTGTAGTCACCTAAAAGTATAAAATGAATTTATACGGCCTTAACACGTGTCTTCAAATTAGCTCATTTCATGTAAGGTTTATTAATCAGTAATTTAGATAAATCAACAATAAAATTCAGTTGTCCCTATCATAGTTATCATCATGGATATATACTTACATTACTAACTAACAAATAATTTACAAGTTTACATAAAACTTACCGTTTTATTATCCATTTTAAAAAATAATTTACGAGTAAAGGCTATTAGTAGTCTACACGGCACCACTGTTATATTGCAAAGGCACATAACAAGGCAAATTCATTACTTCATTAATGAATTCGCCTTGATATCAGGTAATGTTCATAGTTGCCAAATTTGACGATTTATCGTCATTTTGACGATTTTGGGTCCTAAATATGACATGATGACGATGGTACGATTTACACCCTTTTGACGATTTTAAATAATTCAAGTTTGCAGCATTTATTTGTACTATTAAAGCAACCTTTAAGTGCTGATATTTGTAATGAACAACTTTTTAAAAACTAGTTTGTCTCGGTTCTTCCATGAAAGTGGTAGTTTGGTGGTGAGAGGGGAGAGAAGAATGTGGTCGGGTACACCTTTTCATATTCTCTGAAATTCCGTTTTGTTTTTTAGTTCGCAATTGGCAATACGTACATTTGTTGTTGTGTGTTGCCAATTCATATGAAATTAAAAATACAAAATGTTTATTTTCTTGAAATTACATTTCAGTGTACAGACACGAATGAAATTTTAAAAGGGAATTTCAGAAATTTCATGAAAGAAAACTTTCATATGGCGAACCAGGACTTTGCTTAAGGTAGAATTACTTTTGACTTTCTGTTCTGTTCCGTATTAGCTGTTCGTTTTTTTGTTTATGGAAAACATGTATTTTTAATTAGTTGTTCCGTTCTGTTACGGACCATTCTGTTAAAAACAGAATTTTACTTACAGTTCTAAGTGACAGTAAGAGACAGCTGCTTGTTCCAGTGAACCAAGCCGATCTGCAAAAATTGCCACGTAACGCTGATAAATTTTCAGTATCGCCTCCGCAATCGACTTAAAGCACATTAAAAACAAAACGAATTTTTATATAAAAAAATTATATTCATGAAAAATTTATAGTGGGTAGAGTATTTTTAATTAAATAACATTTTTAATTTATTTTCATTAAAATTATTCAACCTGATAAATAGGACGAAGCGCCGTTTTAAATTTGAGAACACCGGCGCCGCTGCCGATAATACATGTACAGTTAGGGACAAAACTATTTGTACACCCCATATATTCCGTAAATCTTGAAAAATTTATAAAATAATTAAAAATTTTCTATGCAGTTTTATTTCATTTACATTTTTATTTTATTAAACCATAAAATTAAAGCTAATATCCTGCACATTGTTTAAAAAAGTATAAAATAATGAAAATTCGTTGGGACAAAAGTGTTCGTACATCTAATCTACACCCACAAATAACTCTTATTTTTGCTAAATTCAATACTTTGTGGGTCCTCCGTTTGCATCAATCACGGCCTGCATCGATCGGAACAAATTTTTGGTTTCGTCTGGAGATATTTCTTCCAGGCTTCCTCCAAAGCAATTTTTAGTTCATTCCTGTTCCGGGCGTTCTTTGCACCGACTTTCCGTTTCAAAATGTCCCAACAGTGTTCGATGGAATATCCAACTCTGGCCAACAATTGTTCTTTATAATTTTTTTTATTTAAATAAAAACCCAAATGTATTGTGCAGTGCTAGTTTTCATTCAAACTAAAAAAATTATTTAAAAACATATTCTTGTGTTTATTTAAAATTTTTGCTACATACATAATATGTATATATATGTACATATTAAGTACATACATACATATGTACATTATCTGTTGATTTCTTTTCCACATCTATACATACGAATTAAAAAATATTTATATTGTACTAGATGACCCGGCAAACGTTGTTTTGCCATACAAAATATTTCTAGTGCATATTTTGGGAGATATACATATAAAAAATAGCGAATGCGTTAAGTGCGTGACGATGACCGCCGATGAAAAAAATACCAAACAATAATTTTGTTCTGTTTGAAATACGAACAAGGATGATTCTCCTGCATGAGGCGGACATAGAGCCATCTGTCATTCAACAACAAAAATAATTATGAGGCGGACATAACCCATCTGTTGGGTTAATAGTATAGTAAATACAGAAATTGTCCCCTCCCTCCCCTCCTCGTGCCACTAGCTATTTAAAATATACCTTAGAACCTTTTCGCATACCTACCAAGTATGCATAAAAAATTTTATTAAAATCTGTCCAGCCGTTTCGGAGGAGTTCGATAACAAACATCGTGACACGAGAATTTTATATATTAGAAGATTTACTTTTCATATGTATGTATATTTATATTTATTTAAATTTTGATATTCTCGCACCAATTTGAAATGTGAGTTATTTTGACACTTCTTGTGAGAAACTTTCCGCAAAATGTTGTTACAGAAACACTTTTTCTCACATACTTCCAATAATTGCTGGAAAATTATTAAAATGACAGATCATTCTCGCAAAGTACATATACAGAAACACTTGTGTGAGAAAAACCATATTTTGTTTCATTTTACACTGTTTTTGTTGCAATTCACTCGTTTCATGCGGATAACTTTACGATGCGAGAAATACAGAAACGAGCTACAGGACTTTATGGAAAACATGTATTTTCAATTAGTTGTTTCGTTCTGTTACGGACCATTCTATTAAAAACAGAATTTTACTTACAGTTCATTCTGCCTGCTGATACGTTTTTACAGAACTTCTAACTACCAAAATTTCAACTACAGAACAGAACAGAAAGTAAAAGTTAAGACTTATGAGGCCTTTAAAACTGAAAACTTTTATTTAACTGATAATTAAAACAGAACCAATATTTTAAATTTTGAAGACATTTACTTATGGTGTTTTCTTTTCTACAAAAAAATGGTACATCTCCATGCAGAAAGTGTACTTTCGTGTTCAATTCTTAAAAATGTTTTGCTCTTTAAAAGGGTGATGTGTTTGATTCTAACAAAATCGCCCTCATTAATGGTGGAAGACATTGCACTTTTTGCCCCGTAAAAATCAACAATGTCGATTGTGCCCTGTAAAACTTAGCTGTCAGCTGTTAAAAACAGGGCTTTCCACTTTTTCATAAGTTGTGTTTTGTTCTAGTGAAACAACAAGCTACATTTTTACAGGGTTGGCAACACACTTTATATATGTGCCTTTCAACAAGGTGCCATTTTGTGTGTAGAAAAGAAAACACCATTAGTTACACTTGCCAGAGACGTATTGGCAGAAGTACAAATAAATGCAAAAGAAACATATGATAATAGTATTAATTGTGTTAATTTTTATATAGAGCTTTGTGATCAGATATTATCAAGATTTGATTTTGAAAATAATTCAAAAGCTCTTGGCCAAAAAAAAAAATGGTATTCTGAAATTATAAATGAATTTTCCTATTTTGTGGAAGAAAGTGAAAGCCAAGAGCTAGAAACTGAGTTCAGATAATTAAAATTATTGTCTAAATGTGGAAGGAATATTTAGTCAGGTATATATAAATAAGACGAAAGTAAGAAATTCATTGAAAAAGTCGTCTTTGCTTCTTTAATGACGATTTTAAGAATTAAATGAGTTATTTAGAGCATTTGAAATGATACCTATGTCGTTTATATTCGATCTATATTGTAGGACTTATGATCAATAATATATTAAAGTTTTGAACCCCGAAACTGCGGAATCGAGAGAGAGAGAGATAGCGCCGCAAAATTACACAAAAATTTTAGGTAAAAAAAGGGCTATTACCCTGTGAGTTTTTTTAAAACTAACAATGGTGGTATTTTTGACTAAAGTCAATATTCCATATAACAATAAAGCTAATAAAAATTCTTTATGCATACATATATATTATAACATTTAAATTTTGTATTTTTTTTTTATCTTACAATAAAAAATATTTCTAATCACTAATTTGTTTTACAAATTTTGTATATTGTCAAAACTTTTTTTTTGTTTTGTGGCCATCATAAATAGAAATTAGTTTAATTCGACTACACGATAAAAGTAGCATGGACAAAAACCGGTTGCCGTGTTGCCTTGCTGTCTTCAATATAATCATTCTCATATGCACACATGTATTCTAAATTTGATAGGAGGTAGTTGGTAGTCTGCTGTGGCGAATGTGCTTAATGCTTTACGGTAAGAAAGCCGTTTTTGTCATTTGACGTTTTTCTGACGATTTCAATAATCTATATTGACGATAAAGACGATTTTTGGCCAAAAATATGACGACATTACCTCTAAAAAATCTGGCAGCTATGGTGATGTTACTAATTAAGGCGAAAATTCAATTCGCCTTGTTACTAATAAAACAACCAGCGTTGCCATTTTGGTGCTTTTCGGGTACTTTTTGGTGCTTTTTTACTTAAGCAATACCCGAAATTTTGTTAAATATTTTGTATATATACAAATTGTAATATACAAATATGTAAATTGTATAAATTCGCCTTGATATGCACGACCAAGACAAATTCGCCTTTGTACCATGGATACAGTGATGTTAACCGTACGGTAATTACCGGATTGTACGGTAATTTATACCTCCAAAAGGTAGGCAGGTAATTTTAATATTTGTACGGTAATATTATAAAGCTTTAATTTTTAAGCAAATCATAAAACCCACATAAAACATTGTAACAATGCCAATTGTGGCTAAATGCTAAAAATTTCTCCTATGGAATATTTATACAAGTACTCGCATTAGCTAAAATGCTGTTTTTTGCTTGGGTGACAAACTAGAAACAAATGGGCTGGCCTGCGATGTCGAACGATATCGATCAGTGGTTTTTTAGATGTAAAAAATTAACTTGCATTTCTCTAATAACTAACAAAAGCTAAATATGTAAATAATAATAAATTGATGATTTAAAGGTCGCAAACCGGTTGTATTTCGCTTACAATTTCAGCATTATTGATCGATCGACATCGCGGGGTAGGCCGAAAATATATAAAATCTTTGATTAATCTATGAATAACACTTTTAATATCAGCTTTAAATATAAAATAATTTATATATGTACTTATCTATGTATACACAGCTATATGCATATACATATGTGTGTATATACCTTTTAAGACAATGGTGATTGAATGTATAAGTTTTAATTCTAATATTTTATTAATACTAATTTTTTTCTTAAGTTTTTGTTGTCTTTTAAATATGTACTTATATTGATTAAAAAATATAACCTATTTTAATAGTAAAATATTACTATTTCTATACTAGAATGCTGCATAAATATATGTGTAGCTAAGAAGTTCACGTGTACTTCCAAAGCATGAACACTTACTCGAAATGAATTACAGAAACAATGTTCATATTTTTGAGAACACCAAAAACTTGTTGTCACTTCTTGTTGTTACTCGACTTAGCATGTGTAAGTTCACTGCTTGTGTGTTTTGCTATCATACTCGCAACATGTATGAACAGAACGAGGTGAACATAATGCGACAGCCAAACTTCACTTGGTACTTGCAGTACTACGTGAAGTTTGGCAATTAAAAAAAAAATTCTTTCTGTTGAGTGTAGTAAAAAAATGGTATTAAGTGAGGCAAGTTTATACATAATATTATTTATTTAGAGTTTTGTTACTTAGTTACTAATTACTTATGTTTAAAGGCTACCTTTTTAATAGGACATCTTTTCCTTTTCAAAAAATGTTAATTGAATTTATGAAAAAAAAGCATACATATGTAAGAATAATTCTTTCATTATTTATTTTGAAGACTTAAAACGCCCGCGTATTAGCCAATGTGGATGTAAAGGCTAAAATTTAAAATTTTTAATTTTCAGCATTGCATGAAAAATTCTTGAAGTACCACATGAAGTGAACATAGTTTTTAAGGTACTTCTTTTTTGTTGGCTACGGTTTTGTATGTTCATATTTTTCGGTACTCATTTAATTTGCGGTTGCTACTGGTTAGTATTTGTCAAACAAACAATCTCTTCTCTTCACTGCTTGTGCTCTGAGCGACAGAGCAAATATCTACTATATTCGGCAGCGAGTTTCACATATGAAGAAAAAAGTTACTCGTTGCAGCCCTTTATTCTATACAACGCTTACGTACGGATACGGTAATTTTGCCCAAAAAACGGTAACTTTTTTAAGGCTGTACGGAAATTGGAAAAAAATTAGTTAACATCACTGCATGGATATAACCGTAATGGCAACCTAGTGGTGAAAAGAACACGTCACATACATATGTCATATCGAAAAAATATTTTGACAATTTATACTTTTCTCCAACTCGCCGTAATAACTTGTTTCTTAGTTTTTAAAAAATTTTCTTATAAAATTTAGTAAATCACTTAAAAATAAATGAAAATACAAAGCCATTGAAGAGAATGGAATTCACCAATAAAGATAAAAATGCCAAGAATAAATTATTTCCCCAAAAACAAGAATTTGGCAGAGCAAATGCTTTAAGCGTAGACGACAAAACAAGATTTGCTGCCAGCAGCAACGGTATTGATGAATTAGTTCAATATGTGACATTATACGTAAAGAATCCAATAGTTTTATGTGGAGTAGTGTGGCCATTTCTTCCTTTGTACTTTGGATCATTTTATTTGTGGATTGCGGTATATGGAGTTGAAGAACATTATGAAGCCGGTCTTGTGGCAATTGCAGCAATTGCATTTATTCATATACTTACTTTGTTGTGCTGTTATTGGAGTGTTCATGTCCTAGCGTTTTTGAATTGTCGAAAGGTCAAGGTGCCAAAGATTGGTGTATTTGCCAAAGTAGTTCCGACCGCCAATAATGGTTTATCTGAAATAGTAACTATTAGAAAAACGACGTTAGAGAATGACCGCGTTTTGTATTACTTCATGTTTCAAAAAACTAAATATATTTGGGACGAAGAAAAATCCACATTCAGAGGCATAGAGTTTCCCGTAAACGAACTTTTGAAACATTATTGCAAATCTCGTGGTCTTGAGACCGATGCTGCCATTACATTATCAGAGAAAGCATACGGCAATAACCAAATGGAGATGGTTGTGCCGGAATTTTTCGAACTATTTATTGAGCGAGCTACTGCTCCATTTTTTATATTTCAAATTTTCTCCGTTGGCCTTTGGTGTCTGGACGAATACTGGTATTATTCTCTCTTTACCTTGTGTATGCTAATTGTATTTGAGTGTACTTTGGTGCAGCAACAGTTGCGAAATATGTCTGAAATTCGTAAAATGGGAAATAAACCATACTTAATAAATGTTTTTCGGCAAAATAAATGGAGGCAAATGGTTTCAGATCAGTTATTACCAGGTGATTTGGTATCAATAGCAAGATCACAAAATGATAATATTGTTCCTTGCGACGTGGTTTTATTACGCGGAAGTTGTATCGTTGATGAAAGTATGTTAACAGGTAAGAATAATAGATCAATCCAAAACTAAAATACCACGCATAAATTTATCCCGCATGCATATAAATAAAATTCTTTTATATAATATTGAGGCTTAAATTTAGTTTAGTGACGCAGCTCCAAATGAAAAATGATTACAGGGCCTAACCAACTACAGAGTCAAATAATTTTGCTATCGTAGATAAAACTTCTCTTTTCGTGTAATTTGTAATTTTCAGTAATTGGCTCTACTTTAAAATAAAACGAATCTAGCTGAGCATTCCACTGAATACCCAGTGTTTTTTAACTACTGTATTCTATAAAAGTTTCAAATCGACCAGATACTCTGACGGAAAATCATTAACAATTTTGATTTCATTCGATGTTAACTTTCTTAATTCAAATTTAGCTGAACACAAAATAGTTCTTAACTGATCCCGACCTGCCAAAGCAGACGTAATATTATAAGCCCCAGTTAATACGCCGTCAACGTTCATAGCCTTGCGCAAAATGAGCCTTTTATTTTGAGTGGCATAAGTCACTATTTTTGTTGATTGCAAATTTTTTACAAATGAAAAGATACCGTTCAATTTTATTTAGTGTTGCCATTAACTTGATTTTTTGGAAAAAGTGACTTATGCCACTTTCAAAATAAACGGCTCGTATATGGCCGTAAATAAAAATCTCTAAATGCAGGACATGATACATAATCTCCTTCAAATGTTTTGCCATCAGAAGGGGGCAGCGTTAAGTTATGTTCTAAGTGATTTGAGAAGAGTTTATATCTTGCCAATAACGACATCTATCTTCCAGTTGAGTGTTTGAATAACTTTATTTTTTGTGGCGAAACAAAAATGATGCTATATTGTCACGATGGACCAAACAATGTTTCTCTTGAAAGCAAAAATATTATTTCTACCGTAAAATTTGGTAATCTGTCCGTTATGGTGTGGGGTTGCATTTCAAGCAAAGTTTTCAAGTTTTAGATAAAAGAATTTTTGAAAAAATAATCATGCAAAAATTTTATTTAAGCATATTTAAAGAAAAATTAACAAGAAGTGTCCAAAAGCTTAAAGATACCAAATACAAGATAATATCTTAGAGATATTGTTAGTTTTGATGAATAAACATGCATTTGACGCTTTTCACAGAAAATAAAGCTGTACCTTTTATTTGACTGCGAAGTGCAACATTTTATTGTAACAGGTAACAGGTTGTCCAATGTATCACATGTGATACAAATTAGTTTTTTTTTGTACCATGTTTACAGCGTCCATGTATCATATATGAATAAGTTTTATAATAAACGTAGACGATCAAATTTAATTTTCATTACGTCGACGTACTGAGTTTGTTGTCTAGTTTGCAAAATGAAAAAAATTTACGGTGATTTATTATATTTTTTTATTATAAATTTAGGTTTATTCTTAGTATATGTGAATTAAAATTTTGTAACGACACGTTCATGTATAATAGCTATTCGTATTCGTCAAAAATTTATCTTTGTATGGGGACAGGGAATATGTTAAGTTTGAAAAGGATTGTTTGATTAACTGTATATACGGTGTTATATATTCTATATCAATATACATACATATATAGGGATTCCCTTCCACTTTGCAACAATGTTGCAGGACAGTTTTGCTTTTGACAGCTTATTGAATCCAACGTGTATTAGAATTTAATATATAAAAAACGTGAGAAAGAGTAGGCGTATAAAAATTATTCAAATATTTTCTTTTAAAAATAAAATAAGAAACTTTATAATTTAGTTGTGTTTCATTTAATACACTAAAGTGGTGACCACCGACATTAAAAATGAATACGGCAAATGAAGACGGGGAAGTATTCGCAGATGCAGAAAAGATTCAAAATGAAGCAGCGAAAGTGTTTAGAGTGGCTGCAAAACCACCACCGTTTTGGAAGCCGGATCCGAAGCTCTGGTTCATGCAAGTCGAGGCACAATTTAAACGAGCTGGGATAACAACCGATGACACAAAATATTACACTGTCGTGTCAGAGATTGACTCGTCTATATTAAAGTGCGCGTCGGACATAATAATGTCGCCGCCGGAAAAGGAAAAATGCGAAGCACTAAAAACCAGATTAATCGCCGAGTTCAGCGAATCAGAAGACACTCGCTTCAAACGACTTTTCGACGATTTATCGGCAGAAGGAAAAAAAAAATTCCACATTGTTGCGGGAGATAAAAGATTTATCAGGAAATGGGTTAAATGCTGAAAGTTTGAAGTCATTGTGGGTACGCCAGCTGCCAACACAAATTCAACAAATTTTGGCTACAATTGAAGCGGATGTAGAAGTGTTAGCAAAAAAAGCTGACAATATGGTAGCAGTGCAAAACTTTCCCAAAGTCAACTCTATGGTCAATGATGGCACAGAGATTCACACAGCCATTATGGAACTCACGAAAAGGTTCGACCGTTTAGAACGAGATCAGCAAAACCAGACAACACGTAGGACGGGTGAGCGAAAAATAACACAAAAACGCAGAGGGTCTCCATACACAGTCGCATCACGATCACCATCTGCAGAAATTTGTTGGTTTCATCGCACTTTCAAAGAGAAAGCCACAGTGTCGTCCTCCTTGCAGTTTTCGCCCGCGTCTGTCGAAAACTGGTAAGCCCTCCGTTTTTGGCGATGAACGATAGAGGGCGATTTCAAAACACACGCCGCCTTTACATGAGGGATAAAAAATCGAATTTAAGTTTTTTGATTGACACAGGGGCGGAAGTATCCGTAATTCCTAAACAAAGAAATACTCACCTAAAGCCAACTTTAATTAAATTACTAGCAGCAAATGACACCGAAATTAATACATACGGAAAAAAATCACTTTCTTTAGATTTAGGCTTACGCAGACAGTTTAACTGGATTTTTACCATCGCAGACGTATCGCATGCAATAATAGGAGCAGATTTTTTGGAAAATTTTAATATCTTGGTAGACATGAAAAGCAAAGCCTTAGTGGATGGAACAGCGCGCCTGCGACACAATTGTCAGCTTATACGTTGCCCATCAACATATGTTACATTAGTAAGATCAAGAAATGCATTTCAAGATCTGTTCGCACAATATATAGATCTTACCAAGGACTCATCAAAGCTAGTAAAGAAAACATCAGAGGTTTTGCACTATATAGAAACAAAGGGACCTCCTATATCGCAAAAAGTTCGTAGGCTGTCGCCTGAAAAGCTGGAAATAGCCAAAAAAGAATTCGAGTATTTGCTCGATCGTGGTATCTGTGTACGCTCAAAGAGCCAATGGGCCAGCCCCTTACATTTAGCAAAAAAACCAAACGGTTCATGGCGGCCCTGCGGGGATTTTAGACTCCTGAACGCCAGGACAATACACGACAGCTAACCCGTGCGACATATACAAGATTTTGGAGCGGAATTACAGGGTAAGACTATTTTTTCAGTAATTGATTGTAGAAAAGCGTACCACCAGATTGTAGTAAACCCGTCAGACGTTGACAAAATGGCAGTAATTACACCATTTGGATTATTTGAATTCAAATACATGACCTTAGGCTTACGAAACGCCGCCCAAACTTTTCAGCGTTTCATGGATGATACAGTGAAAGGCCTTGATTTTGTTTTTCCATACTTAGATGATGTTTTAGTAGCATCAACGTCAGTGGAACAACATTTACAGCATTTGCGACAACTATTTCAACGATACAGAGAAAGGGGTCTCATCATAAATACCGAAAAATGTCAGTTAGGCCTACCGAAAGTCGAGTTCCTAGGACACATAATTGCAGCAGAAGGTATGTTAAAGCCACATCCTCGAAAGGTTTCCGCAATCATGGATAGGATAAAACCAACAGAGGTACAAGGACTGAGGAGTTTCTTGGGGGCCGTGAATTTTTACCGAAAGTTTATACCGCACGCGGCGGAGATCGAAATTCCCTTACAAAAAATGATGGGGCCATGTAAAAAGCGTGACCGGTCCAAATTAAATTGGACACCAGCAACAGAAAGAGCATTTGAAAAGATAAAGGATGAACTCGCGACTACAGCTTTGTTAGCATTTCCGCAAAAAGGTGCCATGGTGGCCCTAATGACAGACGCATCCGATAAAGCTATGGGCGCTGCTCTACAACAACAAGTAAATGGAAACTGGCAACCACTCGGGTTTTTTTCAAAAAAGTTCAGCACAACAGAGCAACGCTATACTACGTATGACCGGGAATTAATGGCAATATACGCAGCGATCCGATATTTCCGATTTTATTTGGAAGGTACACAGTTCGTAGTATTCACGGATCATAAACCGTTGGTGTACGCATTTGAGCAAAAGTGGGAACGTCTGTCACCACGACAGACAAGACAGTTAAATTTTATAAGCCAATTTTGTTTGGACATCCGACATATAAGTAGAGCGGAAAATATAGTGGCCGACACGTTGTCACGGGTGGAAACCATAAAAATGCCATCAGCTATTGACTACGCAATGCTGTATGAAGAGCAAGCAAAATGTCCTGAGTTGCAACACCTTATGCAAACCAATTCATCATCGCTGACCTTACAAAACGTAAAGGTGCCAGGCTTAGATGCTGAAATTATATGTGATACCTCTACAGGAAAGGTACGTCCATATATTCCACACACCTTGCGCCAGCAAATATTCAGAACTTTACACGGGTTATCGCACCCGGGGGCAAAAGCATCAATTAAATTAATTTCCAAAAATTATGTTTGGAAAAAAATGAATACCGAGATACGAAATCTCGTAAAAAACTGTCAACAATGTCAACGCTGTAAGATTTCACGACACACCAAAAGCGACTTACAAACATTTACAGTTCCGGACAAAAGATTTGAGCACATAAACATTGACCTAATCGGTCCATTACCAAGATCAGACAATTTTACATATTGCCTAACATGCGTGGATAGGTATTCCCGATGGATTGAAGGCATTGCTCAGTGGGTGGATAAGTCGGTTTGGCGTTCCGAAGTTCATAACGACAGACCAGGGCCGGCAATTTGAATGCAATCTTTTCAACAACCTCTCGAAAATATTGGGCATTAAACATATTCGCACAACACCATACCATCCTCAGGCTAACGGTCTAATAGAGCGGTGGCATCGTGTTTTAAAAGCAGCTTTAAAGTGCCATGAAGCCGATAACAATTGGACCGAGGTGCTACCCATAGTAATGTTGGGTCTGAGGACAGCAGTGAAGGAAGACTTGGGTGTATCAGTAGCCGAAATGGTATACGGGCAAGCGATTAGGGTACCCAGCAGTTTTTTGAGCGAAGAATCAAATTCTAAACTCTGCGAAATCGAGTTTTTGGCAAAACTACAACAAAATTTTGAAAACCTACGCCCAAACTCAACAACCCAGCATGGAAAAAAGGCGGTATATGTGCCGAAAGAATTGCGTTTTTGTGAACATGTGTTTCTCAGAGACGACATGTTAAGGGGTCCATTAAAGGCACCTTATGATGGCCCGTATAAGGTTCTCGAGCGCCATCCGAAGACTTACACCATAGAAATCAGAACCAAACCTAGAACAGTGTCCATACACAGGCTTAAGCCAGCATATGTCCCAATAGAGATCAGCGAGTTGAACAGAGGCGATAGTAGGCCGCGAAAAGTTACGTTCCGGAATCAACACTCATTCTCGTTGCAGGATTATTTTAGAAAGGGGATGGTGTAGGGATTCCCTTCCACTTTGCAACAATGTTGCAGCACAGTTTTGCTTTTGACAGCTTATTGAATCCAACGTGTATTAGAATTTAATATATAAAAAACGTGAGAAAGAGTAGGCGTATAAAAATTATTCAAATATTTTCTTTTAAAAATAAAATAAGAAACTTTATAATTTAGTTGTGTTTCATTTAATACACTAAACATACATACATACATACATACATACATACATATGAATATATTTTTTTTAGTCTTTATAATTATTAATTAATTATTCTAAGTATATTTTGCCAGTTTCGCCTCTATGAAACCATTTTTTGTGCTGATGCATAAATAATTCATGAAATGGGCTAAAATTGTAAATAAAATATTAATATAAAAAAAATTGATGTGTGTTGGTAACTTATCTTCCACAATATATCATGGGTGGTGTTGGCTGAAGTGGTTAGCGCGTTGACTACTAAGCAAACAATGACGTGGGGCCTGGGTTCAAACCCCGGCCAGAGCAAGTCAATCAACATCATTATTAATTTCTCTAATGTACATTAGTGAGACATTGTATTAATTGAAGGCATAGCACTGGTTACTAAAAAAACTGGTACGACAGCGATTTATGCTGTTCCAAGCTAATGTACACAACATCGCCCTCCTTCGTCGGTTAGCAGAAACATCGGCGAAGTAAAACAATTAATAAAATGCCTGCTAATATAGCTTTACAAAGTTAATGCGTCTACCTAACACCGGAGGCGCCTCAAGACTGCTATAAAAATATACATAACGCGCAAAGCAGAGTTGTAAAAGAGTTAAGACTTCTACATTTTCAACATCTATGTTCTCTACTCTATCCCTCTCTCTAAGTTCCGGCACAATGCACTGCATACGTAGGGGTCATCCCCTGAGTGCTGGTCCTAATTAAAAAAAAATAAGGTAGTCTTGTCCCTAAAACAAATACAACGTCACAAAAACAACAGGCATTTTGATAGTGTAAAAATTTTTCTGTGTGTCAAAATCAGAGAAACAAGCCGATCGCTTCGAAGCCAAACATCGTCGTCGCTTTTATGAATTCTAGCCGCTGCCAAACACATCGGTTTTTTACTGCTTCTACAGGTATTACGGCTGCTAAAAACGCATATTTTTTTTGAAATATTATTTATTTATTTAACTATCAATATTACAAATTAACCGAGCTCATAGAGCCATATATGGTCAAAAAATTCTACTCAAATAATTACAATATTCATTAAAGAAATTCATAGATACATAAATTTAAAGGAAATAAAGATAAAATCAAATCAAAAATAAATATAGTTGGTATTATTCATAAAAAATAAAAATGACCACAAATGTGTTTAGTAGAAGATTCCAGTACAAATATTTCATAAAACAGACTCCAAATGCATTTAAAATTTTCGTAATTAGAGAAAAAGTGTTTATTAAATATTAGATCCTAAAATAATAGAGCTGTAAGTGTAAGAAAGAAAAAAGAATATATACAAACATGGATCTCAATTGCAGACAAAAAGAAAAAAATAAAAGAGAACATTCAAAGGCAGAAACTAGAAATTATAATGAGATATGATAAGAAGGAGCACAGGTATTAAACAAAAATAAATCACAACTCAACATTATTCTCCTGAATAAATTTTAACACTCTCATTATAAAAACATTATGAGACAGCTCAAAGGATTTTAAAGCACTTGGCAGCGCATTAAACATACGTGCAGCTCTTACATGAAAAGAACGCTCCAAACTAGACGTCAATCTCGGAATAAGAATCTGACAGTTACGCCTCGACCTACCAAATTTAAAAAATGAATTCAAAAACAAAACATTCCCACTCCTAAACATTTTATAAAAAAACACTAGAACTCTTAATTTTACAAAAATGAGAAATGAACACCCTATAAAGCGAGAAACATACTCAGAAATATGACTTCGAATATTAATGCAGTAGAGATAACAGTGCCATGAGGAATATAGAAAACACCTAGCAAAATTTTTCGCCCAAAACAGTCAATTTCAATAAATAAAGATTCAGCAACACCATAATTAGTACTCACATGGATTGTTTTGAATTTGATTCCCGAAGCTATATAAAAAGCCACCCCACCTCCTCGGCGACTAGGTCGATCGCTACGACATAGAACATATCCCGGAAAAGAGATTGCACTAGACGAAGTATCATCCTTTAACCACGTTTCCGTAATACCAATAACATTAAACAAATCATTACCTAGAACTGTCCTTAATTCATCCAACTTAGTATTACAATTACCAACTCTAAAACTTTGAATGTTCATATGACCGACATTTAACTTATTATGAAACGAACGCAATTGAGATTCCATATACAGGCTATTACACACTACAGGACCTAGGTTATCGTTCAAATTCATTTATAAAGTTATGTGTAAATATATAATGTTAGAAATCTGTTAAGCAAAATGAAGTTAATGTATAGAAGATAATTCAACTGAAAACAAAATAAAAAAATCATGTGAAATTACATATTTATATAACAAGTAAGTAACAAAATGGCAATAAAACTATAAAACAACTATAAATTAGCCACTCATGCGATCTCCTAAGAGTACCAGCTACACCATTAAAGATGAACCACCCACATTAGCTTCCACATTGTTAGGTAATGAATTCCCAAGTAAATCAAGACATTGTTGCGTATTAAGAACTTTATGAGTGCCATTCTGTAACTTAACATTAGCCTTGGGGACATCGGCATTAATGAATGTATATTTAGAAATCGTACCAGCAGCACGTAATTGCATGCAGATGGCAACCAAATTAGCAGCATCAGGGGTGAAATGATCATTAAGAAATACTTTCATTTCTGATGTTCCACCATCAATATTTTTCATCAATAAATATCTCAGCTTCGAAAAGTTTACCATAATTTTGTCACGAGTCTGCACTGAGTTAAGCTTCACCAGGACTGCCTTACCACCACTGAAATAGGTAATATGCTGCACATCCGATTCTAGCAAGGGAGTATTACACAACGATGCAATTTTTAGAAAAGACTTTCGTAGATCCATTATACCACACGGTAATCCTTTAATTACTATATTCGCTCTATGCATTCTCCTTAGTAGAACTGAGTTCTGTTTTTCAAGGGCTAAAATTCTTTTACATGATGAAGTGTCCACTTTTTTTATCATTTCAATGTTATGATCAACAGTAGACCTAATGCTATTAATAATTTCCCTTTGCTCAGCACAAAATTTATCAAAAAGCTGTAACATTTTCGACTTGAGATCTGCAATGCTGGCATTAACTTGTTGCTCAAAAACACGACTGTGTTCCTCAAATTGCTTTTCAATATCCACTGACACATTACAAGCACTATTATTAACATCTGATTGATGATCCATCATTTTGTTTTTATCAGTACTAGAGCATTGCTGACATACGAAAGAAAAAACGCCCTTATTCTTCAGGAACAGTTTATGTTGTTCCACAGTAACGTTAACGCAATTAATATGGAAATACATATCACATAGAACACATCCAACACTGCTTTGTGTTTTTGTTACATTTTTTTTACAGCAACAACGATATGTTTTTTTCAGCGTAGACATATGTATTACCTTTCCAGACAAAAGCAGCAACAACGACAGCACCAGCAAAAATATTATATTCTGCGCCAGTAAAAAATAAATAAATATTTCCTTGTAGAAACGCACAGGAGAACCAAGCAACTCGTCCAAAGCTTCAAAACCACAGACACTAGATGTAGAAAGCAGGAGCAGCACCAGTACAAATTGCAAAAAAAAATCACAAGTCAAATAGTTCTTGCGCTTGAAAAGACGAGAACTCAATCTTCTCTTGAACGGAAGTTTTTATCACCACAAGTTGACTACTTTGTGAAAAAATATCACGCAAAATATACTTAAAATTTTACTTTTATAAAAAAATTTTGCTTAACAAATAAATTTTTGCTTATTCACTTTTCATAGCGTTGCCAGATATCACCGTTCAGAAATATTTTTTTCTTCAATCCAATATTTTGAGTAATTTTTTGGGTTGCTAGTTCTTGATGCAAAGAGAAAATTTTTTAAATATTACTCATTTTAAGATCGGCATGTTTGTCATAATAGTCGAAGTTGTGTTTGGTTGGATTGGCATATATTTTGGTATTTTTTATAGGGGTATATTGTTTGAAAAAATTATTTTGTGTATGTGTTTTTTTGCATTTTTGTGTGGATAGCTAGTTTTCATTGACAAGAAATTTTTGCTGAACAATATATTACAGAGAATTTATTTTCATTTTGAGTGCTAGTAAAAAATTTTACTATGCAGATATTGCTGGCATGTAAGGAACTTAATTATTTATTTAGTTGTCAAGTATAAATTTTTTTTTAGAAAACTGGAAATTTATTTTTATACGGTAAATATTTTTAGTTTCTCTACTATCAAAAATAAAAAAATAATTTTAAAGCCTGTGTAAAACAAAAATATTCTTCTACAGCAGGCAGGACAATTTTACTTGTTTTATTATAACATGCAATATTGGCAATGAATTATATATTTTTTTTTTACTTACGTAGAACAAAAAATCAGAAGATTGGGCATTGTAAAATATAATTCATTGGCAACACTGTAATGTTTAATATATGCTGAATAATAAAAGTAACCAACAAACATTAATTTAGTAGTAAGAAGTCCCGTATTCTATTTGCATCCGAAATGTGTATAAATGGGGTATGTAATCACGTTCAACATAGCTACCTAACAACATGAATACTGACGAGGTTTAGTATATTCTACCGAAAATAATGTAAGCAAAATTGTCAACAAAAGTGGTGAATTTGTAAATACACATAACCCCAGCAACATCTAAATCAATTTAAGCATTTATTAGTTGTTATTTTCAATGCAGTTAAAATTATACATTCATTTAGTTCATACCAACATATAATCATTTTAGGCGAATCTGTGCCACAAATGAAAGAATCTTTAGAATCGCTGGATAATCTTAATACTGAACTAGATGTAGAAGGTGAAGGCAAACTGTTTGTGTTGTTTGGAGGCACTAAAGTTGTACAACATACGCCACCTACGAAAGATGCAATGCGAGCGCCTGATGCTGGTTGCATTGGTTATGTTATTCGCAATGGTTTTAATACATCCCAAGGCAAATTGCTTCGAACTATTTTGTTTGGTGTCAAACGTGTAACGGAAAACAATTTGGAAACATTTGCTTTTATTGTATTTCTCATGGTATTCGCCATAGCAGCAGCATCATATGTATGGATTAAAGGAAGTGAGGACCCAGAACGTAATCGCTACAAGCTATTTTTGGAATGCACATTGATTCTAACATCTATAATACCTCCTGATCTACCAATCGAGTTGACATTGGCCGTGAATACTTCTCTAATGCAACTGTCAAAGTTATTTGTATTTTGCACAGAGCCATTCCGTATACCTTTTGCTGGAAAAATTCAAATATGTTGCTTCGATAAAACTGGTACCTTAACATCTGATAATTTGATGGTTGAAGGTGTGGCTGGATTAACGGAAAATGGTGCCATCATACCAATGGAGAAAGCAGAAGACGGTACCATCCAAGTTTTGGCCACTTGTCATTCGCTGGTAATGCTTGATGACGGCCTTGTAGGAGATCCTCTCGAAAAAGCTACACTCACCGCTGTCGATTGGAATCTTACGAAACAGGAGAATGTTATACCCAAACGAGGAAAATTGAAACCCTTGCGTATCTATCATCGTTTCTATTTCTCATCTGCTCTCAAACGCATGTCTGTTTTGGCTGGCTATATATCTCCATTTGGTAACGAAGTAAGCTACATTGGAACAGTTAAGGGGGCACCAGAAATTTTAATGAAAATGTTAAAAGAAGTACCCAAAAACTATGAAAAGGTTTGTATTTATTTTGTTTTTAATCTAATTCCTATATATTTTAATAAATAAATAACATTAAATTGTAATATAGACATTCTTAGAATATTCTCGTCGAGGAGCTCGGGTATTAGCTCTAGGCATTAAAGAATTCGGTACTTTGAGCAATCAACAAGTGCGTGAAATAAAGCGGGAAGATGTCGAATGGGATCTCACGTTTGCTGGTTTTGTTATTATTTCATGTCCCATGAAACCAGATTCGAAAAGTGTTATCAAAGAACTTATACAAGCTTCCCACAAAGTTGTTATGATAACTGGTGATAATCCTTTAACAGCCTGCCATGTTGCCAAAGAATTGCGTTTTACAAGAAAGAAGTTGCTTGTACTTACTACTTCTGAAAATATTGGTGAATGGCAATGGGTTTCTATTGATGGTGGGATATTTTTCAATTTGAATTCTGAATTAAAAACAATGCTAGTTGATTTCGATCTTTGTATAACCGGTGATGGTCTGCAATATCTCAAAGAATATCACAATAATTACATGACCGAAATCTTACCGCATATCACAGTCTGTGCTCGTTTTGCCCCCAAACAGAAGGAATATGTTATAACAACTCTCATGCATCTTGGCTACTGTACTCTTATGTGTGGCGATGGTACTAACGATGTAGGTGCTTTGAAACACGCAAATGTAGGAGTTTCTTTGCTCTCCCATGTCCCTTTAAAACGAAATACCAACACTGCCGTTTTGGCTACTGGTAAAATTGAAACTGCTGCTAGCCCAATTACTGTTGCTAGCAACAATCAACGGGTGGGTATCCGCAATGTTCAATACGGTCTGCCTAATCGACCTCAAAATCAACCATTATCGCCCCGTGAACGTGCTATTCAACAGAGACGTGAACAACTTGTACAAACACAATCACGTTTGCAAACAGTGTTAAGAGAAATTGATGAAGACCAACTGGCTGTTGTTAAATTGGGTGATGCTAGTATTGCAGCACCGTTCACAAGCAAATCTTCGTCGATTGTGTGTGGTAGGTTCAAAAAATTTTTTTTTTTTTTTTTGTAATTTTTGAAATATTAATATATATTTTTTTTGGCTTTGTAGTTAATCATATCATAAAACAAGGACGCTGCACTTTGGTTACCACTCTGCAAATGTTCAAAATATTGGCTTTAAACGCTCTCATTTCTGCGTATTGTCAATCTGTACTCTATATTGATGGCGTTAAATTCAGCGACACTCAGGCCACATTACAGGGTCTATTTATTGCTGCCTGTTTTCTCTTTATAACACGATCTAAAGTAAGTATATGTATGTGGATTTTTTAAAATACATGTGTAATTTATACTAGAGACGCGCGCGTAAATGACTAATGATTAGAATCGATTAAAGTTTAATTCATTGATTGTTATATTTGGCCAAAGCACACGTATTCTTTACACACTTTGTAAACTTTTTTAATTAGTCCTATGATCGAGAGAAGGATACAGACGGCGGATGCTGACATGTTTTTTGTCAACAATACCTATCCAGCATATCAATCATATCCTATTTAAAGAATAACAATATACATATGCGGTCTGAAGAATAGTTCATGAGCTCACAAAAATGTTTGATTGTTTGGAGCGAGCTCAGCAAAACCAGACAAGACCTAAATCGCCGTACACAGAGATTTCTTGGCTTGATCGCACTTTCAGAAAGGCAAAAATTTTCGGGCTCCTTGCATTTTTCGCTTACGTCTTTCGGAAACGTAGTAAGCCCACGGTAAAGGCGTTTTCTTGAAATACCATAGAAAATTCATAAACCCAGCCGAAGCCCGGCGATCCAAGGAATCTTTAGTAAGCGGAGTTGATATTAGTAAGAGAGGGAACTTAATTACCAATGTATTAAACAAATTCGCATTAAACTCTTTTGGTAGCTTAGAAGCTCATCACCGTTTTCTTCTTACCTTAGCTAGTAGCTATGTATAGCAACGTTTTTTTTTTTTCTTCTTAAATATTTATTTTTTTGATTAAGAAAGGTATTTTTGTGAGCGGGCGTGATTGTAAGTATTTTTGAGTTTTTGTTAAAGATCATTTGATATGGAATGCAAATCTTTACCCCACTAAAAAACTTTTCCTTTTAATAAAATATTTATGATAAATGCTAAAATTGGGTTTATTAATCGTGTTATAAATCAAATGTTTATTCTTTGCAGCCTTTAAAAACATTATCGAAGACAGCGCCTCTGCCAAATATTTTTAACTTTTATACAGTTACTACGATACTTTGCCAATTTGCTGTACATTTTACTGCATTATTTTATTTAACCCAGGAGGCATCCGCTAGAGCACCACCGAGGTAAATTAATAACATAAAAATATTTTCTATAATTGGCAATAATAATGATTATCAATTTATTGATCAGAGAAGGAAAAGTAAAATTATACATTGATATGGATGCTGAAGAAAAACAAAAGTTTGAACCGAACATAATAAACAGTACAGTGTATATAATTTGTTTGGCACTACAAGTGTCCACTTTTGCAGTTAACTACAAGGTAATATGTGTTGCGCTCCTATTATGATTCACAACGCACCTTATTTGACTTGTCAATATTAAAACTCAACTAACTCAGCTTTTTTAGGTGCGTGAGAACTTAAAATGATAATATGTACAAGACAGAAATATTGTCAGAATTACGTTTTTTTTATTATAAGCTGGTAGATACTTTCATGCAATTTATTTTATAAATATGATTTCCGGCACATGTCCCCGGAGGCTGCCAGTTACATGGTACATTCTATCAGTCCATTTTGAAAGAAATAACAAATAAATCTGCAGTTTATCAGCAGGCAGTATAAATGTAATAATCCCCAACACCCCAAACTGTTCGGGGCTATGAAAATTTCAAAACTATGGCAAGCGTACATTACATTTGAAGTCTCCCTTTAGAAACTGCAGATTATATCCGTTTTTTTTTAATTCCGTACTGTACAGAGTGTAAACCGAACCCAACAGTCAGCTTGCAATGATGAATCGTTAGCGGCTTAAAGATTTTTTCGGTCTAAATGCGTCAATTTTGCTTACCTATGAATTTCGCGAGCGAATTTATTCATTTTTCAAAATAAATTTCTACAAGTTTGAATCGTGTTGTTCTGGCGTTAAACGATTTATGATGATTTGCTAAACTTTACTGAACAGAAATGTCAACACAATTTGTCATTCTTAAGCTAAGATCCCACTATCGGGGCAAACAGCACAATCTGCGACAATTTGTATCGTGCTATATCGGCACACATGTAAAAACATTGCACAATTAATTTTTAGGCGGTCGCATTATCGTCGCATATTGCGACAATTTTTTTCGGCTCATATCGGCCAAATCTCAATTGCCACAATAATCGGTACAATGCGATCACACTATCAAGCATTATTGGGCAAATTAAATCATGTATGTTTTTGTTTATTTGCTTGTTGGCAAATACAGTTTAATTTTCGGCCGTTATTACTATGTAAAAGAGAAAACTGCTTTGGCCGCATATATTGTGTATATAATTATAATTATTAATTAATAAATAATAATTTGTTCTTGTTATTTTGTAAACAGATGTTTTCAGGGATGGCAAAATCGTTACAACTGCAATGTTTTGGTAAAATCGTCTTGGTTTTTTTATTGTTCAATAGCATAAATGTTATATTAAATAACGAATAAAATATAACATTTTATTCCAGCAAATACTTCAGAATTTATGTTTTAAAATATTATTATTTGTTATGGGTTAGCTAATTTACATATATGCATTTCGTTGGTAGCTAAATACCAACTTATCAGTAGATATTTAGGTTAGGTTTCGAGGGCCGTCACATCTGAGACGTGACGCACTTGGGTCCGTTCATTCGGTCCCTTTGTGATACCCTACAGCAGACAGGGCTCAGTCAATTGGTTATTCAATTTCCTGTGGTTGCCCTGTCGCCGAATCAAACCATCCTGATTGTTGCAAGAAGGAGGATAGGTTGGTTAGCCCCATGTTCGCCAGACTGTCGAGGTCTGGCAGAGTTACTAGTCGTCTTGTATAACATTTACCAAGCCTGAGTAGATCGCGAGTTCTGTGCAGGCTGTAACCTGGCGACTCGAAAGCTATGCTCTTGTTCCCACCTCTCTTGAGCAAGATTGTATGATTCCTGCTGGATCAATCGCTTGCATTGAGATAGTAGAGTTGCTCAATGATGCACCCTTTTTGGCAGTTTCGTCCGTAATATAGTTTCCACTGCACTCTGAGTGACCTGGAATCCAGACTAGAGTAACACTTGAGTCATGGAGCGCTTGGTGCTGCCTGAGAATCTTGGAGTGACCAAGATCAGTTCTCGTCCATGAACATGTAGCGTTCAGTCTGATCGCCGCGATCAAACCACCGGAATCCAGTTCAGCATAGCGAACAATGGTTTCGTTGGAGTAGACCTGAGCGCTCCCGTTATCAGGATCGCCGCTAACCGAAAAATTTCTCTATAGTTCGTCGGTGCAAGTCTTTCTCTATCGTTTCCCACCAGACTATAACCACATAAAAAATTATGGGCTTAATTACCGTTTCAAAGATCCAGTTGGTCCCTCGTGGTTCCATGCCCCAGCTGCGACCAATTGCTCTTTTACAGGTATAATTAGCCACGAGGGCCTTATTTGCTCTATACTGGGTGTTTAGGTTCCAAGATAGTTTACTGTCTAGGATTACGCCCAGGTACTTAGCGCTGTCCGAGACTTTCAGTGTGGTCCCTTTTAATTTAGGGGGCGCAAAGTCTTCGATTTTTTACCGCCTGGTAAATAGCACCAATTCAGTTTTCGCCGGATTGACGCCAAGCCCACAGCTAACACTTCAGCGTAAGCTACGGTTTTAACCAGCTTCCGCTCTAGGCTTAGCAGCAGAGAGTTGATGGTCAGATTCCACAAGAGAGGTGACAAGACGCCCCCTTGTGGAGTGCCCCGATTCATTGCCCTGTATTCAATGGCAGATCCAAACCATGCACTTATGACCCTTCTAGTTAGCAGATTTTTTACAAACCTGCAGATATTGATATCAACCCCCAACTCTACCACGCTGTTGATGATTGAGTCTGGTTTGACAAAATTGAAGGCGCCCTCTATGTCCAGGAAAGCCACCATAGTGAATTCCTTGTATTCGAGAGATTTCTCTATGTGACTGACCAGGGAGTGGAGAGCAGTTTCCACAGACTTGCCCTTTGTGTAGGCGTGCTGTGAGGGGGATAGAAGTTCCTTTGGTATGGACATTCTGAGATGTATATCTATAGCTCTTTCCAGTGTTTTGAGCAGAAAGGACTTCCGACTGATAGGCCTGAAGTCTTTAGGTTTAGTGTGAGACGTCTTGCACCCCTTGAGGATGAAGACGACGTTACACAGATTCCAGCAAGACGGAATGTATGCCCTTCTCAGACACTCTTTAAAAATTTCAGTGAGCCAGCTTGGCATGGGAAAAATATATCGAAATATCGATATTTACGAAAAAATGTTTCGATATTTATCGCCGATATATCGATCCTTTTTTAAGTGTATCGTTTTCGATATTTTAGTGCCGGTTCAAATATATCAACTTTAGTTGCTCAAGTTTTTATTTTGTGCGAGAGTGTTGAAATACATTCTCAAGGAAATCCAAAAGTTAAGCACTTCAGTTGATATGTGTAAACCGGCACGTGATTTCATCA